>JARGRU010000017.1:0-2400000 GCA_029581775.1 Dujonia boleticola
GACTCTACAGAGATACACCCTTACACCCTTACACCCTTACACCCTTACACCCTTACACCCTTACACCCTTACACCCTTACACCCTTACACCCTTACACCCTTACACCCTTACACCCTTACACCCTTACACCCTTACACCCTTACACCCTTACACCCTTACACCCTTACACCCTTACACCCTTACACCCTTACACCCTTACACCCTTACACCCTTACACCCTTACACCCTTACACCCTTACACCCTTACACCCTTACACCCACACACCCTAACAACCTTGATTCGAGCGGATGCATTATTTGCAGGATTAAACGAGCCAAAGTTGGTGTCCCATGACCTATCACGTGTTTACCTTCCTGTCCACCTACCCACAATTAGTTAGTTGTTTATGCTAATCGGCCCAATTCTGTGTTTCTTGGAGCAGTATTCTATTCATAGTTTACAATAAACCTGTTAAATGTTCAAACTAGAGTCTCAGACTTTCTTTAAAGAAGTTTATTGCCATCTCCTAATTTGTGAGACTTTCTAGTGCAAATCACTTGGGCACACCTTACAAGAGGGATATAACCTTCAAAGATGCTTCAATGTTTCTAGAATACAATTTGATTTGTTATATTGAAAGTTCTATTTGTTGTGATCACTCAATTCAGAGACCGTATTTCATGTTCACCCTTTTGCTTCTTATTTGCAGAAACTATTCTTAATTGGGATTCTGCAACTTGCGAAAAAAATGTATTAATCTTTGTGACACTGGCTGATAATACTTTCCGTTCCTACAACCAAAGCTATAGAACGACTCCAGACTCGAATTATGGTAATTCAGCTTTATTTATTAACAATTTCAAATGGAAGGGAAATTAAAAAGCTACTATACATATTTATAGCAGAGAGGTTAGCAGAGTCACATAAGTCTTTGTCAGGCGTGCGCCCGAGACTAGTGAAGTGTGAGAAATTGAGTAATCTCGATTTGCCCCAAATTGCACCGAAATTTAAAAAGACGACGTACGCAGCATATAAACAAAGCACTAAATCTTCGAACACCCCGATTTATGTGGATCATATTATTCGTATTCACTAGCACTAGCCATGAAAAAAGCTTCCCTCAAGCGAGTTATTTTGGTAATCACAACTCATATCTTCGACATCACCGTAGTATTTTCTAATTGGAGATTTAATGCCCATTTTCTTTGTAGTATCGAACTCCCAGTTTTCACGTACGCGACAAAAGTTGATTCCAGAAGGAAGCACCCAGAAGCCTTCTCCATCTTCATAGAAAAGACGAACAAGCCTTTCGAATTCTTTTTCAGTGATTCGCATGTCGGCAGCTACTTCGGATGCACATTCATACATGCGACATGTCTGCAACGTTGAATTGAGGCCCATGAATGGAGTTCTTCCGTCTTTAGGTTTTCCCTTAACTAAAAAGTACTCATATCTCAGATCTAAATACTTGGATAGACCATGGATCAGACCCCGACGAAAATCATCGACGAACAAAGAGGTTGCTCCAATTTGAGCTTCGGGTCTGAAAACTCTGACCTCAAATTCTGTTCCGCTTGATTCAACTTCTGAATCAACTTTTGATTCGGCTGATGCGATAACCTCAACCTTATGTTCCAATTCGACTTTCCCTTTGATATCGGTTTTGCCAGGTGTGCCAGTTGTAATTGTAACTTCTTCGAAGTTGCTTTCTGCAAGAGAATTAGTTTGGTATTCTAAAATCATCACTTTCGGATCCACATGAAATTTTCTGACTGGTGATTTGATAGACATATTTTCCAAATCTTCAAAGTTCGACCTACGGCATTGACTCATACTGATTTCAGGCCCATTCAACCAGAGTACACCTTCAGCATCGGACTTGAGAAGGAGCTTTTCGAACACGTCCTCAGTGATTCCCATGTCGCCAGCTACTTCCGTTGCACATTCGTACATCCGACACCTCCATGCCGTTGTATTGAGGACCATGAATGGAGTCTTCCCGTTTTCTGATTTGCCCTTAACCACAGCATACACATGGCGAAGTAACGAATTCCGTTCTTTAATAAACAATAAAAGAGATCCAGTTTCAGGGTCAGACCCAAGTTCAAGTTCTCTCCGGCAAGGCGGTGTGATAGTTGTATTTGCTGAAAGTGATTCATCACATGGCTCAAGCTCCATCCACGGAGTGACCCTTCTTTGGAATGGGTTGCCATGATTCTGTTTACTGAGTTTAGAAAGCCAGCCCTTGTAGACTCCAATATATCTTTCGGCATCCCCCATTGAATCGTACCATTCAGGGAAGGTTTTGTTTATGGTGCGTATTTCAACTGGATATGGCCGTGAGGATCCTCTGCTTGTTGTGAACTCAAGAATGTCACCTGGAGAAACACAAAGTATACCCAAGTCGTAGCCCCAATTGAAGTCATCTGGCCACACAAAGAACTCGATGAATCGATTCTCATCAAGCCTCTTTTGCAAGGCGTACCTCAGCATATTAACATAGAAGGCTGCTTGGTAGTAATCACGGAAGATCTTACGGGTTTTATCTGGTTTCGTTACATGTATCCTGTAGGGCGAGTAACGTTGCTGGTGCACCTTAAATAACCATGTTTCTGTCGCTGGGAGTTTGGGTTCATCTTGAGCGCCGTCGTGAGGCTTAATAGATTCATCAGCATTGACAACATGAGGTTGTTTTTGCTCGCTTGAAGGTGGCATGTGGTAAGGGTATGCAAGTATTGGGATGGTATTGCGCTGTTATTACTATCTGTTTCTTCTTGTATTCAGATTGATAGGTTTCTTCTCCCCTCCGTGGCTTTAACCCCCTTAAATACTCCATTATTTGGAAACGTCCTTGAAACCTTTCACGGGGGTGGTGTAAAACAGTTTTCATTTTGTGTAATTCAGGCGTGCGGCTCATATTTGCAACACGATAACAAACAAGCCGGAGACAGCTCTTCGCAACCTTCCTACACTTGAATGAAAAGAAGGTGGTAGAATTCCCCCTACTTCCTTCTGACTCCAGTCTCCTCACACACACACAAACTCTCTTTATCTTTAATAGTTGTATCCATTATTCTATTTCTGAGGTACGGCATTAAATTACTCTAATCACCTTAGGATGTCTCAAAGTTGTAGGGATTAATCTACCTAGCAAAAAACGACGCAATTAGCATATAGAAATTAAAGCCAAGCCTAAATACCAGAAATCAGGTCGACTCGAAAAACACATAAGTTTTGCATGTAAGAGGTCACTTTGCGATTCCCTGATCCACAGGTTTGCAAGTGGCACGCTTTCATATACGATTTGTATACACGAAAGATTTGACAGTTTAAAGTAGCCACAAAATAAAATTTCTAGAATGGTACGTTCAGCTGAACTCTGAATAGTTGTAGCTCATGCTCATGAAAGAAAAATTCAAGTGAAAACTTCGAATTCTTTGCTTGAACCCATGATTTACTTTACTATCGAAATCGGTGTAGTGGCCGTGTTTTCTTCAGCGTCTAAATAAAAAATGTCACGTTACATCTGCTGTGGGGCAATTTGACTATTTTGGAAATGCATCCGAGAACCAGATAATCTAGCGCAGTGAAAAAAAAAAAAAAAAACAAGACGCTAATGCAACATTACACTAATGAGGGGCGATCAGTGCTACAAATTTATTGAAAAGATAGAATTACTTTCAAATATATTTCATCATAAACTAATTAATCGTATACAGCTGACTGGCAGCTGACTGGCAGCTGCTTTAATGCACGCTAAACCCCGAGACTTTGCCCTATTTATTTATTCTCCATTAAATCTTCAACGTATTCTGCAGATGCCTTGGAGTGATGATCATCGTATTGAATGTCACCGCCATGGGCATTTCCATTACCGTCAGTAGTGTAAGACATCTTGTTAACTTCAGAGTAATCTGGACATAATTCTGCACCTCTTCTACCAATTTGGTACCATGGTAACGAGAATATTTCTTCCATACTTTCCAAGGAACGACCAGCGATTTCAGGAACGAAAAAGTAAGCCCAAGCCAAACCAATCAACATAACCCCCACGAAAAAGTAGAATGCACCGTAATTGTTCATTGCTAACAACATAGATGGTAATGCCTTGGAGTTTGCGTAAATGTTGACGAAATGGAAAATCATGGTGAAACTTTGAGCGACAGATCTAACCTTCAATGGGAAGATTTCAGAACCAATCAAGTATTGAATGGCATTGAAACCCATAGTCCATCCAGTACCGGAAAGGAAAATAGCAGCCAAGGCACCCTTACCAGCAGCCTTTTGAGAAGCAGTTAACACAGCCTTGGTGTTTTCAGCTTGAGGAACAATAGTCAAGTAAAGAGCAAAATATAAGATTGTGATCATTTGGAAAGTGATACCAAAGTAAAGGGATCTTCTTCTACCGACGAAATCGATAAGGAAGAAAGCACTCAAGTAAGCAGAAACAAACTTGACAACACCCAAAACAGCAGTCATCTTTAAAGTGGGGATTTGGCCCTTGACACCAGCCAAGGCGAAAAGTTGAGGTGAATAAATGGTAATGGCGTTAGCACCACTCCATTGACCTAATAATTGTGACATAAGAGCCAACCAAAAGAATCTGTAGCGAACAGATGGAACTCCAACAATTTCCTTACATACGGACCAGAACGAGCTACCTTCAACTTCTCTTCTTTCAGTTTCAATTTGTTCGTTGATATCGGAAATTTCACCTAAAATGTATGGGTGGTCAATTGGTAAGTTTCTCAAGATGGAAAGATTCTTGGCAGCCATTTCTGGGTTACCCACCTTCATGTACCATCTTGGAGATTCAACACAGAATAAAAAGGATCCGATAAAAATCAAGCCAGCTAATATTATCTTCACCGAAGTTGGAATGACCCATTGACTGTTACCAACACTATGTAAGGCAGTGCCCAAGTTAGCGAAATATCCCAACATGATACCAAAATAAACGGCACCAGCAAAGATACATCCACAGAGACCTCTGATTGACTTTGGAGCAACTTCTGACAAGTAGTTTGGACCAATGGTGGTGGTTTGCCCAATAGCAAAACCCTCTATTAATCTACCGGCATATAATTGACCCACACTTCCTGCAGTGATTTGAATGATTGCGGCAATGACCCAAATCACGCATACACCTTGTAAAGCTCTGATTCTACCAAACTTGTCAACAGTGTACACAGCAAGGATGGCACCACCAATAGATCCTAATTGCACCATAGATGTGATATTAGATTTCAAGTTGGCTAATTGGGAAGCTGTCTTTGTCTTGTCTGCAAGACCAAAAGTCTTCTTGAACGACTCTTGGGTGACCGCACCAGCAATGTAACCGTCATCGTAACCTCTGGCGCAACCTAAGATACCAAAGACAAACACAGAGAGGTACAA
The DNA here is from genome assembly GCA_029581775.1 of Dujonia boleticola. Classification (NCBI taxonomy): domain Eukaryota; kingdom Fungi; phylum Ascomycota; class Pichiomycetes; order Serinales; family Debaryomycetaceae; genus Dujonia; species Dujonia boleticola. The sequence goes on from JARGRU010000017.1 coordinate 5,379, forward strand.
AGTCCAGTTATAAACCTGGGGTGGAGAGTGGTCATCGTTAACCTTCCAGCGAAATTTCTTTTCTTTTGGGGCAGAAGGCTGTGATACCTTTTCGGATTCAATAGAAATCACGTCTTTTTCTTCTTTAGCAAACATAACGCTCGAGCTCTTTTTTGGGTTTTTTTTTTTCGTTGTAGTCTTTGTCTTAGCTAGTTAAGCTTTTATTTTCTTACTAAGTTGTAATAATATGTCAAAAAGTCTTATATATCTCTTGGCAATGACAAGAAAAAAAAGTAGTATCTAACAGAAAAACGTCAAAAGCAAATAAGTCTTGGCTCCGGTATTTATATATCGAGAGATGAAGATGTCTCCCCAGCTCTTTCGGAGCGCTGTCCTTGAAGTCCTAATTATTATGCAGTAACTTGCGTTTCCGCTGTGGGGTATGTACGATGGGAAAAGAAACAATAAAACTCCGAGTCTTTTTTCTACCCCCACCCTCCACCTCTCCGCAAAGAAGCCAAAAAAAAAGGAAAGGGAAAAATTATTTCTAAGCTAAACTTATTATCTAGCGAGGATTCTTCCATACAAAAGAATAAAAAAAAAAAGAAAAAAAAAAAAAAATAGCAGCTTTGGTTGCATTCTACATACGCGGTTTCGAAAGTGGGGATAATTTAAGTTCCATTGCCTACATTCAGAGTGATTTATTTTTAATGAATTTCATTCTGGAGACGATTTAACTTTGGTGACCCCCTCCTTTTGGGTTTAACCTCCCGGCGTTTCAGTTTGATACATAGCGCTTATTATAATTGCTCCTAATATTTGATTCAAAGAAGAGTTTGCTTGCACATTTTAGCGTCGCTTACGCCGGTAAATGAAAAAACCAAGAGTTTTCGACATGGTATATCCTCGAGAACACGAAGGGAACAATAAGAGTTTAGTAGTGGATCTACCTCTTTAAACCACGAATTCCATGTTGCTGGTAGTTTCGTTGAAACGTCTCTTTCTTACGCTACAACTCTCTATGACGCCTCGAAGTAACAGCCTTTCGATGGCCCTGACTTCCCCGCTGTTAGTATTGAGTTTCTTTTTTTTCTTTTTTTTTTGTTCTATTTCTTTTCTTTCTTTTTTATTTTTTCATCAGTTATTGTGCTTAGTTCACATTTTAATTGATTCGTCGTAAGGAATTGCATCGCACGATCCCGGAAAAAATAGTAATCAAAAAGACCCTAACCCCACCCCCACGCCTCATCAAAGCACCCCCAATACGAGCCCGGAGTTGATTACATTGTAAAATCAGAAGGTTTAGTCAACGGTTTTGTGATGTCGAGAATCCGGAGCCGATATCGATCTATGCACCCCATTCAAATCAAGCTATTAACTACTCACTTAACGGGCGAATTGCATGGGATCCGTTGGAGCCTTTGAGTTTAAAGCTTGAACATGGTGCTTTCTCCTCTTAATTGTTGGGGAACCTTATCGTTACACCTCCCCTCTCTCTTCATCGTGCTTACGATTAACACTTGCCCGTCTCCCCTCTGAATCAAACTAATAAGTATTTTCTGTCAATGCTAGATTTGGTCTAGGATCGGAAAGGTTGCAGCAGCACTTAGAAGAAAAAAAAAAAGCGGGTAAATTGTACCACTTTTTCCGACCACTATGAAAAATGCAACCGTCGGCTATATTCTACTTTTACTGAAACTTTGTGCCGAAATATTTCATTTTCAGTTTTTTTTTTTTCTCTAGTTGTCCATTTTTTTGCATCAATTACTGATAACTACTAAATGATTCGATATTGCAGTTGCATTGATTAAAATATATATGAATATTTATGGGGGAGCTTTGCACGTCAAACAAGCTGATCCTTACAACTTGTTGAATCTAGCTTCAGCTTCTTTCCAGTTGACAACGTTCCAAATTGCCTTAAAGTAGTCAAGTTTGACGTTTTGATACTGCAAGTAGTAAGCGTGTTCCCAAGCATCAATTGCTAACAATGGGATTAAGTCACCAGTGACTGTGTCTTGGTTATAAGTTGTAACAACGTCCAACTTACCACCATTTGCCTTGTTCTTAACAAGAAATGCCCATCCTGAACCTTGGATTGAGGCCAATTTGGCATTGGTGAGTTGAATCAAGTTTGCAAATGATCCAAATTGTGTAACCACCTGCTTTCCGAACGCAGAATCGTTACTTGGGAATTTTCCCCCATTTTCAGATACGGGAGATAAACTCTTCCAGAATAAAACGTGGTTAGTGTGGCCACCAGCGTGGAACTTGATGTTCTGTTGAATCTCAATCACGCTTTTAAGGTCAGCCTTGCTTTCAGCAGTAACTAATTGTTCAATTGCGGCGTTGTATCCGTTAACATAAGCTTGATGATGCTTGGAATGATGGATCTCATTGATTTTACCCGAAATATGAGGTTCCAAGGCGTCATAAGCCCAGTCTAATTTGGGTAATTCAATCTTATTTCTTTGCTCTCCGAAGGACATTTCTGCTGCTAAATCTAATAAAAAGGTAACGTATGTTTGTATAATTGATGGCTTGATTTTTCAAATGATGGCCACTGTGCTCAATTGAGGAAACGAAAAGAAGAAAAGAAGAAAAACCGTGGCTAGGTAATGCATAACCATGCCAATCGATTTACCTTTATATATAATCTATTGTGAACCACCGTTATAGTCGTGGCGGTGTCCTATATTGGAAGCCACATTAAAATCTACAAATCCACCACCACCACACACATTGGTTCTTCTGGATCGTGAAACTTTAAAATTTGCTCACTAAAAATTGCTCATATGAGGCGCCACCACTCTTTACTTTTCATTAATAAGCACTACAAACGCTCATATAAATAAACTGGTATTCCTTGTAAAATTCATCTAGAACTTTGGTTATTTGCCAGGAAATGGATATATTGTCTACCTATTGCCATTTTTGAGAACTCATTTACATAACTACACCAGTACCTTTATTTTGCAACCAATATACAGCAATGATTCGTGTAGCCAATCAGAGAAGGGTGTCGTTTTGCTTATCGCGGGAAGCGGGTGAGTGAGACTGGAGTATTCAAAAGAGTATCAACTATGCTTAACGCCTTACAACCGCATATTAAGATTCAAAACTTCCAGAGATGGCCATTAAGTATAACATATGCAGAAAAGACACAAAAATATATTTTTGTGGTTATTGACAACTGAGGCCCGTACTATTTTTTGCATTTACGCGACCTTTTTTTTTTTCAAGAAAGACGGGGTCAGGTCAAATCGACTGTCACTTGCCTTACTATGAGGCTTATGCATACACCAGAATCATGTTGCTTGGGTTAAATTCGGACCATGTATCTCACACGAAATTTTTTTCTACGATAGGAGCCAATTGTTTTGAGCTGGGAGAGTTGACTCTTTTCTTTCTCCTGCTTTTATTACTCTGAATTGAATCCGCCAGTTGTAAAGGATAACCTATTTCAAGGGTCCACCATTTGCATGCAGTTTGAGCTGCGTTATTTTCATCTTTTAGAATGACTAACCCTTTTTTTTAATTTGCTACTTTTATTTACTCTTGCACTTGTGCGATTCTTTATCCACACCGCATAACCCCTGTAGTATTGACTTGTGTATCATACATCTGGATGGGGTATTGGTTTCGGTTTGAGCCATCTCATCTCATGTTAAATGTCTCCTTTTGATGAAGCTTTTTTTTTTTTCGCGCATGTATGTGTCATTTACATTGATTTTTCAGTCTGTTTTTCTATTGTTCCAATACTTTAATATGAAGTGCATTACTGCAAATGGTCTACATATTGCTGCTAGTCCACCTAATCACTTGCATCACAACGAGGGATTTTTGAGTTTTTTACGTAAATGCAACCTTTTATTTGGTGGTATTGAAGCTAGTATAATTTAAAAAAATGAACATAAACATCTCATTCTGATGACTTTGGAGAAATTGTTGTTTATAAATCGCTTCCAATGGCTGCAATTATCAAAATTGATTGTGTCTTTTCTCATTCTTCAAAAACATCTCTTGAGACAAAAAGTATCATAAGCTTGTTTCGTAATTTTATACAACTTATCTTCATCCACAAAGTAATAATCAGCTGCAACTGACTTGAACAATCGATGAATACAACTCAATCCTCAAACTACCAAAATGATTGCAACCTTCAAAGCACTTACTTCTTGCGGGGCTAGTAGGGATATCACTGTTACTGCCAAAACTCAAAACGTAAAGCATGAGTTGAACAAAACTCAAGTTGATTTTGACATTGATGAATCAGTTAATATCGAAATTGATAAAGTCGACAGGTTACTCGATTTCCTTGTTAAAATTGGTGGATCAGGTTGGACATTTTTGATAGTTAGCATTTTATTAGTCGGTTGGATCATTGGATTGATCCCAACGAAGGGCTCTGTTACTTGGCAATCTGTAATTTCTGATGTTCAAGCAATATTTTGCTATATTTATGATTCTTTGTTAATGAGACAGCAATTACAAGAGAATGAGAAATCTCTTGCCGCTCTGGGCATTTTGAGATCAAGAATGTTAACATTTGGTAGACTTTCCTGTCAATTGAAAAACGATGGTGATTTATTTCTTAACAACAATGATATTGAAGAGATCTATGTGAAGACTCTTGAAGAAAGCGAAAAGAATAATCAATTACCATTTGAATCAGTATATGACAGAGTTGCCACAATGGGTGCTAACTTCATTGGCCTGATTCCTGCAATTACCATGTATTGGCTAGGAATATTCATCTGGTTGGGATTTGGTCATTATTGTCATTGGAGTAATGTCTGGCAAATGTACATCAATAGTGCAACCTCGGCTCTAATGATCTTCATTTTTGTATTCTTAGCCAATATAAGGGAAAGAAATAAGTATTTCACCAAAAAGTGCTTCAATTCAATTGCAAAGATAGATATCGAAATTGAAATCATGGCCAGGCTGCTCACAGGGGACATTATCGCTAACGAGCAAGTCGTAATTGCTGAACCAACATCGGAAAAGATCGAAAAGTATATTGACATTTATGCTCAATTGGTTGGTAGACTAATCGGTCTTCTTATTATAATCATTGTTCTTGTGGTATGGATCTCTATTGGTCCAGCTATGCACTTTAACAGTAACTGGTTCTTGATCAGCGGCACTTATGCTGGGTTAGTTGGGTTATTCGATGGGTTTGTATTAAGAAATGCATTTGCAAGATCATTCAAACACGAGCAACATGAATATGAAATAGTTAGAATGGTGGATGAAAATGTCCTTGCAGAGATGGGGTTTGCAATTCCAGAAGAGAGAACCACGTACATGAGCACGTCTGAAAGAATTGCTTCCAAAATAAGTAATATATTTGCTTCCAAGTACACAGTTCTAGTAGGACTTGTCACCATTATTGGATTGGTTATCGCCTCAAGTGCCTTGAGGTGGTCCGTTACAGGACAATTGATTTGTAACGTTCCTCCATCTTTGATTGAGTCCTTTTTTATGATGGTGCTCATCACAGCACACACTATATCTGACAAGCAAAGACGTGATGAGATATCAAATATTTCATTGAGAAGGAGATTGATTTTCAGATATTTCGATAAGGCAATATACAATACTTTGCCATCAGAAAAGAAGAACATTGCAATTGGCGACAATTAATCGTTTTCCTGAGAGAAAGAGAGAAAGAGAGATAGAGAGATAGATCAGTCTTTACAAACTTGAAGAAAGTTCAGGCAATTACTGAATTTTTCAACTAAATATAATATGCTAATAAAATTATTGTTTCTTATTCATATACTAAATAAGTAAATATGACATGTAGTGGTATCGAACTCTAAATATTCAATTTTGTGGTTTCCAGAAAGTATTCAATATGCTCCACCAGGAAAGCTCTGCACATTGAAACCTGGGTATACGGTGGTCCCAAAACTCTCAAGAGTACCGATTTTATCATTGAACCAGAATCCAATCATGACAACGAAGTAAATGAGGATCAATATGACCCCTTTAAAGTAATTAGATTTACCTTCAGCGTAAATGTATGTGAACAAAAATATAGACATCAAGGTTGCGATGATATCCCATCTAGGGAAAACCAATGGGAAAAGCTGGTTTACATCTTTGAAATTCTTGTAGATTGTGTAAATGACCAAACATGGGATTTGGATCAAAACAACTTGAAGGGCGTAGGCACTACCAATTTCCATGGATAATGCAACGTTTCCACTAACCGCAAATGAAATAGCATTCAAGAACTCAGTGGTATTGGGAACCAATGCAAAGACAGTCAAACCAAGGAACTTAGGATCAATGGGGAAGTCAACCAAAACATCATCAACACAATCAACTAAGATTTCAGCAATAATAGCATAAGCGATAGTTGAACCAAGTAAGATTACGGTAGATTTCTTACGAGACCAATTGGGCGCATCATGGCCGCCACCTTCCTCATTTTCGCCTTCATCTTTGACAAGAACGATTGATGCTTTTTTGGTGGGCTTTTGGCTTGGATGAGGGCCGGCAATGTTAGAGCTGATCGAATGACCACCGCCAGGCACTGTTGATGAAGGACTTGTAACAGTTTGTTGTTTGCCAGCAGGATTGGGGAATCTTTGCTTGGCAATTTCAACTGAAGGTGAAGGCAACTGGAAAGAAGTTGCAACTTTGGCTGTGTTCGCATTACTCTTTCCCAAAATACTACCCGCTGGCTTGGGGATATCCAAACTGATGACACTGGGGGATCTGGCAGTGAAATGGTCCTCCTTTCTAGCAGTTACTTCGTGTGAATTGGTAGCCCAAATCAAACTTGCGTGAGTTCTTAAAGTGAAGTATAGGCCACAAACGTATGCTATAAACAAAGCATTTGCAACAATAAGTGAGAATGGTTTGATGATTTGGTCATACAACGCATCCAATTTTAAAGTTGGTTGAATAAATCTGCATTTAGTACAATCTTCAGGAATCCCGTGTCGAGCCATTTGTTCAATCACATCAATAGAGCATTTCGAGCATCTAATCTCGTATGATCCATATATTTGATAAAACATGGAGGGGGCAAACATAATGACCATTGCAAATAACAACATTGTTGATGACACTCCTGCCGATCTCGGATTATATCTTTGAGTTTTCCGCTTCAAGGCACCACCGCACATGGAAAGTCCTGGTAACAACAAGACACCACCCAAGATTGAACCAATTAACGAACCTTCCACCAATTTACCCTTGGACTGGTTTAATGCAACACAGTACAAAAAGATTTCAACAACGGTAGAAAAGAATGCGTTAATAACCGCACCTACACCCATAGATGACTGTGCAGAGATAGAAGCAACCGCTTGGCCGATGAAGTATGCTAATGGTATAACACTAAGCAAACAGAACCCAAAGACAAAGGAAGATTCAGTGTACCAGCTATCGATCTTTAAAAATTCTTTAAGGAAGTAAAAGTCAAAGATAACAAAAATGACGGTCGCCAACAAGTTGATAAAGAAAATATTGGTTCCGTCAATAGTGTACTTGTAGTAGTGTAATCCACAGCAACGGTAGGTACACATGATAATCAGTTGATGCTTTCTCTTCTTCTTGAATCCCTCATTTGCTTGCGAATCGTAATACTCCTTTTCCAATTCAAAGTGAAGGGCAAGTGGATGTCTTCTTAAATGATCGCAAATTATATCGGTAATCTTTGCCATGGGAATGGTGAATACAAATAACCAACAGAACAAAGACAAAATGAATAAAAGCGGTTGGAGAACAACATAAAAGTAAACGTAGAACATGAATCTACCAGAAGACCAACTTCCTCTGCCGAAAAATCTCTTCTTAATATCATTTATTTCGACATCATCGTCATAGTCTTGATCGTTCAGGTCATCTTCGTCGTCAATAGCAGACGTATCCATACTAGTTTCATTAGCATTATTGTTTGTTGCATTCTCACTCTGTGAAATGCCCATAGGAGTTTTGCTAGAGCTGCTGCTTTTATTATTATCATTACTGTTTTCGTTGGTGTTATTGTTGGTATTGTTGTTGTTGCTACTGCTGCTTCCTTCTGCTTGTTGTGGGCCTCCCAAATTGTAGGTTTCATTTAACGTTCTCCCCTTATGATCTTTCAATAACGGCCGAGAATCTGAAGTGGTGTACCTTCTAGGTGGAGCAAAGAACAATCTACCTTCTTCTTGCTCTCTCCATCTTTGGAATTCAACAAGAGATCTCCCATCAAGTTCATCCTCTTCCAAGTAATTTTTATCCTTGTTCAATAACACAAACTTTCCGAATGGAAATAACCAATATTTTGCAACACTATACAACAATTTAACATATGGCCTCAGTGATTTATGAATTCCAAACCCGGAAAAAACAAAAACTAACGCACATCCTATGAGACAGACTAAGTATAATGCCAAACCAAAAGTCAATGACCATATGATATTACAGAGATAAACACCCCAGAAGATTCTATAAGTTGGCTCACGAAGGTCAAAATCGTGGATATCTTCTTCTGCCCTGGTTGCGACAGAACGCTTCTTTTTATACAAAGAAGGTTTCCAGATCTTGATACCGAACGGATGGGTGGAATTAATTGCGTCTTGACGCTCTCTGAGATTAAGTGATTCAAGCGTTTCTGACGATGAAGATGAATGTACCGAGTCAGCGTCCGTGTTAGCCTCATCGGCATCTGCAACGTTGTCTATTAAGAAGCTACTTTCGTCTGCAGTAGCGTCGTGTTCGTTGTCCACGCCCTCTTCTCTCTCCTGTAGAGTTTTCAATTTGTCTTCCGCACCGAGTAAATTTTTGATGAGCTCCAGCTCGACTGTATTGGATGACGAAGTAGGCGGTAAGTTCTCTATAGCAACCGGAACTGCCTTGAATCTGCCCGGTGTGGGTGTTTCGACATCGCTTCTATCGTTCAGTTCTTCAACACGGTCATGGTTGTGGTCCTGTATTGTTAATGAGCGACCTCTCTTTTGATACAACGATCTCAATGCATCATTGTAGCCCTCTAGATAGTCCCTATCGGCCTTTGGGAATCCTCTGGTAGTGGGGGTGATAGTCTGATCGTTCTCTGGCTCTTCTATTATATCATCGTTCACATCGTCGTCAACCGAGAACACCAACTTGTAGTGTGTGCTTCCACCAATTGAACTTGCCCTCTTCAAGTGGGGCTTCGACTTATTTCTCCTGAGTTTGGATGAAGACTTTGCCCTCAATGATGGCGATGCAAAGGGTTGGCTCCCTGAATTGGAAGTTGTTGATGAAAAGTAATTGTCTCTTTCAGGTCGAACCATGGGGGAATCCTTACCCGAATTGGGTGCTGAATCTTCAGACATCGCTAGCGAAATCCTATTAAATATATACTAGCAAATATATTTATATAATTCAAGCGAATTGCTTTTCACAATTGGGATCTAATGGTGGATGTTAACGGGTACGTAAAGAATCATAAGGTTTACGATTATTGTTATTATTTTTCTACATTTCTATTAATAAGGTTAGCACTCCATCCTGGTTCGTATGTGCAGGAAAGTTATTGTTCAAATCTCAAATAGTATCACTCCTATTGAGAGTTGACAGGGGAAAAAAAAGTTGGCAGGAGAGGAGAGTACGTCTCACCTACCAACGGGTCACACTACTTCTTGTTTTTTTTTTTTTTGTATGACTGAAAAAGCTAATAAAAGAGAAGATGAAGGATACCCCAGAGTACCTGATATACGGTTCAAACGAGAATACGTCGGGTAAATAAGGCGGGAGGTTCCCCGTAATATATCTACTACATGATGTAAATATGTGTCAAAAGATAAGATGAGTTTTTACGTCGAATAACGTCATAGTGTTGAAATGAAAGCACAAAACAAAATATGGACCAAAAAAAAAAAAAAAAAAGAAAGAGAAGCAAAAGACTCCACGGAACTGACATTAGTTGCATAGCTACGTTTACTTCTAAGCATAATCTTGCACCGCATTCCTGGTATGGTTCCAAGCCGCCACTAGACTGAGCTTGTATATCCAACGGCTTTGTTGAGACGCCGTACGGGGGGACCCCTTTTTGAGTTTATTTCAGTAGTCAAAAGACGCAACTCTGTGCGATTCGCAGATCTTGGAAAACGTTTTCTGCCTCCGCAAAAAAAAAAAAAAAATAACGCTTTCTTATCATCTCAGGGTAGACTCGCCGTTGATATCTTCTTTTACATTACGCAAATCAACGGTATTCAAACGCCTAAGTATTGCCAAAGCGTTAAAATTGGAATTTTTCAGGAAAAAATAAAGATAAAGAAAGCCGTGAAGGAACCAAGTGACCATATTTTAGTCCAAAAAATATCACTTCTGGTGAGGCAACACGCTTATCATCAGCCTGCTGTAGTTTGAGGTAGGTGACTTGATAAGCCCTAAACTTCTATATGCGCAAGCTACAATTAAGCCACATATCGAAAAAACTTTGTACATAGTCGGACATATTATTTGGAGTAGTAAAAAATAGTCAAAAATGCACTCATTACGAGCTCTTGGTCATCAAATCACATTGCTTACTCGGTGTTCAAAAAAAATTGACACATCGTGGCCAAGAAAACCCTCGAGCCACATGCGCATGTCGATGGATATTTTGACATTTCACCACTTATTCGCAGACGGTGGACTCAGTCAATACAAAAAAAGAACATCAAGAGGACCCATTTAAGCGACCATCTAGAAGTCAAAAAGAGCAAAGGGTTCATTTCTTTATCTATCTCTTGCTTCCATCTTTCGATTACACATTGGAAACTGTACTTTGTTGACCCATTCGAGCCTGGAAGATTCGCTCTCAACATGGTAATTCTGTCACTAGTATGGCGCTAAAATCGCATAAATTCGTAAATCACTCAACTTACGTCAATTTTTCGCATTTAACGTTCAGTTGATAGGCTCTGCGTTGAGCCGCAATTTTCAACGGGGTACTTTCAAAGGGACTAGGGCATAAAATAATTGACAGATCCGTCTCTTTTGATAACGGTAAAATGGCTCAGCGGCGTAAGGCGTTTTGAAGGCATAAACTTAAAACTTCGAACTGAACTAAACTTTCTTTTTCTTTTCCTTACTTTTGGCAGAGGCTATTGTTTTTTTACCCCCAATTGTTATTATTATTTGCAACTTGTGTTTCCTCTACGTATCTCTATATTTTATTATTTTATTTTACTCGTTTTGATTGATTTCACCATTTGGGGTAGTATCTTTACAGCAGTATCCGTATCGTTCAATTAGTTAAACTTTAAAAATCTCACCTGTTCATGAATCTTTATTGAAATCGTTTCAGTCTCTTTCCTCGGAAAGTGGGTGTGGAATCGGGGATCATTCATTCCATTGCTAACGAGTTTGAACATACCACTCATCCATGAACTGTGGAAGCAAACGTTCCCTTCCAGACAATCTAGAAATATGGTATATTATTGTTTTTGATGGCCGCATCTGTTATCGTCTAACCACTTGTGGAATAGTATCTCGGTTGACCCACCTTTATTTTTTAGCTTTAACTACCTAATCCCCTCTAAAATTCATGCAGCATGTCCTAAAAAATATCTTTGTCCTTTATGTTGCGATTGCCATTCTATCTTTATCGTAACGAAACGAGTTCTCCCCATTCGTTAACCTTAATGTGTAGATTGTGAAATGATATGCAAACACCTAAGAATACGAGTCGTTGAAGATTTTGGTAAAAATAATCGTTCTGCTCTTTATAAACGTAGAATTTCCGAGCCGGATTGTTTTGGAGGTGCTTGATGGAAATTTTTCTGTTTTCTGGTGGGAAGCTAGTTGTTTTATATTTTGCAATCGGTGTCTAATAAATAAATATCAAAATGCCTGAGAAGGAACTTGACTATATCCGTTCCAGGGAGGTAACTTCTACTGACAAAGACGGTGAGGTGTACATAGAAGCCTTTGACCATGCCGACTCCAAACCGCCTTTGAAAGGTTGGGCCAAATTCGCAGACTCTTTCAAGAGATACGATGAAGTTGAGCTTGGTTTAGACCCAAACTTGTCTGAAGTCGAAAAGGCTGCTATTGTCACTGCCAATTCACCATTGTCCCGTTCCTTGAAGAACAGACACTTGCAAATGATTGCTATCGGTGGTTCCATCGGTTCTGGTTTATTCGTTGGTTCCGGTTCTGTCTTAGTCACTGGTGGTCCAGCCGGTGTTATTATCGCATACTTCTTGATCGGAACTATGATGTTTTGTACTGTCCAATCTTTGGGTGAATTAGCTATCACCTTCCCTGTCGCTGGTGCCTTCGTTACTTATAATACTCGTTTTATTGATCCGTCCTGGGGTTTCTCCATGGCTTGGAACTATGCTATGCAATGGTTGGTTGTCTTGCCCTTAGAATTGGTGGCTGCCGCATTGACTATTGGGTACTGGGACTCCAGTATTAACCCCGTGGCGTTTGTGGCCATCTTTTACGTGTTGATTATTGCTATCAATTTCTTTGGTGTCAGAGGCTATGGTGAGGCTGAATTCGTCTTCTCTATTATCAAGGTTACCGCAGTCGTTGGATTTATCATTTTGGGTATTGTATTAGTTTGTGGTGGTGGCCCAAACCATAAATTCATTGGTGGTAAGTACTGGAGAGATCCAGGTTCGTTTTCCAATGGTTTCAAAGGTGTTTGTTCCGTCTTCGTCACTGCAGCTTTCGCCTTTGGTGGTACTGAATTGGTCGGTTTAGCTGCTGCTGAATCTGCCAACCCAAGAAAATCCTTGCCTAAGGCTATCAAGCAAGTTTTCTGGAGAATTACTTTATTCTACTTAATCTCATTGACTTTGGTCGGTTGTTTGGTTCCGTATAACTCTCCACTTTTACTTAACGGTGGTGCTGGTGCCGCCGATTCTCCTTTCGTCATTGCCATTAGAAATGCTGGTATTAGTGGTCTTCCATCTGTCATGAACGTTGTCGTTATGATTTCTGTTCTTTCTGTTGGTAACTCTTCCGTTTTCGGTTCTTCAAGAACGTTAGCTGCCTTAGCTGCTTCTGGCCAAGCACCAAAAATCTTAGGTTACATTGACAAGCAAGGTCGTCCTCTTGTTGGAATTATCATCCAATGTATCTTTGGTTTATTATGTTTCATTACTGCCTCCGACAAGTCATCTGAAGTTTTCAACTGGTTGTTAGCTCTTTCCGGTTTATCATCTCTTTTCACCTGGGGTTCAATTAACTTTTGTCTCATCCGTTTCAGAAGAGCTTTGAAGGTTCAAGGTAGAGGCACCGACGAATTGACCTTCACTTCTCAGGCCGGTATTGTCGGTGCATACTGGGGTATTATTTTAAACATCTTGGTTTTGATTGCTCAATTCTGGGTTGCTTTATTCCCCATCGGAGGATCTCCAAACGCGTCCGCCTTCTTCCAATCATACTTGGGGTTCCCTGTCGTTTTCGCATTCTACTTTGCCCACAAGATTTATAAGAGGAACTGGATCTTATTCATCAGAGCCAGGGATATTGACATCGATACTGGAAGAAGAGAGTTGGATTTGGATCTCTTGAAACAAGAAATTGCCGAAGAAAAGGCAAGAGTTGCAGCAAAGCCATTCTACTTCAGAATCTACCACTTCTGGTGTTGAGTTACGGAAATAAATGTTTTCTATATTTTGTAAACTTCTTTAAAAATCAGTGTAGTTTTGGCTTCATTTCTTACAAGAGAAGTAGTTGATTGCGTTTCCGTGTATATCTATTTTTTGCTTTTGAATATATCTCCATGAATGCTCAATCGCACAATCTACGACCTACACCCTGAAATTTGTGTTGATCATTTCCAAACCAATTGAATCCTGAAGTGGTGCCCGTACTTTGGTCATCACCTCCAGTGTTTTGCTTAGCGATCTCTTCAGCGCGTCTAGCACTAGCACCTCTTGATTGGCGCTGGTGAGGAGTTCTTCTCACGGAAGTCCCAATTGGGTAGTTTAAAAGGTTATACAACCAACGTGGGGCCTTGAGGTAGCCTAAATCGAATATGGCATCTCCAATATACTCAACCTTTTGACCCTCTTTTGTCTGTTTCAAAGTTACCACGCTGAATCCTACCTTTTTGGTGTTCAGATCTGAAATGTCACCGTATGATCCAGGGAACAAATTGTAAATGGGCCATGTGTCACTTTGAATGCACTGGTACAAGTATCCACCGATAATTCCGATGATCAGATCAATAAACGAATTAAAATCATTCAAGAACAACTTGATGAATACATTGAAGATTGGTAGGTAGTATGCCTTAATAGGAAGTATTCCCAAGAAGTTGATAACCGAATTCTTCAGTTCCCTAGACCAAATATAAGTAACGCAAGACAACATCATTTGATGGTGAACGCAGACACGACTGCCGAAAACAGCGTCATGTAACAAGGATATTAACAAGATAATCGTACCAGTAAGCAAAGTAAACCACAAGCAATCTGGAAAGTTCTTACGGAACTTCCCTGTTGAAGACTCCAAGTGGTTAGCAAATGTATAAAAGAAGTAAATATCAAATATGGCTTGTAGTTTCACATGGACGACCATGCCCCATGGCACCAAGAAGCAGGTCACGAATCTGTGACTCTGGAAGAGGAGTATACCTACCGCCTTCATTACACCGAGCGGGCCAGTGCTATTTCTCCATGCTGCCATGAAGTTGTAAAACTGGTTGAATAAGGTATCCAAATCAAAATACAAATAAGTTGGGAAGGTAATGTAGATTCTACCTAGGAGACATACAAGCATAGTTGAGGTCGTGAAGAACCTTGTAACTGGTGGTATGTTACGTATACTTGCGGCCAAATCAGACATTTTGGATATTCTTTATCAGTTAGTTGTGGTTTAAAAAGTGTTTGTGTTTCTTATAAGATATTGCTTTACTTTATATAGTAGTAAGGACTTGAAATATGAATGTTATGTGTTGTCTCCGGATTCTTGTATGAAACGTTCCCTATTCTGCAGTTAAGCTTCGAATTTCACTAGGCGGCCACGTATTTCGCAGTTGCGGAGTTTCCAGAATGCGTCTTTATCCTGTATGCAACAACTCTACTACATATGGATTTGCAAGGTATGGAGAAAAAAAAAAATGTAGCGCATTGGAAGGGCCACATCCAATACAAGCACTAGAATCCCAGTTAATCCAGCCCAAACGGCAGTACCTCCATAAACCGATATCACGATGAAGTTGGTACGCTTTTTAATGAACATGCCTAATGCCACAAACCAACCAATAACTATAGAATTGAAAAATGGGAACTCCGTAAATGGTCAATTGTTATCATGCTCTCCACTGATGAACATATCGCTCAAAAACATAAAGCTCGTGCAACCACACCAAGATCCAACGATATTGCAATTCATAAGTATAAGAGGGAATCAAATAAGGCAAATCATCTTGCCTGATGACCTCAACATCGACAACCTTTTGGCAAACAGTGCCGTAAAGATAAAGGGGAATGGTGCTGGTCCTGGAAATAAAGACATAGCTGCGGCAAGTAGTGTTAGAAAGCCAGCCAGAGGAGGTGCAAGAGGCGGCGCGAGAGGCGGCAGAGGCGGTGGCAGAGGTGGAAGAGGTGGCAGAGGCTTTTAGGGAATATAGAGATAATCACAATACAAATTCGGAATACAAAATACAATACATCTAGGTATGTAAGTACGTGATGAGAAGCAGAGTAACACTGTAGAGCCTACATGCGTATCAGCGGTTGCACTAGTTTGTAGACTCGAGGACTCATATGGGGCCATACGAAACTGCCAGGTTTACCTCTCTCTAATAGTATTGCATGATGGACACTTACAATGACTGCACTCAGATTCAAATGATTCTCTTCTTCTAAAAAATTATGTTATATTGCTATATTTATGTACAAGTCACTCTCACCTAGCTCTTCTCTTCTCTTCTCTTCCCTTGTTCAGAAGTCAGCTACAAAACTGAAACGAGAGAGCCATAGAACTCTCCACTCCAATGAGCTTACCACCAAGACTTCTTTTTCTCCTCTCTCTTGGCAACATTCTTCTTATATGTGCTTCTGGCTGCTATGATAGTATCATCCATGGACTGGATAGCCTCTTCTCTCTTCTTGAGCTTTTCTGGCAATTCTCTTTCCCACTTGGCCTTCTTAGGGTTCAACACACCTCTCATCCAGTTCTTGTTGTTGTATTTATCTTCGTGGAACTTTCTCTGAGGGATCGGTGGTAGCATGTCTTGAATACCAAACTTCTTGGCCAACTTGTACAAGTCAGCGGATCTTCTCAATGAATACTGAGCCCCACGCCACCTGCCAGTTTCCGGGTTCTTGGAAGGTAAGAAGGGGTTGACATCAGGCAGGTCGATTGTAGTTGGCTTCACCGAATACTCTGCAAAGGGTCTAGGCGGGAACTTTATAAAGAAGTTGTGCAATTTTTGAGGGAGCTTGCTGAAAGCTTCTTTGGACGTCAAAGACATGGTTGTTCCTTGGGGTTGTTTGTGTCGCTTTCCAGTGAGCAGTACTTGGCTTCCTATACTGAAAGTGAATGCTTAAAAGTTTCGCAAGGAAGACTGAAAAACTTTGTTACACAAAGACGAAATGGTAACTCAGGCTCTGAGGCGAGAGAACGAAAAATTTTTGAGAAAAACAAGAAAAAATCTAACTAGAAGTCACTGTGTGAAGGATTGGAGTGTGTTTGCGAGTAAACGAAGCTAGATGAAGACTATATTCCTTGAACTTACTTCTATGAACCAAATCCAAGGAGTGGAGAGTGTAAAACACTAGCTTGAGATCAGCTAAAAGTATGCATCTTCTTCCTTGATGCTTCAGCAACTCTCAGAAACGCGTAATGAAATCAAGCAAGTCTCATTATTATCCTTTATGGAGAAAGCAGAGATGAACGTAGGTTTGCGTAGCTATCCTCTTACCCTTGACACGTCGTATACCAGTTTTCATTGCATAGCATTCCTGCCATATATGGCATTTGTATCGCTTTATTCGGTTGATGAACTAACTTCAGTCTATATGCTTATTCTCTTTCTTGGCGTACGCCACAGTTAAACAACAAAGTTATTCTAATCATTCTCGATAAAATTACAACACATTCGTAGCAAGATGGAAAGATAAAGACTGTACTATCAAAAAAGAAGCCCGGAAAACCCAGCTAGTAAGTTCGTACGATGGGTATCCAGAGACACTTTCGATGTGACTTGCTGTAGTTGGGCTTATCTCAATGCAGCAGACAACCAAATCTAAAATTTGGAATCTCACCTCTCCACAAGAAAACAAAAATGTAAATTACACTTTCTGGTCTTCTCTTATCTTCCTACCGACTGTGGTGTGGCTGTTAGTTAATCTGACTTTATTGCACACATATTGCCCAATAACCATATAAATACACTAGTATCCATGATTTTCCAGCTATATCCTTTCAGAATATACAAATTACAGCTTCACAGGCAGCTTGATTCTATGGATTTTTTTACGTAAGCATGGCAACTAAGCATGTAAAACAATTTATAAAAAACTATCATATATTAAAGCTGATATTTAAAAAACATGAAAATGTATAAAAAGGGTATAAAATTAAAAGTTCAGATATTTGTGGAAACTTTTTTGTTTCAGCAAGCCTATGAATAAGGGCAATCACTGTGATAGACTGTGCTCTACTTCTGTATTGAGCAAAAACACTCGACTATCCAGAAGAATGAATTGAAATATGAACCTTATTTGGAAAGTGAAATAACCGAAAATAAAATTGTTGAACATGTAGAAGAGTATATTCACATGATTAAGACAAAGACGGCAGTAAGGAGAACACCAAAGCCATATGATATGCTTGATGAACCACCTCTGGCAATTGTTATCACTGATGGTGCCAGTGTGTTTTGACCAACTGCAAAGGATGTGGTAGTAGCGACAATTTCAACACCACTAGTTTCTGCTTCATCACGCTTCGTCACAATGTGGGCAATAGCAAAGACGTTTCCTGATCTAAAAGTTGGAACAGATGAAGAGCTCGAGCTTGAGGAGCTCAGAGAAGTCTTGGTAGATGAAGTAGTTGGAGTGGATGAGGTAGTTGGAGTGGATGAGGTAGTTGGAGTGGATGAAGTGGTTGGCTTCGATGATGTAGTTGGAGTCGATGAAGTGGTAGCCTTCGATGAAGAAGTACCACAAGCATCAGAAGGAGGCTTTGGCCAACAGTATTGTGGGAAATCGTAATTATCACCACAACCACAGTTATAACTATAAGAGGTGGTGAAGCCAAAGCTCTTACACACGGAGATATCAAAGACACCGGAAACACACCATTCGTAAGAAATCAGGAAGTTTGGTAAACACCATTGGTCACCCTTGTCAATACAGTCAAGATCAATTTCATGGTTCCAGTCGTTAGGGTTCAGGATAACTTGAGTCTTGTCTTGACAACTGAAAAGAGTGTTGATGAAAGTTCCGTAGTTACATGATAACAATCCTAACCCATTAACACCTAAAGAATTCTCGGCAGTGAGCCCGTAGCTAATTCTGTGAGTTTTACCACCGAGGTGAACAACATTGTTAAGACTGAAGTCAGCCTTTGGATAGTTGTATTGTTTACAACGGTTGTGGTTTGGAGTACAGACAGGACTTGGCTTGACTGGAACAGAGCACGAGCCACTTGGAGATGGACCAGTGGTTGGAAGTGTGTTTGGTGGTGGCGAGTATGGTGGAGGAGTCGAAGACGAAGTTGGTGGAGCAGACGACTTGGACGAAGAACTTGAAGCTGGTGGTGGAGAGTATGGTGGGACTGAAGACTTAGTGGAAGAACTAGATGTCTTAGTCGAACTGGAAGCTGGTGGTGGGGAGTATGGTGGAACTGAAGACTTAGTGGAAGAACTAGAAGGCTTGGTAGAACTAGAAGGCTGAGTAGAACTGGAAGGCTTGGTAGAACTAGAAGTCTTGGTAGAAGCACTGGAAGACTTAGATGGTGGAGCAGTTGAACAAGCGTCAACTGGTGGCTTTGGCCAACAGTATTGTGGGAAATCGTAATCGTCACCACAACCACACTTATAACTGTAAGTCTTAGTGAATCCCCAGCTGTGACAAACGGAAATGTCGAAGACACCGGAAACACACCATTCATAAGTGATCAGGAAGTTTGGTAAACACCATTGGTCGCCCTTGTCAATACAGTCAATGTCGATTTGATGGTTCCAGTCGTTAGGGTTCAGGATAACTTGGGTCTTGTCTTCACAGTCGAAAAGAGTGTTGATGAAAGTACCAAAGTTACATGATAACAATCCTAAACCGTTAATACCTAATGAACTTTCAGCAGTAAGACCATAATTGATTCTGTGAGTCTTACCACCGAGGTGAACAACGTCGTAAAGACTGAAGTCAGCCTTTGGATAGTTGTAGATGTTACAACGGTTGTGGTTTGGAGTACAGACAGGACTTGGCTTGACTGGAACAGAACAAGAACCACTTGGAGAAGGACCAGTAGTTGGAATGGTAGTTGGTGGAGGAGAGTATGGTGGAACTGTAGAGCTAGAAGGCTTGGTAGAACTGGAAGGCTTGGTAGAACTAGATGGCTGAGTGGAACTAGAAGGCTTGGTAGAACTAGATGGCTGAGTAGAACTCGAAGGCTTGGTAGAACTAGATGGCTGAGTAGAACTAGAAGGCTTGGTAGAACTAGATGGCTGAGTAGAACTAGAAGGCTTGGTAGAACTAGAAGTCTTGGTAGATGCACTAGAAGACTTAGATGGTGGGGCAGTTGAACAAGCATCAACTGGTGGCTTTGGCCAACAGTATTGAGGGAAATCGTAATCGTCACCACAACCACACTTATAACTGTAAGTCTTAGTGAATCCCCAGCTGTGACAAACGGAAATGTCGAAGACACCGGAAACACACCATTCATAAGTGATCAGGAAGTTTGGTAAACACCATTGGTCGCCCTTGTCAATACAGTCAATGTCGATTTGATGGTTCCAGTCGTTAGGGTTCAGGATAACTTGGGTCTTATCTTCACAGTCGAAAAGAGTGTTGATGAAAGTACCGAAGTTACATGATAACAATCCTAAACCGTTAATACCTAATGAACTTTCAGCAGTAAGACCATAATTGATTCTGTGAGTTTTACCACCGAGGTGAACAACGTCGTAAAGACTGAAGTCAGCCTTTGGATAGTTGTAGATGTTACAACGGTTGTGGTTTGGAGTACAGACAGGACTTGGCTTAACTGGAACAGAACAAGAACCACTTGGAGATGGACCAGTGGTTGGAATGGTAGTTGGTGGAGGAGAATATGGTGGAACTGTAGAGCTAGAAGGCTTGGTAGAACTGGAAGGCTTGGTAGAACTAGAAGGCTTGGTAGAACTAGATGGCTGAGTTGAACTAGAAGGCTTGGTAGAACTAGAAGGCTTGGTAGAACTCGAAGGCTTGGTAGAACTAGAAGTCTTGGTTGATGCACTAGAAGACTTAGATGGTGGAGCAGTTGAACAAGCATCAACTGGTGGCTTTGGCCAACAGTATTGTGGGAAATCGTAGTCGTCACCACAACCACACTTATAACTGTAAGTCTTAGTGAATCCCCAGCTGTGACAAACGGAAATGTCAAAGACACCGGAAACACACCATTCATAAGTGATCAGGAAGTTTGGTAAACACCATTGGTCGCCCTTGTCAATACAGTCAATGTCTATTTGATGGTTCCAGTCGTTAGGGTTCAGGATAACTTGGGTCTTGTCTTCACAGTCGAAAAGAGTGTTGATGAAAGTACCGAAGTTACATGATAACAATCCTAAACCGTTAATACCTAATGAACTTTCAGCAGTAAGACCATAGTTAATTCTGTGAGTTTTACCACCGAGGTGAACAACGTCATAAAGACTGAAGTCAGCCTTTGGATAGTTGTAGATGTTACAACGGTTGTGGTTTGGAGTACAGACAGGACTTGGCTTAACTGGAACTGAACAAGATCCACTTGGAGAAGGACCAGTGGTTGGAATGGTAGTTGGTGGAGGAGAGTATGGTGGAACTGTGGAGCTCGAAGGCTTGGTAGAACTAGAAGGCTTGGTAGAACTAGAAGGCTTGGTAGAACTAGAAGGCTTGGTAGAACTAGAAGGCTTGGTAGAACTAGAAGGCTTGGTAGAACTAGAAGGCTTGGTAGAGCTCGAAGGCTGGGTAGAACTAGAAGGCTTGGTAGAACTAGATGGCTTGGTAGAACTAGAAGTCTTGGTAGATGCACTAGAAGACTTAGATGGTGGAGCAGTTGAACAAGCGTCAACTGGAGGCTTTGGCCAACAGTATTGTGGGAAATCGTAGTCATCACCACAACCACACTTATAACTATAGGTCTTGGTGAATCCCCAACTCTTACAGACAGTGATATCAAAGACACCGGAAACACACCATTCATATGTGATCAGGAAGTTTGGTAAACACCATTGGTCACCCTTGTCAATACAGTCAATGTCGATTTGATGGTTCCAGTCGTTAGGGTTCAGAATAACTTGGGTCTTGTCTTGACAGTCGAAAAGAGTGTTGATGAAAGTACCGAAGTTACAAGATAACAATCCTAAACCGTTAATACCTAATGAACTTTCAGCAGTAAGACCATAATTGATTCTGTGAGTTTTACCACCGAGGTGAACAACGTCATAAAGACTGAAGTCAGCCTTTGGATAGTTGTAGATGTTACAACGGTTGTGGTTTGGAGTACAGACAGGACTTGGCTTAACTGGAACTGAACAAGATCCACTTGGAGAAGGACCAGTAGTTGGAATGGTAGTTGGTGGAGGAGAGTATGGTGGAACTGTGGAGCTAGAAGGCTTGGTAGAACTAGAAGGCTTGGTAGAGCTCGAAGGCTTGGTAGAACTAGAAGGCTTGGTAGAACTAGAAGGCTTGGTAGAACTAGAAGGTTGAGTAGAACTAGAAGGCTTGGTAGAACTAGATGGCTGAGTTGAACTAGAAGGCTGGGTAGAACTCGAAGGCTTGGTAGAACTAGAAGGCTTGGTAGAACTAGAAGTCTTGGTTGATGCACTAGAAGACTTAGATGGTGGAGCAGTTGAACAAGCATCAACTGGTGGCTTAGGCCAACAGTATTGTGGGAAATCGTAATCGTCACCACAACCACACTTATAACTGTAAGTCTTGGTGAATCCCCAACTCTTACAGACAGTGATATCAAAGACACCGGAAACACACCATTCATAAGTGATCAGGAAGTTTGGTAAACACCATTGGTCACCCTTGTCAATACAGTCAATGTCGATTTGATGGTTCCAGTCGTTAGGGTTCAGGATAACTTGGGTCTTGTCTTGACAGTCGAAAAGAGTGTTGATGAAAGTACCGAAGTTACATGATAACAATCCTAAACCGTTAATACCTAATGAACTTTCAGCAGTAAGACCATAGTTGATTCTGTGAGTTTTACCACCGAGGTGAACAACGTCGTAAAGACTGAAGTCAGCCTTTGGATAGTTGTAGATGTTACAACGGTTGTGGTTTGGAGTACAGACAGGACTTGGCTTGACTGGAATGGAACAGGAACCACTTGGAGAAGGTCCGGTAGTTGGAATAGTAGTTGGTGGAGGAGAGTATGGTGGAACTGTAGACTTTGTAGATTTGGTTGGTGGAGTTGTAGACTTGGATGGTGCACATCCTGACTTTGGCCAACAGTATCCTGGGAAATTGTAATTGACATCATCACCACAACCAACAAAGTAATCATACTGCTGAGTGAATGGTAAGGATTTACAGAAAGAACTGTACTTATTCTTGGTACACCACAGGTAACTGAGATCTATTCTTGGAAGACACCACTTGTCACCACTGTCAACACAGTCAAGAGTAATATCATGATTCCAGTTGTAAGCTGAACCGATGAGCTTATCTCCAGCCCAGTTGAAAAGATCAACATTGTCTCCACTGTCTCCAACGACGTAGTACACAGAACTTAAGTCTCCGAATGAACAACTTTGACCAGAATTAAGGTTAAAGTTAATCTTGTGGGTGCTTCCACCTAAGGAGACGACACTGTTAAGTACGAAGTCAGCCGATGGATAGTTTTGTTCCTTGGCGAAGTTAGGGTTACCAGCACAAGCGGCGGTAGGTACAATTTGACAGGTACCGGTAGGCTTGGTAGCTGGAGGAGTAGGCTTGGTAACTGGAGGAGTAGGCTTGGTAACTGGAGGCTTTGTAGTCGAAGCAGGAGGCTTTGGCCAACAGTATTGTGGCCAATCGTAGTCTTGGCTACTACCACAACCACCCTTATAAGAATATTTCTTATTGAATGACCAAACTTGACATGTGAACCAGGTGAAAATGTTGCAATTTTCACACCAGTTGTAACTGACATCTATCTCAGGTAAACAAAATTTGTCACCTTTGTCAATACAGTCAACCTGAGCAGTGTGAGACCAGGAACCGGGGTTGATACCATTTCCTGAACCTCCGTACACATTGAACGAACTGCCGCCGAAACTACATGTAATACTGGATAAAAGGTTGACACTCAATAAATTGACCAGGGAAGAACAACCGAAAGTGATACTGTGGGTTGATCCACTGATATGGGTAACACTTTGAAGGTTGAAACTAGCTTTTGGAAAGTTGTTCCAAGAACAACGGGTATTAGGTATAGAACACGCTGGAGCTGGACTACACAAGAAGTTAGCAGCTGCGCTAGTAACAAAAAGTAAAAGCAAGTACAACTGCTGGAAAAGAGTTGTCCTCATAATTACCTTTAATAACTTATTTGATACTAGATATAATTTTATAAAGCGTTGAAGTTGAAAGCTAAAAAATCCAAAATTATGGTAGACAGTTTGGAAGTGAAATTTCCGTTTACTTATACCAGGTTTAATTTTTATTTTTTACCTTTTCAGGTTTGGGCCAATTCGATGATGATTTGCGGAGTTGAGTTTTCTGGAAAGTAAACCTTGCGTTATGCATCAGTTACGCCCTTGCTTTGAGTGCATGCAAAGGGAGATAGGTAATTCCCCTGACCATTTGGTTCCGCCCTCAATGGTGTACGATACCTGAGATGATGTTTTCATTCTTAAAGGTT
Source organism: Dujonia boleticola (assembly GCA_029581775.1). Classification (NCBI taxonomy): domain Eukaryota; kingdom Fungi; phylum Ascomycota; class Pichiomycetes; order Serinales; family Debaryomycetaceae; genus Dujonia; species Dujonia boleticola. Next base: position 29,346 of record JARGRU010000017.1, read on the forward strand.
GGGGCGCATGGCGACAGGAAACTTTAAACATATTTTTGCAGCTTTCTGTGCGTGCGGCTCAAAAGTTTTAGACCTGTGAAATTTTAATGAGAAGCGTTTTTTTTTTTCTCTTTTGCTTTTTATATTTCTGAAATTTAGCAAGCTTGTTGTACACGAGCTAACTAAAGTGAAAATACCTAAATAATTTACCACACCTATTTGAAAGAGCTCATTTACTCCTATCTGCATAAACAATTGGTTGAGCTCCTTTGAATGATAAACTTTCTTCCGTTATTGCTGGTTGTTTTTTCTTATTTTGGCTAACTTCGACGCCTTAAAAATGTACCTTGTTTAAGGCACATTCAGTACTGTTATGCAATAGAAACCCATACTAAGAAAAAAAAAAAAAAAAAACGAAAGCGAGTACGTAAATTAGATTCATCTTCACATGAGCTATACAAAAAGTTCTCGATCGTCCCAAAGTAGATATCGTATTTCCTATAAGGATGAAGAAAACTAGCATAAGCTAAACTCTAAACGTACTTGAAACCTTTTTTCTTCTTTGTGCGTGGGCCCCATGCTGCATAGTTTTGCCCACTTCGCACTCGTCTGCGGTATGCCGACACATGCTCATATTAAAGGCACGATGAGACATAGTAAAATGATGCTGAGCATCGACGGAAGGGGTCGTATTCTTCTGGTTCTGCCTTAGACGAGGCACCTCAAGGGCTTGCAAAGGGCGGGCAAATTATCATGTTCAATTTTAAGTTTTTTGGTTTTGTAAGATTAGATTCATTTGCTTGCTTTACGACTAAAACATGTAGAGGACAAAGTATTTGCTTGGCCCAAATTGCTTCACTACAGCATCGTACAATGTTTTCGAATCTGATGAAGAGAATTTAGACCATGTCAAAAAGATACAGTTGTATCATCTATTCATTTAAAATTATACATGTTTAATTATATTTAGTATGTTTATTTTGTTAAGCGAAACAATAGTACAACAAACGAGATGGAGGCTTGAAGTGACTTTTCATTCACGTCGCGTATTTTTTTTTTTTCAGGTCAGCCTGTATTGTTATTTAATTTTTCCTACCTCGGCGTATTTTCTTTCCAGATGTAATAGACGTTCACAAGGTAGCCTCAAAAAATGTCCCTGAAATAACGTGTAACGGAACTGGGTTCATAAACTCAAGAAGTTTTCGCACGGCACCAAAGTTCATATTTTCTTTGCTTGTTCTGGTCATCTAAGCTAGTCTTTCCTCTTCGGAAACAACATTCCTCTATAAGTGGGTTTTTTTTACCTCCTACAGCCATTGAAATTTTGTGATAATTGCATGTTGAAACCTCAAAAAAAAATAAACTAAAAAAAAAAAAAAAAAAAAAAGAATAATAAAAAATCTTTGAAAGCGGCGCTCGTAAATAGGGCAGGTTAAAGTAAGGTTACGACGAGAAATGTTTTCCAGGGACAAAAAAGGTACAGAAGTAAGCGAAAAATATTCCTGAACAGGGCTATTAATTTCTACCAAGGGCTGGCGGATGTCCAAACCGAGCCTCTTGAAAAGCATAAAAAATAATTCTTAATACTTTCTTTTTCATAATATTATGCTTTTCCGTCTTTGTCTTCAATCGTATTAGGGCAGGCTAAACCCCAAACCTTAAAATCCTAAGTTTACATCTCTCTCTGGCCCCTTCCTCTGGGTAGTTCCAGTTACAACTCCCCTCCTAATCTATATTAAGAACTGGTGATATAAATAAATAGTTTGTAGTATCCAACATTCTGTGCTATTACAAGATGATCACGATCCTTGCCTTTCTTTGGCCAAATTGGAACATTTTTGCCTAATTGAAGCCAAATTAAAATAACCTTATCTTTCGTATTTAAATTTCTTGTTTCTAATATTCTATTTCGGTATACATCTCTATCTATGGCGAAAACGATAATAAATAGTACTTCGTTGGGAAGGACGGAAGCTTGGAGCAAAAACGCCGTTCAAAATCTCTTTAAATGCGTGGGCTTATCACTCATCCTCAGGTCCATCAATGATCGTTTTGACACCACCTTGACGAGATCTGACGAAATCATAAGCCTTGATAGCGTCCTTGAATTTGAATCTATGGGTAATCAACAGTTCAAAGTCAATTGGTGCCCTTTCCTTACCATTAACGTAGTTTCTATCTAAAATTGTAACACTAGTCTTGTAATCGTTGTAACCATATCTGAATGAACCGAATAAAGTTAATTCTTTATTGGAAAATTCAGTAAGTGGGAATGTCACAGGTCCGCTTGAGTTCCCAATTTGAACGTATCGTCCACCTGCCAGCAATGCTGCAACACCCATGTTGATACACGATTCAGCACCTGTACATTCCAAAATTACGGTTGGCTTGAGATTATCGAATGCCGCAAGTAAGTTCTGGTGGTTGGTATCTTCCTTCGCATTAAATGTATGCAGAGCTACACCAATTCGTTTGGCCATTTCTAGCTTTGCGTCTGTAACATCGACAATCATTACTGCTGTTGCTCCAAATGATTTCGAAGCTGCTGCTGCTAGTAACCCAACTGGGCCGGCACCAAAAACAATAACTTTGTCTCCTAGAGTGATACTTGATAATTTAGCAGCATGTACACCAACACTCAATGGCTCCACCAAAGCACCCAATTCTAAACTAACATGCTCGGGTAATTTGACTAAAAAGTCCTCTGGGCATCTGTAAATTTTACATAATGTTCCTTGTGGATTTGGCTCACCTTCAGTTGAATTTGGAGTTGCAGCAAATGCCATGTGAGGGCATAAATTGTAATTCCCACTTTTGTACTCGTTACTGAAACGGGATGGCAAGCCAGGTTCGATGGCCACTCTATCTCCAACTTTCACTGAAGTAACTTTAGATCCAATTTGGTACACAATACCAGCAGACTCATGGCCCAAAACCATTGGCTTGGTCAAAAGGAAGGGACCAATCTTGCCGTGGGCGTAGTAGTGGATGTCGGATCCACAGATACCAGTCTTCTTCACGTCAACTAAAACATCATAAGGATCCTCGATAAGAGGTTGCGCATAGGTTTCGAACGTGATATCGTCAATCTTGTTCAATACTAAGGAAGGGTTAGACATTTTTTTTTTTTTCTTATGAAAGTTCGTTCCCGTATATCTAAGCGAGCTTTGTCGTCAATGTAATGTACCTTGCGGGTGTAATTGTTGTGGGGGGGTAGCCTAAAGTTGAAAATTTATTTCCACCTTAGGTTATGAATTGATGTGCTTTTTTTTTTATCTTTTCTTTTTTTCTACTTCTAGTTCAGTTGAGTCACTCTTAGTCAAAAAAGTGCACCTGATAATGGAAGATAGAGCTGATAAAAAGAAATTTTAGAGATATACCGAATACGCCTGAAATTTCAGGGTGGTTTTATTTTTTATGTAAGGAGAAATAGCTTATTTCGTAGTTGAATAATATACGATAGACACTTGCTTCTTACTTTTCGCAACGACAGGTTTGCCAGCATTGGACCAATTGCTCGGTTTAAATGTTGTCGAAGAAACCAGTCTTCGCCATGTAATGGCTAGGTATAGTCCGAAAATAATTAAGCGCTTTTACAACGGTATCTGCGGATCTGTCATTTCTCTCCTCAATTTGCGTAAACAATCGATTATTCGCGCCGGGCGATTTGCACCCATTTGTACGTAAACAATAAGAAGCATAGCTAAAAACGAAAAAAAAGCCACCCATCAAGATTCACCAAAGACGAGTCTCGACTAAACTTAACCTGAGCTCGAAGAAAAAGTGGGCTTACATTCCTTCAGCCTTGATTCAAATGGGAAAGGGCTACCTTGAGCTCATAATTTAGTTAAACTTATGATTTGAACGCAAAGTTGTAGCAACAACTACCCCCACGTCAATAGTGCCGCATCCCCCGCTTCTAATTCAGAAGAACTTTAGCGTTCCCCTGGAGTTCAAAGATCGGGGTTCAAAGTAGAAAAGGTTAAAACGTGGGTCATCAATCCCCACTCTTTACTTCTGTCTCGGAGACCAAATCTCAAATGCAAAAAAAACATTATTTTTTTCGCCCTGACCGCCTCAATCTTAGTGGCTAGCAAAGCAAGCCGGGGGTTAGGATGGAGACAGTTTGTGATCTTACAAGTATGTTCATTGCCATCGCAACTGAATGGGGTGAGTCCTTGCTTCTCGTCCTGAGAGGTTAGGCTACTGTATTTTTCTTGACTTACAATTTTCAGTTTATGAAAAGTTTCTTGTTCCAATATTGACAATGTAGAGTGAGGCCTCGACATACGTAAAATAGTCCCCTATACTTATGTAAAGAAGGCAATTATTTTAAATTTGGAGTGCACTACTGTTGTAATTATTTCAAGTGGAGGGGGGCACGCCTTCATTCGCTCCGATTCGTTTAGTGGAAATGTCCTGTTGAAAGTGAGTTACCCCTAAGGTGAGTAGAATTTACCTTTAAACTATGATTCAGAGGTTCCAAGTTATTTGGCTTTCGGATCTTCTAGACCCCCCGAGTTACTTTATTTCTTTCCAAACCTTCGAGGACTAGACCTCCAGTAATGAATCGAGCATATACGCAATAATGATTGTATACCCCACGTTTGCAAGGACAATATTGGTTCGGACTACACTCGCTCGGACATGACTGACGTGAAAACAATTCCTTGGTTTCGAGTTTAAGAGCTCCTACTTCTATACCACTTTTCTCGTCAATCAATCCATCGCGTGCTAGGCATTCGTCAATTTGCCCGTAAACATTATAGGGTGTTTACTGGATCTGTCAAATTCACGATTATACGCCACACATCTTGAGTTCAGCCCTCTGTATCCAATATGATTTTTATTTGCGATAACCACTCTTTCCAAGAGCTGATAACCCTACAGTAGATATCTATATGGATATATTTATGATTTCGTTTTTGATTTAAATTTTCCTATTTTAACTGTATATGTCGTTTTTCATTTTCTTCCTATGTTCCAGAAAAGATCGCAAAATAACTGCTCTTGGATTTCTAGTGCTGTAATAAATATTCATTCTCATCCAATTGACAAGAATTAGACATTTATTTGAGTGGGATGGGGGGGGAGGTTTGATGGTGGTGTCAGTGTTGATTGATTTAGTCTGAATGTTAGCAAGGGGGGTTGAGGTGGAGAATCGGATGTGTATTGGTTCACAATTCGGATCAAATCAACCCTTTCTTACGAATAATGCGGACTAACTCAAACCCTTTGTGACTTGAGTGATCGAAATTATTTAGCGAAAGTTTGTAAAGCTTCTAAAACTTCCAATTCAATGTTAGCTTCAGCAGCAACAACTTCGTCAGAGGAAGCAGCACGCTTTTGGGCATCGGCAATTGATGACTTAACAGCGGCAGCATCGAATTGATCTGGCTTGAATGCTTCAATAGCGGAAATGGTTAACTTGTTACCTGGTTGGACGGTAGCGATACCACCACTGACAAAGTATTGTTCGGTTTCTCCGCTCTTGGAGATAACTTCTAATAAACCTGGTCTTAATTGTTCGACAATTGGAATATGGTTGGCTAAGATACCTAAATCACCATTGATGGATGGAACGTTCACTTGTTGGACTTCAGATTCGGAGTAAAGAGTTTCGTGAGGTAAAGCAAGAGATAACTTTAATGCATCAGAAGTAGCAGCTTCAGAAGCGTAGGTTCTTCTTGCAACAGCAGTGGTTTGACGTGCTACTTGACGAAATGTTTGTCTGAACATCTTGATTTATATTATGTGATGAGCTATTGTAAAAAGAGTATCTGAACAAAGTGTAAGAGTCTACCAATCTTGTTTTCAGTTTTCAGTTTCAATTACTTTGTGTGAAAAAAAATTGTTAGTATGATGTTGGAAACCCGAGCCTGTATTAAACGAAATCTCACTTTTTAATTGGTTAACCTTGACTTCCTCATTTGGAACGAACCTGCAACTTGAATTTCGCGACCGGAAAAGCTTGAAAAATTTCCAACCTCAAAAGCTCAAAAGCTTAGGGACTACAATTTTGTTAGAGGCACGCACTGCAAAGTAAAGCGCCATAGTTAAGTCAAGCTTAAACACACCTACACTAGTCTTTCATTAGTCATTTGTATTCATCCTTTTCCTATATCTTATGTAAAAAATCTACCATTCGTCAACTCTTGTAAAACCAGTATTCTGCAATTGGTCCCATTTCATATAAATATATTGTCGATATTCGGTTTATCAGCTCTCTATCTATTCATCTCCTCCAAATTGATGTAAGAAATTATCAATGTCGAACTCGGCTACGTCGCCAATACCAGCTTCAGCTCCGCTCATATCCTGGTCAAGCAAGTTCATATTGAGGTCATCTAGTAACAGAGCATCATTTCCTAGTATATTGTTCATATCAAGATCCATGTCATTTCCAGCTCCACCAGCGGCGTTATTGGAGTTGGAGTTATTGCCTTCATTATTACCATTATTCGAGCCGTTGTTGTTATTGTTGTTATTGTTGGAGTTAGCTGTGGCGTTGTTGTTATTGCTGCTGCCGTCCTTAGAGTCCCCACCAAACCCAGACGATAGTATGTCTGAAGGGTTTGGAATTCCACTCTTTTCACCGCTATGAGAAGTTACTCCAGTTATGTCGTCCATGTTGAAGTCGAAAGATGGTGACATCATCATCACGCCAGAATCGAAACCAAGGTCATTATTTTGCTGCTTCTGTTGTTGTTGTTGCTGCTGTTGCTGTTGCTGCTCTTGTAGCTCTCTCTCCTTCCTCGCTTCTTCTTCTCTCTTCTTTTGCCTTTGCTTCTCCTCTTCAACTCTTCTTTCTTCCTCCTCTCTTTTCTTGCGCTCCTCTTCTGCCTTCTTCTTCAATGCTTCTTCTGCTTCGCGCTTCTTCTTCGCCTCCTCCTCCTTCTGTATTCTTTCCTGTTCTTCTTTCAAGAGCCTCTGTTTCTCAATCTCTTCCTTCAACTTGAGCTCCTCTTGTTTTAGTTTGTTCTCAACAATTTGTTCTATGCACCATCTTGCATCGTTGAACTTCCCAATTGTCTCGTCCAAGATATCCTCGAAGTTTTGTAAATTCGTAGATAGCTGGTCTATAACCTGTGGAGTTATTAACTTGTTATTCGCTCCGGTTATCAAGTTCGAGTTCTTTTTATTGTTATTTATTATTTCAAAAATATAGCCTGCTGAGCGGAGCACATTGTTCAAGGAGTTGTTAAGCTTTGATTCCAAATTCATTATGTTGCAAGCTTTGACCTATTTATAATTGATCCTGCTGAAAAGGGATACGGCTGTATGCTTGTATTCAAAAGTTACCAGTAGCCTTTGAATACGTTCAGTTTACACTCCCGTGATAGTTGGAGGATTCCATAAAGTGGAGATTCCCGCTATTTTTCTGGTAGTTCAGACAGGCAAAGTCGATTATCCGGCATATAAGAATTTGAGCGGAAAGCGGAAGTTTGTATCTGCAAAGTGAAACTTGAGCTCAAAGATCCAGAACTTTTCGAACAAGAAACACAATAGCACAGCTTCCAATTCAGCCAGAAAGTACCTGTACCAGAACGAAAATAATATAACTAACAAAACAAGTGCAGAGGGAAATTTGAATAAGCTGAAAAATGTTAAGTGACCATGCACAATGTAAACTCACATCTTCAAAGAAAGGTTGATTCTTGAGGAAATACATAATCGGAGCCACAGACTAACGTTTCGTTCAACTTGCTTAACTGCGGTGTGCTCTAGTTGCTTCCCCTACAGTACAAGTTATGTACTTCCATATGCATACAGCGTCTTATGAAAGCCTCTCAATTGCAGCCATTCCTCGACCGATCGTTGCATGAGTAGCGAACTGCATATACAGGAACCAACTCGCATACAAATAGCGTTTCGCTCCCAAGCAAACGCGGTACACTACAATTTGCCTTACGCGTCTGCAAAAACAAAACATACGGAAATAAAATCGAATACTTTAATTCAAATCTTCTCTAATCATTCCAGTGACAGGAAAGGACATTTCTCTTCAGCAGAGCTAAAAATATGTTGACCGAACACCTTTTGTCGAAGCAGGGTCCTTTGGCTCACGTTTGGTTAGCTGCCAACTATGATAGAAAGTTGTCAAAGCAGCAATTGCTAAGCACCAACATTACGAAAACATCCAGATTCATTACCCAAAGTCAAGAATTGACTACATCCAACAACTCGTCCCAATCTCAAAACCATAGTGAAGGGGCTATCATTCTCCGTCTCTCTGGTCAACTCTTGTTAGGTATTGTCAGAATCTATTCCAGAAAGACTAAATACTTATTGGAAGACGTGAACGAGATATTGTATAAACTTAAGAATTCCTTCAGAGCAGTTACGACTGGAGCATCTGTAACTTCTGCATCCAATAGTGGTACTACCGGTCCGCTCACTTCAGCGATTCTTCTTCCTCCACAGCAAACAATTATCAATAATGTTTCGCAAATCACATTGAGAGATGAGGTCACTGACTTTGATTTGTTGTATCAAGAAGACTTGGATTTGGAAGAAGATTCAAAATCAGGGATCAACGCTTTTGATGGAAGGGATACGTCCCACGATTCATCCGTCAACGATCAATCGTTCAACTTCGATAACTCAATCGAGTACCCTAGATCCATGGGCTACCACGACGATGACAACCAAGACGTTGATTTGGATTTAGATTTCGATTTGGATGGCAACAGTGACAATGACGACGAAAGAGACGTTTCAATAGAGTACGGTAGAAATGCAGTGGCAACTGCACAGCCAGACATCTCAACCCTCTCATTGAACTTGAAAGACATGGAGGATGCTACAGACCTTGCGTTTGATTTCGATGAACCTTTGGAAACTGTCCAACCAGTGGAGCAAGCACAACAAGTACAATCACAAGAAGGAGAAGCATCAAGCGAAGCGGTTCCAGCCCGCCCAAAGAGAAAGTTGGTTGGGATCACTGAAGATGGTCAACTTAAGACTGTTAAGAGAAGGTTGGTCATTGACTCGATTGCAGATGTGGAAACAGGTATTCCAATTCAAGATTTGAGAGCCATCCAACAAGAACAATTGAACATAAACCAACAAGACTATATTAGCATACAGTTGACAGAAGGGGAAAAAATTCAACTCATAAACGAATTATCGGAACCAGTACATAACAATAAGAGGAGAAATTTGTGGGAAATAGATGAAACTTTGCAAAGAATGTGCTTAGATATAAGTGAGCAAGAAGCGGGTGCTTCTCCTGCTGAGTCCCACTTGGATTTCGACAACACTTTGGACTTTGATTTATCCTTACCAGATTTGGAGTCAGATAATGATGTCTCAACTCAGAACAACGACTTGTTATCGACACAGTTAGACGGCCCTGAAGAAATAACTGAAGAAAACGACTTTGGTGAACAAAACCAAACAAAGTCAACCATTCAAGTTGCAGAACATTTGAGAGAGAAATTCGTAGATGGAGAGGATGTTGTTAAGCTTACTGATATAATTGCCAAAGATTTATCTCTCTCAGATGATCCGGAAAAAAAGCCATTGGGTGTCCTTTCAGACTCAGATAATCGTATTAATGAAAGAAGAGAAGCCACAAAATGTTTCTTTGAATTATTAGTCTTGGCCACAAATGATTGTATTTCAATAGGACAAGAAAGTGAAGGGAAGACCGAAATTGGTGGGAACATTAATATCAGATCTAGAGAGAAAATATTCAGCAATTTTCTTTGATTGTTATCTGATAATTCAAATATGTACATTAATAGACTGTAATATATAAACTAATCAAAATAAATGAAATAAAAAAAAAAAAAGACAAAAAAAAAAAATATAAAAAAAAACATAAAGATATAGTATCTATATCAAATGTAAGATGCTATTGATTCCATTATCGATGTTAGGGTTAGCACTTTTCGCCATGAGATCTTGAAGTTTCGTATCATCGAGATCCCATATGAAAACTGTACCCTTGTCGAAACCAACGTACAATTTATCGCCTTCGTGTGAAAACTTGAGACTAGTAGGTATCAAATCCTTGTACTCATTTGGCAATTCCACGGAAACCATTGGATTCATAAGTTTTACCCTCAAATCCCAGAAGCTCAAGATAGACACTGGAGATGTTCCTAAGCCCAAAGTGATAAACTGTAGCTCTTTGTTTGGCCTTGAGATGACCTGTAAAATCACATGGTCTGTGTGAACAAACACGAGATGTTCTATCGAATTAGCTTTTGCATTCCACAAGTTGTAGCCCCATTCCATTCCAGCTGTAGCTAAGAGTGCGGAGCGTTGCAAATGAGGATTGTTCCTATTCGTCACATTCAACTCCGAAATAGAAGATACCGAAGTGCGCTGAGAATTTTCATCTTCTTCATCTTTTCGTTCTGATACCATTTGAATGAAGTTTGTTTGTTTTCCGTGATTTGAAAGTTTGTACAAGTTCCCGTCTTGACTCCCAACAACTATTTCGTTTAAGAATTTGTGCTCCTCGGATTGTTCGCCTGAGTAACTGGCTGTAAGCGTAGAATTTGCTTGCTGGGATGACATGATATCTGAATTGAGTAGGAACATGCAAGTTATTGGTAGTTTATCTTTCAAACTGCTAAATGTATCGTTCAGTGGCTTGTAAAGCTGCACTGAGTCTGCTCTGGGGGATGCTAGTATACTTGTTGACCATAGATTAATCACCCCATCGAGGGAAGCTGTAATCGCTGTAGAGCTGCTTGCAGACGCTTCAGAGCTACGCAGGGAATCAACTTGAGCCACCAGGGTGATAGGATGGGTATGGTTGTGGAATGATTTAGCGTCGCTTGAGCCAGAACGTCTTATCAACGAATTACTACTGGAGGATAGTATGGGGGAAACTAGCAGCGGTAACAAAACTATCGAGTTTTCGATTCCTTGAATTTCCCAGATGACAACTTTCCCATTGTTCAACCCGCCGATAATTTTGCTAGCATTACTTGCGTCAAATTTGATGCTTGTTATTGAGGATGTAGTCAAAAGATAGTACTCAGGAACTGAGTAAGGGTACTCTTTGCCTTGTTCTATGCTGTAAACCACGGCCAATCCGGGTGAATTTTTGATAGCTTCAAAGCTTTGTGATATCTTCTGATCCAACATATCGATTCTTTCTCTATCTCTGTCTCTTTCATCTTGTGCAGAAGTTGGCATGCCGTATGAAATTACCATTAGGTTTGGGTTGATCTTCGGTATGTCCATGGTCACCACTGGTCTACCAGCGACTCCGGGAACAATTTGGGCTAGCCTAAATGCCGAAGCTTCGCTGGCTGCTGAGTTCAACTCTGCTTTCAGTTTGCTTTTGTCGATAAAGTAGTCAGTTTCATTTGAGTCTTGGATCAACAACTTGTTGAGGGTTTTGAGTGACTTTCCGAGCGTCTGATTGAGATTCTCTTCCGTAACAACATTTTCTTCTTCATTCACATCATAGTTGATATCAGCCTTGGAGTTCTCGTTGTCTTTTCCTTCGATCTCCGCGTACTCGTGGTCATCTTCTTGGGAACCTATAGTTTGTATACCTTTGTCGAACGTTATCTTGTCCTTGACAACATGCTTGTTCTCCGTTTCATAATTTGTGTCGTCCACAAAAGTACTATCGAGACCTTTTTTATACTCTCCCTCTGTTTGTACCGCTATACTCTTGGTTACTTTTGGCAAAACTTGCAACTTCTCTACCAAGTCTTCGATCTCATTGTTGGTAGATGTACTAGTTGATGGCGACGGAAGCAGTGTCTGCGACAGTTGATTTAATCTTCTCAGCTTCAATTCTTGCAACCTCTGTCTCTTTTGTTCTAATAAGGATTGTCGGTCCATTCTTGGGTTGAGTTATATGGGAAATGGTAGTGTATGCTTATAAATCTGCTTGCGAAGAAGGGTTTCGTTATGCATTGTTTTGTGTTTATTGTTGTTTTGGAAATTTCGAGGTTTCCAAACCACCAGATTCATGATGAGAACGCGTAAAATAAAATCTAAAATATCCATTGATCTAAAGAGCCTGAAACCACTGATTTATCCTCCTTTGTGGCCATAAACAGAATACATACAACTGAAATGGATATCGAGGATATTCTTAAGGATTTTGAAAATTCGGCTGCTCCAAGAGGGTCCAAGAATATAGAACTGAACCTCTATGAGCGCTTGGTAGTAGCCATGATCAACGAAAGAATGGCTCCGGATGTCTTACCTTACGAGCACTCACTTTTGCAACTGGTCCTCGCCATGTTGTCTCAACAACAACAATACCTCCTTGATTCTCATGAATACGGCGACTCAAACATTGGCAGTGGGGTTGTATCTTCCGAATTTAAATTACAGCTAATGATAGTGGAGACTGAAATTGAAAGATTGAATTACTTGGTGAGACATTATCTTCGAGTACGATTGGCCAAATTAGACAAATTCAACATCTTTTACATAAACAAAGCAAACGAATCCTCGTCTTCTACTGGCGATAGTAAGGATGAAAAGCCATTGTTGTCTGCTGAGGAAACAGACTACATACATAAACACTTCAAAATCTTAACTCAATTATACAACTCGTGTTTCTTGAAGAAGATGCCGCATTTCTTAACGCTTCTTGATGACACTAGTGGTGGACAACTGATGGTTTCTAGTCCTGACGTGGACCAACCTGTGTTTATCAAAGTTGTGGCTAGCTCACCGATCTTACTTATTTTAAATTCAGACGAAGAGTTGGAACTAGTCAAGAATGGTGTTTACGTGGTCAAGTACCTGTTGATCAAGAAGTACGTGGAAATTGGAGATGTTGTATTGATATGACATGGACCTACATCTCCTACAAACAAAGTAATTCGTTTTTTGAGAATGTTACCGTATAATGGTTTATATAATAGTGATGCCACATCCACCCGGACATTCTGTGTTTTCACCATCAACAAACCACTCCTTCAAGCATCCAAAATGGCCCCTGTGGCCACATCTTAAACTCACAACAACACTCAATCCTTTGCATGGTTCATTGCAGTAAACACAGCCCGTTTGCCTCTTAGAGCATTCATCACAATACCAATAACCAAAATTTCCATCTTCGAGGAATTCCGGTGAGTGCTGTGAATTTTGTTGTGCCTTCAATGTGAACTTCACCTTTGATTCTTCATTGACGAGTAATTTCTGACACCAGCTGCAGTAGAACCTCAATCCAACTTCATTTCCACAAATTCTATTCAAATCTGCTTTGAGCTCATCGGGTGCTTCGTTCAACACCTTCATGGCTGTCACGAATAATTGTTTTCTCCGGAGTATTTCTATATATAAGGCGAGCCACTCTAGGCAGTTTTCACGAGTGATAGAGCAATCTTTACTTTTAAGTATCAGGTTATAGAATAATATGGCAAAAGTAGAGCACGTAATTATATCACCTTGTAAAACTGCGTATTTGAGAGCTTCCTCCAAAAGGCCCTTGGTTTTCCATGGTTCTGTGAGTGACGGGGTCCGTGGTTTCAACAAATCATCTTTAATGCGAACCTCTTCCCTATGAATAGCTTTCGTAAGCTGTGAGGGGACACTGCCACCACCGCTGGCTGAAATAGATAATGAATTATTCAAGGCGTCGTCCTCAGCCTGCTCCTGGACTCTATTAAGCGATTCTTCTTTAGGGAATGATGTAATAGAAGTAGACGCCTTGCCTCCAGTACTGATGGGGCCGCTGCGACCAATTGAGAAGTTGGAACTTCTTCGGGTGCTGAACGAGCCGTGATGCAGCATCAGGTGTACTAATGGTGGAGGTGCAACTGTAGTTGGCGCTTGTTGATTATGTGAATGTGAATTGTGATGCGTGTGAGAAGAAGCATGCGGAAGATGGCTGAAAAATGTAGGAGAGCTTGCAATTGACTTTCCAGAAGATGAAAACGAAGCACCATAGCCTGCGGCAGATAAGATGTTCATGTTTTCATCGTCTAGGTCTTCTGGTCTTTTCCCCGTACCAAAGGATGGCCTTGGTAAGTTCTTACTGAAGGTAGGAGTTCGGCTGGATAAGGAAGTAGAATCACCACCTGTCCGTCTATTCGTAGGGTGAGGCGAAATTTTTATAGGTGGAGAAGTCGCAATCGAAATGGATTCCTCTTGCGTTGGGGTATCAGGTACCTTTGCTTGTGGTAATGTCGGAAGTGAAGCGTGCTTTTTCAACTCTGTCAAATCTGCAGATCTTTTTGAATGAGAATCCACGCCGCCGTCATTAGTGCTCTTAGCCTCAATAGTTATCCCTCCACTTTCGTCATCATCATCGATAATTGCATTTTCATTTTCATTTGGGTCAGGAATGTGAACTCCATCATCTGTATTACGGAAAATTTGCAGACCTTTACTGTTCATTGCCAACATACTATTCGATCTAGTGACAATTGGGCTGATATTATTAGGGAATGCCCCACGACTGTTGTTGATCATTTCCATTAAATTTCCAGTGGAGCTGTTCTTCTCTTCGGTGAAAGAGTCCACCCTGCTCTTAGTAGTACGAATCGACGTCACCTTTTCCGGTGATGAAGATGCTCCATCTTCAGCTGTTGCACCACCATCTGTACCTCCATAGTTCAGTGTCGAATTTGAGTTGAAAGATCCCACAAAATTGTCCAACTCCAGCAGTATAGATCTAGTGTCGTCTCCTTCAATCGTATTTCCAATACCAGTACTTTGGCTACGATGCGCAGAGTTGGTGTCTCCCTTTCCGCTGCCATACATGTACGTTGAAATAGAATCCAGTCTATTCACCATATCATCTGCTCCGTTTTCTCCCACATTATCAAAAGTGCCTCTGGAGTATCCTTCTTCTTCAAGACTGACAGCTAATACTCTCCATACTTGACAATCACGGAATTTGTTGACACTTGCAGCAATGTTAGCATTCAAAATGCAAACATCGATCAAAGTAAATCCATCCGGTATTGAAAGCAAGTAATGGAAGGAAAGCTTCTCAAAAATTGTTTCATCATTTAGCTGAATAGGAAGGGATATGGGGACAAGGTAAGGTGAGGGGAATGAGACAGAAAGAAGTCTCTTTGTGGGGATGTGTTGTTGTTGCATTTGCTGGAGTTGTTGCAGTAACAGTAAAGATTGCAGCATCTGCTGATGCAGTAACTGCTGATGATGGATCAGATTCATAGGCGAAGGCACAGACAAAATAGATTCCTGGGTAGCGTTTCTATTCAAAGGGGGCCTATGTGGAATAGGAGTATTTATGAGTTTGTAGTTATTATTAGCATCAGAGTAGTTTGTATCAATTTCATTACTAGCGTTGTCTGCTTCATTGTAATTATTATGATTGTAGCCTCCTCTCAACTTTTCCAGCGCACTCAGGAAAGAGGAGGTTATTGCGGAGTGGAAGTTCACTGGTGAGCTGTTTGAAGCAATAGGAATAGTTCCAATTGGGCTCCCCAATGGTTCTCTATCCTTTTCTGAATCTTCCAACGCTGAACCACTCTCTGAGCCTGGTCCTCCACTATAAGCAGCACCTTCTACCGCCATCGCCAAGTCCATATCATAATCTTCTCTATCGTGTAAGTATTGTTGCTGCAGCAATGAATGTCCTGGTTCTGGTTGCACATCACCCTCAAAGTTTTCAAATTCGAACTTTTCCTGATTTACAACCGTTAAGTTGCCCATATTGTGACTCCAAGACATTGAAATGTTTCTCAAATTCTCTAGGGGTCGATCTATCTCAAAATCTTCTACGCCTTTATCTCTATCCAAAGAATAGCTAGCGAATTGATTTCCCTTTGTAATGGTCCAGAGATTTCTAGTCTTTTTGGGATGCCTTCCCCATATGAAATTCAGGAATGGTTTTGACGAAGCAGTTGTTATAATTTCCTTTGGAATATACTTTCTTTTCAAGTTATATACCGTCATCGTTGGGTCGTCATTAAGATATGTACACGCAACATCGTAATTGTACAACAGGTTCTTTGCAGCAATATGAAAGTCCTCTTGGTCGTCGGTTAAATCATCGGGTAAGTCGTCGTACATACCAGATGTCTGGTATGGGCACCACCTGACTTTCAGAATTGGGCCGTATGAGTTCACTACAATTTCAGGCAGCAGACGATATTCTGACTCGCTATAATTCCAAACGCAAAGCTTGTGGTCTCTACCCCCAGTTATGACATATTCCTTTTCTGGATGTATATGAAGTGAAAGTGCGGGGCCCGTATGAAAGTTCCATTTTCTCTCAGGTATAACTGAAGTTGTCCCACTTTGTATTTGATGATGATTTGATCTGAGATCATATTTGTACAATGCACCGGAATCGTGAACAGACAACACCGTGATTTTGTTTCTACTCGAAGAATGCTGCGAGTACTCACAAGACCTGATTGGATCTGAATGAGAACCCCTAGCAATGCTCATCATTGGCTTGTTTGCAGAAGCCCTCAAGTCCCATAGTTTGATAGTACCATCCTGGGAACCTGATATGAATTGATTGGCATCTTCGGGCAGTGCCTCATCTAAGAAATCTAGAGAGTTGATTGTTCTTTTATGACTAGTTAATTTGTATGCGAGGGTGGATTTTCCGTTGTTTTGGATCTTGTATATGGTAATTGCACCATTAGAGAGCCCACATGCTATGGTATTGTATTTGGTTTTCACTGTATTCACGTTGCTCAACTTGGACGTTGAAGATAGCGAATTTCTCGTGGTTGTGTATGAGTTACCGTGTGGCGGTGGAGTGTTCAGTACCCCAATGCTGCTAGCCGTGGAAGAGAAGTTGTTACTCCCAACGCTGTTTGCTGAAATCTCAAGAATGTTTAACTCGTTCACAATTTTGGATTGTTCAATATTTAATGATAAAAGTTTCAAACAGTTCTTACCACCGATAACTACATGATTAATTGAGGACTGTTGGTGAGCTTGAATGGGAAAGCTTAGCTGAGATATAGAAGATATATCTCTATCGCTAGTATAATGGACCTTTCCAGAAGGTACAGTTGAGTTCAAGACATTGGTATTCGATGAAGGGTAATGGTTCGGGTTCCGTGCAGATGCATTCGAATTGGTGCTTCCCTGGGCCAGACTACTAGCAGTATTGTTATTATTTAGTGTCCCGTAGATGTTGAAGGCAAACTTAGCGAAACTAGACGCATTGGAGCCGGGGGTCAGCAGAGACATTGACCTTAGTTGAATGGAGGGTAAGAGGTATGATAAGCGACAGCTATTTCTCCGGTTTCTTGATTATCTACATTTCATTTTCCTACAATCGATTTGTTATATACAAGACCTAAACAGTACAAAAATGAAAGATAGCTAGCAAAGATAAGAAAGAAGCCAGGAACCATTGCCTTGTCCAAAAACAGTCTTCTGCTAAGATAATGTTGCTATATTTCAATACTCGCTGGATATATCCGTTTCATGGGAGATTATTGTTTCACTAAAGGGCATTGTTAACTATGTGTGTAAACATAATTGTGCGAGAGCTGCCTAAGCAGACGCTGATCTCTGATCTGAGATCTGTGTAAAGAAGTCAGTCTGAATACCTCAAGTACCACAACACATAACTACGATATAACAGCTCTTCCTTCAAGTGCCAATGCCTATTTGCAATCGTATTTGTCGCTTGGATATAGTTCTTCGTATTTCCACACCTCGATATCGCCATATCGTATAATAGACTTAGGAGTTCCACCGCACCTCCATCACATGATAACGGCTCCAGCGAAAACGCAGATGCGAGCAAAAGGAAAGTCAAAAAAACAAAAAAGAAACAGTTTCACTCTGATCGGAGGCGTATACATTCAATAGTCATTTCCATCCCAACACCACATTATCAGCTTGGAGGGCCCCCAAGCTTTTCGAGTGTTTCATTTTCCTGCTTCTAACAGCATCTTATAAAATTACTTCGAGGGTTTCATAATGCTGCTTTCTGCAACACTGCTCTTCACGAAGGTTCTATTCTATACGAAGACCTTGACCCAAGTGAGTGCGTCCTTTGGTGTACTTGTGCTCTTGGGTCTCTATACTTACCAATCATCTTTAATATACCCTGCGCTGATGAATGATGGCCACGGCCACTGTTCCACCCCTGACGAGTACGACATGGAGTACGAAGATGTATCGTTGAAGACTTCCGACGGAGAAACCTTGCAGTGTTATCTGTTGAAGCATGATAGACATGCTGCGGACTATGCCAACAAGACCATATTGATACTATCTCCTAATGCAGGAAACATTGGACACGCTTTGCCAATAGTGTCCATATTTTACAAGCAGTTTGGCTACAATGTTTTCATATACTCTTATAGAGGATACGGTAGATCGTCTGGCAAACCCTCCGAGAAGGGATTGAAGATTGATGCCCAAAGAGTCATCGAGTATTTGACCACGGAAGATGAGCAATTCAGCCAATCGTCCTTAGTTCTCTACGCTAGATCTCTTGGTGGTGCAGTAGCAATTTATATCTCTGCCACTATGTCGTCTGCCATCCATGGTGTCATCTTGGAGAATTCGTTCCTTTCAATTCCAAAGACCGTGCCTCATATATTCCCATTCTTGAAGTACTTCACATGTTTTGTGCACCAGAAGTGGGACCTGGAACTGGTCATCCCATTAATACCTCCAAAAATACCAATGCTCTTGTTGAGTGCAAGAAAAGATGAAATTGTGCCTCCAGCACATATGGATGCCATTTTCGAATTGTTGCCGAGCGAAGATAAATCTATGCATCATTTCGAAAATTCGATGCATAATGACACGGTAGCTCAGCCAGGATACTGGGCCTTGATCCAACAGTTCATTCAGGATAAGGTCAATCCTGTGGGTTATTAGAGGACGCTACAGGCACCAAGTGATTGACTTAGTCATCTAGATAGATATAGCGTACATCTTGATTTCGCTAGAGAATGTATTAGTTAAATTATTTTTCAATCTACATCAGAGTCTTTATTTACTTTCCGTATGTATTTCCGTAAATTTATAAGTATACAAAAGAAAAAGAGCTTCGTAACGCTAGATCACTCCCAGGTGAGTTTAAATTCAAATCATCCTTGAATTTAAGTGTATTGTTAATATTTCTTCTTGGAGCTGTCATTTTTGTTTTGTAGCTAAGGTAGAACAATACAATATTCTAGTCAACCTCCAAGAAAAGAAAAGTTTTTGTTAGCCTGATTATAATAAGATTTGTGGTTCAGATCCCTTCTTGTTAGAGTCGTCATGGGACATGAAATCGATCTTTTGATCTTCAGTTAATCTCAAGACCTTTCTTAATCTTTCACCAACAGTCTTTAACTTGGCTGCATCACAATCCTTGGTCCAGATACCAATTCTGATGGCTTGCTTTCTGATGTTTAAAACAATACCGTTGACTTCATCTTCATCATCCTCGATGGTTTCACCGATAACGGATAATAATCCTCTTAACCATAAATCATTAATAACGCTGGTAACTTCACGCTTGTTGGTGAAGGCGTATTGCCATCTACCACCCTTGGAGTTCTTTTCATCTTCCCATTCTGGCTTGATTCCTTCCTTGAATAAATGGTAGTCAGACTTTAATGGCAATTGGTTTGCTGGTGGGATAGAGTTGTAGATACCCCAGAATTCTTCAACGGATGAGAAGGTGATGACTGGTTTTAATAAATCGTGCCAGTTTTCGTTTCTATTAACTTGAGGCTTAGTGTACCATAAAGTCCACTTGTTGTTCAATGGGTGCTTTGCGGTGAATTCTTCCTTGTTTGACAAGACAGTGTCGTTATTCTCTAAAGATAATTCTTCGGTTTGCTTACTCAATTCTTCCGACATCTGAATGGGAGTTGGTTAGTATTATGAATATTGAAAAGATAGAGAATTTCTCCTTGGCGGTTCAAGCTGTGAAAAGTTTTTTTTGCACAACGGCATTTTGTGGTTGCAACATCCTCTTCAATGTATACACGCAAAAAGGAACCATTTTTCGAATGAAGGGATATGTCCTCTTGCCAGGTATAGGTCCAATCATAGCACTGATGACTGGCTTGCAAGACAAGTGTGTATAAATGTGTCTGGTATCCGGAAGTATGCCAACTATTCCACAGCAGTACA
The DNA here is from genome assembly GCA_029581775.1 of Dujonia boleticola. Classification (NCBI taxonomy): domain Eukaryota; kingdom Fungi; phylum Ascomycota; class Pichiomycetes; order Serinales; family Debaryomycetaceae; genus Dujonia; species Dujonia boleticola. The sequence continues at coordinate 49,347 of JARGRU010000017.1, forward strand.
TTCCAAAAGAAAAATTCCTAGAAAGACAGCTTTCTCCGCCACAAAATGGTGTGTCTCAAGTCACTTTAGATATCGAACGCATACCACGTATATTTCAATAGCTGATTAGGAGTATCGCAAACGTTGCTCAATTTACTTACTTTACTTTGATTTAGTGGCCTTTGAACTCTTCACTTTGATAGATCCACCTTTAAACAGTTCACTTTCATCCACAAATTGACGAATTTCAGCGAAAGGAAAAAAAGAAAAAATTCGATGCGTGTAAGTTACCGTATGAGTACTGCAGATAGACCAAAATAGGCGTAAAAACAAGAACAGACTTTTCTGTCACACTATGTAAATGCCAAAAAAAAAAAATTCGCAGGTGCAATGTGTGAAGATCGCGAATGTTGCGAAATAGATGAGTGCTGAGTATTGCAATATATTGCACGTATATATATTGATTTTATACCTTAACTGCCTGGTAGTAGAAGGAAAAGAATTTGAAGTCGTTTCTAGTTGCGATGTATCACTTTTGAAACGTTTTGAATCTTTTTTTGTTTGTTTCTTCTTCTACAATTGTACCATATTTCGCTACTCTACAGTGAAGAGTAACCCAAATTTGTACTTATGCAGGATATAAGCTCACACGTCTACTTAGGCAAGCATGTTAGACTTCATTACACTGAACTTTAGCTCACCTGGCACTTACAACCTTACACGTTTGGGAGCAAAAGCCTGCTTCGTGTTGCTCATCGACTCTTCTTTTCGGTTATCGATATATTTGTTGTGTTTTATTTATGTGTTCTGTGACTATACAATTGCTCAGCATATTATACCTAGTCGTGTGGAGCAGTTCTATACTCACCTTTTCATGTTTGACACCGTCCCAGTTTTTGAATATCCATATTCAGTTCATATCTAATATCGGGAGTCTAAGTTCAAGGTACGGTGATCCCAATATCCATTGTCAATCTTATGTAACAATCAACATCTTCTTCTATTCTTATCCCTTTTCTTATTCTTTTCCTCTTCTCATTTGGTTCAAAGAACGTAACCAAAGACTAAGAATAAAGCACCAGCAAGAGTTGAGTAAACACGTTGGTTGCTCACACCACCAGTACTGACTGTTGATTGAGAGTAAGTTCTGATTCCTCCCACGGTACCCGACTGACTTCCTAAACCAACAGTACCGGATGTGAAATCAGCTGCATTAGCTTCTGTCTGTATTGGGGAAAATGACTGCACGTAAAGGGTTGGGACAGTCTTGACAACACCATCGACTGTCAATGTAACATAAATGGTGGTAGGTTTTGGAGAAGCTGTTGTGGTGTCGTCTCCACCGCCATCTTGGTCTGCTAATGCAGCAGTGAGGGTTAACAACGAAATGATACCGAGAAAGTACGTTAATAACTTCATGTTGTGTGTATGTGTATGTGTGTGTTGAAAAGCAAGGATATGAAAGCGAAAGACAAAAAGATGAAGAGTAATAATAAACCGTTTCTTTTAGCTCGATATTTTTTGAAACTCCTTTGATGTTTTTTGCTTTTTTTGAATCGCGCGCTACGTCAGTACACCCATAGCTGAGAACACAGCCACTAGATGCGAATATCAGAGTTGCAAACCAAGAGAACCTAGAGGTAGGCAATTCGCGAGAATAGCTTGGGATAGTATTATAGATCTAAGTAAGCGCAAAGAGGACCGATTCTGAGATATTGCAGCCAGTTAGTCTTGTTGTCCGATTATTCCTGATTCTATTCTCAATCTCATGGCAGGTATAGTCGCAAGCAGTATCTAATTTTTTTCCTAATCTGTCTTCTGCAGCCGAAACATATAGTAATCTCAAGAATGCAATCATCATTCAATATAAAGATTTTCAGGGAACACATCGTTCTTGGTGATAAGTAATGTGCCAAACCAACATATTTTAGGACTAGTGAATCGTTTAGTTGATATGACTGATTCACATTATGGCTATTTGACACCTTCTCACAACCGTACACCCACGCTAATGCAACTTGATTACATAATCATAAGTTTTCGATGTTCCTCCCACCAAGCGAGAAAGTACGAGAGATGAGGGTAAATGTATGGAAGATGAGATGAGACGAAAAAAATTGAAAAACTGAATACATACTACTAGTCGATATCCACAGCTGCACATCCACAATAAACCATGGCAAAGTCACTCGCCGAGCAGATCGCTGAGCTTACAAAGCCCAGAGCCGAGTTTGATATTGAAGATAATGATCTTAGAGAAAACGTTTTCGAGAATGGATCAGAGAACGAGAATGAATCCGGATCCGACAATGATGACGATGAAGAATTGCAAACAGAACATTATGTCAAACTGGGCAAATCCAAGTTAAGAAACGACAAGTTGAACTTGGGTCTGAAGTACACTGGTAGTGTTTCCAGTCGTAAAGAATTATTCGATGACGTCGATGAGGAAGAGGAAGAAGATGACGATGAAGACGATGAAGACGACGTTGTCGACGAAGACGAAGAAGAAGACGATGAAGACGATGGAGTTGACTTGAACAATTCTGAACTAGATGACGACTCTGAAGTCTCAGAGGATGATGAAGAAGAAAATGAAGAAGATTCTGAAGAAGAAGAAAATGATGACCTCTCTCACAAAAGAGACAGACTTAAGCTTCTTTTGCAACAAGAACGTAAGCACATAGTTGGAAGACTTTCCCAATCTGCATCCAACGATGCCCTCAAGGGATTTTCAGTACTTGAGCAACACAAGTTCTTCGATACGATTTTGGATGCTCGTATCAAGTTACAAAAATCCATCAGTTTGTCAAACCAGTTACCATTTTCCTACTCCAGTGCGGATTCTGAACACCTCTATACCAAGAAATCTAAAAAGTACTTCTCACAAAACGAAGACAAGTGTTACGACCTACTTGACAAGATATACAAATTACGTAACAACTTGTTAACCAAAGATTCGATTGTTACGAAAAAGGAATTGATCCCATCAAAGCCAAAGAAGAGGAACTTTAGCGAGTACGTTGCAGCATCGAACGCTCAAGACGCATTAATAAACAAGTATAGATCTGCAGTTTTAACAAAGTGGTCAGCAAAGATCCAGACGTCATCTGGTGCCAGTGCATTGAATGCCGGTAAGTTCAAGGCCATCAACCAAACATCAGAGCAACAAGTGATGAATAACCTCAGTGATATGAACAGATTAATCAAGAGAACGAAGTTGAATAGAAAGTTGGTCAAGCCATTAGCATTCGCAACCTTCCAGGAAGAGAAGAAAGAGGAAGGAAGTGATCTGGAACAAGAAAATGACAATGATGACGAAGACGAAGATCTCGACATACCTAAGGAAGAACAGAATAAGGGCAAAAACCTGGACATTGCTGAATTGGATATGATCTTTGACGACGAAGATTTTTATAGAGTCCTCTTAAGCGATCTTGTGGACAAGAAAGTTCAATCGTCTAACCCAACTTCAGGTCTCACCATAACGTTAGCAAGTGCTCAGCGCTCACAAAAGTTGAAGAAAAACATCGATACAAAGGCATCCAAGGGACGTAAACTTAGATACCATATTCAAGAGCCAATAGCCAATTTTGAGGCTCCTAGAAACGGATGGAAGTGGAAGGACGACCAAATTGACGAATTTTTTGCTTCTTTACTTGGTCAAAAGGTCAACATGAATGAAGTAGATGACGAGGAAATGGATGAGGAGGAACAAGAAATCGAAGCCGACGGAATCAAGCTTTTCGGTTAAAGCATCCAAGTAGCATAGTAGTTTTGGAGTACCTGGTTGAAATATCAATACATAGTTACGGTCCTTGCAAGACTGCAGTAAAATCTTTTCGCATTATACCAAGAAATCGTAGAAACACACACACTCTCTTGTCTCCCAGAGCGTTTGTCAGTGGAGATTATTCAGTGATATTTGCACCCAAAAAATGTTTTGTGTAATTTTTCCAGATAACAGTGAAATATGACTCAGTATGCGACCTTAAAAAAAAAATCTCATAGCAGAAAAAACGTGCAGCTAGCGATTCAACATGTTGGTTTCTGGACTGACACTATAGATTAAGGTATTGCTTTATAACCTCACTTTACCTCTTTTATTTATTTGTAACATATACAAGGGTCTCATTCAAGGAAGAGCCGTTTTCAATTCCCCAAATTACGTACCCCCAGTAAAATGAAAAGTTACACCATCGTTGTCAAGCTAGGAACATCTTCATTGGTTGATGAAGTGACCAGAGAGCCTCGTATTGCCAATATGTCGTTGATAGTAGAAACTTTGGTCAAGTTGAGAAGACAGGGACATAAAATAATCATCGTTTCCCTGGGTGCCATCGCCTTTGGTATGAAGAGAGTGGGATTGACAGTTAAACCAACCAAATTGGCGGCTGTGCAAGCGCTCGCTTCAATTGGGCAAGGTATCTTAATTGGATTGTTTGACGACTTATTCAGACAATTAAATCAAACCATTGCTCAAATATTGATAACCAGAAATGATATCATGGATTTCACGCAGTATAAGAATGCCACAAACACAATAAACGAATTAATGGACATGGGTATTGTTCCAATTGTGAATGAAAATGATACTCTTTCGGTCGCTGAAATCAAGTTTGGTGATAACGACACGTTGTCTGCTATTACTGCTGGAATGGTACATGCAGACTACTTGTTTTTAATGACAGATGTCGAGTGTTTGTATACTGATAATCCAAGAGTGAATCCTGATGCAAGGCCAATACTTGTGGTTGACAAGGTTACTGATTTGAATGTCAAGACAGATACAGAAACTGCGAGTGGAGCTGGAGGCGGAAGTCAAGTTGGTACCGGTGGTATGACCACAAAACTTATAGCAGCAGAATTGGCTACAAATGCTGGTGTCACAACAATCGTGACACTTTCGTCAAAACCACAGTGCATATTGGACATTGTGCACCATATTCAAGTTAGTGAATCTAAGAACTTATCCATAGAGCAACAACACGAGCTCATCTTGAATGATGTCACTCACAACAACTTACCCCTTCACACGAGGTTCTTGGGATTACCTAGAGACGCTCAAATAAAGTCGGACAAGAAGTTCTGGTTATTGCATGGTTTGAAAACTAAGGGCGCATTAATCATTGACCAGGGATGTTATGCTGCCTTAACAAGAAAGAATAGAGCAGGGTTACTACCAGCCGGGGTTGTGGAAGTGGAAGGTATGTTTCATGAAAGTGAGTGTGTTGATTTGAAGGTGATCCCAAGCAAAGACTCTCCTCTCAGCGAGGCTGTACCAAGAGGACACTGTAGAGTTAACTACAGCTCTACTGAAATTTCATTAATCAAAGGATTAAGAAGCAATGAAATAGACACTGTTTTAGGATTTGCGGACTCTGAGTACATCGCTCATAGAGACAATATTGCATTTCCACCGATTTTGATCGAGTAGACAAGACATCCGGGCGCAACAACTTGTATATACAGAAATAGAGTAACGGTCGAATATAGAATAGGGTTAATGATGAGATGTAGAGAAGGATTAATAGAGTGGTCGAGCGCATTCTGGGGCTACCCTATATATGCAACATCCAGGCTTGGTAGATTTATTATGTGCAGGCACCATGGATTTCCTAATTTTAACATGTCTCGAGTAGCCACATTCTAGCGAAACTGCCATTCAATTGTGAATGTATAAGTATATATCTATGCAAGCAGGCATCCTCAGCAGCATAAACAATTACAATTGAAGATTATTGTTAATCTCCATCTACATATATATTTCAGAAAAAAAAAGAGGACCCGACAATTACCATAATTCATTTCATAACATATTTAGTAGCATATGCCACCCATACTCTTACGACATAAAGACCTACCCAACAATGATCTACCTAATATTTACAAAACATCGCTCATTATTTCGAATGATCAAGGAATACTGATAGGCGACGGAGTATCCTCGATTGAAGCCTCATCAATTACCTCCATCGGCACATACCAAAGTAATTTATACGTCGGATCGCTGAACGGGACTATTCAGCACTACCATTTGTTTGAAGATGCTCCGGAATACATGTTGATATCTGAAGTACCGGTATCGACCTCTAACCCAGTAACCAAAATCTTGATATTGAAGGAAGTGGAGAAAGCCTTGATTTTGTCTGGAAGTGTGGTTAGTGTATATTCTCTTCCAGAAATGTCTCCCATGAACATTGGGAAATTGAAAGAAGTGAACGATATTCACATCCTCGATCAACTTCCGAAAGCTACGGACACTGGGCCATCAGCAAGTGCTGGTAATAGCACTAGCAACAACGTGATTATTTTCACATCCAATAAAATCCGAATAGTTCTGGTAGGTCGTGACCTGCTAAAACTCATTTCTGATGTAAGCTATACGAACGCGATCACAGGAGTGCCGATTAAATCAAGTCTGTCATCATCATCCTCCAAAAACCTGAACCTGAGTAACAAGAAGAGTTTAGCATTAGTGGCCAATAAGAAAAACTACGATATAATAGATTTGGTCAACGTGAGGAAAATCCCATTATTTGAATACAATCAAGGAACTGATGACAGCATTGTCCCCATTATTGTACCCTTCTACGAAGAGAATAATGAAAATGGAAAGCAAGAGTACATGCTTACTATCAGGTCAGACCAGCTGACATCAATAGCAATGTTCATAGATTCCAGAGGTAATGTGACAAGAGGCACATTGTCTTGGGTAGAAGCCACCTTCCCCGATAGCATTATCATTGATTGGCCATATGCTATAGGAGTGTTTGGAGAAAAAATAATAATAAGTTCCATAAAAACTTTTGAGGTGGAGTATGAGGGGAAAGTGGCAGATTTGCTCGGTATGGAAACACAACCCGAAGAAACTACAGAGGAGGGAGAGAAAGAAAAAGAGGTGATTGAGGGAGGACTGGAAGTAGAAACACAACTCGAAACGAACACTGCTCTGGAGCCAACTGATCTGATTGAAAGAGGACAGGAAGAACCCGATAGTGGAAACCAAAACAACGAGGAAACGGAGACTAAAGACGCAGATACTTCCAAGGAGGTTGCTGAAAGTGAGACTAATAGTGTCAAAGTTTCGAATCAGAATACAAATTCTGGAGCTAATCAGGGTGAAGATATATCGAAGGAAGTTGCCATTCCCATAGCAGATGATATCAAACCTAAAAAGAAACCCCTTGCGGTCCACATTAAGCATTTGTCTGAGCAACTCAAGATTGTTGATAATTCCTTTCTACAGTCACTTGTTCTAGTTGATACGTCCGGAACGCAAATAACTAGCAACAGTGTAAATGATAGGTCCCCCTCCTTAAGTAGTAAAACGTTAGTATACAACCTGTCGCAAATTTGGATTTTACACAAGGAGAATGCACTTAGATACGCCGAAATTGAATTGAAGAATATACTTCTGGGACAACCAACCTCAACGATTGGCATAGAAGCAAAAGATTTATTTGAGTTGCTCCAAAAAGACAACGAGATTTATAAAGATGAACTCTTGCAATTCAAGACACTTTTATTGTTTTTGTTATCAATCTTATCAGACAGTAACGAGACTTTGGATATTCTTCTCACTCAAGACAGCGATGGAAAGTTATTAATTGACCCCACTCTCGTTCTCTTCCTTCTAGACAAGGATAATTCAATAGATCACAGTGAACTATATTTCTTCTCAAGTATTTTCGACTTGATTACATTAATGAAATTTGAGAAGAGGAAGAATGGCTACCAAGGTTTATTGATTCAGTACTTGAGAAGCCTATACGTTCTATACGCGAACGAGAAGATTGACAAGAGGAAGGCAGAGAGATTTGGGAGTTTTGACAGAGCCTTCATTTCTAAATGGAGATTAAAGTTGTATCACAATGATAGTGGACTTCGATCCAGTGATGAAATCATAAAGTTCATCGATACATACGACGAACCCATGTTCAAAAACACAGAACAAGATTCATGCAATAAATCAATTAGATCGTACCTCGATCGAAAGCACAACTACTTGGCCCTCATTCACATTTATGAGCTCTCATTAAGCAGCTTGAAGCCTGCAGCGAAGTCAATTATAGCTGAGGAAATCTGCAGAATTATTTTGAAGTTGTTGAAAGGTGAAATAGTGGATGTCAACTTTGATAACGAGAAAGATAAGGAAGGAATCATCGATACATTCTTATCCCAGTTGCGCCATATATATAATGAAAAGGTATACCCCACATATTTGTTGGAGATTCTTAAATTCAACCCGGAAAAGAGTATGAAATTCATGAAATCTAACAACAGTACTCCAAAGTTCAAATCCATCCACAAACACATTATGCAAGAATTGAATACGACGACATCTCCGGAAATCTCATTGCTCAAGATTGAATACTTAGAATCGATAATTCAAGAAGCACGAGCTGGCACAAGTCATGATATTTCAGCGATTGACGATTTATTGTTGGAGTTATTCTCAAGAGGGCAAACACTTTCAACTGATTTAAACATTAATAATTTCAATGTCTTACAGGAAACTTACAAGATTGAAAATCGGTTGAACGATCCCGTATGGCCAAAAATCAGCTGGATTGACTATTTGAGTATTAACCTGGAAAGAAGCGAATGTAAAACATTTGCACAGAACTATTTGAAGATATTCGAATTATTATTGCTAAGGAGAGCACATACGCCTGATACTGGGAAAGACTTTGGTAAGATGCAGCATAGTCTTTCTACTCTTATCGAAGCAAATCCCACCATTTATTCGTACTTCAAATTGATCTTGCAGACATCCATTTCTGACATTCTTGAAACTTCAGATTACACAACTGCCGAATTTTATTCTATACATGGTAGTTTCCCACACCCTAGACGCCAGTTTTATTCCAAGCTAGAAGCTCGGCAATTGCAAATACAATTAGATGCAATTAGGGCTAACTTAACAAAAGTTTTCGAGTTTTACATAAAACAAAACGACAATTTTGCTGCTATAAGGCATTTCATAGAAAGTTACGGTACATGTTATTTCTCCACTTTAGAAATTTTATCCATGTTGCCAGATTCTGTTCCTGTTGTGCAAATTCAAGAGTACTTAACCGATTGTCTCATTGAGCTAGGCGCCGTCCATCGAAGTACGTTGGCTGCAAAAGTTGTGAGCAGATCGAATGAAAAGTTTATCAAGAAAACCCTCAAAGAATACAAAGAGGAAGAACAAGAAGGTAACTGACCGGTGGTTACATAAACCACTTTATACAAGTCATTTTTTCTTTTTTCTATTTTTTTTTTTCTATTTTTTTTTTTCTAATATGTAATCTAATATATTTACAAGTAGCCGAATATTCTTAACAAGTAGTCTATAAACATACCCAACCATAAGATCTCTCCAGTTCTGATATTACCAGTGAATGCTTTCCAACAATCCTTGGGATCATCTAAATCGACTTTTTTAATTTGATTGAATAGTCTTGAGAATCCCCAAATAGCACCTGCGTAAAAACCTGGCCCCATGCCATTCATTAATCCTGCGAATGTGTAGAGCCCAACTTGTGCCACCAGTATGCCATTCAATATCGGCTTCGTCTTACAACCCCATGCCAATGCAGTTGACTTGATGCCAGCCTTGATATCGAATGCTTTATCTTGATGTGCATAAATCGTATCGTAGGTCATACACCAAAGGAAATTGGAGGCGAACAAGGGCAATGCCACCCAAAGATCCAATGGCGAGCCAACAGCTGGGAATCCCAAAAGACATCCCCATGAAAACACAAAGGATAACGCTGCTTGAGGGTAGTATGTGAACCTTTTGTAAAGTGGGTATGTGGCAACGAAGGGTAACGAAAGCGCTCCGAGATAAAAGCATTCAAACGGTAAGGATAATAACACACCTAACCCAAGGAAACATTGCGCAGCCAACCAGCCAACAGCTTGCGGAACAGATACCCTTCCGCTAGCAATGGGTCTCTCGACTGTTCTTGCAACCTGGTTGTCTAGATTCCTGTCTAGGATATCGTTGATGGTGCAACCAGCTCCTCTCATGATCAAAGCACCTACAGTGAACAAACCAGAGGCGTATAACATTGTGGTTAATGGAGCAGCAATAGCATATGACGCCATGGTGATACCCCAGAATGACGGAATCAACAACAATAAGGTCCCCACTGGTTTCTCCACTCTCAGCAATTCAGCATAGGGAATCCACTTTTCGGGCAAGTTTGCAACCCAGCCAAGACCAGCTAAGCGAGCCAATCTCGCAGCTTCAACTTCTTCCTTCGTGAAGACGGGCTGTTGCTTTGGTGGAATCACAATTGGTTGGATATCATTTTGTTTTTGACTTGACTGATTGCGGTGTCTCACGGAACACGACAAGGTTCTTAATGGACTCAATCCACTTATTGAGGAGGCTTTACCAATAGATCTCCATCCGAGCCCTAATTGACGGAACAATATTGAGTTTGGGGGCATCTTGAAGCGAAACGAGAGATATGTTCAAGATGTAGAGTATGAAAAAAGAAAACAGCAACATAATTGTAATGTTATCTGAAATGCAGACTCTCCAGAAAATTTCAAAAATTAGTTTTTGAGATCCACGGTGAATTTTGTGTCCCTTCACAGATCCGTAAACAGAGCTACGGAAAAGTGGACAGATACACCCCCCTTTGAACCCACACAACTCGTGATGATAAATTGCCAATCTTAGGCACACTTTTCAGCCTCTAAGTAGATTGTAATGGCCCATATTAATCACTCCTCATAGGTGTCTTCTCCCCTCTCTCTTACTAATCTATGCCCATCTTCCCATTGTTGCAAATTCTCAAAGTCTTCAGTAGCTGGGTAATCTTCGGGGTTGTGAATGAAAACTTGACGGCACATTGGGCATAGCCCCTTGGACGCTTCTTGCTCCAACCACTTCAATATACAATGTAGATGAAAGTTATGAGTACACCCCTTCCCGAGAACTAAGGGGCAGTCGTCACCTGGATATTTACAATTGGGGCAAGTGCCGTCAAACGGTACACGACAGATGCCACATAACTCGTCCACATATCCATCTGCTTCGCCTTCAGTGGTAAGCTTCCAGTGCCAAGTTGCTACACCGTGCCAATCGACAATATTCACTTTCATTGTTTGTGTATGGTAAGGAGTTGCAGGCTTGGACTCTTAGGTTTGTAAGTATTTTTTGTTTTTGTTTTTGCATATACATAAAAATCAAGACGATTCGCGGTGGGACCGAAGCGACTCCACAGCGTTTGACTCCAAATCAACCTTGAGTGTTGAGCTTCCAATAGATCAACAAGTAGCCTCTAGACACAAAAAAGAGTATACAGTTAAAGAGTATACAGTTTTACTCAATTCTATTATATGGGTATGTTGTCAACATTGAAATGCAAGCTTCTATGTAACCACCAACCGATGTGTCGAAAAGAAAATTCCTACATCTCGAAGAAGCCTTCCTGAAGGGACGCGACTGAGGTGCAAAAAGTTCCCTAAGTGGCCCCTCTGCTCGCGGTCTTCCGCATCAAACAAAAGTATTTTTCTCGGGCACAATTACCTGTGAGCAGTACAGCGAGAATTACCTGGAGTACTTTGGCACAGCTTCCCCCTGGCTCGTTATTCAAATGTATTCTTAAGCACCAAATAACACCTCTCCTTTGGGGATACAAGTTTAGTTTTCTCTGTTCTTCAAGAAGATGGTTTCGTGGTCTAGTTGGTTATGGCATCTGCTTAACACGCAGAACGTCCCCAGTTCGATCCTGGGCGAAATCATTCCTTCATTTTTTTTTTGGATCTTCTACTGTACTCATAATAAGGGTTTTTGACCTAGGCTAAATTTAATCTTACAACTTGCCCAATTTTATTAGGTTCATGAATTTTTTCTATAAATGCTAAATGTACAAGGTTGACGTGCTTACCTGCTTGACGATATACTTAACCCAGAGAATGAGTTGCCAAGGCCAGCAACTTCCTTCTCCTTCTTTCTCTTTGCAGCCACTTTACCCTTGGACACTGAATCGGCAGCTTCTTGGATTTTGTGCCTGGTTTCGTTCTTCTTCACCAACTTTCTTCCACCCTTTTCTAACTCGTAGTTATCCAAGAAGTCATCCAACATGCCTTCCAAATCGGGTCTTTCTTGTGACATATCGAATTCATGGTACTCTTCTTCTTCGTCGTCGTCTTCGAACTTCTTTGCCAATTGCTCATACTTATCATCCAATAACGTCAATCCCTCGGTACGGAAAAGGGCTGATGATGACATGGAAAATGCAGATGTGTCGGACATGGCACCCTTCTTCTTTCTGAGCTTGTTCTTGGACTTACCCTTCTTACCTGTGTTGGTTAGAGTAGAGCCAGGAAGATCTCCAACTATATCACCTTCATCCTCTTCCTCGTCATCAAATTCGTTATCTGAATCCCAGTCATTCACCTTCTTTTTGTTTTCAGTCTTGAATTTCTGGAAATCCTGTTCCCAATTTGTACTGACGAAGGAAACTTTTCCATCTTGAACTTCTTCTGGAGCTTCCCCTTCATTGTATAGCAAGTCTACATCCACCTTTTCTTGCTTTTGCTGCTTGGGCACAGAACCTGCTGGTTTGTAGTCGTCACTTTCCTTATGGTTGTCGGAATCGTATTTGGCATCGTATTCGTCCTTATAGTTGTCAAGGTCCCATTCATCGTATTCTTCTTCTCCTTCATAGTCATCGTCATAGTACTGGTCTGCATCAGATCCGTAGTAGAATTCGTCCTCGTCTTCCACTTCACCGGATCCCAATAAATCCGCAAACAAATCATCATCATCATCTTCATAACCTTCAATCTCTTCATCTCCTTCACCCACTCTTCTCTCGAGGTATTCTTCATCGTCTAATGCTTCTAACACTTCTCTCAACCTTGGATCCAAGTTTGGGTTGAATCCTTTCAATTCACTGGGGATATCTTGACCCTCATCGAACCCAACGTTTCTCTTTTTTTCTGAAGGAACCTGGTCTCCAAAGAGTTGTTCGATGTTATTGGCCTTCTTTTTCTCTGCAGTTGCACTCTTACCATCCTTGGCAATAAACACACCTTCAGAGTCTCCGATTGGCTTCAAGTGCTGCATGTAATCGTACTTGGAGTCATCGAAGTAGATCCCAAATTGGGCAGCCAAACCTTCGTTCCCACGGATTCTCCTTATTTCGTCGGCGTCAAGTTGCTTTGCCAATTCAGAAGTACTGAAAACCTTCTTCTGTGACAGCACAACCTTGGGTTCTGGCCTTTGGTTCCCACCAGTAACAGGAACTAAGACGTGCTCTGATGCATCGTTGTCGTAGAAAAGAGCATCGTCGTGAGCTCTATGAACCACGGCGAATGTTTTGGCATTCTTTTTATTGAATCTTCTACCCATTTTAATAGCGTTTCAAGTAGTCTGCTCTTATGTTTAAGACTAAGTAGTCCCGAATGAAAGTGAAACCTTTAAATCAGTGTTACAGGTGAGATGAGATGAGACTGCACATTGATTATCGCCTATTTTTTTTTTTTTTTTTTGTGGTACTGCAAAACTTTGTTCTTACAAGAATTTTTCTCCAAACTGCTCGCATTTGCAGCCAGTAACCGACATCGTGGCACTTACAAGGATGAGTTAAGATACTAATACGAAAAAACGAAGATATTCAACACTCATGGTCATAGTTATGGTAATAGTCAAATAAAATACATTATATACAATAATTAACTGCTTGGTATCCTAATGGTCATGTGCGGCTTTGGTAGCAGCAAGAATTCTGGGCCAGTTACTCCTGTAAATGCAAAAGGTTTGAGAAGTAGCTAAGCAGAAAACACCCAAGATGATTCCAGTCCATAAACCCGACAATTCCAAGCCAACATGGAATGCTAAGTAGTACCCGGTTGGAATAGCAATGACATAGTAAGAGAAGAGATTCAAGTATGAGCCAATCTTTTGTCTTCCTTGTCCCCTGAGAACACCAGCACACAAGACATTCACAGTGTCCAGAACTTGATTGACCGCCAACAAAATCAATATTTGATCACTTACAAGCAAAACATCCTCCGAGTCAGTCAAAAGTGATCCCAAGAATCTTCTTCCAAAGAAGGCAATGCAAAAGTTCAACACTAACAAGATTGCAGATACAAGGAAGGATAACCTAGTGACCATCTTTGCTGCACGGACATCTTCCATACCAACGAAGTGGCCGATTCTGGTGGTAATTGCAACTGCGGCAGCAAATGGCAATTGGAACAACAAAGAGCCAACATTGGAAGCGATGGATTGTGCAGCTAATGCATTTGTTCCAAAACTGGCAGCAAAGATCGTCAAGATCTCAAATGCCAAGTACTCTGCTTCAACCATGATAACACCTGGTAATGCCAATTGAAGCATGGGGCCCCAGTTGGAAAACGCTTTGCTGATATCCAAGCCTCCCCAGCATTTCTTACCGTCAATAAGCAATACGTACATGAGCAAAAAGATGGATATTAACCAGTAAGTTATGGAGACTGCAATTGGGGCGCCAATGTAGCCCAATCCGTAAACCGGATGCCACACTAACAACCAGTTGAGAATGAAGTTTATGGGGGCAACTATGACCAAGATGTAGGTACCGGCATTGAAAATGTGCTGTGCTTGCAAAAATCTCTTTCCGGTTTCGAATAATAGTAACCCTGGGGCCCCGAGTATTGTGATTCTCAAAAATGTTTGAGCCATGACGGCCAAATCTTCATCAGGGATCATCAACTTTAAAATTGATCCCGAAAACCACCAAATGACAGATAAGGGGAAGGCTGTCAAAACGAGCATCATGGCTGAACAACGCTGGAAGTAAACTCCTACATTCAAGAGATTACCAGCACCGTATGCTTGTGAACAGAATGAGTCCAAAGAAGTGGCCATGCCCTGGTACACTGCCAATCCAGTTATGTTGAAAGTGCACACAGCTAAAGTGGCTGCCGCTAATTCTGTGGGGCCTAACTTACCAGTGGCATATATGGTTGTAAGGGTCAAGAATTGCTGAAGACAGAATGTAACTGCTAAGGGCGCCACGGACTTCGCTATGAAAATCGACTCTGATTTTAATGTGACTGTGTATTTATCCTGGTACTTGGATGGGTTTTGCGTGAGTGAATCATAATTCTCGTGTGACAATGCCCCAGTTAAAAGAGGCTCCTCTGCGTTCATGTTGGGGTATTCGTTAGCTCCTTATATATACCAGAACTCCACTGATCTGAAGCCTGAAACCTATATGTGTCTATGAAAAATGCCAGAATCTAGTCTAAGAGAAAACTGATTGACTCATCCACTTTTTGGATCCCCCCACTGACTTTTAAGCTTTTCATACGGTTATCGCATAAGAGCCACTATCTAGCTATTATTCCGCTGTGATGAGCGGAAAATGGCAAATCGTTATGCGGAATTACCGAAAACGATTTGCGCTTGTGGCGCGACTTACAGGTTTTTTGCTCATTTTTAGCGGTTGCCAACTCTGGAAAATCTCGCAACGAGGGTCCCAGATTGTATCGTAAATTGTATGCGGTCACTAAAGAATATATATATATATGTATATAAGTGTAATATCTGCCATTCGTATCTCTTTAAGCTTGGTTGCAGATGTAAAATCTAACACGCGACCTTTTCCTCACTTTCTCATTCATAAAGGCGGCGTACTGATTATGTACAAGGAATTTTCTTCTTTAACCCACATGGACCTCAAGCTTTCTGGGTCGGTTCCCGATATATCGATTTCCAATGACAGCTCTTTCGAGTCAGTGTGTGTCACTATGAGCTTCCTGAGTGTGAATGAATAGTCCACCTTGACGTTTTGACTATCGCTTAATTTAGGAAGTTTGATTTGAATGCATTTCGCATTGGTAGTTTCTTTGACTGTAATATCGTAGTCAAGTTGCCACTCGCCAACTTCAACGACTCTAGGATCCTTGTTCAGGGGCTTTCTTTCAAGGGCGGTTTCCTGATCTTTCAAGGCTTTTTTAAGTTTGGTTGTCTTGAGTGCCTTGAGGCCCAAACTGTCTTCAGTCTCTGTATTATCTTCCCTAGCTTTTAGACTGTTTTCGGTAGTGCTGATTTTGGGCTCTGATTTCTTTGCGGGAACCTTTTTCACCACATCCACCTCCTCAATCAATAGCCTCTTCTTTTTACCACTTACATTCATTATATCCGGCAATTCTCCATCAATATTGTCCGTAGCTCCTTGCTCTTCCTTTTCTCTTAAATCTTCTATGAGGCCAAGACGTTCATCAGCTATGTGCTGCAACTTCTTCTCAACTGTGCCTTCTAGCTCACTCTTTAAGATTTCGGTCTTGGTCAACTCACCCTTGGAAAGCATTTTCGGTATAGAGTACTCTCTTTCTAGGACAATCTCGTACATCATTTCAACTGCTTCGATACACCATTCGATTAAGATAGATTTCAAGTCTGCATTAAGCTGGCTCCACCTGAAGCAAATTGAGTTAATGCAACAGTCGTAAACTAACGAAGGCTGGCCCTTCTTGTCTTTGCTCTCCTTTTCTCGAGACGTTATTATTGGGATTTCCCATTGGTTGTTGATAATTAAGGGAAAAACTACCAGAGGATCAAACTCTTGCGGAGGTTTTGGAACCTGGGTGTCATGGCATATGTTTATAAACACTTTAGTTGAAAGTTCATATTTGTCAAAATTCGAAGCATCAATTATTTTACTTTTAACCACGAATCCTTCTTTTGGGTTTAGCGCCACTATATCTCCTTGCTCAACGAGTGCTGCCATATTGTGTGATAGAGAAAGGGAGTGAACAAACACGAAAGTGTCAAGTGAGATCCAGATGCTTTTAGACTAGCCAGATAAAAGATGGTCAAGAAACACGGTCCGGCATATAACTTTGCAGCAAAAGACTTTCCATAATAGAGCACACCAGAATGGTATGGCTTTAGGAAGTGTACCTTGCCTTGATTATGTCCAGTTATAGTCATGATAGTTTCACTTGTACTAGCTCAAAAATGATTTGATTCGGCTAACGAAAGTACGAGATGCTTTTTTTAACTGGCGTACACCTGTGTTTCAATCTCAACGTCCTTAGGATTGGTTCATTTGCGAATTTGTTTTGGAAAAGTGGACCAAGCGTGGCCACTTAAATTGAGCTCAATTAACTATGATTGCATTCCAACATTTCTAAGATGCCACAGTAAGTGGTATAATCACGTACTATAGCAGCTTGCCGAATAGCATCGATACGTGAATCATCTACGTGAATCATTTTGACTCACTTGCATCCGACGCGACTGCATACTCAGCATGATTCGGGCTGACTCGCAAAACGGGTCCCCATGAATTTTTCACTCTGCGATTAGCGATAGGCACCCAACAAAAAATAAGAAAGTGATTCATCATTAGACTGACATACATAGTGTATAAAAAGGAGCGGAGACGTAACCTTTTCTTGTATATATTTCTTGCAAGGTGTTTTTCACTCGCCTATTCTCGACTGCCCCAAAAATGAATGTTCTTGTGTATTCTGGTCAAGGAACCACTTCCGAGTCTGTCAAGCACTGCATTGAATCACTCAGACACCATCTTTCTCCTTCATATGCAGTGGTTGCTGTATCACAAGAAGCCATATTGAATGACCCATGGATGCATAAGACGTCTGCCTTGGTGTTCCCTGGCGGTGCAGATTTGCCTTTCTGTAAAGTATTCAACGGTGCTGGAAACAGGAAAATAGCACAGTTTGTGAAAAAGGGTGGAAAGTATATCGGTTTTTGTGCTGGAGGATACTTTGGTTCTGCACGTTGTGAGTTCGAAGTCGGATCCAGGATGGAAGTTTCTGGGTCCAGAGAATTGGCGTTCTTTCCAGGAACAGCCAGAGGCTGTGCCTATAAAGGATTTGTATACGAATCTCACAAAGGATCCAAGTGTGTGAAATTGGAAACTAGCGACAAGAGCACTGTATACAATTATTACAACGGAGGTGGAGTATTTGTGAACGCTTCGCTGTATCCAAATACTGAGGTTCTTGGTAGGTACACCAATATGGTTGAGCTTGGCCCCGAGGCAGATGATCTCACTGCTGCCGTGATTGTCTGCAAAGTTGGCAAAGGTGCAGCACTTTTAACGGGTACGCATCCTGAATACACACCATCTATCATGAAGCCTTCAAAGGACAATGAGCCCGATTATCATGAGGTGTATGAGACGCTATGTGACCATGACAACGACATAAAACGGAAAACATTCATGAGAGATTGTCTTTCCAAATTGGGATTAAAAGTTAACCCGGATGTTACTGTCTCCATCCCTCACCTAACACCTATCTACCTTTCCAGTTTGAAGCCGGAAGTGTTATACAAGTTGAAAGAAGACTTGAATGTTCTGCCTACTAGCAAGAAATTTGAGGATCAGAATGATACTTTTGTGTTTCACGATGACAATGAAAACGACGGTGATTACTTTATCAGAGATTCTGAAAGCAAATATAGCATCAACGATCTCGATTCTCAACTCAAGCACATAAAGCTCTCTAACAATCTACCATCACATAAGTTAACACCATATTTCAATATTGCAACTTATAGAGAGCACCTTAATAAGCTTTCTAACGGGAACGTTGGACCTTTCGGATCCACTTTCGGCTACTCGGAAGTGGTCACTTCAACTAATACACTTTTGGACAAAAACCCAGGTTGGTTGCAACATTTGCCACATGGATTCACCCTCACTGCCACTAGTCAAGTTGCGGGAAGAGGAAGAAGCGGTAACCATTGGGTCAACCCGAAGGGAGTTATGGCAACCTCTGTGTTGTTTAAGATTCCTGTGGTATCTCAACTGAAGACTTCCATAGTTACATTGCAGTACTTGTGCGGCTTGGCACTTGTCGAGCTGATTCTTAGTTATGGAAGCGAAGAGCCTGGAAAGGGCATTGGATATGAAGAGATGCCTATCAGGATCAAATGGCCCAACGATGTGTACTCAATGAAGCCTGAATACTTCAAGGAGCCTCTCTCAGAACACATGAAAACCTCCAGCAGTACCACTCTTGACGAAGACGAAGAAGTTTATGCAAAGATATCCGGAGCTATCTTGAACTCCCAGTATTTGAACAATTGCTTCCACTTGGTTTTGGGTGTTGGTGTAAACGTATCCAACAGTGCTCCAACTACTTCGTTAAACCTCGTATTGGACAAGTTGAACGAAATCAGAGCCCAGAGGGGAGAATCGGCACTTCCCCAATATCAACACGAAATCTTGTTAGCCAAGTTGCTCTACACAATTGAACAGTTCTATACCGTTTTCGAAAAATCTGGAATGAAGCCATTTTTACCCTTGTACTATAAAAGATGGTTCCATAGTGGCCAAGCTGTGGATTTAGACGCCAAGGGCGACGGTTCACGAAGAAAATGTGTTATCAAGGGAATCACTCCTGATTACGGCTTGTTGATCGTTGAGGACGTGAACAGTGGAGAAGTCTTAGAATTACAGCCAGATGGAAATTCGTTTGACATTTTCAGAGGCTTGATATACAAAAAGAGTTAACGGTAGTGTATAGGTATATTGTAATATTTGCAACCAAAAATGAAAATGTAGGACCCTTTTCGCAATCATACCCCTCCTCACATAAAGTTTCCTGCATGATATTTTGTGTTATATTTCTGACTATAGTTGAATATCCTCCCTTAATTGTTTGGGGAAAAACGAAGCTCAAGAGGAAAAAAAATTGCCTTACATTGCATTCTGACAGCTTCAGTATTGTATAGGGTTCCATATTACTTACTATACATCCGTACATTAATTTTATATCCCTCTTTATGTCCACATAAAGAGCAACTAGATAATAGAAGGGATCGGAAATCAGCTGGATAATTTTCGTACTCTATATCATCTTTTATTACTTGTTGAACAACATTGCGTCGGGCAGAAAATCAACCGCATACACTTAATTAGCCATATTGTTCTTTACTTTGAAGAAAACTAGGTTAAGATTACTCGTCTCTGTCACATTACTTGCGAGCTTTCTTTACTTTGTTCTTCTCACGCAATCTACTGCAGCCCCCAACTTATCGTCGATTAAGAGATTAATTCCGAGGTTGAAAATGTCTCACCATACCGTCTCCTCTCTGTCGAAAGTGTACACAGATGTCCTTTCAACAAAGCCTCAATCGTATTGGGATTATGAAAATATAAACATCAAATGGAACGTGCAAGATAACTATGAAATCATAAAGAAGTTAGGAAGAGGGAAGTACTCTGAAGTCTTCTTGGGAGTTGATTTGAATAACGGAGGCAAAAAATGTGTTATCAAGGTTTTGAAGCCAGTCAAAAGAAAGAAGATAAAGAGAGAAATCTCCATTTTAAAGAACTTAGTGGGCGGCCCCAATATCATCGGATTGTTGGATATTGTTAGAGAGCCTCAACTGAAGACTCCAGGTTTGATTTTCGAGCATGTAAATAACGTAGACTTTAGAACGTTATACCCTAACTTCACTGACTATGATATTAGGTTTTACATGTACGAGTTGCTAAAGGCATTAGACTACTCACACCTGATGGGGATTATGCACAGAGATGTTAAGCCACATAATGTTATGATTGATCACGACAATAAGGTTTTACGGTTGATCGACTGGGGGTTGGCTGAATACTACCATCCAGGTACTGAATATAATGTCAGAGTTGCTTCTAGGTACTTCAAGGGCCCCGAATTGTTGGTCGACTTTAGATTGTACGACTATTCGTTAGATTTATGGTCTTATGGCTGTATGATCGCTTCTATGGTTTTCAAAAAGGAACCTTTCTTCCACGGGAAGTCCAATACTGACCAGCTCGTACAAATTGTTAGAGTTTTGGGGTCGGATGATTTACACAAATACTTGCAAAAGTACGAGTTGACGTTAACCGATGAATACGAAGATCTTGGCTATTACAATAGAAGACCATGGAAGAGATTCATTAATGAAAACAATCAGCATTTGGTGAGTGACGAATTCTTGGATTTCTTGGACAACCTTTTAAAGTATGACCATCAAGAGAGATTGACTGCCAAGGAAGCCATGGCACATCCATACTTTGCTCCAGTGAGAGCTGAGCAAAAATCCTGAATTTGAGATAACAGGAGGATGACGAAAAAAATGCGAGAAGAAACGGCTGCTTGATGGAGTCTTGGGAGTCCCATCACCTTAAGCAAGGTGAACAGGATACGTTCAGCTCCAACATCGGCTGCTGAGGTACTATGGCGCAAAAGAAGAAAGTATAATACAAAGTTTATTATATTTGTTGAGGCTTTTAGACGAGGTTTAAGACTCAGAGTCTTGTCTTGGGTAAAGAGCTCTTATATTTGCACATTATGGCGCTCGTTTGCAGGCCATTTGAGGCAAGTTTACAGCAAAAGGGTTGCGAACGACAGAACTAATCTGGACTTTAGTAGGTCACAGTTGTGCCGTTTAATTAGTTGGAATGCATCTTGCAATCACAACAATCGAATCTACTAGTATAATAATTTACGTATATAGTTTAATATTTATTACTTTAAAATGTTAACTTTTCTAGTTTTTGTAGAGATAAGAGACTCTTCTTGCTCAAAATGATTGTCACCTGCGTTCGGGCGCTCTCCAGATTATTTTCCTGCGTAGGTTCCAGAATTTTCCATTTTTGGATTCTTTGATTTTGTGGTTTCTTTGACTTCCAAGTGCAAAGATAGACTATATACTAGGACGAATCTTGGTTGTTTCGAAGTGATCTGAATCCTATAGTGCTGAATTACCATATATTAGCAAAAAATGTCAAACCCAAAAGTTTTCTTCGATATCACCGTTGGTGGTGAACCAAAGGGCAGAGTAGTCTTTGAACTTTTCAAGGACGTTGTTCCCAAGACCGCTGAGAACTTCAGAGCATTATGTACTGGTGAAAAAGGTGTCTCAGATAAGTCAGGCAAGCCACTCCATTACAAGGGCTCTACTTTCCACAGAGTCATCAAGGACTTTATGTGCCAAGGTGGTGACTTCACCCATGGAAGTGGTATTGGTGGGGAATCCATTTACGGGGAAAAGTTTGAAGATGAAAACTTCAAGTTGATTCACGACGTTCCATTCTTGTTATCCATGGCCAATGCTGGCCCAGGCACTAATGGATCACAATTTTTCATCACCACTGTTCCAACTCCCCATTTAAACGGTAAGCACGTCGTTTTCGGTAAGGTTATTCAAGGAAAGTCCATCGTGCGTCAAATTGAGAGATGCGAGAAGGGCTCCGACGATAAGCCTGTGAAGGAAGTTGTAATCGCAGACTGTGGAGAATTAGACTCTTCGTACGAACCAGTTGCCTCTGCCGGCACTGATGACGGTACCGGCGACATTTATGAAGAGGTGATGGCTGACGATGACAACATCGACGTCAACAGCAGCGAGTCTGTCTTCAAGGCTGTTACCACTTTGAAGGAGATCGGAACCAAGCTCTTGAAGGAAGGCGACGTTGCCAAGGCTTTCGCCAAGTACCACAAGGCAACCAACTTCTTAGCTGAGTACTTCCCAGAAGACTTACCTGAAGCTGACTTAAAGACATTATACCTGTTACAATTGTCCTGTAACTTAAACGCTGCATTGGCCGCATTAAAGTTGAAAGATGCAAAGAGCACCATCAGTGCTGCCTCAGCTGCTTTGGAAGTCACTGACATTGATGACAAGTCCAAGTCCAAGGCTCTTTACCGTAAGGGTATGGGACAATTGTTGGGCAAAGACGAAGATGCTGCACAAGCAAGTTTGCAAGAAGCTTTGAAATACTCTCCAGGTGATGCTGCCATCGTTAAGGGCTTAAACGACATCAAGGCAAGCATCAAGCAGCGTAAAGAGAAGCAAAAGAAGGCTATGTCCAAGTTCTTTTCATAGATAGCCGATATATATAGAAACACAAAAGAGTTCTCGGACCAAAATAAAAGTTTACAGATAAGAAAAGAAATGAAACCGCAAACCAGTAGCCATGGAGATGTACTTAACGCCAAGCTGAGTGAAGCCGCAGAAAACACATACTTCGCAGTAACAGGGCCATTGTATACTTCTTCTTCTCTAAGTAATTTTGTGCTTTGTTTTGGTAACTAGAAGAATAAAACCAAGGTATTGTTGCCGTACAGCTTGCGGTACATCGACTGAGAAGAATAGTGCTGACGCAAACTACACCTGAAATTGAAGACTTTCCTTAAGCCAGTACAACTTATTTATCCTCAGAATTAGTGACTACTAAATTTATACAATTTTGCAGTGCATGGTTTTCGCAGCCAAAAAGTACCTCCATTTTATTGCTCACTCGGCTGATTGCCAAATTTGTTCAGATATTTCACGAAAATTGAAAAATTTCGGTACTTTTGCCAGATTTGTTGTGGGGGGTGGGGGGATTTGCGAAATACAATTCCTGCATGCCAGCCACTTTATTATGGAGGCTGTACCATATATTACCGAGCGGCCACACAAAAGTGCAAACAATTGTCAACGAATTTGTGTAAATTTCAGTACGAAAAGTGAAAATTTCGCTGTAGTTCGCCACTTTTGAACCTACAGAAAAAAAAAATAATCAAAACTGAGATATCATAGGCAACTTAAGGAACGTCTCTCTGACTAACCTACTTTTACCCCCAACCACCCCACACCCAACCACTCCCCACCCCATACCCCGTCACCTTTCCCATTCAAATCAATAGTGTCGTGTGAATCATTAGTCTAGCCTCTTACACCGAGATATATTAATACAAACAAGTGATAAAGTCGAACTAGTTTTCCATTTTATTGCCAGTCTTGTTTCGACGTAATTAATAATCATCTTATAATATAAGGATAGAGTATTTCAGCACTACAATCAACGCCAACTAGCCTATACCAATACGTATACATTCAAGGAGAGATAGCACTCATTCATTTGATTGCTTATTAAGATTGCAGATCTAAGTCTCTAAAGACAGAGTAGTAAACAGAAAACTAATAAAAAAAAATAAAATAAAAATCATAAAAAAAACACTTCACATCCAACATACAGATAGATATAGAAACTAGAGAACCATGAGTCGTCAATTTCCATACTCTAGTGCTCCCCTTAGATCGGTCAAGGAAGTAAGTACAGATTTGATATGAATGAATCGAAGTTCATTCATGGGCATGAAACTAGTGAACCAAAAAAGTCCACTTTTTTTCTGCTACATCTCTTCTCTATTCTCTCATCTCCTGTGGAAAAACTTTATGTGTGAATATTAATACTAACAGCATATTTTTTTAGGTACAATTTGGTTTATTGTCTCCTGAAGAAGTCCGTGCGATTTCTGTGGCCAAGATCGAGTATCCTGAAACAATGGATCAGACAACTAAGAAGCCAAGGGAAGGTGGTTTAAATGACCCTAGATTAGGTTCCATCGATCGTAACTTCAAATGTCAAACCTGTGGTGAAGATATGGCTGAATGTCCAGGTCACTTTGGTCACATAGATTTAGCAAAACCCGTTTTCCATATTGGTTTTATTGCTAAGATTAAGAAAGTGTGTGAATGTGTGTGTATGCACTGTGGTAAATTATTATTGGATGAAACTAATCCTCAAATGGCTCAAGCTATAAGGATAAGAGACCCCAAGAAGAGATTTAATGCCGTCTGGGCTATTTGTAAGACTAAAATGATTTGTGAAGCTGATCCAAATGAAGATGATCAACCACAATCAAACCAATTACAATCACAACAAGCACAACAACCAAAGGGCCGTGGAGGTTGTGGTCACACCCAACCAACCGTTCGTAGAGATGGATTGAAGTTATGGGGTACCTGGAAGCAGAATAAAAGTTTCGATGAAAATGAACAACCTGAGCGTCGTTTGTTAACTCCATCAGAAATTTTAAGTGTATTCAAGCATATAAGCTCAGAAGATTGTCATAGATTAGGTTTCAACGAAGACTATGCAAGACCTGAATGGATGTTGATAACTGTGTTACCAGTCCCACCACCACCAGTGAGACCTTCTATTGCCTTTAACGATACAGCCAGAGGTGAAGATGATTTAACTTTCAAGTTAGCAGATGTCTTAAAGGCAAACATAAATGTCCAAAGATTGGAAATGGATGGTTCCCCTCAGCATGTTATTCTGGAATTCGAAGCATTACTTCAGTTCCACGTTGCAACGTATATGGATAACGATATTGCAGGTCAACCACAAGCATTACAAAAGACAGGTAGACCAATCAAGTCTATTAGAGCAAGATTGAAGGGTAAAGAAGGTAGATTGAGAGGGAATCTTATGGGTAAGCGTGTAGATTTCTCAGCCAGAACAGTTATCTCAGGTGATCCAAACTTGGATTTGGATCAGGTCGGTGTCCCAATCTCGATTGCCAGAACATTATCATATCCAGAAGTTGTCACTCCTTACAACATCCACAGATTGACTGAATATGTCAGAAACGGTCCAAATGACCACCCAGGTGCCAAGTATGTCATTAGAGATACTGGTGATCGTATCGATTTGAGATATAATAAGAGAGCTGGTGACATTGCATTACAATACGGTTGGAAGGTTGAAAGACATCTCATGGATGATGATCCTGTCTTGTTCAATCGTCAACCTTCATTGCATAAAATGTCTATGATGGCACATAGAGTTAAGGTTATGCCTTACTCCACATTCAGAATGAATTTATCTGTCACTTCTCCATATAATGCCGATTTCGATGGGGATGAAATGAATTTACATGTTCCCCAATCCCCCGAAACAAGAGCTGAGTTGTCCCAAATCTGTGCAGTTCCTTTACAAATTGTTTCTCCACAATCTAATAAGCCAGTTATGGGTATTGTCCAAGATACCTTGTGTGGTATCCGTAAGATGACTTTAAGAGATAATTTCATTGAATATGATCAAGTGATGAATATGTTGTATTGGATTCCAAATTGGGATGGTGTTATCCCCCCACCAGCTATTGTTAAGCCAAAACCATTATGGTCGGGAAAGCAATTGTTGTCTATGGCAATCCCAAAAGGTATTCATTTACAAAGATTTGACGATGGAACTACCTTAGCATCTCCAAAGGATAATGGTATGTTGATTGTTGACGGTGAAATTATGTTTGGTGTAGTTGATAAGAAAACAGTTGGTGCAACTGGTGGAGGCTTGATCCATACTGTTATGAGAGAAAAGGGTCCACAGGTTTGTGCACAATTGTTCTCCTCAATTCAAAAGGTTACGAACTTTTGGCTCTTACACAACGGGTTTTCCATTGGTATTGGTGATACCATTGCTGACACGAGCACAATGAGAGATGTTACAACCACAATTACTGAGGCTAAAAATAAGGTTCAGGAAATCATTTTAGACGCTCAACAGAACAAATTAGAACCAGAACCGGGTATGACCTTAAGAGAATCTTTCGAACATAATGTGTCAAGAGTTTTGAATCAAGCTAGAGATACCGCTGGTAGATCAGCTGAAATGAACTTGAAGGATTTGAATAATGTGAAACAAATGGTGGTTTCAGGTTCTAAGGGTTCTTTCATTAACATTTCTCAAATGTCTGCATGTGTCGGTCAGCAAATCGTTGAAGGTAAACGTATTCCATTCGGATTTGCAGACCGTTCTTTGCCACATTTCACAAAGGATGATTATTCACCAGAATCTAAGGGTTTTGTTGAAAACTCATACTTAAGAGGATTAACTCCACAAGAATTCTTTTTCCACGCTATGGCTGGTAGAGAAGGTTTGATTGATACTGCGGTTAAGACTGCAGAAACAGGTTATATCCAACGTCGTTTGGTTAAGGCCCTTGAAGACATTATGGTTCACTATGATGGTACTACCAGAAATTCTCTTGGTGATGTTATTCAATTCGTCTATGGTGAAGATGGATTGGATGGTACCCAAGTAGAAAAGCAATCTGTTGATACCATTCCTGGATCTGATGAGAGTTTCGAAAAGAGATACAGAGTTGACTTATTGGATCCAACAAGAGGTGGTATCAGAGAAGAGTTGTTAGAATCTGGTAAGGAAGTCAGAGGTGACGTCAAATTGCAAAAGGTCTTGGATGAAGAGTACAAACAATTAGTGGAAGATCGTCGCTACCTCAGAGATGTTTGTTTCACAAACGGTGACTACAACTGGCCATTACCTGTTAATTTGAGACGTATTATTCAAAATGCTCAACAAATTTTCCACAACGGACGTCATAAGGTTTCAGATTTGAAATTAGATGAAGTTGTCTATGGTGTTAGAGATTTGTGTACAAAGTTACATGTCGTTAGAGGTAACAGTGAGTTACTGAGAGAAGCCCAAGCTAACGCAACTTTGTTATTCCAGTGTTTGTTAAGATCAAGATTGGCTACAAGAAGAGTTATTGAAGAATTCAAATTATCCAAGATTTCCTTTGATTGGGTTCTCGGTGAAATTGAAACTCAATTCCAAAAGTCTCTTGTGCACCCAGGTGAAATGGTCGGTGTTATTGCCGCCCAATCTATCGGTGAACCTGCCACTCAAATGACTTTGAATACTTTCCATTATGCTGGTGTTTCCTCCAAGAACGTCACTTTGGGTGTTCCTCGTTTGAAGGAAATTTTGAACGTTGCTAAGAACATCAAGACTCCTGCAATGACAGTGTACTTAGAAAAGGAAATTGCTGCTGACATTGAGAAGGCCAAGGTTGTCCAATCTGCAATTGAACACACCACTTTGAAGAATGTCACATCTGCAACAGAAATTTTCTACGACCCTGATCCAAGACTGACCGTCATTGAAGAAGATTACGACACTGTGGAAGCATATTTCGCTATTCCTGATGAAAAGGTTGAAGAATCTATCGAAAAACAATCACCTTGGTTATTGAGATTAGAATTAGATCGTGCCAAGATGTTAGATAAGCAATTGACTATGAGTCAAGTTGCTGAAAGAATCTCGCAAAACTTTGGAGAAGATTTATTCGTCATTTGGTCTGATGATACCGCCGATAAGTTAATTATCCGTTGTAGAGTCGTCCGTGATCCTAAGTCTTTAGACGAAGAAGCTGACGCAGAAGAAGACCAAATCTTGAAGAGAATCGAAGCACACATGTTAGAATCAATCTCTTTGAGAGGTATTCCAGGTATTACCAGAGTTTTCATGATGCAACACAAGGTAAGTTTGCCAGATGCCACTGGTGCTTTTGCTCAATCTCAAGAATGGGTTTTAGAAACCGATGGTGTTAACCTTGCCGATGTTATGGCAGTCAAGGGTGTAGATGCCTCAAGAACTTACTCGAATAACTTCATCGAAGTTTTGAGTGTCTTAGGTATTGAAGCTACTAGAAGTGCATTGTACAAGGAAATCTTGAATGTTATTGCCTTCGATGGTTCTTATGTTAACTATAGACACATGGCCTTATTGGTGGATGTTATGACTTCAAGAGGTCACTTGATGGCTATCACTCGTCACGGTATTAACAGATCCGACACGGGTGCATTGATGAGATGTTCTTTCGAAGAAACTGTCGAAATTTTGTTAGATGCTGGTGCTTCAGCAGAATTGGATGATTGTAGAGGTATTTCTGAAAACGTCATGTTAGGTCAAATGGCACCATTGGGTACTGGTTCATTTGATGTTATGGTTGATGACAAGATGTTGCAACATGCTCCATCTAACTTCGTTGTCAATACTAATCTCGGAGAAGATGTTGGAGACGATGGCGGTGCCACTCCATACAAAGAATATGATATGGAAGATGACCAAATTCATTTCGAAGAAGGTGCTGGATTTTCACCAATTCATACTGCCCCTGTTTCGGATGGCTCTGGTGCATTGACATCATATGGTGGCCAATCGGCTACCAGTCCATCTCCTACTTCCCCATTCTCATATGGATCTACATCTCCAGCATTCGGTGGTGCAAGCCCTGGATATGGTGGTACTAGCCCAACATACAGTCCAACTAGTCCAACCTATAGTCCAACTTCGCCTTCGTATTCACCAACATCTCCATCTTACTCACCTACATCTCCATCATACTCCCCAACTTCCCCATCTTACTCACCTACATCTCCATCATACTCCCCAACTTCACCATCGTACTCCCCAACTTCGCCAAGTTATTCACCAACTTCACCAAGTTACTCCCCAACCTCCCCATCATACTCCCCAACTTCGCCAAGTTATTCACCAACTTCGCCAAGTTACTCACCAACCTCCCCATCATACTCCCCAACTTCGCCAAGTTATTCACCAACTTCACCAAGTTACTCCCCAACCTCGCCAAGTTACTCCCCAACTTCACCACAATATTCACCAACATCCCCATCATACTCACCAACATCCCCATCATACTCTCCAACTTCGCCTCAATACTCACCAACCTCTCCTTCTTATTCACCAACTTCTCCTCAATACTCACCAGGATCGCCAACTTACGCTCCTAAGTCTCCATCATATGGCGACAGCAAGAAGGAAGAAGATAAGAAATGAGTGCCGTGATATCAGGTATGGATTAGTATACGAAGTAATTCTAATACTTCAATCCATTTGTATTTTTATAAAATTGTAAACAGAAAAGGCACACCTTCGAGGTTGAAGGAATGTACAAAAACTTAAAAAGAGAAAAAAAAAACTCACAAAAAAACAACTAAAGTATCATAATAAACTTGAGAAGATATAAATTTAGTGGCTTTCTTTATATACATTATATAGTATCTGAATAATACACTAATAGAATGAATAATTTCCGTAGTCATATTTTGACTCGCAGTGATGGATGGGAGGGATGATTTCAAAAGTTTATATACAGCACTCCATCTGATTCGTAAATTGAAAAGTAAAGACACTTTAAAAAACCAAGCCTTAAGGGTCTTGGATCCTCACTTACATACTATCAAAACATACGTTAAGATGGCTACAGACAAAAAGCTCAAAGTGAATCCAAAAACTGATAAGAAGAATGATAATAAAGCCAAAATAAAACGAGGTGAAAGTCCCATTTCAGGCTCCCTCAAGGACGTAGAGAAGAGAAGAAGGCAGGTATTCAAGCCAGTCTTAGATAATCCATATACGCAATCGAATTTGTGGCCATTTGTCGAGCCTGAAGTCTCAGAAACGCTCTTGGAGCTCATCAGTCATATTTTCTCCAAGTTGGGTCATTACAACAAGTTGGTGGGTGATCGAGCCACAAATGAAGAGAAGACCCAAGGATTTGTAAAACCAGATGAGCCTGAGATATTAAAGCATATAACGGTTGGATTCAATTCTACAGTCAAGGCTCTTGAGAGGCAAGCACAGGACACCAGGGATCAATTACAAGGCAAGAAGAAAACAGAAGGGAGTAAGGAAAGTGGTGACGAATTGTATATTAAATACGTCTTTGTTACAAAATTTGAGATATCACCCAGTCTACTCTTACAACCTTTCCCAGTACTTTCAAGGGTCGCATCTAAGAGCCAAGGCGATAGAGTTAAGCTTATACAGCTTCCAAGAGGCTCACAAAAGAAGCTATCAGAAATATTGAATATACCGCATGTCTCTATCATTGGGATTTCAAATAAGATAGTTGAGGCACAAGCCATATACGATATAGTAGATGAGAGGATCAAGGACGTGGAGGTACCTTGGATAGACAAGATGATAGAGGACGGAATGAATATGACTTTTACGAAGCCGGTGTTGAAGGTACTTTCAACGTCGGCTCCGATTTTGCCAAAGAAAAATGACCAGAAGAAGAAAAAGAAGCAGAATACAGGTGACGCTAATGAGTCTGTTTAGCTGCAAAAGACTGCACCTTCCAAAGAAACAAGAGAACTACGTAATTCGGAAGACCGTATTACAATTCACAAATGCATACAAGAACAAAACAAGTAGTGCATCTCGTAATGACACAATCAAATAGAACTACAACTTTAATATATAGAAACCAGAAGGTTGGTTTACTTCAATATCTGGAATCGATGTAGCGCATTGCGATCAAATCTTCACTACGTAAAATTTATGTACTCAAACGTGCAGGAAAAAAGACGCGTAATGGAATATGTTTTTTCAGTTCTACTTTTCATACCTAGAAAGCACTCAGAAGTAAGTGCCATTGGTTTCTTGCCTTATTAACTACCTAAATTCTCGCACTATGTCATTTGCACTCTCATTGGAACTTCCTTGGGTCGAAAAGTACCGTCCACACAAGCTTGACGATATAGTAGGCAATGAAGAAACTGTCGAGAGATTGAAAATTATCGCCGAGGACGGTAACATGCCTCACATGATTATATCTGGGTTACCAGGTATTGGTAAAACTACCTCTATCCATTGTCTTGCATTGGAATTGCTCGGAGAACAGTTATACCACCTGGCTACTCTCGAATTGAACGCCTCTGACGATAGAGGTATCGATGTCGTTAGAAATAAAATCAAGCAATTTGCTCAAACAAAGATAAGCTTACCACCCGGAAGACATAAAATTATCATTCTTGATGAAGCAGATTCAATGACCCCAGGTGCACAGCAAGCATTGAGACGTACCATGGAAATCTATTCAAACACCACCAGATTTGCATTTGCTTGCAACCAGTCGCTGAAGATCATCGAACCTTTGCAATCTAGATGCGCAATATTGAGATACAACAAGCTTTCGGACAGTCAAGTCTTGGAAAGACTATTAGAAATTGTCAAAGCCGAAGACGTTAAGTACAATTCTGAAGGGTTGCAAGCATTGATATTCACTGCTGAAGGGGACATGAGACAAGCCATAAATAACTTACAAAGTACTGTGGCGGGTTTCGGCTTCGTAAACGACGTTAATGTTTTCAAGATTGTCGACCAACCACATCCGTTAATCATCAAGAAAATACTATCACATTGTATCGTTGAGAAGGGTAAGAACGGAGTTGGAAACATCGAAGATGCAATCAGCTTGCTCGATGATTTATGGCACAAGGGTTACCCAGCGATAGATATTGTAACTCTGTCATTCAAAGTTGCCAAAACTATTCCCGGCATTAGTGAACAGAAGAGGCTCGAAGTCATCAAGGAAATTGGATACGTTCATATGAGAGTTTTGGAGGGTGTTTCGACATATTTACAATTGTGTGGTATGTTGGCGAAGTTATCGAAGATCTAATTCTTTGATATGAGAGACATCCATGCATACATTAAAAAAAAAGTAACAAATATAATAAAAGTAATAACAAATAATTTGACTCATGCTGAGATGTATATTTCTCTAATATATAATAGTTCATGCAAATGCTTATAACTGAGGACCTTTCATTTCTTATATGCTTCACACAACATTTCGAAATGCTTTATTTGCTCAGCAAATAAATCATTATCCAAGTTTTCATTCTTCAAAATGCTGACAACTAAGAAATAGTTGTTATACAAAAACAACTCCTTCTCAATCTTTCTGCTCTTTGAAAACATTGTTCCGCTTAGCTTCGTCAAGACACTTTCAAAATCGTTCCTTAATCTTCTCACGGACGTATACAATGGCTCACCATGGAATGCTTCTCCAATCGAGACCCCTCCTTCATTTGAGTTGCTGTAGTTACTCTCAGCTAGCTTGAGAAGTCCCAGAAGGTATTGGGCGAATTGCTGAGTAACACCAACAGGGGCCAAATTGGCACCTGAGCTACCAAATTTACTCGTGGAGTGGATAACTGACTTCTTGATAGAATCACAGTTGAGATCGATGATTTTAGTGAAATGTGGCCAAAGTAATAAAAGAAGAGAATTCAAATATTCATCAGCTATAGGAATATGAAATTCGTTATGCAAAGAGGACTGAGCGATTTGAATCATTCTGATCATCAACAAGATCGCATATCCGTCACATGTACCAAAAGTTGCCGTAGTACCAGTGGAAGCAACATTGGCAGCAGACGAGATAAGTCTCGTGTTAGCATTCGGATTACGAGCCAGGAATGCCAGAGGCTGGTGGCTGATAAGCCAAGCTACGAACTCATTTCCATACTTGAAAACATTTGAAAACATAATCAGGTGCCAATACACTTTTGTTGACGAAGCGGAAGTTGTTCTTGGCGTGGTTGTAGTTTCATCGGATGAGGCAGTATGCTTTGCTTCTATTGCATTCACATCTATTTCATCAAATTTTTCATCACCTAGGTAAAAGAATTCAACCATGAACAAGTATTCGACAATAAGATTATCAATAAGTGCTATGGACCATTGTTTATACACGAATTCGATCCAATATGCAAAAGGTGTTGTTTCAGCTATTTGAGAAGGTATAGCCTCTTCTGGCTGCTCTTCTTCTTCCACTTGCGTGTGCAAAATCTGTATTCTCTTTTCAATCGATGGTAAGTATTCAGAAATTATGATTTTATGAGTCTGAGGAATTGGCAGGTTAGACTGAGACAGAGTTGCGCTACTGGAAGTACTTGCAGCAGCTGATGATCCAAACCATCCACTCAAATACCCAGTACTCTTATCTTCCGCACTGGTCGTACTCCCCAATAGCAATGTTGTATCAACATGGCGTAACTTTAACTTTTGTAATGCGTAAGCGTACTTGGCAAACTTTGTTTCGTAATACCATTTCATTGTGTATGTGTAAGCCAACCTGAGCTGTTTGGCCAAGTCAGGATGTTGTTCCATTATGAAGGGAAAAATCTCTTTCACTATCAAAAGTTCCTTTTGTATGTTTTGAGACAGCTGTACTCCCGCGCTAGACGATGTTGTTCTAAGCAACTTTATCTTGATTATTATAAAGTCTCTTATTCTCTCGACTGCTTTATCCTTCAAAGAATTGACACATTCAGTCAATTCGGAGAATGCTACCGAGCCGTTATACTGGGTTGTCTCTGGAGTCACATTGTTCTTTATTGATTCGATAAGTTGTAATTTTTCATTGATGAACCGCAAATTCTCCAACCAGTTTGCGTTTATGGGTGCCTTGACGATCGACTTTACAATATCTGGCGGTATCATAAGATCAATAATAATGGGGTTTAATTTTTCAGTCAAGGAGTTCTGTCTTGCTAGGTTTTTGGATAATTGAACTGATTTCTCTCTTGAATCTATCAATGATGACGATAGCGACTTCAAGTCGTTGTTAAACGAATTTATGACTGTACGGATGGGACCTAGTTTCGACCTATGTGACCTGATTTCCAGTTTGTAATTTTCGAATTGTTCTATGAGTGTATACAATTGATCATTTGTAGTTTCGCTTAATAGTGATGAAGAGCAAAGGGACCGGATCTGCTCAAGGGAAGTTGCCGCCGTTGAACTGGATGTAGAGGTGTACTTTTGAAGATTCTCAAGGTTCAATTCATCCTCAGGTTTATGTGTTTGTTTTTCTATGTCATCTTCGCTTAGAGGTAGTATTTGCTTGAGGATATTCAAACTCGTCATTGTAAAACAATTACTTTTTGAATGAGAGAAGCGAACGAATGTACTGTTTGAATCTGGGGTTACGACAATATCAAATCAAAAATTAACTGGTGTCAAAAAAATGAGGCTTGTTTTGGATATCAGTTAAGGTTGAGAGGATACATACAGGAAGTAATCGATATGCGAAATATGGTACAGGGCTGTTTGTGTACCATTACGCGCTGTGAGCTTGATTTGTGCTGGAACCATATATACAAAGTCATAAATCTACAATTTTGCAGTATCTGGAAGCTTCACAAACAAAAATAAAGTAGAGTGTCCTCTTTCCTCTTCAAACGCAAGACTAGCTGCATTCATGGCTGAACAAGTGTGATTTTCTGTTTCCATTTTCAAGTCACTGAAAACCATAGTAGAGTTTTTGGAAAATGACTGCAACAGAAAATACCGAGGTGGAGAGCACCATGGAAGGAATTGTATCCTTCCCTAATGATCCCTCTCTTCTACTTACGGTAGAGGAAAGCGTTGAGTCCGAATCAGAACAGAAAATCGTCGAATATGACGAAATAACGATCAAGGCAACAGAATCCCAATACAAGGCAATTACAAGTGAGTCTGCGGCAGACACGTTGTTATCCATCCGAGCAGGTCCCGGGAGTGGGAAGACACATACATTGGTGAACCGTATTGCATACTTGATAACAAATTGCGGCATACAGCCCAACGAAATAATAGTGCTTTCAATGGCAAACAGATCGGTCAAGCTGTTACAGGCGAGTCTTAGCAAGACCATCGGAGATGACCTCGCCAACAAGATACAATTAAGCACATTCCATTCATTTTGCGGAACTATGTTGGAGTATTATGGAGATCTAGTTAGACCAGCTGATGGCAGAAGTGGAAAAAGTAGGCGGTTGATGGATGATGCTAGTTGGAGAGCTTTCTCGACAATATTTCTGCGTAAGAGTATCAAATTGAACGGAGTGTCCATAGATGCAGATATTACAGCTGTAAATTTACAGAGAATGATATCTTCTATCAAAAGTGGCAAATTATCTATTGAGCAGGCTCATAAGAAGTACAATGTCAGTGTTGAATACGTCACTGCATTGCTTGATTATTTAAATTCGAACGGTTTGATGATGTATCTGGATTTGATAACGGAATTCCTTTCGATGGTTAAGGTATCTCTAAAAAATGAATCCCAGGAGGGACATATACTGGATGAGCCAATAGAGAATCAAAAGATCCCACCTCTTTTGAGATATAAAGCTGTCATTGTTGATGAATTTCAAGATATGTATCACGAATTGTTACAAGTTGTGCTTCTGATTGTAACATATCCTACAAGCCACGACGATGGTAACGGCGGCAAGACCATTTCTTACAATTCTAAGCATCTTACTATAGCAGGGGATCCGAACCAAAGTATCTATGAGTTTTTAGGTTCCAGCCCCAATTTAATGTTCAACATCAAAGAGTACTTTCCATCATATAAAGAATATTCCGAAGTCATTTTAACCGAAATCTTCAGATCCACTCCTGAAATTATGAAAGCCGCAACGGAAACTTCCCTTTCTCATTTGCAAGGCGACAGGGAATCAACAGTTCTCCTCCCTAATGTCGTGGTGCGTCCATCAGGCCATAAACCTATAATCATACCCCATTTACTGTCTGAAGAAGAGCACTTCTTCATAGCTAGAGAGATTACGAGACTTATTTGCGAACTGGGTGGTCTCCTCACACCATCTGATTTTGTTGTACTAGCGAGGACCAATCTGGAATTGGATCAGATCGAGAAACTTTTAACTGGCAGCTACGATTTCAGATGTAATAAGCTATCATCAACTGTTATGTGGACATACTCAAGGGTTTTGCTATTTATTAATATATTACTTGTGATTCAGAATAGCAAAACAGGAACTGGGGGTGGAATTTCAAGCTTCCCACTTTTATGCATTTTACAGATTATAGATCCAAAGGGAAGCAAGAGAATATCTAACTTATTCAACCATATCGTGTCGTCTTCTTTGGCAGATCAAACCCTGACTGAAGATTATTTGCTTGATGAGAGTAGTGCCGAACTAACTAAAATATACAAGAACGCGCCAGAAAAGTTGCATAGCTTACGAGTCTTTTTAAAGGTCATTAGAGCAGAAAGGAAGAAACTTACTCCTCCAAATCAAGTTGAGTTAGATCAATACGGAATTGGATACACTCCATACGTTACTCCGAAGTCCTTGCTTAAAATTGTGCTCGATGTATGCCAAAAGTGTGATTTTTTGCCATATTTGAACCAACAAGACAACCTTAATCTATATTTGGAATCATTCAATAGATCCTTGCTATACTGTTATCAGAATTTCAAGGAACAGAAGAAGAAGGTATCAAATTTGACGGATTCCTCCTTTCTAGACTTTTTTGTGAAAAATTATGGCGATCAAGTTCCTATTATCGATTTGAATATGATCAATTTGTCGACAATCCATGCTGCCAAAGGTTTAGAGTTCCCAGTGGTCTTTGTGACAGGGGCCACGAAGTTGAATTTCCACTCTACCACATACTGGGAAACTCTATTGTCAGGGGAGGATTCAAGTGACTCTGATAGTGATAAAAATAGTGCCAAACTAGAGAAAGCTAGATTGTTCTATGTTGCTACAACAAGAGCAAAACATTTGTTGTACGTTGGAACATTGAAGAGAGAAAGCTTCAAGGATAAGAATTCCTATCTTGAGACGCTTTCCAAAAATCTAAGGGATCATTTTAGCCCCGCCGTGTTTCCAAAGTTTGATGATATACAAGCTGGTGCGTCGTCTACGTTGCTCGAAAGGTTGTCTGACGACTTGAATAGGACAATTCCGCTGCAAGATAAACTTGTTCAAGGTGAGGATATTTTCAAAAGATTTGAGACGGAGTATCGGCCACCTCTGTCAGCTCCAACCTTCAGAAAATTCAAATCCTACAACTATCATCAACGGCGCAACTTCTGTACTTCAAGGCTTATTTGCAATGGACTAGGAAAATTAGCAAAATTGTCAATTCGGCGATAGGTTGCAAAATTTCGGAGTTTTTGAATGTGTTCCATAGTTAAAAAAAATATTTTATATGCATCATTGCACGTGCGGAAGAATAAAGCGCACTTTTTGACATAACTAGGGGAAACGGGAAATGAAGAATGGTTGCAATTTTACTCGAGTCATGTATTACCTTGACTCTGTGCGAAAATATGTTGCATTTAATTTCACACACAATAGGATATTTATTTAATAAAAATTTTTACAGTTAGCTAACGGTCTGCTACACTGGACCCGTATAAAACAAAAGTATTATAACCACAATCCGTATAAAAACAAGTTGCACTTCGCATGAGTATGCTAGAATGTTTGACTATGGATCAGCACCATCCAGAAGAATATGACAGTGAATTATACTCAGATATCAAGGAGTACCTAGGAGAATTTCAACTCCCAAACTTCAATAAAGATACGAGTAAGATTAGTGGAAACCGCCTCATTTCTCAACAGGTTTCACGTCGTTCGTCTATCTCTGACGCTATCACAGTATTCAGAAAGAAGAATCTTCTGGAGCTCAAATCAAATAGCATAAATTCACTCTACTACAACGACTGCTCAAATAGTGAGAGTAACAACAACAAGAGTTTATCACCTAAGAATATTTACGAACATAATCTCGAGATACCCGAATTGGATAGCTTAGATTCCACAAAATCCAAAAATAGCTGTGGCAGATGTAGGCAGCTCAAAAGAAGATGTAGCCGGGACCTCCCTGAATGCTTGAGTTGTCAAAGTTCTGATAAGCTTTGCATATACATACCGAGAAAAGGATCCAAGGGCAAGCGTGACAGTGTTGCATCTGTACAGTCAGCTTCAGCATCCTCTTCTTCTCCAGTGCCCACTTCACTTGTTAAACGGAGAAGATACTCTTCTGTTAATGTTCCAGCAAGTAGCTACACTAGAAGCAGGTCAAATTCAAACGAATCCATGAAATCACTCCCAGAGGAGACAAAAAGGAAAGGCTCAAGTACTTCCATCAAGTCTTTTCACAGCGCACAATCTTCACACGGCTTGCCACAACAAGAGCTGGCCAATGTATTTAGTCATACTTCCGTGAGGCTTCCTTCAATCGAATGCTTACTCAAGAATATTCCCCAATCGACGGGATTGCAACCGAAACTCAATGCAAGCATGAAAGAAGAAGACAAAGACGAAGCGAAGAGAGATTAAGCTTGCGTAAAGGCAGGCAAAAGATTGCTCATCAAAAATGGGCAAGGGTAAAGGCAAAAAAAAAAAAGAAGGATATCATAGGCAGGGCGAAAATAGCTCTGTAACAACAACTTTAATTCTACATATAATTAGCTGGATACTTTGGTTACAAAATATCTCTAGTTTCGGTTCACCTCATTTTTTTATTATCAGTACATATTTGTATATACAATTCCTTCAGGATAATTTGGATAATATACTCAATACATCATTTTGAACATCATCGCCTGAGGCAGGCTCGTATTCATCACCACTAGTACCGCTGTCTCTTTCATGCTTGAGTTCCAAATCATCCTTATGATGCTTTTCGAACTCTTCCGTAGGCTCGTCTGTACTGTAAAGATCATCGGTCTTGAACTGCTCTTGATCTGAATATTCATCATCACTTTTGACGATCTTAATGAGCTCCGTTCTTTCTTCTCTTTCGTATTCTTTGACCTCAACATCTTCAGAGAATGCTACAGATTTTTTGGACGAAGGGGTTGAGTTACCAGAAGAGATAGAAGGAGACCTTGACGTCTTCTGCTTCTTAGGTGCTGGTTCATATACTGAATCCTCGTCGGCACTGCTAGCATGGTCAGCAACCTTAGGTTTGTCATTGAGCCTTATACTGCTCTTTTTGATATAATCGTCTTCGTCTTCGTCCACATCGCTATTTTCGTAAGTTGGAACAACATCGTCATCGTCTTCGTCATCATCGTCATCATCGTCATTATCGGCATAAAATGGTGCATCCCCATCCAAAGCTGGAGATGGCTCTTCAGGAGATTCTGGTTGCGCGGAGGATCCATTAGCACCTTCTTCTTCTGGCTCGTCGCCTTCAACCATCTCCTGCAATTCCAGTCTTGTCTCTTGGAGCTTTCCTAGTGTTACATTGACGAGATCTAATTTGCTCTCATCAGTTTGGATTCCGTTTTTGAGGATCAGAGTAAGGCTTTCCAATTGCTTTAAAATCGATAACCTTTCACTTTTTATACTCTTAATGTTAGCATCGGCCAAATGGCATAGTTTTTCCAACACATTTAGCTTCGAGAGATAGATTTTGGGAGAGGGTAAGTTATCAGACTCCATGGGGTTCTCTGGGAGATAAGTCTTTGATTGTATAGATATTTGCTGGAGATTGCCTTGATTTGTGTTATTAAGATTATTCAAATGAATCAAAGTTGTGTTGATATGGGTAAGCTCCGAGGCAATGTTGACTGTGGGTTTCTGGGTCGATGAAGTTGGAATGTCAGAGTCAAGCTCATCTCCCATAGACTTATTCTTCTTAGACAACTCTATTGCTCTTTTCATCTGCTTTATCTCTTGAGCTGTAAAGACTGATCTTTGTTCCCAAACATCAATTAATCTCGTCAACTTGGGCTTTATCGATTCATTGACAGTATTGTAGACCTTGTTAAAGACTATTGGCAAAATCTCGGCAAAATTACGAATAAACTCTGGTTTTCGTTTATGTCTTGCCTGCTGGACCACATCGTTCGCAAGATAGAACAACGAAAGTTTCTTATTCGATAATGAAGGTGAGGAGTCGAGCCTCAACACATAGTCTGACCACAACTTTGCTGAGTCTTTCGAGTGTCTGTGGTGGAATAATATCCATTGCGATATGGTTACAATCGATTCTTGAGTTTCGGAAAGACTAGAGAGTTTCTTTTTGAATACATCAGGAGAAAACGACATATTGCAGCGGTAAGGTGTCTTTGACTAACAGCAAGTGAAAAATGCCAGGTAGCTAATTGTGTGCAATGGTAACCCAGGACCCCTAGAGTTTTTTGCTTTCCTAGTACCCTGATGCTGGTTTGAGCTACACCGTACAAAGTACAAAGTGGTGGCCGATGTGCAGGAAACATTTTTTTTTTTTTTTTTGATTTTGCCTATTTTGTGCCCTCAATGATTTTGTGTGGTTGTGAATGGATTCTCAAACAAAACAAAAAGGTTCAAGATATAAACAAGAGAATGCAAGCTACACTTACTATATTTGAATCCGAGAAAAAGCCTCTCCAACAATAAATCCTATCTACATAATTGTGCTAATAATATGGCAAGAACCCGGAAGTCCAAGGTTGAGCCAGTGAAACCTTTCAATGCAGCCAATGCCAACGTGCTAATCAACAACAGCGCTGACCAAGGTATCCCCGCGTCTTCAAAGATAAAATCATCACTTGAAGTAACGGAGCATGATATATTGAACGCGTCAAACTCGCCCTCCCTGTTAATAGAATTGATAAATAGGCTAACATCAAGCTCTCAAGATCAGATATTCCAAGAGTACAAGCAAAAAGTGCAAGCCCAACTAGATGAGAGCACTAGAATAATAGAAGAGCTCAATCTAGAACTAGCTGCCAAAAACGCCATAATAGATGACTACAAGTCTGGAAAGGGTCAGACACTAAGCTCGACATCCTCACTCATTCCAGCAGCAGATCAAACCCCAAGTGGCAAAAAACCAGAACATCAGAACCTCTATAAATCACCAATTAGAAGGAAGAAGGCATCTGCTAACAACAACTCAGAGTCACTCAGCACCACGATACCTTCCGATCTCATCACTCAAGATCAATTGTCAAAAGAATTGGATGCGATAGGGATAACTTTGGATATGTTAGAATTACTTACAGGACTAAGAATCACAAATTATGAAGAGGATGACGTTAAATTTCATTTCGACATCTCACAAACGTCCACGGCAGAACCAGCAACGACCCCGTCATCAGATGATTCAAGCTTGACCATACATTACAGATTGGTAATATCGAAGGAGTTTAACACGACTGCTGAAATCAACTACATTCCAACATTTTTGAAGGACAGTCCTGAAACAAGTGAAAGGTTGAAGGAGATATTGCCAGAATACTTTTGTGACAATTTAACCTTCCCACACAACACTTTATCACAATTCTACACCAAGATAAATAGAGCATTGAACAAAGGTGTAAAATAGAAGGATTGTGGGAATAAGTGTCCGTGTGAAGGCTGATTGACAATTCAGTTGAATACTTTGATTGTAATATATTTGACACCTAGCAATACCATACACTACACAGTTTGGCTGAACATGTAGGTGAGGTTTCATTACTATAGTCTACGATTTGGCGACTCTTTCTAAAATTATATTATATTTACAGCATATATCTAGTTCTAGTTTAATTCTACAGTCACAGTACCGTCTTCACCCAACACAAGCGACAACTTTTTCAACACTTCCTTTTTATCTTGCGAGTTATCTTCTGACATCTTCTTGATAATCTTGTATAAGTTTTCTTGTTTCCCAGTTTTTAAGTAAGTGGATATGCTTGACTTCTTGGATTTCTTCTCTTTCTTTTCTTTCTTTGGCTTCTCTTCCTTAGCAGGGGTTGGAGCAGGGGCAGGAGCTACTGGAGCAGAAATTTGTGCCTGTTTTGGCTGTTGCTGCTGCTGCTTCTTCTTTGGGCCCTTGTACAAGGCCTTTTCGTACTTTTCAGCTTCACTTATGCAACTAGTGTGTTTTCTGTGGTCATTGTTCTGGAATGTGACTGAACAATCGATGCAGGTGAAGTATGCACCGTAACAACG
Organism: Dujonia boleticola; assembly: GCA_029581775.1. Taxonomy (NCBI): domain Eukaryota; kingdom Fungi; phylum Ascomycota; class Pichiomycetes; order Serinales; family Debaryomycetaceae; genus Dujonia; species Dujonia boleticola. Next base: position 91,414 of record JARGRU010000017.1, read on the forward strand.
TTGCTGATGTTGGTCTAACTTCTTCTTGACCACAGTGTCATTGCAAACTTCACAGGAAAAGGAGACCATTTTACAAGATATGCGGATATTGCCAATAGAAGAACGGATGTAATAGTGAAACCATAGGATTGAAGAATTAAATTATGTATGCATATTTTGAGATGGAGAGATGAGGTCATGTGACCCAATACGAGGTATGGATCAATAGGCAAATGCTCAGCTTCTCTGTGGAGTTAAAGAATTCAGTTAGAAACACGGTATTGGCAACTGCTATTACCATAGCTAGCTACTTACACAGCCTGGGTCAGCATTTTCTATAATACATGCTTTGGGTGTAGCTACAGCTCAGAAACTTGATTTCAATATGTACTATTGTGAGCCATCATAGACTCGAATTTTTTTTTTTTTATATACAAATGAAGAATATACCTACCGGAGTTGTATTCTCCATATTCCCACATCTTTCTTTCTAGGTCAAGGCGGCCAATGCTTCCTGAAGTCAAACCCTACCATACAGGCTCATCCTCCTTCTTTCTGGCCACTCTGACTATTTCGTAGTCATCACCTGTTTCGTTCTTGTGCTCCGTGAGCAAACCCTGCAACCTGTAGAAGTCGTCCTTTTTATTGAACTCTCTCTTATTCTGAATCATTCCTAACATTTCCTCTTCACCGAGTTGTCTATATTTTTCATCATATTGTTCCCACTTGACTGAGGTGAATCTTTGAAGGAACAATGATCCTGCAACGATCGAAAGCATGAAGGGCAAGCCAAAGTAAAGGAAGTGATTCTTCTTCAATAACTTTTGATACTTTCCCGCTATGGTTTTGTCATACGCTTCCTGGGCCTTTTTGCCTCTAAATGTCTTGCTTGAGAGGACCACCATGATTTTTGTTGGCGATACTACTACTTGATAGAAAGAGAAATGATGTAAGCTCAGATAATATATTCTATGTTAAATCGTATGGTCTGTAAAAATGTTACACAAAACCACCTCCCTGTATAAGAGAAAATATATGGGTTGGCATTTGGCAGGGGAATTTGGCAGAGTAAGATGAAAGGAGCTCAGTTTTGCGAGACACTACTTACCCAGTGACTACCAATGATTGAAGATGAAAAAAAAGAAAAAGAATCAAAAAAAAGTAGATAGGTTCTACCCGCCTCCCTTATTGACAACGGAGCTTGAAAGGGTAGCCTCGAAGGTGAAAAAAAGAACCGTGTATTGTTGAACTCGATGTAGTCGTGGGGGACCAGTCTGGCAAATTTACAAGGCAACTTCCGTATTTTTCACTTCCGCTTTTTGGCATTTCTGCCTATCAACTCAATAATTTTTCCTACAACAGAACCCTTGTATATCGTCCAATCATATCGTGCGAGAAACACCCAGTACACTAGCGCGGACGGAATATATTTTCCACTTCCCAGAAAAATAACAATAACCGAGTGAAAATTCAAACAATACAAGAAGCAAGCCTTCTAATGTCAAAATCACCTAAAAAAAAAAAAAAAAGAAATGGACTCAAGCTGGACCGGAGCAATTGCATGAAACAACCTAAAAAACAAATTTACCATATTCAACATGATGTTTACAATTTACGTGAGAACCATACCAAGAGCTTACCATGTCAATAGTTTTCCGATTCGATTCGATCTATTCTCTACATCAATGCCCTCCTCTCCCCTCCTTTTACTTAAGCTTTGTTCATGTAAACAATTGTATTTCTTTTTTTCAGTTTATTTGTAGTGGGGTTTCTTTTTCATTCATTCTGATTTTACATTCCCCACGATTAGCCAGAAACAGTAATTCAAATACTCCCCTTTTAATTTTCGGCTGCTCAGAAAAGGATCTTAACAGCTTTCACCATATAAACATTCACGAGTCGTGTCCACTTCATTGATTGAGTCAACGAAAAAAAAAAAGAAAAAAAAAAAAAAAAATAGAAAATACGCTCCTTATTCTCGTTATTTTTAAATTAGTATCTCCATACTTTCTCGCGGGGCGGCGTTATGGGTTTATTTTACACAAAAAAAAAAAAAACTTGTCAAGAAAGTAGTGTGGAATATTCAAATTTTCATTCGAAATTCATAAATTTTTCTCAAAAAAATAAGACATAATCCATAAAAAAATAAAAATTGAAACAAGGGTAATCGAAAATCGTCAACCCGGAAACCACAAGTAAAGCAAAACCTAACACCTAATCAAGCCACTCCACACCAGATACGCTTAATCCATCGTGTTATTTTGTTTTGTTTTGACCTACGTATTAGCCCTCGCATCCCCAGAACTGAATTCCTAATTCAATCAAAGTTTCTTCTAACTCTATATCCGTAGACTAGATTGAGATTTATCTGGAAGTTGAGAGATACAATACAATAAAAAAGAAGAAAAACAGAAAACAAAATATCCCATCAAGTAGTGCTGTAATACTAAAGTAGCGAAAAATGTCTGCTTACCCTTCCAATTCCGCCAGCGTTGCAGCTGTCCAACAGCAACAGCAACAGCAACAACAACAGCAACAGCAACAACAGCAACAACAGAGACACCAACAAAGACTCAACGAGCTCTTGGAAGCTGTCAAGCAGGAGTTTGACTTTGCCTTAAACGAAGCCTCATCCTTCAAGCAAGTCAAAGACGAGTATGACATAAAATATAACCAGCAAACAGCAGAAATGCAACAAATCAGACAGACCGTTTACGAGTTGGAAATGGCCCACAGAAAGATTAAGGAAGCATACGAAGACGAAATCTTGAGATTGAAGACTGAATTGGAGAACAGAGACAGAGCTGCCGCTCAGCAGGCTCCTAACGGTGTTGATAACAGATTACCATACGGTGGTTACCAACAACAGCAAGCTCAAGCTCAAGCTCAAGCTCAGGCCCAACAACAGCAGCAACAAGTTCAATCCCACGGCTCTATCCCTCTGGCTCGCCCAACCAACACCACAACCAATCAATTACCCCCACCTATTAGACAATCACCACCAAAGGAATCAGCCCCAGTTCCAAAGATTGAGCCTTTGAAGGATAACGCCAATGGTTCTGCTGCTCCAGCCGGTACCGCTGCTACCCCAGCTGCTCAAACTTCCCCAGCCGCCGGCTCTGCCGTCCCAGCAACCTCAACTGTTGCCGCCGCTTCCACCGCTGCCCCTGAAACATCTACTGCTTTAACTGTGATTGACAAGCTGCAATACATTGTAAACCCAGCCCAAAAGGCTCTTCACGTTAAGGAAATCCCTCCATTCTTACAAGACTTAGACATAAATAAGGCAAACCCGGAGTTCACCAAACAAAACCCAGACTACTTTGTCTTGTATAACCCAGCATTCGAAAGACTGCTTGAAATCGATTTAATCCACTCTTTGGACCACTCTTCTGTCGTTTGTTGCGTCAGATTCTCCAAGCTGGGTGACCTTATTGCCACTGGTTGCAATAAGACCACTCAAGTCTTCAACGTTTCCACTGGTGAATTAGTTGCTAAGTTAATTGACGACAACTCTACAAACAACCTCAACGGTGGTGAAAGTGACAAGAACGGCGGTGCAAATGGACACGGCGATTCTGCTAACGGTGGTTCTGGTGCCAATGGAGCTGCTAGTCAAGCTTCATCCACATCAACCGCAGTTAACTCCAACGGTGATCTCTACATTAGATCTGTTTGTTTCTCCCCAGATGGTAAGTTGTTAGCAACTGGTGCCGAAGATAAGTTGATTAGAATTTGGGATCTTACTACCAAGAGAATTATCAAGATTTTAAGAGGTCATGAACAAGATATCTACTCCTTAGAATTTTTCCCAGACGGTAATAGATTAGTATCTGGTTCTGGTGATAGAACTGTGAGAATCTGGGACTTGAGATCTTCTCAATGTTCATTAACTTTGCTGATCGAAGACGGTGTTACCACCGTTGCCGTGTCCCCAGACGGACAATTGATCGCAGCAGGTTCTTTGGACAGAACCGTCAGAGTTTGGGATTCGACAACTGGTTTCCTTGTTGAAAGATTAGACTCTGGAAACGAAAACGGTAACGGTCACGAAGACTCTGTGTACTCTGTTGTTTTCTCTGCCAACGGAAAGCAATTGGTCTCCGGTTGTTTGGACAGAACTGTCAAGTTATGGAACTTGGAAGGTAAGCAAGATTCATCTTCTTCCCCAGCTGGTGCCTCATCTAGCTCCATTGTTGGTGCTAACTCAAGAAAGTCTTCATGTGAAGTTACTTACATTGGTCACAAAGATTTTGTTTTATCTGTTTGTTTGACTTCCAAGAACGAATACATAATCTCCGGTTCCAAGGACCGTGGTGTCATCTTCTGGGACGAACTCTCTGGTAACCCATTATTGATGTTGCAAGGTCACCGTAACTCTGTGATTTCCGTTGCCGTCTCATCAAACAGTGATGCTACTGAAGGTATCTTCGCTACCGGAAGTGGAGACTGTAAGGCTAGATTATGGAGATGGAAGAAGAAATAAATGATTTAGTTCTATTCATACTATCTCCCCCACCCCCTTCACCTACCCTCCACAAAATCAAGCAAAATAAATCCTATCTAAAAAAGAAAAAAAAACCCGCCAAAAAAACAAGAAGAACTAAAAAGAATCGGACGTTGAGTAATACAGGATTGAAAGCACGTTATGACACTATGTTGATGAAGAAAATGTAAACCAGAACATCACATGTTTACATTTTAATAAAAATAAAGAGGATCCCCGAAGATTGTGTTTCAGATGGTGTTATTAAACGGTTTAATAAGTTAGTTAAAATGGTCTCTTTAGTATGTAATATTAGTATAAACAGTGATTTTTATGTAAAGGAAAGCTTTAACGTGTATTAATTAGTCCAATTTTTTTTTTTTTAATCTTCTTCGCGATTTTGTGAACGTTTACGACACTTGAAAAATGCTATACGAGGCTAACCCAAAGTCAAAACCTTTTAGCTTCCTATTCTCTGTCCTTACTACCTGCACCCACTAAACAACATGACTGTCTACACTGCATCCACAACCGCCCCAGTCAATATTGCTGTATGTATGAACTGTTCGAGAAGGAAAGATTTTGGGCCAATAGGATTGACGGAGTATTCGTATATGAACGACTGCTAACGCGATCATTCCAAGTATATAACCTGAACATTTACTAACAATTCACCATCTTTTAGACCTTAAAGTACTGGGGTAAGCGTGACAAATCCCTTAACCTTCCAACCAACTCATCAATCTCGGTCACTTTATCCCAAAAGGATTTAAGAACCCTCACTTCAGCTGCTTGTTCTGAAAAATTTACCGAAGATAAGTTGTGGTTGAACGGTAAGGAAGAATCTTTATCCTCTGAAAGAACCAAGGCATGTCTCGGTGACTTGAAGAAATTGAGAAAGGAATTAGAAGACAAGGATGCCTCTTTGCCTAAGTTATCAACCTTTGGGTTACATATTGTTTCCGAGAACAACTTCCCAACTGCCGCTGGTTTAGCTTCATCTGCTGCAGGCTTTGCTGCCTTGGTTGTCGCTATTGCAAAGTTATACAAGTTACCTCAAGACATGAGTGAATTGTCCAAGATCGCAAGAAAGGGTTCCGGATCTGCCTGTCGTTCTCTCTTCGGAGGCTACGTTGCCTGGGAAATGGGTGACCTTGAAAACGGTGAGGACTCCAAGGCCGTCGAGGTTGCCCCATTGGGACACTGGCCAGGCATGAAGGCCGCTATCTTGGTTGTTAGTGACGACAAGAAGGATACACCATCCACCTCTGGTATGCAGCTAACCGTGGCCACTTCTGACTTGTTTCAACACAGAATCAAGGATGTTGTGCCAAAGAGATTTATAGAAATGAAAGAATCTATCGCCAAGAAGGATTTCCCTACTTTTGCAGAATTAACCATGAAAGATTCCAACTCCTTCCACGCTGTCTGCTTAGACTCATACCCACCCATTTTCTACTTGAACGATACATCCAAGAAGATCATCAAGTTAGTCCACAAGTTGAACGAATTGGAAGGTGAAATCATTGCTGCCTACACATTCGATGCAGGTCCAAATGCTGTCATCTACTACGAAGAAAAGAATGAAGCCAAGGTTTTGGGATTCCTTTACAAGGTGTTCGACAAGGTTGAAGGTTGGAAATCTGATGCCATCCCTACCGCTTCCTCATTAGAGTTTGCATTCGATGACCAGTTGTACAAGGGTGTTTCCAAGGTTATCTTGACCGAAATTGGTCCAGGTCCTCAAGACACCGATCAATGCTTAATTAACGAAGCAGGATTACCAAAATAAAAAGAATATAAATATTACAGGCATATAGAACACAGCTAACTAATACATACAAAAATTCAGAATACCGCTCGAGCTAAAGTAACCAGCACCATGTAATATAGCACACTTGGGGCCCATTCAATCAGTTCTATCGCGTTTCAGCTTTCCCTGTTTTGTTAGTTTTAGGTTATGGAATTGTTCCGCTATGCATATGCCAAAAGTTTTTTTTTTTCACTCATGCGATTCATTACCCAATACTTAAGAAATAGCAAAGCAAGCAATCGACCTATACAAATACCAATACCCGACTTCTTTTAGCACCTAAAACATGTTGGGACCCATAAGAGTGGGCCTCTTTTCTGGGAGTAAATTCCTCAACACCAGCGCTTTCAGAAGCTCATACAATCTACTCACAAAGACAACAGTTGTACGAACCTCACAGTTTTCAACCTTCAATACCCGTACCTTCAACAAGCAGAAAGACTCCATAGAAACTTCCAGAGAACACCTTAAGAATGATATTGCAAAGAAGCAGGTATTCCAAAAGCAAAGGGAGTCAACCAAACAACTTATCGCAAAAACCCAAGCATATCAACAAGCATTCCAATCCACAACCAAAAAGAACATAGAGACAATCATCCCCAAGCATGAGAATATATACACTATACCTAACATTTTGACGATGACAAGAATAGCAACAGCACCGATTATAGGATATCTTTTATGTCACAACCAGACCGTATGGGCTATGTCATTTTTTATTTATTCATGTTTAACAGACTTTGTTGATGGCTATATCGCAAGAAAGTACAACATGGGGTCTGTTTTAGGTTCCGTTATAGATCCAATGGCGGATAAGTTGCTCATGACTGTTTGCACTCTTTCCTTGTGTTACAATCTGACAATGCCTCTTTACTTAGCATCTCTTATTATTGGAAGAGACGTCATGTTGGGCTTTATGGCTTTGTACTATAGATTCGTTTCTTTGCCAAAACCAAGAACATTTTTGAGGTATTGGGATTTCCTGATTCCCAGTGCAAGTGTCCATCCAACCACTTTATCCAAGTGGAACACTGGATTCCAAATGTTGTACATTGGAGCATTGGTTATGAGACCAGGAATTGAACTGATGCTTGGCGATGCTGATTGGATCCAAGGCTTCAATTACTTCTTAACTGGATTTGAATACTTAGTCGCAACTACTACTGTGATAAGTGGTGCAACATATGTCTTCTCCAAGAATGCCGTCAAAATTATAGGAAAGAAGTAATGGTCTTAGGGACATGTACATAGTTTGTCTTGGTATTCTAAACCCATATCATAGATAAATAGAATGACAATAGTTTAGAATCTTCCAATACACGTAAATATGAAACTAGACGAAGCCTTATCAGTGTGATATAGCTCTCATCTTCATCCCACAGGTCTCTTCGTGTTCCTAGCTTCACGATGAGTAACTGGATGAGTTGAAGGTAGTAAAGTGCCAATTTCCTAAGCAAGCGGGTGTCTGTTGCCGTGGCCAATTCCCAGACCAAGTCGATGTTGATTCTATATTTTGAAGTGCTATACGTTCTCAAGAGATCTGGCACTTGAACTTTGGCGATGAGGGCTGGAGACTGCTCGTACTTCTCCGTTAAGACTTGCTGTAGTCTTTCAAGGACACTAGGATCACGAAATCCATTTTCAGAGTAGTCAACGAGTTCGTACTTAGTTAACAAAATGAAAACGATTATCTTCAACTCAAGGGCAACGAATTCGTCTAGCAAGTCAATTAGATCATCCACAAACTCTTCATCTGACTCCATTTTAGTGAATATTGGGTCGTATAGATAGTTCAACATGTTGGAAGTTTGATCCTCAATTCTACCTTCCAAATGGGTGTCTGCAGCACATTCAATCGAGGAAAAGATAACAAAATCAACCTTGAGCAATTGCTTGAATACACTGGGGTAGAATTCGAAGCCAACACTCTCAGAAACGTTTTGGGATCGAATGTAAGACCAGATATGATTCTCTACCAAGATATCCTTGTCATCGACCGGTATTAAAAAGGCATGTAGAATCTTCAAAATAGGCACAATGCTTCCAGAACCCAACGCTGGTTGAACAGTTCTACTTTCCATGGCATACTTGAATCTGACAGGACTATCAATGGTATAGTCTATATTGAACAAATCAAATAGCAAGGTGTAAACCTGCTTTCTGCACTTGCGGAAACTCTTTCTACAAACTAGTTGCAAGGTTCTGACGTTGCGTTCCCTTGTCGGTGATGGTTTTGCAATTTTTAGGCCCCGATTTGAAGCTTCCTGGTCGAGATATCTCTTCAATTTTGAAGGCTTGCCACTATTCGTGGATTCACGTGGTGAATTCACGGTAACTTCCGGCCTCTTTAACCGACTGATTATACCATGGATTTTGTCTTGGAATATGTTAGTCTTACTCTGCTTGCACTACCGTTGTAAGGGTCTATCTACTTACTTTTTATTGACACGTTCTGTTTCTTGTTGACAATATATAGCGCTAGTGGAAGCTGAAAGGAGGCTCTCGGTTTCGTCTTAGTCATATCTGGTAGCTAGTAGTTCATATGAGCTGAATACGGTAAACATCACGCTTCAAAATAGTTGAGTAAAATCTTACGCGTGAGGAGTTGCTGCAAATTCATAAGTAGCCAAAAAATAACTACAAAAAAAAAAAAAAAAAAAAAAAGGTATACAAAGTCTCATCAATAAATGCAACGGTTTGTTTATTAGCAACCCATCGTAGATCGCTGAACGAATGAGTTTTCTCATCTAATAATCCTATGTACAGTAATGCTCTGTGGGTAATACTAGGCAGCTGTTCCCACCAATAATGTAGACCCTTCGGGGTAATTTTCAATCACTTCTATCTCATGATTGTTCCCCATTAAACTATTAATATGGTCATTCTGATGGCCCTGAACTTTGAAGCCCTTCCTATTCCGTAATCTTACCCAAATTCTACGCCTAACAAAGTTCCCAAAGTAGTACTTTCCCTTCCAATATTTGCTTCCAAATCGAATATTCAGGTATATCCATCCTTGATCGTCCACGTCGTAAAGCATGAATACATACCAACTGTCCCAAGTCCATTCCCAATCTAAATCTGGTAGGGGGTATAAATTTGCCAAACTTGTATGTACACTTTCGTTGTGGTTATCCTTCTCAACGGCCTGGAGAACGTATTGACCGGATATCAGTTGAAAACTCGGAGGGTCAAGCACAGGCAACAACGACTTGGATGAAAAGAGCGGGATCCCAAAGAATTTCATTCCCCTTTGGTTTTCAATCACAAACTCAAAGTCCACATTGTTGTTGTTCAAGTCTTTGGATTTTTTCTTCAGCGCTTTGCTGTATTCACGAAGCAATGCATTGGTGAAGGATGACTTGACGTTGGAGTTTGTGTTTCTGTTTATAAGATCTCGAAGTGCCTTGATCTGAGGGAAATGTTCGAACTTGGCGTTGATTTCCACCGGAGAAGTGGAGGATTTTAAAGACGGCTCGTCATTATTTTCCATGACAACTTTCCAGAATACACTTCAGGGTTTCAATGTAAACCGGAGCTATGAGAGATGCAAGTTCGTTAACGTGTGTGGGTGGAGCCGAACTGTTGTACTCCTCGAGATTTGTGTGCCCCATACAGCTATCTATTTTTGACAGCAAGCGTAAATGTGCAGGAAAAAACCATCGTGTACTGTAGCTATCATATCTCCAGGAACAATAAAATGCTAAACGACGGAAAACTGCAATAATCGTTAATTTCACTAGTTTTACATAAGCAACAAGATATACCCCCCCAGGGGTACGCCGAAACTGGCGATAGCAAAATCTCTTTGTTTCATATCTGCTGGCATTCTTCTCGTCAAATACCATGCTCCTATTGTGCTACTAGACAGCTCGAGCGTACCTTTTTGCAGCATATTCCATACATCCATACACCAGGCCACTTAAATGTGTGGAGGAAATTTCTCAGACACTTCTAGAGGTTCACGCTTATTAATCAATTCGTGTATATTATACCGTACCCCGCGCAGAGCGTTCAATTGTTCCTGGCATCGAGGCTTTGGCTATACCTCCAGCTTTACATTTGACAAAGAGAAGAGCCATGCTACTGCGAAAGAAACTCGTATAATAACAGCAGCCTTTTTGCGGCGCCACGCCAATTAAGAACATCAAGTAATCTCTTCCAGAAGCTTAATTTAAGTTCGTAAAGGACTGTCTCAAAAAGCACGGGTTTACGGAAATAATCGCAGTTACCAATTTGGTACTTGGAATTTTTTGATATTTTTCGTAAAATGAGCTCAACTGCATAATCGAACCATTTTTCTGATGCCGTCCTGTTCAGGCAAATAAGCTTAAGCGACAGAGGCAGCAATCTCCATACTGGCCGAGGTGGATAGAACAGTGGGCAAAAGTGATCATAGGAGCCAAGATAGGTGGATGTTTATGAGAATTTTGCATTCCTCTTCGTGAGAAAGGTGGATGTAGGATATTAGTTTGGGCTAAGCCCGAAACCTTAAACACTTAACAAACCAACCACGGAAAAAAAAAAAAATTGTGGAAATGATATAGGGCTTTGAATATCCACGGAAAACATAAAATGTTTGCCATAAAATATTGAAACCATCTTGCTGGAAATCAAGCGAGTGCATTGATGACGGGCAAAAAATCAATAACAAAAAAAAAAAAACAAAAAATAAACCAATTCGACTTGACTATTTTGGAATTATGGCAGGTCGGCATTAGCGCACGATATGATCAATCTGTGATATGTACGCTCAAAAGTCCGAATCCCCAAACCTAATATGGACTTTACATGAGAATGTGGTAGTAGAGAATACCAGGGCAAGATCTTACGCCCGTAGCAGGGATTTTGTTTCCTTGGATATTGGTTAATAAACGCAACCACAATTCATTCCCACACTTGGTGGTTCATCTATGGTGCGAAAGTGTGTTCACCAGAGGGAGCGTATCATATCACTTGAAGCTACACGAGCTATACGAGCTACTCAATACCTAACCAAATTTATGGCCGATTCCTTTAAGAAAGTGTAGATGATAGAGGAGAAACAAAAGAAACGAACAGGCAAGACTAGAGCTAAGAAAGGAAGCGCTATATATGTGCGGCTCATCCAGACTTTTAGATGGAAAATGTACAAAGCAAGAGACAAAGAAAAAAGAAAGCGCAGGAAAACCACTGTTTCGAAAAGCACATGTGTGGCTGAATAGGCGCGTCTTGGGGGCAATCTGAGGTCTTGAAGCCTCCTCCTAATTCATGCTTCGAACGTGTTACCAGTCAAAGATCTGAATCTGAGTCCCTATCACATCAAAATTGATGGTGGCCGGGCATTAACATGCACGAAACACACCTCCGCCGCAAAAGGCCTCAAGTTTCACATTACACTTTTTTTACTGATAATATTTTGTAAAGACGCTTTGATTCGCCAGTCATCTTGCCAACATTAGGCCGCACAATATACGTTCGAGTGCTTGGGTCCCAACTGACGAGCATGCTTCAGATACATAGCATAGATATGAAAGTATTGACACCACGCTCGTTAAATCCAATTTATGCATTCTAATTCCGTTGGTAATGCCGGATGTACGAGGAGCTTCGACATTGTTAGTGTCAATTATGCACTGCAAAATGTAGTTGGCAATAAAGCACATGAGATTTTTTTTAATTTTTTTTTTTTTTTTTAAGTGCGCCTTCTGGCTGCTCCCGCACTTTGAAATTCGAGTTCAGAAAGGGAAGAGAGGGTTGAGTATGAGCTTAGGAATGGATGCATAAATTTATTTCGACCAACAAATTGTGAAGCGAAGGTTGAGCACATCGTTGCTCAGAATACATGTATAGAGTGAAGAAGGCATTATCAAGATTCATTCTTATTTTCGTATTGTTATGTGAATAAATTGTGGGGAGCCAGTTATTTTTAATTTTTTTTTTATTGTAGATGTGTTAAATATAGAGCCACTAGGCATAAAAATTATAGGTATCTCCTATATATAAAGGAAAAAAAAAAAAAAAATAAAAACTTACAGCTATGAATAAGGCAAATCTGAAAAAGAAAGAATTAAAAAAATAATCGTTCACACACTTGAAGAAGTTTAATTCAGAAAGCCAAAGATGATCACTGTTCAGATCAATATATAGTTTCATTTTGCCCTCAGAAACTACCGACGGGGGTCCTCTCTGGTTGACTCTAATTTCAGGATATTATTTAATTCCTTCACCAACCTTCGCCCAAAAGCCGATCTTGGATGGTTAGGTGTAAAATAGACCGTTTCTTTTCGTTTAGTTATTTTAGAATTCGTACGTATTCTTGCATAAAAGAGAGAAAAAGATCTTTTTAACTGCCATCACATCAGAATTTTTGCAATTATTAATCTGTAATTTACTTTTTTTTTTTATTTTTTATGTTTTTCTTGAACATTATTTATTTTATTCGCTTCCCTCAATTTTTTTCCTCAGGTAATATTGTTTAGTAATTACGAAGTGGTAAGCTTTTCAAATATTAGTATCTTTAAGAGCCAATTTCCTTTCATTTCTTTTTTTATCTTTATTTTATATTTTTCCGTCATTACTATATAATTTAGGAGGGATTTACTATAGATATTAGTAGTAGCTTCGATCTTTCCATACATTCATTTCGACACTGTTGGTACAATTATAATAGAAGAGATTTGTCTTCTTTTGCCTGACTCCTTCTAATTTGTACCTTGTTTTCTTAATCTTTTTTTGAAGATGAACTACATTGCAAACGGGATAGTGTATAACAACAATACAGATCAAAATGTCTTAACAGTTCCACAACCTCAAAATGTGTTGAGCGACCCAAATATGATGAGCGTTGACTACCCAGTGAATAAGTTGGCGGAACAACTGACCCAACAGGCTAACAACATTGCTGCTCTTCAAGCGCAAGCACAGACACAAGTACATGCTTTGGCACAGGCACAGGCACAAGCACAAGTGCAAGCACAGGCACAAGCACAAGCACAGGCACAAGCACAAGCCCAAGCACAGGCCCAGGCCCAGGCTCAAGCACAGTCCTTAGCAAGAGCCCAAACTGATGCTCGTGCTCACATACAGTCACAACCGCCAGTACAAGTTTCCCGCGTTGTTCAGGGAACTCCAGTCAATCCAGCATCTACCCAGCAAGTGAACGTTTCACCGCCACATACCAACAACATCTCGCAATTACAGGCACCAGCTCCAGCAGTACCCTCACAAGAACCGCCTCAACCGGCCAATATCCAGGGCTCATCTCATTCAACACAAGCTGCTGCCCAACAAGCAGCCGAGCCCTTCCCTACTTCTCACTCTCAGCCATCCAGTAACGTTGCATCTCTCCCACCAGGTCCAAACGGTCCCGTTTTCCCATTTCATAACCCCTTTGACACTCACAGTTATCCATTAACAAACCCTCCAATCTTTGACTACACGATGAAGTTTTCATACACAGCAAATGATGGTGCGCCAAGAAGAAGAAGGATTTCCATCTCCAACGGTCAAATCGGGCAGATTGTCAACCACGAGGCGTTCTTTGACTACGAGAGCCCATTTGATGACTACAGTGACCACAATATGAACTCTTCTTCACACCAGAACTCTCTGAACCAGGATGGTCACCAATTTAATCTGTCTCTGGTTCAACACCACGGACAAGCCGGAGCCAATAAGTCTGGACAAAGCAGTGCAGATTCCCAAAAACCGCCCTCGAGCCTGAACCTAAACAAGGGTCCAAAGAATGAAGATCTTTCTGGCGACGGTTCTGCTTTGGTTCCAGGAGTCCCCCCAAACAACCATCTGTTAATCTATGACAATGAGGTGATTTATAATCCAAACGACGGCCCTATACCAGGAACTGCGGCTTGGAAGAAGGAAAGATTACTAGAGAGAAATAGGATAGCTGCTTCCAGATGTAGACAACGTAAGAAGCAAGCTCAACAAGTGCTACAGGACAATATCTCCAAGTATCAACTGGACGTTAAAGGCTTGGAAACCAAGCTCACCAAATATAGACAAATTGTGAAGAAGTATAATGCCGCAATAATGAAGCATGCATCTGAGTGCAAAAATTTTGAATCGTTATCGCTCATGCGTATGTTAGAGGAGATTGATTTGGATGAAGAAGAACAAGCAAAACTTAGTGGATAATGGTGCATATGGTCGCAAATTCACACTAATTTAAATTTCCAATCCTTGGTACAGACAATACAGTTAAGACGAAGAGGCTCTTATAACAGTCGGGTACGAGGATTCTAGCATTTTTAATAAATAGCTTTTTTTTACTAGCATTTCAATGTAGAGGGATGGAGAGTATAGGCAGATAATACCCTGAATAGGAAGCAGGTATACACTTCTTCATTTTTTGGTTTATTTCGTGTTCTTCGTGATTTCCTACTTTCTTTCTTTTTAGTAAGGTCAGTTGAATTATACACTTCTAACCTTCTGGTTGTTTATGTTTCGATCTTGCAATAGTAAATCAAATATCCTTACTTCTCACCTTATAAATCTGTCTGCCTATATACAATACCATACTAGCAAGTTCGATTACACAAAAAGTTTTTTTTTTTTCTCGACACACCTAAAAAAAATAGATTTGAAATTTAACGACACCAAAAGTAAATGTCAATATTGCCTTCTTAGTCCCATACTATTTATTTGATACCTCTTAGTTTAGCTGAAGCAGTCACAATATGTCGCTTAAGTTACCTCAAGCCCCAAATGCTGGCTTATTCAAGCAAGGATACCAAACCCACTCCAATGCAGATGGTGCGTTGATCCGTAATATTCAAGCGGTCCGTGAAATATCATCGATTTTATTGACTTCAATGGGTCCAAGTGGAAGAAACAAGATCATCGTTAACCAATTAGGTAGAATTTTCATCACCAATGATGCTGCTACTATGCTTAACGAGTTAGAAGTTGTGCACCCTGCAGTCAAGTTGTTGATCATGGCTTCTCAACAACAACAAATGGAAATGGGTGACAACTCTAACTTGGTAATTATATTAGCAGGTGAGTTCTTAAACGCAGCAGAAAAGTTGGTTACCTTAGGTTTGAGTCCAACTGAAATCATTCAGGGTTACACCTTAGCTAACAAATACGTCATGGAAGCCTTAGATAACTTGAGTGTTGACCACGTCAAATCAGTCACTGACCCTAAAGAATTGATCAAGGCTATAAAACCTGTAGTCATGGCAAAGCAATACGGGTTTGAAGATTTAATCTCAAAGTTAGTCATTGGAGCTGTCACCTCAGTTCTTAACCCTAAGAACCCATCCAGTTTCAACATAGATTCCATTAGAGTTGTGAAAATCATGGGTTCCTCGTTAAGCGAATCTAGAGTCATCAAGGGAATGGTTTTCCCAAGAGAACCAGAAGGCCATGTGAAGAACATTCAGTCCAAATCCAAGGTTGCCATCTACACCTGTCCTATCGATATCTCCACCACTGAATCTAAGGGTACTGTCTTACTCCACAACGCTCAAGAAATATTGGACTTCTCCAAGGGTGAAGAACAACAATTGGACCAAATGTGTAAAGAAATTTCTGACTCCGGTGTCAAGGTTGTCGTTGCAGGTGCAAATGTTGGCGAGTTATCGTTGCACTACTTCAATAAATACGGTATCTTAGTGTTGAGAGTTCCCTCCAAATTCGACTTGAGACGTATCTGTCGTGTTTGTGGTGCCACTCCATTGCCAAGATTAGGTGCCCCAATGCCTGAAGAAATGGGTTCCATCGACGTCATCGAAACCATTGAAATTGGTGGTGACAGAGTCACAATTTTCAGACAAGAAAGTGACTCCACTTCAAGAACTGCCACTATCTTAATCAGAGGTGCCACCCAAAACCACTTGGACGATATCGAAAGAGCCATCGATGATGGTGTTAACTCCGTTAAAGCATTATTACAGGACAACAGATTATTACCAGGTGCAGGTGCCGTTGAAGCAGAATTAATCAAGTTGATTACCCAATATGGTGAAAAAACTCCAGGTTTATTACAACTCGCAATTAAGCAATACGCTTCAGCTTTCGAAGTCATTCCAAGAGCTTTGGCTGAGACTGCTGGCTTGGATGTCCAAGAAAGTTTAAGTAAATTATATGCTGGTCATTCCGAAAAGCAAGAAGATGGCTCAAGCGTCGAAGATAAGGACAAGTCAGGTTTACGTCTCGGTTTAGACATTGACGGAGAGTCATCCACTGGTCTCGTTGACACTGTTGAAGTTGGTATTCTCGATTTATTGGCTGCAAAGAAGTCCGCTATCAACTTGGCTACCGATGCAACCAATACTGTTTTGAGTATCGACCAAATCATCATGGCTAAGAGAGCAGGTGGTCCAGTTATGCCAAAACAACCTAGACCTGGTAACTGGGACCAAGCTGATTAATCGATGAAGTAGCGAAAGTCGGAGTAGGTGAGTATCATATATGGGGTATTTATCGATGTGCGGTAGAGGATGTCTTGATAGAGTATTCATTAATATGTATATACCAAATGAAATAACAATAATGAACAAGGTTTTTTTTTTCACTACTGAGCTATATGTAAAAAAAAATGAAGAAATACTTCTCTACATAGTGCAATTTATGTCATAATCATTAAATTAAACTCCTATACAGCAATCCTCTGGAAAGCACGTCCGTTGACAATAAATTGCTTTACTTTTCTCAAATCCTTCACTCCATTCGTCTCCACACCTCCACTCACATCAACTCCGATCACATTTTTGACACCTAAGGCTTGGTGTACATTTTCAGGGTTTAATCCGCCAGCAAGAATGTACTTTCCGAACTTCAATTCTCCCACTGAACCCCAATCAATCTTTTTACCTTCCCCTCCAGCTTCTGAATCTAACAATGGAAGCAAGATACCATATTCGGTTCTTGCATTGAACAACGTTTCCATGTGTTGAATATCATTAGGGATAACGAACCTGGGAATGATACCATACCTAAAATTCTCTTTGATGTTTCTTAAGCCAAATTCGACTTTATCTTCGCTACCATGAAGTTGAATTATGTCAAGGTTCAAATTGTCTGCAATTTCGAATACTGAGTCAATGGATTGATTTCTGAAAACACCTACAGCAAAGGGACCGTTTTCAGTGAGCAATGTTGCTACCTTTGTGTGATAGTCTTCAATGCTGGAGAATTTAGTAGAATTTAATTCCTGTATTAATGTGTGTATTGTCTGGTGTTTCCTCTTGAGTTGAGCTCTTTCATTGCTAGCTAGCTTCACTATTCTCTTGGCTACATCAGAATCCACAGTTCTTTCTCTTCCTGGGACCATAATCATTCCTATGAGTGAGGAGTCATTGCTTATAGCGACTTGAGCTGCCTCCTCTGATTTTATGCCACAAATCTTTATTAATGTCATTGCTTCTGCTGCTAAAGAGAATAGCTGATGACTAACTATTTTGAGACTATTTTGTATTTGCCTGCATCAATTTTCAATTTTCAAATTTCAAATTAACGCGGGCAATAAGCATACTCACTCCATACATTTTAAGTTCTGTTGAAGCTATAATTCTTCAGTATGTTAATTTTATGTGGTGGTAAGGATACTTTCATTATAGGACGGCATACTTAAACTATTTACTCATCATTCTTTCTGAATAATTTACCGAAATTCTTGAAGTTTTCATTAAACTTGCTCACCTTGTTTTCTCCATTTAATGCCATTTCTCTAAAACTTTTCTCTATATTATTAATCTTTAAATTATTTTGGAATGGAACGCTAGGAGAAAATGTCCCGCCAAGTATTGGAGATTTTATGATAGGCAACTTGTTGGAGTTTACCGGAATTGGTCTTCTGATAATATCCAGACCGACAATGCTGTTATTCGTGGAAACGCTGGAAATTGGTCTGGATGTAGATTCTTCTTTTTCATCTAAAATATGAGCCAAAATTGGACTTGAATCAACCAAATCATCTTTGTTCTCTGCCGTGTTAACCTGTAGCTGGAAATTATCTAAAAATTGAACATACTCGGGACTATCATGGACAATTCCCTTCAATTCAAGTACTTTCCCGAAATTGTGCTTGTTCTTGTCACCGATAAGATTGAGGTAGTTCAACACAAAATCATCGATGGGCTTAGATGCGCCAAGAAGTAGTTTAAGCAATGTTTCTGCTTTGTGAGTTTGAGAGGAAACGTACTTTCCATAAGATGGAGGAATAGGCGCTGAGTTTTCATGGTCCAATTCAGCATATATGGGTAATTTCAATAACACTTGTTTCAAAGTCTCCAAGTCCAATAAGAGCTGCTCTGCATTAATCGTTGAAATTCCCAGCGATGCTTTGATTGTCTTCCACTGATTCATGTAGCAGTTCACTATCAACTCAACCACCTTATTGCAGAAGTTACGTATATATCCTTCTCTCACAATTAATGGAAGAATGAGTTTGAGATTGTTCTCTAGCAATATTCTTTCAAGGTCAACCATGTATCTGGAAACGTCACCAACACTATCCATTGTCTTCCAATTTACATTACTGAATTGTCTCCAGCAGAAATCTAACTCTTTTGAGATCTTTGTCAATAATAACGTAATAGATCTAGTTATCAAATCAATGAAGCATTCTCTTGCTTCATCAAAATTAACGGCACTCTTCAAATCACTATCAATTGTAGCTTGGATTTTCTCTTCCAATTGGGTGGCAGTGTTTGAACAATAATCTGCAGTATTGAGTACCATTGTAAGATATTTGATAGACTCTACACCGCCACTCACCACGTCAATATCTGAAGTTGGTAAGCAAGGCGCTAATATTCTGTTTGCATACTGCTTGAGGAACTTGATGAAGAGAGTGCTCAAGTCAAGTAGGATTGGGCCCGACAGCAACTTTGTGGTTTGTCCAAGTACATTACGATATGTACGGAAAAGTTCAGCCGATGAAGTGGCAATATTAGGCACGTTATTCGTCGCAAGAACCTTTCTGAATGCTTCAATGGAAGAACCACCTTCTTCGGAACTGGTCAGAAGGAATTCTTCAGGAATTTTAGATTGTGAGAGATATTCCAAGAACTTCATTTCCAAGTTTGAATCTTGTTGAGATATCCAAACGCTCAAATACGGTTCAAAGCTTCTCAGAATGTACTGCTCAAATTCTTGGGTGGATAATGCAGAGTTGAGGTATTTTTCGAATTCTAGAGTCGATGTAAGGGCATTAAGTAAAGTATCTGGGTTACTTCCCTCCTGTTGCAGCTGTTTTTGTCTTTGATGCTTGGTTGTATTATTCTTGTAATAATTCAAGACTAGTTTCAAGTCATCTCTAGTGATATCACAAAACTTTTTGCTGATTTCGATGTCTATGCGCCATTCTTCCGGGAATAGTTCATTGAAGTTCTCTTGTATATGACTCAAGACGTTTTTAAAGAATATGTACCTTCTATTCACATTCTCCAACGATCCTGCTTCATCTGATGACTTGAATATGCCCTGAATTTCATTCAATTGCTTCTTACAGAACCAATCTATTATTTTTGTCTTATGAGGAGTTCCGACCAACTGCAAAATCTCTCCCGCGTACTTCAACGGAGACACCAACGATGATTGCGCCACTTGACCGAGTACAACATCCTCGTAGTCTGAAAAGATGTCATCAATGAGCTTGGCTTGTGTTCTGTTCACAATACTATTTAAAGTCGCAATTTCGTCAATTGACTTGTAAGGCTTGAAGTGGGAGGACAATTCCTTGACAACACTGAAAAGCAGGAGGATCTCTTTATAGTCTTTAGGAGAGGTCGAAATACTTTCTGTCAATGTATCGTTGGCAGATATGAGCATCTGGAGTCTTTTCAATATTGTCATCAGCAATACCAAGTTCTTCTTGGTCTTATCGAGCTTTTGTATATTTTCGGACATGGACGTGATTTCATTTTCTGTTCTCACAGCCCTCTGCTGTGTTTCCTGAATTGATGTGAATAGACTTTTTATATCATCGCTAAGATGGTTACTTGATGAAGAGTCATCAGCCCTTTTACTCAACTTATTATTATAGCTTGTTATATCATTCGTGATATCCTCATCTAACTGAGTTTTGTATTGATTGATATGATTTAATAAGGAAGGAATCTCTTTGAGCGATTGACTAGATTGGAAGAGAGTGTTGAGGTGATGTGACGGAGAATAATCTCGCGAATAAAGTGAAGATGACATATATAGTTGGTTTTTTTCAACTTGATCCAACGTGCTCCAGTATTCCAGGCTTTCCTTGCACTTTGTTGATGATTCGCCGTGATCTTTTCAGGTAGAATTTCGTGGAGAGGAGGAATAAACGATACTCGCTGTGGAAATCGTTTTATATGCAGGTCACCAAACTCATGTTCCCCAGAAACCATCAAGCGAAAGCTACCAAGTCAAATTATTAATCGAAGTGTTTTATTATACATACAAACATTTGACTCAAATTCTTCATACTATGTAAGTGTTCTCAATCTTTTATAACAATTTAATGTGTAAAGTTAAACTCTATGTAATCTAAGAAGACAATTGCTTTGGGACAATGCAGGCCTGCAAGTTTAGCAATGAATCGGACTATGATGTACTTAGAAGTCACCGCCACCACCATCATCACCATTGTCGAAACCATTGTCGTATCCTTGGTCATAACCTTGTTCGTAGGCACGATCATCGGAATTGTCCATCATTTCACCTAAAAGCATACCACCAGCTAAACCACCAAGTGCACCCATGGCTAAACCACCTCCCATACCCATACCACCACCACCGCCTCCAAATCTACTTTGTCTTTGCGGTTGCTGTTGTTGATAGTATTGCTGGGGTGGAGCACCGTAACCTCCGTAGGGTTGTTGTGGTGGGTAGCCACCATAGGGTTGTTGAGGTGGGTAGCCACCGTATCCTTGTTGAGGTGGGTATCCACCATATTGCTGTGGAGGATACTGTTGTTGTGGAGGATACTGTTGTTGTGGAGGGTAGCTCTGTTGAGGAGGATATTGTTGTTGGTGGTGTCTGCTAAACAATCCCTTTTGTGCGTTCGTATTCGCCGAAGCCGAAGAAGGCGTTGGAGAAGGAGTTGGTTTGGAACTACTTCCTGATGGCGAGTATGCTGGAGGTGGAGCGTCTGAAGACTTCTTGTCAAAAGATGTTCCTTCTGGTGCTTCCCACTGTGATTTCTTGGTATTTAAATCTACGTAGAAGTAGGTCTTGTATTGATCGTCCCATCTTGCAGTCCATCCGCTTGGGACAGTTGGTGGGTTGTTCTTATCAGCTGCCATTGTTACTCTGAAGTTGTACACTAGTAATAGCTGAAAGCTCCAGAAAAGAGGCGTTAATGTAGAAAAGAAGAACAGAGAAAATTAGTTCAATATTAATAATGAAACCACCTAATTTCAGGATCGTATTGCCATTTTGTTCATGCCTCACCAAACTTGATCACAACCGCAAAATGGCTTAGCCTCTTCCTGTGATTTCGATGACTTTTGTGTAACTTTCCCCCTAATCCCAGATTGTGAGGGCAATATTGCAGTCATGCACAAGGGCCATAAAATCTTCTGGCAAAAATTATTTTTCGGTCACAGCTTCACCGTCAAGTTTGCTGTGCTTCGGCAAGAAAAAAGCTTGGTAGATAACCGCTTATCAAGAAAGGATGTACATGCAGACTAAGCGGAATGGCAGTGCAATAGA
Organism: Dujonia boleticola; assembly: GCA_029581775.1. Lineage (NCBI taxonomy): Eukaryota > Fungi > Ascomycota > Pichiomycetes > Serinales > Debaryomycetaceae > Dujonia > Dujonia boleticola. Next base: position 113,331 of record JARGRU010000017.1, read on the forward strand.
CGGATAACGCTGCACTCTTGTGAAAGTGCTGTGTCGGTGTTAGTATTTTAGATCTGAGATAATCCATTTTTTCTCCGTTGGCCAATTCGGAAAATATCGCTTTGAACCTAAGACTGATCAATTTGATTCCGTCATCTCGCATTTCGTCAATGTTGGTCGTCTACACTCTTGCAACCCTTTTTTCTTCGATTTTTTTTTTTTTTTTCAGCGAACGCATTTTTCACTTGACAAGTATTTTATTGCTGCAAAGCTAGGAATTATAATAAACTAGTTACTCTTTTTTTTTTTTTTTACTTTTTTTTTTATTTGTATTATCATTATATGTTACAATCGTTCACTATCAAGTCAGAACTTTTTCACCGTTCCTTTATTCAAAGATCGCTTTCATTGGCTATTTGGTTTCTGGAAATATCTCTTCTATCAACAAATTGAATACTTCAAATAGTAAATGTTCATTCAAGAAATCGTTTTGCAACATCTTGAATATGTTTGTAGATGCATACAGCGTATTTCTTTGACCAAATAATTTGGCACATGTTTCTTGAAAGAAGATATCGAAAAGTACCTTGGCTTCTTGCTTGCTTGTTGATCGTTCGTATAAAGTTCTTATCACTGGTGGATCCTTGAACTTACCATTCGGGAACAATATTCTCTGCAACAATGTCAAAATATCTAAGATGTTTTCCTCGTTACGCAATTGTTGCTCCACCATCTCGTAACACTTTCTCTCAATCGTGGTACCAAAGATCTGCTGCAAAATTACCAATAATGCTCTTCCCCTTAACCAAGTCTTAGAAGTATTTAATTTGAAAACTGCTATTAGAATATCACAGATTGGCTTAACAAATGACTCCTTTGTATCGTTTGCAGACGCATCGAAAAGTTTCAATTCATTCTGCATTTCAGTAATGTTCTTTATCAAAGTTTTGTCAACCACCAGTGGCACTGGCATACTTCCTGAGTTAATGTTAGAAGAGGAGGCAGCAAGTGAGAGCGGATTAGCAGGAATTGCCTGACTTCCTTGTATCAGCAACAACTGCTGTTTAGTCTGGCCATATAATTTATTAGCAACCATTTCGATACTGTTTCTAGTAGATGCCCTATTCGATTCGATTCTTAAACTTTCTTCGAACAGCTGACTTTTACCAACATTAAAGTTCTCTGAACTCAAGAATGCCCTGAACGCTCTATCTGAGCAAACTTCAGGAATTTTGATAATCTCTTGCAAATACTCTTCTAAGGCAATTTTTCTCAACTCCACCACTTGCTTCTGTTGGAACTTCAAAACCAGAACTGTACGTTTAGGGAACTTGGCGTTGTTCACCTGTGGATATTTCAATTTCAAGTATTCATTTAACTTGTAAAATTGACTGTATCTTCTTGCAACTATCCAACCTGCAGAGACACTTTCAGGATTTTCATTGGAAAGTTTCTGGACTTCAACAATGTATAAAATTACTTCTCTTCCTCCATCGGAGCCGATGATGTAAGACTGAATTGAAAGCCTTGACTTGTTGTATAAACTGTTGTCATTCTCTTGCACGATATACTGCTGTTTTTGAAGCTCATTGTAGCTTATTTCCCTATCTAAACTGATTTTCGATTTTCTCAAAATCTTCAATTCTCCCACATTGTTAGTCAACTCAGCTTTGTTCAATAATGGGGTTAAGATGGTCATTTGTTCATTTAACTTTTCAATTTCTTGATCAAGTCTTGCGATTTCTTCGGCGAGATTCAAGTTTCCTGGAGCAGCAAGAAAGATTTCCAGCGATGACATCGGATCCTCATTATCACCGTCAGTCCCATGATCAGGATTGTCAAATTCCATCGAGTTTGCCAATGGAGAGGAGACATCGTAATTGAGGGAATCATCCGTCTCATTTCCAGCATCACTTTCATCGTCGTCAAAAAGTTTGGAATACCTTGAGCCAGAATTGCCTATTGCAACGTTTGACTTATTCACAGCGACATCATCGCCAAAGAGTGAAGTAGGATCAGGCTCACCAAATAAGTCTCTTTTCATATGAATTGTCAGGAGTGCTGGTTTGCTCTCAATATCAGCACTAGTATCCGATATGGAAGTTGTAGAATCGGCTTTGGTGCTTAAACTACTCGTGTCAGCTTCTTTGTCAACAAGGTCATGCTTATAAGTAGAGTTCTTCATAATTTCAGTAAAGGCATCCTCTACTGCTTTCACGGCTACTGAGCTTGCTTCATTCACAGTTTCATTATCACTCTCTTTTTCAACAAACAATGGGTTGTTGCTCAAATCACTCTGTTTTGATAGTCCGATTGGCGAAAAGTTCAGACGACTTGCCTCTTCACGCTTCTTTTCTAAACCAAATGCATCTACTTCAAGTAGTTTGAAGAATTTTTCAGACTTTTTGAAGGAAGTCAATTCTGTATGTTGTAGTCTCTGGAAAATATCACCTTGCACCTTTATTAACTCTTTTCTAGCCTTGCGGTAGAGTTCAATTCTCTTTTGTTCGGTAATGGTTGTCGCAGGACTCACTGTGATGTACTCTTCCATGACTTCAATGGAGGATCTTCGGATAGCTAAAGTCAGGTTATAAAAGTACTTCTTGTAGATACGAATCATGTCCTCCGAATTCGAATACGCCAACGAAAGGGACAAGTTGTCCTCGATGTAGTCCTCATCGTCATCCATTGCGGCATCCTCTAATGGAGCCTTGATGCTTTCAACGTCTTTCCAAAATTCTAGTAGTATTCCCTCGTTGCGGAGTTCTAGGAAGTTTTGAAATGATTTCGAAGCGACCTTATTGTCCAATACAACCGTCAAGTTTATATCTTGACTATTATTTGCCACAGATAGCTTGAGGTTATTTTGATTCTGTTTTATTTTTCCTAAAATCAACTTGAGCCTCTTCTCGTACTTAGTGCCAGCACTAGCGTTAGGAAGTTTTGCTGAAAAGAAATTGTCCAACTGCTTCAATTGCTCAATTGAATTGACTTTCGAGATCCCCTCATAAATAGTTTTGAAGGTAACATAATCGGTGGCCTCCAGAAATGAGTAGTAAGGGAGAGACAAAAGGCTAGGATCTATCACTCTGCTCAGGCTGTCAAGCTTCGAGCTTGGGCCTCCCGAACTAGAATCCGTAGCTTGATTAGTGCTTTTATTAATGCTTGAGCCCTGCTTTGTATGTTCTGCCAATGCTTCCCTCAACTGTTTGACTTGGGTTCTATGCTGAAGATTATCACCAATCAACTTCACAATAAGGACATTGTAAAAATCCGATTCTCGCAACATCAGAAAGACATTCGTTAATATAGTACAACTCAAGATCTCTCTCACTAACCCTATTACGATTTTATTCAGACTTTCCTCTTTGCTAAGTAGGAATGGAAGGATCGATTCGACTTGATTTCGGAAAAACTTCTTCTCTTCGACGTTACTCAGAGGCGCTGGGATGTCGTTTGGATGGGGTATGCTATTATTATTATTTGTATGATGAGAAGATGTGGTTGATGCTGAGTGTGTAGTATTGATCGATGTGGCTGATCTGTCATTGAATGGCAGAGAAGGCTTCCGCGCTGGCACACTCACACCCCTGTTGAGCTTGCCTCTATTATAGTTGTTTGCTATTGCGATGTCGTATTCAAGGTTACTTAATGGGGCCTTGATGTTCTGATGGGTATTTCTGACGATTTCATCTGCTTTCAAGAAGTGAACAAAATGCTCGTGAAGCAAGGGGAGAAATTGAGTAACCAATAGTTTTGCAAAATCTAGCTTCGATAATCTGTCTTTGAGATTGTTAATCACAATGCCCAATTCGTCATGTATTTTGTCCTGGAATAAGTATCTGTTTTTACTGACACTTTCAAACCAGCCATCAATGAAAGATTTGATGATCAAGTTTATGAGATCGTTAACGGTTTCACTGATAAGAAACGATTCTGGTATAATCGGAGTTTCTTTTCCCAAGGGGAACAAATCTGAGGATGACAGAAGTGTAGAGTGTATTGATTTGTGGGACGGTTTGGAAACCAAGTCTGATTCTTCGATCCACAGTACTTTATCTAAAAAGGTAAACACTTTGGCGCGTTTCGGTTGAATAGGCCTTGTAGCTGTCAGATAGACAGATATATAGAGCAAGCCACATAACCCAAAGAGCAGCGAAGATGCTGCTATGAGAACGTATACGGAGAAGTAGAATATGACTTTCACCACGACAATCAAGAATATTATCGTAAGGGTTACTTTCACAGGATACGAGTATGGCGGCGCAATTGACGGTGGTAGCCATTGTAGTCGGAGGAGGCGCTCTAGCTTCGAGTACGAGCCGCGTTGAGCAGCCATTATCTGATTTTCTTCTGGATCAACTTAAACTAGCTTGAGTGCAATAGGCTGTCTATGGAGAGATAAATGCATGTACTGTCTCGTCTCTACTGTGAATTAGTATTGTGCGCGTGATCGAGGCATATCGTATACTTCGCACACAATTAAATTTTGTTAGTGATTTTCTTCGCTCTCACATCACGAGTTTATCTATAAACTTTTATTATGCTATCTATGCTATCTGCAAACACATTTGCGTTGTTATGAAATGAACTTATGAAGATTTACTTCTTTTCCGATTCTCAGGACTAGTCTCCTCAAGCTTTCTTTTCTTGGACGACTTTTTCTCTGACGAATCTTTGTTGCTTGATTTCTTGAGATCGGACTTGGATTCTTTTATTTTCTTCTCTTTCTTCTCTTTCTTGTCGTCCTTTTTCAGTTCCGGTTTCACTTTCTTCACTTTCTTGTCATTGCTCTCCGTCTTGTGATCCTTTTCCTTCTTTTCTTTCTTTTCTTTCTGTTCTTTCTTTTCCTTCTTTGCCTTCTTTTCCTTCTTGTCCTTCTTGTCCTTCTTGTCCTTCTTTTCCTTCTTGTCTATCTTGTGCTTCTTATCCTTCTTGTCCTTCTTCCCGTTGCCCGCTTGCGTTTTCCTTACCAACTTCTCTGTGTCTATTAACGCTTTCTTGTAGTTCACCTTGTCTTCCGAAAGTGTGTGGTCAGTCTTTCCTACTGTTCCTGACAAGCCAACACCTTTCACGAACATTCTATACAACGGGGAGTTTGCCTTATTGATTTCCAGTTGAATATTATCTTTATTTTGCTCAAAGTTTACACCATTGCTTCCACTGCTGACTTCCAAACTCTTGAGTTGCCCGTCGAACAATTTCTCCCACCACATGTCTGCATCATTGGAGCCATGCCCCAAACCTTTGGTATCCTTCTTATGTTTGACCAAAATTGGCTTCTTCAAACCTCCATGTTGAAGAGCTTCACCTTCTTTCCAGCCATACGATTGTAAATATACCTTTGCATCCATACCTGAAAGAAGAAATAGCAGTAAGGCAAAGTGAGATGGTGTCTGCAAGTTGAAAGATCTGTATGCGATGATATACTAAAGATGTCTTCATGTTACCCATCACGTACTGCATGTAGCAAAACGCTATCTTTTTTTTAATTCTTTTTCTTTTTTTCTTTAACGAGTGATCACTGAGTTTGTTGGCACAAGAATGTGGCGTTAAGCTGCCAGTGCTTACCAAAAACTATGAAGTGTGACAGAAGAAGACTAGATATCGAATCTTGATAATGCGAATTCATCCAGCTGTAACCGGACATTTGTCCTTTTTTTTGCATTCTTAGTAAAATTTTGGAGGGCTCCAGTTAGACATATGGATTCTCAGACAAACTTTTGCAGCCGTTTTCCTTCATATAAGCCATCTTTTTTTGTGTATCACATTTGAATATATCAAAGTCCTAAACCTTAATTTTGAAACATCTGAATCGTTGACTTTGATCTTGAAGAGACCTTCGCTAGTCTTTTATATCACGGACAATCACCGTCTTTCATTAAGCTCCGACAATAGGAATCCATTGACTTTCACTTTGAAAAACGAGAGCACGATATCTCCCACAGGCTGTGATATTACTATCGATTATTTTCATCATTCAAACATAAAACATACTACCCCATTCTTTGGAACCGTTTAGGAAGTTGAGCAATTTGCAAGCTCCATACTTTTAACCAAGCTTGACAAAACCTCTCTTATAATCCATCAATCACTATTCCATATTCTTCCCACTTAAAGATGTCAAATGAGGTGAGCAAGTTAATATCTGAACTTGCAGATAGCCCTTATGATAGCGCCAAGTACGACTCAGTACTCCGCAATCTCAGAACTCGAGAATATGATGACCTGGACCAATATACCATAATTGAAGAAATACGTCTAGCAAAACTAAAACATTTCAGGATAACGGATACAGAGATGGCTGACTGGATTAGAGATATACAAAAGATCACAAACATAGGCGAGCAAAAGTGGCATTTACTCAAGTATTATTCGTACATCATTGCGGATCACCCAATAGTTCAGTATTGGGAGCCGTGCTTGCAACTAGCCATCTCGATATACTTATCAACCGACCAGCCAACCGACTTAACTATAACCTTAGAACAACTCAAATCGTTGTTCGACCAAGCAATTCAAGAGACTTTGTATGATTACCAGAGTGGTTTCAGAATATGGAATATAGTGTTGAGGTTTTATGAGGACAACCAAAACAATATCTTTCCAAATGGTGAGAAACCCTTTGAGATTTTGCTAGGTTTGCACAAGAAAAGATTAGCTGTTCCTCACTCCACTTTGGATGAGTCCTTCCAAGAATTTTCTTCTTTCATATCTCGCAATGATAATGCAAACTACTCTAAGCATATGCAGAGTATCAACAAAATCTACAATGCGTCTAAAAAGAGACAAAGATATTATGACATTCATGAACTAAGCATAGCAAAAGATTCAAAAAATTTGAAGTTATGGTTGAATTATTTGCAGGAAGTGTGTAAGTATGCAAATGGTGATACTCACTTGATGAACAATTTGTTCGAAAGAGCTATACACGAAACTGACAACTGCATCGAGGTTTGGCTCAGCTATGTCTACGTAATATATGATAAGAACAACAAGTTTTCGGATCTGCAAATTGAGAGTTTTTTGAATGCCTTTGTACGAACCTTCCCTTCCTCACCATTAAGTTACGCTGAATACGTTAGAAATTGCACCCAGTTCAAGCAAAATGGGTTTCAAAAGTTCTTGGAAGCTAGAGAGAGAATTTCCGCAAATAAAGATCAGATTATGGAACTGAATCGCTATGATGAATGGAAGATCTTAGCATTGTCCCTCCTCACCTTTGAAATATCAATTGCACGGTCCGGGGAAAATCTCGAAGTCGTTGACTTACTATATAAAGATGCAGCTGAGTTTGTCGATTTTGCAATTTCGAAGAACAACGATGCATTCCACACTGTTGAGAAAACTGCAATAATGATATTTGAAGAATTGGAGGATTCGGAAAATGCCAAGGCAATAGTCAAAGGGTTACTAGCTAAGTTCAATGATCAAGTTGATATATGGTTATTTGCCTGTGACTATGAGAGACGCAATGGAGAAGATATTGATGTGATAAGCAAGCTCTTAGAAGCTGCCGTTGAGAATGCCATCAATTTGGATTGGCCGGAGAAGGTTATTCAGGAATGGCTCACCATGAAACAACTAAACTTTGACGTGAGTGAATACAAACGAAGTTTGCTCAAGGCAAATAAGGCTTACACGTTGGTGAATATTGAAAGGATTAAAAGACAAGAGGCTTTAGAGAGTGAAATACAGGCGTCACCTATCAACGGCAAACGCACACGAACCGATGAACCAGACCTCTCTACACAAGCAGATATACCAACTTCAAAGAGAGTTAAAAGTGATGATCAACGGAAGAGAGAAAGTTTCACCGTCAAAGTAACCAATCTTCCCCAGGATACGACCGAAGCAAAATTGAACGAATTCTTCAAGGATTGTGGAGAGATACGTGAGGTCAAGATCTTCAATGGAATTGAGGAAGCAAACACATTGCAAGCTACTGTTGAATTTCATAGTGATAGAGAAATTCTTGCAGCGCTCACAAAAAATTTCAAAAAAATAGATGATCAGCAAGTATTTGTTACGAAAGCAGCAACATCGACCGTTTTCGTCTCCAACTTTCCTCCAAGCATAGATCACAAGAATTTGGAAGAGTTTTTCAGTACAATTGGCAGTATTGTAAGTGCTCGTTTCCCTTCATTAAAGTACAATAAAAGTCGCAGATTTTGCTACATAGAGTATGCAAGCCCAGAATTAGCAGATCTTGCAGTTTCAAAGTTTGACAAGGCAGAGCTTATCGATGAATTAGATGGCAAGAAGTATAATTTAGTTGTGAAAATTTCGCAGCCAGAGAAAAAGCAAAGCAGAGGAGTCAAAGAAGATAATGAAAATGAGATTGCGGCTGCAGAGCAGCGTGAAATATTCGTACAGAATTTGAATTTTGCAAAGGTATCCAAGGAAGTTCTAGAGCAGGAATTTGCACAATATGGTAAAATTGAAAAAGTGACGCTCCCATTAAAACCCGACAACAATAATGAAAAAAAGCTTAATAATGGATTTGGATTTATTACCTATGTTTCAGCAACATCAGCAAAAGATTCCTTAGCCAAGAATGGAGGATTGCTATTAGGTAGGAAGATACTGGTTTCTATTGCACAACCCAAGAAGGAACAGGCGAAGAGCCTCACCGGTTCAAAATCAAAGTACTTTTTTGATGCTGCGAGAACGATTAGCTTACTAAATGTGGATGACACCGTCAGTGAAGATCTCATCAGGTCATTTGCTAGCACCGTTGGGTCAATTTCTCATGTAGAGTTGGTACCAGAAGATGGAGGCGCGTATGTTGAATTCAATAACATTTCAGATTCTGGCAAGGCATCTATGGAATTATCTGGAAGAGAGTTAGGAAGCAATGTCATTCATGTTGGAAGTTTCTTCGATTTGAAAAGCAAAAACAAGGAAGGAAATGAAAAGAAACCTAGCCTTATGATTCCCACTTCAGTCGCAAAGCGTAAGAAGAGAAAATTATGAAGGGAATGAGGAAGTCAGCAAAAGCACGGAGAATAATGCAATGCCCTGATTACTTATGGCTGCAAAAAGAAGATTAAATAGCAAAATGAAGTAGATATGGTAGGCAATCCGAAGTTGAATTCTATAGATAAGAAATTTACGAAAAATACATATGCTTCATCGCTTGTTCAGTAGTATCTGCCTGTACTTTCTAGAAAGGACTTTATGAATTGCAAATGCGGCATTGTTAATTGGAGTTGTGTGAGTGATGCTGCAAACTCGCGCATATAAACATTTTTAGCTTGCGTGCACCTCTGTGTTTCACTAAGAATCTTTTCAATTTCCATTTTGAAATCCACACGACCAGCATTTTTTTCAAAAGTTTTTCAAAGATTACTCACCGGGCTATCTATTTTGGTAGCATTAAATCTGTTGCACTAACTTTTACTATTAAAGTAGTTACCTAAGTTTACTTTAGCTATGAGCCAAACATTAAAGTTAGAGAACACGGCTCGTCGTGATACTTTAATTGAAATCGAGAAGAAGTATCAGAAAATATGGGCAGATGATAAGATTTTCGAAGTCGATGCACCAACCATCGAAGAAGACCCAACTGATGATGCTGAAGAATTAAGAAAGAAATATCCAAAGTTCTTTTCCACCATGGCTTACCCATACATGAACGGTGTCTTACACGCCGGTCACAGTTTCACTTTATCCAAGGTTGAATTTGCTACCGGGTTCGAAAGAATGAACGGTAAGAGAGCCTTATTCCCATTAGGTTTCCACTGTACCGGTATGCCAATTAAGGCTGCAGCAGACAAGATCAAGAGAGAAGTCGAAGACTTCGGTGCTGATTTTTCTGGTGCTCCAAAGGATGACGAAGAAGAAACTGCTGCAGAAGAAAACAAAGAAAACGCACCAGCAAAGGCCAAGAGAGATGACGTGACAAAGTTCACCGCTAAGAAGTCTAAGGCCGTTGCCAAGCAAGGAAGAGGTAAGTTCCAATACGAAATCATGTTACAATTAGGAATTCCAAGGGAAGAAGTTGCCAAGTTCGCCGACCCCGAGTACTGGTTACACTATTTCCCTCAATTAGTCCAAAAGCACGTTACCGAGTTTGGTGGTAGAGTTGATTGGAGAAGATCCTTTGTCACCACCCCAGCTAACCCATTCTACGACGCATTTGTTAGATGGCAAATCAACAGATTAAGAGACTGTGGTAAGATCAAGTTCGGTGAAAGATACACCATTTACTCAGAAAAGGATGGTCAAGCTTGTTTAGATCACGATAGACAATCCGGTGAAGGTGTTAACCCACAAGAATACACCGGTATTAAGATCGAAGTCACCGAATTTGCCTCTGAAGCAGCTAAGGTTTTGGAAGAAGCCAAGTTCGAACTTGCTGGTAAGAAGGTTTTCTTAGTTGCCGCAACATTAAGGCCTGAAACCATGTACGGTCAAACTTGTTGTTTCGTATCCCCAAAGATTGAGTATGGTATTTTCGATGCTGGTAACAACGAATACTTCATCTGTACCGAAAGAGCATTCAAGAATATGTCTTACCAAAAGATCACCCCAACCAGAGGTTACTACAAGCCAGTCGTTGCTATAAACGGTAAGGCTTTAATCGGATCCAAGATTCATGCTCCATTAGCTGTGCACAAGGAATTAAGAGTCTTACCTATGGAAACTGTCTTAGCCACCAAGGGTACCGGTGTCGTTACTTGTGTTCCATCTGACTCTCCAGATGATTTCATTACCACCAAGGATTTAGCCAACAAGCCAGAATACTACCACATTGAGAAGGACTGGGTTCAAACTGACATTGTTCCAATTATCAGAACTGAAAAGTACGGTGACAAGTGTGCCGAATTCCTTGTTAACGAGTTAAAGATCCAATCTCCTAAGGATGCTGTTCAATTAGCCAAGGCCAAGGAAGCTGCCTACAAGGAAGGTTTCTATAACGGTACTATTATTTACGGTAAGTACGAGGGTCTCAAGGTTGAAGAAGCCAAGCCAAAGGTTAAGGATGACTTAATTGCCTCAGGTGATGCTTTCGTTTACAACGAGCCAGAAGGTGTCGTTATCTCCAGATCTGGTGATGACTGTATCGTTTCATTAGAAGATCAGTGGTACATCGACTACGGTGAAGAAACTTGGAAGGCTCAAGCTTTCGAATGTTTAGAAGATATGCAGACTTTCTCCAAGGAAACTAGACATGGTTTCGAAGGTGTCTTAGACTGGTTAAAGAACTGGGCTGTCACCAGAAATTTCGGTTTAGGTACTAGATTACCATGGGATGACAGATACCTTATTGAATCTTTAAGTGACTCCACTATCTACATGGCTTACTACACCATTGCTAGATTCTTACATTCTGACTACTACGGTGAAAAGCCAGGTAAGTTCAACTACAAGCCAGAACAATTCACTGACGAAGTCTTTGACTACATCTTCTCCAGAAGAGAAAACATCACCACTGACATCAAGTCAGATGACTTAAAGGCTATGAGAAGAGAGTTCGAATACTTCTACCCATTAGATGTTAGAGTATCTGGTAAGGATTTAATTCCAAACCATTTAACCTTCTTCATCTACACACACGTCTGTCTCTTCCCAAAGAAAAACTGGCCAAGAGGTATTCGTGCCAACGGTCACTTATTATTAAACAATGCTAAGATGGCCAAGTCTACTGGTAACTTCATGACTTTAGAACAATGTGTGGAAAAGTTTGGAGCTGATGCCTCAAGAATCGCTTTAGCCGATGCTGGTGACTCCGTTGAAGATGCAAACTTTGATGAACAAAATGCCAACGCCGCTATCTTAAGATTAACCACCTTAAAGGAATGGTGTGAGGAAAGTGTCAAGAATGAATCAGAATTCAGAACTGGTCCATTAGACAGTTTCTATGATACTGCTTTCGACAATGAAATGAATGACTTAATTGAAAAGACCTACGAACAATTCTCCCTGACTAACTACAAGGCTGGATTAAAGTATGGTTTATTCGATTACCAAACCGCAAGAGATTTCTACAGAGACTCTGTTTCTTCCACTGTCGGTATGCACAGAGACTTAATCTTCAAGTACATCGAAACCCAAGCATTAATGTTAGCACCAATCGCTCCACATTTTGCTGAATACATTTACAAAGAGGTCTTAGGCAACGAAAAGAAGTCTGTTCAAAACACCCCATTCCCAAGAGCTGAAACCCCAGTCTCCAAGACCACTTCTGACTCCTTAGAATACGTTAGATCCTTATTAAGATCCATTCGTGAAGGTGAAGGTAATGTCTTAAAGAAGAAGAAGGGTGGTAAGCCATCCGACGTTGATGTCAAAAAGCCAGCCAAGTTATTCCTCTACATTTCCTCATCATTCCCAGAGTGGCAAGATAGCTACATTTCCTTAGTTAAGGAATTATACGAATCCAAGAAGTTAGATGACAACAAGTTAATCAAGGAAAAGACTGGTAAGGACATGAAGCGTGCCATGCCATTCATTGCAGTGTTAAAGCAAAGATTATTAGAAGAAGATCCTCAGACTGTTTTCAACAGAGAATTAACTTTCAATGAAATCGACATTGTGAAGAGTGTCTTAGCCAGTTTACAAAAGGCCCCAGCTTTAATCAACGTTGAAGAAGTTGAAGCTGTTTCCATCGAAAACGGTGCTGAAAAGGGTAAGAATATTCTCACTGGTGAAGAAGTTGAAATTCCAACCCTCTTCAAGAGAATTATCGAAACCGCAATTCCTGGTGAACCAGGTGTCTTAATTAAGAATATTTAGAGAGATGTAGATACCTATTTTTTGGAAACTCGATAGATAGATAATAAACGTTTTGTGTATGAAAAGTTTATTTTCAAACCGTGCTTGACGTGATGAATGTAGCGGCCGTAACCACTAGTATGCGGGTGCGGTTCAGGCCGAAGCACTGCATACAACGCGACTCGTTTAGGTATTTTCTGTAATATTTCTATCTAAAACGAATCAGAAAAAAGATTTCAACCCAACACAAATAATTAACGTCAGTAGTTGATAGTCCAGGTTAAGAGAACGCGACCAAAAGAACAAGCAGGAAACACTGAAGACCCCTCAGAACCATCTTGGGATATTGTTTTGTTCGTTTTGACCTAGTTTTTGAGCTCATCTATCGCCAGTTACCGATTATAAACCCTGTGTTTACCAAGCTAGTAACTAAATTTAAGGCGTGCACCAAGAGCTACGAAAAGCAAAAAAAATCCAAGCATAATAAAGTTCAAAAAACAAAAAAAAAATTAAAACTACCCCTTCTAATATTCAAGACGTTGTCCCAGAGAACAGAACAGTATTATAGAAGGCTATAGACACAAAGCAGAACCGACTATCAAGAATATAGACATATTTGACCAGTCGAGATTTTGCTTGAAGCATTTTTTTTAGCGTTTGTTTTAGATAGGGGCTATTTACATATTTGTTTATTTTTTTTTTTTTTTTGCCTAGATTAAACCATACCTTAGTCACAGCATTATAACGATTTTTTTTTAACCTTGCATTTCCATATACCCAGAACATCCCTGATCGTTTCCACTCACGAGGCGAAGGGAAAACCAAAAGTTTAACTAAAATGTCATCAAACTCATCGAATCAACCTCATCAGTACCCGCTCCAGGGTGCCGCTCCTCGGTACGATTTCAAACTTTTGGAACCAGAATCGGCGCTAGTTGATATGTGGTTGCCAAAGGAAGAAGTACCCACCCAAGCGCATACGCAGACCCCTGGACAGGAACAATCATTACCATCCAAGAATATAGATTCATCTGGTATGGCAGATTCATCTGTCGTCGGCCCAGACTCGGGAAATAGAAAGAGAATGTGGGCTTTAGGTGAGGATGAGGAAAGTACTGGTACTGAATCATGTGACGATATGTTGGCAAGTGACACAGACACCAACAGCATGGTATCAAATAACGGATCCATGTTAGCATTACTAAGAGAAAACAGGTTGAATCACCCACCAAAGAGAAGACTAATGACAAGTGAAGCCGTGAACGAAGCTATATTGAATATAGCTTCCAACAACGGCAACACTGCTAACAACTCCAACACTGCTTCTCATGCTCCTGCTGCTGCAAATCACTCATCTGTGTCTTCCACTAACAACACACTCCTCACCTCGACGGCAACCACTGCAACATCTGGTGAGGTAACTGTTCCTCGTACTCCTACTGCCTTTAATTCGCCTTCCAGTACAATTTCCGAGACAGAAGAGGAAGACATCGCTCTTGGAGTCGAAATAGTAGACAACAACCCTCTGCTTCTGCTTCCGTTACCCTCCCCTAGCGCATCACCTGTACTGACTTACAACAAGGACATGACGCCAATCGGCAACGATTGGCAATTAATACCCACAACAACCCCAAGAAATCAAGCAGAATTACTTGACTTGATAGTAGGCTTATCAACATATCTTAATGGTAACAACAGGAATCACTTAATCTTCAAGTTGTTACAGAACGTAAAGAGATCTACTTTATCATCTTTCAACGATGTGATAAGGAGTAGTTTGAAGAGAGATTTGATTTCAAACTTGCCAGTTGAGATCACGTACAATATCTTGAAAAACTTGGATTATAAAACAGTTTGCTCATTATCAAGAGTTTGTTCGAACTGGCATCGCATTTTAAGTAACACTGGTATCTGGGCTCACTTGTTAAAGCGTGACAAATTAGTGTCTGGTGATCAGGAAATTGAAAAGGAGTTAAGAGAAAATAAGGCGGAATTACTCAAATGGTCGACTATGCCCGATTCCTCCAACGTTAACCTCACACAGTTGTTGTTCAAGAAGAGAAGAATAATATTAAACAGGTGGATGGATCCAAAGTATGAACCAAAGAGAATAAGTGTACGTGGTCACATTAGTATTCCAGGACACGAATCCGATGTTGTGACTTGTTTGCAGCATGACGATGAAAAAATCATTACTGGTGTAGCCGATAAACTTATCAATATTTACAGCACCAAGACAGGTAAATTATTGAAAGTTTTGAAGGGACACGAGGGTGGAGTCTGGGCATTAAAGTATACCGGTAACACTTTGGTTAGTGGCTCTACTGATAGAACAGTAAGAGTCTGGAATATCAAGACAGGAAAATGTACCCAGGTGTTCAGGGGCCATACCTCGACCGTAAGATGTTTGGACATCTTACACCCAACGAAAATTGGAACTGATGATAACGGGGAAGATATTATTTTCCCACAGACGCCATTGTTAGTTACTGGCTCGAGAGATCACAATTTGCATGTTTGGAAATTGCCCTTAGTTGACGAAAATGAAGGCGGCGATGGAAATCCTTCTGATGATAACAGTGAACCTATCGAGATAGATGTTAATAATTCATCCTCAGGCTCTGACATTGAAAATCCTTACTTGGTTGCCATATTAACAGGTCATACACACTCTGTCAGATCAGTATCAGGATATGGAAACATTATCGTATCAGGATCATACGATACGACAGTGAGAGTATGGGATTTATTGGATGGAGGAAAGTGTAAGCAGATTTTCGCTGGCCACCAGGATAGAATATATTCCACTGCCTTAGATTTCAAGAACAAAAGATGCTACTCAGGTAGTATGGATGCAACGATCAATGTTTGGGACTTTGAGCATGGTAAGTTATTATACACATTAGAAGGTCATGGATCGCTCGTTGGATTACTTGAACTCTCCGAAGAATATCTTGTCTCCGCTGCTGCTGACGCCACATTACGAGTTTGGAATCCGGACTCAGGCAAGAACTTGAGTAAATTGGAGGGCCACTCAGCAGCAATCACATGTTTCCAGCATGACAACCTTAGAATTGTCAGTGGAAGCGAAAGAATGTTGAAGCTTTGGGATATAAATTCCGGTAAATTCGTTAGAGACTTATTAGCGGATATCACTGGAGGAATATGGCAGGTTAGATTCGACTACTGCAGATGCGTCGCTGCTGTGCAAAGAAGTAAGAACGAAAATGATGAAACTTTTATCGAAATTGTTGATTTCAGTACACCTCCATCATCCAATGAAAGTAAAAGCATCGACATGAAGATCGAAGATGCTTAAGCTTAGCAGAAATGGGAGCAACAAATAACGAATAGAACACGCTAGAAACGAATATAAATGATGCAAATAAAATACTTAAATACTAGTGTAAGCCTACCCCCATTATTTAAACTACAGAATTTTTATCCAAATATTTGGAGCCCCTCTTTCGATATGTATTATTAATTCTGTAAAAAGACTTTCCTCAACTTGTTCAACTTTTCTAAATTCTCGTTTATATCAAAGCTCTTCCTGCGCTTTTGTCTATGAGAGTCGGTGGCTTCTTCTTGCAAGATTAGATCAACTAAAATACATTCAAGAGATTTACCAGCTACGGATTCCTTTGTGTAGCAACACCAACTCTTGTGATCTCCAACAATATCGATTTTGGAAAAGTCGTCATCTTCAGCTTCCTCCTCAGCGTCCTCATCGACATCGTAGATGGAGTGGGTACTTGAAGGCTGAATTAATGCAGGGTATTTGCATGGTGTGAGGATTCTCGACGGAGACACCGAAACCCCCGCTATGTTGCCATTAGAATCGATTATGGATGAATGATCTACGTGCAGAATAGAATTCAAGTACGTTCTGCTATTGCACTTTTTGCAAATTAGTAATATCACCAACTGACTGGAGAATGACTGCACATGTACCAACCAGCCTAATAATGCAATACGATATATCCATTTAGGAATACTGTTGTTAAACTGGATATCGTAGTATGAGTTCTCTTGGTCAGCTTTGTAGTAGCGATCCACAAGCAACAGATTGGACTTTCTGATAAAGTCATCTTCATTGGCATCATGCATGAAATCTTCGACTATTTCACTATTTATGCTTTTGAATTTACCCTTATGCTCCACAATTAGATCCAAGTTATCCACCAATGCTTTGAGGTTTTTCAAGTAGTCAGCTATCAACTCCTTATTTGTGTCTTCTATATATGGTCTTGAGTAGTAAACACCCTCTAACGGGGTCTCGTATATCCTCCAGAGGCAGTTCGAATCGTGGCCCAGCACTTTAATTTGATTGATATAGTTTTCGGCAAGAGCATCATTCAACTCTACATAGTCATCTTCGTCAAAATCGAAAGGGAAATATGAGGCATTTGAAGCCGATGAGCTATCGTTAAATTTTAGTTGGAGAGTGCTGTGGCACGACGAACATCTCAAAACGTTCTTACTCAAGGCGGAATCGGAGAAGCCACCAGCTGGTTTGGAGACGCATTTCCAGCCCTTTCGTGCACACAAGAGCTCGTTTAAGGTATCTGCATGCGTACTGCTTAGTCTTGGTAGCTGCCAGTTAAGGACGTTAAAGGTTGATATCCGCTCTAGAAGCGAGTTTCTGTCGTGAGGATTTATTGTGGGCTTGCAGGAATCCAGCAGCACAACGTTGGTCTTCGTTGTGAGATTAAAGCCGGATATACCTGCCTTAAAGCTATCAGCTGGAAAGGAAGTCCCTGAAAGTTTTTGAAGTTCCTTCAACTTTTTGGCATTTTTAGTCTTGTGGTATTCGTAATGGTTTTTGTCTTTAATATCTTTGAAGTATTGAATCTCGGGGTGTGACTCAAACCTTGAAGACGGTATGTTCGAGGAAGGGTAAGACTCGTGTGTCGGCGTTGAAAGTAAAGTCAAACAGTCTGTCAACACCTGTGAGGTGTCGAACTCCGGCATGATTCTCAGAGATAATTATATATACGGGAAATGTAAGAAGGTCAGGCTGTGTGTAGCTCAGATATCTTGTGCTGCTTTGGAGTGAGTTTTTGTCTTAAACCAGCTACAATTTTTATATCGACCTGCATATCAATTATGTAAGATGTACAAAAGCGTAGATCGAAGGTTCACAGTATCTCTCCTCCATGGTGCGAAAACACATGGCAAGAGAAAAAAAAAACACACATAGAAATCGTGTACTTCCGCAGTTGCCTCTGAGGAATTCATATACACGGTACCACTCTAGAGGAAACCATAGCTCGCAGATTTGACTGCAGATACCCTCAATTCAAACTTGCATTTCCCACCGATACCAGCATCGCATGTCTAGTCCAACCTTTGTTCAAACGAGAGCCCAGGTCCTCAATCTTGAAAAGCAGACTGACTCTCTCTTATCGAGGTTTTCCTCCTTCCAGAATTCATCCACAACTTCTCCAACCAATGAGGAGACCGACTTGGATTTATCTATAAGTGAAATCTTGGCCAAGAGAGAGGAGGAAATTACCTCTTTGGTCCGGATCTCGGAATCGGATTTATCGTTGTCTACGTCAAAGTTACAACAGTTACAAAGACACAAGGAGATCTTGAATGATCACAAGAATATTTATAAGAAGATCAACAACACAATTAAAGACGATAGAAACAGAAATAACTTATTATTCTCCGTGCGGTCGGACATAGATGCACACAAACAAAGGAACATATCGAGCTCCGATGGCTCGTCGGCCCAAGCCGCAAATAACTACATAAACGACGAAAGGGTCAGAGTCGACAATGCAAACAACTTTGCTGAGAGATTATTGCAGCAGGCATATAACACAAGAGACGAACTTTTCAGCCAGAGAAGCTACTTGAGCAATGCACAGCTGACCATGATGAGCACAATCCAAACTATTCCTGGCGTTAATGTGTTGATTTCAAAGATCAATACCAGAAGGAAGAGAGACACTGTGATTTTGGCATCTGTGATCTCCTTGTGCATAATATTTTTGTTCTTATACTAAGAAAGCCCGACAGTTTTGGGCTAAAGAATTTCAAATGATGAACATTACACAAGAGATTTTCTATAAGGGTTTTGACATACTTACTTTTTTTTTTCAAGTTTATGCAACCAAACACAAAAAAAAAAAATAGGTGAACTCCGGAAGACTGAGTCACGGTTCATCTCGTCTTCACTTACCCTCTAAAGATACCATATCGATGCCTAGTTATTTTCTGGCGTTTGACTGCTGTTTCAGGCGTGAGTATTTTTTGAGATAACCTTCGATTATGTTTTGAGTACCACAACTGTACTGCGCACTGCACAGAAGCAAAGGCAGGAACCAAATGTGGGACCCTAACGAACGATACCACATTGATTCGGTTCCATATATAATGAAAGCGAAAGAAACTCGGGGCGCTTATTGTGCTTCGGAAAGCCTATTTCTTGCACTTGGTAGAAAAAAGCTTACAATATGGAGGGAGCGGACGAGATAGAAGAAAGAATAGCGCAAATAAAGCTTCGTAGACTCGAAGACATTAATGAAAGCTTGAGTACTTTAATCGAAAAGGAGAGGATCACTGTAACCAACGCAACATTTTTGTAAGTATGGATTCCATCGTTGAAAACTATATCATTTAGAGTGAAATATACTAACATGTGAAACCAATAGAATCTTGAACCACATAAAAGAAACTCCAGACTACTTGGTCTCAGAAATATGGCCGCTACCAGAATCAAAGAACAAGTATAGACAATCAACCAGGCAGCATATAGATAAATCCCAGGACCCCGAGTGTTGCGTGATTGTGTAATATTACATTGCAAGAATCTACATTTAAGGCATATACATTAACGTATCATTAACATTCACAAGTGTGTAACCCCAAAGAAATATATTTATATATACATAAACATATTTGAAATTCGTCATAACTGTGTAGTCCACATCGGAAGTTTCCGAAGTCTCGGAAAAAGGAGCACTTTAACCAAGTTGCTTGCCCTCTTTCTTCACTTCAACGTTTCTCAAGTGGTCGATGGACTCATTACCCAAGGTCAGGTCTTCCTCTTTCTCATCACTTCCACATCCACAATCATAATCCTCAAGAATCGTCGTACAGTCATATTCAGGCTTACCTAGCTTGTCGTTGACCTTGTTATGGATGTCGCAACCCCAAAGTGCTGCAGTCTTACGGGACTTTGTTTGAGGTGGGTACTTCTCCAAGAGCTTCTGAAAGTGTCTTGCACAGTCACCACAAGGGTACACTTGAGCAAATAAGAGGATGTATGACTTCAATGTCAGTCTTTCCT
Organism: Dujonia boleticola; assembly: GCA_029581775.1. Taxonomy (NCBI): domain Eukaryota; kingdom Fungi; phylum Ascomycota; class Pichiomycetes; order Serinales; family Debaryomycetaceae; genus Dujonia; species Dujonia boleticola. The sequence goes on from JARGRU010000017.1 coordinate 133,330, forward strand.
GCTTGGATGGCGTATCTGGGTATCTTGCTAAAATGGTGTGGAATAATTTCCATGCAGCGTTCCCGAGCTGGGCCTTCAAGGTCTCGTTCGCCATCTTAGGCATGAATGCAGTCTCAGTGTATTCGCCCGCGAGAGGGACATCATCGATTTCTGGATCGGTCTTGGCGGCTGCCTTGGTAGATGAGTGTTCTGTCTTGTGCGTAGGTCTTCTTTCACCGCCTGATTTCGACTCTGGCTCACGGTCGGTCTTGACCTGTGCCTTCTGATTTGGGACATGGCTGCCGCCCTTGTTGCTGTTGACATCGAATGCAGCCTGCTGTTCGGAGTATTTCTGGAGGGAGATAGGCGATGAATCACCCAAGGAGGATGAGCTTGAGAATGACACGAACGATATCATTCCTATCACTGCAAGGAGTGACAATGCAAATACGAGTGGCTTCTTTATGAAAATCATCTTTTCTGGTGGTTGCTTGATACGATTAGATGGCAACGATAAATTCGGGGGGAAAAAGTTAAAGCTGTTTTAACTATCAAGCTGTACAATTATACCGGATTCTCTGGTTTGAGATTTATCCTTGCTTTATACGGCTTCACGACGGATGAAGTGGTCTGACACTGCAAAATGATATTTTTTTTCGTGGAATGTTTTAGGATAAACAATATGAGAAAAGGAAGGGTGATTTTATCTGGAATTTGCGCGCAGGCAACAAGAGACTACTGCTGAAAAATAAAATACACACACCACCTACAGACCCTATCATTTGGTCTTCCACACCATACAAAAAGAAACTATTTCCTTATTAAGGTACAATATATTTGAACTTTGATAATAGCGTTTCGATAATGGCTTTCCCTTGGCACAAACAAATGGCACTGGGCTCATAAATGGATCTGAGCCCCACATTCACGATATAGTTAAATGTAACAGTAGAAGTCAATCCGAATCGTTGTTTGTTAGGCATGTTTCTACTGTTGGCTCTTGGTGAGCTCCATTTCGCAGCCTACTTCCTGATCGCCAGGACGTCATTGTCTGCCTATCTCGAATTTTTTTCTTGGAGATAGCCTAAACCTAAATAAAAGGACTGTCACGTGCGCAAAATATTGTTCTCATGCTTTGGAGCTAATTTGAGTCATTCGTAACAGCCGCTTCTGGAAGCTTGGACCTTCAATGGCAAATCTGAGTCAAGAATACTAGCGAAGTTGTATTCAAGTCCCTATTCTTCTTTACTGGACCGAGTGATTTCTAACTTAAACGCTCCTTATCCCTTCGCCTACTAGTAACCACAGGTCCCCCCCAATTAGCGGCACTCGCCAGGCAGATAATTACCGATCCAATGTCCACTCCAAACTCTCCAACTCCAGTAGTGGTTTCACTCTTGGATACAGATCTTTACAAGCTCTCAATGCATGCTTCAGTGTTCCAGCATTTCAAAGATGTTCCTGTTTCGTACAAGTATACGAATAGAACACCTTCAATGGTCCTCAACAAACCTGCTATTGATTGGTTGAAGGCGCAGATTGCACACCTCGGCACTTTGCGCTTCTCGGACGACGAGATCGAGTATTTGAAGAAAACCTTAACTCAATTCCCAGAAGACTACTTGAACCACCTCCATGAGTTCAAATTGGATCCGAGCTCGCAGATCAAGTATTCCAATGACAAGGAAGGGGACGACTTCGCCAAGTTTAACATCGAAATGGATGGAACGTGGTCAGACGTAATTTTGTACGAGATTCCGATCTTGGCTCTTCTCTCAGAGGCGTACTTCAAGTTTGTGGATACTGACTGGAACTACGATGGACAGGAGGAGAAGGCCAAGCTCAAGGGAAAGCAATTGTGTGAGAACGAGTGCCTTTTCAGTGAATTCGGTTCAAGAAGAAGAAGGAGTTTTGAAACCCAAGAGATTGTTGTGAAGACGTTGGCCGAAAATTTTAGAGAAAACAAATTCTTTTTGGGTACTTCCAATGTATACTTGGCCAAAAAGTACAACTTGACTCCAATTGGAACCGTTGCCCACGAGTGGTTTATGGCAATTGCAGCAATTACTCAAGACTACACCAATGCGAATAAGGTAGCCATGGATTACTGGTTGAAGACGTTTGGGCCCAAGTATGCTGGCTTGGCCTTAACTGACACATTTGGAACTGATTCGTTCTTAAAGGTGTTTCAAAAGCCATACACCGATTACTACTTTGGAGTTAGACAAGATTCGGGTGATCCTGAAGAGTACGCCAAGAAGATTGCAGATCACTACTTCAAAACTTTGGGGTACCCCAAGTTTTCTAAATCTGTGTGCTTCAGTGACTCCTTGGACATACCTAAGTGTTTGAAATACAAGAAAACCGCTGAAGGCTTGGGTTTGAATGTCTCATTTGGGGTTGGAACGTTCTTTACAAACGATTTCAAGAGTACCAAGACGGGAGAGAAGTCCCAACCATTGAACATTGTCATCAAGTTACAGATGGCGGCAGGTAATCCATGTATCAAAATCAGTGACAACCTAGGCAAAAATATGGGAGATCCAGAGGTGGTCAAGAGAGTCAAGGAAGAATTGGGATACACAGAGAGAAACTGGGAGGAAGGTGATGAGTCCAAGAGATGGTGATTAACGTAAGCAAAATATGCCAAAGAGCCAAAAAGCCGAAAATATATATATAGATATGTGATTTATGTAATTAGTATTAAAAACAATTTTTATTTTATAGAGAAATTTGAATGAAAGAGATCTTCAAGATTTAGGCTTGTGTGTGTTTTAAATTGTATGACCATCTGTGTGGTAGATTTACCTAACAAATCTGAAATCGGTGCCATGATATTTCGCAACATCGCACAACTGGACTCTCAGTAGTGCTGCCATCATTTTTTTTTTGAAGAGGGAAGACTCAAAAAATAAGATCTGCTTGGATGCACCAAGACAAGACTTGAAACACTAGTCAGGAAACGCAAGCCAAGCCAACTTCACTAAAAGTCGAATTCCTCCCTGTAGATACCCAAGGCTCCATGATATTGTCGTATGAGAACCTATTGAATGTTCTCACCATTGCAAATGGTTCGGAGAGGTCATCAGAACAACCGCACGCCGAGGCTCAATTGAAGAGCTGGGAAGTGGAGAAGGGCTATCATTATATGCTACAGGATATATACTTAAAGGAGGACTTACCGCTTCAAACCCGATGGCTAGCAGTGATTTGCTTCAAGAATGGTATCGAAAAGTACTGGAGGTCATCCCGTGCAAACGCAATTCTGAAGGATGAGAAAAGCCAAATTAAAGCTAGGCTATTCGAGATGATACACGAAAAGAACAACCAATTGACCATTCAAAATGCCCACTCCATTGCCAGAATTGTAAGATTCGACTTCCCTCAGGAGTGGCCTACCATTTTTGACTCCATTGCGCAAATGCTAGAGGATTCTGTATTCAATAAGAATGATTTGGTGAGTACAAACAATTTGTTGATCATTCTCAACCAAATCATTAAAACCGTTTCTATTGTTAGAGTGGGACGAAGCCGTCATGCTATGCAACTGAAGGCGCCAATAATAACACCAGTGTTGGTCAGATTGTACCTGAAATTTTTCCACCAATGGACCACAGTATCACTTGATTTGGGGATTATGGAGCTCTGTTATTTGTGCTTGAAGAACTTACGAAGAATTATCCCAGAGGGGTTCGAGCAGCCTCACAAATCTCCAGAGGTTGTTGAATTTCTCTCATTGAGTATACAGCATTTGCAGCAATTGATTGTAGAGCACGAAAAATACGCATCGTCTGACATGTTAGAGAGATATGTGAGATGCTACTGCAAGTTATACGTCAACTTGATAAACTCCAATCCGACTAGTTTCATACTCTTGTCCAACTCGCAAGAGATCTTATCAACATTCTTGAGGCTCTTGGACCAGAAGGCTAAGACCATCTATGAAAGTCTGGATGAGGGCGAAAGTGGATCTTCATTCTGGGAGACGCTCGCACTTAAGGGATTTCTTATCCTAAAGCGTGTCATGGGCTATGTATATAGAAAGGGAGCAGTCACCCTCACAGTGAGGAACGAAAGAGAAGAAATTCACTCAGCAATCAACAAGTTGACCACCCAGTTTTTCACTAAAGAAGTTATTCAACATTTGTGCGATTTGATAATCGAATGGTATTTGAGGTTGAAAGCCTCGGACTTGGAAAGCTGGGTGATTGAACCAGAAGAGTGGTGTAATGAACAAATTTCATCCAGCTCATGGGAGTTTCAAATCCGGGCATGTGCTGAGAACTTCTTCCAAGACTTGATTACCATATTCCAGGCAGAGCTATCTGAATATGTGTTGTTGAAGATTCAACGTGGACTCACAGAGAATGCTTCTGTTAACGATATTTTGACTAAGGATGCTATCTTCTGCACCTTCCAGTTGTCTGCGGTGTCAATTGCCAACAATGTCAATTTTGATCAAATCTTGAATGATATTCTCATACCGGAAGCCTTGAAAAACGATATTGTGGAGAATCGAATCATCAAGAGAAGAATATGTTTAGTTATAAATGAATGGATCACAATCAATTGTCTGAAGCAAAGCAAAGTGTCGATCTATAAACTTCTAGCAAACCTATTATCTCCAGAAAACAAATTGAATGATACAGTGGTAAAGTTAACTGCCATCCATACGTTGAAAAACGTTTTGGACGAGTACGACTTTATCAAGTATGATTTCCAACCTTTCTTGGGCGACTTCATCAAACTCTGTATTGAGTTCTTGCAGGAGGTTGAATTGACAGAATCTAAATTGTTTGTCATAAACGTATTAGGTGTTTTAATCTACAGATGCAACCCATTAGTGCCTCATCAGACTTTGATCGATATCTTATCCATCTTGCCAAACTACTGGCAAGCATCTTCAGCGCAAAACGAAAACGAATCCATATTGAAGAACTCCTTATTGAGAGTGTTGAAGAATCTCGTTGTCTCGCTCAATTCTAGATCGCCAGAAACTTACCAGATATCTCTTCCATTGATTAGGACATGTTGCGTAGTTGATGGTTCGGGATCTGGATCCGATAATTACGCATTGCTTGGCGAAGATGGATACGAATTATGGCTTTCCATCGTACAATACTGTCCATACCCTCAGCTAACCTCAGATAATGTCCAGAATACTGATCTTTTGAATCTCTTCCAATTCATACCGTATGGCTTAACCAACTCCACAGAAATTCTTCCAATTTTGATTTCAATAATTAGAAGTTATGCATTACTTTCTCCACAACTATTTGAAAACAACAACGTATCCAATGAAATATTCAGTACTCTCGCTGGGTACTTGAAGAGCATGAGAGACGATGCGTATGTTGTATTTGTTTCCCTTATGGACATCTTATTGCTTTCGAAGGCATCAGATGAACAGTTCATGCAATTGCTTCTCAACACCGGACTTTTCCAATCAATGGTTAATTACGCAGTAGATAACGAAACTAATATTGTCAGCTCTAACAAGATCTTTGTTTTGTTATCTAGACTTAACCCAGATACATTGTTGTCCTTGATCAGCCATCTCACTGTTAATTCGGAAGCCTTCTTCACAATATGGTTAGAAAACTTCAAGAACAATGGTAATCCTAGAAACAAGAAGATCAATTTGTTATGCTTATTATCGTTGAGTAGTAAAACAATCTTGGACGGGAAGCAAAATGAGTTCCCTATTTTGGTGTCTAAGCTTCCCGAGATCATAAGGAATACCTTACTCTTTTTAGAAGAAATCAACGAGAATCAGGTTGGAAACAACATATCATCTGTTTATTCACAAGATACAATTTTTGAGGACATAGATGACTACTGCTACTTAGATCAAGATATTGAGGCCCATGGAGAAAAGAAGAGATACCAGGCTTTGCTTGACCTGACTGATCCGGTCTACAAGACCAACTTGAGGGACTACTTGGTCGAAGTTGTCAGAGAGATGAAATCTAGGTTGAGCGAGGGAGACTTTAATCAGTTGATCACTATGAATGACGAGTACACTATTGAGAAGCTCCAACAATTCATCAACTAACTTTTAATATACAAATATGGATAAGTCTAGTAAAAAATAAAACTATCAATAGAAAATACTACAATAGTAAACATACTTGCATACAATAAAATAACCATACAAAGTCCTTGACAAGCTGTCAGATGTAGAATATGTATGCCTTACCAGCCCAATCTAAGAATCTCCCCTGTAGTGTAGAACTATTTCGCTTCTGGTGTTTAAATTTGGTTTCCAAAACGCTCTCTCAGTGAAAAATGGAGAAATCATAGTGGTCAGATTTTTGAGTGGTGCATCATAATTTTCTCACTATTTATTTTTGGTTGTGATTTTTCACTCATATGTAGAGCAGGAACATTTATAAACCATCTCATTTTCACCTCCTCTTGATACTGTACCCATTCCCAGACATATATTCGGTACAATGTTGGGATCCATGATATTCAGACCGCTCTTCAAGAGCGGTGCAGAGTTCAGGAGTGGTAACTTTATGAGGAACTTCCATTCACGCACGTCGAGACTTTTCAATGAGATGAATCAAGCACAGAGAGACAAGTTGTTAAGAGAACGTATGATCCAAGCTGACAAGGCAAGACAAGCAAAGGTCAACTTGAGGAACAAGAGTCACATTTACTACACTGCCTCCGTCGGGGTTTTATTTTTGACCTTAGCCTTTGCTGCAGTCCCCCTTTATAGAGCTATCTGTCAGAGAACAGGTTGGGGTGGGATCCCAATCACAGACTCAACTAAATTTACTCCAGATAAAGTTTTACCAGTTGATACTAATAAGAGAATAAGAATTTCCTTCACTTGTCAATCGTCGGGGATTTTGCCTTGGAAGTTCACTCCTCAACAGAAGGAAGTTTACGTTGTTCCTGGAGAAACCGCATTAGCATTCTACAAGGCCAAGAACTTGTCCAAGGAAGACATCATTGGTATGGCCACATACTCTGTCACCCCAGAACAAACTGCTGGATACTTCAACAAGATCCAGTGTTTCTGTTTCGAAGAGCAGAGACTTAGCGCCGGAGAAGAAGTCGACATGCCCGTATTTTTCTTTATCGATCCAGAATTTGCAAAGGATCCAAACATGAGAAACATCGATGATATAGTGTTGCACTACACTTTCTTCAAGGCCAAGTACTCCGAAGGAGAGTTGGAAGCTGTACCATCTGGAAAGATGGAGATAAAATCTTCGATTGAAGTAACACTGTAAATACTTGAGCAACGCTGTTGTTTGTACGGCAGTCCAACCAGTATGGGCGGCAGTACTAATGTACATAGACTATGAATACACCAAAAGCAAAATTGATTCCTACTTGGTAAGTTACCGTGAATTTTATTCTTTTTTATCTTACAACCTTTACTGCTCTCTTCTGTACAAATAGCGTCCGTATATTATTAAAGTATTATTATTACAACTACTTCTTTTGTCACCATGAAGCGAAGTAGTACTCTAGTGCAAGTCTACACTTCCCAATTCAATCCAGTCATTCACATCTCCTTCACATAATACAAGTTTCAACACTCCTCCGTCCCATCCTAGCCCGTTATCTACCAAGTCGTCTGCATCGCAGTTCTCCACATTCAAATAGTCCAGTACTCTTGTCTTGATGGTCCTCCATAACGCGTTGTCGATCGGGTGTAGATCGCTATACACCAATGATAAGTGTGGATCAAACTCATTCACACACCATTCTGCTGCTTTGGTAGCTGCCTCCCTTTGAATTTTGACCATATCTACTTGCTTGGTCGCAGCATTAGATCCTGTGCTTGCAGGAGCCTCGGCAGGAGATGCGCCGTTTTGGCTCGGGTTTGTGGGGTGAGTCTTGCTAGACTTCTTCAGTGACTTCTTTCTCTTGACAATATTTCCGCGACTGTTGGTGGTGTATAAATGAGGGTTCAATTTCTGATCTTCTAGCTCAACCTCTTGTGGTGTTATCACAAATAACTCCCTTATAATAAGCGCGAAAGAGATCAAGTTGGGGTCCTTGGCGGCCTGGAAATATAACTTTTTGAAATACTTCCTTTGGCTGTCAATTTTCCCCAATGTCACTAAGTTGGAATGCTTCTTAGGTAATGAGTTCAATGCTACAGCACTGGACGAAAGAATCCTGTTTACATCGTCTCTGGTTTGTGCTTGGTCCACCAAGTTTATGCTGACGTTTGTGGTGATAGTTATGTGCGGTTCGAATTTTGGCGGTTGATTGGGGAACAACGTGTTTAACGAGCTCATCAAGGTCGTCAACTTATCGTATAGTTGAGTATTCTTCTTGGGGCAGAGCCATAATGCAACTCCTATGTCTATATTGTTAGTGCCATAATACAAAAAAGAAGAAAATAGGGGAAACAAAGCTCTTAATACCAATTTATAGAGCCTAACGGAAGCATTACATACCCATTGTGTTCAAGATCAATCTATGTTGGACTTCCTCGGTTTACGTATTGCCCAGGGATGGGTGTAATTTATTCTTACAAGAGCTCTCGAGTACTTTTGGCGGGGAAGGAGATTATCCGGACTCCCTTTTTTTCGCTTCCCTTATTTTTTGAGCTTACCGTTTACAGAATTCTTAACTACCTGATTCTAACGCATGCAGGATTTCCACGAACAGAGAAGCCAGGCCAATGGGAGCGGTCAAACTGGTGGGGTGGAAAGCTCCGAGAGCACCGAAGACGTGTAAAATAGATTTATTTGGGAGTCTCGGAGTTGTCGAATTGAGTACAAGCTAACAAAATTCCTACGTAATTCGTAATAGAATATCTTTTTATAACAGTTTTCCTCTATATATGTTTCCACCCCCTACTCATCTTTAGTACTTTGAAGCTAACACGTCCACTCCCTTGATAGCGCTGTCATCTACGAACCAGGAGACTTGAACACCAGTTTGCAAATCATTGACCAACTTGGATGGCAACTTGCTCTGTTTGTCGCCAAAAATTTCCTTTAAAATAGTAGCCTTTCCCGCACCTTCCGCGACAAATGCAATAGACTTGGCTGCTTCCAACACTTCAAAAGTGAAGGTGATTCTTCTTGGAGGTGGTTTTGGTGAGTCCTTGATGTATGCAATCTTCTTATTTCTAACCTTTAATAATTCGTGGCCAGGGAATAAGGAGCAGGTGTGACCATCAGGACCGCATCCAAGCAAGATCAAGTCGAAAGGCTTCTTGGAAAGCTTCGATTCATAACTGGAAGCGATATCTTCATCCTTGGCTTCATCGGAACCTTCGACTTGACCATCTTTACCAGTAAGTAATGATTCATCAATTGTGTGGACAGTTGGCTTGGCATCGCCAGGAAGGTTCTTCAAAACCATCTCGTTGAAAAGACCGTAGTTGGAGTCAGCGTGGTCTAAGGGCACAATTCTTTCGTCGCTAAAGTAGACTTCCCATTTGTTCCATTGGACTTTTGCGGCAACTTCCTTGTCATCAATGAGCGCCTTCTTCAACACTTTACCTAATGAGCCACCAGATATAGCAATTGTGAAGGTTTCGGACGATTGTAACGCTTCGTCTTGTAACTTGACGACATACTTCCCGACTGCTGCAGCAACGTCGGCAGATTCGCTGTGTGAGTATACGGATGGGGCCATTTTTGAGATTTTACTAGAAGTTTTAGAATACAGTTTCACAATGAAGTCTGGTTTCTATTCTGTTATACTTAATTGTAGCAACTGAAATAAAAAAAAAAAAAAGAATGTATATTAATGAAATGGAAGGTTTATGCCTCTGACTTCACGTACTGGAAAATATATATGCAGGAAAACGGGGAGGATTCATCCTATTCTAAGAAATGAGAATACTCAGTGCTGTCTTTTATCTTATTATTCATGAACTTCTCTAATTTGTTCGCATTCTTGTAGTAGGTGGTGGTCTCTGCATTATAAGAACGACAGTTATTGAAGACCAATCTTGCGTCGTACAAAAACTGATCGAATGCTTCATACTTGTCATTTTCCAATTTCAGTTCCATGGTTGATAAATCCATGGGTTCCTTGATCACTTCATAATAATCTCCAACTTCTTCCTTGTTGACAGGAGATGCAAATGGCCATGCAGAAGGATGGTTTGTTAATTCGGAGAGCAACGTAACCATGAAGTTGTAGTGAGGACCTCTCTTGGGCTTTTGCGCCAATTTATCCATTTCTTCTGACCATCCACTTGCCGCCAATCCTGGTATATCCTTTAACGGATTCAATGATATATTCTTGTTGGTTTTGAAGATCTGCAATCCGGGTCTCACGATATGGGACTTGGATCTTTGCTTGATCTTTTTCTCTATGGCTGCCTTTTGCAACAACAATATTTTGGACAGATCAAGGTATCTTAAAATAGAAGGCAACATGGAGCACTGCATCAACGTACCTCCTTCATAATCCTTGATGTACCCCATCCACACAGATTTGTCCAAGGTAATCTCCTTGGTGAAACCTTGTTTCTTGAAGTATCCAATGGCATAATTATCGGCATAGGTCAAGAAGTACTTTATTGGAGAAGTTGCCCTCACATAATCTTTAAGATGGTTCATTAAGTGGGCACCATAACCTCTGACTTGTTCAGTGGAAGAAATGGCACAGAAAACAATTTCTGCAAACTCTCTGTTGTTGAATGGCCTATATGTGATACCACCAACCACAGTCAAGGGTTTACGTACAACTGCCATCGACAAATGAGACCTATCGTATACCAATCTGGATATATACTCCCTGGGCATCTTAGGAAGTTGCTTTTGGAAAATATTCTTTAAACCAGTTAAAACCATAAGCGACTCCCTGGTGTTGTCATTGTTCACCACGCGGAATTCTATCTTACCTTCCTTTTCTTCTATAACGGAGGGCCTTTCTTTGAACGAGTAGTCTATACCATCAAAGTTGAATGTAGTTATTCTCTTTCTCTCTTCTTCAGCTTCGTCGTCCTCTTCGTCGTCTTCTTCATCGTCTTCGTCATCTTCTTGATCTTCTGTTTTGACTTTACTTTCACTGTTCTTTTCCTCTGCATTACCTTTGCCATTCTTGGCGGGTTCATGAGTGTTATCGTTATCATCTACTACTTCTGTTTTTATGACCTTGTGCTCAGTTTCGTTTGAATCTTTCACTATTCCGTTGCCGTTGCTCACTGCAGTGCCGTTGGAGCGCTCTGCGTCGGTGCTTAGCTTTCCATTACCGTTCTCAGTGATGTGTTTATCATTGGTATCGGTACTACTGGCTTCGGTGCTTGTTGCCAGGTCTATTGATTCCTTTTTGTTTGATTTTTCTTCTTCATCTTCTTCATCTTCTTCATCTTCTTCTTCTTCGTCGTTCTCTTCCTTAGCCACTGCTTCTTCATCATCAGCTTCCACTTCTTCCTCCTCGTCGTCATCATCGCCTTCATCTTCGTCCGCTTCCACTTCTTCTTCCTCCTCCTCTTCCTCGTCATCTTCAGCCTCTGCTTCGGCTTCCTCTTCTGCGTCATCATCTTCTTCTTCTTCGTCCTCCTCTTCGTCCTCTTCTACTTCATCTTCTTCATCTTCTTCGTCTTCTTCGTCATCATCCTCAATAACATCTATCGCGTCTTTCTTGTCTTTACCCTTGATCTTGGGCTCCTCTGCTTGCTCCTTTATCTTGGATTTCTTCGTCACCTTGTCCTCATCGACGGGGGCATGTCTCTTCCTGAACACCATCTTGTTGAGTAATTGATTGATGACGAAGTATGGTAACTATATCTGTTGGTTGTGTGATACTATATAGACTTTTCGGGGTTTCTTGTGCATCAATCTCAAACTTCCATGCTTTCCCAAACCAAACAAAATTGAAAACTTGTTCTGCATATAAATCACCACTCGCAGTGAATTATCTTCCTGCACAACAGCCTCTCGCTACATCATACTAGCCTAAAAGCTTATGAGTGTCCTCCTGCATATATTGATTTGTCTCATCTCATCATTCTGGGACATTTTCATATTTTTTTTAGGCATCCCGATTTCCCTTCTTTTTCTTAGTCATCATTGCCACTCAAGGATATATTGATACTCTTCCATTTGCACAGACATTATAAAGCAGATTTCATCTGACTAAATCAGTATCTAGTGCTTAACTTTCACTCTTTATCAAAAGATAAAAAGAAAGGAAATACAAAGAGGCGAATCAGATAACAATATAGAGGGCAGCCATTTAGGAAGAATTATACTCACTAGCGACTGCAAGAACCAACTAATTTGAAGAAACAAAAGCTCTTATACCAACGAACTACTACAAACTCCCTAAAATCAGCATAATCGAAAATGGAAAATCAACAAGTCCAATCATACGGCCAAATGGCCACAGTCTTGTGTTGCGAGTGTGGTGTTCCAATGGACGGGTCCACTGGTCTTGTGATGTGTTACGATTGTATTAAGTTGAATGTTGACATAACTGAAGGTATTCCAAGAGAAGCCAATCTCTCCTTCTGTAGAAACTGTGAGAGATTCTTACAACCACCTCAACAATGGATTCGTGCTCAATTAGAATCAAGAGAATTGCTCGCTTTATGTTTGAGAAAATTGAAAGGGTTGAACAAGGTGAGATTAATCGATGCCTCCTTCATTTGGACAGAACCACATTCCCGTAGAATTAGGGTTAAGTTAACCGTGCAAGGTGAAGCCATGGCCAACACCATTGTTCAGCAAACTTTTGAAGTCGAGTACGTCGTCATTGCTATGCAATGTCCTGACTGTGCCAAGTCCTACACAACCAACACCTGGAGAGCAACCGTCCAAATCAGACAAAAGGTGCCGCACAAGAGAACTTTCTTGTACTTAGAACAATTGATTTTAAAGCACAACGCCCATGTGGATACCATTTCCATTCAAGAAAGTAAGGATGGTTTGGATTTCTTCTACTCACAGAAAAATCACGCCGCAAAGATGTTGGATTTCCTTTCCGCAGTGGCACCTGTCAAGGCCAGAAAGTCCGAAGAATTAGTATCTCAAGATACCCAATCTGGTAACTCCCAGTATAAGTTTTCCTTCTCGGTTGAAATTGCACCAATTTGTAGAGATGACTTGGTTGTCTTGCCAAAGAAATTGGCTCACTCATTAGGTAACATTCCAAGATTGGTGATATGTTCGAAGATCACAAACTCCATTCAATTTATGGATCCAAACACTTTACAAATCGCAGACTTACTGGCCTCCGTCTACTGGAGAAGCGCCTTCCCATCCTTGTGTGATGTTACTCAGTTGACCGAGTTCATTGTCTTAGACGTTGAGCCAACTGGTGATATCAAGGGTAAGAGAGTCGGTGCTGATGTGACTGTTTGCAGAGCCCAAGATTTGGGAGTCAATGACCATTCATTCTACATCAGATCTCACTTGGGTGGTATCTTACATCCTGGTGACAGTGTCATGGGTTACTACTTGGCCAACGCTAACTTCAACTCAGACTTATGGGAAGAGTTAGATACAGACAACACCCCAGAAGTCGTCTTGGTCAAGAAGCACTACGCAAGAAAGTCGAAGAAGGGTAAGTACAGAAAGTGGAAGTTGAAGAGAATGGCAAAGGAACACAACGACATTGTTGCAAACGACGATTCCAGACAAGCCAGACAAGAACAAGAAAGAGCCGAAAGAGATTACGAATTGTTCTTGCAAGAATTAGAAGAAGATGAAGAATTGAGACAAACCATCAACTTGTATAAGGCAGGTGAAGAACCTCCTGCTGCTTCCATGGGTGAAGATACTGATCTAGAAGATGAAGATGCTCCTGAAATTGGCATTGATGAATTATTGGACGAATTGGATGATATGACTTTGGAAGACCAGCCAATGGAAAGCTAGATTCCCCATAATTGATTCCCATTTTTCTGGCATCTTTTTTTTTGCCTTCTGTATAGTATAATAGCATAGATTCAGTCGACTCGATATGTAGGCCGTCACGTTTGTAGTGGTTTTCTAGCTACACACAACTATTGTGGTGGCTCGTAGTCCTGTATACAACTTATCTTATCAGGTACGCATGGAACATTTTGCCATTCTTTCCTAGTGGATGTGATTGTTGGGCCAGACAAGTTTTACAAATAGCACTTTTACAGAGTAAACATAATACTTACTAGGCTGCATAGTAACTTTCAATCACATCGAACATGAGCCAACAACTCAAGTATGCACCGATTGACTCGGTCGTGGACTCATCCTTCTTCTCTAAACTCTCGGAGTTGAAATTGAATGAGTTCAAATTGAGCTCGAGTATCACCAGAATTGAAGGTGCCATTACACAACCTCAAAGTCTTACAAAGTTCATTGACAAACCAAAATTGAGTTTGGACTATGCCTCTTTTGAAGAAAATACTGACGATAAAAACAATTTGTGGGTGCAGGGACATCTTCAAAATGTAAATACGATAGAGGAATTCAAAAACGTGGACAAGCAGGCATTTTTGAAGGAAGCAGGGTTGGCCATTTACGAGAAAATCAAGGGTTACAAAGACATTCCAAACTTTAAGGAGATAAACCCGTTTTCACTTTTAACATTCAGCGATCTCAAGAAGTACAAGTTTTACTACTGGTTCGCCTATCCAGCATTAGTATCCACGTGGTTGAAAGAATCGGAAACAGAGGTTGAGTATGAATTTGACACTGGGGCTAATTCTTCTTCGAATCTTTTCTTTGCACTGAAGGATGGAGTCCCAGTCTCCTTTGTGGAAAACTTCTCGAATGAATTTGTTTTCATTGATACCAGCGTGAATGAGTTGCCTTCTGTTCAATTAAGAAACTACTTGTATTTCTTGGCATTGAAAGGATATAAAAGCATCTCGTTGATTGTACACAAAAGGTTCGGGAAATCTCGTAAACTACAATTGAAATTAGATGAGAGCCTGTTTGATGAGACGGTAGCTCCCAAAATCTTGGGGTGGGAACGTACAGCTCAAGGGAAGCTTGGGCCAAAAGTTGCAGACTTGGGGCTGTTGATCAACCCTTCACAGCTTGCAGAGCAAGCGGTTGATTTGAACTTGAAACTAATGAAATGGAGAATTGCACCCAACATCAATCTTGATATTATCAAGACTCAAAAGGTATTACTACTTGGAGCTGGAACTTTGGGCAGCTATGTTGCTAGAGCTTTAATGGGTTGGGGTGTACGGAAAATTACGTTTGTAGATAGTGGCAGAATTTCGTATTCAAACCCGGTGCGACAACCATTGTTTCTGTTCAAAGATTGCTACAGTGATCAAGGTAGAGGGGAGTGGAAAGCTCATAGAGCAGCAGCCGCTCTAAAGGAAATCTTTCCTGGCGTTGAATCGGAGGGCTACAATTTGGAAGTTCCTATGGTGGGCCATCCTATCTCCTCTGAAGATGAGCAGCGACAACGTCAGAACTTCGAGAAACTCGAGGAATTGTACGACTCGCACGATGTGATATTTTTGTTAATGGACTCAAGAGAATCAAGATGGTTACCAACTGTGTTGGGATTGGCAAAGGGCAAAACGGTCCTCAATGCCGCATTGGGATTTGATAGCTATTTGGTTATGAGACACGGATCTTTGAGCTCTGACACGAATGAAGATTACGAAGGGAGATTGGGCTGCTACTACTGCAATGATGTCGTTGCTCCTGATGACAGTTTAACTGATAGGACATTAGATCAGATGTGTACTGTCACAAGACCAGGTGGTGCTCTTATTGCTTCAGCTCTAGCTGTTGAGTTGCTAGTATCCATACTCCAACATCCTCTTGGTAGAAATGCCCCTTCGACTACCGATCTGAAAGAGGATCCTGGTTCCAATATTGGAGAAGTTCCCCACCAAATTAGAGGATTCTTACACTCTTTCCAGCAAACGAAACTTATGTCTCCTTCCTTTACAAGCTGTTCCGCTTGCTCCATGGCTGTCATAAACGAATATAAAAATGAAGGATGGGAATTTGTGAAGCATTGTTTGAATGACTCCAAGTACTTGGAGGAAGTTTCAGGTTTGAAGAAGGTCCAAGAAGATGCTGAACTTGGAGTGGAAGAGCTCCTCAAGGATTTGGAATTCAGCGACGAAGACGAAGAATGGCTAACATAGCCAGATTTACTTTTAAAAAAGTAGGAAATTTTGGAGAAGCAGAAAAATATTTAGTATATAAATGTATATACAGCGGAATAGATACCGATACGGACTTGATCTTGAGGAGTATTTGCAGCAATTTCAGTAGGGTATAAGGATTTATTCTTCTTTTGGTGAGTGGATCTTTCTATGCAGTTTCGAACTGGAATTTGAATCTACGATTTTGCTTGTAGTATGGGGACTTTTTTTTTTAGTACTCGGGTTCGCGCGTATCTGTGCATTGGATTTGTTTTGTTTACAAAACAAATCATCACAAGAGCCACTAAAGTTGTAAAAAGAGGTTAACAGAAGGACTTCAACCTTAGAGTTATAACTGGCATTTGATACGACTATGAGTCTAGGTACGAACCCGATCTTCTCAGATTCGGGGATCGTTAAGCTAGAAGAGCCTAACGTATTGAGGACATGCGTGAATCACCCTCCAAAAGGTTATAACTCAATTCGTCCGCATGGCTTGAGTGATCTCAATGACTTGAAAATACAACAGGGTCTCATCATCAAGGACTTGATATTTGTTTTCTTGGGGTATGAGGGCTTCTATGTGCGGTATAATGAGAAGTACGACCCTAACTCAATTGAAAGTAAGATTAGGGGTCCTGATTACAAGACAGCCAAACATTTGGACATCAGTTTGAAAAGCATAACCAAGAAACTAGTCAAGTTTGGGAAATACTACTCCGCATTGAAGTCCTTTAACGACTTTTATAACACACATCAGTCTGGTAAAGTATTGCAAAAGCTTTGCTACGAGATCCTTCGAGTGTTGAACAGGTACGAGAAGTTGATTTTGCAGGTTGAGCAGGAATTCAACCATAATCCACAATTCAACTTGAACTACTTGGAAAACAACATAATCAGAAAGAACCAGTTATCGATACAGATGGACCTACTTTATGAAATTGCCATGATTATCCACGATGATAGTGTTATACGATATCAGAAGTACAAGGAAAACCCAATTGATAGCGACGATGTTTATTTCGCAAAATTCATCAAATCCATCGAGAACGATTTGCAACAAACTGGCTCAATTGATTTGGCAACCGACAAGCTGAACTTTGAACTTTGCAAAGGTGGACTTATTCTTCAAATAATTCAAAGACTCAATAGCCAGAAGTATAAGGGTGACCTGATTAAGAATAGAATCTTGATGGAACTTTTCGACTCCATAAGCACCGACTACGTGGACATGCTTAATGCCTGGTTGGTCAATGGAGAAATAAACGACCCCTTTGATGAATTTTTGGTGAAGGAAAATATCATGGACAAGACCAAGTTTTCCTCTATCATAAACAACTATAGCGAAAAGTATTGGGAGGAAGTGTACGTTACTAGGACTGATGGCATCATTGAACAATTCCAAAATAGGGATTTACAATTGAAAATTTTGGCCACTGGTCGGTACTTGAACATCTTCAAGTTGTGCACCGGTGTGATAGACACAAATGTTATCGACAACTCTATTGACAAAGTTTATACATTGTCATCCAGAGATCTTGACGTCAAAATCAATGAGTTCTATATAAGAGCTAACAAACTTCTAATGAAGCTTTATTTCCAAGGTTACTATTTACCGCAGTTGATCAACAAACTCGAGCGAACATTCCTTTTGAATGATCTGTATAATATCGATAACTTTATTGCCAAAACGTTCAATGACTTGAGAAGAAGCAAGTACGCTATATCCACAACAAAGTTAAAGAAACAATACGACCAAGAACACTCAAGTGATGAACTCAATAACGATCCAGAATTCTTACTGCTTGACACTACCTTGGACATTGACAACACCAACTTCTATGAACTTGCGAGAGAAATCTTGGATGTGCAATCCTTTGATGCGATGGAGGCAATAACCTCTTCATCTGCTAATTTCAAAACTCTTTTGAACAAGTCATTGGAAAGTAAAGGCCAGCAGAGCTCAGTGAGCTCGTCTAGAGCCGGCGGTGCTCCTGAAACAAGTGCCAACGTGTATGATCCTGATCACTCTGATGAATACTCCATCACTGGGCTAAATTTATCGGCAACGATACAATTTCCTCTAAATTTAATGATTGGACAGAACTTCATTTTCCAATACCAACTCATCTTCAAGTTATTGGTACTCGTCAAATTTATCAGTAAGTTGTCAGACAACACGTGGAAAGAAATAAATTACTCCAACGTGTGGAAGTACAAGAGATTCCATCCCAAGATTGGCAAGTGGATACTCAGATGTCGTATCTTACTCAACAGGATGAGTGATTTTGTGAGGGAGTTACAATTTTACTTCAATATCGATGTCATTGATAGTAATTGTAAGGAAGTGAAAGAAATTATGAGACAGATTGAGAAACAGCTCTCCACCGATGAAACGGGGAAACAAGCGTCGACGCAGAGGAATACTGGAAAGCTGGGAGCGAACCCTGAACGGGATATACATTCCGATAGATTCAGTACCTTCAACAACAACAGTATTTTCGATAGAAATATATTTCAACATCAACAAACACAGAGAAACGTTTCTACAAATAGTACGACAAGCACAACAACAATTGGAACCCACTATGCTAGTAATTCCAACTCCAGCTCGTCTGATGTTGATGTTATCGTTTTGAGAAACAAGATAAGTTCCTTCTTGAATAACATATTGCGTCATTCACTTGTGACAAATAAGGACTTACTTCAGGCTCTTAAGAGTGTGTGCGATCTTATCATACTGTACAACCATTTTTTGACGAGGTTGAAAAAGTCGATTGTATTGTTAGATGTTGAACTTTATGATACTTTCAGGCAAAATTATCCCGAAAAGTTCGAAGGGAAGATCGTTGACGACGCTCTGATTACTGAAAGATATGAAAAACTCAACGATAGAATAGCATGGTATTATGAGAGTTTCGGAGATACTTTGACAGACTTTATGAATACCTTGAAGGCATTTGGAGAGACTGAAGATCAAGCATTATTAATTTTGGTTTCTCGCTTGGAGAAATGTTATCCAGAATAGCAGGACAATAATATAAATAGACTAGAAAGAAACGAAACGGTATGTAGTATAGTGGCTGTAGACCTGCTTATTTTTCTACAGCGTCTTAAACAATTTTTCCTACTCCTTGTTCATCTCATGACTATTTTTTCTATTCATTTTCTATATGGCTAATTAATTCGTATCAATATCATCACCTTCGGTCTGTTGTTCATTCAACTGCTTGATGATTTCATCAGTCTTTTCATCACTATATATTTGGAATCCACCATCCTTGGTCACACTTGCTAATTGGGCATTCTTACAGTCCAACTTTTCTTCCATGACTTGCTTCAAGACCTTCAAGGTCAACAATTCTGCTTCCTTCAATGTCAAAGACTTGTGGTATTCGTTTTGTAACTCGGCTTGTGCACCTTCTGAACCAGAACCGATTGCCTTGGCATCGTATCTATAGAATGTACCAGATGGCTCGGCATGATATAACTGAGGTCCCTTATCCTTGTCAACACCTGCTATCAATAAGGCAACCCCAAATGGTCTGGACATTAATCTCTTTTCACCGCTAGCACCTTCACCGAATCTTAAGGCTAAATCACAAACGGATTGAGTCAAACTTTCAACTTGGATTTCTTCATCATAGTACAAGTTATGGGTCAATGATGAGATTCTGGCATGGTCAATCATAGATCTTGCGTCTGCTGTCAAACCTGACATGGCAGTTCCAATGTGTTTGTCAATCTCCACAATTTTTTCAATGGAGGAGTGTTCCAAAAGAGAAGATGTAACTCTCTTCTCAACTCCTAAGATGACACCCTCGGATGTTTGGATACCAATGGCAGTAGATCCCAACTTAATTGCCTCTAAAGAGTACTCAACTTGGAATAATCTTCCTTCTGGGGAGAAAGTACTCACACCACGATCGTATTCACTTCTGGTTAAAAACATATTGAATCGTAGGGGGGGAAGGGAGAAAAAAAAAGAATGCTATGTGATATTGATACTTTTAAGACTATATCAAGTTAATTGTTGTTTGTCGAGAATTAATTATCCCTTTATCTAGCTGAAGTTAGAAGTCGAATTACGATTACTTTGACTCGCCTTTGTGTGTCGCCATAACTAGTGTAGGCGAATCTCAAATAGTTGGAGGTGTCTCAATATTTGGTCGTGTGTAGTCCAAGTGGCAAGATACAAGCAAATCTCGTTTTCCTCGATTATTGTGCGACACATTTTCAGTGCCTCCGTTCGTACTTAAGAGTTTTCGATTGAATCTGAAAATTTACATTAGTTGCATTTGTTTATCTACGGCTACGGAAGATTTGTAGTTCGACACCAATTGTCTGTACACATCCACTCTAGTTCTCTTAGTTACTTAACTTGTGTTTATTTATGCTTTCCCTTTCTCTCTATCTATGGCTTTGGGGCTAATTGAACGATCTTTTCAGCAGCTGGGTCTAAGTCTTCGAAAGCGTATAACTTTAAGCCAGATTCTTCGATCAACTTCTTAGCTTCGTTCATGTTGGTACCTTGTAATCTGACAACAACTGGGATGTCCAAGTTGAAGTTCTTGGTGGCAGCGATTAAACCTTCAGCGACGTAGTCACATCTAACAATACCACCAAAGATGTTAACGAAAATACCGTTAACCTTCTTGTCGGATAAGATTAATTCGAAAGCCTTTTCGATAGTTTGTGGGGTAGCAGTACCACCACAATCTAAGAAGTTAGCTGGTTCACCACCGTATAACTTGACGATATCCATGGTGGCCATAGCTAAACCGGCACCGTTAACAATGTTAGCGATGTTACCGTCTAACTTGATGAAGTTTAAGCCGTACTTGGCAGCTTCGACTTCTTGTGGGTCTTCTTGGGTAGTGTCTCTCCAGGAGAAGACTTCCTTTTGACGGAATTCAGCGTTGTCGTCGAAACCTAACTTGGCGTCCATAGCTAAAACCTTGTGGTCTGGGGTTTCAGATAATGGGTTGATTTCAACTTGGGTACAGTCCTTTTCAATGAAAACCTTGTATAAGTTTTGGACGGCCTTGACAGCTTCTGGGATGGCTTCATCAGAGTAACCTAAAACCTTGGCAATTTCCTTACCTTGGCTGTCGGTGACACCAGCATCCAAGTCGACGGTGAAGGTCTTGATGGCATCTGGGTCCTTGGCGGCAACACCTTCGATATCCATACCACCTTGAGCGGAGGCAACGATGATTGGGGCTTGGGTGGCTCTGTCCATTAAGATGGCTAAGTAAGCTTCAGTCTTGGCGTCTCTTCTTTCGACAATGTATACGGCAGTGACTTCCTTACCAGCAGCACCGGTTTGCTTGGTGATGATCTTGTGGCCTAACATTTGTTCGGCTAAGTCCTTGGCTTCTTGGGCGGAGGAGATTAACTTAACACCACCTTGTAAACCAGAGTCGAAGTGACCCTTACCACGACCACCGGTTAAAGCTTGGGCCTTGATGACCAATTCATCAGTACCTAACTTCTTAGCGGCATCGAAAGCACCTTGAGCGGTGGTGGCAGCGTAACCCTTTGGGACTGGGACACCGTATGATTCTAATAAAGCAGCAGAACGGTATTCATGTAAAGATAAGAATCTCTTTTGAACAGTGGCCTAAAAAAAAAAGGAATTTGTTAGTACAGAAGAAAATAAAATAAAAAACAAGAAGAAGAAGATCGAATCGAGTATGGTATCTGTTTCTGCCTTCACATAATTGAGATTGAGTTATGATGAAGTTTGTTGAAGCTTTGGGTGCCATGAAAAAAAAAATATTTCGAACTCGCAGTATGGGAGATGCTTCTCGGTTGCGCAGCTAAAGAGACACGTTCTGCCATCAATTGATTTCAATGGATGGATGCCGATCGACGCAGCAAGTCGGGTACGGGTACCAGTAGCTGTTTGCGGGTCGAATAGACGCTATTTGGGATTACTATGGGCAGGCTTTTTGTGGTTTTGATGGGTCAGTGAAAATAAACTCGCTAACAAATAGTGCTTCGGGTCGGTTCCACCCACAGAACACGTTCAAACTATCACCAATGAGGCAGATACCAAAACTCAAGCCGATCCATCGCTTGGGGTGATCCAATTGGGAAACATACTCTGGAGGCACGGACGAATGCTCTTGACAACATTGTGAATATATATCAAATTGGGGTTTGTTGATATTTCTATGATATATACAGAAGGAAACAACGATAAATTTATTGCAAAACTTCGTAGTCTTGGAATCGCTAATTTCACTCCCCTTCGACAAAAACATTTTAAGGAAACCCGTATTTTTTTCGTGTGCGCCACGACCGAGGGAAAAAGTGGCCCGGACATACTCGGGATACCCCTCTCTTCTAGCCTACAGGCTTCTATTTTATGCCGACTGGCGAAGACGAAGGTGCAAAGAGACAAACCACCAAAAGTGCAGAGACGAGAGCTACAAAGGTACTTCATTAGTGGCTGAGTTCAATAGCGAGTTAGAACGCCGCATTACCAGAACGAGGAGTGTCTACGAGATTTCTCTCTACTCTCTTTTTTTTTTTTTTGGGCCTTATATTTCTTTTCTTCTCCGCAGAATGTCCGACAGGGCGCTACTAAAGGGCATGTGCCTCTGTGCAGAATCGATAATTTTGGGTGCCAAAAAAATAGAGAAGAAAAAAAAAAAAGGAAGAATGAGTGCCGACTTGACAGAAGTAGGTGAGAAACGTTTATGCGAGCAGAGCTGCTATTGTTGGTATATTTGATTTTATACTATTTCTTACGTTTGTTTACGTTTCGTGTATTTAGTAGGGAAACCCTGGCACCCTCTTTCTCCTTCCTGGGTTACCAATGGCAAAAGGACAGAGCTGCTCGGATCAGAATGCTTGTAATTTAGTCTACTGCTACCCTTACCGTGAAGTCTTGCTATCGCGGCTCTTCGCTTTTATTTTTCCAGTACCTTGCGCATCCACCGAGAGGTTCGACCGAGTCTCGGGCACTGTAGGAGACTTGCGAGCTGCAAAGTATAATTGTTACTCACTATTAAACAGCTCTTTTCATTTACCCCCACATTTTCGCCGTCGTTTCGACTTCGTTTCGTCTTCGCTCTCATTACTCTACCTCGTGTTATGCCTCTAGTCAAGCCTTCGAGATTCGAGGAGTACGGCTAAGGAGGGGAAGATTCGCTTAGCTACAAAATTTTTGATCCATTTTTATCCTGCACACACCAAAGGCATCTTTTATGATGAGATGAGACGAAATAGAAGCAAGTAGAATCAGCACGCACAGTAGAAGCTGAATAACTAACTCACAAATATACTCGCATACTATGAACAGAGCAAAGAAAGTCATAAGGCCATCTTTCGATGACTCAGATGATGAATCTGATTATGAGGCTCAAAGTTTCCTGAAAAATTACAGCAAAGAGAGCGATGAAGACGATGAGATGGCCTCCATCTCCTTTGGCTCATTACACACAGCACAACGGAAGATCGAGCAAGAGGAGTCTGCCAAAAACGCTAGACGGAAGAACAAATCACGCGCTGGGCGTTCCAAATATAGTGACAGCGACAGCGACAGCGATAGTGATGATGCGCCTGAAGAATCTTCTACTAGAAGCAAGCCCCACCAAAAGCCAAGCAGACAAGCTCCTCGATCTGATAAGAAGAAGAAAAACAAGCATGCACCCTCTGAATCCTCTTCCAAGGCACCTGTATCGAAAGTGAGGGAAATAGAGGGTCTTGGTACAAAGTACAAAGATTCAAGTTTATACCGAGATATTAGATTTGATGCCGCCTACGGTAAAGCCGATTTAGCACAAATCAGGAAAAACTATGCATTCTTGGACGACTACAGAGAAGACGAACTCAAGCAAATGAAACTGATGTTGAAGGACAAAAAGTCTGCAAGTTTGTTGTCTCACAGAGAAAGAGAAGATATCGAATACAGAGCACAGTCTTTGAAATCCAGACTCGATACCATGAAGAACAGAGACTTGGAGAGCAAGATCCTTGCGGACCACAAAAAGGAGCAGCTACAGAAGTTCAAGGACGGATCTCAAAACAATCCATACTTCTTGAAGAAGAGTGAGAAGAGAAAGTTGATTCAAAAGGCCAAGTTCGATACCATGAAGGCATCACAGAGAGAGAAGGTTATGGAGAGAAAGAGAAAGAGAAGATTGGGAAAGGAATTCAGGGAATTGGAATTCAATCAACAACGTTAGTAGCATTTTCATACTGTATAGATATTTTGTATATGGGAAGTTTTCAATTCGTACAGCATTAATAGAAGGAAATTGATTAGTTTGGCCACTGAAAGCAAGTCTGAAAAGAGGTGTAGGGAATCTAGAAGCACTACATTGTTAGGCACCGTATTAGATTATGAACGTATTATTATATAAGAGATACAACAACAGTTAATTTATATATAAGTGATTATGAGTGTTCCCTTCTTCCCAACTTACTATTGACTCAAAAACCACCGCTAAATACAAGTTATCATCAACAAACGTGTTAAGAAAAAAACCAAAAGGGGGGGTAACAGGGCAAATGGTGAGGGTGGTGGGGGGGAGGTGGTGTATCAGTAAAAGTAGTAAAAAATAGTAGTAACAATAACAGTAACAGTAATAATAATAATAATAGTAGTAATGATAATAAATTGGTTATTTTATGATACCACAGACTATAACTTGATAAAGAAATGGATCAAAAAATTTTGAGTTGATGAGGAGGGGTGGTGGTGGAGATTGGTGGGCGGTGGAGATGGAGTGGATCTATGCTCCACTACTCAATTCTTTGCATTTTCGTGAGTTATCCAGTCTTCCCAAGATCCAACGTAGTTACCTCTGTTCTTGTAACCGAAGGTTCTTGCCAAGTCTTCAGCAGCGGAGGAACGGACTCCACCGAGACAGTAGAAAACCAATTCCTTATCAGCTTGTGGCTTGTCGAATCCGAACTGGTCGACGAAATCTTCAGCTGAAAGACCGAGAGCACCAGGAGATGTCTTGAATGGAATGTTTATGGCGGTTGGGATGTGTCCCTCTTGGAATTCAATTGGTTCTCTTACATCAATAATAAGGCTGTTTGGGTGGGCAGATGGGTTAGTGGCAACTGCCTTGATACCCTTGTAGTCGTATAAAGTCGCCTCTGGCTCTTCAGATAAAACACTGTATGATCTTCTGAAGCCTCTTAAAAGACTGGCATTACCAGCAACATTTAATAACTTGGTGGATTGTTGACTTCTTGGTACGTTGATTGATAAAAATCTATGGGATGCAATAGTGGAAGCGAAGTTGTTAGTCACAGCTCTTCTGGAGATTGGACCAACGGATTGCTTGATTGCTCTAGTTGTGGCCGAGTACATTGTTATCGTGATGAAATAGTTACAAGTATTAGCAGTGGAAGCTCTCAACAAGTAATATGTGGATCAAGTGGAAAAAAAAAAAGAATGGTGGGGGGGCGTAATAAATCCTATGCTTCCTCTTAATTGCTTCTACTCAAGATTTTTTGTTTTTCTTTTTTTCTTCGGGTCCCTCTAATTTTTTCCTCTGTTTTTTATTTTTTATCTACAAATTATGATCCCGGAATCACCCTTACAATCTCAAGGTAGCCCGAGAAAATTGTGATTTATTAGTCGTGCGATGGTATGCATGGCGGAACCCATGAGGCAGAAAATACCGTTACGAGGAAGCTACCAGATGTGAGATCGAGATGATTTCGATCGATTGAGCGATCAATCCAGAACTACGATATAATATGATTCAAGTGCGTTCTACTCTACGAGCAGGCGGATACTGGCCCTCCTTTTTCTGTTTGATAGGCGAGATTTTCGAGGCACGATAACTCGCCTACCCCCTTCCGCTCGCCCAACACTTACAAAAACTTGGCTGACTATTTTTGCAGCCAAAATCGATCTCGATCGATAGCTCATTTTGAATTGAAATAATTCGTCTATTTTTTTTTCTAAGACCTATATATATAAGAAATCGTGTTGAAACCGTTAATAACCAAAAAGAATATCCCTCCTTTTATATTGTTGCATTATTGTTGTTGTTGTTGTTGTTTTTTTTTTGTAGTGTTTTTATAAGTTTTTCTATTTTTTCATGAGCTTAGCTTGATCATTTTTCATTACTATCAAAGTGTTGAACTTGTTTGTACATATGTGTGCATATATATAGCACGTTTAGAATAAACCATCGATTTCACCATCTTCATTGACTTCAACGTTCATGAAACCACAATGAGTTGGTAAACCTGGGATGGTTTGGATCTCGGCTGCTAAAGCATACAAGTATCCGGCACCGATAGATGCTCTGACATCACGGATAGGGAACTTGAAGCCGGTTGGAACACCCTTCAATGCAGCATCGTGCGATAAAGAGTATTGGGTCTTGGCAATACAGATTGGCAAGTCACCGAATCCTTGCTTGGTGTAAGTGTCGATCTTCTTTTGAGCTTCAGGTAAGAACTCAACTTCGCCAGCACCGTACATTTCCTTGGCGATAGCAGAAATCTTTTCTTCAACGGAAGGACTAGTTTCGTAGAGGAACTTGAAGTTCTTCAAGTCTTCTCTGTTACTGGCTTCGATAACACCCTTGGCTAAGTCGACAGCACCTTGACCACCTTCTTCCCAATGGTTGGAAACAATGGCGTCAACGGCACCGGCCTTCAAGGATTCTTCTCTGATCACGTCGTGTTCCTTGTCGGTATCGGAGGACATCTTGTTGATAGCAACAACGACTGGTAAACCGTATGACTTGGCGTTAGAAATGTGCTTGGCCAAGTTGGAGCATCCAACTCTCAACAAGTCGCAGTTTTCTTGTGTGTATTCTGGAGCTAAAGCGGCACCGGCCTTGACTTCTGGACCACCACCGTGAACCTTCAAGGCACGAACAGTGGCAACAATGACGATAACATCTGGAATTAATCCTGATGATCTACACTTGATGTTGATGAATCTTTCACCACCCATGGTGAAGTCGAAACCAGCTTCAGTGACAACGTAACCTTCTTGTTCCTTCTTTTCTTCAGCAGTCAAGTCAGGGGAGGTACCAGCCAACTTTAAGGCCATCTTGTCAGCTAAAATGGAAGAGGCACCAATAGAGATGTTGGCGAATGGACCAGCGTGAACGAAAACTGGAGTACCTTCCAAGGTTTGCATGACATTTGGCTTGATGGCATCCTTTAAAAGAGCGGTTAACGCACCAGCACAACCAATGTCTTCACAAGTAATTGGAACACCAGCCTTGGAAGAGGCAATGACCATACGACCTAATCTTTCTCTCATGTCTTCTAAAGAGTTGGCCAAGGCTAAGATAGCCATACATTCAGAGGCAACAGAAATATCAAATCCAGTGCTTCTGGTCATACCCTTTTCAGTAGGAGCTTCACCAATGGTGACACCTCTCAAGAATCTATCGTTACAGTCAACAACTCTTCTCCAGGTGATAGTTTCTGGGTCAATGTCTAATCTGACAAAGTTGGCGATTTCTTCTTCGGTTAAGGAGTTTGGATCGGTCTTGTCGATTCCCAACTTGGCCAATCTTCTCAACATACATGGAGAGAACTTTCTTGATCCCTTCTTGGTTGGAACCAATCTCTTGTATAATGGGCCATCCTTTTGGGTGTTTTCGTGGAAGATTCTGGTGTCAATAGCAGCGGCTAACAAGTTGTTGGCCATGGAGATAGCATGGATATCACCAGTAACGTGCATGTTGAATTCATCCATAGGAATGACTTGGGAGTAACCACCACCGGCAGCACCACCCTTGATACCGAAAGTTGGACCCATAGATGGTTGTCTAACGTTGGCGAAAACGTTCTTTCCCAAGTGAGCACCTAAGGCTTGTGCTAAACCAACGGTGGTGGTGGACTTACCTTCACCCAATGGGGTTGGGGTGATACCAGTGATTAACACGTACTTACCGTTCTTCTTGTTTTCTAATCTCTTTAAGATGTCTAAGGAGACCTTGGCCTTGTAAGATCCGAATGGCTCTAATTCGTTTTCTAAAATACCAGCTTCAAGGGCAACTTGGTCAATTTTCTTTGGCTTTTGGTTTCTGGAAATTTCGAAATCGGATGGGACTGGGGTGAGAAGGTTCAACTTCAATGGGTTGGTGAACTTAGGGGTGGCATTGTTCTTGGTGTAATGTCTCTTGGCAGCGATAACGACGTTGTCTAATAAAGTGGCAACAGTCATTGGACCAACTCCACCGGGGACTGGGGTAATCAAAGAAGCCTTTTGCTTACATGATTCGAAATCACAGTCACCAACCATTCTGGAGCCGGATTTCTTGGAGGCATCAGGAATAAAGTTAGTACCGACATCGATGACAACTGCACCTTCCTTTAACCATTCACCCTTGACGAATTGTGCTTGGCCAATGGCAGCAACAACAATGTCAGCTTGGCTCAAAAACAATTCCAATTGCTGCTGAGGAGTCTTGGAGTGTAAAGTGGTAACGGTAGCGTTGGCTTGAGTTAACAAGTTGGCAATTGGCTTACCAACAATGTCAGATCTACCCAAGACAACGGCGTTAGCACCCGAGATTGGGACTTGGTACTGGGATAACAATTCAATGATACCCTTTGGAGTACATGGCAAGAATTTTGGACTACCACCCTTCTTGGACAATTCACCAACGTTGAATGGACCGAATCCGTCCACATCCTTGTCGGCAGAAACCTTGTTGGTAACCTTGGTTTCGTCAATGTGAGCTGGTAACGGTAATTGAACGAGAATACCGTCAACAGAGATCTTGTCGTTTAAACGATCAACCTCGTTTAACAACTCGAATTCGGTAATTGTTTCTGGCAATTGGATGACATCGCAACGAATGGAAGCTTCAGCGGCAGCTTGCAACTTCATCTTGACGTAAGTAGAAGAGTCTGGTCTGTCACCAACTTGAATGATAGTTAAGAATGGGCTGAAGTCAGCATGCTTGTTCTGAATGTCGTTGATTTCAGAATAGATCTTGGTACGCAACTGTAAAGCAATAGCCTTACCGTCAATTAACTGAGCTGGCATGACAAAGTTAATCTAGAGTAGAAGTGTTGGTATGGGGAAAACGAAGAGAAAGGAAAAGAAAGGAGAAAAAAAGAAGAAGAGATCTTCACTAAAATTTAATTAATACAATCTAAAATCACAATAACTTCTGTAGGTTGACCAAAAAAAATTTTCAATAAAAAATAAGAACACGCTTATGACTCGTATACGCCCGAGTCGAATTTAAGGATGCGAGATAAAGAATTTCCAACATGCAACATGATTGCAGTGCAAGGTACTAACAAGGATTCGAGTAAGCTTGGATTCAAAAAGACAGCTTCTCTTCTCAGAGAAGCAATCATAGACCTACCGAAGCTGAAGAAAGCTAAAGAGATGGTAGGAACAACACTGGTTTTTCCAGTTTTGCAACAATTCGTGAACAGTTTTATCTGCGTCGCGATGCAGTAGATAATTTTTCAGACGTTTATAGTGGGGTCGTTCACGAGAGAGGTGATGAGCTGACCTCTCGCACCATTCAGGTAACCGCTATGTAGTTTTCTTTGTAGCTGATAATAGAAGCTACTAAATTTAAGGACCATGAATAGGTATAAGATTTATATTAAAGAGAGAAAAAATTGCAAAAAAATAACTGCTGGTCCCAGGAATCGAACCTGGGTTTGTTCGGCCACAACGAACTGTACTAACCACTATACGAGACCAGCTAGTTTGGTTGTTGAATAAAATATCTGAAATTCCTAATAGGTACGACATTCACCTAATTTGGAAACACCCATGTACGGTAGATGATCCGTCGGTTTCAAATGCACCACGATATATAGAGATGAACTACCTTAGACTGCGAATGATTCTCACCATTACAATATATGAACAATTCGTCCTCGTCTCTTATATTATTCCAAGCACTAGTGCCCTACGACAGGCAGGCAAAGTAGCTTCTTATACTTTTGTCTATTACTTTTTAATTACTATTTACAAGTATATTACCGCCCATATTCACAGCAAATGATTTACGAGCAACTCCATATCTTCAATTGAATCTAACCTATGGTTGTTTGTTTCGTACTTTGAATTAATTCCCTGTAAAACATCGCCTGGTCCTATGTTGACGACATCCGTGACACCGCCAGAACTAAGTAGGAAGTCCATAGACTTCACCCACTGTACTGGCTGTGAATTCACTCCAATTGTATTCAGGAATGTATCTGCTCCTCCTTTACTTGGAAGTCCTGTCAAATTGCTGACCACTTCAAGTTCCCCTTCTCGTATCAGCGACTCAAACTCATCGACTAAAACAGGCTGTATTGACTTTAAAAGTTCATTATGGAATGGTATGCTTACAGGTAAATCAATTGCCTTGAGTATCAACTTCTTTTCCAGATTGATTCGATCAATGGAGGTCTTGACTTTTGACTCAGCTCCAGATACAACTATTTGATTACGTGAGTTTACGTTGGCGAGAATCCCGTCCGCTTTGATCCTTTCCACCAAGTTATCAAAGTTTGTTGGTTTGAATAGAAGCGCCTTCATCACAAACTTTGTTGGTGCTTGCTCTTCTACAAGTTTCTCCATCAAGCTTCCTCTTCTTCTGACAAGCTTAAGAGCGGAGGGAAAGTCGAGCTGTTTGTTCAACAATAATGCGGTATACTCACCCAAAGAATGCCCCAAGATGTACTTTGAGTCACTGTGGTTCACCAAGTCCACCCCGTACTGGCGCTTCAAGATTGTATAAATCACATAAGAAGTAGCCATTATAGCCGGCTGGGCAATTGAGGTTCTTTTAAGCCAGTCTTTCAGTATGTCGCTATCATCAAAGAGTCTTTCAGTGAACTCTTCACCAAGAACATCACTTACAATGCTAAGCTCCTCTTGAATCAAGTTATCCCTGAATTTAGCGTATGGAGTTAGAAGACCACTCCGTAGCAACCCTTGGCCCGGGAGCGTGATGGCAAGCGACCTCGTGTGGATTGACCTTCTAAGCATTGGTCGTAATACTAACTATGATTTTGTGCTTCACCTGCTGGTAAAAGAGAGTGGCACATAGTTGAGGTGAACCTTTGAAAAATAAAAGTTTCATGCGAGGTTTACGACCCCGCCATCACTACGATATAGTTAATCAGCTACGGTGTTTAGAGTACGATTTTCGGCCCCTGAGACGTAGGAAGAGTGAAATTTGTTATGCATCTCTTCCCGATTTATCTAGTTTATACAGACCAACAGTTCATAGCTGATTTCTTGGATATGTCCCACAGTACACATTTGGCAGCACGAATACGAATGAGATGGTCCTTTATGCAAACTTTGCAACCAATGCTTTCGTGAAATTATACAAGGTGGTATCTTCATTATCAGGCACTACTATCTACAGCTCTATCTAGGCTAGAGTTAGCTCTACGTAATTAGAGTATGAAACTCAAGATAAACAGATTTATCTACTTTGATTCACTTACCTACCGCCTTCTTGCTCTATTTCGAGTGCTTTCTGGGAGTGGGTGCGAAATTATTGCCTGTCCCTCTTCGCTACAGTAATTGGTTCTCTACTATATGTATCGGAAATAAAAGTTGTTCCTAAAGAGAATGGCACGCTGCTGTAATGAGTTAGAATGTAGTTTCTTTCCTCATTGACGCTAAAGAATTGACGTTTTTTCAATTTACCATTTGAAAGTTTATTTAACGGTAACGGAGGAAAATAGTCGAGTCACATCTCGAAACCCTGCCAACCCGCCGTTTCCAGCACATCTCGTGAAACGGAAAATAATCTTGTGCGCGTTTTGTGGGAATCGGTAAATGGCGCAGCCCGCTAGACATGAGGGGGGGGGGGGGGGGGGTGTGGCCGGCGCACTCTCGGCAATTTCGTTTAACTCCAGTGATGATTTCTAGCTTTTTGTTTATTTTCCGCCTTAGTTTTAACTTTGTGTGTCTTTCGCACGCCTATCTGGTGATAATTTTCCGCTATTTTTCCCTTCCCCGATACCTCGCCGATCCTTAAATTTTGGTGCGTGATGAATCATGGCAAAGTGGGAGCAAAAATCCCGCTGTAGCATGGGGGGACGAAACAAAAGTCACTAAACTCCAGAATCTAAACACAATTCTTGTGAAAATGCTTCAATTCTTCAAAACGCAATCCTAGCGGCTGCCCATATCCTCATACGGTTCTCTTCGTTTTGTCTTTTGGATTCAATCGATGGGTACCACCCGCCTTTTTTCACACCCGTGCTTGTGCCGTAGCCCGCTAAACGGTGTATGCGAAAAAAAATTTGATTGTTTTGATTTTTGCTGCCGCCCCCCCACAACCGCCCCCCTGTTGCTATTTGCCCACTTCTCACAAAATTTCCATGCTGGCAAAAAATCATTTGTTGTTTTTCCCTCACATTGGCATATTTTTGCAGATGACATTTACCGCGCCTGCCCCCTGCCCACCTCACTAATTCCCAAGGATCGTCACTAATTTCAAATCCACTAATTTGCAAATATCGTTCATTTTTTCGTTGTTTGGGTTGTTTTTTTTCATTTTTTTTTAGGGGGTTTTGTTTACCGGGTACTCACTAAATTTTTTTAAGTACTAGTGACACAAGGTTAAAGGAAAAAAAAAATTAAAAATGTCTGATCTCAAAACAACCAAGGATGCCTTGGTAGCTTCCCTCTTTGAACTCTCCAAAGCCGCTGAAGTTGCCGCCTCCGTGTCTGTCGGATTCTACAAAAAGACCACTACCGAAGAAGCTTTGGCTGCTTCCTTACACAATGTTCTGGAGGCCCACGAAGCTGTAGCTGACGCTGCATCCAAATTGTCGCCAAAGGCCAAGAAGGCTGCTGCCACCGGTAAGAAGGCCAAGAACGAAGAAAAGGCCATTGCAAAGGAAGCAATTGAGAAGGAAAATGGCTCAATTGACGCTCCAGAAGGGAAGGAAAAGAAGAAGAGAAAGAAGGTCGAAAAGGACCCTAACGCTCCAAAGAAGCCATTGACCATGTACTTCGCTTACTTATTCCACCACCGTGATTTGATCCGTGAGGACAGAAAGAAGAACGAACTCCCACCATTGAGTGCTACTGAAATCACTGACATAGTGAAGAAGCAGTGGGAATCCGTTACTGACGATGAAAAGAACAAATGGCAAAAGAAATACCAAGATGAGTTGAAGGACTACCAAGTCAAGAAGGAAGCTTACAATGCCACCAAGGTTGAAGACTCTGGCAAGCTCCCATCTGCTGGTGCCACTTTACCATCTCAGGGATCTCCAGCTACCACTGCTATTGTTGAGGAAGCTACCACTGGCGCTGAAGTTGAAGTTCCAGTTGTTGCTCCAGTCAAGGAATCCAAGAAGGAGTCCAAGAAACGTTCTAAGGACACTGATGAGGCTTCAACCACCAAGAAGGAAAAGAAGTCCAAGAAGTCCAAGAAGGAAAAGGCCGAAAAATAATTGGGGCCATTTTCCCTCCCTTCCAATGTTTTCTTCCATCCTTTCAGGGGCTTTCTTCACCAAAGTTTTTGTTTGTAATTTCTATTGTGTATTATTTCTTTATTGTATAATGATTCAAAAATAAAATGTATAATGTTAACAGTAATCATAATGTTGCATGAAAAAAAAAAGTACATTGAAAAAGTGTATGCTAAGTATGTAAATGGTATATATATAGTGTAACGAAAAGAAGATTTGTGGCCCTAATGTCCCTTCTTCTTTTGTTTCGTTATATGCGCTCTCAAAACCTTCTGTCTGTCACGCAAGGATAACTTTTGCTTACCTTGGACGGACTTCTTGTGAATCATCATAACGAAATTCTTCTTTCTGGCCTTCTCCTTGTTAGTTGTAGAGTGTGGAGCGTCTCTCTTACCCTTTCTGGATCCGAACTTTTCACGGTCTTCCTTACCTTCAGTGGCAGCGGCAATTCTCTCTTCACGCAATTGCTTGTACTTAACCTTACCTACCAACGTGGTGGAGTCAACTTCTTCTTCGTTCTGTTGCTTACCTCCCATCAACTTGTCATAACCGGCCTCGACACGTAACTCTTGTAACTTGGAGAAATCCGCTGGAGTCAAGATAGAGGAAGTAAGGACTTCGGTCATGGCCTTCTCCTTTGCTGCGAGTTCTTCAGCCTTCTTTGCCTCAGCTTCTTCAGCTCTAGACTTTTTGGATACCTTGGTGAGTTTTGTCTTCTTCTTAGGTCTAGCAGCTTCGTCAGCATCAACATCTTCTCCTCCTTCAACTTCCTCTTCTTCTTCTTCTTCTTCGTCAGAAGAGAGATCTAACTCGGACTCGTCGTCCTCGTCATCGTTACTGTTGTCTGCATCCTTTTCGTCTTCGCTATCAGAGATTTCTATATCCTTTCCATCATCCTTAACGCTAACCCATTCACCTTCAATGTCGCTTTCATCTTCGTCTTCTTCATCGACTTCCCAATCAGCGTCATTTTCTTCAGTGCCGTCCAATCCTTGTGCAACCTTCCACTTGGCCAATAACTCGATACCTGGAATGCTTGTAACGGTCGAGCTTTCAACACCGAATTGTGGTAAACCAGTCTTGGATCCAGATTGTAACTCTATACTTGCAGTCTTACCTCTGTCTTTTCTTAACAACATTTCTGGTGCAACCTCTCTGTAAAGTGAGATTAAACCTCTAGCAGCAGTGACAACTGCCTTGGCCTTAGAACCCTTATACTCAGTTAAATCTTGCAATAATGGGGCATCAATGGCCAATGGAGCTCTTGATAAGATTTCTCTGATGGTGTTCAAACCAGCTGATGCAACTTCTGCGGACACACCGTCACTGACGAATTCATCGGCAATTTTACGCACCATGGTTAAGATGTTTTCAGGAGGAACAAGATCATGGGATGCTTGAGCTGAGGCTGCCATAATCTGAGTGACATTTCTTTGCTTTGGAGTCAAGTACTTCAAGAAGAAGGAGTAAATTCCCAAAACAGTCAACTTGTGGGTACCGATCAATCTTGAAATCAAGTTCATGAACAAGATCTTTTGGTCCAAGTCGAACTTGTTGGAGTTCTTACCACTCAAGTGGGTTTCGAACAACTGTTCTGCGAAACCTTGTGGGTCTCTCAACAAGTGGATAGCTGAAAAGTTCAAGTATGTAGCACTGTTCTTGGCGTTGGACTTCTTCTTAACCACTTTGGCGGCTTGATCTAACTTTCTAGATCTCTTGGATGTCTTTTTGTTTATGGTCAACTTGTGCTTCAATGCAGTCATATCGAATCCATCTTCGTCACTTGAGTCATCCTCGAAAGCTTCTTCTCTTTCCTTGTCGGCACCGATGAAAAACTTACAACCAGCGACTGCGATCTTGACATCTGAATGAGTAGCTGCTTGGGTCATAATTTCAATAGTTCTTGAATCGTCCCAGATACCTCTCTTCCATAATTCTCTAGTTAATTTGGTTGCCCATAACCCTTGTGGGCCACGCTGCTCTAATAAATTGAACAATAACGCTTGGGTTGATCTGTTTAATTTCTGGTTCTTAGCACCTGTGTTGACAGACTTCAATAAGGAGATCAATGTACTATAAATTTGGTGTCTTAATGCTTTCACGTGTTGACCAACAGTTGCATCGTTGGTGGCACTGTATGCGGTTAACAATGGGAAAATGGTTTGAATCAAAGATTCGGCCAGAATCACGTCCTTGTTTCTCAACATAGTGAGGCATGATATTATCTTTTCTCTCAACTCTGGTGAAAGGTTTCTGTGGTTGTTCAATAAGATTTCCTTCAACTCTTCTGGGAAGTTTGCAGTTTCCTTAGGGTAACAGCTGCACACAGCTGAAACGAATCCAATTAATTCTGCAAAGTTTTCTCCCTTCTCTGAGGCAGAGGGATTCATCAAGAAGATATCACGTAACGATTCATAGTGAGCATACTGTTGTAAAAACTCTTCGTGGTATGATTCTGGATCTCTACGCACAACATTTTGAAGCAAAATGATATTCGTAGGGAGAATAGCGGCTCTTCTTCTTTTACCCATCTTGTTCTTATATGAATATGTTTATCTAGAAATGCTAATAAAGTTATACACTTGGAGGTGCAACAAATTATCTAGTCAAAAGCAGTTTCACCTCTGCTTTTTTTTCTTCACTAACTCTTCTCAAAATATTTGGAGTTTGCATATAGACGAGATGGCGATGAGCACGAGATTAGGAAATTCTCGTTATGTATGGGGGAGCCAAAATCTCACACGGTCGCACCACATAC
Source organism: Dujonia boleticola (assembly GCA_029581775.1). NCBI lineage: Eukaryota > Fungi > Ascomycota > Pichiomycetes > Serinales > Debaryomycetaceae > Dujonia > Dujonia boleticola. The sequence continues at coordinate 169,524 of JARGRU010000017.1, forward strand.
AGGAGATATCAGTGTCTACATTAATAGAATATCTTGTATTCGTAATTATTGTTATTATTATTAGTTATACATGTTCGTGTAATTACCTCTCTTTAAGTTATACGTTTAGCCTGTTAGTATTTTCCCTTAGCAAATCCTTCTTTATTTACCTAATCTCTGGTTGGATCCAAAAAGAGTTCACCCAATGTGGTATAGTTGATCTTCTTGGAAAACGATTTTCTGGAGAGCATTCTCTTTGCACTATCTGCTGCAGTTAATGGTTCGCCAGACTTTCCGTCAACTCCGATGTCATTCAAGGCATTATTCATACCCATTTGGTTGGCGTAATCGCCGCCCAAGTCGTCACCGTTGCCCATGACACCACCAATTGCATTCCCATTGCTGTTCTTCTTTCTCCTTTTCCTTGCTGCTCCGGATGTATTTCCAGTCAATTCATCTGCTTCCGCCTTTAACCGTTTCTTCTCTTGAGCAATCAAGAAATCCTGGTTCAAACCTGTCCATACTCTTTCCTTTAATTCAATCTCCTTGTCGTTCAACAAAAACGAATCAAGTTCACCGTCGCTCAAATCGTCAAACTTATCGACTTCCGAAGATATTTTGTCCAACAATTCGGCACTCTTGGGTAAGTTCTTCACGAGGTTTCTAGGGCGATTTAATGCAATTCTTCTAGCTTCTTCATCTTCATCCTCGCTGTCACTTTCATTCACTGTGGGTGTCGCGGAACCTTCTGAAGGGTTCTCGTATAAGGATTTCGTCATGAACTTGGTTTGTTTCTTTATTGCCCTCTTACAGAATTCCTTGAGCTCTTTCTCGTCCAAATCACATCCTTTCAAGACGCTACTCATTATAAGATCTCTGTCGTACTTCGCCCTTTCATCGGGAGTCTTGCATTCATCTTTTTCTTTCTGCACTTGGAATCTTCTTTTAATGTTTTCATCAACGTTTTCAATAGATTCTTGGTTTTGGGTTATTTGGTTCCTTAACTTGGTTTCCAACTTTCTATTCTTATAGTATGAAGGAGGTTTTATGCCATCTACTTTTTCTCCGTCTCTGACTTGCTTCACGGTCAAATTTCCAGAGTTTGTCTTCTTGAATTCATTCAATCTCTTTTGCAATGTCTCCTCGGCGACATGCGCAACCTTCACAATCTCAGAGTGGAGTCTTCTGAAGTTGTTCATTCTGGCGGCAAGTAGCACACATGCACCTGCAATACCAGCTGGTCTTCTTCCTTCGTGTATCCAATCGTTGGCCATTCTCTGTGCTAATTTGGTTGCATCCTTGACGACTTTTGTAAGGGAGGTGCCGAACTCTAACTTCTCGGCAAAATGCTGGATAAAGATAGATGGGTCTGCTAATGGCAAATCTCTAATTTCCAATACCTTAACCATCTTTAAGAAACTTGCACCTAAGGAATACACGGATATTTGCAACAAGGAGCTGAAATCTATTAACATGTGATGAGTCTTTTCCTTTCTACAGGCGACGTATAAGCAAGCTGCAAGGACATTCTGCGATCGTCTACCTTGAACGAAGTTATTCAACAATGCTAATCTGAACCATTCCCCTGCCATATCAGCTATGTGGGGCTGGACACCCAATGCGGCGGCTATCTTTCTGATCTTGTCTTTACCGTTCTTCAACGTTTGCTCTTTACTTTCTAATGCATTTTGTCTTCCTCCAAAGGTAGCTCTGACTTGGTCCGAGCCAACCATAGCACCCTGCACCATGGCAGCCCCAGACGAGGTTTCTCCGAACTGGACCTCACTAACAATGGGGTTTTCAATCTGGACTCTACCACACTTCATACACGACACATCGCCTGAAGTGCCGTTCGAGTCGGCTAACCTTCCACCACAGAATCTACAAGCTCCGTTCATCTTTTAAGTTTTAATATATGCCTTCGATGCACCGAAACTTTAAGTACACTATTCCTTGAATTGAGAAAAAAAAAAAGGTAGCAGCTAAAACTTGATTTGCTTCTTAATATGTTGCTCTGTTCGAATATATGTGCTACCACTAATAATATGTGTTGTATGAGTCAAACTCTAATGGGATGCTTTTTGTGTTGTAGAGATCTATGTTTATTTTCTTTTTTCTGTTATTTTTTTTTTTTTTTGCCTACTTATTAATTTACTGTTATCTATAGCAGAGGTGATGTGGTGGTCACGTGCGCGTTTCCACGGTGATGAGTCAAGTACAATTTCCTGTGGAAGCAGATGGTTGCAAAAAGAAAGTTGGTTTGAGACGTAAGAGGCAGTATATACTGATGCTGATGTGTCTTGAGGTATCTTCGTTTTGCTTATAACTTACGGCAAACAAACAATTCTAAGGCTGCATTGTACCATGAAATTGCGTGGGGGGTGAATTGAGTCACCATATAAGTCAATGACTCCGAGCACTTCAGCAGCTTCTCTTTTTTGCGTTCATGGTATGTGAGCTACAGGGGCGCAGATCGTTTTGAATCTGGATTCCTCTTATTCATATCCACATCTTTGTCTATTCATCGCAGCTGGTTTTCCAATTGGCTGTGCGGTCAAACCCTAATTTTGTTGCACGCGGATTTATAGCATCCACAGTAAATATGGAGTGCTAACAAAAAATAAAAAATTCTGTACCGAAATTAATTGTTTGCACCCTCTCTCAGCCGTAGTATCGATAACTAAAGACTCGACTTGAGGAGAGAACAGACAACCTCGTGAATTGCACCATGAGCTCAAACCCAAAAGGAAGGTTCAATCTTTCCAGCTTCAGTGGAGGTGCCAGGACTCCAACTGAGAACTCACAGTCAAGACCCCTAACCCCTAACTCAAAACCCGTTAACCATGAACCACAGGAACTCACATCATTGATATCTAACTTGAACACAAATGTTGTTATGAAAGTTTCCTCCTCTGAGCCCAGAGATGCCCTTCAGCTGGAGAGAACTTGCTTGACCTTCATTCGTTTTGCAAGCACGTTGTTTTTCACCGCCTTGGGTATAGTTTTGAATTTCAGATTCAAAACTTCGCTGTCTAAATCTGAGGATGGACATGGGTCTCAAAGATCAACATACTCCACTGTCGTTTCCTTTATATTGATTTTCTTATCACTTGCTGTGCTAGTGGTAAGCGGTTTCAGTTACATGATTACAATTAATAGGTATGCTGCGCACAAGATTAACAACTACGGGTTCAACAATTTCACATCTGTCATTTGCTTCACATCTGTTGTGATAACGTTGATGGGTATAAGTATAACTTTGATTGTTGAAGGTTACTTAGAAGAAGAGTCTTAAAAGGTATCCGGTGGCTGGTCCTCTCCAAATAGTGAAAGTGTTGGGCAAAGCGCTCTCTTATTTAAATTTATAGCGAAATATAGATTACATTTTGAAAGGGTCTTCTGTATGATGAAAATTAATGTATATTTGTATGTAGTTGTTTAACTACCCCTGGTCTATAAAATTGTGATTATGCTTCTACTTTCTTCAGCTTCTTGGTTTTCTTTCCCTCGGTACGCACCTCTTCGCCCTTCTTTCTCTTGTTATTCTTTCTCTTTTCTCCGAAATTCTCCCTGTCCATGTCCATCAAGGCTTCTCTCTTTGCTGAACTTGTCTGCTGTAATGATTCCTTGATAACCTTGTTATCGTCGACGTCTTCGAGTAAGTCCATCTTCTTGTTAACCTTTTCTTCAATAGACAAGATTCTTTCGACATCTTTTTCAGTAACAACACTAATAGATGTACCCTTTCTGCCTGCTCTTGCGGTTCTACCGACTCTGTGAATGAAATCGTCTGCATCAGCAGGGATATCATAATTTATGACTAGTTCAACGGTAGGAATGTCCAAACCTCTAGATGCAACGTCGGTGGCAATTAAGATTCTGGCAGCACCAGCTCTGAATCTATGTAACGAGTTTGTTCTCTCTGTTTGAGGCATTTCTGAATGTAAAGATGCAACACGAAGTTCCAATTTTCTCAAGGTTCTACGTAAAACTTCGGCTGTGTGGGTCTTGTTGACAAAAACGATTGCAGTGGACTTTTCATATGCTGGTAACGTTAATATGTTGTGTAAGTAGGCTTCTTTCACATATGATGGGATGAAAATGTACTGGATCTTCAAAGTGGATGGAATAGCGACCTTGTCCACGCTCTCCACTTCATGAATGAACACTTCTGGCTTCCCCTTTGGTGTTGGCTTATCCTTTAAGGCTCTAACAGCGTCGGTGACTGTAGCGGTGAAAAGTAAGGTTTGTCTCTTGTCACTTGATGGCAAGACATTGAAACATCTCTCAAGGTCACCACCAAAACTATTGCTCAACAATCTGTCCGCTTCATCTAGAACTAGATACTTAACTCTACGCAATCCTCCGATGGTGTCCTCTCCACTATTCAAGATGTGATCTGCCAATCTACCTGGAGTGGCGATTACGAAATGGGGTCTCTTTTGCAATTCAAGGGCTTGCTTGACGATATCTTCACCACCCACGATAACACTTATTCTTATATTCATAGATGCTCCCAATGCGGCAAACTGTTCTGCGATTTGAAGCGCCAATTCTCTTGTAGGTGTCAATACGACACCAAATATCCCACTAGGGTCCTCGGACCACTTTGTGAGCATTGGCGATGCAAATGCAATGGTCTTACCACTACCGGTTTTGGCCCCTCCGATACAGTCATGTCCCTTCAAGATTTTCGGTATACATGCTGTTTGAATCGAGGTTGGAGTTGTGATTTTCATTGCATTCAATGCTTCTTCAAGCCATTTGGCGACCCCTAAGTTTTGGAATGACATATTTTATATTCTTGGTTTTTCAAATACTAGTATTAGCAATATGAGGAAGGTAGAATGAAGGCTTTTAATGTGCCTAAGTATGGTAAAATCTTAGTGGAGTAAGTAGTGAGTTGTAGTACACCAGGTAGGCATCATTTAATCAAAAAAAAAAAAAAAAATTAAAAATGCGATGAGAGCGATGAGAAGTTGCAGATCGTGCAAGTCGCTAGTACTACGGAGTATATTTGACAAGCACTCAAGGAAGTTCACCAGGAAGAAGATAATTTTGTGAAAGTGGCATTGGTTAGGGACACAATGGAATTTATCGACTGCTTGTTCTCTCAACTACTAAAAATCCAAGAATCCTCATGAATATTGCTGACTTGAAATGCCTTGCAATTGCTTGTATAGTGAGATTTTTCACTATTTGCAACAACTGCGAGCGCAAGTTGAATATTGAAATTTCAAACTCAAAATCACAGTCCCCGTACATAATGTTTACTCTAGCTAAAAACCTTCAAAATGATGGCTTCTCATAAATATTTTAAGCCCTTCACGCTGAGGGTGATACAGGCAAAGCCATGCAGTCGATATTTGCATACAACTTCACCACTTTTTATCAACCCACTCCCGGATAATGCCCCTACTCAATCAGAAAATGAAAAGTGGTTACAGCATTTATCGGAAGAAACCGATGACCAGGACTTCGATTCAGACAATACCAGCAATATCCCCGGCTCTGAGATGCCCTCAAATTTCGTATTGACCAGAGTCAAGGGCAAAAAAGTTGACCTTGGTGAAGAGAGAACGTTAAAGGATTTAAAGTTTAATGTTGTAGGTGAAGACAAGTTTGGTTTCAGTGATCTTTCCATGACGTTGAAAGATTATTTGATGGGAAGTGAATATTCACAGAGTATATTCTCAAGATTTTCAAATAACAGAATCAATCAAGGCAGAAAAGTCGAGCAAAAGACTTTCGTTGATTTGAAAATCGTATCTATTGGGAGTGGCAAAGGTGGGAGTGGATGCGTCTCGTTCTTGAGAGATACGAATAGACCCATCGGTCCACCAGATGGTGGTGATGGAGGTGATGGTGGTGATGTTTACATTAGGGTAATTGAGGGCCTCACATCCTTACACAAGGTTCGCAAAGCTTACAGAGCAGGAACTGGCGCAAGTGGGACAGGCAGCCAGCTAGACGGGAAGAGAGGTGATGACATCATCATCGACGTCCCCGTTGGAACAACTGTGAGATGGATCCCAGATCCAGTTGAGATCAAACAACTTGTCAAGCAAACCAAGGGTAACTTGTCGAATACTAATTTCCAAATCAAAGGGTACGGTAACTACAAGGATGATCCAATCATATCGAATGTGCAATTGTTCAGAAACAACCTGTACGGAGTAGGTGAAGGATGGATATTCAAAGACAAGGACCATCAATATCACATTGAAAGAGATTACTTCAATGACTTGAACAAGACGGTCAGTATTTACGACAAAGAAATCATTTCAGAAGAGATGAGCGTTGATCGTTTCCCCTTGCTCGGCATTGATTTCGACAAGCCCACTGTAAAGCCAATCTTATTCTTGAAAGGGGGGAAGGGAGGCATGGGTAATATGCATTTCCTAACCAAGGATATCAGAAACCCTAGATTCGCCAAAATGGGCAGAGAAGGGTTGACAGGTTCATTCCTTTTTGAATTAAAGCTTATTGCTGATTTAGGTTTAGTGGGATTACCTAACGCAGGAAAGTCCACATTATTGACTGCCATCTCCAAGGCAAGACCTAGAATCGGGCATTGGGAATTCACCACGTTACAGCCTACTATCGGTACGATTTTCACCAGGATCGACGAAGATCCATTCACAGTCGCTGATATCCCTGGGATCATCAAGGGAGCGCTGGACAATAAGGGGATGGGCTTAGATTTCTTGAGACATATCGAGAGATCAGGTGGACTTGTTTTCGTTGTGTCCTTGGAAAGCAAGAAATTAAAGGAATCTGGAGAGCCAGATCAAGAACATTCCCCTGTAAACGACTTGCAAATCCTCATAGATGAATTAACAATGAAGAAAATTGAGAACAAGAAAATTTTGGTGGTTGCAACCAAGGCCGATTTAAGCGAGAATGGAGACAAGTATTTACAGCTAAAGGAATTTGTTGATAAGCAACAAAGTGGAGAATGGAAGATAATTCCGGTATGCGCCATGAAAGGAGAGAACATAGAGAAGTGTATCCAGTTGATGAGTGAAACGGCAAGGGGTTAATGCTTAAACGCTAAGGGGTAAAGATTCGCGAGGTGCGACAGTCTTGGGTTCACAACCGTGCCACTAAAACATCATACGATTGTTTTCGGTTTCAGAGAAAGTAGTTGCAACATCTGCATCGACACTCTATTGTATGGATTCTTCCCCTCGTTTTAGGAAATCATTGGCCAACAAAAGCAGTAATGCTGCAAATATGCGAACAAGGCTTGGGTGTATTTTTTTGACGAATTCAGGCACGATCTTAGAATGCGAATCGTCTAGGGTGTTGTAGTAGCACGGTTAATTTTTTACTTGTACATAGTAGTATATCATCTAGGTAAATATAAATCCTTGTAAATATTAATAACTATAGAATCTATATAAAGAAAAAAGCCAAAAAAAAAGCCTGTGAGTTGTAAAAAAAAAAAAAAAAAGATTAAAAATAAATAGTAGTCGTAACTTCGTCGTCAATCATGATGTTGTGTGCGTATGCGTTTGTATGTATATGTGCCTGTGTGTGTATGTATGTGTGTGTGTATAATCGGAATGCTATGCTTGTTGCCCCTTTCTACGGCTAATGACAGCATCCACCGAATCCATGATATGGTTGTAAGAATACAGTAATGGTTTGGCAAATGTAGTATCCATACCCAACTCTTCATACTCCATGACATGTTCCGGATTGGATCTGGTGGTGACTGCAATGAGCCCTAAGAGATGATTGCTTTCTCTAACCTTTTGAGCCAACTCCTTTCCAGATAATTCGGGCATTTCAATGTCTAAAAAGCACAAATCGTAGTTGGATTCTTGAATCATCGTCAACGCTTCCAAAGGGTTGGTGGTTATGTGAATCTCGGAGCTGGGATAAAGCTTGCTGATGAGCCTAGATAAGATACGGAGGTTGATCTTGTTGTCGTCAACGCAGATAAACTTGTATGTAGCCGTCAGTGGCATGTAGGATTTATCGTCAGAAACTGGAGTGTTCACTGAAGTGGGAGCATTTGAAGGGACAATAGAACCCCTTCTGCCTATGAGAGGATATGTGGATGTAGGTGAACCATCTTGCTCTATAGGAGACACGTACTGGATTTGTTGGTCCAAATCCACAGTGTCCAAGTTGATGATTTGCCTGTATGGGTTGATCCCTGGACCACTTATTGGTGATCTGCCAATCATTGGCAGCTCTGTGTTTAATTCGGGTTGAGACGGTTTCAGCTTGTATCTGAAGTAATCGTTATGGTCTTCATATGTGTAGTTTGGGCTCACGTTACTCGATGGAGGAGTAGAGAGCGGCGCGTTGTAGCGGCTGGCACTGCTATTACCATGATTGGAATTGTTGAAGTTTATGTTTGCCTCGGAGATGTCTGACAGCTGTGAAGTGATTTGCTTGTTGGTGGGTGCTGGAGACTGGAACGAGTCCATTTGTTTGAAGATGTCCATTGTGAACTTGAACCTCCTAGTCATGATGAAACTGCTCTGTAGGTATATATAAGTTTGATAAATGATCGAATTGAGTGAGTGTACTGAATATATAACTTAAAGAACGGACGTTGGGTTTCGTGATGTAAGGAGAAAAATCAGGTATGCCGACGATTATCTCTTTTATATTGAATTCGACAATCTGAGTACTCTGTTCGTCTCTTTTTTTTTTATTGTAATTCTGTTGTGAAATATATTTGTAGCCCTCGCAACTATGTATCCGCCTTATGCATTAACAACACTTTGTGGGGATAATAGGTGTTACAAATAGTATGTGAAAGGAAGGTATAACAGTTGGTTAAACTATAACTCTAGACGTCAATAAAATACAATAGAGTCTGGGAAAAGTGAAGAAAAGAGTAGAAGAAATTGACATTTCTTTCTCCATGTAAGGAATTGTTCTACTTATTATATCAAACAAGAAAGATTTGGCAAAAGTGTGTTCCACGCCTTTCTCTTTTTTTTTTTTTTTTTTTTTTTTTTTTGACTCTTAAATTTGCTAGTGCATTAGAAAATTTGTCTTCACCATCAATCCACCGCCTATTCCTTCGAATATTTTCTCGAAATACTGCATGAATTTAAGTTTTTACTTTAATAATTTTCCTCTTTCAACATGTCGCACCCATAAACTCAACCGCCTTTAGTGTATGCATTGCTTTTTTCCGCTATCTTTTTTTTTTTTTTTTCTTATTTTTTCGGATTCTCGCCTCTGACTGAGATTGTTTTCACGCTTTCCAACATTTAGCACTTACCGAACTTTTTAAGCTTTGAATTGCAAAAGCGTTAGAATGTTTAATGGCAATCGGGTAAGTGAGTATCAGAATAATCTTATCGTCAAGTACTGATTAGGGAAAGAGCGAAATACCAGGCGCCATTGTTCCCACCACATTCTCCTTCCACTTCTAGTCTGTCTATCTCCTCTGCGTTTAAAACACTGGTATATCTCGGATAAGTTGTATCACGGTTATAGCAACCGCTGCGTATTGTTGCTCATCAAATCAATTAGGATCACTTTCCGTTAAATCGTGAATATTTTCTTTTTTTTTTTTTGCATTTCTTTTTTTATTTTTTTTTATTTTGACTTCTCGTTGTCTCCCCTTCGGTTCTCTCTTTGTTAACGCTTTCTTTTCTTCTTCTTGCAGAGGGATGCAGGGGATGTGGGAAACCTATGCTTCCGAAATAATTAAGAAAAAAAAGCATGAGACTTCATACTGATGCCCGAAAAAATCAAACCGATACATCCGACCCTCGGACGTTGTTGCTGTACAAAGTTCACTTGCCTCCATATTGCAACTCCGTTTCAAATTATCTAAATCCACCTTTCGTTATGGTTGCCAAATTTCTCCCAAAGTTTCCTAATTTGATCAAATATCTGTTGAAACCTTATTTCACTCAATCTCATTTTTTTTTTTTTTTTTAGGTTCTTTTTTAACTAGTAATTTTCGTATCTCATCCTGTATGTATCCGTTTTTTCCACCTTTGTAGTCTCACTATTCGTGTATTTTTTTTTTTATTTTTTTATTTTATTTTTCAATCTGGGCTGGAGGTCGCCTTAGTTGTAAAATAAATGATGAGCGGGGCATTTCATAATGTCACCCCCGAATCGAGTCAAACTTGAAAAAAAAAAATTTTTCTTACCTTAACCAACTAGAATCACGAGATCTAACGGGCAGCATAGAAGCCATGATGTTTGCAACATTCTCATCTCTTTTCCGCTATATGTTTGGAGTGAAATTCCTATTGATCTGAAACAATGCTTCAGATTGAGATCCATCAAATTCTATCTTGAAACGAAGGTTATCGACACAGGCATTTTTCATAATGGTTTTTTCTACATCTAGAAAGATTCAAAGATTTGATAGTGTCTGTTCTCCTTTTTTTTTTTACAAAGGGTTCTACCACTGAATGTGCTTCATTAGGCATCAATAAGCAAAAGTTTAATTCTTTTTTTTATTTTCTATTTTCTTTCTATTATTCAAAAGGTTAAAGCACTTCTGATTACAGTCATTATTATGATGCCTTTTGAGACGTAATTCCAAATACACCACCCTGTTATAATGGGGAACGGCTTAAATCTTTGCTAACACTCCATTTATTTTAGAGTAAACTGCATATACGAAAGATTAATGTAGTAAGTTTACTATAGTGAAAAGAAAGACGTTCGCTTAAATTGTGAATGACACTAAAAACACCTCATTACAGACCCTAAAAGTGTGAAATGTGTTAAATCTACCTCGCTGTAAAGTGGGGTAGTGGTTGGGGGAGCTACACAAGAACAATACTTGATCTACCGAACCTTAAATGTTGTATTTGTATTCCTTCTCTAAGCGAGATGTTGGAACGAAATTGATTACTTTTTTCTTGATTTTCCAAGTTTCGCCCAAAATATTGTTTATCCCCCACCGTAAAAAAATATCTGGGGGACCGTAAATGAATAATTTTACCACATTTACCTCAAACTTGACATACGGCGAATTGATGATTACAATATTTTATGGCATGTTCTCTGTACACGGTGACTGTTGCATGCTTCATAGCGGCAGGACAGCCCATCACCCAAGATACACCGCATGATGTAGAAAGCCGTGGAAGCCACTTGCGTTGCGTAAAATTTCAAATAAACTCGAAGTAGTAGTTTCTCATCTTGCATAGTTTACCCCACACAATAAAACACAGAATACTCTACCTGCCAAATTTTAACTAATGCTCTTGTATACTATCGAGTCAGTTGAGGACACATACACACAAAAAGCTTTGGAATTTGAATTATTTTGATCACCTTATATTTTTCAAAATGTATTGTAGAATAAAGCTGAACATTCTTGAGGAAGAATCGCGCTTAACGGAAAAAAATTATTTACTTTCCTAAAGTACGCTGGTATGGCGCAGTGGTAGCGCAGCAGATTGCAAATCTGTTGGTCCTTAGTTCGAGTCTGAGTGCTAGCTTACTTACTTTTTTTTCATTTCAAGCCAGTATCAAGAATGTGAACTATGGAGTACTGAGTCTGCGCCAACACTAAGAAAGCAAATCCATTTTGGTTCAAAGTCCCCTCTCTCAACAAGACAACTATTGTATCTGTTTCGCCTTATTCGTGGAGTTTGCTTACAAAATTTTGACCGGAACTCATCCAGGTTTGCTAACTAGCCACCACTTTGATTATCATTTTCGCAATTACTAAACTCTTTTTGGATAAACTGAAAAAAAAAAAAAAATAAAGATAAAAAATGGATGCATAAAATTCCTGGATTTGCCACACCTTACTATACACATACAACCGACTTTATCTAAACAAATTATTTCATTGATTGATCTGATAGTGACTGGTGTTAACAGTGGCAAGTATTTGAGGAAGCAGTTCATGATGACAGAGTCGGACCGCAGTGATACTTTGGTTCCGTATGTGGTGGTTGTGAATAAAGCCGAATCCACAGAGCAACCATTTTCCAAGCTGAAACTCCTACAGTTACTCACTAGCCTTTCGTTTGATCTCGATACGTCTCATTTAAAACTTCAAGATCTTTCGAACAAAATCTGTAAGTTGCTACCCCCCAGACTAAATTTAAATGAGTTATTTGATTTAGTTTCCGAGACAATTGCTGCAAGAACAATCTACCATCCAGACCACGCAATGTTGGCTGGTAGGGTGACGGCCAAAAAGATACAGCAAATGCTCAAAAATGTTTCGTTCAGTGAAAACGTTGCTTCAATTGACTCGATGGTGAGTAATACGAAGCTGACTTTATTATCGGAAAAGTTTGTGTCCACAGTGAGTAGCAATGCTGACTTCTTTGATCGCTTGATTCGAGCAGAGCGAGATTTTGACTTCTCCTTCTTTGGAATCAAAACCTTAGAGAAGCTGTACTTACTCAAGGTGGGGGCAAAGTCTGAGAACAGAGGATATAGAAGAAAACGAGACTTTGATGGAGGAGAAGTAGAAGAAGGTGGTGGAACCAGAGGCGATGAAAGTGGGGAACGCATCGTGGAGACTCCCCAATTTATGTTTTTGAGGGTTGCAATTGGGATTCACGGTGACGACTTGAATTCTGTTAAGGAGACTTACGACTTGATGTCTCAGAGATATTTTATCCATGCGTCACCAACCTTATACAACGCTGGGAGTGACTTTAATTATTTATCGTCCTGTTTCTTGGTTGCAATGGAGGATGATTCAATAGATGGAATATTCAAGACATTACACACAACTGCGTTAGTTTCCAAAGCTTCTGGTGGAATTGGGTTACACGTACACAATATCCGAGCCAACGGGTCGCACATTGCCTCGACTAATGGAACGTCTTCTGGCTTAATACCGATGCTAAAGGTGTTCAATAACACTGCCAGATATGTCGACCAAGGAGGGAATAAACGGCCCGGTGCGTTTGCAATATATTTAGAGCCATGGCATAGTGATGTTTTCGATGTATTAAACATGAAAAAAAATCATGGGAAAGAGGAAATGCGTGCCAGAGACTTATTCTTTGCCCTATGGATACCTGATTTATTCATGAAGAGAGTGAAGAATGACGAAGATTGGACCTTGTTTTCTCCAGACGAAACACCTGGCTTGTCAGATTGCTACGGCGAAGACTTTGAACGCTTATACTTGAAGTATGAAAAAGATGAAAGTAAAGTCATGAACAGAATTAAAGCACAGAAACTCTGGTACGCGATTATTCAGTCCCAGACCGAAACTGGCGGCCCCTACATGCTCTACAAGGATTCTTGCAATAGAAAATCAAATCAGCAGAATTTGGGCACAATCAAGTCTTCAAACTTGTGCTGTGAAATAATTGAGTACTCTTCACCTGAGGAAACTGCAGTTTGCAATTTAGGTTCCTTAGCGTTGCCCTCCTTTGTGACCCTGGTAGAAGAGGATCCCGATAACGTCAAGGTTGATTTCAAAAAGATTCATCACGTTACGAAAATTTTGACTAGAAACTTGAACAAAGTGATTGATGTAACAAAATACCCTGTCCCCTCGGCCGAGCTCTCCAACAAACGACACAGACCTATTGCCGTTGGTATTCAAGGGTTAGCGGATTTGTTTTTGGAATTGAGATTGCCATTCGATTCTGAGGATGCCAAAAGACTAAACATCCAGATATTTGAAACTATTTACCATGCAGCAATTGAGACTTCTATTGAACTAGCCATATCGGAGGGGAAATACGAATCCTTTGAAGGTTCACCTGCATCCAAGGGCTTGTTGCAATTTGACTTGTGGAATCACAAACCAAGTCAATTATATGACGATTGGGATGAGTTGAAGGCGAAAGTGCAAAAATATGGACTTCGAAATTCATTACTTGTTGCACCTATGCCAACCGCCTCCACATCTCAAATATTAGGGTTCAACGAATGTTTTGAGCCATATACGTCCAATATTTATACGAGAAGAGTCCTATCAGGGGAATACCAGGTTGTCAATAAGTATTTACTCAGAGACTTGATTGATCTAGGAATCTGGAATTCTGCCATGAAGGACAAGATCTTGATCGACAACGGTTCTATCCAAAACATTGCATCAATCCCGCAGGAGATTAAGGACCTTTATAAGACAGTTTGGGAGATTCCCCAGCGTACAATTATTGACATGGCAGCTGATAGAGGCAAATTCATTGATCAGCTGCAAAGCATGAATATCTATATGAAGAATCCAACACTCGGGAAATTGACCAGCTGCCATTTCTATGGTTGGGAGAAGGGATTGAAGACAGGGATGTATTACCTCAGAACTCAGGCTGCCGCAAGAGCAATCCAGTTCACAGTGAATAACGAGGAGATCAAGAACTTGGCGCAGGGCCAAGTTGCACCACTAAAGAGAAGGAGGTACGAAAAGACAGAACATTTAGAGAGGGCAGAATTACAGGGAGAGGATGAGAAGGGAAATGTTTCTGGAGTAACAGAAGCAATCTCAGAGATAACAGAAGATTCGTATGATATTCACGACACGACGCCGGTGGCTTGTGAATTGACTAATACCCCCAATTGTGAATCATGTTCTGGATAAAAGACGACACACACACAATTCTTGTACATACAACACAGATATATCACGAATCTTAGACTACGATACCTGTACATATTATAATAAACACCCACCAATTAGCCAGCATCTCTTTACCACTACCCAGATCACACGCCTGGTACGGCCAGGCCCGCACAGGCATCGCCACCTGCGAACAAAACTGACACGAGAAAACCTCTTCTCCGTAGACACGCCTGTGTAGCGTAATGGTTAACGCGTTTGACTTCTAATCAAAAGATTCCGGGTTCGACTCCCGGCATGGGTTCTACGTATGCGGTCTTAGCTCAGTTGGGAGAGCGTCAGACTGAAGCTCATACTTCGGTCATAAGAAATCTGAAGGTCCTGTGTTCGATCCACAGAGATCGCATATCTTTTTTGCATTATAAAGGGAGTAGGAAGGTAAAGAAAGGTGTTGTTACAAAATCGCATGTCGCATTTCCCAATTTGGATCGCGAGTGTCCTGTATATGATACGCGGAGTGCATAAGACTGTGTGGTGGTCTACGTGCAGTACTAAAAGATATACCTTGTGTGTAGACATGAAGAGCTAATTCTTGATTAGTTGGGATACATATATACATTCATGCATTTGGCTAGCATTTTGGTGCTCTGTGGTTGATCTTCTATCTATCTTTCCATCTCAAATTTCTAAACTTGACTCAACGTGGAGAAGGCGTACATGGCTATTGTCTATCTAATGTTACAAAATGCTCCTTACACTTTTCAGCATAGCCAGCTGGCAACCCGAAAATAGGATTTATGCCAATGGTTTCACTCTGTTCATCTACCCTGGACACCTCTATCTTGTATGCAAGTCTATCGGCAGTCTGTTCGCCGACTCCCTCTTCAATTAAAGTGAAATGATTCTCACATATGCAAAGCCCAAGTGTAGTATAGTTCAGATGGTAGAAATCGGGCAGCTTACCTGGCTTATCTCGGAGCCCGCCTCGGCTATCTTGACAGCAGTTTAGTATGTAACACTTCAATGCATCTCTGTCGAATAATGATTTAGACCCGTAAACCATTTCAAGAAGTGGGAATACACCTCCTATCCAGAAACTGTAGCAGGCATCCACCAATTTATTTGTACGGCCGGACAACCCACCCTCGAGTTGATACTGTCTCATGACAGACCATCGAAGTAACGACTCCAAGTTGATGTGCTGACCTAAGCGTTGTAGTATACTTCCTCCACCTTCCGCATCGTTGTCGCGTCCTAAGATTAGGAAAAAGCTTGCAACCGCACAAAATGTGTACCCGCCGTGAGCTTCAGTATGAGGTACACCTGCAAACCCACCTTCAAACGTTTGACAGCTGGAGATCCAGCTAGCAGTTCCCTCGAGCAACTCGTCCGTTAAAATATTCAACAATGAAGCAATGATCAATACACAATACGTCGACCTAGTGTCACTCTCTCCATCCGCATGCATAACGAATGATCCGTTACTGGTCTTCAAGGTGTTCATTATCCACTTGTATAAATTGAATCTGATTCGGTCAAGTGTTTCATAGTCCTCTATTAATGTCAACGCCAAGACTGACGCATAAGTTGAAGCAGCATGCCCCACCTGGTTGCGCCCACCAGCTATTCCTCCTAGCCCGTCGTTGACTATGAGAGAGTTAATCTTCTCGCTCACGAGCTTGACGATGTTGGAAGGGATTTTCTTGCCGCGATTGGAAGGCAATAACTGGTTGAAGTTGAGCAACCAATACAACATCCAACTATGGTTGGCATCCAATGACTTGTAGTATCCAGGCAAGGGCTCAAATAAGCATCTCTGGATATACTTTGTATGCAACTCATCTGTAAATGGAGTCACTTCATTGTCCTTCTCCGTGACTATTTCTTTGTAAATCGACCCAATAAGCTCTGCAACGTCTTCCTGGGCATCTGTAGTCACCGAAATATAGTTATCTTCTTCTATTGGAGGCACTGAAAGCCTTGCACTCAACATCTTGTAGTCTTGGATGTTTGCCGTGAATTTCTCGTCCTCCAGTTCAATATCTTCGAAATCGCTATCGCTCGTCAGCTCCTTCTCAGGTCGACTTTTACCCATTAAATTCAAAAGATAGGCGATTTTCTCTGTATTTATATCATTTTCCTTAGACATTCCTCACATATGGCTTTAAATTATTTCTTGATTCAATGTAAGATGAAGAGTGTTTCGAGTACTTCTAGATTCGGACTGACAATTGGAACTCCAAAAAAATCCTGCATAACGGCAAATCTGATATGCAACCCTCACTTGACCCCCCCCTCTACGAATTTAAATAAATAGATAACTAGTTACATCAACTTGTATAAATATGCGTATATATATATATAAATATATCTATCTCTATATACCCGAGTGCTAGTTGAATGCATTATAATGTACTAGCAATATAATCAAGTATAATTTCATAGCAGACAATGAACTGATCCAAGTTCTGGACCATCGATATTCTTTGCTTACGTTGAAACTGTACAGTCTTGTATATCAAGTCATCTTCACCCCATGGATCAAACTCAAAGATTTCATCTGATTTCTGACTTGCTCCTTGACCATTAGCGGCCTTGAAGCAATCAAGAATCATATCGAGAGTAATGAAACATCCAGTTCTACCGCAACCTGCAGAACAATGAACCAATAACTTTGGATTCAAGTCCTTTTCGGCAATCAACTTGTTTTTAAAGTTGATCAACTCCAAGATGGATCCAAATGAAGAGGGGACTCCAAAGTCTGGCCAGTTTTTGAATTCCATATGATACACGTAAGAATTAAAAATGTCCTTCTTCGTAATCTGAATTGTTCTTAAGATAAACACGTCGTTTTCTTCGATTGCAACTCTTTCGATTTTGATGTTACTTTCCTTGAACGTTTGGTTGTCAAAGTATTTCAAATCTTGGCCGGCCAAGTTGGCACTTAATTGCTTATTCAAGCAGACAATGATGTTAATGTTGTTGTACCAAATGGTCTTCCAAAAATCTTCATAAGTCGCTTGCAATGGATTTTGGGTGGCGATGTACTGATAATTGGAAACCTCCTTGAAAGTGATATAGTTTGCGTTGAAGTAATCGTCGTATTCCTTAGGGGAATGCTTGCAAAGTGCTGATGGAGTAGTACAACTTGGAGAGTTTGCATTCAACTTGACTCTGGAATGCTCGTATGGCCAGATGTTGTTGTACCTGTTCTTATATCCATACTCAATTCCCTTGGGAATCTTGTAGACAACCTTGTCACAACCAGGGCACAATGCACTAGGAGAACAGATATTGGGCGAGTGAAGACTTGGGTTGGGCACTCCAAGGAATGGAGATGTCTTTTCCGACGAGCTCGATGGCGTAGGGTTATTATTACCTGAGTTTTCAAAGGCAATTGCCTTTCTTAAACGAGCTTGTTCTGCCTTTTCAATTTTATTGAATTTTTTGTTTATGAGTTTTAAAGTTTCCTTATTTTTTTGTTCCGGAGAAAGCTCCTTGTTGTTCTGGACTCGAGAAATGAATTGGAGCCACTTGGGAAGCTTATCTGACAAATCCTTACGATCGGAAAGTTTCGAAGGATATTTGAATTGATAATTGTAATCATTCAAATCATCATCATTGCCCTTGCCATGGCCCTGAGATGGATGTTTACTATCTTCTTTGAACCTCTTTCCAGAAATATTTGTCAAATCCAACTTTGGCAAGTTATTTCTCTTGATAGACGAGAGAAACTTTTGGTGTGAAGGTGCTGAAGATGGGAGAGAAAACCCAGAAAGTGATATGTTTTTGCAGCCCGAAGAACCGCCGCCGGTGGTCGTCGATTGGCTATTGTTGTCAGGAGGCGAAACTGGTGACATAGATGCAAGATGGTGTCCAGATGCTATGGGAGGGGCAGCTGAAAGTGGTGAGCTTGATGATGTGGAGCCCGATGATATGGAATAGTTGGATGTAGTTGACGTGGAAGACACTGGCGATGAACCCACTGGGTAGTTTTCCACCTGGGTGGAATTTTTATCAACCTCTTGTAACCCGCCGTTCAAAAAGTAGACATTCAACTTCTTGCTGGTGAATTTGTGGAATTTGAGGCAGGTTTGGTATAATGAAAAGGAAACGTGATCGCTGGAACTTTCGTTGTCATATATGAGTATGGTGTCTACGGATCCGGATTGTGACAAGATATCTTCACTGTTGTCTAATGAGCCCAATACTTGTGGTAATGCGTAGGATTCTCTTTTGAGTAAAGTAGTTGGGACACACAAGTTGACGGCATTTTGAATGCGAGAGTTGGAGTAAAGATTGTATGGACGAATGTCAATAATCAGTAGAGTATGCGATGGGATGGATTTTATGAAAGACTCCAAGTCCTTTGAATCAACGCCCTTGATTTCTTGCGGGAGGTCTTTGAAATGCATTTTGGTGGTCGGTGAGATCGGACTCCTCGAGAATGACGGCATGCATCTTTGGGGCGAAAGCTTCAACGCAGATCCTTGAAGGAACGGGAGTGACGGTCTGTAGTTTGTAGTGGAATTCCCGGTTATGTTGTGGCTTGTAGATGATGTTTGCGAAGCCGGCTGTGAGGGAATTTCCTTTGTGCTCGTATCTATTTTTACAACAGGGACACATTTTCCAGTGTACTTTGATGAACTTGTTGGATGCATGTTGTTTGAGGAGTCATCATTGAATGCAAATACTGTAGACATTGGGGGTTGTAGTGTAGCTTTTTCTTTTTATGTCTAGAAGTCGGTTTACAGTAAAGCAATTGAAAATGCTAAAATAAAAGTAATAAGATAATAATTTTTTGTTTTTTGTGGATGACGAATTTGATCGGCTGTGATAAGATCAAATAGAAATTGAATGATGAATTATAAATAAAATGTGAATAAAATGTGGATATAAGTTGTGTGCTGTAGAAAAATCAAAAAAACTGTGAACTCATGTTACGTTGTAAGATTTGGGATTTGAGCTACTTTTATTTAGATCCTTACGAGTCACGCTATAGTCAAAATCTTGATACATGTTGCAAGCAGCCGAATTTTTTTTCTTTTTTCCTTCTTTTTGTTTTATTTTTTGGGTATTTTGGCTTCTGAGTGCTCAGATGGTCATGGCTGCAAACCTCCCCTGATCAAAATTTCTTGTGACGTAATTTTTCTCAAGTTCTAGAACGCGCTATTAATAGTTTAGAATACCCTTCACTTCATAGAATAACGTAGCCAGTAGCGCTGGGGTAGCCAGGGACCAATTGGTCCAGCAAAGACAATAAGAGGCGGGACAATAGGCTTACATCATCAAACTAGGGGTACGATGATAGCAAAAAAAAAGTATACTATGTAGGGCTACGTAAAGGTAGTCTGACTAAAAGAGTGACAACTGCTCGCCATGGAAAGTTCCTATTTCGGTTTAGTTCAGTTTTTTTCGCTTAGAATCGAGGATAGAGAAAAAAAAATATGGTCCAGCTTAATTTTTTTTGGCTGTACTTCCTCGGAATGCGAAGTCTTGTCACCAGTTAGTTTTTATTTTTTACGTCACTGCTATAGCCATGGATCGGAAAATAGTGATGTAGGTAAAAAAAAATAATAAAATTCGCCTACCTTGGCCAAAAATGTGAGTGATGCCTAATAAACGTATGGAAAACACTTATTAATAGTAACAGGAGTGGCTATGGTGCATCCGAGTATCAAACGATCGAAACGAACCGAAAAGCAAAGAAACATTCATTGTCTGTTGCTCGATATCACTTATTCGTGGATGCTGTGGTGTCCGCCTTTACAGGAGCTAGCTTGTAGCGGTATCTAGACTTTTTTTTTCGAATCCTTTTGTTTACATTAGCCGCCTGAAAAGATGAAATTGTGCCCTTGAAATAGCGTAAATTCATGCACTCCAGCTTCTGGTGCATATAATTTGCTGCTATTGCCGTTTCTTTTTCAGTGCCATCTCTCCTATCCGTTCAGGGGACTATCATAACGATAGAGTGGAGGTTGGCTACAGCAATGTTATCGCGTGTGGTAAGGTGCCATGGAAAACCTTATAGCCGAAATTTTAGCTTTTTTCGGGTTTCTTATACTTCATTTCTTGAACTTAATTTGTAAGTGCCGTTTTTTTCTTTCTTCGGAAATTTCTGTAGGGTAGAGCCCGCCTGTCGTCATAGGCAAGATACCAAGCAAAAAGGAAAAGTAAGCTTTCTTAGGTGAGACAGGTAAACAGAAGAAAGATGCCTTCAGATGACGAAACTTGCAATCTCAGCGAAAAAAGCACTAGCCAAGGCCTGTAGCCAGTTCAAATCTAATGATAAGCCTTGGAGGAATTCCGTTTTTTTTTTGAGCAAGGTAATATTCTAATGTATGCGGTGTATGCCGTGTATTCTAAGTATGCTGTGTTCTAAGTATATGCTATGTATGTCCTGTTGCTATGGTTATTCCATTTTTTTTTTGCTTGCTGGATTCGGGTTCTGGTGTATTTTGGCTATCATTATATACCTAGTCTTTCAACTTTCCACTACTCCCAATAGTCCCTTTGATTAAAAAATCAGTGGTTGAATCCAGCACTTCTATATCCGTTCCTTTTTCGTTATCTCTGGTACGATACCCTGCTATCAATTCTGCAGTCGATTCATCATCGTCATTACTATTACCATCGTATATCTGTCTTGCGTAGAGCCCTGGCTCTTGACTAACATTTGTGTGTTGGGTCCCCTCACTTTGCTGTGTCAGACTACTTATCTTCAGTTGCTGCTTTTTCAACTTGTAATTCTCATCGTTCAATTCGTCAATCTTTTTGGTTGCCCTTTTATATTCGTTTCTCAAGAACTCTAGTTTCTCTTTCATAGCATAGGCAGCATTATTGCGACCCTCGCTTCTCGATACCTTCATCCGCAATGCCTCTATTTCTCTCGATTGCTGAAATGTGGTTTCTTGAAGTTTCCTGCTAGCTTCCCTCTCCTTATGCAATCTATCCCGCCATAACGTATTCAACCTTTCCACTTCTCGTTCATGGGCTTTGTTCGACGTCAATCTTTGATCATTAGCATCGAAGACTTTGTTAGAGAGTTTCTCTTTTTCCAACTTCAACACCTTAATCTCATCGTTCAATTGTTCAATCTCTTCGTTTTTGCTCTCGAGCTTCTTAAGAAGCAAGTTCCCTTCGGTCTTGCTTTTCATATTATCGCTCTCCGGAACTGTACTCGATCGACTGATAACACGTTTGTGCAATTGTGCAACTTTTCTATCTGTAGTGTCTTGCGGGATATCGCTGTCTAGTTCGTGTTTGTGGCTAGTACGTTTATTATCGTGATTCCATGCATGTTCGCTTGCCTCAGTTTTACTGGGTAAATCATATCTTGTATGTTTGATCTCGTCAACATATCGTCTTAGGGATGTGAATCTATCCTGATCTTGGTTCGTGGTTTTGCTCGAAGGTGGGACTCTCGCGTCATGATTACCCTGTATTGGAGTTCCAAACTTTCTTGATGAAAAATCTCGTTGGTGGTGAGTCTCCGGCGGCGGTATACTTGTCGAAGGTATCCTATAGTTGAGGTTATTTTCTACTATGCTAGAGCTGGCATTCGCCCCCGTTTGGAAGGACTGGCGCTTTGGGTTTTGTCGAGGCTCCTGGGGCATTTGCAACGCTTCCCTAAGTAGTCTGAACTCAGTATTGTTTTGATCACCCTCTTGCACCAACTTGTATAGGTCTTGTTTCAATTGGCGATTTCTTTCTTTATTCAAGTTCAAATCGCTTATCTTTGAGGAAACAACAGACATGCTAGTCTATATGGTATGGTAAGGTGACTTTATCGTCTACAGTGTTGCCCTTTGCTAACGTATCTTCTTCGTCTACTATTTTGTATAGCATAGATTCCCGCACTCTCCAAGAATACGCGTTTGATGATCTTATGCAAATAAATTAAAATAAACAAACACACAAACATACAAGACCAGAAAAATAAAAAAATCGAGTAAACAAATTGAGAAATACGGTGGCAGTAATTCGGAGGCAAATAACACAACCAGAAGACACCTAGCACTTGGCCCAGTACCGATGAAGAGATCTAGGCCCTTTGTAAGGAAGGAATCATTATGGTCCCGCATCCAAACATACCCATTCGACTTATTCTTGTGGGCAAATGAAATCATATCATCAACACCTTGGGATGACTATGCCGATTCGATCGGCGCACCTGGAGGGTACATACTATCCGCTTTATATATCATCGTGCTGAAGGCAAGTGGGTACTACAGTATCTCCAATAAGAGAAGAGCAAATCCATTGTTTCAAACCAACCACTATGACTACGAGAAAATCAAAGTCAGAGCGACCACCAATAAATACTACGAGTCGGCAGCGGCATCATCGTCGTCTGCGCCGTTCTTTTCAGCTTCCAACCTCACTTACTACTCTGGAGTCTTCCTGTACATTTTAAGTGTGCTCAAGATATCGTTATTTCTATTCTCCATCATCAACGCTATATATCTTATCAGAGCCAACAAGAACTACACTTTACTTTACTCGTCTATCGACACGGCCCCCAAATCATCCTCGGCCCACAAAATAACCTTGACAAACGACGATACGAGCTCTACCTGGGACAGGCTAGTGAAATTGTTGTACAGTAGATCTTCTAGAAAGCAAAGACAATCTGGTGCCCTCAATGGAGCCGCCCATAAAGCTACAGATACCAATGACGACGATGATTCAGAAATCATGTATTCGGATTCGGATTTTGATGAAACCACGATGGATGAAATAAATTTGATCGAAAAGGAAATTTGGGAGCTCTCAGTATGGTCTCCTTCAAAATTCAGGCTTGCTCTTGGGTCGACATTCTCACCCATATTGCTAATCATCATATACTTGCTAGGTGATGACTTGAATGTGTGGAAACTTTTCGTTATCGGAGGTGGAATCAGTGGTACTTTCCATTTCATCATGAGGAAATACGCATCCTTGGTTCAGGATAAGCAGATCTTATATCAAGAGATGTTTGAAGAGTACAATAACAAGTTTGTTAAGCCAAAGACTTCAATATTGAAGAAAGATGTTTGCATTGATGCAACTTTTGGCCCAGAAGCGCCTTCTGTATTGACAGTAAAGACAGATACCAAGGGACATTTAATAACTGGTAAACTGAAGGTGTTCATAACTCACGATATCAACGGCAAAGCATATAACAACTTATCTGTTGCCCAGAGGAGGAAGATAACCCCAAGGGGTGATGTTACAACAACAACTATTCTAGAGGGCGCTGCGGACACTTCCATGCACCCACTAGCTAATTCATCATACATATTGCAAGACTCTAACAATTCCATGAGAATGCTGCAAAATCAACAAAGCCAGGCACAGCGTCCAGTAAGTTCCCAAGGTTTTAATCAACAGCAACGTCAACACCAACCTCTTGAATCTCCCTTCAAATCTCCAGATAAGAGAGACCATTCGCTATACTATGGCCACCAACCTCAATCTACACCTTATTCAAGGTCGCACGTTGCGCAACCTCACACGATCGGAAGTAGGTTGCACCATGACTACCCCAGTCACTACGACGAATCTAGAAGAGGAAGCATAAGAGATACTTCAAACGCTTACGACCGCAGTTTTCGCACCTCTGCATCAGTCACATCCTCTCCAAGTAGATCAAGAATAGATAGAAGGGCTAGAGAATTCCAATCACCCAAGCCACTCGTTGGGTCATTACTGAAGACACCAATACCAGCGAGAAGACCAAATACAAACATCTCAAGATCGCCAAGCCCAACAAAGAGACCATGGCAGTGAATCACATTGAGATAACTACGCAACAAGAGAGTCATTTTGCTTCTATTTTTGAATTCAATTTTGAGATTTTTATGTATATATTTAATATCTAGAGAAACCTATAATTCGTTAATGCCAAATAAATATTTTGAGACAGAACTAAGGAGTCCTAATTTCTCACCCTTCTTGGGTGCGTCTGATTTAGAAGGATCGGTTGTGTTCTTTGAGTATAAAAAGAATCCAGTTCCATCTTTGATGTCAAGACGGTTATTGTAGGACGCGTGGTCACTGACAGTTTCAGCATTATTTGGCTCGTTGTTTGATGTAGCAGTTGCTGAGTTATTTCTAGCAGGGTTTGAATTGTACAACAGCAAGTCTAATCCTGATCCAATATCCTCTTCGGGATTCAATTTTCTTTTTTCAAGTTTTTCAACGGTGTATTTACTGTAAGGTACAACACCTAATAACACTCCATTGAAAACGCTACCGTTTTCACAAAGTGCATTGATGGCAGATGCTGGTGTGTCAAATGTCAATTTTACCCACGAGTGTCCTGTAAACATTGGTACAACGTTGTTTGCATTGGAGTTGTTGATGTCTAGATCCCTCGACGATGTGTGTTGGTGATAGTAATTAGCAAAGGGATGCTTAGATCTGGTGGCTTCAAAGTCTTCCAAAATATTACCATATCCATTGAAGTGTTGTATCACTTGATTGGTCATTGATTCTGGGTAGCCAAAAACCAAAATAGCGGACTCTCCGTTATTCAAGGGTTCCAACAGAGAGTTGTGGTTACCACCATCAACGGAAGGACCTGACGTGTTACTCAAATTATCGTTTCCTGAACCTAACTTCGAGCCAGAACCAGATGGCAAAGAAGGCACAGTTGAGGATGTATCTTGTTTGTCTTTCGAATCCGCTTGCAGGGAGACGTTTGCCTTGTTGAAAATGCTGTTGAAGTTCTTGGGATCTTTGTTAAGAAATGAGTCGGAATGCAGCTTTGATGGCTTATTCAACGACAGTAATACATCGTCATTCAAGTCGTATATGGATCTCGATGGAGGTAAGTCTTCTTGGGCATTGTAAAACAGGAAATCTTCGTGAACAGTGTCGTTAATAGTTTCGTCATACTTGGTAATGTCTCCCAGTATGGATGCATCGTACAACGACCCTACACTAGTGCTTGCATTCCTGTGTACATTCGATCCAAAGGAAATCAAGTTGAAAGCATTCGAAGTGGTTGATTGTGAGGCTGTGGACTTGGCATCCTTTCTTGATGAAGCGCCCGCAGAGTTCGAGGAGGATGATGCGTTCCCGTTTCCAGAAGCAGATTGTGATGATGAGGATAACTGGAAACCAGACTTCTTCTTTGGAACTAGATGGTTTGGGATTATTCTTTTCTTAGGATTTTGAAACCATGTTGGGTTTCCGTTTGGATTGTTTATATTGTTGGCATTGATTTGATTTATGTTACTCGAATTGTTGTTTGTAGTTGATTGCTGATGTGAGCCAATATTTGGATTGGAGGAGGCGTTCTGGGATTGAGAAAAGAGAGACGTTGGAGCCGTGCTATTCTGCTGGGGTGTAAACAAGTTTGAGGTGCTATGGTTGCCAAACAAGGTGGACATGGTTTTGGGTGATTGAAGTTTAGAAGAATGGCCTTTTGTTGAATCCGATGATCTTTTTAGGTTTGTTTTGTATTTACGACGTTTTAGCATATTAAAAAAAAAAAAAAAAGAAAAATATGTGTAGTCGAATGGCTTCATACAGGAAACAACATGCAGTACATTTGATATACAGTTGCAACTCATGTATCAAATAAACTCATACGTTTCAATCTCTTATTAATTGTATTCACAACTGGAGCACATAAGACTGATGAGTGGGGTTTAAGTGTCTATTATTCAGTATCTAATTATTTGGTGTGAGTAACATTTCAGAACACAATGTTATTTCTAAAGTCTATATGTGCTGATCTTTGGCTGCAAACATGTCGAACTAGGATAAATTCAAGACTTTCAAATTGGACCCGTATTCTATATCTAAGTTACTTACCTCTGTGATCCCAGTGTTGAGCATATGTAAGTATTGTAGAGACTTTGGAAAGCAAATTTTGCATTTCTCTTCTTGTCTTAGAGAGTTAGTGAAAATACTCGCCAAATCAACATTGTTCAAAAAAAGTGCCCTTAGTTTAGGGAGCTTGCTCCCCCTGTCATTGCACTCTAGTTTATGGTAAATAAATGGTTCTAGTTTCTTAAGAGGGTTTCCTGATATGTTAATCATCTCTAATCTGCTATTTTCATTGGTTATTATTCCATTCTCATCGATGAACGTTATCCTATTATCTGAAATGTCTAACTCCATTAGCGATTCAGGAAATCTAATTGCTGATAAATCTGTGAATCTATTCATACTTAAATCAAGAAATTCAACACTGTCTGGGAACTGTGTCAAAGGTACACCCGTGTAACTTAACGAATCTGTTAGATAGTTAGCGGACAATGAAACTCTCAAAAGACTAGTGGGGAAATGAACCTTTTCTATCAGAAGGAGATGGTTGTAAGATAAATTCAAATTCAATAATCCTGCTGAGAATGGAGAGTATGACCTTTGGCTGCCTGTCGTCACAATGGACAAGTCTGAAAGATAATTCTCGCTCAAATCCAATGACCTTAACGAATTTGGGAATTCAATGTTAGATAAAGATTTAATGCCGTTGTCAGAGAGGTTGGCATACTTCAACGTTTGTGGAAGCACTAGTACACCTCCTTTCTCAATCAACTCTCCCAAATCATTTCCACGCAAGTTGAGATGTCCAAGATAAGGTGGGAATGAGTTCTTGTTCAACAATGTGGCAGTCAAAGTACTGCTGTAGCATAAATTAAGGGAATTTAAGAACTTGGGCAATTGAAATATACTTCCATCCACACTTGCATCAGCGTCACTGTACGCATGATAAGGCAACGATAGGTGACTTAAGTTCAGAAATTCTCTTATAGTTTTGTCGAAGGGTAACCCAACGCCCACATTGCCATGCAACTTTGAGATACTATCTGCTATCACTATTGAGAAAATTCCGAGCTTAGGTTGAAGTACCTTAGAGTTGAATATGGTAGACTCTAATTCATAAAGTTGTCTATACAAAGTAGTAATACTAGATGAAGATATATCCATGCCTTCGGTAAGGGAAGAAGAATTTATCAAAAATTCGTCAAAATCAATGTATACATTAATTTTACTAATTTGTGATAATTGGTTGTGATCTTGGTTGTCTTCTGCTGCTTTAACCAAGGATATGAATTGCAATATTGAAGATGAAAACGAGGTCTTCTTTCTCTCGCTTCCTCCAGGATATATCAAATACAAGGTTAATATCTTTGGTGGTACAATAATAGACTCCATCAGTGAGGTAAAGTAGATTTTATTTACAGGAAGATTTTCTCTCTTAAGATTTCCATGTCCTCGGCATGAGCATGTGGCGATAGAATTTGTAGCTTCAGAATCTATAATTTTGGATATATTCTCAATGTAGCTACTTGAAGTAAGCTCCAGACGAAAATCTTGAGTTTTGTAGTTGGTTATGAATACATGAAATTGTGAAAGGACAGAATTTGCAACTTCATTCAATGCTCGTTCTTTGGACCCACTGAAGTGGTTGAAGGTGTGAAGGGAACCATAATCAAGGAATTGAAAGATCCTATGGACTATTTCAGTAGGGAAACTTTGGAGTGTCATTTGCTGTCGACAAAAGCAACATGAGAAAGGAGGAAGCAACTCTTCAAGGTTCATACTATTATTGTCTATTCCCAACTCTCACTGATATCACTTCGATAACTACTATAAAAACCTTGCTAGTTATACGGGGGCATAATTTTGAAAGTCACTTACAAAGGTCGGCAAATGCAAGCTACCGAAATAGAAATGACAACACCAAGAGTACACTTGCGCAACTAATCTGCTGATATTAGCATACTAACCAGTGGAGCACGATATCAGATAACCCTCGTTAGTACTAACTAGCTGGCGAATGTTTCGTGAACACCACTTCGCGCAATTTTGCAGCCATTCCTCACAGTAGATACCTTCAGGAGTAGGCAATGTAATTATGAATTTTGAAGGGAGAATTGACAAGAGAAGTCACAGCTCTAGTAGTCTAGTACTGACACTGGCACTAATCTACCAAGAAACATCCTTCCCCTGGACAGTGTAAACTAGTGTATAAACAATTGAAGAGTCGATTCCAGCCATGAGATTTTCCCCAAGTTTGGTACAAAAGTGTGTGCGAACCAATACATCTGCAACATCTCTTCTCAAGACTTCAAGAAAATATTCAGTGAATCGAATAAAGTATCACTATATAGCTCAAAGAACCTGTCAACTATCACAACCATGATATTATCACCAGCTGAGAGGTCTTACCTTTATGACTCTTTAATACAGAAGCCACCTATCAGGCTTGACTCCAGGTCAGAGCATCAATTTCGTCCTCTTGAAGCCAAAACCTCGTTTTTACCTTCGTCGAATGGATCTGCAAGGATGAGGTTAATGGATGGAAGTGAATGTATTGTTAGTGTCAAGGCGAAAGTGGTATTGAACTCCCAAGAATCGAGTCTTATAGAATGTGATATTGACATCTCTGGGTTCAGAGATGACTCTAACTTCGTGTCTATCTTAAAGTTCAACTTGACAAACTTGTTGTGTCAGAATTTCCCAATGGAAGTTTTGAGGCTCACATCCAAATACTCATACAAACTCTTCATCGATTGCTTGGTTATCAGTCATTCGTCATATCCATTAACTTTGCTCTCTTTGACAACATACCTTGCATTAAAGACAACCAGATTACCATTATTAATCAGTGATGTTGATGACTCTGAAATCGAAGAGCAGCCAACTTTTTCCGATGACTGGGACAAATCAAAGCTTTTGAACGAAATCAGCGACACTAAATTCCAGCCTCCAATTTTCATAACACTTGGTGTAGTTGGAGATAATATTTTGTTCGACCCCTCAACGGAGGAAGAACAAGTCTTGGAAAATGGGTTAATTTTAAGTTGGTATAACAATAAAGTCATCACACCATTTTCAAATATAAACCTTGCCTCCAATTCAAACAACTCAAACTTCAAAGGAATGACTACCAAATTAATCATTAGCAGTTTGGCTCTCGTTAAAAAGTATAGTGGAGATATCGTTGCTGCCTTAGACGGATTGATAGAGCAAGATGACGATAATGATGGTAGAATATTTTGAAAACAACAAGAAGAATTAGTGGGGAATACAAATAGAAGAACTGTACTATAGATTATATATTAAAAACTTTTTGCATACAAAATTGAAAAAAAAAAGAGTAGTCTATGATTGTAATATTAATTATATTAAGATACTATTCAGCAATGTTGAGTAGAATAGGCATGAGCAATGATAGCAGTTGCAGTTTGAATATTCATTGATCTTATGACACCAACTTGCTTAATTTCAACACAGAAATCCAATTCTGCGAGCAATTCCCCAGGAATACCTTCCTTTTCTCTTCCAAGTAATATTAATGACTTCTTTGGGAAGACCAACTCATTGTTCAATTCCACAGACTTATCTGTCTGTTCGAGCCCAATCAATGTATATCCTTCCTTCTTCTTGGCATGGAAATAAGGTATTATATTCTCTGGCTTGACTTCCACCATAGGCATCCAACGATCAGCTGTTACCGCAACAGTTTTGAACTGAGGATGGTTTTTCACATTGAGGTCATGAAGCGTTAGAGTACCTGCACCCAAAACATCACTTAAACGACAAATACCACCTAAGTTAGGTGGTTTGTCCACCAAGGATGCAACAACTATAAGGTCGCTTCTTGTAACACTGATTGTTTCTGTGCAATCGACATCGACGATCGAATTCAATGCACCACTTTTGGTTTGCAATGGTACCTTTATATCGTCATCTTCATGGTCTCTCTTTTGGAGGGTCTTCTTATTGCCTTGGAATTTTCTTTCCTTGATCCATAATTCTTCAAAATTTTCACCAATTGGCAAAAGTAAAGCAGATTTTTGCTTTTCTGATAAATATAACTGATATGATTCTTGAGTTATGAAGTCGATATCTCTATCACTTACCCTCAACAAAACTCCACCAGAGATACTGACCAAACTCATATCCTTAACAATATCCCAAATGGTGGCGTCTCCAGATCTGTGCTGAGTGAATGATTCAGATTGAACTGCTGTTTGGTACATATTCATGACGACTTTGAAAAGCTCTTCGCCGATATCCAAGTTTTCCTTGACAATATTTGGGTATATGGTACATATTAATGACAAGGAAAAGTGTCTGGTAATTGCCTTATTCGATGTGGCCGCTGGAACAATCACAGTCAAGAATTCCTTTAGTAACAGTTCTTGGTTTACCTTTGGTTGTTTTTGCGTGATCATCATGCATAAAATTCTCTCGTATGAGGTGAGTAAAGTTGGCTTACCCCCATTCATTTCGACAAGCTTCTTTAAATAGTCAAAGGTTTCTCTGGTCTGGTATTCACTCTCTAATAAATAGGAAGCAATCATCCATTCGACGTAAACTCTAGCCAACGGACTTGGGTCTGTTTCAAGTAAGCCCACAAAAATATTGTAAAAGTGTTGCAACATATATTCAGCAGGCAAGTTTCTACTGGTGATGAGTACAATACTCATTAATTGAATTCTTCTCCACTCTTCAAATCCGTCAGTTCTTTTAGTCACTTCTAACAAATTGAACTCCTCCTCATTGTCAAAAATGAAGTTGATAATATTCTTTGAGAATTGTTCAGAATTAGTCGATGCAAATATAGCCATGATGTTTATCCTTGCGCTTATTTCCTCTAATCCATAAACTCTGGAATAAATCTTGCCACCTGATTGCGATACTTGTTCATCGAATAATTTGCCAACTATATTTTCTAATCTGAAGACATTACTGCTAAGCTGTTGTGTTGCAAATCCACGCACCAATATTTCAGGAATCCAGAGGCATTCACTAAATTGTACGCTTTCTCTAGAAATTTGGTAGTCAGAAATCATCTTGGTAATGGTAGGAAGCAAGCATCTGCGACCTTGAGCGTTTTCCAAGACCTCCTTCCCAAACTTGAGCAAAGTATCTCCAACTGAGGCGGATTGATCAAGAACTTTGGCGTGATACATTGAGCGAATAATAAGACAATGTAAGTCCTTTTGGTTCAAAAACAATCTGGCTGCATTTAAAGTAGACCAAAGCTCAAATACTCTTGCAACGAAAGAAGTAATGGTAGCTAAAGAAGAAATATGCTTCTCGATCAAGTTTGCAAAGACTTCTGCAAGAGCAAAGTTTAGCTCTGGGCTCAGTGAGTTGCAGTTAGCAATGTCAAGTATACTTTCCACATCAGCATCTGTAAGGATGAGGTCTGAAATGAAATGCAAAGTAATCCTATAGACCTGTGCAAGTGCTTCTTCTTTCACCTTGTAAAATGTTGTTGAGCGCTTGGCAACCTCTTTTGAATTGACAAAGAGAATATCATTGAATTTCAAGAGCTCTGAAATCGACAAGATTGAAAGGGACTTCGGGTTTATTTCATTGTAGAGATTGGCAAAGAGCTTAAGCTTCTTTGCCACACAAATCAAAGTGAATTCATCGCCAGATTGAACCTCTTCGTTGATTGTAGTCCAAGAGCGGCTTAATGTGGTGATTAAGTGGTTCTCAAAATCAAAATCTTCATGGAAGGCATGTTTCCATGTAGTCTGCTGAACGCTTGAAACCGTTTCATAAAACTTGAGCTCATCACCTTTACTATCAAATCTAGTTTCGTCGAGCAAGCATATTATGTTACTTGTAATGCCCAGAGACACGAGATCTGCAATGCCTTGGTCTAGGATCGTAGCAATCAAGAACTTTTCATCTTTTTCAACTAGATTACCTTTGAAATCACTAGATTGCGATAAGATACCTATTATAAGAGCTTTATTGTCTGTGTGAGTATTTTGGTATACGGCGAGTAAATCGGTTTCGGTCACATTATTCTGTGATAAGCACTTTTTGATGTTTGCAACATTGTCTTTGAGGATTGAACCACCATTAAACTTGAAAAATTTATGAAGGGCTGAAAAGAATCTTGTTACGTCTGTGTTGGATTTTATTTGGAACTCTAACAATAGCCTCAAACAGATTGTTTGAAAAGTGGTCTCGAAAATCTTTCCTTCGCAGGAATACTCAAATAAGCTAAGCAAATTAGAGTCGTCATCTTTTTCGAAGAGTAAAACTGGCTTGTCCTTCAATCCTTGAAGGAGACCCAATGCAACATATATTCTTGCGGGGTCAAAGCTTTCGGCGGTGATAAGTGCTACAAGAATAGCATTCACAATGTCTCTCAATTCCAGATCATTGCAATTTTCTTTTCCACTTTGAACAATATTAAAGATGAATCTATGCAATCTCTCAGCGTACTCGCAATGATTCTGGTTAGTGCAACCTACTTTTCTAACGTTGAAGTGAGAAGCTAACATTGCATTGGGCAAGAAAGTATCAGTCAAATGCTTCAACCCATTTTTTATCAAGTATAAACTTGAAGCGGGAATTGAATACAACAAAGACAATGCAAACTTTCTAACAGAGTCCATAGAAGCATGAAAACCGGTAGACAATAAACTAAAGCCCCAAGAGGAATGAATCAAAGATTGAGGTGAGATTAAACCAATGATGTCTTTGGTTCCAGCTTCAGCTTGATGTAAGGAAGTATCAATAGCTAAAATTTCAAATAGAGTGACAAACCTGGACCACTCCTTTGTGTACTTTGCATTCTGAGTGCTGTCCCACTTCATTATGCTATTGGCAAAAGATGAGGAAGAGTTCGACGAAATAGACTTAATGGACACTTGAAGAATGGATAAACAGAACTTTCTATGTTCATGAAAGGAGCTTGTCAATCCTCTCTGGATACATTTCCAATAATGGTCCGAGACGACAATGGAGGAGTTATCCTCTGCTACATCCCTGCATTGAATTAATCTGAGCCAGAAGATGTATGCATGCCCTCTTTGAACCTTAAGAGAAGAGTTCTCCAAAGCAAAGATCAAATCCCAAAGAAAGTCAGATGTACTGTAATATTGACTGATTTCATTTATTCTCCACCTCATGATGCTGGAGACTTTGGAAGTAACGGTCTCGTCATTATAGCCAAGAAGTAAAAGTAAGTTGTAGTCCAAGTCCTTCATTTCATACTCTCCACTTCTATCATCATTGTTATTCATGAACATGTAATCCAAGAACTCCAAGGTTGACAAAATTGAGGAAGCTGGATCGACGTGATTATCATTTTCATTTTCAGCATCTTGACTTCCACTTCCTTGGTCTGAGGTAGCGGTGCTTGAAATCGAGGCCTTGAAGAATGGTAGAAAGTTCACCTTCGATGAGTACAGGAATTCTTTCAAAGACTCCGTTGAACGATTAAAAAGATCATTCTTCAATTTTGGAAGCTTAACCACCAACTTGCTCACTGAAGGATAGTCTGTTGAAGTTGTGCAGAATTCTAAAACTGATGGATAAATGGAGTTCCTAGTTGGTTCATCAAGCGATGGAAGCAATTCGCATAAGAGGTTCAACGAGTTGAGTGAAGTGCCAAGCTCCAGTGCTAAAGTCTTGGCCAATTCTGCTTTACGCAGTGGATCCAAATAGCTGGCAACCAAGGCAATAGACGACATCGCTGTAAGATTGGATCGCTGATGAGTTCAAACTTAACTGATCTTCACAATTTTTCACATACACAAGAAGAGCTGCATTTACTTTTTTTTTTTTTTTTACGAAGAGATGAAAACTTATATGCAGAGTAGTGAAATGGTTGCAAAACGAAGACGAGTCATCCACAACAGGTAGATAGGCTTGTTGTGGATACTTGAACAGCGGCCTGGAGGAAAAAAAAAAATCAAAAAAAAAAATAGAATACACAATTTAGCTCGAAGAGAAGTAAAGGGAAGATAAAAAAGATGATGGAATAGAAAGATATTTCCTGAGTTAGCAAAATACGCCGAGTCATGTCTCACTCTTATTAAGTAAGCTTATCTCGCTTGTGGATTCCGAAGCAGGGTATGATTTCCCTGCATATGACGGGATCAAGGTTCCGCCTCTTTAATTCCGCTCCACTTCATGAGTTCTGACTCGATCTTCTAACCACTCCTTCGGAAGAATCAAATTCTTTTGAGAAGTAACCTGTGTAAAGAGCGAGTCCAGCTAGCTTTTGCGATCCATCTGCCCAAAGAAGAAGAGCGTAAGAAGAGACTAGAAACAGAGGGCATAAAGGATGTTTGACTCATCTTCTGTTGGGGTTTATACTTCAATTTTGCTCTTCTCATACTTTATCTTCAAGTTTCAAGCAGTTAAGAGAAGGTCCACTTTGCAATCTGCAACAACCACCTCCAGTACAAGACCCAAGACATCACTATACGAAACAAAAGACAATCCGGACACAGTGGTGCCGGTTTCTGAGGACTTTGACTGGCAGACTGCTTCGCCACTAAAACTGTACCCTTTCAAGAACGCTGAATACAAGCTTACTATGGGGATCAAGAATTTAGACATTCAGGATTGGCTCTTGATCGAATCATCCTACCTTAGCAAGATAGAGGAGAAAACTAAGATTGCCACCAATAACCACCCTTTATATCCCAAGTCCAAAGACCTTACTACTAGGACTATTTTCATCACAGATGAGTGTGTGCCTGCAATCAGAGAGTTCTATGATCTTGTTGTCGGGTATCTTTGTGACAAGTACCCCATGTATTTTGTCAAGCATGAGAATGAAGGAACATTTTTAAACAAAATTACTAATGAAACTCATCCACTTAGCTCTGAGAAGGTCTCGGTGTCTAATACGAAGGATTTGTTGTTCAAGTTGGTAAGAAATATCGAAGAGGATTTCATCATCTTGCTTAAAGATCCAACTAGAGAGGACGAAGTTGATGGCAAGGAATATTTCTTCAAAGGTGGTGTGTTTGCGTTTGCAGCTGGCTTCAACCCCCATGATAGATTTGATAAGCCGCTTTCCTTTGTCCACCACCCAATCCCAGGATACGAGTCCAAATTGAAGCTCTCCATGAATAGATTCTTCGATAGAATTCTGCCTGGTAAATTTGTGACTAGAAGCAACTTTTCAGTTCAGTTGCACCCTCTTCACTATGTCGATGATCAAAATAAAGGGCACAACACCCCTGAGATGGAAGAGGTTGTTCCTTTAAAGATGGAAGATCTTGACTTCGACACTGAAGTTCATTATAGAAGTGAGAGACAGGTTTTGACTAAGTTACCAAAGTCGGGAGCTGTCGTTTTCACTATCAGAACTTATTTATTACCCATGTCTCAGTTGAAGCTGGAGGGACAGGAAGTGTGCGATAGATTTGTCGGAGCAATAAAGGGATTACCTCAAGATATCTCCGAATACAAGAGAGCTGTCGAGTGGGGACCTGCACTTGTTGAATATTTGCAATCATAGAGATATTTCAGCGTTTTACAAGGTTGGTGAGAAGGTTCAGGTGAATAGACTGTACTGTTTATACACTGATAGTAATATACAAGAATTTCAATCATGGTATCGTTAAATTATCGTTTCCGAGTCTATGTATATCCTATATAGAGAGGCCGTTTTCCGTTCTTATAGTTTAACTATTTCCTCTCTGATCTCTTCCCAGATTTCAATATTCTTCTTAGCCCAGTCTATAAGGAAGCCATTATAAGTAAGTAAAATATCATAAATCATCTTCAATTGTATCTTATGGAAGCTCTTGAAGTTGTTGTTGAGCTCGTCCGAAATGTAGGAAATATCCTCCAACATTCGAGACTGGCATTTTTCAAGTATGTCAATCTTGGTCCTCAAACTAACAACCTTTTGCTTTCGAGTTTCTTCTGGGTTTTGATCAATAATATCGGAAACATATCGGGTTATTTTCTTTATCATTGGAAACATCCTGTACCCGCCTCCACGCGCCGACGACGTTGAGTTGGGGGTGTTTTGCATCATTTTGAGATCATACTTGCCATTCTTGGCAAGTCCGTTACCACCAGAATTTTCAATCCTGTTAGCCTCCTCCTCGGCAACGATCAAATTATTATACTCCTTCTTTTTGTCTTCGACATCTCTGTCAAGCAATCGTGATTGCCTAAATTTCCTTTCTTTGAACTTTTTAATCGTTTGCAAAGTTCCCGAGTACCTTACTGTTTCACCTAATGGTTCAGAAAACTTAGTCTCAAGATCACTTATCAATGAATTGAGTGTGATATACGAGCGGTCGAAGACTTGACCGATTTTATCAAACACCAAATTGATTTTAATGTCGTCGGAGGATGAGGTGTTCTTAAATTTATCTGAGGCTGACGTCTCTGAAAGTATGAATGAGAATGAATTGAAAATAGAACCCAATTCCGTGTAATCATTAGATAAACCAATGAAATTTTCCATGATCTTTCTGTTTGTTTCATCAAGCTGGGTGGAGTCAAGAATTTGGGAGTCAACCGAGTTTTCTGATGGACTTCCCGCAATGCTTGGTTCCTCCACACTTGCGCTAAGGTCTTGATTTAGTTGCTGATCTTCCTCTCCTGATGTCTGACCAGCGGACTGTGAGGTATGGGTACTTGTTGAGGATGTTGCGGCTGCAGCAGCTGCTGCACCTACCGCGCCAACTTTCTTCTTGAGTGGTTTCAAAAATGACGGTATGCTATGGCTACTCACTGGTAATGGTAGATTCGAATAAATAGGATCAGTTTGGAGACCATTTTCAGGGTTCAGTTGATACACAGATTTTGGTAATTGGCTGCTGATCAATGAAATTTCATCAGTCCAGTTTGCATTGGGATCCAAAAATTTAGCGAAAAATTCAAGATTACGGAGTTTGGGTATCTCCAAGCAGTTATTTAAAAAGTTTGTTAAGAGTCTTTTCCGATGTTCCACGAGCTTATGTTTGTTCAAATGGTTGGAATTGATATAAGTATAATAATTCGACGATGCTTGTGAGGACCCGTCACCGTTGGGATGCTTTGTTGAAGTGGTTGACGGTGAGGTCTTGTTGTCGGTTTCTCCCAGAGACGAAAGTGTAGCTCCATTGGCATGTTGACTGGTAGCACCATTGACCAATCCATTCAAAACGTTCAAGTTGAAATAATTCTTAGGAGGGATCGGAGGCACTATTACTAAGGGAAAGATCTTTGTCAATATGTCCCTTAAGCTCTCGAAATCACTGTATCTTCTTCTTGTTTGAACGTCTTCTTCGTTTGGATTGTCCACACTTATGAGTTTTATAGTGTATACAATGTACTTCTTCAGAGAGTTCAGGACCCCCTCATTTGAGTTGCCAGCTTCGGTGATCTGGACCCTCACCTTGGACTGTGGCTTCAAGAGCTTGGTGACTCTGCTTTCGTAGTTGATTTGGATTCGGTTGTACTTGTCGTTTTCAGTTTCAGACGACTTCCCGTTAGCACTGCCGTGTTCATTAGATTCGCCTTCGTTGCTTGATTTGCCATTCTTGTAAAGCAAAATAGATTCCTCGAGCTCCTCGTCATCCTGGTTGAGGTCGCTCGTCTTTTGCCTCTCAATCATGCTGTCCTCTATCATACTAGTAAGTCCCTGCGTGTGTGAAAATGGATTGTTGTCTTCGTCGTTCTCAAATGAAGGGATATGAGACTCGGACTGTGATTCAGGTGGTGGAGTTTCGGAGTGCACCTGTGGCTGGCTGTCAACCGAGTCAGAAGTGCCGTCACTCATAGTGGAAAGAATGCAGTCAGTTGAGATGGAAAAGAGCTAACTGCGATAATACCGAACTAATAAAATGGTACGTAATGATAAATAAAAATCAAAAATATTATAATTGACAAAGAAAATGCCAAATGTATTTGTGTGTGAGCTGCCTCCTTGATAAGGCTATCTATATCATTTTGCTCCCCCTCCCCCCACTTCTTTGCATTTCGCCATTATAAGGGTCGAGAGTATTGCATATAGTCTCACAGACAAACTGCGAAAGACATGGCTACGACAAAAAAATACTCATCTATGGAAAAACTCGAAAATCACATAGGATCGAAACACTCACTTGAAAAACAAACAAACATCCTAAGTGTCTAGGTCTGCAACTAAAGACTACAACAGGCGTATCGTTCCTCAATTCTCACAGACCGTTGACCATTCAATCACACGTATACGAAACGCTCAAGTAGCAGAAATATTAACAGTGTACATCTATGTTTGGAATCGGTGTTAACCGCTCAGACCAAGCGAAGACCTCGTCAGTGCAGCAGTTTGCATTGGCACTCCAGAACTATAAATTAAGAAATAATAACCAGGAAGGTGAGGTGTCGCCGTTTGATGTCGTCTCCGAATTCATAAGTATCACAGCACAAGAAACTTTGCAATTTAGTGACTTCGACTCTGCTTCTGAAAATAAAGAAACCTTCGAAACATATGATCTCGAAACCAAATTGTGGCATTTGTTTGCAATTTTGTATGGATTCAGGGTCACATCAGACGAACAAAAGATCTTACCAGAAAGCAAATTCTCCTCTGATGCAGTCAAGCAACATAACTTCTTATGTCGTAACAAAAAGATCAGAGAAGTTTCCTTGATCATCAACTGGTTGCAGGAAAACAGCAAATCAACAGACATCGTGTACCCTAAACACAAAAAATGGGCCGAATCTACTCAGTATAATCTGGAATTTGGAAAATTACAGTACGCAGATGCTGATGCACCACTTAGAGAAGGAATATCTGTCTCTGCTACCGATGCGGAAGACGATTCGATCAGTTTTAAAGTGCTTTATAACCTCATATTGAGTGGTAAAATTGAAGAGGGAATCGAATACGCTAACGAAACAGGAAACTTCACAATGTCTCTTATCTTGTTGGGAGCTGTTCACGATTACATAGACCCTATTGTGGATAAGGACAACATAGATGACAACACACTGTCAACAAGTCCATCCGGACAAAAGAATAAACTCTTGTGGAGAAAATCAGTATACAAACTTTCGCAGCAAACTCAGCTTAACTACTATGAGAAATTGATCTACACCTATTTATGTGGAGGAGAGATCTCTTCGAACTTGAAAGAGTCCGAAGGATGGGAAGAACAGCTATTGATATATTTGAACCAACTATTCATAGACAGCATGTCCACATACCTTCTGGGAACGAAGAACTTTGATAGAGATGTTCCTAGCCCGCAAGTGAGCACAGTTGATGAAGTTTTAAATATTTTGCTGAAAAACAATCCAGAACTCAGCCAGCATCCGTTACGTGTTTTCAGTGGTGGCATAATGATAGGGCAACTTAAATCATTGTTGCACAATACAATCAAAAAAATAGTGAGCTCTGAGGCCAATGATGACGACATTGATGACTACCTCATAAGAGTGGTAACACATTTATCTATTCTCCTGTACACTATTGGAACAGAGGATGCAGTTTCCGAGAAAGATCTTACTAGAATACTCTCCTTGTACATCACGTATCTTTCTAAATCCAAGAACGAAGAGTACATCCCTATATACTTATCATTCATTCCGAATGAGGCTGATGCCAGGGAGTGTTACTCCTTGTTCCTCTCATCTCTCACAGATGACACTCAAAGACGCAAGCAAATTGAAATCGCCAAAAAATTCACAGACGCACTTACGACAAACACACCAAACCCAATGGCATCGATATCGGATGATAATATGGATATTGTTGATGAAGGCAAGATGATTAACGTTTTGAGACGTACAGTAGAAAGAGTCATGGTTGAGACGGAATCTCACTACAAACTTACAGGTGGTGCAATTTCAGTGATTGAAGATACGGTAGATGAAGTAGATCATAAGCTCTACAGATCTGTCGAATGGTTCTACCAAAACAACATGTATGAAGATGCTATCATAGCCACAATAGTGGTATTCCGCAGATTCTTATTGTGTGGCAAACTAGCAAGCTTGAAGGAGTTTGCTAGGGGTAAAAATTTCAAGCAATTGATCAAAGACTATGACTTTACAAACAACACCAAGATGCTTTCCAGTCCGAATACGAAATCAAAAATTGACGAACATAACAAGGAGGAGTTGATTCAATACGATCTTTTAGTTCAAGGTTTGACTCTTATAGACGATTGGAAGAAATTCTTGAAAGATAATCAGATTAATGGAGTTGTCACTTTAAACAATTTGACTTTTTGGAAATCAAACCATATTCACAACTCCATAGAGAAGGTTACCACTAACTTGAAAAAGTTAATATTCACCTGGTTCGAAGGGT
The DNA here is from genome assembly GCA_029581775.1 of Dujonia boleticola. Taxonomy (NCBI): domain Eukaryota; kingdom Fungi; phylum Ascomycota; class Pichiomycetes; order Serinales; family Debaryomycetaceae; genus Dujonia; species Dujonia boleticola. The sequence continues at coordinate 210,011 of JARGRU010000017.1, forward strand.
TAATCAAGTCTGAAGACGTTTCTAAAAACGACTTACAAATATACAAGGAGTTTAGAAGCATTTACGTGCCTTATTTGATTATGGACATCTTACAAATTTATCAATATTCGAGATTAAATGATTGGAAGTATATGAGATTTGCATTTGACTTGATCAATTTGGTTGCCGATGAAGAGGAAAATGACTTGTTGGAATGTTTTGTTGGTAGTGGCAGATTGAGAGAATTTGTCCTGAGGACCGGTGAATTAGCGGCTGTTGCAAGCGAAAATGGAATCAAGGGTATCTTTTATTAGTTGTATTTACTTTCATCCATGGCCATATCACAATGAATTAGACTAATTTCTACATACATTTACAGAAATACTTGATGTACATCTCTTATTTAATAGATTTAGATGATATTCGTTTATTATTCATCCTACCTCTACATTATCTTCCATATCTTTCTATTCTATCAACTTCTATGGCTCTTCAGTTGAGAGAAGAAGCCTTTTCGTATAATAAATCAACAACACTTGATAAGCTCTTGACGAGCTCCAAACTAGCTTCGTAAGTGGCATCCTTTCTTGGCTTGTCGTAAATGATTAACCATCCATTTCCTTGATCAAGAACACCAAAGAAAACCTTATCTAAGATCATCTGGGATAATTTGCCCTCGATTTGGTTTAAGCTTAAACCGATGGTTTTCAGAATATGGCTCAATTCAACGGTACTGTAACTTTCAATGATCTTTAACAAGTTTTGTTCTAATAAATTGTCGTAAAGTTCATTAAAGTGGGATTTGATTATGGAATCTGACTTCAATTCGGTGGCGTAAGTAGTCAAGGAAGTTTCAAAGTCTTTCAAAGATCTATTAGAATAAGCCAATGAAATGGATTTCATGGCGTCAATATCTCTTGATTGGTACTTAATGACATTCTTGTTGTTCAAGATTAAATTGACGTCATCAATCAAATTGAGCATGATTTTAGTCAAGAGCATGTATTTCAAAACAACAATTGCTCTGTGATCATCTTGACTGTTGAACCCTTCGAATGATTCGTAAAAGTATGAAAATGCGGTTTTGTAGTCTTTATCTTCGGCGTTTAAGATACCCGATTGACAATCTAATTCAGCCTGTAATATGGTTGGACAGTAGATCAGGTTTGCTGAAGTTCTTGCACTGGTCAAAGCTGCTCTGGACTTTGGGATATTTCTTAAGGCATGGTAGATCTTGGATTCTAACAATTGAACTTCGACCAAAGAAGACTTATCGTCAAGCTTCTTATATTCTCTTAACAACTCAGTTATGATCTTCAAACCTTGTTGGTAGAGTTGCTTTTGGTGAAACAAGGTGGCCAATTTCAACTGCAAAAATTGTCTCAAAAATGTCAACTTGGATTCAACGGCCCACTCTATACAGTTTTCAGTGGTCTTGATTGATAAATCGATCGTTTGTGGAACTTCATCAATGTATTCAATAAGAGTTTTGATGATCTTTGCGGTTTTGGATTTAGCAAATGATCCACCAAGCACGGTTTTAGATTCGTCAATCAACTTGGAGATCTTTTCCGGTTGTTTAGTACCCTGGTAGATCTTACCAAGCTCCAAGATTGCCGCTTCCTGCTCTTGAATAAGCTTGTTCTGTGGGATATCAAGAGATTCTGGAGATTGAATTATTTGGAGATACTTCTTTTCGGCAGACTCGTAATTGGACGAGGCAGAGTCCTCCCTTGCTGAGGTGAGAGTGGTCGACATTGGATGATTAATAGGCAGCCTCAATATACGAAATTAAGAAAGAAAAGTTGAAAGAATGGCTACTGAATGACTATTCTAATTGGATTGTGTGGTTCAAGCGATGGATTTTTATATGATTGATCACCACTCGTCTATTTTATTTTTGTTGCTTGTTCAGTTAGTCAAATCGAAACCTTCGTAATTTGGGGTGTGTCCGATAATGTGAAGGTGAGCGTTTGAGTCCAAAATCTGTGGATTTAGAGATTTGGGGCTCTGGATGCAGGTACTTTTTTTGCCTCCAACTTTACACACCATTTTATCTCACGTGACTATCGTGAATGAAAAAAAAAAAAATTATGTTTAGTATGTGCCAAATATATTTGCATCAAGTCTGGTGCTACCCTTTGATCCTGATATACACACCATTTATTTTGTATCTTGGGTAGATGTTGGGAATTCATAGATCGATCCTAACTCGAAATTCGAGGGTAGTGACGAGCAACATATACAAAGCATCGTTTTCAAGGGCCACTCCTACCGAATGTGTCAGATTTTATGCCCAAAAACCATACCACAACCCTAATTCATCCACGAAGCCAGCGGCTTCAGCTACTTCCTCCAAGAAATCTAAGGGTAATTGGAGATCATTTGCAATCTGGCTAGGTGAGAATACGACCCAGAAAAGATTGACTAAGTTTTATGTGGCAGGTTTTGGTGTATGTGTTATCCTCTTTTACTACTACATGAGAGATAAATACTACGAAGAACAATTCAATACCTCATTAAAGCGTAAGTTTCTTGAAGATCCAGACTCATTGAATGAATACGAACACCTTCGGTTGAAGTTAATCTTGGGAGACAAGTTGAAAGTAAGAGAGCAAAAAACGTATGATTTATACCAGGCTTTGAGAAAGGAGCAGTTTAACTCATTCTTCTCTGCGTCCTCCTTGCATAAGGAATACCTGCCTACTCCAGAAGAATTGCAAGATTGGTACGAGAAATTGCCCAAAAGAGCAAATACAAAGGCACCAGTCCCTGAAGATGACCACGATCACGCTCATGACGACAGCATTCGTGAAAGCACCAATAAATCAAACCCAAATATCATGGCCGCTGAGGACACCACCGACTTTTATGATGCAAAGGCTAGCGAGTACGATGATGAAGTCAAGTGGGAAGAAAGAGCAATTCTTATGGGGATGCGTAGGCTGCAGATTATGGCCAAGTTGGAAGGTGATGTCTTGGAAGTATCGTGTGGTACTGGTAGAAATATTCCATACTTGCAATTTGATAAGATAGATTCGGTCACATTTTTAGATTCATCTCCCAAGATGGTGGAAATCACAAGGAATAAGTTCAAGGAAAAGTATCCAAAGTTCAAGAAAGCTGCATTCACTGTCGGTAAGGCTGAGGATTTATTGAAATTGGCCGGAGATTCTCAGGCTATAAAGTATGATACTATCGTTGAAACTTTTGGACTTTGCTCTCATGAGGATCCCGTCTTAGCATTGAAGAATATGGTTGGGTTATTGAGACCAGGAGGACGTATTGTATTATTAGAGCATGGAAGAAGTACATGGGACTTTATCAACAACCATTTGGACTTCAGAGCCGAAAAGAGAATGAAAACCTGGGCTTGTAGATGGAACTTGGATATTGACGAATTGATTGAAGATGCTGGGTTGGATGTGACCTTTGAAAAGAGGGTCCATTTCGGTACCACCTACATGTTGGTCTGCAAAAGACCAGAAGACCCCATCAAGATCAGCGAAAAGACATTTCTACAGAAATTATTTGGATCAGGACCAAAGGTTTGAGAGTCCTTATTAATGCCTCATAGAATTCATTAGCTTATAAATAGCAAGGAGGAAGCTGTTAGCTTCCCAAAAGTATTCATGTACATAAATATATTTAGAGATATATCTCTTGAGATGATTCTCCGTCATTTGTTGCAGTATTAGTAGTGGTAGCGGCAGACTCCTGGTCTGCTCTCGGATTCGTGATATCTTCCAGTACGCCTTCTGGATTAGAGGCTTTCGTATCATGCTCCTTTTGAACGTCAATGCTAAGGGGAACGCCTCTTCTCGTCAATTCCTTCTTGAGTTCTGTGACTCTTTCAGTTTGATTAGTGATCACCTCTTCATTTTCCTCTATGGACTCATTGTATAGAACCAAGTCTTCTCTTAAGGCATCGTGTGACTCGCCCTCTTTCAATGATGCCACTGCTTCTTTTGTGTTTTCAATCTCTTGCTTCAATATTTCGTTACTTTCCTTCAATTTCTGGATGGAGACATCAAGTTGCGCCAATATGGAGTGCAAGTTCTCATCTGAAAGGTCCCGAATTGCTAGCACAAATTCGTTTATCTGTATTGGTTTGGTTTGGCTAGACATTATGGATTATATTAGGTACTGTACCGTCGGATATGTATTGCTTCAAGCTTTTCGGTGTCTAAAGGCAAAATATTAACACTGCACATTCCTTCAGCCAAGATGAGTGATTCAAAATTTACGGCCTCGAATTGACTGAGAAAAAAAAATTGCAACATCAAAAATGAATCGTTAATGAATTTTCCATCTGGAGAAGCATACAAGAAGCATAGAAGGGTCACAAAATGCTCAGGGCTGTGCCACATCTTCCGGGACTCAGGCAGCAAATGCGTCGAGTCACGCTTTGGACAAATATCAAACCTTGTCTCGGTATAAATAGGTGCTATTCTTCGGCAGCTTCACTTGGACTCAACACTGATGAGATACCCCAGCTTCATCCACTACTCGTGAAAAGAGCAGAAACTTTAAAGGATGATTTGAAAGATTTAGAATCCAAAATCAGCTCCGGTACTTCTTTTGATCAAGAGACTAATACAAAGTTCTCCACCATATCATCCATCTTGGAGGAATATGCAAAATACGAACACTATAATGAAAACTTAAAAGCTTTGATCGACATGCTAAGCGAGGAGGGTGAACTTGACCAAGAGATGATGGAAGATGCAATCACGGAACTAAAGGATATTATTCCCAAGTTGATTCAATGCACGTCCAAGTTACAAGCCAAGTTGATACCAAGCATTAAGGACGCAGACAAGCCCACGATCATGGAATTGAGACCGGGGATTGGTGGCTCAGAGGCCCAGATTTTCACAAATGATTTGCTCAACATGTACATAAACTTTGCAAACCACAACAAGTGGAAATGGGAAATCATTCTGAAAAGTGATAACGGAGGAAGTAACGGGTTAACTGAAGCTATTCTCTGTATCGATGAGCCTTCTTCCTACAACGTTTTGCGCCACGAAAGTGGTGTCCACAGAGTGCAGAGAGTGCCTGCTACTGAGACAAAGGGTAGAACCCACACTTCCACAGCCGCCGTTGTCGTGTTACCAAAATTGTCTGAAGGTAACGAAGCATCTTTGCAAGAGGACGAGAGGCAATTCGCCCCAGGCGAAATCAGAATCGATACAATGAGATCTGGTGGTAAAGGTGGACAACACGTCAATACCACTGACTCTGCAGTTAGATTGACGCATATCCCTACAGGTATTCAAGTCTTGCAACAAGATGAGAGATCTCAGCCCAGAAATAAGGCAAAGGCGTTCTCGATTATGAGAAGTAAGTTGGCGGCATTGGATAGAGAAAGAGAAATTGCAGAGCAAAAATCGTTAAGAACTAACCAAGTAACGACAACTGACAGATCCGATAAGATCAGAACGTATAACTATTCGCAAAACAGAGTCACAGACCATAGATGTGGGTTCAGTTTACACGACATAGATGGGTGCTTATCAGGAGAGCGCTTGATGGATGTAATTGAGGCGGTGGAGCAAGAAGAAGTGAGGGAGCGATTGGAGAACTTGTAAATCAAAATTGTATATAGTTACACTACCACAAATTAATAGACAAATCACAAGATAAAAGATACTCGCTTCATCATAAAACTATAGAGAGGCAGCATAAACCTTTGTTTGTCAAGGCAGAAGAATTGTCCATTTGTAAGAGCCTAAAAATGAAAATCTCCTCGTGTGTTTACTATTGTATGGATATAGAGTTCTATTCATAGAAACGATCCACCTTTTATTTTCACTTTTCCAAGCATTGGATTTGGAATGCTCAAGATCAAGAATCCCATACATTTACAGTATTGCCGCGAAAGCTTTTGGAGTCACGGTAAAAGGTAAATAGTACTCTAAACATATCTCCATTAGCCAGGGAGCACACCCAGCTTCTTTTAAATCCGATAGGGAAGTATGAGGGGCACCGGATATATCCGTTTTATTATTATTATTTCACCGGGGTCCGATATTATTTAGTCTCGAAAAGATGGAAATAACTTGACGATTTAGTGCTATTCACGGTTTATTTTTTTTTTTTTTTCTTTCTCGGTTTTTTTTTCTCTTTTGTCGGTCTTGCTGTAGCGTCCCTCCACTAACTTTCTAGGCTCAACCGAAAAATGGCCTGAACTACAATTTCCCCAGGCTGCACCGAAGTCTAGCCTTTCGGAGGGGGCTCATCAGTTAACCCCAAAGTCAAACAGAACATTACCATATAGGCATACACACATGATATCGGAGAAGTAATCCTCTAATATGTACAAAGGGGTAGAGTCAGCATTTCTTTTTTTTGCCCTTTCGACTAGGGCTCGAATGGTATAAATTGTGGACAGCCTCTGCAAAAATCCAAAGACTTACAGTGGGTTGTTTATTATCTCAGTAGGTACATACATAATACGGACCAGCCTGCAGCGATTATATTTTTTCAGTGCTGAATTGATTTTTTTTTTTTGGCACTTCCCTTATTGTTTATGAAATTATTCCTGGAAAAAAACAATTATGTATGCGCCTGTAAGAGTAGAGGGAGAGAATGGCTTGCAGCACGGCCAATGAGGGGACATTTACTATACACCGAAGCAAATACGACGTTGTTTGGGTTGTGGGTGGGTGGTGGAACAGACGGACCTTCATAACCCAACCAACAAGAAAAAGAAAGCTTGATGTGAAACATGGATACTTCGGTGCATTTTAGAGTTGACAGGTTATTATTTGCTATACACTTCAAAACATGTTACCCGATATGGTCACAAAAAGCTCATGCAAGGTGTAAGAATATTTTTTTTTTTTTGTTTGCATGCCTTTTTTTTTTTCTACTTACATGTGGTAGCATTTTTTTTGAAATACCACATGATACATTTATTAGAGGGACTGTTCTCCAGTAATAGCGAAATAAGCTTAATTAGCGCGTAGATTTTTGTTGGTATCGTGTCATATATATAAAATGTTAGCTCACTGGTTACACCAGCTTCTCCTTTTAGACCTTTTTGAGCCAGCTCGGTCTCTTTCTCGCAAGAAAACACTTTCATGTCTCCAGGTACCCTACACAAAAAATTTTTTTTTTTTTTGCAGCTCTTAATTTTTTTTTTTTTTTTTTTTTCTTTTTTTTCTTTTCTAGCGCTCGCGTCCATACAAAAACTTGAAGCTTAAAATTTTGAAGAAAAAAAAAAAAAAAATAGTAGCTTATGTTTATTCTTATACTAGCACCTTTCTTCTTTACTGGCGTTTCCTTCTCATTTTCAATTACTTCTCGTGTTTACCTGTTGCTCTCAAGCTTCTGATAATCGAAAGGAAAGAAAGGAGGGAAAGAAAACCTTTAATGAAAATACACCAGTGACATACGTAACCATATCTCAAACTTCATTCTCCGAAATCATTTACCGAGAAAGCATACATTGATTTCAATCATCGATTAATGGACACACCACTTTAGCTAGTTCATCTTTCCTTAACTCGGTTCACATTCGCTTTATCATTCAGCTGCACAAGAGCACTATAAAAACTATTCATTTACATTCATTGATTTTTTTATTCCAAAGATAATCCAAAAACAGAAGAAGCTGGCATTGAAACCTTTCTGACCACCGAATCAAATATACAACGAGCACACATAATGTTCAAAACCACACTCTTACTATTCTTTCTATGCATTTCTGGGCTAGTCGAGGGACTTGGATTAACTATTGAACCGGTCTTGGCAGGTGACAAGTCAAAATACTCGAGCATACATAATCTACAAAATTGCATAAGTTATCCTACCGTCAAAGATGACATAATAATGGTACGAATCAAAAGTGGTGACAAGATACAATCTCAAAGACTCAATCTTAACATTTTCGATCTGGAAAACAACAAAATCAGATTCAAGAAGGATATTTCACAGGATATGAATTTAATCTTCACGAATTTGAACAACCCTTCGAACGTCAACTCAGAATTGGAGCATTCCCAGTTGAATGGAAGACGATCAAATATCTTCGACAGGCTTTCTAACTTAGCAGGAGGACATCTTGACGATGGGGAAGAAAACAAGGCAGGTGCCGATGGTTTGCCAGCTCCTGAAGGAAAAGGTGGGGAATCGTCCACTGAGCATATGGATTCCAACAAGGGAAAGTCGCTTATCTATATCTGTTTCGACAATGTATATACCGACAGATCCTGGTCTTTCCACCCCATTGCAAAAGATGTGGAATTGTACACAGAAATCAAGACTATGTGGTCCATCAAGGAGACAGACTACAATAAGTTTTCTCACTACTTTGGAAAGTTCAAAGATACATCCTCAAAGTCTGACGAGCAAGAAACAGCAAAGGAAGCGGAAGAATTCACCGAAGATGATTTTAAAAAGGAAGTTCAGCATCTTGAAAATGAACTCAATGATGTCATTGAAACGTTAAAGAAGTCAGAATCCATATTGCAAGAATTATTGCAGCAAGAATTTTTACTCAGAGACGCAAATGAAGCAATCTTTTCTGGCTATACAAAGATTTCAATCATCATGTTGGTTTCCATTTTCATTGCAGGCTTGATTCAAATGACTTACCAAACCTATTTTTTGAAAAAACGGAAGGTCATTTGAAATCAACCCATCATTACGAAAGAAAATGTTACCAAAATAACATCAAAAATATCATGAAATACTAAATAAAGATAAGTACTAAAGTTGAGTGCTATCTTATTTTGTTAATTTTGCCTAATTACTTCATTTAGTTCTATTGTCATTGACTGGACTCTTTATCATGGATATCAAAATTGTTCCCCTAATACAGTGAAGATGGGAAATATCCAATTGATCTTGATTTGGTCAGCTCAAATGTACTTACATCGTTTTCAACAACGTCTTAGCCTTAGAGCTGTAAGCATTTGCTACATATGTATATATACATAAATCTACGATTTAATAACGATTCAAAAAAAGAAAAAACGCCATTACCTATAATTTTGATACTGTAAAAAAGTATACTAATCTATATTTTTCGGAAAATACTATTGTTTCTAGTTGGATCCTCTCATCTTTTCACTATTGACAACATCTTGGCAAATACTCTCCATTGCTTCCTTATCTATCAAGGAACCAACATCTTCATACGCCAAACTTGCTTCGTATCCCATTATAATTCTCTGCTCGGTGATTCCTAATTCTCCATAACTCAATGCCTTTATGACGTTATAGTATCTCGCTATTGTTTGACGAATAGAGTTGGATATATTATCGTTTCTGTCAGAATAAATCTCCCAGGAACTTTCCTCTTCTAATCTGGTAATCGATACCGATCCTTGACCTGGGTTATAGCCGGTTGCAGAGCTTGAAGAGTCAAACGAAGCTTGTGTTTTATTTAATGATGCATTTGAAATTGTAGATGCGGAGGCATTGGCTTTGGATTTACTCAACCAAATGTAACCATTCACACCAACAATGACATTTATATTACCCGGGAGTTGGTATGCATGATTCTTGGACTTGACCACCAATGAAGAAGGCACTTTGAGGAAGAATCCGTTTCTCAATTTACCATATTTCAATGATCTCGTGTGCAAAGATGCTGAACCGTTAGAGAAGATACTCTGCACTTCGGCATTCAACAAGTCACCTTCCTTCAAGAAGTTTCTCATTTGCAACTCATCACTTTCAGACTTTCTTCTCAAAACACCACCTGGTAAGTTCACAGATCCAAGCATTAAAACGGCATCCTGACGGCATCCAATATCTACTTTCCACCTCTTTGGTCCAACCTCTGTTATTCTCCCAATAACATGGTCACCAGTTTCGGCTTGATATCTTCCTCTAATGGGAATAACACTTAGCAATCTGTTGACTCTCGATATGCTTCCTGCCACTGAGGAGTATGTCTTGTCATGTAAAAAGTAAGTACCGTGCCCCTTCATCCAGACTGGATCATCGGTCACAAGTTCTCCCGGGGTCACTATGGATTCTTTGTCTGCCTTGGGCTTTGATGGGGTAGCTTCTTCGGCATCCGACATTTCGATGTCCGACGTATCATCCTCAAAATCTTCTTCGTACACTTGGGAGGGTTTGCTGATTGAGATTACACTCATTGCGCAGAAATATATCTATTCGATTGTTGTAGTTAGCTATATCTCCTAATGCTATTACAGAATCACACCCATCACTAAATTCAAAGTTAGTTCCATCTCATCTTGGTAGTTGGTCGTGCACACATTCTGCGAAAATTTCGAAGGTAAAAAAAAAAAAATAGTAGATACATGAAAAGCTATTTACAAGTAAAAATCGCAGCCATCTACACTTCGTTGGTTGACTCATATTTCTGTCCTTAGCCACGAGTTATTTTATGTTTAGGAGACTATTCCATCCTGCTAAAACTTTTCATATACTAGACTTGCGACTCAATCGTCCATATCACAAACTCAGCAAAACAAATAGAAGAGAGTTCATGATGTCAAAATTTGGCCCTCCTGTCAATCGTTCGATGACCGAGTTGGATCGTTCCTTCTTCTCGAAGTCAGTCTCGCTAACCATAGCATATTTCCCAGAGGCACGTTACCTCGGACATTTTGTGAAGCAATGCAAAAAGGATATTTTGAACTTGCCTTCTATCAAGCATATCGTGAATATCACACCTGAGAAGAAGGGTGTTTTATTGAGAGAAGATATCGAGTCTGTGGAGGATGCACAATCCAAGTTATCAGCGTTGACATTGGAAAAGATCAAAGAATTCGGCATAATACTCGAGCCATACAGCTTGAAATTAGACTACGACTTTTGGAAAGCAGATGACATATTGAGATCAGTTCTCCCAACAGAATTGGAAGACGATATTCCCACAGGATTTGCACAGGCCGGACATGTTGCGCATTTGAATCTTCGAGATGAGTTCAAGCCTTATGGTAAATTAATTGGTCAAGTTATCATTGATAAAAACTCCAAGGTGGAAACTGTTGTCGACAAAGTAGACACCATTGACACTAAATTTAGAACTTTTAAGATGAATGTGTTGGCAGGCAGAGATGACTTGGTTGTGGAGCAGAGTGAGAGTGGATGCAGATTCAAATTTGATTTCAGCAAAGTATACTGGAACTCCCGTTTGAACTCTGAGCATGAAAGATTAATCAACCAATTTCAACCAAGGGAGGTTGTTGGTGATGTCTTTGCCGGTGTTGGACCATTTGCAGTTCCCGCAGGTAAGAAAAACGTATTGGTTTTGGCAAATGACTTGAACCCTGAGTCGTACAAATATCTCCAATCCAATATAACAAACAACAAAGTTGAAGATTTTGTCAAGCCATACCACTTGGATGGTAGAGAATTCATCAGAAAGTCCCCTGAATTGTTACTTGAATGGGCAGATAAATCAAAGACAGTGGAAAAGAGAAAGTTAGTAAAGAGAAGAAAAGTGGACACACTGCAAGCCAAAGACCAAGTTCCAGCTGGAACTGCTCCCTCTGCTAGAGAATATGAAATTACCAAATTTGATATTCCAAAGTATTACTCAAACTATGTCATGAATTTACCGGATTCCGCCTTAACTTTCCTAGATGAGTTTGTTGGCTTATACAGTAGAAACCAAGAAGTAGAAAAGACCGTAAGGTCCTTACCAGACTTCAAATTACCTGTTATCAATGTTCACTGCTTTGAAAAATACTCGCCAGATGAAGTACCTGAGCCATCATTAGAAGAATTGCACAAAAGGGTACATGCTAGAATTGTCAAATTGATCGAATTCGACGTACCGTTTGAAAACTGTAAATTTCATTTGGTTAGGAAGGTTGCGCCAACGAAACCAATGTTCTGTGTCACTTTTGAGTTGCCAGAAGAAGTAGCTTTCAAAAAGTGAGTTACTGTGGGGAACTTTGTTTCGTGGGTGTGTATCTTATGTATATAGATTTTTGCCTTTTACACAAAAAGAATTACTGCAAAGATAAACAGAAGTGTAGTTCTCGGCCCCAACTTTGGGTTAGTATTTTCAATCAAGCGTCCAGTTGTACTTGAAGTATGTCTACTCTATTGACAATTCCAGATGATGCTATCGATTATTCCGAGCTTACGAAATCGTACATGGGAGTTTTCTACACTGAGAAGTTTACTCGGTTCCTCAATACTACTCAAAATGGTGCAGCCCATTCGTCATCAGGAATGCAGTTCTCAATACTAATCAAGTCATTGTTCACTTCTCTATGTCTATGCTCGATTCAATTGACACTATTCTGCTTCTTTCGGCCCATTTTCAAGACACTATATCAGCCACGCTGCTTTTGTGTGCCGAACAACGAAAGAATGGAGCTCTTGCCACCGGGATTTCTCTCCTGGGTGATACCAACATTGAAATACAATATCAATTATTATCTTTCACTCGGTTTGGATGCATATTTTTTTGTTCGATTCATTCATATTTTGTTACTCTATTTCATATGTATTGGATCCTTGAATATATTGGTTTTGGTGCCGTTGAATTGGACTAGCCATTCAAACGAATTTCCAAAAGTGTCAGGAATGGATAAGTTGAGTATATCAAACGTATCACCAAACAACGTGAGCCGTTTAAATGTGCATTTCATTATGTCTATGGTTACAATTGGGTTGTTTCAGTGGTTGATACTATATGAGTTGGATAGCTTCGTAAAAATTAGGCAATCCCATATGTTTCTGAAACACTACCGCTCGAAGGTGATATCGAACACGGTACTCATAAAAAACGTGCCTCCAAGTTTGAGAGATATAGACGTCTTAAGTGATATCTTAAATCCTGTCGTACCCGGAGGCATAAAAAATGTTTGGTTTCTCTACAATTTTGACGGCATTAGTGATGACGTAGAAGAGCTACATGAAATTATTGATCTTTTAGAAAGGGGAGAGATGTCGCAGCAAAAGAAAGTGTTGCAAACATGCATGAGAAAGCCGCACAAGTTGGAACTACCTGATATTCCTGACAGCTTATTTTATCCACCCATCTTTGTTAAACCTTTCACAATCCCAGTAATCAATCGCAGGATAAGAATAAAGTTGCCAGGTAATGTTAGGTTTCTATTTTTGCAATCCAAAATTCCGAGAAGAGGCTGGTGTATGGAAAGATTCAAAACTAGATTCTTGTCAGTGGAAAATTGGAAGAGGACATTGTCAGAAGGCAAGCTCGAAAAGGGGGATAAGGTATTCATCCAGTTTAGGACGCAAACTGGAGCGTCGATAGCACATCAATGCTTGATGTCTGAGATACAAGGAAGTTTAGACAAGGCATACTTGAGTGTGAATCCAGAGGACATAATTTGGGATAACATAAGAATAGAGAATTCTGTGAGCTGGCTACTTGAAAGGTACATCATTTCAAGTATCCTAATCGCATTGATTGTCTTATATGTGATCCCTGTTTCGGTTATTGGAATGTTCTCTCATTTGCCATCGCTAATTAGATTGATGCCCTTCTTGGGCTGGGTATACACGTTGCCTGAAAACGTTCGGGACACGATATCTTCTCTACTACCCTCCATCTTACTTTCTGTATTGACAGATTTAGTCCTACTACTTTTCAGGCACTTGATCTACTTCAAGGGGAAGGTGACGAGAGGAGAACTAGAGCTTGAATTACAAGTATGGTATTTTGCTTTCCTATTCGTTCAACAGTTTCTTGTGGTCACTATACTGTCCAGCGTCACTGTTGTGTTCAAGCAGTTGATAGATCAACCAACCTCGATTCCAATTTTATTAGCAACTAACTTACCCAAGGCTGCCACATTTTTCTTTCAGTATATTGCTATCAAAGGCTTCACGTTTTGTGGTAACAGTTTCTTACGTGTTGACCAGTTAGTTCTTCTGCACACCTTGCATAAGATCCAAGATAGAACTCCAAGACAAGTATTTAAGAGATTAACAAAATTGTTGAAGGCTCGATGGGGTTCTATTTATCCAGTGTATTCAGTGTATGCCTCTATCGGTTTAGCATATTGCATTATATCCCCTTTGATCAGTTTGTTCATCATATTTATATTGAGTTTGAGCTTGTTGTACTACAAGTATGCTTTGAGATACATCTATAATCATATAAACGAATCTGAGACTAATGGTCGCATGTATCCCATAGCCCTTTTGCATATCTACTCTGGGATATATTGCTTGGAAAGTTGCTTGATTGGAGTGTTCTTTTTGCTGAGAAATGAGGATGGCAAATGCCCACTAAAAATACAAGGGTGGATCATGCTGTTTGTTCTCTTTGGAACCATCTTTTATCATATTACACTATATAATCGGTACGTGAAGCATTTTGATTTCTTGCCCATACTCGAAGATAAAGTTTTCCAGGATGGAACTCGAGTTCAAGAGGCTAAGACAAGGGTCACAAATGAAAAGCTCAAGAGGAATCTTATTCATAATGGCTCAAATTCTGAAGAACATTTGTACGATGAGTACTACCTGAATTTAAAACTTTTATATTTACATCCATCTTTCAAGTATGAGCCTTCAAAACTTTGGTTGCCAGCAGATAAGTTTTCAATTAGCGAAACCCAGATACACCATATAGAAAATGAGGGCAAAGGGCTAATTACGGGTTCGACAGATGGTGCAACCGTCTCAATGACAAAGTTTGGGCTTGCATGCAAAGTCTCAATCTCCAAAGCTCCGCCAGATTTCAAATAAAAGAATTTAAGCTTCATAGGTATCCAATCTCAGTTTAATATTTAATCCTTTTATCAACAATTTCCATCCCTTCAAGCACTTTAATTCTCGAAGTTTCTGTTCTTCTCTCTTCCATTGCATCAATGCTGAAAACCACAACTTCTTTGCTTCAACCTCGTTTTCCTCTAGTACCAAAACACCATCTTTGATGGGAACTGCAAACCCAGGTCTTACTGAAAAGTCAAACCCTGTAACAACAGCAACGTGATCAACTTTATCTTTCAAAGCCTCTTCAATATATTTCATTTTCAACCACGAGCATCCTTCAGGTTTCATCCAATCTTTGAAAATTTCAATGTTTCCATACTTATTTCTGGGCAAACGCTTGACGTTATTTTCATCCGTGGTTACCCTTTGTGGTATATATTTGCAGGTTTGAGCAAAGCTGTACAAATTCACATTGTTTGATGTTTGTTCACCTTGAATTATATTGAAGTTGAATCTTCGTCTTTTAAAAACCGTTCTGACTTGTTTTAAAGTGACCTTTATGGGTGAATCAATTTGAGAATCTATAATCGAACGTCCTAACAATTTCCACTGCTGTTCAGATTTCCCCACATTGATACAATTCTTCAAATAGACCGCTTCTTTTTTACCATCAATAAGAATCTTGCCCAATGGACGCGATGCCTCATCTATCACTTCGTTGTATCGTAGCGTCGACTTTGTAATAACATTTGGGTTTCTTTTCATTCCTGAGATGCTTACTGGGATTGAACAATTCAACAAGGCTATTTCTGCCAACGCTTTCATCTCCTCCTTATCGATACCTCTATTTCTACCGTTATTCAAAAGTCTTATCACCGTGTGAAAATACAATGCCGATCGTCCTGAGAATGTTCTTAAATCTAGTTTTTCAAACCATCTGTACGCAACATCAGGCATATATCTCGAACTTGATTCAAATATGGTGTTGAATTCTGTCAAGGATACGACGTAGTGCATTGTCATCAGATTAAGACTATCGACAATGGGATAATAATGTGGAGTTGTGAAGGTAGCCAAATCAGGTTTACAGCCTGGATCTCTAGTTCTCCTCAAGGAAATGAACCTTTTGGCCTCGTCATGGAAGCAAATGTTATCAATGACGAATATTTCTTCCTCGTTCAATGGATTTATTACTTCAGTCCAGAAATATGGATATAGCAAATCGTTATCTTTATTTTTTTCAAGTTTTGTCCTATCTAACTTAGGTTGCATTCTGTCATTCTTTCTACTTAAAGGTAGAAGAGGTAAGGAAAAGACCAATCGAGCCAGAAATCCAAGTATTCTTAAAATACACGTGAATAACTGCGCTCCAGTGTCTCGATTATGCTCAAGTTTTGATGCAATTGCAGCGAATTGTTCAGCTGTGGAAATAGGACTTGAATGAACCTGATATTCCTGAATATTCTTACTTAGATCTTTCGAGAGAATATAGCCCAAGACCCGTATTCCATTCCCATTTACTCTGAAATTGAGTCTGAACCACTTTACTGCATACTTTAGAATGTATACCAAATCTTTTTCGTCAGTCTTTGTCTTGTCATCATGCAATGATTTCCAAAAGTGCCTACTCCTCTTTATCAAGACTTTGGGAAGTTTCTTTTTGAGCTTCTTCTGTACTTTTTTCGAATTCATCCAAGAGTTTCTCTGAAAAGCATGCACAAGGAATGACATGATCCCAAGGTATCTAATTGAAACTTTTCGTTTTCTTTCTTTCACTCCTTTCTGTCGCTGGATCAACTTTCTCTGTCTTTCAATGTTTTCCTTAGGTGCAATTGAAGGATTTATTGTGATATTAAATGATTCCGCTTCTTCTCTTAACGGAACATCTTCCCAATCACTAAGCGAATCCGAGTCTGAATCAGTGTCCTGGTCTGAATCCGAGACAAATCCATCCCCCGGTGAAGGGATACTTAGTGTTTGTGTTTCGTCATAATTCCTCTTCGTGGGTAAGAGCTGAGTGTCTATTTTAAAATCCTCTTCATCATCTGATTCTGATGATACATATAACTTAAAATCCATTCATTCCTAGATGTGAAGAGAAGGCGCTCACAATGGGTGATCAATCATCTCTATATGTATTTTTCTGGTTGCAGATTCATTTCTCTTTTGTTTTTTGCTTATGTAAGCCGCTCAAGAATGAATTATGTTACTGATATCTTCCCATTCGGACAACAGACGATACTGGGAGTTTTGTGCAAGTAGCGAGTCGTGACCATAGCCAGTGACGCTTTCGATTTTGGCCGCGGGGATGTAGTTGAAGACCGTTTTGTATCCTTCTGGCGTCTCAGGTGCAGCAACTACGCTTTCATGCTTGTTCACTAAGAAGGTGCTGGATTCCTTCGGTAAAGCTATCGGTTCACCTATAAGTCTCAAACCTCTAAAGTACGCAGCAGTATTGCCTTTCTCATCTTTTGACTTCGACGGCGTAAAGTAGCTCTCTGTGTTTGCTGGGCCACTATACTGGATGTGAGCAGGGACAAGATTCGCGTCCAAGGTTGGGATAGTGCTGTCGTCTTTGATTTCAATGGACATGTTTACAAGGCAGAAGGCGGCAATTACTTCAGTATAAAAAAGACGTATCTTTTAAAAGCTAGGGAAGATCTATATGTATCGGTAAAATGTACCAAAGATGTTTCCAGTGTATTTAAATTTGCCTAGTCAGAGTGTAAGAGTAAGAAAGATTTGGAACGCTTTGTGTCAACAATCTACGCGTTTTTTTTAACTTCATGTTTACCTCTATTTTCAAGACTACTGTTATTTTACGACGGGTGCGATGATGAGGAAATGTGCAGTACGTGATGAGTTTGACGAAGCTAGAGTTGAAATGGATGTGAAATAGAAGACAATCTTCGTATCTGCTGCAATTTCAGCATTTTCTTAAGCGAGAATGCATTCACCGCTCTAGGAGATATTTGGTCCCGTAGTCTGATCTGCATAGCCTGAAATCAATGTCAGTATCGAATCATTTTTTCTCTGATCATGCGGCATCTAACGTCTCAGGAAGAATACAATTAGTTCCAAGCTTTTTCAAGATCATCCAAAATATTGCATAAATGCATCAGCCAAAAGAAAAAAAAATTTGATTAAACTCGAATCCTCTTTCGACTTGAAGGAGCCCTGTAGTGCCCGCTAAATCCCCTTACCGTAGTCTTTCGTAGTGAACTTACGAATTGTAGTTATGGCGACTTCCCCCACCGTATTCAATGTATTCGGCTTGGACTTTCTACTCAAGCATCATCTCATCTTTTGGTGCAGGAGCGGCAATGAGAGCGGAATTATTTGATGACAATCCCGCGGGAGATTCCGAAAACGAGTCAAAATTTCGGTTATCAATTACTGATTTCAATTAAACGTCGTATTATTTTTTAACAACGTCAAGGCTAACCTAGAATTCATGGATATATAGATTGCAGGTCATCTTATTTTTTTTTTTTAACTCTTGCTCTTTTAACCCTCTTCGCTTCTCTTCTACAGCCTTAATTCAAATTAATTCACATCTAAAGATGACTGCTGAAAACCCACTCAAGATTGTTGATATCTCCAACATCGATAAGAAAACTGCTGCTGAACTTCTTGACGCTGCCACTACTCAAGGTTTCTTATTTGTTGAAGGCCATGACTTCACTCAACAAGAAGTCGATGAGCTTTTCCAGCTCTCTAAGGAATTCTTCGAGTTACCTAGCGACTACAAGGAAAAATACCCAATAGATACAAGCAACCACGGGTACAGTAAGATGGGAGAAGAAGTCTTGGATACTTCTGGCCAAAAGAAAATTGGAGATCCAAAGGAAGCAATGAACTTCTGTTGTTTGAACTTTGAAACTGGTTTACCTTCCAAACAGGTCCCAGACTGGTTCCAAGATCAACCAGAAAGAATGGCCAAGGTGCAAGAAGCCAGCAAGAAGCTTTACAGATTATCCGTAAAGTTATTGAAGATTTTGGCCATTGGCTTAGAAATTGAAGATACTGACGAATGTTCAGGTGAAGATTGGTTCTCGTCAAGATACCACCCAACCAAGCAGTCCGGTACCACCTTCAGATTCTTGCATTACCCAGGCCAAAAGACCTTGAACCCAGAAGCTGTTATTCGTGCTGGTGCTCACACCGATTACGGCTCGATGACCTTGTTGTTCCAACAGGAAAACCAAGAGGGTTTGGAGATTTACTCTCCAGTTTCCAAGGATTGGCAAGCAGTTCCTTTCGTTCCAAGTAAGTCTGCAAACCTGGCCCCACCAATTGTTGTCAACATTGCAGATCAATTGAGTTTCTGGACCGCTGGAATCTTAAAGTCTACCATACACAGAGTCAAGTTCCCCCCAAAGGTCCAAGAAACCGGACAAGCCCGTTACTCTATTGTATTCTTCAGTCATCCTAACGATGAAACTTTATTAGAGCCAGTTCCTAGTAAGATTGTCCAACAAGTGAAGGGCAGGGGTGCCAACAAGGAAGGTGAGAAGTTGGTCACTGCCAAGGAACACTTAGACAAGAGATTGGCAGCCACTTATGGCTGGGAAAAGAAATAATGTAAGGAGGGAAACTACAATGTATATAAGTATAGATACTGGATTAAAGGCTTACATCGAGACAACGATATTATAGCTAGGACATAAATAAAGAATATGAGCTTCTTACATAAGTGTATTGATTGGTGTGTGTCTCTTTGTAGCAGTTTGACTGCTCTCCTGTAACAAAAAGCTGCCCCCCTCAAAGGGTTTACCGCGAACCAAATCTGGCAGTACATTGCGGGTCATATGTCAATGCATCAATGAAAAGTTCTCGGAATCTTCCTTTTTTTTTTTTTTTTTTTTTTTTTTGGCGTTTCCGCTAACGCAACTCGCACAAAGTCCCCCAGATAAGAACAATGATTTCGTTATCTCATAGTGTTTATTCTTCTCTAACTGCAAAATCAAGGTACTTTCAAAGCATTATTGCACTTGGAGGAGAACCCTTAGTACCAGCGTCTCTCTGTAGCTTATCTTGATGTCGCTGACTGAACCATTTGGTCAACCTCCTAGGAGCCTGCACAACAACAATAAGCCACCACTATCATCTGTGAAGAGTTCGAGTAAGACCCCACAATTGCAAGTGAACATCGACGCTCAAATAGCCGATAATGTTGAAGACATCGTCCAGATAATCAATGATAATGAAACAAGAAACTTCCAACTCGGGATTGTGTTATTGGTTATTGCAATAGGTTCTTGGATCATCGGGCTTGAGTTAGTTAACTCAGTATTGAAGGGAGATGAGTACCGAAAGCCGTGCCTCTTTGCCTGGATCACTGGATCTTGTTTTTCATTGAACTACGTTCCTGACATAATCAGCTATTTGGGAAGCAAATTGACTGGCCTGGGAGACTCGCCATTGGATGAGGCTGACGCATCAAGTAACTATTCATCTGGAGCACCGGGCACATCCGTTGGTGAAACTGACCCACTACTTTCGTCACCATCCTCCACTCCTCGGTCTTTGACAACCTCTGAGAAATTCTCGATAGACGGAGAGCCAGTGGAATTGACCAGAAGAGAAATCGTCACCTTGGCATTCCAAATCGCAATCATCTATTCATGTTACAACATCTTTGTAATGTTAGCATTGCAGTATACTTCAGCTTCCAATCAGACTGTGTTGGGATCCACCACCTCCATTTTCACTCTTTTCATTGGAGCATTCATTAAAATTGACAAGATCACAATCAAGAAATTAATTTGCATCTTTGTTAGTTTGGCCGGAGTCTTTCTTATAAATTGGAGTGAGTCAGGAAAGGGACCATCTAAAGGAGGCTCTAAGTTTGAGCCTAAGAATCCCATCTTGGGTAACTGTTTAGCGGTCCTCGGTGCCCTCATGTACGCCTTTTATCTCATTATCATGAAAGTGAGGTGTGGGACTGGTAAGACTACCAACGAAAGGCGGTTGTTTGGCTTGGTCGGGATATTCACCTTCTTCCTTGGTATTCCTTGCATCATCTTTGTCGATTTGATTGGATTTGAGCCCTTCGAATTTCCTCCTCCATCCAACCTGATTTTGTTCCTGGTCCTTATTAACGGAACCTTTTCAATTATATCGGATTACGCTACGATTTTGGCTATGTTGGTAACAAGCCCCTTGGTCACTTCGTTATCACTTACTTCTGCCATTCCGATCACTATCTTTATTGATTTCTTGATTGCTCGCATAACTGGAGAACCAGAAAAGGATAATAATGGGAAGTTTGTCTACTTTTTGGGCATTGCAAGTATTTTGATTTCGGTTGTTCTCATTAATGTCAACTTGACCTCCGAAAACGAATTGATCGAAGAATTCATTGAAGAGGCATTAGAAGAGGCTATTCGGGAAGACGAGGCTTTATCGCCGATACTTTCTCCTTTGTTGTCACCAAAGTCTCCGTTTGTTTCAAACTCGCCATTTTTATCAGGCGAGGCTCTGAATGCTGCAAATACCAGTAATCTGGTTGGAGTGAACTTCCAAACGATTTTGACATCATTCTCTCCCAAGACAAAACCATCTCCGCCTCCACAGCAGGCTATAACTGGCTTTCAATTGCCTCAAAGTCAAATGGAAGGGTTCAATTCCATTCACGCTGCTACTGATCCCCATGTTTCAGACGGAAAGATATTGATTTTCGGAGGGAAGAACCATAGATATCATGTCAAGAACTTGTACCATGAAGAGCATACCGATAACAGTAATCAATAATTATATAGGACACTATCGTAACCTACTCATCACCTTAGCATTTTTAGCATAGAAATAGATTAAGAATAAAATACATTTTACTTCACTCCTTGCAAACATATTTAAGAGATTTGTTATTACTTTCTATTTATCGATCTATACCATGTTATATCTAATCTCTGCTCATGCTTGAATGTAACTTATGCTCCCTCATAAAGAGTGATGAGGCGAATCCTAATAATACAGTTGCCACGGTGAAGGAGAACGCACCTCTGCATCCGCTTTCGTAAGAGTCTCTGATAGCTTGTTGAACCAATCTAGGAGCACTGTTGGCATAGTGAGCGTTTTCCAATGCCTTTTCAACAACCTTTTGAGCTTCATCTGGGTTTGCGATGATTTGGTAAATTCTCTTATTCAAATCCAACTGAAGGATATGCTGGAAGATTGCACTTGCAATTGAAACACCCAAGGTTGAGCCAGTAGCTCTAAATGTGTACTGGATTGAGGTTGTGCAGGCTTGGTACTTGGAAGGAACCGCTGCGATCAATGAAAGTAAAGTAATGGTCAACATTGATGAGTAACCCAAACCAGGCGCCACTGTCATAGTAAATTGGTTTATCAAACCTACGTCTGGGGTTATGTTGTAGATGTTCAAAACACCCAAAATTGAAAGAATACCTGAAAGGATTGCCAAGTTGTAGTAGCGACCAGTACGTTTCATGTAAATACCGGCACCGATTGAACCACACAGAACTCCAATGAAATTAGCAGCTAATCTGAGACCATTTTCACTGGCTGTGAGTCCCATGACCGAAGTATAGAAAATGGGTAAATAAAATAAGTAGGTGAATACACCCATACTGTAAAACCAGTTGGTCAAGGAAGAAGACAAGATCGTTCTCTCTGCCAATAACTCAACTGGAATGACAGGTTCAGGGGATACATAGAGCTCAACATACACGAACCCTGATAAGAGAGCCAACAGTCCGACTAGTAAGCCAATGAATATTGGCAGCAGATACGAAATGTCCCTTCCACCAAAGGAGGCTGCAGCCATAATTCCCATTAACGAAGTGACCAATAACGATGATCCCAAGAAATCGATTCTTAACAATTTGGTCTTGATGTCGCTTCCGTGGGCCCCCAATCCAGGAGATCCCTCTGGCAAGTTCAAGTTCCACCAGATTGCTAAACCAACAATAGCTGCCAATGGGACTTGTAAGATGAAGACGTATCTCCAGCCCAACCAGTCGGACACTAAGCCACCAAGGATACCACCTGAAGCTGCTCCCAACCCGAAACAAATGTTTGCCAAACCCTGGAACAAACCTCTAGATCTCAAGGGAACGATATCACTCATAGTGATGGTTCCAAGGGAAGTCAACCCTCCGCCACCAATACCGGTGATAAATCTACCGATGATCAAGAAGATTAACGAATCAGTGGAACAAATAAGGCACCCAATAGCAAAGGAACATGTACAGAATAACAAGACTGTCTTTCTACCGAAAATGTCTGATAACTTACCGAAAAGTGGCTGGAATGCTGAGCATGACAAGAGATACGCCGTTGCAATCCATGATATACTTCCGATTGCGTTGAGATCAGACGCAATTTCCGTCAAAAGAGTAGTGACAACGGTGGTATCCAAGGCTGCCAAGTAAGCTGCCATGAATAAACTTGACACAACAATATAGACTTGAGCCTTAGGCATGGCAAAGTTCTTGTCATCTTCGTTGGAAGCAGCAGCATTAGTGGCGCCGTATCTTTGAGGAGCCTCATGTTCGAGAAGGCTTTGTTCTTCCGCTGCAATTTCTCCAGCGACCAACCCCGGAGTTCCTGTGCTGGGGTCTTTAAGTGGATTTTGATGTAATGTCATTATATTTGCAGATGTTTCATACGTTTAAATCTAGTGGTTTACAAGCTAATGACTCAAGTACCAAAACTTTGAAAAAAAAAAAAAGTAAGGGCAGTACGGAATTAACAATGGAATCAGTGGAATTTTATAGCGATATCCCGAGAGCCACATCCCGCATTGCTTATCAGGGTCGCGCAGATTTTTTTTTGGAGCCCGATTACAGAGGGCAAACCCTTTTTTTTATTGCCGAAACCGAAACCATTGTACAAGTTGACTCGGAAAGTAAGCTTTTCAAAGAGAGTTATCCCCATGCAGCTAGACTCTTTGCGGCCTGTTTTGGGGAGATTTGGTTGAGGATGTAGAATTCTTGGACTGCAATATACTAAAGTGGCGTCTTATCTGACACATTAGATTTTTGTTTGACTCATTGAAATTTCGCTTCGGCTGAACATCTTAAAGCTGCAGATTAAACTTTCCGTCTTCTAAAGCAACAATTACATCAAAGATAATGTACCAAATATCCAAATAAGGCACCCTACAAATTCCTTTTGATCCTATGGGCTGCCACCTAACTTGCTCGAGGTTCAGCTATCGAAAAAAAATGAAGATTGATTTCGCCCAGGATCGAACTGGGGACGTTCTGCGTGTTAAGCAGATGCCATAACCAACTAGACCACGAAACCACTTCTTGAAGAACAGAGAGAAGCAGACTTGTAACACCAAAGGAGAGGTGTTGTTTGGTACTTAAGAATACATTTGAATGAAGTACCTGGGGAAGCTGTGCCATGTCCTTCAGGTAATTTTCGCGGTAGGTAAATGTGCCAGAGAAAATAGGCCACGAAATCGTGTCTTCTGGGCGAGGACTTTCGTATTTCAATGATGCAGCAACTTCCGTACACCTAGGCAAGTCATGGTCCCTAGTTTAGCTCAAAGATACCAATTTCCAACCAATCCAGCAAGCACATGTCTGTCCTGCTACGCTTTCTCGTAGTATGGTATTGGATCAATTCAAACAAGGTAATTCACCAAAAGGTAATCATATGATGCAATCCGTTTTCCAGATGTAAGATACTTGCAGCCTGCAAACTGATAATTTGAGAGAATAAAAAGAACGAACGAAGCATAGACATGTTGTAATTTATCATTCTATTGTCTAGACATATGAGGTTGCTCGCTGACTATTGAAAAAATATGACCTATTGTCTTAGAAACAAAGGCTAACGGAATTAGTATCAGATCTAACCTCCTACAAGCATCCGGCCTATGTAGCATATGAAGAATATGTAACATAAGAGGTTCTTTTATATGCAGTAGCTCTAAAAATGTTGAGAGACGATAAGTACACCTGAGGCTCCGAGGAAAGGTAAAGTATGAATATGCGATCGAATCACAAGATAGTCCGAAAGATACATGACAGAACAAAAAAAAAACATCTTGATATACAACACGTATCACTCGGTAAACGATACTGTGAAAAATAAGCTTTCCAAGAGCACAGAAGTCCAGATCTCGTAAGAAATCACGCAGAACCTTGGGCAACATTCCATGATTTGAATCTCTTTGGTGGGATAAATTGAGCACGTAACGGAATTTCAAAAAATGTAATAATCCTACGAGTTTTCTAGAGTAAGGGTTCTATTCCATAGAACCGTTCAAAAACTTTCTCTTGCACGTAGTCTGCAATAACAGCCAGTTTCCATAGCAAGAAAAATACTTCCATTCGTTGCCCCACTTTTCTAAATATATCGTGGCTATTTCTGGCTGCGATCACATTCGTATACACCCAGCCTTGTATGAACTCAGTCCCGTACTTGCATGAAACACTTCCCCATATTTTTCGTTTTTGTTTGTCGACCCCTCATTATTGTGTCAGATTGATTCGCGCACAACTGCTAACGTACAGTATATTAAACACCATGTGGCAGCCATGATTTTACTTTAAATGGAATGAATGGGTTCTGAAAGCACGACAACCGAACAAGAAAGAAGTCAAGACCTCAACGTATAAGTAGAACGTGATTTCTTCAAAGTGTAACATTCAATTGAGAATACAAAAATAGATACATTCTATTTTTTTGTTTTTTGGAAAAATCGGCACGGGAGATACGAAAAAGTGCCAAAATAGTTGCGGCTGGTAGGTCTCATTATTTTCCTTGTTGATATTTCTAGCGAATTTCTGTACGTCTCAGTAGAGAAAAATTAGCGCACTCTAAATTACAGCGAACAAATAGAAAGATAATCACCCAGACACAGAGAAGCAAGATTTCACTGAATACCAATTCTTACTAGAAACAAAAGAGCCAGCCACAACCACAGTTTAAAGGCAACAAAAAAGAAGACCATGGAGACTTTGGAAGTACATTCAAAGGATTTTTTGGTGAAATGGATACACGCGCCTGATAACTCAGTCATTGATTGGCAAGCGAAGCCGTTAAAGAAGTCGATCAACTTCGCTATCTACAAGAAGGATGAGAGTTCTAACGATACAAAACCTCCTGCTCCAAGGTTTTTGAGTAACGACAGTTCGCAAGGAAGTTCCAATGGAGTTCCCTCGTCGGTAGGTACCGCTTCGTCCAAGCCCTCTAGCAGTGGTTCCAACGGTTCCTCACCCAACGAAGCTTCCACTGCGAACGGGAGCTCTTCCGGTAGACGCAGATCGAATTCAGGGTCCAATGGCAGACTTAGGTCTACATCTGTGGTTTCAGTCAACGAAGTGTCCGAATCTGTTTCCAGCATATACAAAACCCTTTCACGGTCAAACACGAGAACAGGCTCCTTCTCTAACAATTTGACCAATTCTGACTTGACTTTAGTCAAAGATTACAAGAAATTAGTGAGTGGCGAATTGGTTCATGGTAAATTTGAAGTCAAGCAAGGAGGTATTTATGCATTTATTTTCGATAACTCATTTTCAAAGACAATAGGAAAGAAGATCTTATTCAGTACCAAGATAATACAGACTCAACGTCCTCTTTCAACCATACCGCAAGACTCATCAACTAGCATACCAAAGAAATTCGAATCAAAAACTTCAAAGGTGAACTCTGACTCCACTACAAGCGTCCTGTCCATCGCCACTGCCACTAGCACGCTCTCCACTAGCCAAAATCACAATGGCAGCAGTTCCAGCCCGAGTAACTCTTTTGCTTCATATTCCTTGGGAAACCAGGGTGTTGCCTCATCAGGAGCATCCACGCCATCTAGGGCTAGAAAGACACCTTCGAATTCGAACAGAGATTTAGAATCGATTTTGAGGCCTAAAAATGGTGAATTGTTGCAAGGTACACTTTTGAAGAGAAGAAGAAAGAAGCTCCAGGGTTTCACCAAAAGATTTTTCGTTCTCAACTTCAAGTATGGTACATTGTCTTACTTTAAGATTAACGACAATAAGTTGCGTGGGCAAATGCCGATCAAGCTCTCCATAGTTAGTGCAAATGCTAAGAATAGAGAAATCATTATTGATTCTGGAATGGAAGCATGGGACTTGAAAGCTTCATCTCCTGAGGTTTTCAAATCTTGGGTTGAGGCTTTTAATCAGATCAAAAGGGAACATTATGAAATAAAGGACACAGAACAAAATGCTGGCTTCATCAAAGAATCAAGCGAGCTCAATTCCCCTCCAGCTGCCACAAATCAATATGTTAACAACAGCTTGGAGAAGGTTCTTGAAAAGTTAGCACTTTTGAAATCTGAGTTGGTCAAATCTTCTTCAATAGAGATTGTTGATGATATAAATAACGATATTTCAAAGGTAATCAATCACCTACAAAGTAATGATGACGATCAATCAAACTTTTCCAATGGTGATTTCTACGACGCGAAGGAATACTTGGATGCGATTAACTCTGGTGTTGTATTTTTAAACGAGGTGGGACCCAAAGCTAGTGACAGCAATTCTGAAGAAGCTTCTGGAAAGTCTGCAATTGTTAAGCCAACTACAAAGCTCTCAGATGACGGAGCTATAGATCCTCTTGCGACGGCTGGAAAAACCTTGAGCAAACCATCAGATGAAGAAGATGACGAATTTGATGACGAGATTCTGACCTCTTCTGATGATGAAGACGATGAGCTGGCAATCGAAATATCCGTCGTCAAGACAATGTCTGTCTCAGAAGACAACGACTTGTACCCATTGCCAATAGATACCCCAATCAAAAGAGATTATACCATCCCAATTTGTGAGCACTCCCCACCTTC
The DNA here is from genome assembly GCA_029581775.1 of Dujonia boleticola. Classification (NCBI taxonomy): domain Eukaryota; kingdom Fungi; phylum Ascomycota; class Pichiomycetes; order Serinales; family Debaryomycetaceae; genus Dujonia; species Dujonia boleticola. The sequence continues at coordinate 237,414 of JARGRU010000017.1, forward strand.
GATCTTAGCGTTCTTGAGAAAGAATGTCGGAAAGGATTTATCCTCAGTCGCTATGCCAGTGACGATGAATGAACCATTGTCTACATTACAGAAATACTCAGAGATGATGGAATACTGTGAAATTATCAACAATGCTCTCCAAGCCAACTGTGATGCTGCCACCGGAGAACGGATTTTGAGAATTGCAGCCTTTGCAGTGTCTTCATTATCGTCCATGAGGGCAAAAGAAAGAAATGTTAGAAAGCCATTCACTCCATTATTAGGAGAAACTTACGAGTTGGTAAGGGAAGACTTTGGAATCAGAATTGTTACTGAAAAGGTTATTCACAGGCCACCAGTGTATGCAATCTTTGTAGAATCAAAAGATTGGGAATTCAACTTTAGTCCTTCACCTGAGCAAAAGTTCTGGGGTAAGAATGCCGAAATTATCACCAGAGGAACTGCCAAGTTAACTATAAAGGAAACCGGTGAAGTTTTCCTGTGGACCCAGCCGCTGACATTACTCAAAAATATTATTGCTGGTGAAAAATACGGTGAACCATCAACTACATTGACAATCAAGTCATCATTTGGTTACAAGGCTGTGGTTGAGTTTGCCAAGGGTGGAATGTTCAGCGGTAGACTGGAAGATTTGACAATCAAGGCATTCAATTTACAAAACAAGAAGCAGTTGCCATATGTCGTTGGTAAGTGGACAGATTCATTAACCTTGAAAACTAACACCACTGAGAGATTAATCTGGACCGTGGGCGATTTATTGCCAAATCCAACCAAACAATTTGGTTTCACAAAATTCGCTGGAACTTTGAACAAAATTACTGAAATTGAAAAGGGTAAGATTCCACCTACTGATTCGAGATTGAGACCAGACTTGAAAATATATGAGAATGGAGAGGTTGATGAGGCTGAGGACTTGAAATTAGAGTTGGAAGAGCAACAAAGAGTTAGAAGAAAGGAAATGGAGGCTGCTAATGTGAAGCACACACCAAAGTTTTTCCATCAAGTTTCAGCTGATAATGACACCGAATGGACTTATATCACGGGAGAGAAGAGTTATTGGAACAGAAGAAAGACTGGTGATTGGCAAGATTTGCCGAAATTGTGGTGATTATGACCCCCTTTCGGCCTTGTCTCGTTACTTTTAGAAGGTCAGACAACTAGTATAAGTATGATGAAGTGGCATATAATAGAGTTAGTATGTACATATGTGAATATTATATCTATGCTTTGTATTATTCTGATTGAAGCGGGTGGGGTATGAGTATGCGTAAGATTTCGAAGATGATTGCGTTGCGGTCAACTGATGGGGCTGGGGCGCATAATTACCTGGTGACTCCGTAACCTTTACTTCACGTTGAGTAGCCTGGCTAGCTCAATCGGTAGAGCGTTTGACTCTTAATAAGAGAAGCGATCAAAAGGTTGCGGGTTCGACCCCCGCGTCGGGCTAACTTTTTTTTTTTCCTTTCGATACATTTTTTTGATACCGTTTTAGTGTGTATTATCCGATACGATTCTATCTAAAGCTTAAGGTTTAATCTCTCCTCAGAATTGCTCCTGGAAGGGATGTCGAAGAAATCATTACTCTCATGCTCGCCAGCTGCAGCAAAATTGGCCGCAGCCGCTCCGCTTCCTCGAAAGAACCCTCCTTGTGCACCGCCTGCGTTTCTAGTGAAGAGCATGAACTGAAGCTGCTTTCGCAAACTATTAACTAGTGCTCTCTGTAGGTTTAGGTCATCTTTCATCATAAAGTTTTCATTTACCAATCCATTCAAGATACTCTCTCTCTCCTTTTGCGAGGTTGATTCTCGATTTATGTATGGTAAAATCTTTTCATCCAATTCAAACTTGAGTCTATTGAGTTCAAAGTTCAAGAATAACAATTTATCCTGGTTATTGACGGAAGATAATTCTGAGCTAAATTTATTGATTTCCTCCATGGGCTCATGATAGCCTAGATTAGTGATTTTCCCTTGTATTATCAGATTCAAGATCTTGTTGATTTGACGGTGAAGCAAAGAATTCTCCTTAGAGAGATTGTCTACCTTCTTGTTGAGCGTTTGCATGTATGGAAGTAATTTGCTCAACTGACAGTTATTGTTTTGCAAATGAATTTCCAAGGACGTTTCACTTGCACCCACCCAATCGCATCCTATCTCATGAGCAGGGCACTTTAGATGTCCCATCTTGCTACAGTTCTCTTCATGCTTTGCGAGATTCATCTTTGGAATGAAGTTGTTTGAACAAAGGTTACAAGATGCATAGTTGAAGAGACAATCTTCTTCCAAGTGCTTCCTTTGCGATATCTTTGTGATCTGCTTTTGGCAGAGATCGCAGTGGAGTATCTTGTGAATGCACTCATGAATATTGTTTTCGTCCGACTTGCATGTCTTTTCATCGTCTTTAGATTCATCATCATCGTCGGCTGTGTCTTCCTCTTCTGCCTCCGCTTTCCTTCTGGCTTTCCCTATATCATTCTCCCTTCTGCGGGTAGATGCTTGATGATCCCCAAAATCACTTTCTGAGTTGGTATCTTCGCCATTTTGCTCATTTGCTTCGTTCTCGTCGTCAAGAAACCTCCTTTCGACTAGTAACTTGCAAATCTCTGTTTCTTGTTCACCCTCTTTATGTACAGCTCTGTGCCCGTTGCAAGTGACACCAGTATATCCACAGTCGCTGAGCACATGATGCTCTATTTCCCAACGGCAGCCAGTCCATTCACAGCCACGCTCATGATTCAAGCAATACACTTCAAGTTCATCAACAAGGTTTGATATTATGAGAGGGGTTGGAAATAATTCATTTATCTTACTTGAGTCGAGAGGAGTTCTATCCAAGGGACACGAACCTATGAGCCTATCACTTTCATTATCTTGTTCCTCGTCCTCAACTTCTGCATCGTTCGCATTGTCACCTTCGAATCTGTCTCCTCTTCTTACTCTCCTTCTTTGATTCTGAACTTTAAGGAACTCGTAGATACATTCTTTACAGAAAGTATGGCCACATACTGTGGTCATGGGCTCGACAAACGGCTGTTGACATATGAGGCAGCATAGGTGGTCGTTCGAGGACTTATACTTGACGTTTCTTATATTGGGTCGGTCATCTTTACTTTCGAGATTGAATGCAACTGTATGGTTGTTTATCTGTTTATTTGAATATTTTGGCACACTCTGCTCGACCTCGGCCATTCTAGAAGTTTGAAGTCACTGATAAAGCTGCTAAATAAAAGTCAAAAAAGAAAAATAGTTATAGTATGGACCACGTTGGTAAATATGGCGAGTCAAAGTTTGTTAACGCTCTCTGATGTATGAGATTTTTGTTGTATAAGCTGTTGCAGTGGAGTTCCTTCCATTCCATATGAGCTGAAGTATGGCAAATATACCTCTAAAGCCGATTATCTTTGATACTTACACGACTTTAGTGGGGTAACCTGAGATCTTTAGTGAAAAAAGAGTTCCAGCTCAGAAATGCAGTAGAAGTTAACTTAATGAAACAATGTTTGGGGGCATATGCATATGATAGGGCCAGAATGAAGGAACACACTCTATCAATGCTGTTTGACATCCTTCCAGAAAGCAAAAAAAAAAGAAACAGGTCGTACCCGGATTCGAACCGGGGTTGTCCGGATCAAAACCGAAAGTGATAACCACTACACTATACAACCCGAAATTTCGAGAGAGAAAGAATCGCGACTCGTCGAATGAGTTTGCAGGACATATAGAGGATGCAACCCTGTTCTGGCAAACCATTTCCTGAGTACTTCAATGCTACATTAATATGGTAAAAGTCCGGAAGTTCTCATTTCTGTGGGCATAGTATTGAATGTGCATACTTTCTTCTAATGAGTTAAACTTTTATAGATCATTTGATCTGATGACCAGATAACCAGTTGGTACTTTTAGATTTTGGATTTTATCTTTCGTTAAAGATCAACTCTAAATCAATGGGATCGCTACCCCATCTCCTCTAGGATCGCTTCCCCCTGAGTAGATCAAATGTCCGTCCTTGCTAATATCCTTGATGATCTGGGCTCTACCAAAGAGTCTTCTTTTGTTTCCCTTGACTACCCTTATGGTGTGTCCCAACTTCTTTAACCCTTCTACAACATCATCTTCCATGCCTTCTTCCAAGGCAACAACGGTTATTGGGGTGCTGACAGGTCCATCTGACCCTCTACCACGATCTATACCCTTTGGATCTGGAACCAAACAAAATCTTGGCGTATCTACCAGCTGCTGTGGGTTCAAGCCAAAAACAACCAAGTTAAGGACATGTTGCACATGGCCAACCGGCTGCATGTACCCACCCATATTCCCATACGAAGCATACAATGAAGAATCGCTCTCGTTAGTGATCATCGATGGAATGATAGTATGATAAGGTCTCTTATTCCCCTCTAAGGAATTCTTGGAACCTTTCACTAAATTAAAATTCGCACCTCTGTTGTGCAAGCAAAACCCAAACTCAGGCACCACAATCGCAGAACCAAAGGTCTCGTAAACAGAATTGATGAATGAGCAGGCATCTCCATTGGAGTCTGAAACTGTGAAATATACTGTATCGGATTTATTCAAAGGATTTGGTACCCCATGTGTGATGACTTCGCCATCTAACACTCCATCAGGTTTGTACAATTTGGATCTTTCCTTGAAGTAGTCAGAATGCAAAAGTTCTGCTAAAGGAGCTTCTCCGAAATCAGGATCAGAAACGTACTCATCAGAATCATAAAATCCCAATTTACAAAGTTCAATAAGAAGATGCAAGTACTCAACAGAATTGTGCTTGAGTTTGTAAATGTCAATTTTTTTATCATTTTGAAGTTCCTGCAACATTCCCAATGCAAGCAATGCTACTAACCCCTGGCCATTGGGTGCAATTTCCCACACCCTTTTACCTTCAAAAGTTGTAGAGATAGCATCTGGGAAGTTCGACTTGTGGGCAGATAAGTCCTGTAAGTTGAGTTTGTGACCTCTTGAAGACGTTGTCTTGATGATAGCCTCAGCCACTTCACCCTCGTAAAAGCCCCTTTTCCCGTTTTTCGCAATCAATTCGAGCACTTTAGCCAATGGCCTATTGAATGCTAAGTCGCCTTCAGCAGGGGTCTTACCACTTTTGTCCAAAAAGATATTTTCGCCCTTGCTGTAATCCAAGTTCTTATTCTGATCCTTCAATTTTTGCTCACCAGTCTCCCAAAGATCTGCTGAGATTTCATGTACAATAAATCCATTCTTAGCCAAATCGATAGCAGGCGCCAATATTTGTTCCAAGGTGACCTTTCCTGACCCCCACTTCTCTATTGCATCCAACCAACCAGCAATTGCTCCCGGCACAGTTACTGCAAAAATCGAGTTCCAAGGAATACGTGTGGCCTTGGAATCATTCAATTCTTTGTGAACATCCTCAATGGTCACATCTGCCCCACTCCTTCCCGAGCCATTCAAGCCATACACCTCCTTGGACTTATTATTGTAGTACAAAGCAAAGCAGTCTCCGCCAATACCAGTGGAAGTTGGCTCGAGAACACATAAACAGGCTGAAACAGCCACAGAGGCATCTACACAATTACCTCCGAGCTCCAATATCTTTATACCTGCGGCTGATGCAGCAGGTTGCGTGGAGGCCACAATCCCCTTTGTTGAGTGGACAGCAGATCTCTTGGAATTGAACGTGAAGCTAGACATTTTTTATCGAAGCAGTGTAATTCTGCCAACACAGAAGGATTTGGAAGGAAAAAGGGGCCCTAAAAAAGTAAGGTTGGAGACAAGTCCGGGATTATCTGGAAGGAGGGGCTTTGACGTGGAACTAATCAGAGTCAAAACCTGCACCATGGCGACATATCTTGCATAATCAGAAAACCGGAGGGTTTCACGGTCCCATGTGCAGGTCAAATCAAAACACCTAAAATTTCACGCGAGCTGAAGTAAAACAAAGGCAGCAGTAGCACCAGTAGCTGCAAACATCAATTACTATTCCATACAACGCGAGACATGTCAGACGGCGAATACGAAGACGGAAGCTTTGCGGTTGCTGAGGGAGACATACTTGGCACTAGCACGCAAATATCGCAGCCACCTGTCACAGTCAACTCACTACCTACTGAAGATGAGCTCAAGATTGCACATTCAATAGTTAGAATAATAATGTCAAGAGAGGTCAGAGGCACGGTGATAAGGCGTGATAACTTCAGCGAAGTGTATGTGCATCATCCAGAGATAAAAAGGACCAAATTTGAATTGATGTTCCAATTTGTGCAAGGCATATTGAAAGACGTGTACGGTCTACAGTTAGTAAACATACCAGAGAAGATCCCAACAACAAAGAATAGAAAGAAGAAGAGCAGCAATACCAGTGGCGGCAGTCGAAGCAGCGGCAATGCAAATGCCAACGGAAATTCCAATACCAACACAACCAGCAGCAACAACAACAATAATAATAATAATAACGAGAACGGCTCTAAAACTGGAAATGGAGTGCCAAGCAAGTCCTATTGCTTGGTGAGTGTGCTACCAGCCTCTGCTAGGAATGTACTAGGAGAAATTTGGAAACAAGAGGCTCTGAAGAAAGTTCCCAATGGGAGGAACGAAGACGACGAGCAGTACTTGTTGCCAAAGTACAAGAAAACAGATTCAGCAAACTCCAACATTGAGCTCATAAAGAGTGGGGTCTTGGCACTAGTCCTTGGTATACTTGTACTCTCCAACAATCGTGTTTCTGAACAAGATCTACTTAAACAGTTGAAAAAGTTTGGTCTTTCAGAAAGTATAAATGCCAAAAATAGCTCATTAAATTTATCTACCGTTGAATTGTTGTCGGAGTTTGTTAAAAAAGAATACATAGAGAAGGAAGGCGACAACAATAGTGAAATCATAGATTATACTTTGGGAAGGCGACTGTTTGCTGAATTCAAGCCCCAGTCGATGTATGACTTGGTACTGAATATATACGGTGCAAAGTTTGACCTTGATCTACAAGCAAAGACAATGAACACTATTGAGAGGTCTTTCGGAGAAAACATTGAAATACAGAGAGAAGTGAACAATGCTATGCTTGATTCGGTTCAGGAAGATGGAGAAGAAGAGGATGACGAGCAAGAGCAGGAGCAGTAGCTCGAGCATGTGGTTGATAAACTAAAACCCTACCTAGAAACAAATAGTTTTAGAATGCATAATGATAACGCATTTGCGGAGTAAACCTTCAAAGTGTAGCCATCTAGATCTTCAAGCTGCTCCAGCGAAAGGCAAGATGCACGAATTCCGCTTGTCGCCTGGAACTTATTTTCTCGTTAACTCCAGGTTAACTCCAGCGTAACTCCAGTTCAATCTCGCAGCGTTTTTTTTCCATAACCCAATAGAGGCAAAAATACGCACCGCACCGGACTGCCCGTGATAATTCGAAAATCGGCACTGATCTTCAGCTTGCTACTGTCAATGTACACGTTGGGTGTACGCAGCTTGCTTAAACCCAGCAAAAACGCAGACAAAGATGCTTTCGAGTACCTCGGCATATCACATGAAAAGTCACTTGCATTTGGAAGAACAAGCCAGAATGAAACAAACAGATATTGATGGCAAGGGGAAGAAAAATAAAAATTGCAAAATCACAGGATGAAAGTGAGTGAAATTAACTTTGAATGTGGGGCACACACTATTCAAGTTAAAATTTGCGGCTATCTTGTAATTGAGAATAATAAGAAGTTCGGAGTGCAATAGCATCAAAGTATGGTACTATGAAACTCAAAAGGAGACAAATTCTTGATATTATCTCCCCCCCACACCTCTCCCATTAAACAGTTCACGGAACGGGACCATTTGATGTCTTAGATCTAAACGGCAGGGCAAGAGAGAACGTAAAACGCCCATGCAAAATGTTCTTTCCCCCTCCTTTCTTCCCCCACCTAATGCCTCCCTATGCAAAATCTTACCTAAGATGCATCTCGGGCTCGGTAAAGATTCTCTTGATTCCTCTTTGAAATTTTAAGCCCGTTTGCGACAATATCCATAATTGGTACCATTTTTTTGTGCATCAAACGATTGTGCTTGTGCAAGAAAAAATAAAAAGGGCGTTGAAAACTCGTATAGCTCTCAACACGACCTGATCTTCCCATATTTTATTTGGTTCTTTACTTCTTTTCCACCACATAATTTTTTTTTCTCTTTCTTTCGTTTGGTGTCGTCCATCGTTTGATAGTTTCACAAGTAATACTCACTTACACTCATTCTCATTCCCAATAATTTTGCTATAGAATCCGACCATGGCTTTAGACACTTTAGATTACGCCGTGATAGTTGCGTTGGCAATCGCAGTGGGGATATACTTTGGTAAGGATAAAATCTTTGCACCCTCTGAGGCCAACGATGCTGGCTTCGTAGCCGGTGCTTCGAGTGGCCGCTCAAGAAACTTGATTGAAACACTTTCAAAAAACAACAAGAAGTGTGTGGTGTTCTACGGATCACAAACCGGTACTGCAGAAGACTATGCTTCCAAGTTGTCTAAGGAATTGAAGTCTAGATTCGGTTTATCGACCATGACAGCCGATCTTGCCGACTACGACTACGACAACTTGAACGAGGTCTCCGACGACTGCTTGTTCTTCTTCCTTATGGCCACGTACGGAGAAGGTGAACCCACTGATAACGCCGTTGAATTCTTCGAATACTTGAACAACGAGGCGGATTCTAACTTTGACAGCTTCAGATTTGCTGTCTTTGGATTGGGTAACTGTACCTATGAATTCTTCAACAAGATTGGTAAGGATGTGAATGAAAAGTTGGAAGAATTGGGAGGCCAAAGATTCGCTCCATATGGCGAAGGTGATGACGGAAAGGGTACCTTGGATGAAGATTTCTTAGAGTGGAAGGAGTCTGTGTTTGAGTCTTTGAAGAACAACCTTGACTTTGAAGAACACGACTTGAAGTACGAGCCAGGTTTAGAATTAGTTGAGGAAGATTTATTATCAGCAAACGAAAAGCAAGTTTCTCAAGGTGAACCAAGTTTGGAATACATCAAGTTACAACGCGGCGAGGAAATCACGAAGGGTCCCTTCGACCATTCCCACCCATACTTGCTGAAAATTACAAAGACAAAGGAATTGTTCAACAGCAAGACCAGAAGTTGTGTCCATGTTGAGTTTGACTTGTCCAACTCGAATTTGAGATACCTGACCGGTGACCATTTGGCTATTTGGCCACTGAACTCCGACCAAGCGGTCAGCAAGTTCTTCAAGGCGTTTGGATTAGAAGACAAAGAGCATTTGGTTTTCTCCTTGAAGTCCCTCGATTCCACCATCTCATTACCTTTCCACTCTCCAATCACATATGACGGTGCAGTCAGACATCATATTGAGATTACCGGTGCCGTTTCAAGACAGTTCCTTCAAGCAATTGCTTCTTTTGCACCAACTGAAGAATACAAGGCGAAGGCTCAAAAATTAGCTGGAGACAAGGAATTATTCGCCAAGGAAATCCATGCAAAGCACTTGAACATTGCTGATGCTTTGTTGGAAATTTCCGAGGGCTTGCCCTGGTCAGACGTGCCTTTCGAATTTTTGATCGAATCTATTGCTCATTTACAACCAAGATACTATTCTATTTCATCATCTTCTGCTGTCGAAAAGCGCTCCATTCATGTCACTGCTGTTGTCGAACAAGAACAAATTGGAGACCATTTGGTTACCGGAGTTGTCACTAATCTTTTGAAGAACATTGAAATCTCTCAAAACAAGACCGGCGAAATCCCATTAACCACATACGATTTATCGGGTCCAAGAAACAAATTTGAAAACTACAAGTTACCAGTTCATGTGAGAAGATCAACTTTCAAGTTGCCTTCTAACCCTTCTGTGCCAGTCATCTTGATTGGACCAGGTACCGGTGTTGCCCCATTCAGAGGTTTCATTAGAGAAAGAAGCCACTTGGCCACCTCAAACACTACTGACAACATAAATATTGGTAAAACTATTTTGTTCTATGGATGTAGAAACAAGGATGAAGATTTCTTGTACAAGGATGAATGGGCCACCTACTCGAAAGAATTGGGCTCCTCTTTTGAAATGCTCACTGCGTTCTCCAGAGAAAATCCTCAAAAGAAGGTGTATGTTCAGCACAAGCTCTTAGAAAAGGCAAAGGAAATCAACGACTTGTTGGAAAACAAAGGTGCCTACATTTATGTTTGCGGTGACGCTTCAAAGATGGCGAGAGATGTTCAACATACCTTGATTGAGATCATCAGCAAGGCAAGAAATATTCCTGAAGAAAGGGGTGCTGAGCTTATCAGAGGGCTCAAGGTTCAAAATAGATACCAGGAAGATGTATGGTAGTTTAGCTTCGGTCATAGTGAGGAATGATGTATAAAATTTTGTAACAAAATATAATGGAAAATAGTGCAAACTGAATTTGGTCTTGTATGTGATTTGCGATTTCTATGTGGTTGATTTTTTTTTGCAGCCTACGCATTGTAGATTCACCTGCATACAACCCAGCCAATATCAACTCACCGAAAACCGCTCTGAAAGAAATATTCCTAGCAATACAAAACATAGAAAACTTGGATGTACCTGTAGTTCACCTAGGGCACCTATTCAATGATGTTTTTACGAAGTTCAAGGAAGATCAGCATTCTATCCAAAGTTCGAGATTCGGTGTTGGGTAAAAATAATGACATCTCAAAAGCCATTGGTTCCGAAAATTTACCAAAGACTACCGGCAATGGTCCGTTTATAGAGTTGCCCAAATTTGAAGCCATCGGTGGAGGCAGCAGTGGAAGCAATGACAGACTGCAAGCCTCGCTACTCAATGTAACTTTGCCAGCCAGCTCAAAGCTCAATATAAGGAATGGCTCCATAATAGCAATGAATGGAAATTTGAACCATTTGACAACTAGATTAAGAAATTTATCAAACTTCTACCCATTGATATATCAAGAGTTAAGAAGCGTATCACCCGTTTCAGTGTTGATCAGCGGAGGAAGAAGTGGGAGCTCAAACTTTGTTGTTCTAGATATCGATGGTAAGGACGACCAGTGGGTCATATCAAATTCCAAGAATGTTATAGCATGGACTGGGTATGATTTTCAATTGTTACCTGCCTCCAGAGGATTAGTTAATGGAGGCGGGCTCTTCAGACTTGACAGTTATACTGGATTGCGCACCTCAGGGAAGGGAACTCTTGTATTGAGCGGAAACAACGATGTCTTCGATATCGAATTGGGCAATGGGGAAGAGTTATTGGTGGAGCCTAGTGTTTTAATTGCACACAATGATGTGAATTCTGCCCGCTTTACCACATTAAAGGGGAACCTGTTATTCCAGTTGCCATCCTTCAATTGGATAGGTGCATTGGGAATAAGGGCTACAAGTGTTTATCATCTGATACAAAGACTGGTGACAAAGTTGTATCGTAGAATATCTGGTCCAGGCAAATCTCCACAGCTTAGCAGCGAAACAGCCATAGCGAACCCAAATTCAAGTCAAGACACCCTTGGATCCATTTCTTCGACTTTTGCAAAGACTGGAGAATTCATTAAAAATCAAATCAATAGAATAGGGCAAAAGGATATATATTATCATGTTACTGGTCCATGCAAGTTGCTTATAAGCAGTAGCAACGGCGGCATTCCACGCCGCAAGACGTTTACAAAAGAGGACTTGGGGAGTATAAAAGATACGTTAAAATAGAGGAATCGTCCCGAAACGGAAACTCCAGTATGGTATCAAAATCTACTTCGCGTATATAATATGTAAAAATACATACACGCACACACACACACACACACATGTATATATTAGTTTGCACTGGAAAACTACATGTGCGGTACAAAATAGAAAACATACACCCAGATTTAAGCTACTAGGTTTTTCTTTTTATTTGCTACATTTCTCTTTCCTCATAGGGACGCCACCATATAATTTAGCTTTTTTGCGAAGTACAAGCGTGTAGCTTATTTGAAACTTGATAAGATTATTGGCGCCAGATACAATCATATGAATATACGGGAAAAATTTCGGTTGTTGAACCTAACCGACAGTTATGAGGAGCAGCAAGGGGAAAAATGTAAGAGTGATGCATAACGGTGTGAGGTACCATGCGGGATACCTGGGGGCCGATATAAAACCGAAACGCAGGAGAAGGGTACAATCTCAATGTTAGTAGTCAAAAAGCAAGCAGCAGCATGAGTAGGTTAACTGTATTCAAGAAATTTCTCGGCTCGAGGAAGTTACAATGACAATTCTAAAATACGTGTTTTCGCTCTCCTCATGGCCCTGGAGGTTACTTAAGGTAGCTGCTTTTTGCCCTCGATGTGGGATTGTTTTCCATGAGTCTTGCAGAACAGACGCGTAGGTTGGAGCGGACCACTTTTGGCTGACCTCTTGTCCCGTTCAAGTTGCATAAGAATCAGTGGCATCCCAATGCTAAGGCGGCTCACATTTAAGATAAAAGCACTAAAAAATAAAAATAAAAACGAGAAAAAGGCTGATGCATACTTCTGTTGCGTATACAAAAAAATATGTAAATACTTTTTGTCATAGTAGATGTCAAGCATCTAGGCTCGGCTACGGGTCAAGGGAACGCGTTAAGTTTAGATTTATTTATTTACCTATTTATTTGTTGTTGTTTCTGGGCAAGACGTTCCACATTAACAACATTCATGGACTATGCTACGAGAACTCCTATGACTACCCAATTGTCGTAATTGTCTTTGTCGTCGTCAAAGAGAGTCAGCTGGAGTCCATTTTTTTTTTTTATTTTTTTTTTTTTTTTTCCCCATAATTCTGCGACTCCCCTTCCTCTACACTTTTGTGCCTGGGTATTTGCTCTCGCTAAACCGGAAATATGATCAAAATGCAGCATTCTTTTTATTTTTTAATGAACCCTGTTTTGGGGGTGGATTAGTTGGTATCATTCCACAGGAACAGTCCAGAATAGCAAAAAAGTAGCAACCAGAGCCTGCTATAGCATTTTTGATAAGCATAGCCAGTCAAACCACCAGCTCACGTTATCTCTGGTTTCCACAGGGAACGTCTATGCATCTATATACAGATTTTCGAAGCCTTGGAAGGAGAAGATTATTGAGATACCACTTTTGCTTCTTTTTTCTTTTCTTTTTTTTTTTTTTTTCCCTTATTTTACCGTTCCCCAATTGCACGAATCATTTTTTCTAGCCCATATACTTTATTTCGTTCTTTTTTTTTTATTTTTTTTTTTATTCGATTTTCTGCATTTTATTTTTTATTTTCTTGATACATTGTTGCAGTTCGGTCGAACTGCTAAATTTTAACTCACATCTAGATTTGATATTTGATTGTAATTGACTTTACAATATTTTTGAACTTTTTTTTTTTTTTAATTTTTGTCATAAATTTTTTTTTTAGTAAACCTTCTCTTCATAATTCCTCTTTTTTTTTTTCTTAGTTGTCTAGATATCAGTTTTCTTTTTCGTTTTGTGAATTTTTGCTCCCTTCTGTCAGACTATACATGGGTAACCGCCATTGATGGAAATTTCAAAGATAACTTCACCCAGCGAGTGGGTTTACTTTGCAAAGGGAAACGCAAACATACTTTTCAAATACATAGGAGCACATGACTACTTACGGCACAAGTTGTTAAGGGTCAGACTCTTGAAGGACGAGGAGGAGTACATTTCGACGTGTGAGCTCTACGATTTCATTGAATTGAAGTGCAAGCCGCTTTTCCCTCGACAAATCATCGACATACAGCTCGTAGTGCTAACGACAGAGTTCGTGACAAACTTGAACAACGCCGGGAACAAAGTAATGTTGAAGGAAAGGTACGGGTTACTCTTACCCAACATTTTGTATGGGAACTACGAAAAGCAGTTTCTATCCAAGCATTGCCAATTGTACATTGGCCACACGCTGGCCGCGACTTCAAGCACCAACAACGCATCATCATCATCTTCATCACCAGTTGGCACGTCTTCTGCAAATGGGCAACCATCTAAATCCATTGACGCTGTAATTTTTGAGATAAAGCCAAAATGGCTTTACGATAATACCACCTCGAATTACTGCAGAACGTGTCTGTTGAACCAATACAAAAACCACAAACGTCATTTTTGCCCCTTGGATCTATTGTATCCAGATACCTTGGATCAAGGGTTAATCGATTTATTCTCAGAGTTCCCCCCTGACCTCTTGAGCCAGATTGAGATCGATAACAAGATCCCAATCAAAAAATTGATCAAGTATTTCTTCAAGGACCCAGATAACGTTTTCCAAAAACTAAAGGAGTATCAACGAATTAACAACAAGAATGACTTGATCAAGAACCTATCTTCTGCATCTGACGTTTCACATAACTTGTCTCTCGTAATGACTTTGAGAGACGTGGGGTTGTTTATCAAGTTTGAAAAATACAACAGATATAACAACATCCACAACAGTCATAATAACGTTCACAATTTGATACACGTGGACGGGTACGGAAAGTTCTTGTTGACGTGTAACATATACGATTTGGATTTGAAATCAAAGATGAAGTACCGTCATTGGTACGACGTAGAACAAAACTTGCAGAGCATTTACAACAGCGAGAATCCAAAATGGAGACTTTGCACGAGGAGAGAACTCAGCAACAATTTGGGAACTTGAGCCTACTACGGCGATTGGGAAAAGGAAATGAAACATAACGAGAGCTGTAAGATAGCCAGAGAACCCAATCAGCTACGTCATCCACTGAAAGACAAAAGGAAGAAGTGACAAAGAAAAGAGTAGCAGATACATTCTTTACTCTCACCAATTGATTATTGGAATCATCCTTTCGGTTCAACGTACCTCTTCCTGCTAGCAAGGAAAGAGAGAGAGAAGAGAGAGTCATTAACCTTAAAAGGACTCAAATAATCAATACTGACTTATTCGAAGATACTTTCCACAAGAAGAAGTCAAACATAATCGTACCAGTTCTGGTAGCTGGTTGGTTAGTTCATGTACCACAAACAAAGACGGGCCACAGTCTCAAACGCCTACTTTTGAAATCAAAAAGACCGTACTTAATCTATGAATTCATTGACACATAGACAAATAGATATATAGAGTTACAAAACATGGTTGATGGATTCATAGAATTAGGAGACCTTTTTTGATTTGCATACTCGACAGCACTGTCGAAATAAAGACTATGAAAGACTAAAGACAATTTTCAGAGACAAAAGATTGGCTTCATACCCACACCCCCATCCGTATGATCACCGGAGAGAAATATGCACACATAATAATAATAATCATAATAAACCTACTTGTGTTATATATTTAAGAATATTTGTTTGTGAATATACAACTATCTCTGCTGCACTTTGTTTACTGAGCTAGCTATTGTAGCATGTTAAGTAATGGCACATGAAATTTGTACGGTTATTTTTTCACAAATTTTTAAATTTTTTTTTTTTTACGTTTTCTTGAATATTTTTTTTCCGATTTCGTTTAATCGCCTTGAGAAAAATCTATGAAAAATTTCAGCTGATTACTCACATACTTATCTCTCGTCAGTCCACAACTCCTCTATTCCCTTAGACTAGTCGTTAACTTACTTCACTTGCAAAATGTCTGAACACAAGAACGGTATAGCCACCCCAAAGTCTACTGTTCCATTGAAAAGATCTCGTCTTGGCTTAGACGACGAGCCTGGCTCCGAGTCACCTTTGGTTAATGCCATCGCATCTCCATTGCAAACAAGGGTCGCATCGCCATGCACATTGAACCCTCCTATAGACAGCGATGGCTTATCATGGCCATCTGTTGGTGCCCGTAAGCGTATTGACCAAACGCCAGAAGAGGCAAAGGGCAGAGAGGAAAGAATAGCCCTGGCAGTCAAGACCATCTTGACCGAACTAGGCGAAGATGTGGATAGAGAAGGCTTGTTAGAGACCCCAGAAAGATACGCAAGAGCAATGTTATACTTCACCAAAGGTTACGAAGACAACATCAGAGACGTCATCAAAAGAGCAGTTTTCGAAGAAGATCACGACGAAATGGTTATTGTTAGAGACATAGAAATCTACTCGTTATGTGAACACCACTTGGTTCCATTTTTCGGTAAGGCCCATATTGCGTACATTCCTAACAAGAGAGTGCTCGGGTTATCCAAATTGGCAAGATTGGCAGAAATGTACGCAAGAAGATTCCAAGTTCAGGAGCGTTTAACCAAGCAGATTGCAATGGCATTAAGCGAGATCTTGAAGCCAAGAGGTGTTGCTGTTGTCATCGAAGCCACCCACATGTGTATGGTCAGCAGAGGTGTTCAGAAAACTGGATCATCCACCACCACCAGTTGTATGTTGGGCTGTTTCCGTCAACAACAAAAGACAAGAGAAGAATTCTTGACCTTGTTAGGAAGACGTTAAGCTGTAAGAGATCACACTTTACAGCCGCCCATACTACTACACATCACAAAATACATTTAACGACCATAGATTACGAAAATTTGATTCAACATGCATCTTTTTAACTTTTTCTTTTTTTTTTTTTTTTTTTTTAGGCTATTTGCTTAGACCTGGAGAAGTTATCATTATTATACACCTTTAATTACATTTACTTCAACTGAATTCTTCCAACGCAGTGGTAGCATGAATTTCAACAACTATTTGCTAACCCTTTTATATATACATATATTACTCTATAATATATTTCATTATGCTACTATTTACATGGTGTAGTACTAAATCATCTCGGGTTCCAAGGCCAACAACTCTCTGCTCGCTTTGAAGAGGGACTTTTCATCTCCGAACTGAGAGATTATTTGGAGTCCTTGGGCCCCCCATGGAATGGAAATCGCCGGCAATCCAGCCAATGACGCAGGAACAGTCAACAAATCGTTGACGTAACTATTCAAAAAGTTTTCTTTGTCATGCTGAAGAAACTCTTCTATAGTGGGTGTATCTCCCACTGAGGTCGGTGAAAGCAAGATATCGCAGCCATCTGGATTACCTACTGCATTCTTTTGTACTAGGTGATTTGGGAACTGAAAGACCTCGTTGAATTCATTCACCATTTGCTTTCTAACCTGAGTTGCCTTGACGTAGTGATTCCCAGAATCGGAGGAAAGTGTGTAGTTTCCTAAGAGTATTCTCTTTTGAACTTCTTTCCCAAACCCTTCAGATCTGGTTTTGGCTATCAATTGGCCAACAGAGAGCTTCTCATCTTGGCTCTCCTCTGAGAAGCCATACCGTATTCCGTCGAATCTCGACAAATTGGATGCAGCCTCAGCTGTAGCAATTGTGTAGTAGGCCAGCAACAGCTTTTTGATGGATGGTAGAGACACCCTTTTCACCGTGTGGCCAGCTTCTTGAAGTCTTGTGAGGGCAGCGAGCCAGTTTTGCTTGTTTTCAGGGGAAAGTTCATCTACAAGAAACTCTTCAGGGACACCAATTGTTAAAGAGCTGCCAGTGCCCTGATCATATGCTCTAGAAATTCGTTCCCTTGTTTCAGATGGGATGGAAGTTGGGTCCTTGTGATCGTGCTTGTCCAACAAGTTGAATACCGACTCCACCAAGTCGATGTCTTTCGAGAGAATTCCGACTGTATCTAGGGATTGCGCATATGCCACCACACCCCATCTTGAGATTCTCCCATAAGATGGCTTGAACCCAATTACGTCACAGTATCTCGCTGGAAGCCTGACAGAGCCGCCAGTGTCCGTGCCCAAACTGAAGTCTACGAGATCTGCGGCCACAGCGGCCGCAGAGCCTCCAGATGACCCCCCAGTAATTCTTTCGTGTTCTGTTCCAAGATACTTGGGGTTGAGCGTAGTTCCATAGTAGGAGTTGGTGTTGGAGGAACCCATCCCAAACTCATCCATGTTGTTTTTCCCGATAAGTTTTGCACCACTTTCTTGAATTAGAGAGACCACTGTTGCGGAGAATGGCGATTCATAATTGCTAAGTATTTTAGATGCAGATGTTGTGTTGGCTCCAACGTCAGGACCAGTGGCAAAATTGTCTTTCACTGTATAGGTTAGCTCTCTTTCGGTTGCCAGCTTCGATGGAGAAATCTGTGTTATCAAAGAGTTCACGGTATCGTTTGTATTCAACGCCCGGGACAGTCTCAATATTCTAGGGGAATAACCATTTAGACAGTATCGGCCAGGAATGGGCCTCTTATGTTTGAAAAACATCCTATTAACACACACACTGTTCACTCATATAAGTGGCTTATCTTTCTTCCTAGCACCATGGACTATAGACCTCTGAATCGCATAGTTGCAACTCAGTAAAGCCATAGTTACACAAAAACTGGTCACTTTTTTTCTTCCAGAAAATACGAGCAGAAAATAAAATTTGGAAAATGATGAGAATGTCAAAGTCATTCTAAAACTTGGAGAAAAGTGAAAGTAATTAGTAATTTGACCATTCGATCTTAATTCGTTTTCGGTATAGCACGATGTCTATTCAAGTATATACCTCCAAGGGCTCCACTCCCTTAGACTTGGTTTCTAACATCAAAGTTGCCATTGCAGCAGCTCATTTCCAACCAAAGTTGGATTTGTTACCACATGATGATGAGTCATGGGTGTCTTTGAAGGACACCAAGACTGGCTTTGAACTCGTTGAGCCAAACGCAATTGTTAGATACTTGGCCAAGGACTTCGCCAAGAATGAAGCCATCTCATTTGAAGAAGACACTTTATACAAATCCTTAATCTCAGGCACTGCAAACAGCGATGAAGTTTCGACTGCAGCCATTGGAAAATTGTCATCAACTACTCCAAAGTTGACAGCTGAGCAAATTATCACCTTTGCTGGTGTCTACCCACAACCCCCAACTCACAACGAATGGTTTGAAGAATTCTCCAAGCTCCCAGAGGTTGTGAAGGGTGTCGAAGTTGCCATCAAGTTATCCCCTAAGATCAAGAAGCAGGTAGTGGAAAGAACCAAGGAAGCCAACACTGGATTACAAAATGTCGTGAAGGGCCACCTTGTTAAGCCACAAGATGAAAAGATCTTGCCAAAGGAAGGAGAGAAGAACATCCTCATTACTTCAGCTTTGCCATATGTCAACAATGTCCCACATTTAGGTAACATCATTGGTTCTGTTTTATCTGCCGACATATACGCCAGATACTGTAAGAACAGAAACTACAACACCTTGTTCATCTGTGGTACTGATGAATACGGTACTGCTACCGAAACCAAGGCCCTTGAAGAAAAGGTCACCCCTAGAGAACTTTGTGACAAGTACAACAAGATCCACAAGGAGATTTACGACTGGTTTGACATTGGCTTTGACTACTTCGGTAGAACCACCACCGAAGAGCAAACTGAGATTGCTCAAGATATCTTCTTAAAGTTGAATGACAACGGATTCTTGGAAGAACAAACCACTTCGCAATTGTACTGTGAGGAACACAAGTCTTTCTTAGCTGACAGATTCGTTGAAGGTACCTGTCCTAGATGTAGTTACGAGGACGCAAGAGGTGACCAGTGTGACAAGTGTGGTAACTTATTAAACCCATTTGAATTGATCAATCCAAGATGTAAGTTAGACAACAGTGTCCCTGTGTCTCGTGACTCTACTCACATCTACTTGAAGCTTAATGATTTGGAACCAAAATTGAAGGAATGGTACGAAGAAGCCTCTGTCAAGGGTGACTGGACCAAGAACTCAAAGACTATCACTTCATCTTGGCTCAAGGAAGGTTTAATCTCAAGATGTATCACCAGAGATTTGAAATGGGGTACTCCAGTCCCATTGGAGAAGTTCAAGGAGAAGGTCTTATACGTTTGGTTTGACGCCACTATCGGTTACGTTTCCATTACCTCCTGTTACTTGAACCAAGGAAAGGATAAGAATAAGGATTGGGAAAAGTGGTGGAAGAACCCTGAACATGTCAACTTGTACCAATTCATGGGTAAGGACAACACTCCATTCCACTGTGTTGTTTTCCCTGCTACTCAAATCGGTACCAAGGAAAACTGGACCAAGTTACATCACATAAATACCACCGAATACTTACAATACGAAGGTGGTAAGTTCTCCAAGTCCAGAGGTGTCGGTGTCTTCGGAAACAATGCCAAGGATACTGGTGTTTCTGCTTCCGTCTGGAGATACTACTTGGCCTCCGTCAGACCAGAACTGTCAGACTCCCAATTCTCCTGGAAGGATTTCGTTACCAGAAACAACTCTGAATTATTGGCCAACTTGGGTAACTTTGTCAATAGATTAGTCAAGTTTGTCGACGCCAAATACAATGGTGTTGTACCTTCATACAAGCCAGAGAACATTCCAAACTACAGTGAATTCGAATCTGAAATCAACACCTTATTGAAGTCTTACAACGAAGCAATGGAAGCCTCCAGTTTGAGAAGAGGTTTGGAAATCGCCATGGCCATTTCATCCCGTGGTAACCAGTTCTTGCAAGATAACAAGTTAGACAACACTTTATACAACGAATTCCCTGACAAGTCGGATGCCGTTATCAGTGTTGGTTTGAACCTTATCTACCTTGTTTCCGCCATCATTGGTCCATTCATGCCTGAAACCGCAGTAAAGATTGATGAGATCTTGAATGCTCCAGCCTTGTCTATCACTGATGCCTTCCAATTAGTCTTGCAACCAGGACACTGTATTGGCAAGCCACAATACTTATTCACGAGAATTGACGAAAAGAAGGTTGACGAATGGAGAGGAATGTACGGTGGACAACAAAAAAAATAAGGAGACACACAGAACAATCTGATTGAATGAATAGAGGCAGCTTAGTTATTTTTTATGTGTATACGTTAGGGAAGAGAGAGAGATATAGATAGGTAGAATTTTGTTTTATAGCAACGAAAATTATCATTTTTAGCAATCTCCTTGTTAGAGCCGTTGTAATCATCGCAGTCGTAAAAGGCGCGCATGCAACTTGACGTATTTAATTTCCGGGGTAACAATACCCCGGAAATTATCGGGGTCATCAGCACAAGCCAAAAATACAATAATGTCACACTCGAAAGCTTAAATAGGCATGGATAGCCAGGAATCTGAAAAGGGAAAAAAACACATAGTCCTCAAAAGTACACAAATTTATTTATTTATTTATTTATCTTTATAGAAACGCTTTATCTTTCCAGACACCTTTCTCATAGAAATACATTTATTTAAGCTACTACATCATGTCATCAATCATCTTCAAATCCCCCATAACTGGTCTTTTAACCGGTTTAGCAATCCCACCACTTGTTACTAAGCTTTGGCTCCAACCTGCCTTAATCCAAACAAAGTACGATGAAATCGATAATATCAAGCACGACTTGGACCATGCTGGCTGGCACGTAAGAAACATGGAAGAGAACTACGGATTGAAGGCAGAAGAAGTCTACGTTCCCGTGAGTTATTTCCAAGGACGCTACTAAGAGGTATTTATTTAGTCTAATGCGCGTATGTGTATGCTCTTTATTTAATGAAATATATGATAATTTTTAGTTTCTTCTGTTTTTGTAAATATGTAATGATGATTTTTTTTTAATTTGATGTTTTTGTTTCATTTTTAACGTAACTTTATCTTCTCGTCTAAATCAGTTTCACTGTCTAGAACCAGGTCGTAGAGTTCGTCGTTCACAAGCTCATCGTCAGCATCAATCTCGAGTTTGGTAGCTTCCCAATTGCTTAATTCCTTCGCATCATTCAAGTCCCCCCCAGTAAGCACTCTGATCAAATTCAACTTGAAATTCTTAGATTGCTTGTTAAAATCAATATGATCAATGGAACATTCTTCAATCTCGTTAGAGTGCCCCACGCTGTGTCCAACCCTAATCAAGGTCTCAACACAAGAGTGAGCGTTGTTGACTATATCGGAGTCAAAGGTGAAGTACTTTGATTGAAAGAGTAACAAAATAGTAGAGCCACCAAATTTGAAGTATCCCACTTCATCACCCCTGTTTATTTTATCGCCCTCGGCAATTGTCAAAACAGTAGATCCCACCATCATTGCACCCACAGCCACCATGATAACGGTGCCAAAATGCTCCGTTTCTATGGCAATCAATGTACGGATGTTTTCGCCAAAGACATCCAACTGACTTCTGATTGCCATGGGGTTAACTGTATAATACTCTCCATCAATATGCTTTATCAGCTTGATAGTTCCCTTCACTGGTGAATGGAATCTATGGTAATCTTGAGGAGCCAACCTGAAAATACCCAATGAACAATTTGCTGGTTTGTATAAATCAGTATCCTCCAAGCTACTAAAGTTACCATTGAACAATTTAGACAATGTGAAGTTTCTTCCCTTTATCCAAAATTCGGTAGCATCATTTACATTGTTAAACGCTGTGCATCTACAATCGGCAGGAGAGACTACCACTCTTTCTTCCTTGGGTGAGGCAATTGGTCTAGCGTCTGGCTTCAATTTTCTGTAGAAGAAATCATTGAAGGTTGCATATTTGGTAGGATCTGTTTCAAGACATTCAGATAAATCAAGTTTATGAAACTTGATGAAAGATGCAATGTCGCCACTCAGTGATGGGCGGTCAAATTTGGAACCTTGCTTTACACTCAATTTCTTTAACAATTGCCTAATTCTTCTCTTTTTCGCAGAATCTAAGCCTTTGTACAATAGCCGGATACCCAATCTGACGTATACACCCATTTTCTCCTCCATAATGATACCGGTCATTCTATCTTGCACCAAAATGTTGGCAGAGTTGCTTCCTAGCTTGTACTTTCCATAAGATAATTTAATCAATGCTTTCGAAAACCACCTTCTTGTGGCGACTTGAGGTGAGTCGTATGTAGACAACAACAACCTGTTCACAATACTCCAATCTTTCGAGGCACAAATAGCAACGTGAGTTATGATATCGATATCTTCCTTCTTTGTAAAGCGTTTCTGCGAACATATTGGACACTTTTCAATTTCAAATATCTTTCCAGCTTTGCTGGACCCGATGTACTTTTCCAAACTGTCACTGATTTCATCATGTGTTAAGGTATCACCACCCCATGCCAGTTTGTTGTGATCTTCAAAGAAAACATTCACAATTTCATCACTATCTTGACATCCCAACGTGTCTAACAATGCAATCAATTCGATATAATCATACCTATCATGAGCATCATTTAGGTGATACTGTTCCAACAACACCTTCCAAAATTGCCTCCGTAAGCTATCATAAGGCTCAAATCTTGCTCTAATCTTCAAGGAAGGAGCGAATTTCCCTTCATACTTTGGATTATGCAAACTAAGAGCAAGGTCCACTGTCTTGAATCTTGACGTATCAGCGTACAGCACAGTTATCTTCTTTCTCTTTGAAAATCTTTTCTTCTTGATGGAACTTATCATATTTGGATCTTCTGATATCTTTATATGACTAGGCAGCGCGTTAGAGACCGAGTCGCCATTGTTATCCAGCGCAGGGGTGCCCAAGGAGAATTCTGACGCATTTGCAGCAGATGCCCCAGGCAATTTTTCTTCTTTTTGCAGCTCTTCATTATTTCCCGCTGGGTGCTCTGGCGTGTCGGTTAATTCTTTCATTCTCAACGAGATGTTGGCAACCTTATCATGAAATGAGAAATGATCTTTATCTAAAACAGCGAACTGAATATCGAAATTCTTTTCATGAGATAACACTTCGAAGGCCAATCTCTCATTGAAAATGGGATTAAGTGTATGCCGCTTCCAACTTGTCCTGAAGGTTCTTTTTCCAAAAGTTACAACCACGAATGGATCCATGTCGAATGATGTTCTGGTGACATTTTTCATGGGCGGTAAATCTGAACACGATATGATTTCCAAAAACATCACCCCAAGCACGTTCCTGTTGCTGACTTCGAAATGCGACAACTTCATCAACTTCTTCTTCCTCCTGAGTCTGCTGCGGCGGGTCTTTGCCGATGAATTTCCATTTGTAGCTGGAATATGCTTCTGTGAATGTTTCAGTGAATCCGAAGTGGGGGCAGAGCCTCTAGCTTCCTGCGAATTGAGTGATATTGAGCCGGTTTCTCCAGTTTCATCTTCGTCGTCTTCCAACGAGCCCTCAGAAAGAAAGGAGAAATCAGATCCCGACGTCAACTCTTCATCCACAGCAGATGCAGAGGCAGGCAATAATGAGTTTGTAGAAGTTTGCGATGTCAAATACAAACTGTTCTTTGTAAGCGGGAAACCAGAGCTCTCCGTAGCAGTGCCCACTATTCCTTGCAGATCAATGCCACTGGAAGTCAATATAGAGGGTGTCATAGATTCCAAGTCAGAAACATCTGCCATCGTGCTAAACTCTTCATCGAGATAGAATCCTTGTTCGTCTGGCTTTGTATACTTGGGATCAGGTCCTGGGACAATCAAACTATCTATCCATTCTTGCAACAACTTTATTTTGTCATCTTCGCCGATTGTGTCTACCGGTACCAAGTCGTATACATCGTCGTCTTCAGTAACCTTCATAGAATCGAACTTTGTAAAAATATCATTTGCTGCGGTGGGTGCCTTGACAACGACAGAAGGAACTGATGCTTCAGTCTTGTCAATATCAGCACTCTTCAGTGAGTTCCTATATGGCTTAGGATTCAGATTATGTCTCGTTCTTCTCTTTTTGACTACAATTTCAAACGAAAGCAAAATTGAGCCAGTCACAAACCCACGATGAGATTTACCGGAATATAGCTTGTACCATTTCAAGTCGCTTTGAGTCCTTACGATTTGACCATTGCTAGCGGAGTCGCCCTCTGCACTGGATTTTGATGCAAAGATATCCAGAACAGAAAGTCTCAACTCGCCCAAGTAGTTCTTGTACCGCCTATGTTTATCCCATATGGTCAAGACGAGGATTTGCGTGTAGTCATTCATGGTCAATGGAAGTAGCAATGCATCATCCCAGCTAGGTTGCGATGTGTGTAGCTTCCTTGTTGTTTTCTTCTTAGTGTTGTTCAATGTAGCTAGAAGCACCGGGTTTACACTTTTCTTACTGGGTGTGCTGGGGAGCGTGGTTGTTGATTCATTGGGGTCGCTGCCATGACTTGGCGCCAAATCAGCAGCCCGGCTAGCATTGATCTTGAGAAATAATTGAGAGCGACCGGACTCATTCTTTTTTGATTTCCGACTCAATATTCCCATACCGCATATAATTGAGTTACAAACGGGAGAAGAGTAATACCAAATATCAGTTCTGAAAATGAAAAAAGTATCCCTTATCTATTTATTCAAATTTAAAGTATTGCCAATATCCCTTCCCCATACTTTTGGCTCTTCGTAATGAGACCCTAAGAATTTCGTGCGCATTCCTAAAAGGAAAGCTTAAACAGTGGAAGAGTCGCTAGCTCATGCAGGCAACCACGTCACATATAAGGGGCTGTGCGTCAAATCTCAGGCGTATTTTTCATGGAGACGAATTACGAGATGGAAATAGTGTTTTCAGGGTCCGAGTTGCACATTCTACATCCACATTTTGAGTTTACTCTTGATACCACTCAGACAAATTTGCGACGTACATTTACTTTCACTTGGTTACTATTATTATTGTGTTATTACTATAACTATGGAGCAATTGTCTCATCTGCTATACAGGGCTAATGTTACATAGCCCATATTTTCGGTTCTTCTCTACTTCTGCTTCTTCTTCTTTTTCTTTTTCGTAGCACTTTGTACCTTTCGGTTTTCCTTCAATCTTTCACTCTCTCATGCTTAGCTCATCAACATATCCACAACTCTCTTAACACTCAACCTCTTAATATCAGTGTAGGTTTGACCTGTACCAACAAACAAAATTGGAACTCGGGTTGCCATGACCATATTGATCATGGTACCAACCAAATCTCCAACAGTATCAACCTTCGAAATGATAAAGAAATCTAATGATCTTCTGTTCCCAAATGCATTATTGAAATTTTGTGCTTGCTCCACGGAATCTGTACCAACCAAGGCTTCTCCAACCATAATGATCTTGTCAGGATTAGCAGCATCACCAAATTTTTTCAATGGAGCCATCAATTTGGCGTTCGAGTGGGTTCTACCGGCAGTATCGATCAAAACGATATCGTAGTTTTCTTGACCAGCAAAGGCAATTGCCAGCTTGGCAGTTGCCACTACATGATCACCACCACCGTACCCCTTTTCAAAGATATCGATCTTTGAGTTGGATGAGGATGTAGAGTTCAATCTCTGAAGATTATTGACGTGCACCTTTAATTGTTCCACAGCACCAGATCTGAAAGTGTCACATGCGCAAATTAACACGTTGAGGTCGTTCTGTAAAAACCAATACGCCAACTTGGCCAAATTGGTTGACTTCCCAACACCATTGACACCGACAACAGAAATAACGAAGGGTCTATCGCTATTTTTATTTCTCTTGATTTCGTACAACAAGTCCGTGGAGACATTTGGAGTCAACACTTTGGTCAATTCGGTGACCAATGCTTCCTTGTATGCTTGCTTGGTTACCTGCTTTTCGTTCTTCAATTCGGACTTGATCTTTTCGGTTATCTTGGATGCAGTAGGAGGTGATATATTCTTGCTAATGAGATGGTTGTTGAAGTCCTTGGTCAAGGTTTCAACGGGGACGGTGGATCCAAATAAGGAAGAAAACTTACTGAAAAAGCCACCAGAGCTAGCACTTTCTTCCACGTTGTCATCTTCATCGTCACCATCAGAATCGAGGATCTCGTTCAACTCGTTGACAATGAACAAATCGTTCTCCTTCTTGAACGCTTCCTGATCTATCTTCAAGTGTTCGTATGTATTTGAGGAATCGTTCCCGTCGCCTTGACTTTCAGAGTAGTCGAGCACTTTCCCATCTGAGCTTGCATCGTCTATTGGTTCTCCACTTTCCCACTTTCTCATCTTCTTCTTCGAAGAGTTAATGGCAGTTTGCTGACCTTTCCTTACAGGCGTTGAGGTACCACTATTGTTGGCAGAGCCTGTCAAGGATGATGGCTCCTTTGTATTTCCCTCAAGCGACTCCTTCTTCTCAAGCTGCTTATGCTTCATCAATTGCTCCACCTGGTAGTCAATCAACTTTTGTAACTTATCCTTTGTCTTCGCCTCAGTCAAGATCTCTTCTTCAGAAATCTTGGAGTAAGTCTTCCAAATACTAAGCAAAGTCTGCTTTATTCTATCTCTATCGATAGTGGTAATGACATCAAAGTACAATGCGGTATAGTGTTTGTTTCGTTTTAAGCAATAAAATCTCTTTTGAGCTGACGTTGTTGTATAAAAGTTTGATTCGATCTCATGGTAGGTCTCGTTGACAATGGAAGACACAAGTTCGTTGAAGGGGTGGACTTTGTTATTATATTGATAGTGGATCTTTCCGGAGGTACTGAATAACACTAAGGATTGTGACATAGTTCCTGGTTCCTATATCTTTCAGTATCAGTGTGTGTGTATGTGAATCGAGTGTTGGAAATGATCTTATCATAAATTATCTTGAGATTTCGCTTTTCTCAGTCGAAGCTCAGAGAAGCAAGAGAGAAAAAAATTGAGTGATTGCAAATCACTGAAGCGCCTGGGGAAAAAAAAAAAAATGAAACATGGCGTCACAGACAGGATTCGAACCTGCGCAGGCAGAACCCAACGCCTAACAGCTGCTAAATTAGCAGGGCGTCGCCTTAACCACTCGGCCACTGTAACTGGATTTCTGAAGAGATACAAAATTATTCGAATATAATGAAAGAATTACACGTGTCGTAGCGGATGAATATTCACTCAAGGGCACTATATTTGTCAACCTCTACCATTCGAGCTCAATGGAGTTGCTGTATGCGTTCTACTCGGATATATTCTCCTTATAATTGTCGTAGATGTTATACTCTTTTCGTAGTACGAAAGCAACACCCAGGCAGTTGATAAACTATGATTGCCTCGAATTCGAGTACGCACGACCCAAATCTTTTTGGTTGTTAACAGATCGCGACTGGAGAGCCAAAAAAATACTGAAAAAATGGCAACTCCCGCTGGAAGCAACGCTTATCCTTAGTACCAACTAGTACCTTATCGAAGAAGGAAAATCAGATACAGACATCTTGATATTTCAGTTTCCAAGCACAGCATCATATATATTAATAATCTCTTCCGTTCACAAGTATCTCAATTAACTACAAAATGGCTTACTATCAGCAGCAGGCAAGCAGTAACCCACCCAACATGCAGTTCTACCAATCCAATTACTCCAACTCATATCAACAGCAGGGGCAAGCAGCTGCTGGTTCTTTCAATGGCCAGAATGCAGCTGCTGCTTCCGGCGTGTCTGGCTTAGGTGCAATGGATAACACTTTCGGCGCCAATATCAACGTCACTGGAGACATGGGAGGCGGTGAATTGGCCCCTGGCTTACTAGCTGCTTTTGGCACCAGTGGATATCCCAATGAACCACCATTGTTAGAGGAAATTGGTATAAACTTCCAGCACATCAAGGTAAAGACCTTGGCCGTTTTGAATCCGTTCAACAAAAGGGCCACCGAAGACTACAAGATACCTGACGCCGACTTGGCTGGCCCTATTCTTTTCGTGTTGTTATTCGGTACCTTATTATTATTAGCAGGAAAGGTCCAATTTGGATACATCTACGGGGTTGGATTGTTTGGAACCATCAGTTTGCATTACTTATTCAAATTAATGAGTACTGAAGTATACATAGACATGGCAAGATCAGCATCTGTGATAGGCTATTGCTTATTGCCACTCGTGTTTGTCAGTGTTCTTGGAGTGTTTATTTCATTGGACAATTTAGCTGGTTACATCATAAGTGCCATTGCTGTCTTTTGGTGTACCTACTCAGCATCTGGATTCTTCGTTGCTGTATTGAGATTGCACAATGTCAGACCTTTAATTGCATACCCGTTGGCGATGTTCTACTCTGTTTTCGCATTGATGGCCATTTTTGTCGAGAAAACTGATTTGAAGTAGATGGAGAGAGGGGGGGAAGAGAAGAAGTTGTGAAGAAACCAAAGACAGAAAACAAGGGAATGGGGAAGCAGAGAGACAGAGATAGAGACAGAGACAGAGAGTATGGAGTTTGTGAGTTAAGGTGAAGTAATGCAGAGGAGAACCTGAATATAGAAAAGGAAAAGCCATCAATGAGAATGAGTCTGTCATGAAGATGCCACCACCCATTGCTGGTGAAGCTACGAGACGCCTTGGTCACTCCCTTCAGAGAACTACCTAAGTTACGTGTATATTATTAATTTAATTCATTCTAATAAATGAAAATAAGAGCAATTTGTTTCGTTTGTAGCCTTAGTGGACTTCTTCGATAATGGTGAGAGACTTTGAGATCAGTAGCTACAAGTTAATTTTTTGCGAGCCTAAACTTGAAACAAGAAAAATTAAATCAGCTCACCAAATTGAAAAACTCTGGAGAGAAGTACACTAACCAGCCAACAGTTCGGTCAGACTCACCCCTTGTTCAAGAAAATACAAGATGGCTGTGCTTACAGCGGGGCTTTTAAGGTCGTTTCGCTCACTTTCCACGAAGACCTTCTACCAAACGACGCCCATTTTCTATGTGAATGCCAACCCCCACCTCGGCCACTTATACAGCATGCTCATAGCTGACACTAGAATCAGGTGGGAGAAATTGAACCCTAAGGCAAAGACGTTCTTCACTACCGGTACCGATGAACATGGGTTAAAGATACAAGCCGTAGCAGAGGCGCAAAATGTACACCCTAAGGACTTGGTTGACCGAGTGTCGCAAAATTTCAAGAAGTTGGCGAACGATTTGAATATTGATTACGATAGGTTCATACGTACCACCGACGAGGATCACCTCGAGGCAGTGAAGTATTTTTGGAACTTGATGATGGAGAAGGGCCTTATTTACCAAGGTAAGCACAGTGGATGGTACTCGATCAGTGATGAAGCTTTTTACCCAGAAACCCAAATCGAAAAGAATCCGGAGACTGGAAAGATGGTGTCGAAGGAGACTAGGAGCGAAGTCATATTCCAAGAAGAGACTAATTATTTCTTCAAGTTGGCGCAATTCCAATCCCAATTGATCAAATACTATGAAGAGCATCCAGATTTTATCATTCCAAGATCCAAGCAAGTTGCACTCTTAAATGACTTGAAAGAAAACAAGTTGGAAGATTTGTCGATCTCTAGACCATCCTCGAGATTAACATGGGGTGTTGAAGTCCCTAACGACTCATCTCAGAAGATCTACGTCTGGTTTGACGCCTTGCTCAACTACATTACTTCGTGTGGATACCCTAACCAGGCTTTCTTCGACAAGAAGACCACGGCATGGCCCGCTGAGCAGATTATTGGGAAAGATATTGCAAGGTTTCATTGTGTATATTGGCCAATATTCCTCATGGCAGCTGAAATTGAAGTGCCAGACAAACTTGTTGTGCACGCACACTGGTTGTGTGACGGGTTCAAAATGAGTAAGAGTTTGGGAAACGTCGTGGATCCACAGGAAACGGCGGCTTACTACGGTAAGGATTCGCTCAGATTCTTCTTGATGGAGTACTCCAACCTTGAATCGGACTGCAACTACCGTGAGGAACTCTTTTACTACAGCAGGGAAAAGTTGATTGGGAAGTACGCAAACCTCATGACCAGATGCGGGGGAAATGCATTCAACATTACAGAGAGTGCCCAGTTTTATGGACAGGGGAAGTACGATGACATTGAGAGCGTGCTCGACTCTTATGCTATCAAGCTGGATGTGGCAGAGATCAAGAAGGTGAGTGCAATCCTCAATACTTCGGCCAACAATTTGTATGAAGTCATGAATAGTAAAATGGTCCAGTATGACCACCTGAAGGCGGTATTGGAATGGTGGAATGTGATTGAAAGTGCCAACCAATTGTTGCAATTGGGCCAGCCATGGCTCTATGTGAACGAGCTCAAAAAGAACAAGGACTCTCTTAGTGACGAGCAAATAGAAGGTTACACAATCTTGAAGAACTACTTCACGTTCCTTGCAGCAGAAGTCAGCCGTATTAGTTCAATCTTGATCAACCCATTGATCCCTGAATTGTCAAGCAAAATCTTGGACAGATTGAGTGTAGCTGAATCAAAGAGAAACGCTGAATTTTGTGCCATAGGTAAGGATTTAGAATACGGAGCCGGTGCCAATGAAAAGACCCACAAAATTCCCATAGAAAGGGTCCCCTTGAGGGAAACAAAGAAATAGATAAGCTGGTGAGTCCCGCTCAAAGTTTCAACGCCTGTAAATATGTACATAGATAATAAAATTTTAGAGAACAAAAATAGAGAGGTATAAGTTATGGGCCAAGCCCCTTCGCTCTCGTGACGCCAGTTGCTTAGCCTTATCCTCTCTATCTTTTTTTGCTTGGTACCACCTAAGTTTCCTAGGCCTGATAGTGCAACCGAAATATTGGTAAATGGAAATTCCTGCACACACCACCCTCCACCAAAACCGTCGTTTTATGAAGTTACCTAAAAAAAATAAACTGCCTTCAAATGCCCAAGGCATTAAAATCACCCCCCTCCAAAATGGTTGCATAATTTGCAGCCATTTCCATCCAAAATCAACCCAAGCGACTTCAGTTTTCATTTATGACCCCAGCAGTGGCACGTAGTGATCCCAGTACTTATGATCCTTCGACTTTTTTCTAATATTCGCCACTTAGCCTCTTTTGGATTCGTTCACCAAGACGATCAAGACTTGTCTGCTACCCTGACCGAAGATGGACATCTTGAACCACAAATTCATGTAAGATGTGTTCCGATTTCTGTCATAAAACTGTTGCAAAAATTTGGCTTATTTAGTATTGCCATGTTAATTTTATTTTTTCTTAGGCATTTTATGTAATTTTTGCTGGACGTGACAGGGATACAGAATCGCGACTTTCCCAATTTGGGAGCAAGCTAGCTGATGCTGCATATAACCGCAATTCCCATGGAGCTGACCATGTCCATAAAAAGCGTCCAACGCTGTTTAAATGAGGTGCTAATTGAGTTCAAAGGGTAGATAGGGAGTCGGGGTCTCCAAAAATACCCTAATTATTTCCATAAACCCCCGTATCTATCCTTAAATATTGTACTTTCCCAGAATTGTCACGTGACTATTTCAAGGACTCACTCAAACTCTATTTCAATTTTTTGCGTCTTTGTTTTTTTCTAACTCTCATAGCATTTCAAAGTTAACGTTAGTAAGAAACTACTTCAAACCTATAAACGATTTCATGAGTTTACGTTTCTGGACCTTGAACATAATCATATATCAGTAATTTTTTTTTTTTTTTTTGGTTTTTAAATTGAAAGTTCAAGATACTTACCGTCACATTACACTACAACCCAGCCAAGTTCAAAATGGCTAGAAGAAAAAGCGGTGGTGACGAGGATGTGTCTTTTGACTCAGAGGCTGACAATTCTTTCACCAGAAGATCGAGAAAGAGAATATCATACAATGAGGACGATGATGAAGATGAATTCAACGATGAAATTGAAGATGAAGAGCAAGAATTGACAAATGGTAAGGTCGACCCTGATGTGGACCAGGACAATACTGAGCCAGAAGCGGTGCCTAAAGTTGAAGGTGAGAACGAGGAAGCTATCCCAGACGAAGACGATGAGGATAATTTGTCATCGTCCTCGGACGAGCCACCAGATAAGGAGGAGGACTACGTCGATGAAGGTGATGACGACGAGGACAACATTAGAAGACGTGGTCGCAAGAGAAAGAGAACTGCATCCAGGGCGCCCAAGAAATCATCATCTCAAAGAATTGGATCTGATGATTCTGATTTCAAGGCCGATAGTGACGAAGATGACGACATCGAAGACGATGGATCCGAAGACGACTTCATGGAGAAGTTACAGGAGAGAAAGTTCATAGCTTCTGATGAAGAAGATGGAGGGTCTGACGATTACGGATATTCATCAAAACGCCGCGGTGGAAGAAAGTTATCAAGACGAAAGTTCACCAAGGCAGTATCTATCGAGCCCAAAATACTAAGAGGAGGCAGAACTACAAGGGGTACTGTGATAAACGAAGAACACGAGGAAGAAGAGGAAGGTGAAGAAAATCTTTCAATTCAAAAGGAGATACAAGAGTTGTACGATTCTTCTCCCGACGCCTCCCCAGTCAAGCACAAATTGCGAGAGAGAGGAACAAAGATTGACTACACCATACCCCCACCATTGAACCCTGACCAGCCAGACGATTTCAGCTTTTATAACAATGGATACCAGACCGGTTCGCAGGGAAGTGCTCGTGGAGGTTTCCCAGCCAGAAGAGGTCGTAAGCCTGCAAAGAGTGACTTCAGAAAGATACTTTTCCCAACTGCTGGACCGTTTGGAGGAAGTGACGTTATATCCTTGTTCGGGAAAAACATTCCTCCAGGAGGCATTCCAATTGAAGGAATGGCCGCAGTTGACCCCAACCAATCAACGTCATTGGCAGCTGTAGGTGGAGCAGCGAGTGATTCAGATTCATCGGACGATGAAAAAATCACTGGAATGGTAGCTGGTCAGCCTGCTGCTGGCGCGGCTAGTAACGGCTCGAGCACAATAAACCATACCAAATTGATTACATCAGGCTCTTCGTCCGGAAAGAAAAAGAATAACTTGAGTGACACTGACCCACTTGGCGTTGATATGAATATCGACTTTTCCGTAGTGGGTGGGCTTGGTAACTATATCAACCAATTAAAGGAGATGGTTGCCTTACCTTTACTTTATCCTGAATTATACCAAAATTTTGGCTTAACACCACCTAGAGGTGTCTTGTTCCATGGACCTCCAGGAACTGGTAAGACGTTGATGGCAAGAGCATTGGCAGCAAGTTGTTCCACCGAGGAAAGAAAGATTACATTCTTCATGAGAAAGGGTGCCGACTGTCTCAGTAAGTGGGTCGGTGAAGCTGAAAGACAATTAAGATTGCTTTTCGAAGAAGCTAAGAATCTGCAGCCTTCAATTATCTTTTTCGATGAAATCGATGGGTTGGCACCAGTCAGATCCTCAAAGCAAGAGCAGATTCATGCGAGTATCGTTTCCACTTTGTTAGCATTGATGGATGGTATGGACAATAGAGGTCAAGTTATTGTCATTGGGGCCACCAATAGACCAGATTCCGTTGACCCTGCTTTGAGAAGACCAGGTAGATTTGATAGGGAATTTTACTTCCCATTACCTGACTTAAAAGCTAGATCTGATATTTTGAAGATCCATACAAGAAAATGGGATCCTCCATTACCAGCTGAATTCTTAGAAAAGGTTGCTGGCTTAACTAAAGGTTACGGAGGTGCTGATTTAAGAGCTTTGTGTACAGAAGCTGCCTTGAACAGTATCCAGAGAAAATACCCACAAATATATAAATCCGATGACAAGTTGAAGGTGAATCCTAAGAGTGTCAAGGTAATAGCGAGAGACTTCATGAAGGCTGTGGAAAAAATTGTGCCTTCAAGTGCAAGATCAACTTCCTCAGGCTCTTCTCCATTACCTGAACACTTGAAACCATTGCTCGAGAATAGCTTTGATGATATCTCTCGGAAATTGAAGGATTTATTACCATCCTCTTCATCTAAAATTTCAACTTTGGAGGAAGCGTTGTACTATGACCCAACAATAAATGATGCAGATGGAGGATTCGGAAAGCAAGAGTTACTTAGAAATTTGGAAAGCTCCAGAATTTGCAAACCTCATTTATTAATTTGCGGCGAGCCAGGTAATGGACAACAATATATAAGTGCAGCTATTCTCAATCTGTTGGAAGGATTTCAAGTACAATCTCTTGACATGGGGACCATTTTTGGTGATGCTACAAGAACACCAGAGCTGAGTATCGTACAAGCATTTATCGAAGCTCGCAGACACCAACCATCAGTTATTTTCATTCCGAATATTGACATATGGTACCAAGTTGTACCTCAACTGGCAAAGGCAACATTATCTGCTTTATTAAGAACCCTCAACAGTAACGAAAAGATTTTACTTATGGGAGTTGCAGAGACAACTTTGGAAGTATTGGATGCCGATATCAAAATGATCTTCGGCTTCAATAATAACAGTAGTAACAATGTGACTTTGCATAACCCCACTAGACCGCAAAGAAAGCAGTACTTTGAGTCTCTTAGCAAGACATTGCACATGAAGCCATATGAATTCACAAATGATTTGGAAAATAGACCAAAGAGGAAATTGAAGGTGTTACCTAAGTTGGTAGTTGGCGATAAACCATCTGATGTCGCAGCCCAAAGAAAGAAGCAAAAGGAGATTGAGTACCAAGACACAAAGCTCAAGAATGTTTTGAAATTGAAATTAGCGGGCTTGATGGATCTTTTCAAGAACCGGTACAAGAGATTCAAGAAACCAATTATCGACGAAGGCTACTTGCTTCATTTATTTGAACCTTCAATAATTGATCCAAATAACCCTCAAGTTCAATACTTGAATTATGAAGTGATGTACGAAAAGTCATCAGACCCTAAACATGAAAATATGATCAAGGAGCTTAGTACTGGACGCTACTACTATAACATGGACTTGGAAATCATCGAGGAAAGATTGTGGAACGGATACTACTCTGAGCCTAAGCAATTCCTCAAAGATATCAAGATGATAGTTAAAGATACCATCACTTTCGGAGAAAGAGAGAGAATATTGAAAGCCAATGAAATGCTCACCAATGCGCAATTCGGCGTAGACGACTTTAGCACCCCAGAATTTGTAAGCGCTTGCAGGGAGATGAGAATCAGAGAGATTGCCAAGCAAGACAAGATTTTGAAAGAACATCAAGAGGCAGAAGAAGAATTCCAGAAACAACAGCAATTGAATCTCGAAAAGGTAGAATTAGAAAGACAAAATGGAGCCGTTGACTCTCAACTTGACAATGTTTTGGAAAAAGTGAACGGGCACGCAGATGTCATTATTCTTGACGGTCCTACCGATGCCATGGAAGTCGATGAAGGGGAATCCAAAACCGAAGTAACTGAGGCTCCAGTTCAAGCTGAAGAGACGGCGACCACAGGTGTTGTGTCAGGTGAAATAGATGGCGGAAAGGTAGATCCGATCACTGAAGCCAAAGCATCGACAAGCACAGAATCACCTATCGTAAACTCGGTCGATGCTGCTGTTTCCACCAATGGCGATGCTTCTGCAACAATCCTGGAGCCTACTACCGCAGTTACCAAAGTAAACATTCTCAACCCAGTTGACGTATCGATCGAGTCGACCCCAGAAGTTGGCGAAACGAAGCCTGACGTGGTCGAGGATGACGTCTCCTCAGAATCGGAAATCGAAGATTTGGAACAGCCAGACAAGGAAGTGATCTTGGATCCAAGAGTTCACGATTTCTTTGATGCCTTGTTACCTGAGCTCACTGACAACTACGGTGTGGAAAAGCTTGAGCTCGTGATGGCGAAGTTTATGGAAATCGCATGGGCAGACCGTTCAAAGTGGGACAGAAGAGAGACTATCCTGAAATTGGTAGATGCTGCGAAGGAGTTTTCTTACACCTTGAATTAGGGAGATGTGGAGATCTGAATTATACAAAGTGAACTTGTAATTATCAACCTGTTACATAGATTAATGACACTTCATATTTTTTTTTGAGTTCATGCATTTTATTGTATTGATTTTTTTGAGCGTAGATATAATATATAGTACAAATGTTTTTTGAAAGGCGTTCCCTTACTCTAGTGTCTTCTGTGATTCTTTTTGATTCACCTCAATCTTCAGCACTGCCATCTCTTGGCCTGTAAGCAACATTCTGTTCTGCCAAGTCACTTATGATATGCGGTGGTAACTTACCGTTTATTTTCACTGCATACACCCCTGCTACAAATGAGTCGATACGAAGCCATCTTGCCACCCATGACTTCTTATTGTCGTCACCCAACGCCACGAGTCCTTCGAAGGAGGGCGATGTGCATTCGTGGATTCTGTCGTCTTCATTGTCTTGGAAATGCAAGACACTCTCGCAGTTTGGACAGCCAGTGTCCAAGAACTTCTTATACGGCTGTATTAATCCGCAAAGCATGCAGGCTCTTTCCGTTCTCAGTGACATTTTGACAGCTTGTTCTATATGGATTGGGTGGATGTGGAAAGTGTTCACGGAAATGTGATTAGTAAATGGGTTGGTGAGTTTCGTTGCCAGGCTATTTTTTTTTTCACAGTGTGTTTTCTCGTCTTGATATTCCATAATCTGGGCACCTGACACAAAGTTGCACCACTATAGTAACATCGAAACTTAGGTGAGAAATGACACAAAAAAATTGCACCTAAAAGATTTCAGTTAGCTATAAGGGTGACATATTGCTTGTGAATCTTTAGTTGCTTTAGGGTAGTCGGTAATGTTGAGACTCTGTGCCCCATCGATACGGCTTTCTGGTCAGCTAGGACTGAAGCATGCCGCTAAAAACTTGTTAGTTTCCTCGAAGAGAAACTTTTCATTTGATCCTCAAGTCATAGTCACCACCTTGACTGATTCAATGCAGAGCTTACATTCTGCATCCGGAATACCGTGGTGGGCACTTATCCCACTAACCACATTTGCATTGAGGGCAGTCTGGACCTTGCCGCTTGCCATTATACAGAGAAAGCGTATTCAAAAGCAGAACGAGTTCAAGCCCATTATAAGTGCGATGTATCCTGTCTTCAAATTGAAGTTGGCCCAAAGAGTCCAAAGAGCTAAGAGTAATGCTGAAAAATTGTCCAAATCGACTACACCAGAGGCTTCCAAGCCAAATGACGATTCCTTGGGATCGGATCCCTCGATGGCATTCATCCAAGCCCAGTCTCCAGTGAACTCAATGAAATACGAAGAGATTGTGCTCATGGCTAATAAGGAGAGAAGAAGAAGACAGAAGAAGCTTTTTAAGGACAACAATA
Organism: Dujonia boleticola; assembly: GCA_029581775.1. Taxonomy (NCBI): domain Eukaryota; kingdom Fungi; phylum Ascomycota; class Pichiomycetes; order Serinales; family Debaryomycetaceae; genus Dujonia; species Dujonia boleticola. Next base: position 275,141 of record JARGRU010000017.1, read on the forward strand.
TCCAATTGTGGAAGAACTTTATACTTCCCGCCTTCCAGATACCGCTCTGGGTCAGCATGTCCTTGACAATGAGAAACTTGAGTGGATGGTCATCGTGGGATAGTCTCTCGAACAAGGCATTGGACCCCACTTTGTACGACGAAGGTTTACTTTGGTTCACTGACTTGACCAGTTACGATTCTATGCACATAGTCCCCATCGTGTTGGGGGTTATATCCTTGTGTAACATTGAGTGGACGTTCCGCACACTCGAATTGATGAGACCCACCTCGTCCAACATATCATTGAGAGCCACGGAAGGCTCCAATGGAACCCCTGCATCCCTCAGACCGACATTGATGGACTCTGTGGCAAACATCTCGAGAATGTCAGTGGTGTTCATGATGGCCATATCGATGAATGCCCCAGTCGCCTTGACCTTGTACTGGATAAGCTCGCAGTTTTTCTCGTTGATTCAAAACATCATTCTTGACATCCAGTTCCCTATGAGTTTCACACCTAAGCGGAGATTCAACTACAGCAAGCAAAAGAACGAAGAGGCAATTGACGTAATCAAGAAAGAAGAGAACAACCAGAGTTGAGACAAACTGCCCCCCAAGACCTGTATATTGCACAATCATGTAAATAGAAAGGCATAATCATGCTACAATAATAAACGATATTAGATGAATGGAAAGGTTACGTTGAGTATATCAACCATGACAGTGGAGGCAGAAGCTGACATGAGTATTCAGTAAGACTGCAGAGTAGTTTAATGTGGTATGGGCCAACCATCACCTCAAGCGTCGATACCTGTGTGCCTCCCACGGTACAAATGAGTGTTTTTTGCAGAGCCATAGTTGCCGTATCCCCTAAACTAGCCACCGCATATTGGGCATACCCATAGATGTACCCAGGGACGCGAAGATACACAAACTGGCATAAACAAAACAATACCGCCTAGTTCCACCACTACACTCCATTTTGTTGGATCAAATCTCGCGCATACGTCATTCAGATTCCACTAGCACATGTATGCCGATAACGTACATGCAGTACTATCTCGAAATTAACGTGTCATGGCCCACGATAAGTAATATAAGGTTATTGTATAGCCGCCATTATTATTGTCCATTTCCCCAGCTTCTTATTCGCCTCATTTCTCTTTGATACTGATTTTGGATTTTTTTTTTTTGGCTTTTACATCCCGTTATCTTCTTCTTTACTCTTACATTTGCTAATTCGGCAAACCTCTCCTTCCTTATTACCTCGGCATCACCCTCGGAATGAAAGCGGTTCCCTTTATCGCTGCTGCCGGCTACTTGTTGCCTTCAACATCTGCTATCTCACTCGACTTCTTGAAGCAACACGCTCAAGCGTTCGCTTCCTACAACGATGTCGCACCTTACGACTCGTGTCCCATTGATATCCCCTTATCGTGTACCAACTCGACCCCCATTGAGAACTCGTGCTGTTTTGAACTGCCGGGCGGTATCATGTTGCAGACCCAGTTTTGGGATTACTACCCGCCAATTGGCCCGAACGATACTTTCACGTTGCACGGATTATGGCCCGATAATTGTGATGGGACCTATGAGCAGTTTTGTGACGATAGCTTGAACATCAACAACGTTACGGATATAATTGTCAACGAATTCAAAGACGAGGACCTCTACAACAAAATGACCAAGATTTGGAAGAACTTCAACGGAAATGACGAAAGCTTATGGATGCACGAATTCAACAAGCATGGTACCTGTATCAGAACGATCAGACCAACCTGCTACAGCCCAAGAGCTTACTCAAAGAACGAAAATGTGTACGATTTCTTCAATATTTCTGTCAATTTGTTTGAAAAGTACCCCACCTTCAAGTTTTTGGAAGCCGAAGGAATTGTGCCATCTTTGGACAAGACTTATACCAAGAAGGAGATTTCTGACGCGTTGCTGAAGAACTTTGGTGGCAATAACGTGTACTTCAAGTGCAACAGATTCCAGGCCTTGCAGGAAATCTGGTATTTCCATGAGGTCAAGGGTTCGGTCAAGCTGGAAAATTTCAGACAAATTGGCAGTTTCATGAACTCAAACTGTCCAAACGAGGGTATTAAGTTCATTCCAAAGCAAGGTTTCAAGCCACCTGGAGGTGGAAACCCTCCAGGTGGTAACCCACCCACCAAGCCAGGCTTAGGCAGGGGATACGTGAGATTGAGTGGCAAGAATGGATGCCTTATCAGCAATGGTCAATGGTACCAGTTTGGAACTTGCGCAACTTATCAAGTCACCAAGCTGCAGTTTGGAGGATACAACATCAAGACTTCAAAGGGTTACTGTGGCATCAACGAAGACAAGGAATTGGTCTGCAACAGACAGATTTTGCCATCCAAGTATCAATTCCAATACAATAAGGAAACAAAAGAAATTGGATACGGTGGAAAATTCGACTGGTGCTTCGACGAAAAGAACAAGCATGGATCAGGAAGATTTGTTCAAGTTCCAATCAAATTAAGTGACTCTTGTGAAGATACCGTCAGGTTGAAGTTTCAAGGGTAATTTCTTAAACAATAAAACATAGACAAACATAAAAAGTTCACAGGAAAAAAAATATATTATATTTAAACATATACTTAGTATAAATAAAAAGTTCATTAGCTAGGCGCCTGTCATGTTCTTCTCGCTATGGAACACCAAAACGATATCTGCAGAGCAACCCGAAAAATCCAGAGAGTTCTGCAGAGGAGTTGGCCGCTTTTCCTGTAAATCCTGCTTGGCTACGCTCTCCTCCTCATCCGACAGATTCGTGATGTATATGCGAGAGGGTCGCTTAGGTTTGAGGTGCTCCCTGCCATGGCTTGGAAAGAAAATCAATGTGTCTTCAAACATTGGATTCTGTAGTATTTCAGCATTCTGGCTTTGCAGTTCCTCGAAATAGCTATCTGTGAGTGACAAAAACAACCCTCCCCGTATCATTAGATGGGAGTCGTGGTCGAACCTATAGTAGAAGAAGGCGATGTAGCATGAAATGACCAAGGTAGACATGGCGTATAATAGTAAGCTTGAGCCAACCATACCAATTGTGGCATTTGCTATATTATTGGACATGAAGCTCGTACTGCCTGCAGACGAGCCTTGGTATGAATTGCAGAAACTTACCGAAAGTGAAATGGCACCCACCAAACTCAATGCAACTAAGGGATCAAAAATCATAACTACCAATGGGTGTATGTGTTGCGTAAAGGCCAAAATCAAGCATGGGTATATACAGCTTATCAGGCATATGGCTAGGCAGATCGCCATTCCTATTTCCTTCGTGGCTGCTATGATTAGGCCAGAAAGCGCAATTGCGGCCGCAGCGACTATGATTTGAAGCACACGTAGAAGCACCGAGACGATGTACTTTATCCTTTCCAGTGGCATTGATGAAAGCTGGTTTCCAGTAGACGAGCTAAGTCAAAAAGAATAGCCCCCCAAAGTATATCCACTGCTAGACGATTCATATATATATAGTTTAGAAAAACGGTGGAAGCTCACCAATGTGGAATGGAAGAGTCAGAAGAAGAAGCATTTATGCAACAGAATTCATGTGCATGCGGCTTTCGTCTCTCGTAAAGTGGATTTGGAAGCATGGCGCATTCAAAACCATCGTAGTAACCATAAATTCGAAAGTCAATTTCTACGGTGCTGCCGTTATGCGCTATTAAGCTTTGATAATAGTCAGATACGATCCCCCTTAACTAGTGTGCTGGGGCATTTCGCCATAAAGGCATTAGCTTAACCTTATCAGAGGGGTGCCACTATGTAATGAAAAAGGAAAGACCAAAAGATGTGGGGCATTTGACACATAGAAGGTAGCCAGATTGTAGGCACTGGATCGACCAAGATACTTTAACCAAACGGAAAGGATAGCCACAGGACATTGATTGTTTTAGGAGCATTGTTGTTGAACTACACACGGGGAGCATACATCAATCACTATCTTTTTTAAACTACAATACAATGCAAACAAAAAAAATTAAACAATTGCAAATTAGAGTTTGATTAGCCTACACGGGAAGAAAAAAGAAATCAAAGAATTGAGGGTGAGGAAGATAAAGCCGTATAAATTTTCACTGGTAGTGTGGACTTGGTGTAACACATTTTGGTGCAAAACTCATATCTTCGCCAAGTCTAGAACAACCGAATACCCCTAAATAGCACCTAGCAAGTTTTTGCACTATTTCATGTCACTGGTCAGAGGTTTGGCCTAAATAGAACGAATTGCGAAGAAAGCGGTCATCATAAAACGCCTTACAGATCGGTCGTTTTGTTTACATATAGAAGTCAAGAAAGCCCCAAGCATAAATTTTCTTGATTTAGTTAAGCTTTAAGGTACGATTTGTGAAAAGCCTTGCCAAACCACAAATACAGCCCACTAAAACCAAAAGAGAGATAGTATGCCATGCGTTTTACATTTCTTTTTGAATTTACTATAATGTCATTATATTCTGCCCTCTATTTACAAATTGTGGCCCCTTCCGCTTATTGAAACTCTTATTTGAGGAAAAGTTTCCATGGCTTGAAAAATTGCCCTACTTTTGGCCCGTGGTACCTATTTTTCATCACAAGCTTTTTGCACCTGCTCGTATAAGTAATCTGAAAGCTTAATAATGCCCGATTCGCCGTTACAAAGACGGTACAACGAGTTGGATTCGTATGTGTCAGGAATCATTTTCCCATTGGAGTCGACGTGAACATAGCCAAATATATCATCCACTTCAGGTATTCTGGCATAGTTCGGAGTGCGGCGGAAATCGTAAATCGGCATGTATGTGTTTGCATTTACACCGGCCTCCACGATGAACAGAAAGTCTTCGTACACTGTTTTCGATATAGTTTCATTGAGTATCTTTGTGAATGCCTTGTTAGGCACAAAATTGTCTGGATTGATGTCTATCTTAGAGCCATTGGTAACTTCACCTATAGGAGTTGCGTTTGGGTTCTTGGAGAACGAAGCAAGTAGGGATTTGGAGTTGCCCAGCTGAGGGTGTAAGAATATCTGATTGTTTCTCGAGTACTGGGTCAAGTACCGCTTGAATGCGTGTGTTGGAAATGATCTGAACATGCTGTGGAGAACGTAGTAGCTGCTCAATTGCTGGCCCCAGTAAAATTAAGGGTCAGATCAAGATGGTGTCTTTGGCTTGCTGCTGCTTGATTCTCACTAAGATCGAAAAAAATCAAAAAAACTTAGTGTTCCTGTACGTACGCCTACATCGTGAATATGGGTGTCATTAACGCCGTGAAGAGACGCTTTATTACTACTACGTGCTCTAACTTTCTATATCATCCCAACATACTTCTCTTTCTGCCTCTCAACCTCACGTCTTCTAGTCTTTTTATGGTCTCGTCTAGCTTCTTTGCACCCTGCTTGTTTTTGAATTCTTTGCTTACATGCTCGTCTCTGTAGCCTTGTAACAACCACTCGTTGTAACTGTCCAGATAAAGGGAATGTGTACTCAAAATAGCCCTTTCAAGGACGTACAAATCAACAGCCTTGTCCTCGGCTAAGCCTGAATAAGACGATAACCCGAAATCTATCAATACAGCTTCAAAGGGAGCAGCTGCCGCGGCTTCGTTTCTCTGCAACACAATGTTACTACTGGTCAAGTCCCCGTGGATCATTTCATTCAAATGCAATTTGGCAATCAACCTACCGATATTATTGAACACAAGCTCAACGTCTTTCAGGACGCACAACTCTTTGGAATTCTCTTGCTTTTCCAAAGACCACAACCAATTCTTCAATGAACTGATTTCACCAGTAGGCAAGTTTTCGCCCACAAATCCCATCCATATGAGCCCATGGACCAGATCCACAGATATCAACTGCGGAGATGCAATACCCAACTTGGTGAGCTTGCTCATGAATTTGGCTTCAGCCACGGTTCTGGATTTATTGATCTGCTTGTCAATCTTAGGATGTCTATAGGGTTTCGAAGGTCTATATTTTATGATGAACTTTGATGTGTTGGGAAGATGAATCGACAGTGGAGATGAACAGTATGGATGCACGTCGGTCTGGAACACCAATGCTTCTGCTCCTTGAGAGACCACCTCGAGCGGTATATTTGGCAAGACAACTTTTGCCTGGTTGACTATGTGATCCATGGCTCCAAAATTAGCTTCTGCTATTGATTCTTAGTATGCTACAAGGAAGCCCTTCAAGCCGATAAATTTAATTTTCTTCGCTTCATCGCAGCTGATTTGTGCAGACAAATTGTTATTGAAGGCGCTAAATGTGAAGGACGGCTTGATTTTGTCGTGCGCACTTTCCCCCACCTTTTCTGACTCGCACAGCGAACTCGAATTACAACCAGTTTAGATCTTCATCTTCTTAACGGTGTTTCAGTTGTATCTGAGATATCGGAAAAAGAAATAAAAAAGAAGAGGTCTGCATCACTGTATCTATCTCCTTCTGTCTATAGTTGTGTCACCTAAATTGAGGATCTCTTTCCACTACTCGCACCGTCCCAATCACCATGCATACTTCTGAATTGGTGTATGTGATCCCCCCTTATCTACTAAACACCGCATTGGGGGCTAGCTTACAAAAAAATTTGGCAGACTTGGACCCAAAGTTATCTCAGTTAAACTACATTTCGACAAATTCAAAGTACTACAATGCTGATAAGTCACCCTTGCAAGGCGAATCGGAGAACACATCTGCCTCTTCAAGCTCTCCGTTGTCCGCAAGCGCACAAAGGAGATTCTCTGATGATCCCATTCTCAACCAAATCATAAAAGACAAGCTTGCCTTCAAGCTTGCGACTATTGGGGTCATTGGTGATAATTCCCCTATGTATATGCTCGAGGAGGATGAAGAATATCTTTTCGAGATCTATGACATCTTCAAAAGCAGATTGATATACGGTGGGGTGCGGGAAACTCCACGATTATCCAAGTTCCTTGAAGGGAATGGCCGCTATGCGAGGTCCCGTCTGCATGCAACAGGCGCTGGGAGCGACAATGGTGTCGGTATGGCTCCCCGGGCGGGAGGCGGGACAAACGAAGATCCCAGTAACTCCATATACAGCTTCATTGATATGCTTCTCCAAGTTGACGATGAATCGCAAGCAGGTCAATTAGACGATAGATCCGACGTTGAAGACAGCAATGATATAGACGAAAACTTGGATGATGATTTCGTTGACGCTGACGAAGACAATGGTTTCGACAGCTACCAATATGCGGACTACGAGGGAAATGACCTGGTTGACCAAGACACAATTGATCAAGAAACTCCCTTAACGGGCACTAAGCATACTGCGAGAAACATATTTAACTCAGAGAAGATAGGAGAATTCAAAGTTGAGAATATCACCAATTACGTCAATGAAGTGATGATGGAAATCGCAGCTTCAGTTCCACAAATACCCCTGCGTTATAGAGTATGCAGATACTCGCTTAGGCAGTATAAACAATTTATGTGTAGCTCGACACAAAGGTTATTGTTAAAGGCCACCACAGAGGAATCAAGGTATAAATCGCTTCCTAGTTTTGTCGAAGTGAACAATGAGTTCTTCCAGTACCCTCTTCCCTTGAACTGGGTTCCATTGGCCTCAAGCAAAAGCATTAACTACTACAAGAAAAAACTAGGTCTCGACATAAAAATAGAGGACGGATTTTCAAATATTAATTTCACTCAAAGTGCTACCTATTCTGGCAAGGAAGATACTACTTACTCGCTGGCAAGGAGTAAAGATAAGTATACGAATTTTATCACTGACAAAGCGGTTCCTCCCTCAACCGGTATTTTCTACTATGAAGTAGAAATTAGGCAGAAATGCACCTCTGCCTCAAACTATAAACCTATTATTGTGACAAACGAAGAAGCTGTTTCATCAAACAATGCCATGCATGTTTGCCTAGGCTTTACCAAGAGGTACACGAGTTTCGATCAACGCGCCCGGTCTACCTCAACTACTAATGCAAGTTTGAGTGGAAAGGAAATCGATTTGGAAATCATCAGGAATGACGTTGACGCGTTCTTGCATTCCAATAGTCCGGCTACAGCCGAGCGCATGGCACGTTACGATGCTAATCTTGAGCTCGAGTCAGGAGAAACTGAAGCCAAGCAGAACTTGCTTTCCGCGCAGCCAGGCATCTTCAAGGGAAGTTATGCTGTAAATTTTGAGGACTCTGTATTCTACAACTCGGAAAAGGCTTCGGAATCTCTACAAAGGACGGCAGCACTCAATATGAATAGAAGATTATCCTTGAATAGGCAGCATATTGAAGACCAAGATACCGGCAAAATGGATCTTGGCTTCACTTTATTAACTTACTTGGATAAGAATAAGAAGGAGACCTCTCAAAATTCTGACAACGAGAACAGCAAAAGCGGCTCAGCCGAAGATGGTAGCAACGTTGAGCTTGATGACTGCGATGTTTACAATACTGAAATTATTGGCTGTGGTATCAACTTCTTCGATAAAACAATATTTTATACATCTAACGGAATTTTGGTGAAAGTTATTTCAAAGGAAGAATTAAGCTCCTCTAATCCATTGAATGAAGGTATCTTCATCAACTCAGAAGCTGATTTATTTAGGTTAGCTGCAAAGGCTAAATTCGAAAAAGATAGAAACAATCAGACACTGATTAGTGATTTGAAGTCGGTATTTCCAATGATTGGGATAAAATTAAACCCCGACTTGACTTCTCTGAAGGGTGAAAACCACTCAAGCACAACTTCAAGCACGACCATTATTACAAACTTGGGGTTCAAAGAATTCAGGTATAACATCAATAACCATATTCGTGGCTTCAGAACGGAGATCCAAAATTCCCTATATCAATCGCTTTTGAACAAGATAGAGTTGAATAGGCTAGATGAGAAGACACGATCCAACCCGGAAAATAGTCATGATGAATCTTCGAGCAAGCTGAAGGTAACCCTTGAAAAATCTTTGTTAAACATCGATGGGGATTCCAACTTAATCAACCAGATAATTAAGGGATACCTTAATCATCAAGGGTACTTGAAGACGTTCAATGCATTCGGGAATGATTTGAAGAATTTGGAGAAAGAAGTGAATGAGACCAGTAGAGATGATGAAGAAATCGCAAGTATTGACGATAATGACAACCTTGCATTGGAGAGGACACATGCTGCTAATAGGCGTACTATATTGAACTTTATACTCAATAGCGAGTTTGATCAGGCTATTAACTTCATGGCTCTCAAGTACCCTGCATTACTAAGAGGCCCTGACCCTGAAAGCAATAAAGGAAAGAAGCACGAAAACCCTTATTCCCTCTTGTTGGAATTGAAGCTTTTTAAATACATAAGCATGATCAAATCGTACCTTGAGCTTGAGAGAGTTAACGATAGTTATACTGCTAACTCGAATGCCCCAACAATTGTGCAATCTGAAAATTTTGCCAAGGTTTTCCAATATGGGAAGCGTTTGCAGGAGGAGTTTCCGAAGGACGAAGTGAGAATCCAAATGTTCTCTTCTCTTTTCTTAGTCAAGGACTACCCTTCCTTAAACAGTTTACCTAAAGCTGGTGTGTTCATTACCAAATATGATGAGAAGTTGGAATCGTTTGCCGACTTGATGAACAAAACAATTTTAAATCATCTTGGTTTCAAAATCAAATCGAACTTGGAAAAGATTGTCGAGAATGTCGATAGAAACATTGAAAAGCTCAGCGTCAAGTATTGTGACGACAAGTTTATGTTTGTGAATTTCGAGCGGGACTACTTAGACATGTAAACAGTTAATTTACATAATAAAATTTACAACTAGGAAGTAATATTACTATTTTTGAAGTTATGAACGGTAAGATTTATTTTAGTTTTTCTTTTGCCTTTTCTTTTTCAGCTCCTCCTTAATCTCGGGCAGCGACTTGACTTTGGGTTTTGCAACCTTCTTTGCTTGCGTCTTATCTTTTGCTTCTTCCTTCGCTTCGGACTTGATGTGCTTGAAGTACGCAGCTTGATCAACTTCAAAAGGCACTTTGATGTCTGCTGTAACGTCAATTCTACCCAAATCATAGTACTTCAACGCCCAAGCTCCGTTTTCAATCTCAAGGATGCTTGGAGTATCGGACTTCTTTTTGACTTTTCGCTTGAAAGTTCAAGAAGTACGGGGAGAAACTCATCTGTATACTCTTTCAAATTATACTTAATCTTAGTTCCGGGCCTTGTTGGCTCTATCACGAAGTAGATGAAGCTCTCATCGCTGAAAAATGGAGGAGCCAACTTCAGAATTGGTTCTACTAATGACAAGATGAGACTAGCAGTTGCAGGACCAACGCCCCTGAGCTCCGAGACTTGCTTGGTACAATCCTTAACTGTGGATAAGTATAACGTTTTGTCCAGAGATGACTCTATTGGATACGGCAATTTAGCAATCACCAGCAAAAGCTTCTTGAATGCACCTTTTGTGACAGATTCAACATGATCCGCTTCATTTTGCCGTATTAACTTTGGCAAGGTAGGTCTAAATTTACCCTTTGCAAGCTTCCAGTCCATTAGCAATATCAATTCGTCCTTGGTGATCCAGGTGTCTCCCTTTTCAGCATATCTTGATTGCACTAGCGCTGGCAATTCCTTTCTCTTCCAATTGTCCAACTCCGCAAATGTCCAGGCATTGTCGTTGTATTTAGTTGACTTTTGATCTGATAACGACTGAATTATCAAGGGATAGAGCTCAGAAGACGCTTGCTTGAATACTTGTGTCCCTGTCATTTTGTAATGGCTTCAAAATCAAAGAGGAGGAGTACGATTAGCCACTCCAATATTATGTAGTGGCCCTAATATTTTCAGCTGCTTATGCCTCCACGCGTTCTGAAAAATGAAAAATTCCAACTAACGATAGTGATAAGAAGCAACAGGCAGCTACAAGATATATCGTGAATTTTTTTAGTCCGTTGAGGAATCCTTTATTAAATATATAAATCTACCTTCTTTAAAATAACAAAATATAAAAAAAATAACAAACAACTTGCCAATCAAATATAATAAAAAAAAGAAAGACGACAAAAACTTGGCAAGCCTAAAACCCAATTCTAATAAGAATATTTTTTTATCAAGAGAGAAAAAAAGAGTTAATGTATAAACAATATTAATCATAAAACCATTAAATGCAGTTGATGCAATTTAAAATTAAAATACAAGAAAGGGTGTAAAAGAATTGAGTGGCTACCCCCCTCCTAAGGTGTAGAGTGGAGAGCTAGTAGTGATAAATCACACCAAACTCTTCCATCCCGCCAACCTCATTGACAGGTAACCTTCCCGTACACTCAAAAAAGGTAGATCGAAATCATACTAGTATACTAGATGAGATTCTACTAGAATCTCGCTTAGTATCTGTAGATATCAGCCTTGAATGGACCAACCTTTGGAATACCTAAGTAGTCAGCTTGAACATCAGATAAGGTGGTCAACTTGGCACCCAAGTGGTCTAAGTGACATCTGGCGACAGTTTCATCTAAGATCTTTGGTAATAAGTGGACACCAACGTCGAATGGACCGGTCTTGGAGAATTCAGGGTAAGTGGATCTGAATTCAGAGTCGTTAGCCTTGAATAAAGCAATTTGAGCTAAGACTTGGTTAGAGAAGGAACAAGACATAACGAAAGAGGAGTGACCAGTGGCACAACCCAAGTTGACTAATCTACCTTCAGCTAACAAGATCAAGTGACGACCGTTCTTCATTAAGAATCTGTCAACTTGAGGCTTGATGTTGACAACGGATTGAGCGTTAGCCTTTAACCAAGCGACATCGATTTCAATGTCAAAGTGACCAATGTTACAAACAATGGCGTCTTCTGGCATTTGTTCGAATTCCTTACCGGTGATGATATCACGACAACCAGTGGTGGTGACGAAGATTTGACCGATGGAAGCAACTTCACTCAATGGAGCAACTTGGAAACCGGAGACAGCGGCTTGTAAAGCGTTGATTGGATCAATTTCAGAGACGATAACTCTGGCACCCATACCTTGTAAAGCCATGGCACAACCCTTACCAACATCACCGAAACCAGCGACGACAGCGACCTTACCAGCGATCATAACGTCGGTGGCTCTCTTGATACCATCGATTAAAGATTCACGACAACCGTACAAGTTGTCGAACTTGGACTTGGTGACGGAATCGTTAACGTTGATGGCTGGGACCTTTAAGGTAGCATCCTTGACCATCTTGTATAAGTGGTGAACACCGGTGGTGGTTTCTTCAGATAAACCGAAACAACCTTCGAGCATTTCTGGGTACTTTTCGTGAACCAAGGTAGTCAAGTCACCACCGTCATCCAAGATCAAGTTCAACTTCTTGTTGTCCTTGAAGGCGAATAATTGTTGTTCAATACACCACAAGTATTCTTCATCGGTTTCACCCTTCCAAGCGAAGACTGGGACACCAGCAGCGGCAATGGCAGCAGCGGCGTGGTCTTGGGTGGAGAAAATGTTACAAGAAGACCAGGTAACTTCAGCACCAAGAGCAACCAAGGTTTCAATAAGAACAGCGGTTTGGATGGTCATGTGTAAACAACCGGCGATTCTGGCACCCTTCAATGGTTGAGATGCACCGTATTGCTTTCTGATGTACATTAAACCTGGCATTTCGTTTTCGGATAATTCAATATCCTTTCTACCGAAAGCGGCTAAAGAGATGTCGGCAACTTTGTAGTTGGAAGCTGGGGCTGAGGACATGATTAATTGATGTTCAAGGTTTAGTTTTATCAAAGTAAAGAAACAATTGATAGAGAAAAGGAAAAAAATTCGAAATACAAATTAACACGACAGTTAGCGACGTTTATATAAATTCGAATCAGCCTACGCACTAAGAAATTAGAAAAATTTTTTCATCACATGCTCGGTTTATGCACGTTTGAGATGTGCTAAACGAGGAGGCTGAAAAATTTTGGTTCTAGCGGATAGGAGAGATCGACAAGACCGTTTTGGGCTGCCAGCTGTCCCAGCTAGGTCAGTTGTGATCTAGTTGAGATGCCATTGTAGTGGAGTGGATAGCATATCTCCAGCTGCCAATTCCCTATACTTGTCAAAAATGGAAAGTGTTTGGCAGTAGGTTACACGGTTGTAGTTTTGCCTCGTGCAGCTTGTTGGGGACATTTTGGTGTTTGGATGTAACCACGTTTGGTGCAAGCAGTACGGCTCGTATTATTATTATTTTTTTTTTTTTTTTTTCAGAATCTCACATCAGTTGGTGTCTATTTCTGTCTATATTTGGACTTTGCAAAAGCCTACACTAATTGTTATCGGGAGGAGTAGCCGCTCCATACGTGTTTTCCTCTATGGGATCGTAAGCCTCCTAACATCAGTTGGTGTCTATTTCTGTCTATATATGGTGGTTGCAAAGCCTAAGCACTGCTTGTTATCGGAAGGAGTGGCCGCTCCATACGTTTTTCTCCGCTATAGAATCTTAAGCCTCTTAAGCTTCAGATTTAAGGTGGTCAGTCTGTCGTTGCTTACTCTCAAGTTACTACCTTGCACTCTACAGTTATCACTCAACCTTTGGCTTCTTGCAGTATATTGGTATTTATTAATCGTTTCTTCATCAGTTTCTTACTTCCTAGAAATGAACCATGCTTTTATACATAATCTTATATGCTATAAATCTGGAATTCAAGTCTCTTATTCTGTTTCATTTTTGTTTTCTTTTCAGCCTTCTCCATTGTGTATTATACAAGGTTGTAAGCCCTTTTGTCTCTCTTTGAAGTGTAAACCGTCATTAAATTTTTAATTCATTTGTGAATTCCCGTGTCTTGTTGTAATTTTCTGTTTTCCGTGACAATTGGTTGATTTTTTTTTGGTCGCCTGTCTTTTATTTTTCACTTTGGGGTTGCTTAGATCTCAAACTTTAACCAGTCCAAATCTTTGACGTCCTCGCTGTTCTTGCTCATGATACCATTGTCCGTGGAGTTGAAGTTAGATGTTGAATTGAAGGTGTTCTTACTTGTAGATCCAGACCCAATACTATGCTCGCTTTGCTTCAAACCGGTGGTTAATGAGGACACCTGGTTTGACTGAGGTATGTTGATCTCGAATTTGGTGCCTGGAGTAACAAACTCTCCACCAACGTCAATATCATTGTGTAGAGAAGTGTAGTTCTTGAAAAAGTCATCAGTCTCTATGTCATTACCACCATCTACGCCCACTGTGCCTCTGCCTCCCATGTTATTGCCCTTGATTTGCTCATACAAGTCTTCATTGAAATTTGTGGCAAAGTTGTTAGCGATTCCAAATCCACCGTATGATGATCTCTCGCTACCTGGGGTACCAGATACTATTCCATCGCCTCCATTATTATCAAAATACGATCCTGTCTGCGCGGCAAATCTCTGGTTCAACAATCCTATGTTAGTTGGAGTCAAGGCATTTGTGGGTGGGGTGCTCATATTCATATTTCCAAGTACTGAGTTTTTTCTTTGTAAGGTAGAAAAGCTCGTAACCGAAGTCCTTCTATTCAAACTCGAAGATTGGAATGAAGAGGTGGATCCTCTTTTACCGTACGAGGATAATGATACCTGAGATGGTGTTCTCTTGGAGAAGGAACTACTTTCCATGGTGTTGTTGGAAGTAATACCTAGCTCCAAATCGGTTCTCTTTCTCTTGTTGTTGTCGCTTGCAGTACCGTTTGTGAATGGAGACACTGAGTAGGACTGTTCGTTTGCAAAATCGTTTCCAGCTGGAATTGGAATTGACTTCATGTTATTAGATCTAGATTGTTGTTGTTGTTGTTGGTGCTGTGAAGAAGCAGAAGCAGGTTGAATCTGTTGAAAATTCTGGTTCTGTGATGTTGAAGGTGTGGCAGCGGCGCCTGTGCCCTGTGGTTTGGGAAGGATTAAAACATTCTTATACCTTGATCCCATACTGGCGTTACCCATCAGTGAGCCTCCACCGATACTAGTTGATCTACCGGTACCAACTGCGGGGGAGTTTGTTAAAATGTTGGTATTGTTTCCGATTACGTTGTTTTGTAAGTTGGAAGATGGTGAAGATGATATTGGGATACCATTCGAGTAAAAATTTGGATTTCTGTTTGGAAGTGAAGATGATGACATATCTTGGTATGAATTTTTTCTTGAAATTGAAAATGGGTATGCATTTGGAGTGTTGCCAACTGATGTCGACGTAGCCTTGGAATTTGAAGGTAATCTTCTGGAGTTTCTCTTCTTGATCACATCTGTCTTCAAACTAAGTGGTCTGGTTGTTCCGTGAAGCTTTTGGAATAACCCACAAGCATTACAGAGAGTGTTTCCCACAGGATCTTTTCTCCACAAGGGAGTCTTGAGGGTATGACAGTTGAAACATTCAGTTGGACCCGCCGCGTTGCTGCTTGACGTCACTGAGTTGGACCTCGTTGAGGAAACTGAACCATTATCAAAACCAGGTGGCGATCTTCCCGGCGTTGGACTCATGTTACGTTGCTGCAGGTGTATCGATGCAGTTAGGTTGGATTTCTTGGCCATGACTCCGGGTGCAGAATTGCTGGAGATTGATGACTTGGATCCTCCGTTGGAAAAGCCGTCTAACTGGTTGGAATGAATATCGATACTGGAGATATCTGTGGTTGGTTCGTCTTTTATTCTGACTGATGAATGTATGTTACTGCTGTCGTCAACATATTCATTGTTCTCGTCGATGGTATTACGCTTGTCACCTGGGGTGAATTGTTGGAGTGGAGGTTGTTTCTGGAGAGGTTGCTGTTGTGAGCCCCAAGACATCGATGTGTTGGGAGTGTCCGAGTTATTGCGACTGTTGTGCGATGAGTTACTGCCTGGTGGTGAATCATTCATACTCGATGGGGTTACATATGACTTGGCGTTGCCTGATGAGTTCACATTACCATTATTGTTGGTGTTGTTGTTGTTGTTACTGGCAGTGGTGGTAGTGGTTGTTGAGGAGGAATTAGTTGTGGTCTTGGTGAGCCTGTTGCCGTTGGTATTTCCGCTGATACCGTTATGATTCATGTTGATTGCGGAGTTGCCGTTGTTAGCGTTGTTGCCACCATTTTTTAAGTCATCGATGGAGACTGGGGAAAGTAAGTCAACAGAGTTCATGCTTTTGAGGTCTGTGTGGGATCTTTGCGTTCTAAAGTTTTCCTTTCTCAACTGTCTATTTTCAACTCTGGTTTGTAATCGTAACAACTTTTTGGCGGACAGGAATAGTTCAAGTATGGAGGGAGCAGATTCTAGTTCCTCTCTTGCCTGCATTAGTGCTTAGGAGATAATATGACTGATACTGTTTGGTGTTTTGGGGGTATGGCAGCCGTTTCAAGAAAGCAGCAGTAGTATCAGTAGGATACTTGCTTATGTTGTGGTGGGGGGGAGAGGGGGGAAGGAGTTGTTTATTTTAGGATGGTCTACAGCTTCTTCAGTGCAGTGGCAGCTGTCTCTCTGTTTAGTACAATGGGGGGTGTGGTACTGGTAGTGGAAGGTTCTTGGATGTTTTCGATCTGTGTGATGATGCAAGTTCCTTTATTTCCCTCTATCTTAGCAGTGCTTCTCTTCTAATTCTGCTATTTCTTTCGTTCTCTCTCACTCTCTCCGTTGTTCTCTGTGTGGGAGCTAGGGTGCCTTCTGGATTTGGGATTTCGTGACTCTACTGTAAAGCGAAACCCAAGGGAAAATTTTTACTGGATGTTGTGACTTAAGTACTCTGTACTATGCTGTTGCCCGTACCAAGATGAGTCTATATTCAGTGCAAGTAGAAACTCAACGATAAGCTAAGGTGGTGAAGCAAAAAAAAAAAAAGCAGTAAAGCAAAATAACGATTTTCAAAATTAGTCGTACTATTCTGGTTTTTTTTTTTGTATATAAATTTTTCTTATTCTTTTTTTTTTTTTTTGCTTTTCCTGCTGTTGCTTGTTTTTTTTTTTTTTTGTGCCTCAGAAAGTTTCGATTCGCAATATTAGGCAGGCAAAATGAGTGTGAAAGTCCGCCGTAACAGGGAAAGTTTTTTCCTTCCCTACATTTTGTGCGTTTATTTCTTTTTTTTTGGTGCGTTAAGGTGTGCCCTTTCCTCTAAACTCCCTAGAAATTCTGGCGGACTTACCAAGACGTGACATCACGAAAAAAATATACTGGGTTTTGTCAGTTATATTTTCTGTATAAGCATGCCATGTAAAATTATTTCTTACTGGGATGAGAGATCTGAATTTACATGAGCCTGGAAAAAAATATTTAGAAACTCAGCTTAGAACTGCTACATTTAACTGTTGTTACTTCGTGATGCATCGATTGTGGGGGGGAGTGAGTGTGGATGGGGAAGGTGGGAAGCGGATGGCCACAGGTTGATTTTTCTATGTACCTGGTGTTTTACCGAAACAGAATGGACACGGCAATTTAACAATGCACTTATTAGAGCCGTGGGTGGGTGTTTAATTTCAACGGTTTTGATATATACCAGCAGAACTGGAGCCGGTTGAGTTTTTTTCCATGGATAAATTGCAAAAAAAAATAAAAAAACGAGAGAGAAATATACACTAGGCAAAAATCAAAAGGACAGCAGCAAAAACGAATGGTTACCACCTTAGCCACTCCGTTCCAGATTCACGTTGCTAGTCTGCGCGACGATGAAGGAGCTCCGGGCTTTTTTCAGTTTGTGAGCAGGGCCCTGGACAAGATAGTTTATTACTATCAATTTTTGTACTATGGTACCTTTCTTTTTTTTTTTTTCTTTTTTCTTTTTTTTTATTTTCTTTTCTGGATCATACTAGCCCTGTTGCATGTAACTAAGGTGTGATTTCTGTGAGTTGGCATTCATGTCAAGTCAGTACATGGTTAGTAGCGCTTTTGAACCCGCCAGTGACAACTCTCGCAACACGTTTCTACACCCCCACACTTGGCTACTCGGGGGGAATGTCGTTGAATCTTTTATCTTTAAGGCACTAGACTAAAGATATGCCGTAAAGATTCGGAGAACTTCATTACAAAATTGAAACTTTAAAGCTTAATACGCTGTATTGTCTTATTTCCGCATTTTTTTTACTGCACCGCAGTGTCTCAGAGAGGGGTCATCTCACTCTAAAGTCCAGAGTGCAGTATTTAGACGGCACTCTTGGGGGGAGCGTCGGGCCCGCTCCAAGTACGTACGATCATACCCCTCGTAAATTATTTATATGGACAAAGAAATCAAGACAAGACAAAGAGAGCCCCCCTCCTGAATAGGCTTTTCATACAATAAATCAAGAAATTCTCAGACAATTTCTCATGTACGACTGGCAGTATTGCGGAGACAGTCTTGCACTCATAACGCACTGTTTCGCTAAAGGAGAATATGGTGGATGCTGCTTCGGTGTATGAAAATTGAGCACACTGTACAGCAAACTGCTGATATGTCTCGCTTCTACTTTTGTCGAAGAATCTCAGCATTGTCACATTTCCTCGTGTACATTCTTCTGTCTGTATGTGGGCCTTTGGCCCTTTTGGCGCAATGTAGTCTTGTCATTCTGCAGAGGGTATACCAGGAGAATTCTCAAGCTAACTAGCCACTTCAATCTCGTACTTGCTAGTTGAAAAGACTCCACTATCATGCACATATGCACACACGCACATTCATGCTACATGCATCATGCTGCTTTACTCTTACTTTGCATGTCTATAACGAATAAAACTTTTATTCTTGTCTTACACTCTGGGGCTTTCAATTGAAACGTTGGTTATATTATCCTATAGACTTTATTATTTCATATCAATAAGCTAATGTATGCCTTTTGGGGGTGGGGTTTCTTTTCGTTTTTGTTTTCGTTTTTTCTTTTTCTTTATGTATTCTCTTTATTTACTTGGCAATTGAATTTTAAGGATGGTACTATTGAAGTTCAAGGATGGTTGTCTTCCTCTTGTTGCTGCAGCTGTTGCTGTTGGCTATGGTGGTTCTGTTGCTGTTCGCCCTTGTTTATATACAGTTTGACGTAACGGCGTCCACCATTATGCTTTTCAGAGCTTCCTGAGTTAGGTGGGTTGTTGTCCGAATGCAATCTATACTCAAATGATACACCATACACTCTCTCGTTCGAGCCGGTGTCGACAGTGTCAATGCTATCGGAACCCCTGGAAATCATCTTACACTCACGGATGATTCTCAAGATGGAGTCACAGATAATTCTTCTCGCTTGGAATGAGGTAAGCTTCTTGGAAGTCTTGTCGTCTTCCGCAACGTCCTTGTTGACACCTTGCTGTTTCTTCTTGTTGAAGTTTAAGTTTGAGTTCCAGATACTGATGATGTCTTCGTCCTTTCTAACACTCAAAACCAAACCAGATATGTCGTTGAGAAGTAATTCTTGGATTTCCTCAGAGTAGGTGGAGTCTGGAATGATGGAGCCGGTCATGGTCTTCAAAAGCAATCTTTCCCAGATCAAACTTGACTTCTTACGAACGTACTCAGGTTCAGAATTGCCACCGTTGTTGTTACTATTGTTGTTAGGCAAACGACGACTGAATCTGAAAACCCAGCGACCACCCTTGGTATTTATTGGGTCTTCCCAAACTGGATTGACACCACTCTTGAAGATTAACAATTCTGTGCCGATAGGCAACTCGTATGTCTTCTTCAAGGAGGATAAACACGCCCACATCTGCTCTAAGGAACCGATGTTTGTAGTTGTTTCCGAAAGATTGTCAACGCGGCTGAATTCAATTTCGTTTGTAGTCTGTAAGTACGAGTTCACGGCAACTGCGCTGTCACCGCTCGCCTCTCCTTCTGCCGGCTGTTCCTCTTCAGATTCTCTCTGCTTTGGTTTGGCACGAGAATGGTGCCATATGGTCCAACAGTATGGTAATACGTGGTGGTCTGCTGGAATCTTACTCAAAGTTTCCTCAGCAGTCTTGATAGGGTCCTTCTTTGGTAACTCAATGTTAGGGTTGGGGGCGTTGGATCTATAACTGTTGTTGTTATTATTGTTATTGTTGTTGTTGTTGTAAGACTTGTACCCACCCTTGTGGTGGTGATGATGATTATTGTTGTTGCTGTGGTGGTGGTTTCCGTGAGAGTTGCCTCCATTACCGCTGTGAGTGTTTGATGAATTTCCGGTACCGGAATGATTATTATGAGAATCACCACTATTGTGATGATTATGATGTCTAGATGAGTTCTTGGATGAAATGTGTGATGATCCACCGCCAACCTTAGACGAGTTGGATCCACTGCCATTTCCGCTTCCGCCGGTAGAGCCCGATGATGAGGCATTGCCAGAACCGTTCTGGTTCATTATTCTATTGAAAAGGGATTCGGCTCTCTTTAAATTCTCTGACATGATGAAGTTTGAATGGGACGATAAGTGGAGAGAACGATTAATGGAAATATTCGGTGGGATGAAAATTATAATGATAATAATAATGATAATAAGTTATGTGTAGCACTGGACGATGAGAGTGTCTGTGTGTCTTTTTATGAATGTGGTGTAAATAAATGGGTTATGTACAGTTGTCTTTCGATATATGCCGGGAGGTCTCTCTATTTGCGCTGATGCTATTGTAATGTTTGAGGTGAGATCACTTGCAGTAATGAAAGTTTTTTTTGGAGGTTTGTTTTAGGGTGTAATGCTGAGCTTTTTTATGATTAGTTATGATAACTCTGTGGGATACTTGATAGTAGTAAAGGTATTGAGTTAACTTGAAGACTTTAAAGACGCTTAATATTGTAGAGTCAAATGCAGTCTGGAAATGGCGTAGTAAGTGCAAGCTTAAAGCAAAAGTGGTCTCGATAATAGTTTCTGGAGTAGTAAATAAGTATAATAGTAATGATAATAATAATAGGTGTGCTAAGTTGTGTGTACTTTGACTAGGTGTCTCCCAAATGAAACTGTAAAGCTGCTTCTTTTTTATTTCGGCTTCTTCAGAGGTTCATGCTGAGCTGAAAAAAAAAATAGAATGGTCGACGATCTTCGTTCCTGCACCTGGCTCGCTGTCAAGGTAATTGAAAATTTTTTGTTGGAGGAAAAATTTCACGGGTCGCATGGAGGCCACTGAGGTTACTGTTAGGTAAGCTGTAGTGTGAGGGAGAGGTCCACATTTTGCCAGATACGAAATTGTGAGATTTGCAAATTGTACGAAACTTGCAACTGAGAGTATTTGTCTTGGACTCGATTTTTTCTATACATAGTCTAACTACAGGAGAGTGTTTGTGGTCCCTCTAGGGGGGCCTTCATTGCGATGAGCAATTTTTTTCGTATGGCTAACCAAAGATTTTGCAGCACCCACTCTGTGTCTCACTTGACCTTGCTGCACTACACAATTGTCTCTAATATCATAAATCGATTATTTATTAAGCTACCCCCTTTACTCTTAAGTTCTACCGTAGTAATGTAAGTAACCACCTAAAGTCTTACAACCGTTGATGTAGTTGCTGAGATCTAACTTCTCGTTGATGGAATGAGCACCATCATCACCTCTACCCATTGGTAATAACAATACATCGGTTCCTAATTGTTGCTCGAAAGTCAAGGTGATTGGAATGGATCCACCTTCTCTGGTGAAGTCTGGCTTGATACCCCAAACGTCTTCGGTGGCCTTGGCAGCAGCAGTGAAGGCGTCGTTGAATGGGTTGGAGACCCAGTAGGCACCGTCGTGGATTAATTCCACCTTGATGGTGTTAGGAGACTTCAATTCTTCAAACTTCTTGTTGACAAAGTCGATCACCAACTTGTCCAAGGTCTTGGAGTCGATGTTTGGAACGGTTCTGATGGAGAACTTACCGATAACCTTGGATGGGATGACGGTCTTAGCACCACCTCCAGAGAAGGCACCTTCAATACCGTGGACGGATAAAGATGGGTATCTCCATCTGTGCTTCAAGATGTCCTGCTTGGCGGAGTATAAGGAGGTCTTAGAGCCAGAGGCGGCGTTCAATTCTTCAACAGAGAAGTCAATGTCGTCGTATAAGGCGTTTTCCTTGTCAGTCAAAGGAGCAATCATGTCGTCGATACCTGGAATCAAGATTCTGCCGTTACCGTCGACTAATTGAGCTAAGACCTTGACCAAGTCGGTCATTGGTTCAGCAATGATACCACCAAAGATACCAGAGTGCAAGTCAGCACCTGGACCCTTGATAGCGACTTGGTAGTAGTTACATCCTCTCAAACCGTAGGTTAAGACTGGCTTGGTGGTACCTAACCAGTAGTTGTCGGAGATACAGACAGTGTCAACGCCCTTGAAGTATTCGGTGGCTTCCTTGGCAATGAGAGTGTCCAAACCTAAGGAACCGGATTCTTCCATACCTTCGAAACAACAAACCAAGTTGACTGGTAATTCCAACTTCAACTCGTTGTGAGCTTGAACAACGTTCAACCATCCCATGACTGGACCCTTGTCATCGGTGGAACCTCTACCGAACAAGATGTTCTTGACGGTGTCGTGGTGTAAGGTGAATGGGTCAGTAGCCCAACCGTCTTCCTTCAAAGCTGGTTGAACATCGTAGTGACCGTAAACCAAGACGGTCTTCTTAGCCTTATCGTTACCGAATCTGGCCAAGACCACTGGAGGTAATTCCAACTTTGGGTTTTCGACTGGAGGAGGCTGAATACCCAAGTCCTTCAATTGGATGTCTTGGGCACCTAAGGCAGTCAATTCCTTGACCAAGAAGTGGGCCATGTCGACAACCTTTGGTCTCAAGGACTCATCACCGGAGACAGAAGGGATGGCAACAGCCTTGGAAAGTCTTTCGATGAAAGCAGGTTGCAATTCGTCGATCTTCTCGAAGAGAGGCTTCAAGTCAAGCTTTTCGTAACTCATATTGGTTAAATTTGGATACTGGAGAGAATATGGAAGAGTAGAGGAAGTCTTAAAAAAAAAAAAAAGTTCAAGAAATGGCGTAGGGAGAAGGGACCTTCACAGTTATTATCCAAGGTATTTTTTTTAGGTGCAGAAGAAGAGCCCCCCTCATAATGCGAAAATGCCCTACCAGTTCTGGCACTTTAGTGTGGTTTTTGCCGTTTCAAGATGCGGACCCAGAATTTAGCGGGCACTTTTTCCGCTTTTCAAGGCACTAACTGAGAAAGTACAGTCATTTTCCAGGCGCTGAGGAAAAAGTTAGCGAACAAATGAAAAAAATATACGGCACACGGCTAGATGATGTAACCTAGCGTTAGGCGCACAGAGGAGAGATGGATCTTTGATGCCGATGAATAAAGAAGCTCTAGCTTTGGTGCTGAGAGATGGGACTAGGTAGGGTACGAAGGCCAACTTACTGCTTCTATACACGCTCTAGCGTACTTTCGCTTATTGTACCGTTTGAGGAAACTTGATGCGTAGATATGCATTTTGGCCCAAGTGCTTCTCGGCTGGTATCTGTTGACCGCTCACTCATTAAAGCGCCTTCTGAAAGTTTGCAGTGTACTTGTGCGCGCTTGTTGCACACACAAACAAAGAAAAAAAATCTACGCAGTCAGACTCACCAACTATTCCTCTATGACTCCAGTTGCAACTAGGATACATGAATGCCAAGGATGAAGCTGTAGGAAGTATCCCATCTTCTCCCTCCGGCTCCTCTGGTGCTTCTGAGAGCGAAAACACAGATGTGGATATAGTTTCACTTATATTTGGCTCCAACAGTGGTGCAACAGGTGGATCTCAAGATAGTGCTACTGAAAAGCCGCCGTTGGATCAGCCCAAATCTAAACGGAGAAAGAAATTGGGAGCCATCGACGACAATAACGCAAACAACGTCCCTCCCTTCTCCGAGAGCACTGAGGACTCCTTCTCGGTTCAATTGCCCTCTGTCTTTCAATATGCAGCCAAAAAGAACGAAACATTGTTCAGGCGAGACCAGCAGATCAAGCAGGACTTGATTGAGCAAGATGAAAGAGTCAGACGGGAGTATCAAGAACTACAAAGCCAGCAAGCTACCGTGCTAAAGGAATTGAATGATAATGGCTCAAGGGGCGCGATTCAGTTCCTGCTTGGTGCAGATAAAGAGTACGTGGAGCAATTGATTCGTTTGCGGAGAAGCGGTAAAGATGGAGTAAGGCATTTCTACTTGTTCACAGGGAACGTGGAGATCCCTTCAGCGAATTTCGATCCAGATTCACTCGACGACTTTCTCCTTTCGGTTTCGACCAAGCAGGATATCGCCAGCCCGCAGGATGAGAAGACCTTGTCCCAGTATGTGGGTCTAGCCTTAGAGAGTGCAGAGGTGAGATTGATACAAGCAGTTCTTCTGTTCTTAATACGAGTACAAGAAGCTAGGCGGAAGTCACTCGGGGACACAGAAGGAACGTCCCAAGATACTACGGGTCGAACTTTCCAGGACTGGTTCCGTTGGTTGGGAGGGAATGTAACTTTTGAGGAGGAGAACTCCTCTCTTGTTCTACCCACAAGACTAGTTTATTACTATCAAGATGCTAGAATCAAAATCTACAAAATTGCAATTCTATACTATTGGAAGGTCCTACTACCACAAATTGACCCTGATTCGGTGTCATACTATTTGCGGGTTTTGATTCTAATTTCGTCAGACTACTTTCTTGCAAAACAACATTCAAAGTTGACCTTTGAAGTGTTGACTCCGCTATTCTTCAACTTGTTGGACAAATACTCTGGTGCAGAGCGAGAAGAAAAAATCGTGCAAGATTTCAACAAGCAGCTTACCTATTGCAGCTTATCAGACGAGCAGATATACAACCTACTTCGCCAATTGCAAGTGTACGGAAACGAGATGCTACTTGAAGCTGATGATGAAGTGCACAGATTGCGAGCTGTCTCCTATGTGGGGATAGTTACGCTGCTCGCGTTGACCTACATCGGCGGTGCAAGGGGCTCAAATCAGATCCACACCAATCATGCATCTGCACCAGATTTTGATTTCCTGCCGCCGTTGGAATACTCAATGGGTGTGTTTGAGACACTTCGGAAATCCGTGCACGACCAAGCTAGCTTCAATTTCAGCAAGCATCTTCACCTGATCAAACTATTTGACGCAACCTTCAACATCTTTAAGAATGTGAAGGAAGCAAAGGTGTTGCAGGAAGTACTCATCACTTTGCAAGACTTGAAAGATTCGCTCCATAAGCTCCTTGGTGACCTATCAAGCAAAAGAAGCAAGTTAGTAGAGGGTGCAAAGCTCGAGGAGAGGGAGGGAGAAATGGAGCAAACTGATGAAATCGAAATCGACGATAACGACACAAAAAAGAGGGATATGTCCCAGTTAACCCAATTGTATGAGATTATAGAAGCTATCACCTTGAGAGTTGACAAGCAGATGATATGGAATCAAAATCACTCTGATCTATTCTATAGTGCATGATGTTAATATTTATAAATAATGAAAGTAACATATCAATATGACTACCAAAATAATTGGTTTGCACTCTTATTTGCTTATATAGGTCGTTTGACAGTTAGCGCTGGCACCATAACGTTGGCTTAAACAAGCTCTGAAAAATAAACCAAAGCACCCACACATGCCTCCAGCAAGCTCGGTGACTCAAAATTTATCCCGCAAAACGTGCAGTGGAAATTGAAATACGCAGAAAACGTGTAAAGCTGCATACATCTAATCGCAAATCCCGTAGTGATAGAAAAACAAAATTGTATATAAAGCTTCTTTTCCCTCTTACATGCTCTTTTTCAGCATCTCTCTTCTGGCTGTTTCTCTCTCACTCTCTTACAATGGCTGCGATTAATTGGAAGAACCCAGAGTTGGACGGTGCATTGGGCTCTGACGTGATCTTGCCCTACGGATTCGGCCCTATCCCAGACAAAAACAAGCGTATCTTCTACTTTGATATCGATAACTGCTTGTATGAAAGGTCCACCAAGATCCATGATTTGATGCAAGTGAAGATTCACCAGTACTTCAAAGACCACCTTCAGTTGGACGACGAAGAAGCATCAAAGCTTCATCACACCTACTACAAGACTTACGGGTTGGCAATTGAAGGGTTGGTCAGGAACCACAAGGTTGACGCCTTGGAGTACAATGCTAAGGTTGATGACTCTTTAGACTTGATGTCAGTCTTGAAGCCAAATCCTGAATTGAGAAACTTGTTGATCAAAATTCGTAACTCTGGTAAGTTCGATTATTTCTGGCTTGTTACAAACGCGTACAAGAACCATGCCATGAGATGTGTTTCGTTTTTAGGGTTGGGTGACTTGTTTGATGGGTTAACCTTTTGTGACTACTCGAGTTTCCCTATCGTGTGTAAGCCCATGACCAAGTACTTCTACGATTGTTTCAAGCTTACAGGTATCGACTACGAGAACCGCGAAATCATGGCTCAGCAGTACTTTATTGACGACAGTGAACTCAACGTCAAGGCAGCCTTTGATTTAGGTTTAGGTAATGTGTATCACTATGTTGAAGTTGACTCAGAATACGAGGCCTTATGCAACAAGCCCGATTTCGCAAAATACTACGGGGAAGGTAAGATAAAGTTAGTCAGACACATTTTAGATATCGGCGAGGATTTCCCTTAAACTTTTTCTCCCTTAGAGGTATTATAAGTATGTATAGATAGAATATGATAGACATGATTTACTTGGTGTGTAACTGTACGTACTTCGAGCCTGTGTATGTGTAGGAGTGGATTTAGTATGGCAGTGTGAATTTTTGATTTTTCGATGCAAGTAATTCTGCTTAGTCACACACGAGATCTACAGTTTCTGGAGAGACACTTAAGTAAAAACTTCAAACGCATTTACCAACCCTCCACCCCTAAATCATGTCGAAAGGAAGGATCATATTCTTACATGGATTCACGCAGAGCTCATCCATATTCTACGCAAAGACCTCTGCGCTCAGAAAGAGACTCTTGAAGTTGAAGTATGATGTCATATACTTGAACGCTCCATTGACACTCACTCCAGCGGACTTTCCTTCACACGAATCTGTCTCGAAGTTTTCGAGCGTTGCTGCTGCTGCGGATGAGGAGACAAATTATAGAGCCTGGTGGCTCAGACTGGAAGGTGAGTTGGAAGTGGATCCTGCCATCGAAACCATCAAACAGTACCTCGAAAAGGGTGCAGTCCATGAGGACGAAGATACCAAAGGGAAGCAGTATTTAACATCGGCAGAAGCCCTCGACGAAGTTCCAATAGTGGGTATAATCGGTTTCTCGCAAGGTGCTGGGCTCGCAGGCTTGATCGCCCGTAACTTCGACAGCATATTCGCAGACTACAAGGACAAGTTCGACTTGAGGTTTGTTGTTCTGTATTCAGGATTCAAGTTGCCACACGAAAACGTTAAAGAATACTACGAGTTTGACAAGTCAAACACCGGCAAGAAAGATGAATTCAAAATGTTGCACGTGGTTGGCGAATTGGATACTGTTGTGGAAGAAACAAGGACCTTGACCCTTTACGAAGAGTTCAAGGGAAATTCTGATCTTCTCAAGCATCCAGGGGGACACTTTGTGCCAAATTCCAAGTTGTCCATCGACCAAGTCGTTAACTGGATCGAAAACGCCATGAAGGAAGAGGAAGAAGTGAAAGATGGAAACAACGAAGAGGAAGACGTAGACAAGTTGTTGGACATGATGGACAATTTCGGTGTGGCATGAGTAGGACATTGTCAAGAGGGATATATTGTACTCAAAATCATAAGTGTTTATTATAGAGAAAGAGAATAGAGCTAGAAATAATTGATTATTCAATACATCGTCAGTCGGGTTTTCACTTCAGATTGTACAGTTTTATTGCTGTTGCATCTATGTAGCGATAATATTATACAAATACGGACCAGTTACAATTCATCGTGGATTTTGCTGTCAGCTGCCTTACCCGTTCTGTACTTTGAGTAGTACTTCTGTTCCTTTTTGGATAAGGGTCCTTCGCTCGGTTTCTTTCCGCCGTTTTGCTTAACCAACCACTTGCTGATCTCCACATTCTCTGGCTTCTTGCTCTTCTTTCCGGTGCTCTCAACTTTGTAAGTGTTGAATGTGGATGCTTCTTCGTCAAGAACAAGTAAAACTGGGAGCTCTAAGCCTGCAGGTATCTGGATTTGGTTACCATTTACCTCGATACTCTCGTCAGCAATCACCTTGCTCTTTGAGTTTATCATTGCGAATCTGTAGCTCGACAAGAAATCGATTGCCAATGATTTGAACATTGGACTGGTATCCTTTGTTTCAGTTACGAGAATCACTTTCTTATATCCGTTTTCCCTCTCGAGCCAGGATTTGAGACTTTCAGACTTGAGAGTTGGGAACTTCTTGACGTAATTCTTAATTCTGGATTGCAAAAAGGTCCACATCGATTTCAAGGTCCTCTCTCCGTTGTACGTTTCCACTGCATGTCTATTGCCTGACTTTGGAGCTGTAGATTTCTTCTTATTCTTCTTCAAGTTGTCCTCTTCATCCTCGTATTTTGGAGGTCTGAAAACCATGATGGTGGGGAACCCAGACACTTGATACTGAGAGCAGAGTTGCTTGTTGTAGTCCTCATCACAATTTACGGCAGCCACGTTGACCGCGTACTTTCCGTCATTGTGAATTAATTTACCCAACTTCAGGAATATTGGATGCAACTGTTTACAGTATCCACACCATGGAGCATAAAACTTGACTATGGTGGTGTAGTTGGACTTATGGACAACTTTGTCAAAGTTTGAAGCGCTCAACTCGAAGACGTAATTGTCCGTCACGTAGTCGCCACCCGCCAATACGTAGCTGAGAAGGAACGACGTAAGTATAAGTATAAACTTCATTGCTCTAGTATTGAATGTCCGTCAGAGAGTTGGAGTTCCCTTGTGTATTTTCTAGTTGTAGTTCATGGCAGTCAAGGCAATTTCACTAAGTACTTTTCGCAGCCTTTTATGGTCCGAAGTCGCACACTACATGCTACGTCAGCCAAAAACTGTGAATATGCACTCCTAAACACTTTTGCTTATTACTAATCTTTTCAATCTACAGGTGAAAATTTGCCTACAGAATTGATGCTAACTATCGATATTGCTATTATATTACTGTTATTTAATTAAATATTAATCAATTCAAAGATTGATTCACGAAAAATGAAGATCCGTCTGACACAGATACGTAGATATTCCGCGTAAGAACGAATCTGAGTTTATATGGAGTTGGCTGGTGGGGGTGTGAAATGAAGAAATAAAATTAGATCGGGAACCTTTTTTTGCTTTTATACTTTTTGTTGTTTTTTTGTTTTAGTCTTGTCTTAAATCTTCAATTCGTTGTAAGTTTGGATGTTTTCTGGGTTGTTTTTTTTTTTTTACCTTTTTCTGATTTTCTGCATTTTTGGTTTTACGCTTTAATTATATGAGTGGATTTCATCAACATGAAGGTCGTTAATCGTAGTGTATGTATGTGTGCTTGCATCCTCATTGTCGTCGTCGACTATGCGAATGGGTTCAATATTCTGACAGTCAAACATGGTAATGCCATACCAATTTCAGCTCTAATTAAGACTGGAACTTGATTCAATTCTCTGATCTCTTGAATATGATGGTTGTTTTCTTCCCTGATGATGGCATCTTGCAAATATGGTCTCAATCCAGCCAGAACTCTACCATTTCCTTCTAAATTCTCAGATGAAACTGAGTTGGTGGAAATGGTTCTGTTGTTCCTTGGGAAATTGGCCTTCAATGGCGACGAAGGCATGGATTTGGTTTCACTTCCTTCTCCACTACTAGTGCCAGAGCTTTCACTCCTGATAGTTGGGATATTCAAATCTGGAGGAGTCAAGTGGAACTTAGATAACTTTGCGGCAATTGTATCGTCATCACTATTCTTCTTAGAGCTTTGTAAATTGGCAGCTTCAACTGCCGATGTTCTGTGCTTATTCTTGATAGAACTACGGTAGGATAATGAGGACTTTTCATCAGGTGGAATATAGGTTGCCAGATCGACTCCCTTTTCCCAGAACAATTCCAAGATCCTCTCATTCTTATCGAATTCTGCCTTAACTAATGGCAATTGATCACCATGGACTCTCTTTTCAACACCTAATTCTGGAATGAAAACATCAAATGATGACTCATAAACTTGAATGACAGTGCCCATGCATAATAGTTGACCAGAGACCTCACTAAGATCGTCAATTGTTTGCGACAAAAGTAAATGGATAGCTTGTTCTTGAGCATTGGCAGCACAGTCCTTCTTGAAGTTACAATAATCAGCTGTTGCCTTCAAAGAATCCAAGTCAAAGGAGACACCATCAGTACCCGATTGATCTTTGTTCAAGATAGACTTTAATTGCCTGTGAACTAAGATATCGATGTATCTGCGAATAGGGGCATTGAAATGGGTGTACAATGGTAAGTTGAAGTAGTAATGACCATATGAGTATGGATCTTGCTTTCCTGCAACATAGTACTTACCTCTTGCCATGCACTTGTACAAAAGTATTTCAACACATTGCCTCTTGACTGGGTCTTCAATCTTCAATATAGAGTTTTGCAAAGTAGCTGAATTTGTAGTGTCAATCTTAACTCCCAAGTTACCAGCCTTTCTCACAAACACTTCCATTTTTTGTAAGGTTGGAATAGCTTGACGTCTTAACATGGCAAGGTTACCCAAGCCGGCATGTATCTTTGCAGCGATTGCTCCATTAACTTTGTGACTGATTTCCAGAATAATGTCGAAGGATAAACTGTCCTTAAAGATGTTCAAATCTAATCTTACTCTTTCGTCATCCAATTGATCTAATAAAGTCAAATTTGGAGAAATATTCAAATTCTTATTCTCCAACCTTTGTCTGCGGAATTCTCTTGCGATTAAAGATAATGTCTTGATGTAGTCACATGTTGCCGAAGAGATCTCTAATTTGGAGACTGCTTCTGAACTCGAATCGTTAGCCAAAATGGTATCAAAGGCATCGTAGGAAACAATTTGCTTTGGAACGATGATACTTTCGTGGATGTATAAATCTTCAACTTCGAAATTAGTGGTATCGATCTCAAAAATGACAGAAACTGCCAAATTCTTTTCACCTTCCTTGAATGAAATTACATCATTCACTTGAGATGGGAACAAAAGACTTTGTTTTTGAGGAAGGAAAACCAGTGAGGATCTCTTTTTGGCTTTTCTATCGAGAACAGACCCTGGCTTGATGAAAAACGAAACATCAACTGCATGGAATCCCAATTCAATCTTGGTATTGGATAATCTTTTAACGTGTAATGCGTGATCAACAAATTGATTGTTTGGTGAAAAGGCAATAACATATTCGTTGAAGTACTCAACCCTGCTAGTGTTGGTTGCAATTTCATCCTCTGCACTAGGTAAATCTTTGATGTAGGATTGGATAATAGCGTCACGTTCTTCTTCATTATCGTTGTCAAGTTCGCCGTACTCGTCGCATGAGAAGTTATTGTCTCTAAGAATAGAATCAATTTCTGTGTTTGAGTCATCAATAGAACCTAACTTGTTAACCAAAGTACCAAATGGATGCAAGGAGGTGATTGGCCATCTCTTGATAGAAGCAACGAATAATTGATCCAGGTACTTTTCATGGTTTTCAACGAAGTCTCTTGGAGCTTGTTCGGTTGGGATTGCAATCAATGGCACCTTCTTATCTGTTGGCTTAAACCAAACAATCTTAGGGGACTTTGGAGTTTGAATATTCAGCTCCTTACCATTCTTCTTGTCCTTCGCAACCTGTGCTGCTTGAGCTGGTCTCAATAAACCAAGAGTTCCAGAAAATAATTGACCTGGGATTCTATCAACAACTGCCACGACGTGACCAGCATAAAGAGGCTTGATTTCATCATTAATTTCTTCCTCCTCGACGAGCAACAAGGATTGACCTTCAACTTCGACATCATCATTCTTTTTCATTGTTGGTCTTTGCTTAAGAGAACCCCTTCTGGTCAAGTTGGATGAGTCTTCACCTTCAGCGTTCTTATCGTCATCATCATTGTTGTTAGAGTTGCTGCTCTTGGACAAGCTGGTAGCGTCGTTATGAATATCATCATTCAAAACTGAGGAGTTTGGGCTCTTGGAAAAGTTGTTATCCTTTCTTCTCTTCTTTTCTTCCTTTTCCTTCTTGGATTCCCAGACTTCATCAACAACCAACAATTCAATAGCTACTAAATCACCTTCCAATGCACGATTACGGTCCTTGGAACCACAAATGAAAATATCAGCGTCTAATAAACCATCAGTAGAAACATATGCGTCTGATCTATTCTTCTTGTTGACTCTCAAGGTACCTGTGACAAGTCTACCATCAGCGATCAATTCAGGTAATGGCAGTTGAGGCAAGTATGGGGCAAAGAGTGATTTACGGCCATTAGAGTTGGAATTCGAGTTGTTGTTGTTGTTGTTAGCATTGTTAGGTAAGAATTGAGACAAGGAGGAAATAGACGATCCACCACCGTACGAACTGTTTCTTGACTTGTGGCCAGGAGTGAACGTTGGTGGCTCAAGAGTGCCCTGGTAGTTGTTTCCGCCAGCTTGCTGTGAAGGTTGGCGTTGATGCTGCTGCAGTCTCCAATTGAGATTCATATTGACAGCACCATTTGGATCAAAGTTTCTTGAGTTAGAACGAAAGTGGGAGCCTTTCCTTTGATGCGAGTTGTTATTGTTATTGTTATTGTTAGCATTGTCTGCACTTGTGACATCAAAGTTTGGAGTTGGTGGGAGTAGCGAAGGGGAAGTTGAGGATGGGTTGCTACTGTTGTTGGAGTCTGGCGGGAACTTGAAGGAAGTTTGGCCGTAAGCCAATGATCTGGTTCTACCGTGAGTTGGAGAAGTTGGTGAGTCATTGGATGAGGATGATGAGTTGGAAGTGGGCTCTGGTGGGAATTTGAATGAAGTGCCGCTAAATGCATCATCATTGGAACTGGAGGGTACTGGGGGAGGTGGCGAGGATGTTGCTCCGGCAACAGCTGAACGGTTGGATTGTCTCTGGTTAGCAGCAGCCTTGATAGCCTCATTTAAGCCTAAGGAGTGTCTTCTGTTGTGACCGTTTGCGGAACTAGGAACACCCAAGTTATTATGCGAATGAGAATTGTTATGGATATTTTGATTGTTCGAATTAGATCCTGTTCTTCTATGGGTATTGTTTGAACTAAAGGAAGATGATTTCGAGTGGGACGAACCACCGGCGCTGGAATTGCCACCGCGGTAGTTCGACGAAGGAGGTGGCATCAATTCCGAAGCAGCATTGGAAGCTTTTGGAGGATACGTGTACTGTTGTTGCTGTTGTTGCTGTTGCAAGATTTGCTTCTGTTGAGCCTGAACTGCTTCCAATTGACGCTGGAGGTTGTATTGTTCCACCATCAATGTAGTAAGTTCACTTGGTGAGCGCCTATGAGCGATATGCAAGTTCTTTGGCTTCTTAGATGACTCTGGGTTTTCGTTGTTACTCATTTTTGTTCACAAATAATAACGCTTCAAAAAAAAATCAAAGGAATTTGTGTGTTGGAAGCTTTTTCTTGTTTTATTGTTCACTGTCTAGATCTGGGGGTTATAGGCAGTGTAATCTCTCTTTTTCTCTTTGCTAAACAAACTGATCAATCGAGACAAAATGAATGTACGAACAAATTATGTATAATTAGAAATGTAATGTAAAAAATGAATGATTTGAATGGATTTGTGGGGGAGGAGGGGGGGATGGGTTGGTGGTGGTCTTTGGGGATAAAAAAAAAAAAAAAAAAGGATGTATGGGAAATAATGTGCTTATGAATGAATTGTGCTAGTTAATTGGTCGAGTTGGGGGGAAGAAGGTGATGGAAGCTATTCAGTATATACCCAATAAAAAAAGAATATATCCCTTTTTTCAATTGTGTTGTGTGATGTTGATGGAGTGGAGTGGAAAGAAAGGTGTGGTAAAGAGAGTGTGGAAATAAATTTAAGGTTGGAAGAAAACAAGGGGGGAGTATTGAGAAATTACAAAAGACCAAAAAAAAAAAATTCGTACAAAAAAAAATTAAGTGTAGACTTTCTTTTTTCTTCGGTGGTTAGTGGAGAGAAGCAGTTTGTCGGTAGAGCAAGTGAAAAAAAAAAAAATATCCCCCAAAACAGCATGAAATGTTTAAAAATAGCGTGCGTGACGGCAGTGGGAGAAAAACAAAATGGAAGACTCATAGAACTCGTGAGGGTAGATACATGCGAATTGCAATCCACAGAATACCAGTGCATTGGTTTCGACGCTGGCAATTGAATTCTTCTGGTGCATTGAATTCCCCATCAACACCAGTGTACGAATTTCCAGATAAACGAAAACAATCCATCCACACCGCTAAAGCCTAAAAGTTGAGAATGTGGACTTTTCTTAGGGCAAGCATAGATCACTAAAAATTTTTCAGGAGTGCAGAACGGCGGAAATCCTAACGAGTGAAGAGGGAAAAATAAAATAAAATAAATAAAAAAAAAAAAAAAATAAAGCTTGCAAACTGAACTCACCCACTAAACTTAGCTGAAATACTCGTAATTTCAACTACTTCCAAGAATACGAACGTATTAGCGGTCCACGCCTGTGTTTAGTGGACGGTTTTCATGTTTCGCATTCCATGATTACGGGGGGCTCTAACTAATTATTGTACGCAATCCAATGCACAAGATCTCGTGGTTTGGCAATGGCAACCAGTTCCGGCAGCATCACCAAGAAGAGGCCTGCAAAAATATTCTGCGTATTTTTTTGGACGTAATGTGCTGTGGGGCCAGGTGATTCTCAGGAACCACTTGCTTTTCTAAGCTGCGAGGGCAGAATATTTTAAAGAATAGCGTGCATTACTGTGGAAAAGGTCCCACCTGAAAAATAAAAAAAAGACAAAGAATCGCCTTCTTCCACCTCAGGCCACCACGAGTCCTAAACGTGGTTACACTGACCCTTTCACACACAATGCCCTATATGACGTTTTTATCTGCCGACTCCACATATCTTAGCGCTGGTTTAGGCTAGATTCACTATTGTCATCATTCTAAGTGCAAACTCGCTAGTTTGGCTAGTTACTGTTTCTGGAGATGCATTTCTCAAGTTGTCCACCCAAGATGGCATTGTTTGTCTGTACACTGAGTCCCGCTATGCCTTGAGGCAACACGTACTTCCAGATCTATTTACGCAATTGTTAGCGGGACAAAGCCTATTTTATTATCTTTGGCAATGCCACGCTACTAGCCTCCTCCCCACTTCAAATGCGAAACTGGGAAATCCATACAAATCTGGATTGTGGGGTCGCTCAAGATAACAGCAATACAAAGTGGGGAGGAGATTGCGAAAACAAAAACGGCGTCTAGACTGGCTAAGAAACCTTAAGTCCACGACCTGTCTCATCGCATCAATTCTCGTGTCGTGTCGAGTCGTGTTGTGTCGGGTTGACTAAAATATCGCTATTCTATTACATCATTAGTAGCTTCTTGGTTACACACCACTTTCTTGATCTTTTGCTGCCTACTTCTCATCCCTACCTTTCTTATACCTTCCCTTTTTCCCACTCGCCATGACTTGCCACCACCTCTCAATTGACAACTAGAACATCGGTAGATACGTTCAAAGTTTAAATGATAGCCAACTTGCAAAAAAAAGAGGAAAAATTATTTAATCTTCTTAAAAGCTTTAGGTACCTCTTACACTTTAAAGTTTCTACAAAATTATACTTTCAAATTGAATTTTATGGTGCATTTTACTGGGCTTCACGGCAAAATAAGTCAACCCTTAAAATAATGCCTTACGGGAACGGCTATATACAATCACACACTTGACACTGCAGAAAAAAATAAGATAAAAAGAAAAGACCACTACCGTTAACCACGGGAAGCGCTGGGCCAGGGATCTTATTGTCGATTGGCAGCAACCTACCTCTTCATGGCCCTCTCGTCTTGTAGAGCACTTTTTCATGTATTTATTTTCTGCTGGTGTGGTGTTTCCAGTGGTTGTCAAGTCTAACTGTCCATAATTTTGACTCGTAAGCAGGTGATGTGAGGTAAAGTGAGTTGGCTTATTTAATATCATGCAGCACCAAAATATAAAATAAAATTTTTGCACCCCCCTGTGGGTGCTAGTGCTAAAAAGTGATAGTCTCACATTCAAGGGTATCGATATCAAGCACTACCAATTGCTTCGTTTCGGAGAATTTCGGAATACTGATCAACTGAACGGGCACCTTTTGGGAGCTGTTCTCTGCAGCACTTAAGCTTATTCTCTCACTGCAAAACTTTTCTTGGTTACCTGCAAAAAAGACATGTGGCGTCTCTTCGGATAACGTGAATGGATCGCTGTTACTGAAAGGATAGCAGTACAAAGTGTCAGGTGCAGTAGGCGCGATAATTTGCCATTTTATACAACTCTGGAGTAAATTGCAGCCACTGTAAACACCATCTTCCTCCACGTCATGTATCTGCTCCTTGCTGAGGTACCTCTTGATATCGTCGATGTTTTGGCCCGATGTTCCTAGTATCCTCAATCCTGAGGTCTCGTCTTCTAACCATGTAGGATTGGTAGCTGTTTGTAAGTTGTTGGTTCCGACGTAACCCTTGTTTTGCTGTAAGAATGCCTTGTGTATCGGCTGCTGTGGTAAACATATTTCGCCCGGATCTTGCGAGCCTGGTAGTATGGTTACTGGGACACTAGGAAGGAGCTCGGATACAAAGTTGTCGAACTGTAACACATTGTCGACATTGATGTTGGATACGTTCTTCGAGCCGAAATTCGATGTCGAAATAGACAGATCCTCGTCGTTCTCGGTCGGCCTTATAGAGTTACCTGCGATCACTAGCCTAGTAATATGCGATGCGTTAGCACTGTCCTTGCCACTTCCAAGCTCTCCAGCGAGATACTGCTTCAAGAGCTCGACACTGAGTAAATGATCTGACGTGGTGGAAATTTCGAGTCCAGAGACGAAGGCTATCTTGCGGGGCTGTGATTCCGCAGTTTTCTTCTCTTTCAATTCTCTTTGTGGGCTTACTGTAGGATATATGACGTCCATGATCTCAAAGATTCCTGCCTGTACTTCAATTCCCAACACAGCTACGATACATCCAGTCACCAATATATTCTTTTTCAAGAACTCGTCGTTGTGTAAGATAGCTCTACCACTCTCGTCCTCAAGCATAATCACTGAGCTGGAACTGGCGTTTTCTTCTTCTGAAAGATACGAACTGGGGGCGTTCGGCAAGGTGTCGTCGACTCCCTTCTCGACATCCTTCAAGATGTTCAACTTGTTGTGCAAATCACTGAACACGGTTCCACTCACCCAGCATATTTCTCCGCTGGTGATGTCTAGAATTTTATCCTTTCTGTGCACAGTTTTACCGTCGATCTTCTTTGTGCCATCGCCCCATTTTTTCAAGGCATTTTTGTCGACTCTTTCCTTGAGTGTTGTCAATCTATACTGATACATGGAGAAGAACTGTTTATCGTAGGTTCTGTCCGAAGCCTGCAATGCAAACTCTGCGGAAGTGGAGAGCTCCTCTGAAGCTCTCGACAAGGGCGTGGACGACAATCCATTGTTTATCAACTCTGAGAACAGCATGGTATATCGGGAATTCTTTCTTTTGCTTAGTGTCTATCTATGTGTACTCACAGCAGAGTGAAGACTTGATGAAATCAAATCGAACGCGCTTTTCAAGCACGCGCTATTTACGCTTCTAGTTTTTATTTTTTTTTCTTTTTTTTTTTTTTTTTTCAGCGCTAGTTGCTGCAAAAATACTCAATAGCCAAAGTTGTTGCAAATTCTTATACAACCAACTACAAGCCAATTCTGCTTCGCTATTTGTTTTCAAAACTTTTTTTTTCTCTATGCTGGTATATATATATAACTATACATTCCTATCTAAAAGCTACTATCAAGTGCCATCTTCATAGGATCTTCTTTCTCTTTGCTCGCTCGCTCGCTTCATACGCCCTATTTGTTGTCCCTCTTTTGTTTCTTATGCTTTTTCTCAATCGACTTGCCACTGGCTCCGATTGTTATATTCACCTTTGGTGGAACCTCGAAACCGAAACTCTTGGCCACCTTGACAAGGTCTAACTTGTCAATCTGGTAAACAGTCTTTAAATGATGCGATGCATAGGCTTGTAAGTATGCTCTGTAACCATCCTTGGCACTTTGGTGCAACCAGTAGTTGCTCTTGATTAACTTGGACAATTGACTTTGGACGTTGGCAATCTTGTCGGTAGGGAATTCGTACTCATTCAATGGCACGTTGGCGGCCTTCAAGTATCTTAAGAAACCTAATTCAGATGGGGTCAAGAACATCAACGATCTACCCTTACCTTCGGTACCTCTGGCAGTTCTACCAACTCTGTGGATGTAGTCTCTTGGATCATCAGGTGGATCGAATTGGATGATCCAGTCAACAGATGGAATATCTAAGCCTCTGGCTGCCACATCGGTACAAATTAAGATCCCTTGCTTGGCGTTACAGAATTCGAAGAATGTGTTGGTTCTCTTTTGTTGCTTTTGCTTACCGTGCAAATCCAACACTGGTAAATCGATGTAGTTCAATAATTCACCAAAGTACTTCACACAGTTACATGAAGAAAGGAAGACGATGATCTTCTTCTTGACGTTTCTCTTAAGGAAGGAGAACAACAACAAGAATCTCTTGTCTGAGTCGCAGACAACGTAGCCTTGCTCTAACCCATCAGCGGTACTCACGGCAGTCTCTGGAACAACATTTATGTACAATGGGCCAGGTCTCAAGGAGATTCTAGCCAAGTCTTCAACCTTGGTGGTTTGAGTGGCGGAGAACAACATGGATTGTCTTTCTTCCTTAGGCAAGATCTTGATGATTTGCTTCATTTCTTCTTCGAACCCGATTTCCAAGATTCTGTCGGCTTCGTCGATAACCAAAGCCTTCAAGTTTTTGAAAATGAAGCCTGGAGTGTTTTGTAAGTGATCTAATAATCTACCTGGGGTAGCGATCAACAAGTTGACACCCTTCATTAATTTTTCAGCTTCTTGTCTTCTGTTGGCACCTCCAATAACAATACCGAAGGTTTGTGTGTGGTGTTGCATCAATTCTCTGGCAACTCCAAAAATTTGTAATGCTAATTCTCTAGTTGGTGATACTACAATGACACCGGTACCGTTTCTAGGCTTGAACTTTAACGAGTAAAGCATTTCTATGGCTGGTAACAAGAAGGCCAAAGTCTTACCTGATCCGGTCTTGGCGGCACCGAGGACATCACGACCTGCAAGAAGGGGTGGGATGGTTCTGGCTTGCACTTCGGTCATCTTGGTGAATCCCATGTCCTTGATGGCCTGTAAAGTTGGACCAGAAAGTCCTATGTCTTCAAATGCGGTGCTGCTGGCGGCAGCATCTGGGGATTCGGCTGTAGTCTGTGCTTGTTGCTTAGGCTTTGGCTTGGTGAGTTGCCTAGTCTTTTCTTCTTCTTCTTCGTGCTTGCTAGCCTTCTTGGACTTCTTGCTGGTTGGATCCTTGACGTCTTCACCCAAAAGCTGAGCGACCTCATCGAATTCGTCATCGAGCTCATCGACTAATTTTTCGTTGTCTGCTTCGCTCTCCTCATCGCTCTCTTCGTGAGTTCTCTTCTTCGCAGGCTTAGCGCTAGCCTTGATAGCAGACTTCTTTCCACTCTTTGTGGATGGCTTAGATGTCTTTGCCATACTTAAATATTGTTCTGAAGTGACTGTTAGAGTTGAAAAGTGGTCGACCCTCTATCAAACTTACAGTAATTTTTTTTTTTTGGTTTGAGTCTGAAAAAAAGCGTTTACGATGCCATCGCTGGACTGCAGGAAAACTCAGAAAAATGTAAGTGAGATTTTTTGCTTATACGCAGTCGCTTTCGATTTGAGTTTCCTGCAGATTAATATTCAGTTATGAATGGCAAAAACCAAAGTATGATTCATACAACTTTTAGGCTGCAGCCATTGAAATTCTCAGAATAATTCCTTTCGCTGCCTACTTACTCTAACGAAAGACAAGAATTGTCATACCCCTTTCTTTATTATACACACAAACATTCACACATACACACTATATTTGCATTAGATAATAAAGAGGTGAAGAATGGCTTCGTACACAGTGAGCTCTATATCGTCATACATGCAGGCAATGCAGCCTATGGTAGAGATACTCAATTCATTAGAGTTTAAAGACGACGAAAAGATCCCAAAGTATAAGTTCGACGAAACTTCTACCGCTAGCGGTATTAAGAGAGTGAACCAAATCTTGACCCAATTCGATGGTGTCTCCACAGATATTCTCAACGAGATAGCAATCGATGTAATTGACCCTGATACGAAAATTCTTCGTGACATTGAAGCTAGGTGTACTGCCATTGGTAAAGCCAGAGGCGAAGGAAATGGTGAAGAAGTGGTGCAGAGCATACGGGCCATATTGGCGGCCGATCCAAGTGATGAAGAATTGCAGTCGTCGTTGTTTGACTTGTTAGGCTTCGACGAGTTCACATTAATATCTAGCATCCTCCAGCATAAAGAACTCCTCAAGAACCCTCCAACCGCTTCTTCTGGATCCAAGTCTGACGATTTTGACGATATCATAGACCCAACACTTTTATCTCCCGAACAAAGAGCTCAATTGATAATCGATAGAGCAGAAAAGTTGAAGAACCAGCCCCTCTTGCCCAAGATTTCGAATCAACAATACCCTCATATTTATAAGAACCCAGACCAAAATATTCCGGGTATGAAACTTTCGTTGCCCAAAGGTACAACTAGAGAAAGCTATGGCTCTCACGAAGAAATCGTCATACCTTATTCTGAATCTAATTCGAATAAATGGATCACTGATAGGCAATTAGTAAACATCCGTGACTTGGACTTCCTCTGTCAGGGGACTTTCAACAAATATAAAACTTTGAATAAAATGCAAAGTTTGGTCTTCCCCGTCGCTTACAACACTAACGAAAATATGTTGGTTTGTGCACCAACAGGTGCAGGTAAGACAGATGTCGCCTTGTTGACTATCTTGCATACCATTAATCAGTTTACAAGTACCACCAGCTCAGCCACTGGTGCTAAAGGGGGCGTTGACATAGACATTGACTACGATGAATTTAAGATTATATACGTGGCCCCATTGAAGGCTTTGGCCGCTGAAATTGTTGATAAGTATTCAGAAAAGTTGAAGTGGTTAGGGATCCATGTCAGAGAATTGACCGGTGATATGCAATTGACTCGTCAGGAAATTGCAACTACGCAAGTCATAGTTACCACTCCTGAAAAGTGGGATGTGGTCACAAGAAAACAAAGTGGTGATAACGAGCTCGTCACCAAAGTCAGGTTATTGATCATTGATGAAGTTCATTTGTTGCATGAAGACAGAGGTTCTGTCATTGAAACTTTAGTGGCTCGTACTTTGAGACAAGTTGAATCCACCCAGCTGATGATTAGAGTTGTAGGCTTATCAGCAACTTTGCCCAATTATATGGATGTGGCTGACTTTTTAGGTGTGAATAGACAAGTTGGTATGTTCTACTTTGATCAAAGTTTTAGACCTTGTCCGTTGAAGCAAGAATTGATTGGGGTGAGGGGTAAAGCGGGCTCCAAAGTTGCTCGAGAAAACATCGATAGGGTGTCATATGATAAGCTTGTTGAGTATGTATCGCGTGGTCTTCAGGTCATGGTATTTGTGAACTCTAGAAGGGATACAGTAAAGACAGCTCAAACATACATTGAAATTGCACGAAGTAATAATGAGGAGAGTGTTTTCGACTGCTCGAAAGAAAGTGATCAATATGAGAAATTCAAGTCAGAAATGCTGCACACCAAACAAGGTAGGAATAAAGATATGAAGGAACTTTTCAGTAGTGGATTTGGTATTCACCACGCAGGTATGCTCAGAACTGATCGTAACTTGAGTGAGAAGATGTTCTTGAACGGTGCAATCAAGGTATTGTGTTGTACTGCAACTTTAGCTTGGGGTGTTAACTTGCCAGCTGCGGTTGTTATTGTGAAGGGAACTCAGCTTTATGATTCGAAACAAGGTGGCTTTGTTGACTTAGGAATTTCCGATGTCTTGCAAATCTTT
This sequence comes from Dujonia boleticola, assembly GCA_029581775.1. NCBI lineage: Eukaryota > Fungi > Ascomycota > Pichiomycetes > Serinales > Debaryomycetaceae > Dujonia > Dujonia boleticola. The sequence goes on from JARGRU010000017.1 coordinate 316,976, forward strand.
GGTCGTGCTGGTCGTCCTCAATATGATGAGAAGTTTGGTACCGGTATTTTGTGTACTACTAGTGACAAAATCGACCACTATGTCTCCTTATTGACCCAACAGCATCCTATAGAATCGAGACTTAGTGACAAGCTTGTAGACAACTTGAATGCTGAAATTTCCTTGGGTACAGTCACGAACATGGACGAAGCTGTGTCTTGGTTGGGTTATACCTACATGATGGTCAGAATGAGGAAGAACCCCTTTGGCTATGGAATAGACAGAAATGAATTAGAGAATGATCCTTTGTTGATTGGAAAGCGTCATAATATGATCCAGGCAGCTGCGCGCAGGTTACATCAGTTGCAAATGATTGTATTTGATGAGGTAACTGGCAGCTTCCTTCCAAAGGATTTGGGTAGGGTAGCTTCTGACTTTTACTTATTGAACAACTCCATCGAGATTTTCAATCAAACAATGAATCAAAGAGCCACTATTGCAGATGTGCTAGGAATGGTTAGTATGAGTAGTGAATTTGATGGGATGAAGTTAAGAGAAGAAGAAAAGACTGAGTTGAAAAAGTTAGAAGAAATTGTTCCCTGCCAAGTTGCGACAAAAAAGAATAAGTCTATAAAAGCTCCAGCAAAAACAAGCGTAAAGAAGGGAGAAAAGGAGGAAGATGATTCTCCTGTGGATGATGGTTCCAAAACTAACATTCTTCTTCAATCGTACATTTCGCGTACTAATATCACCAACTCAGCGCTTATGTCAGATTGCAACTACGTTGCTCAGAACTCTGCAAGAATTTGTCGTGCATTATTTTTGATTGGTATCAACCGTCGTTGGGGTGATTTCCTGAGAGTTATGCTTTCGCTTTGTAAGTCGGTTGATAAAAAGATATGGAGTGACTTTGATCATCCCTTGTCTCAATTCGACTTACCTGATCAGATCTTGAGAAACATTAGACTGAAAAACCCAAGTATCCAAGAGTTAAGGGACATGGACGCAGGAGAATTAGGTGACTTTGTTCATAATAACAGGATGGGCGGGGTGTTATATAAGATCTTGGGTAAATTCCCATTCCTCGAAGTTGAGTCTGAGATTTTCCCTGTAACAAGTAATGTTATGAGAATTCATCTTGATATAGACCCTGACTTTAACTGGGACGAAAGATACCACGGTGGTGCTCAAATGTTTTGGGTTATGGTTGAAGCACAGCCTGTATTAAACTTCGAAGATGAAGGGGATGATGTCGATGTACCAATTCCTTCGAAGGCTGATGAGGCTCCCCTTTTACATGTTGAGAAGATTATTCTCAATCGTAGACTGATGGGTCATTCACATTCACTTGACTTTATGGTTCCGCTTGCCGAGCCCCTTCCAGCACAAATAGTGGTTAGAATAGTATCTGACTCGTGGATTGGTTCCGAAACTGTGCACCCAATATCCTTTCAACATTTAATTCGTCCTCTGAACGATACTATTCGGACTAAACTATTGAGATTACAACCGTTACCTATTTCTGCCCTTCATGATCCTGATATTGAATACATTTACAAATCAAGATTTCAGTATTTCAATCCAATGCAATCAATGACTTTCCATTCATTGTACAACACCAACTCCAGTGTGTTTGTTGGTTCACCTACAGGGTCTGGTAAGACCGTTGTTGCTGAATTGGCGATGTGGCATGCTTTTAGAGAGTTTCCTAAATCTAAGGTTGTTTACATTGCTCCTATGAAGGCGCTTGTGAGAGAAAGAGTTGACGACTGGCGAAAGCGCCTCTGCGGAAATAATAGTCCAAAGGGTCTAAAGTTGGTTGAGTTGACTGGTGACTCCTTACCTGAAGCCAGAGACGTTAGAGAAGCTGACATAATCGTCACCACACCTGAAAAATTCGATGGTATTTCAAGAAATTGGCAAACTCGTAAGTTTGTTCAACAAGTTTCCTTGGTCATAATGGATGAAATTCATTTATTGGCCAGTGATAGAGGTCCGATTTTAGAAATGATTGTTAGCAGAATGAATTACATTTCGCTGCAAAGAATGCAAAAGGAGAAGGAAAGGGAAAGAGAAAGATCGTTGACTCTGCACAGAGACAAAGAAAACTCCGTGAAGCACCTCCAAGAGATTAGACTTTTAGGAATGTCAACAGCAGTATCGAACGCTATGGACATGGCAGGTTGGCTCCGGGTAAAGGAAGGTTTGTTTAACTTTTCTTCTCTGGTTCGTCCTGTTCCGTTACAAATGTATATTGATGGCTTTCCTGACAATTTGGCTTTTTGTCCATTGATGAAAACAATGAACAAACCCGCCTTTATGGCAATCAAGCAACATTCGCCAACAAAGCCTGTATTAATTTTTGTTGCCTCAAGACGTCAAACTAGACTTACCGCATTGGATTTAATTCATTTATGTGGTATGGAAAGTAATCCAAGAAGATTCTTGAAGGTTGAAGATGAAGAGATTCAAGAGAGTATTGCAAAAGCGAAGGACGATACTTTAAAGCTATCCTTACAATTTGGAATTGGTTTGCATCATGCTGGTTTGGTGGAAGGAGATCGTCAATTGGCTCATAAATTATTTGAACTGGGCAAAATTCAGATTTTAATTGCAACTTCGACATTAGCTTGGGGTGTGAATTTACCAGCACACTTAGTCATCATCAAGGGTACTCAGTTTTTCGATGCAAAAATTGAAGGTTATAGAGATATGGACTTGACTGATATATTGCAAATGATGGGTAGAGCAGGTCGTCCTGCGTTCGATACCAGTGGTACCGCGATTGTTTATACTAGAGAGTCCAAAAAGACATTCTACAAGCACTTTTTGAATATTGGGTTCCCGGTTGAGTCTTCCTTGCACAAGGTTTTAGATGACCATTTGGGTGCGGAAATTTCTGCTGGAACCGTGACTTCTAGGCAAGAAGCGATGGATTTCTTGACGTGGACATTCTTGTATCGTAGGGCTCATAATAATCCTACTTACTATGGAATTGAAGATGTGTCAACTTTTGGTATCCTGAAGTACTTGGCTGGCCTCATCGATGATACAATTTCCAACTTGATTGAATCAAGGTGTGTCTTGAATCTGGGACAACAAGATGGTGGTAAGCTAGTTGCAACTCCATTCTTGCACATTTCCTCGTACTACTACTTATCGCACAGAACAATGAGAAATATCACCTCGAAGATTCAGCCAAATTCCTCATTCAGAGAATGCTTAAGGTATCTTTGTGAAGCAGCCGAATACGACGAGTTAGCAACTCGTCATGGTGAGGAATTGATAAACATGGAGATGTCCCAAGCCATGAGGTACCCAGCTGAGGACTTGGATAAGGAGTTCTTATGGGATCCACATGTGAAGGTATTCTTGTTATTGCAAGCTTTCATGAGCAGAGTTGAGTTACCGATAGCTGATTATGCACAAGATACTGTCTCTGTATTGGACCACTCCTTGAGAGTTTTGCAAGCCTATGTTGATACTGCTGGTGAATTGGGATACTTGCAGAGTGTGTTAACCTTTATTAGAATGATGAGATGCATCAAGTTAAAGAGTTGGTATGACGTTCCTTCCGTGAAGGCGACACTTCCAGGTCTTTTCAACTCCGAAATACCTGACAGTGTCCAACTTGGGCTCAAGGATATTGGTGCCATGAGTTATAAAGAATTGTACTCACTTGCTAATAAATTAGGTGTGAGAGCTAGTCAAAGGCAAGAGTTTCTCAAGGTTGCCTCCAAGTTGCCAACAGGTACCTTTAATGCTAACGTGGAAGGAAACACGCTACATGTTGAGTTTAAACATGAGAATGAGCCATTGACTAATGAGTTCAGAGTTTACTGTCCAATGTTCCCTAAAGATCAAAGGGAATCCTGGTTCGTTATTTTGTGCGATGCAAAGGAAGAAGAGTTACTTCTTCTCAAGAGAGCCTCGCCAAAGCTTTATGGCAAGAAGGGTATCGTGAGATGTGAATTGGAGATACCCTCTGAATTTTTCAATGGAAACGAATACATTGTCAAGTTTGTTAACGATGCAATTGACTTAGAGTATGAATCGAAAATTACGTTATAGAGCATATATTACCCCAATCATAATAGACAATTCGAAAGACTAAAACAGAGCTTACTTGTATGAATACTTGTTCCTATGATTTGTATTGTACAGTCTATATACACTCTATTCGAAGAAATCATCCTCTTCTTCTTCACCTTCCTCTGCTGCATTTGCTTGCTTCTTAGTCTTATTTTCTTTATGCTTGTCTGAACTGGACTTGCCCTCTGGGGCATCGATTTCTTGTTGAGGAAGAGCTTGAGCGTAGGCAGCGGTGTCGACCTTGATGGTTCTTCCAGACAAAACGTCTTCGAAAGTGAATGGTAAGTTACCCTCTTCGATCAACTTTTCTACGTTCTTACGTAATTCTCTCTTTCTCTGCTCGGTTAAATGAGCACCCTTCTTTGCCTTTGGGTTGTTTAAAGATTTGGCGTCTTCAGCTTCATCTTTAGCGTTGGGGTACAAGGAGATGTACTTTTCCTCCTTGGGGAATAAAATGACATATGCAACATCGACTTCTGAGTGTCTGACAACCTTTCTAGCCTTCTTGATATCCTTTCTGACTTCAGTTTTGGTTGTTTCTTCGAGGGCTTTGGTAGCTTGCTTTAATTTACGGATAGCCTTCTTTCTTTCAAAGAATCGTACCATATGGTACTTTTTGGCGATTTCTTTGGCTTTTAAGGATTTTTGCGTGCTGGATAATTCGACTTTCAATGCCTTTAACGAACGTTCATTGTCGATTCTGACATGAGCGGGGATGTTATCTTTCGTCAACAATCTTTCGATATCTCTTATTTTCTTCTTCAATTTTGCAGCACCTCCTCCAAGAACGTCAGCTACTTGACTCTTACCCTCTCTCTTACCTCTGACGAATTTGGCATTACCGCCATTCGACTTGCCTTGGTACTTGGGCTTGTTATTACTGGTATTAGAGTTAGCCATGGTTGTGTGAAGTGCCGTATGGGTATCCTGGAGAAATGGCTTTGTAGCTTAGCCAGAAGCACTTTTTATTTTTCTATACTTTTTGGAGATGAGATGGGAATTTTTGCGATGAGCGTAATATTTCATGGAGAGAAGCGAAAACTATGAGAGATCGGTATGTACTGCAGGTAATCCTTTTTTTTTTTTTCGTTCTCTTGGTTTTGCAAGATCGAATTTTGGTTTGAGTCTTCAACTTTTGGTGAGACAGTGCAAGCAAAACTCGAATTGACTACTAGCCAAGCACTTGAAAACAAACACATCAAACAGTGGTCTATTTTGTATATTGAATCTATATTGAGTCATGGGGATCTTAGAGAAAATTGCTCAGATTCAGGAAGAATTGGCCAGAACTCAAAAGAACAAGGCCACCGAGTATCACATCGGTTTATTAAAGGGTAAGCTTGCCAGATATAGAAGAGAATTATTAGAGCCTCAACCAGGCCAAGGTGGAGGCGGTGGGGGCCAAGGATTCGAAGTCGCCAAGGCAGGTGATGCCAGAGTCTCGTTAATTGGGTTTCCTTCTGTGGGTAAGTCGTCCTTTTTGAATAAGGTCACCAACACCAAGAGTGAGGCTGCCAACTACGAATTCACAACCTTAACTTCAGTTGGAGGTATCTTGGAATACAACGGTGCAGAAGTCCAAATTGTGGATTTGCCAGGGATTATTAAGGCTGCCGCCCAGGGTAAAGGTAGAGGTAGACAGGTTATTGCCGTGTCCAGAACGTCCGATTTGATCATGATGGTTTTGGATGCCACCAAGAGTGAAGATCAACGTCAAATCTTGGAGAACGAATTGGAATCTATGGGGATCAGATTGAACAAGGAAAGGCCAAACATAACCATCAAGGTCAAAAAGACGGGTGGTGTGAAGATGAACTCCATCTCTCCACCAAAATACCTCGATGAAAAGATTGTTGCTGCATTATTGAAAGATTGTAAGATCCATAGCGCCGACGTGATGGTGCGAGACGAAAACGTCACCATTGATGATTTCATTGATGTCATCAACGAACAACACATCTCATACATCAAATGTCTCTACGTTTACAACAAGATCGATGCGGTGTCCTTGGAAGAATGTGACAGGTTAGCAAGACAACCTAACACAGTCGTCATGTCGTGTGAGTTGGATTTGGGTATTGAAGACTTGAAAGAAGAAATCTGGAGACAGTTGGCATTGGTGAGATTGTACACCAAGAGAAGAGGCGTCCAGCCAAATTTCGGTGAGCCAATGGTTGTTCGCGCAGGTTCGTCTATACAGCAGGTTTGTGATTCCATTCACAGAGATATGAAGCATCACTTCAAGTATGCGAGTGTCTGGGGCTCGAGTGCCAAGCACTCGCCTCAAAAGTGTGGTTTGAACCATCCTGTGAATGACGAGGATGTGGTTCAAATTGTTACCAAGTAAATCGCTTTGGATGATATCATGACAGTATATATAGAAAAAATACCATCGATTCGACTCGAAATATTTTCCTGTAGGATGTGAACGGCAAAAAGATGTAATAGAAGCGAGTGTTGACAAGCTGGGGTAAATAGTGTCGGTTTTTTTTTTCACCTGTGGGTAGTTTCTCCATGGGGTAGTGTTATGTGGGATGGTTGATCTTTTTTGCTAGTAGATATGAAAATCGCGTACACGCTAATAATTTTTTATTTTCATTTTCAAGCCTCAACTCTCTATTCATTAGCAGCAGCTAACTGCAAGTAGCCAAGCAACGACAATATCAATTGAATGACAGACAAATACAGCGACCTCCCGGATATAGAGGAAGGCGTTCAGGTTTTCGAAAGTTCCGACGTCGAAGACAATGCTCACACGGAAGAGCCTGTTGAATCAGATATCGACTCTGATGTTGATCAAAGTTCCACTCCAGCAGGTCAGGCAAGAAGCAGGTTCCATAGAGACGTTCTCGTCGGAGGAGCCGCGTCTTTTGACTTCCTGGGACACGTCGGCAAGCCATTGAAGGATAGTGGGTATAAAGTAGCACTGGTGGAGGAAACCGTGGACGAGAAATTGGCTAGAATAGCGCGAGAGCTAGAGGAGATCAAATTGATTCAAGCAGACACCGATAAGCAAAAAGAGGACAAGAAAACGAATGCAGCCATCGACCTGCTTGTCCAATTAGTCGAGGGCCTCAAAGACGAAGGAGCAGAGGAGGAAGCAAAGAGTCTCGAAATATCTTCCTACAACCAGCGAATCGAGCAGGTGTTTAAACAGACGTCCGATCAGTTGCACACCAGACTCGACGGCCAGAAGCAGCATGATGCCACTACTGAAGTCGCTCTCAAGCAAAGCGTAACCCCAACATACATACTAGAACTAGAAGGAAGAATCAACAGGCTTGAAGCACTTCTTGGTGAAGCCATTTTGACGTCTAACAGCTTTACCACCACTACCACCACCAGCCATATTTCCATAACCTCGATGGCCACTAACTCTACAAATTCGATCCAGGGACAGATAAACGAGCTAAATCGAAAGGCTAACATTATATATAACCCAGAGTATCACATAAAGACATTGAATGAGGAGATCAATCGGTTGAATGCCAATGTGGAAAAGTACATTGCCAATCGTAGGTTGGCTCAAATCGGCGGGGGTGTCAGCGACAAGCTGAAAGAAAAAGCAGAGGAGGACACTACTAGCGCCGCTCCATCTGTGGAGACTAAGATAAACGAGATATACTCCAGAATACCCGACTTCGATCAAATGAACAAGATTTTACCGAGGTTGCTAACTCGCTTGAAATCGTTAAATAAAGTCCACAATGAACTAGGTGGCAGCATAACGACTGCGTCTTCCTTGGACCAAACACTAGGCGATATAGAGAGCGACATGAAGAAGTGGGACAAATCATTAACCGAAATGAGCGAAAAGTTGAACGAAAGCGACTTACAGTTTAAGCAGAACAAGAAGGAGGTTGAAAGGTGGGTGCAAGACCTAGAAAAGAAGATGTCAGGCAACTAGCTAAGGGTCTAGCTGACCCCCTACCTGGTACTCGAGGGCTCTCATTTTTTTCACCTTTTTTTTTTTTTTTTTTCTCTATTGACTATGAGTCGGAATCGGAGTCTGATTTCGATTGTTCCTGAGTCGCTCAAACAGTCGCGGCAGTATGCATTTTGTTTTCCGCGCTCTTCGCTTATGGTTTCCATTAGCTGTCGTCGCTTATAGCTTCCACCGTGTTTTGAGATGTGTCCCGCATTTTTTCATCACTTATAAATGAATCAAGCTCCCCCACCATCCATGCAACTGATTTTTCACCTTTTTCCTTTTCTTTTTTTTCCATAATCCGCTACTAATCGACTCAGATTATTAATTCAATTAGCATAAAAGAATCGAGAAAATGTTGAGATCTGCTGCTGTTCGCTCTGCTGTTCGCTCTTCAGCCAGGACCCCTGCCGCTAAGCCATTTGTCAATGCTGCATTAAGAGCAACAAAGGCATCGAGATTTTTCAGCGCATCGGCTCCAAGAACGTCAGTCAGTCAACTTGCATTCCCAAAGGTCCCACCAACCCTTACTAACGAACCAGTTAGAGACTTTTCGTTCAAAGACCAAAAGGACTGGGATTTACTTAGAGCTTCCATCTCCAAATTGACCGATGCTCCTTTGGATGTCCCTATTGTCATCAACGGTGAAAAGATTCACTCTGGCAGATCAACCTTACCACAAGTCAACCCCGCCAAGCACTCTCAAAACTTGGCTAACGTTGCTCAGGCAACTGAACAGGATATCAAGGCTGCAATTGAGCTGGCTAAGGCTGCCAAGGAAAAGTGGGCTGCTACCCCATGGACCGACAGAGCCGCCATCTTCTTGAAGGCCGCCGATTTGATCTCCACAAAGTACAGATACGATATGTTGGCTGCCACCATGCTTGGTCAAGGTAAGAACGTGTACCAAGCAGAAATTGATTGTGTTGCCGAATTAATCGATTTCTTCAAGTTCAACGTCAAGTACGCCCAGGAAATGTACGGACAACAACCAATCGAATCATCCCCAGGTGTCTGGAACAGAGCTGAATACAGACCATTGGAAGGTTTCGTGTACGCTGTCACTCCTTTCAACTTCACCGCCATTGCTGCCAACTTAGTCGGTGCACCAGCCTTGATGGGTAACACTGTTGTGTGGAAGCCCTCTGCCACTGCTGCTCTTTCCAACTACTTGTTATTGAACATCTTGGAAGAAGCTGGCTTACCAAAGGGTGTTATCAACTTCATTCCTGGTGAACCAAACCAAGTCACCGATTTGGTGTTGAACGACGAGCAATTCGCAGCCTTACACTTCACCGGTTCCACCAACGTTTTCAAGAACTTGTACGTCAAGATCTCCAATAACGTTGCCAACGACAAATACAGAGACTTCCCAAGAATCGTCGGTGAAACTGGTGGTAAGAACTTCCACTTGATCCACAACTCTGCTGCTGTGAACCACACTGTCTTATCCACCTTGAGAGGTGGTTTCGAGTACCAGGGCCAAAAGTGTAGTGCCACCTCAAGAATATACGTTGCCGAGTCCATCTGGCCGGAATTCAAGGAAAAGTTGACTGCAGCCATGAAGACTATCACTGTCGGCAACACCTCCGACCCATCATACTTGAACTCGTTCATGGGTCCAGTTATCCACGAGCAATCCTTCGAAAAGTTGGCCAAGGTCATTGAGGCTGCTAAGGAAGACCCTGAATTGACTATCTTGGAAGGTGGACACTACGATAGATCTGCCGGTTTCTTTGTTGAGCCAACCTTAATCGAAACCTCCAACCCAGACCACCCATACTTGACTCAAGAATTCTTTGGTCCTGTCTTGACTGCTTACGTTTACCCAGACCTGGAATACGAATCCATCATGACCAAGGTTGACGGTGCTACCAAGTACGGTTTGACCGGTTCGGTCTTTGCCAGAGACAGAGAGGCTGTCAGATTAGCTGAAGAAAAGTTGAGATACTCTGCTGGTAACTTCTACATCAACGATAAGTCTACCGGTGCTGTTGTTGGCCAACAATGGTTCGGTGGTGCAAGAATGTCTGGTACAAACGATAAGGCAGGTAGTGGTAACATCTTGAACAGATTCGTTTCTGTCAGAAACGTTAAGGAAAACTTCTACGAGATTGCTGACTACAAATACCCATCCAACATCAAATAAACGGATAAAAAAATACAAACAACCACCAACAAACCAAAAGCAACGAAATCAATAATAAACAATTGCACAGAAGATTCTGTATAGCTGATTTAACGGATATAAAAAAAGAAATACACATATATATACTGGGAAAAAGTTCTCCTAATGGTAACACAAGTTCTCCTAATGGTAGCAGTAGTACAAAAATGAAACTGATAACATTCATATATTAAGATATATTTAAATACTTAGAGACAAATATTATTGAGGTTACGCAAGACCCCCCTTTCAAAGTTAGTTCTTGCGAGGAGGTACGTAGTTGTTGTAGTAAGGCTCGGGCGCAAGCGGGGCGGGAGCCGGCATGGCAGGACGAAACTGATCCATGAGCAACCTACCCAAACCCTGGCAAACGGGGCAGATCTCTTCGTCTAGGAAGTACCACACGTTCCCTGTTCCTCTACATCTACCGCACTGCACACCTCCGATTCTAGGGTCACCGGGGGAAACATACAAGGGTTGTTGTGGAGGGGCAGCATGGTATCCATACCCAGGGCCCTGGTGCTGGAGATGTGGGGGCACCGATGCTGCATTGTAGAAGCCGTGGCCCGGTTGTGGGGCTGTCTGCTGCTGGGGCATGACGGCCGTTGTGGTGGTCACAGTATCATTGAAGAAACTGAAGGGTGAACTGGACGACTGAACCGTTTGGAATCGAGACTGGTTTCTGGGGGCGAAGTTTTCAAAACAGTCTTGGCAGGCTTTCCCGTTCTTTCTTTTCTGCCCCGTGTTGTAGCATTTTTCGCAGAAAAATCCCTTAGGGTAGGTGAAGGGTAGCCTTCGGTTGGGGTTGTAGGCGTTGTGTGAGAGGTAAAACTTTGTCCAGCAATCTTTACAGTAGCCGCCTCCTGACTTGACTTTGAACCCGGTGTTTTTACAAGAGTTGCAAAAGTATCTTGACGGGTATGTGAATGGGAGGGACGGGTTATTGGAGAAGCTGGCACCTGTGCTGCTGGAACCACCTAATCCGGACCCAGAGTGCGCACGATGGTGGTGATGAGGACTCGGTGAGGAATGTGCATTATGATCGGCACCAGGGTTCGAATGTGGCCGTGGAGGCTGTGTGGGGGGCACCAGGAGAGTGTTCGGCCTGGTCGGAGGTACCGGCGGATCATTCAACGCTTCATAGTATGTGGGCGGAGATAATTCGTCTTGTACCATCGTGGGCTAACTGGTATTTTGGGGCTAGGTGTAGGCTCTTGAAAAGGAAACGGCGAAGCAAGTTTTTTGACTTAATTGGAAGCAATTTTGCGTCTTGATGTAGGAGAAAAATGGCAGGTGCGTATAAAATGGGGTAAAGCTATTTGATTTTAGGTGATATGCTGAGCCTCGTTCGGCCCTATTTAGGCACCCGATTGCAAAAGAGCCGTTTGAAAAAAGAAAAGATTGCGAAATTTCATCCCGGAATCGCTAAGAATTTATCGCAGATCTGGTTACTCCGGTGCATGTGCGGCTTACTTTTTTACTAATGCCCCAGAATTCTCAAATAGGTTTAGTAATTACATCTTGTGTATTGACTATTCATTTTTGCGCTAGATCAACTAACAGTGTTTGGTTACTTTTTTTTTTTTGGGGAATTGAAGGTCTATTTTTCTTTTTTACTTGGTTTAGGCTTCATCTTCTAACAAGTCAATCACCTGGAGATACTCGTAGTAGAACGCAATGATCTGCAAGTGAGAATCAAAGGGAATGTGCTCATCAACTCCGTGGGCATGCGTTTCAACCGTGGGTGTGAGACCAGGCCTGTAACGGTAGATGTGTTTTGACAAATTCCAGTACCACCGGGTGTCGGTGTTTCCCGTAGCAATTCCTGGAGCAACAACTACCGGGCTGTCCTTGAACAACGAGGGTAAGGCGATCTCTTCGTAAACATGTCTAATGGTACCGGCGAAAACGTCCCAGTGTGCGCCGCTTGTAGGTGTAAGTGGTGCAGGTTCCAATGGAGTGGCGTAGTTGACAGTGAAGTACCCGTTATCTGTCTTTTCCTTCAAAACTTCTCCGTCGTAGATAACTCCCAAGTCAAACTTTTCTGCAATTTCGAGCACTTGGTCCAAATCCTTCTGGATTGTTGCATTCACAGAGCTCTCGATGGCAACACGGTGGTTGATGACAGCCTCCACATACTCAGGAAGGGCATTGGACTTGGCGCCACCATGGATGATGTCAATTGCCTGCGTGGTGGAAAGAAGTGCCTTGTTGGTCAATGATCTTCCTGCGAGGAACTTCTTAGCGATGCCGTTGGCAAGCTTGTTGTCGCCAGCATTCAAAATGGCCTTCTTGATTGGAGTCAGCAACGTTTTGGAGTACGTAGCTACACACTGAAACTCGAAGAAGGTTGGATTCTTGGGCGAAAAGATTGGCTCGAAGTCACTGTCTTCCAATGCGCTAATCAATTTGGATAAAATACCAATGCTTGTGTGGGCAGGTGGCACCAGCGAGTGTCCGCCCGGAGTGTTTAAGCCGACAATCACATCCACAGACCCCTTTTCACCAGTTCCAGGTAAGGCCAAGTGCACGCCGTCTTGTTCCACTAAACTCTGGCCACCTTCATCGATGATGGCGTAGAATGAGTCTGGCCCATACTTTTCCTCCAAATGCTTACCGATGTTTTGCGCACCTCTTTCTCCACCCACTTCCTCATCAATGCCAAACGCCAAAATAATCGTTCTCTTGGGCTTGAATCCGTTCTCATGTAACTCTTCCAAGGTTTCCAAAATACCAATCAACAAGTTCTTGCAGTCTGCGGAGCCCCTGCCCCACAAGTACTCTCCATCGTATACCCCGTCGTATGGTGGGTACGTCCAGTCCTTCAAGGTTGCATCTTGAGTGGGGACAACGTCTTGGTGTGCGGCAAGTAAAACTGGCTTCAATGCTTCGTTGGAACCTTCCCAGGTGAACACGAGGGCCCATCCGTTGATTTTCTCAACCTTAGCAAGCTTGAAGAAGGTGGGGAAAGTTTTCTTCAAGTAGTTGAAAAATGGCTCAAATTTCTCGTCCCAGTACTTGGGGTCGTCCTCCACTAACGGGCTGTCGTCGTAGACGTCGGTCTTGATGCGGACAGCGCCGGTCAATTTACGTGCTGACTGGTTGCGGAATTTCTCGTCATGGATAATCTTGACTAAGGTGGAATTGTCCTCGTGGTAAGAAGCAGGACGTACGTAGGGGGCAATTGGGCACTGAGATTCTTCCTTGGCACGGAATTCGGGCATAGAGTACAAGTTAGGGTATCCTGGGAAATCTAACGCAGTCAGAAATTGTGAGGATACAAAGAGAGTCCCGATAAGGATCAGCACTAAGCACAAAAAGGTCTTTGGTCTTGAAAAGGTATTCTTTTTAGCTGCATTTGGGATTCCAAGCTCGTTTACTGCCCCAATGGGGTGTTTTTCAATATCAGACATCTCTGGTTAGCTAGTAGAGTGGTTGACGCTTTGAAATTTTACACATAGGAGTAATGGGACTCTTTTATAGAGTTGAAATTAGTGCTGCACGGGGACGGAATTGAGGCTTACATTTTCCTGCACGGGAGCCACACATGGTGCATGAATCAAATTCCACCCTTCAAGGATACGCTCCTGGGTAGCATAAAGTGGAGGGAAAGACACAAAGAACAATAGAATTGACAGACGTAAAGCAAAAGAAAGCAAAATTCCGCACAAGCAGAGGTGAACTCATCATATTCTGCTTTTTTTTTTTCTAGTTCATTTGGATGCCTCCGTCTCCTACCTCCCTACCACCCCCATTTCCCTTACATGCGAGTGCAATGCTTCCACCCCTGCATATATCAGATGTCAAGGTTGCTCCGTAAAGTAGTTGATCTGGTCACGTGATTCGACTACGCGCTTCACCCATAGCAAAAGAAAAAGAAAAAGAAAATAAAAAGTTTAAGGAAAAAATAAATAACCTTCTCAGATTTGATAAAGGAACAGGTATCACATAAAGCGGTTATAGATAGCTATTTCGAGAAACAATTACAATGATTTGGTTATCTGAGAGACAAAGTATGTAAACATCTCACTTTTTTTTGCTGGTTTTTGAACCTGGTTTACTAACAGTGTCAAACAATAGAATTCGGTGTAGGATTCACGGCTGGAGGCTTCTTTTTCTTCATCTTCGGAATCTTTGCATTCTTCGATTCAGCGTTCCTTGCATTGGGTAACATTCTATTTGTCATAGGGTTGATATTGATCATTGGGCCTCAGCGTACTATATCGTTCTTTTCCAGGCCAAACAAGTTGAGAGGAACCTTTTGCTTCTGCTTGGGAATCATCTTGATCTTGATGAAGAGATCGTTTATTGGGTTCATTATTGAGAGTTTTGGTATTCTTGGCTTGTTTGGAGACTTTTTCGGAACAATCATCCAGTTCTTGAGATCCATTCCCTACATTGGAGATGTCTTGAGTCATCCTGTCATTGCTCCAACTATCGATAGGTTGGCAGGTGTTACAATGTTGCCTGTCTAAAGCGCCACACTAGAGGACTTGATTGATTCGAAAACAAAAAGAATAAACAAAGAAGACAGAATATTAAGACCAAAAGACATTTTTCGTCAAGCTAGCGACGACTGTTACCATATATGCATACTAATCAAATTGGGAGGTGTCTTGAAGACCTATACAAAGCTTATAGAGGTTCGATCTAGAGTATCTGAGTGAGGGGCGGCGTTTTTTGTGTATAAAAAAAACTATGTATCATATTTATTTAATAATTCTATATTATTACCCGATTTATCTACAAGGCACTCGTGTATGATGTGCTTTCAAGCATCACCCTATCGATTGCATGCAACACGTAGTCACTAACGCCCAAAGCTGCGAAAACGTCCAAGTTGACAATGACACGATCTCTCACAGGGTGATACGACATGTTCTTCACAGTAAGGTTAACGACTCTGGTCCTTGGTCCAAGGTGTTGGTACTGTAAGTCGCTTGTATGCAACGGATCTTCCTTAATGTTAGAGAGCGCCTTGAACTTGGGTAGCCACAATGCTGCAGATATTTGGTATGGGGTTGGTGGCGGTACAGTGAAGTGTATGCTTGACAAGTTGGAGTTAACGAGGAACGGGTGCTGCGCTTCGGGCAGCATAAACTCGTGCACAAAATTCAAATGATGCTGGTCCAACTTGACAACCACCATCAATTCGTTCCCCTGCAGTGATTGCTGTTGCGCTAGCTGTCGTACTATGCGTCCTGCATCGTCTTGATCGAATTTGGTCCCCGTGCCAGGCGTTGGTTGCAAGGATGTGAACAGCACCTTTCCAGTTTGTAGCAATTTCGCCCTAATGCTGTTCATTAATAGTATCGGGTGGTATAGAATCCCCACTGTTGAGCCTGAGTTGATTGTAGCAGGCGCAACTTCAAGTCTGTCAAGCACCGGTTTCTCCATGTTGAAATTGTGGGTGTTGTGGGCTTGGCCCATGTGTGGAACCGATCGCACCAGCGCAAGTGGTACAACGTCTTCATTGACACCACATATCAAGCCCAATATGCTATTCATGAAGTCCTTATTGACAAAGTGGGTACTATTGAACGTGTTCACGCCACACCATGGACTCAAATCGTGGTTAACAGTATTTCGGAAGTATTGTGGGTATTCGATAACGAGTATTCTGAGGTGTCGTATGCGATGCAGGTAGTAGTTAAGAAGCGTTAGTGCTATTATGTACGAGACGAAAGTTGACGGATGCGCAACTACTATGAGTGGCATGCTACATGTATGAGTGAAAGACTTGGAAGGAATTGAACGAAGCGAAATCAAGCAGTCTCGCTTATCATGGCAGCAGCTTGATGCGGAAAAAAAAGAGGTGTACGGGTGATAATACGCTGAGAATCCCATCTGATACTATATTTTAGCTCCATTTTCCAAGATTAGTAAATAAATGAAAACACATGGTAAATGCTGTTGAAAACACCATTTGATAGGCACTGTAGAAACTGTACTACGTGAAAAAGCGTAGTCAAACGCTTCCGTCCCAATTTCTCCCCTTCATGGGACAAGTGTGCCATTTCATAACTTTCTCTTGCTTCAAAGCGTTCACGATGCTACATGACGAAGGCAGAAATTTCATGCTTCAGAGATCATCCGTGATAGTTTAGTGGCTAGAATTACCGCTTGTCGCGTGGTAGACCGGGGTTCAATTCCCCGTCGCGGAGCATTCTACTTGCGCAAATGGTTTAGTGGTAAAATCCAACGTTGCCATCGTTGGGCCCCCGGTTCGATTCCGGGTTTGCGCATTCTTTTTTTTTCTCCCCGGTACAGCCATCGCTACGCCGTTTTTTTTTTTTTAGATCTACATATCGTCTTGCAGTTGTAGCTCAAGCAGCAAGAAGAGCCTCGAACACCCACTGGAGAACATACATAAATCCTGGTTGATATAAATACATACAACTCTGACGAGCTAGCGTGTTTCAATATTGCCGAAGAATTTGCATCAAAATAACGCACCTCAACGAGCCCACAACCATCTCATCTCGCATCTCACACCTGCCATGTCTCAAGTCACCAAGGTGAATCGCAGGAAAGAAATAAAGGCCAAAGAAGAGCTACAGGCACAATTCCAACTAGCCATATCGAAGAACAACAACCGAATACTATCCTGGCTCGAGTCTGATAAGAAAACGACAGTGTCGGGGTCACCTGAAGCTGCTGCAACAGCAGACGAGTTTGCAGAGTCAAGTAGGGATTTTTTCAACTTGCCCATAATACCCAATGGCTCCGGACTAGCCAGCATGCAATCTGCAGATTCATACAAGGTGGGAGATTTCATTAACAATTCTTCTGAAACCAGCTTGAACCAACTCAAAAACCAAGCGACCCCGGGAAACGCTAAGCAGACCGCTGACTCCAAGGCCATGAAGGCATTACGAAACAACTTGAGAAACAAGAGTAGACAAGACATCGAAAAGAAGTTTTCAAAGAAGCAGCCAGGGCCCCAGAACTTTAAGCAGGCCATCAAGCTGGCCAACAATGACAAAAAGCCAAGTAAAACCGCTCCAAGTCAACTAGACGAAGATGAGGACGAAGATGTGGCGGCTCTCAAAAGCAGAAGCTTGAAGAAGGGAGGGGTGCCGCAGTTTGGAGCTAAGGGGAAGAAGAAGGGAGGGCGCCCCTTCTAGACAGCATAGACGATTAGCATTACAATACAACAACCTATATATAAATATATACGTATATCTATCTGTCCATCTATTTATATATACATATAGCCATTTACAGACCGAGAGTTAAAGGAAAAATTAGATATGTGTATTAATACAAATTTGATAACAAAAAGATAATAGTTATTGTAGGATTGAAAAAAAAGTAGGTTAAACAAAAATGAAAACCATCAGATTTTTTGACGCTTGATGTAAGGTTCCGGGTCGTTATGAATTAAAGACTTGATATTTGAAGTAGTGGTTCCTTTTGCATTCTCGTCCAGGGCAACATCGTTCGACAAAAGCGAATTGACTGAAACCTTGTTACTTCTGGAGGCATCGCTTGGCTCATTAGACTCATTAGAAACACTTGTGTTTGCGCCAGCTGCCGCCACTTTTGGAACCGTTGGTGTGGTGTCAGAACCGCTTGAAGATGTATTCTCACTTATTTTCGACAACGATGATTCTTGGTCCTTCTCATTAGCCTTGCTGAAAGGAGATGCAGTCAACGACCTTAATCTCGTTAATGGCACTGAAGAAATGGCTGGGCCTGTTCCGTTCAACGAAGTTGCTCTTGGCGAGCTGATTCCCTTGAAGTTGCTTATTGGTGGTGGTGTTTGCGTGCCACTGGCGTACTTTTGCAATGGGGGAAGCAAATCAACATGTGGGAGGGGATCGTGTGGCCCAATCAAAGAGTCCTTCTTCTGCGAGTGGTGTGAAATAGAGCCAAATGACGAGGTGCGATGGAATGAGGAGATTGATGACAAGGATGACTTTTCTGAAAAGACTGAGTTGCCTGAAGACTGGGATCCAAGCGAATCTGCTGCATTCAAATCAGCTCTATTCTTGCCAAAGTGTAACTCAATCAAAGAAGGACGTAAGCGTTCGTGCAAGGAGGAGTTGATTGGCAAAAAGGATGGCTTCTTATTCATTGAAGGGGAGTTTGGAATAGACAGGAAGTGGGGGAAGTGGTGGGATTGGTTCAACTTTGAAGGAATGCTGCGAGAAACACCGTTATTTACATGGGGGATGTCTTCTTCATGGCTACGACTATTGGAGTTGCTGCTATTGTTATTGTTGTTATTGTTGTTGCTGTTAGTAATAGTTTGTATGGAGTTCGAAGACGTGGCACCCGATGAGGTAACTATGGAGGCAGCTGAGGACGTTCTATGAATGGTGGAAGGTGGGGGTAATTTTATCGAGTTTCTGGAGCCATCATGGTTGAGTGGCAGGTTTGTTCTTGAAGCTCTTGGAGATTCCATCTTGGTCGAAGAAAATGAATTCTGGAGATGTGGAGTGTGACTCTGAGGTGTGGGCATTGGGAGTGGTGTAGCAGATGTTCCTGCTGGAGGCATTCCATTCAGATGTGTCGAAGGTACGGGACCTGGAGTCGATCCATTGTCAGCAAAGTGTGGGTTTGGTGGAGTGTTTCCACGTTGGGGAGAGTTGGCTATCTTATGTTGCGGAACTGGTGCAAGCGGGTCAAACAATAACGATGGGTTTCTTGGCCTAAGGTGGTCATTGTTAGCTCCATTGCTTGTATCCCAAATTTTTCTAAATTGTGGAGTGAAAGTCTTACCTTGAGGCTGTTGGGGTGGTTGCTGAGGTTGTGGTTGTTGTGGTGTTTGTTGAGGTTGCTGGGGTGGTTGCTGCTGCTGCTGCTGTTGCTGCTGAAGATGCTGTTGTTGCTGTTGCTGAGAGTATGGATCGTTTTGGAGCCGTATACCTTCGACCGATGGTGAGTTTGTGTATGAATAAGGCTGATATTGTACAGGGTGAGCATATGGAGGCTGGGCTAGGTGAGGGGGTGGTGGAACGTGGTGTTGAGGGATTTGTTGCTGTTGGATATGCACTGGCATTTGCATGCCGTTTTGTACGTGTGGTATAGCCTGATGAAGCGGTGGAGGAGGAGGAGGCGGAGGTCCGGGAGCTGGCGCCGAAGTGGTGCTATAGTAAAGCTGTCCGTTATGTACGAAGGAGTGTGGGTACCCTGGATGAGCTGGGTTGTATTGGCCAGGATGCATATGGGCAGCGGCACCATTCTGGAGAGCAGCAGCTTGCGCCGCGTAGTGGATTTGGGCAGCCGCTTCGTATGAGTTTGGAGATGGAGATGCAGGTATAAGTATTCCGTTTTCGTTTTCGTGGTGGTAGCCTCCGGCATTTTGTGCTTGGCCGCCTTGCCCTCCGCTTCTCGAACTGTTGGACGACGACCGTCTTTTGATATACACCAACGAGTTTTCGTCATCCTTCTTGAATTTGCCACTAGAGTGCTTGAACTCCCATACTGGCGGGTTTTCTGATTTCTCCAGGTCATCGAGATTATTGATATTATTGTTGATACTATTGTTGGACATACTGTTTCCGTTGTCGTGGCTGGTAGATTGCGGGTCGGACACTTTATGGAATCCGTACATGTGGAGTTGACGAACAAAACTTGCTACATTCCCGTGCTTGAAGTACCCGGTCAAGGCTGTTGCAAACTCCTTGCCGGGGAACAAGGCAAAGGTGTTTTGCTCTGCATTTGTGGTCCACCATATCAAGTGAGTCAACTTGGGGTCGCTCAACATGGAGTATAGTTTGTGGACGAATGCATTTTTTTTGACCGGAGGGTCTCGACTGTTCTTCTTACTCATGACTGTCTGTGGACTGGATTAAATATAAACGAACCAGCTCGGTTTCTGGTGATGGATAGGGACTATGGATCCAGTGCTATGGAATGAACAACTAATGGATTGCTGGACCGTAGGAAAAAAAGAGAAAAAAAATTGGAAATGAATACCCTTTCACTTTCTTTGAACGCTAGCGATTACTTTTGCTATTATCTGTTGTGGCTCTTTTCGTGCGCTGAGGTGTATTAGTCTCGAGTTGCTGTTCTTTCTCTCATAAAAAACAGACTCCGGGAATAGACGTGTATCACTGCTTCGCTATGGGTCTCTCTTTCTTCAAGGTGAGGGTGTTTTTTCTTTATAAAACGTAACTTTTGAAATGACTTTCAGGTATGTCTATTTTTTCTTTAATTTTTTTTATTTTTTCTTGATTTCAAAAATATTTCATGGGCAATGTTAGAAGCAAAAAAAAAAAAAAAAAAAAAAAAAATAGAACAAAATAAAAAGGAATAGGCCCTAACTTTAAAATGGAGAGTAGGAAAAAAAAAAAAAAGTTCGAAGATTTTGATCACACACTTGACGTCTATGCGGAATTGTACGTATATAAATGCTAATAGGCGATTCTTCGCTGGGAAAGGGGGCGGTTGTTGTTGTGGTGGTGGTATGAGTAAAAGAAGAAAAATGGGAAAAAAAAAAACCTTCTATTAATACGTGGGGAAACACTCAAATAATATTGAAATATAGCTCGGATTACTGACGGAATGGAATTTTTTGATGAAAAAGCCAAAAAGTGCAAAAAACTAGCGTTTGTAGCTTGTGCAGTAGCGCATTTGCAGGACCCATACATTTAAAAAAAAAAGCAAATAAATGTGCGCATATAAAAAAAAAAAAAAAAAAATAAAGTAAGGTGGAAAAAATATTCTTAACGTAAATTTATCTGGTTACTGTTTCGAAGAATGCAGAAGAGATAAAGGAAGATAGATGTTTAGGGCGAGATGGGCGTTAAAGTAGCAGAGTTCACATGATGAACGAAAGCGAAATCTCATGGAATGAATCCACTAAATTGAAACATAAAATATATCCAATTGTCTCTGAAGTGTGTGGCAATTGTGTCTATTCTGGTCAAGAAAATCACCGAAAGAATATTGTGGTGTGATTTCATTTTCCGCTTACGCTATTGCTAAGCTCGGCGACTTTCGAAGCCTCACTGCCGCTTTCTTCATCTTATTATTATTATCACCTCAATATCGGCCAATTGCTTGAAAAAATATACAAGTCTTTTTTTATTATTTTTATTTTTGTCAAGAATAAGCAACGTCTTTCGGCGAGGCATAAGAAAAATAATCGAATCGGGCTGACAATACATCAGAGGGAACAGGTTGGAGTATGGTTACATATCAATGCTTAACTTACGGGGTGGAGGAGGGGGAGAACACACAATGGCCAACAAAATAAAAAAGCAATATCTACTATCCAAAAGGAAAAAAAAAAAAAAATCTCAGACTTGAAAATAAATCATAATATGCAAAGGTTTTACTTAAATTTGGGGAACTTGTACAAAAAAAAAAAAAAATATTATCAAGTCATTAGTGGTGCAGGTGCCAAAATATGTTACCACCAAAATGTGAAACGGAACAACAAGTGATCTGTCCGATTACACACCTTCAAACAAAATGACCACATCGAAGAAATGTCAAACAGCAAAACGAGAGTAGAAAAGTGGCAAAAAAAAAAAAAAAAAAAAAAGCGGAAACTATTTAAAAAATAGAAACTAAATCTCCATGCAACTCATCAGCGTACTATTGCCCACATACTTCTCTAGATTATCGTTGTACTTTTTCATACAAAGTAAGAATCTATCTAGATATGTAAATCAACAATTATAGAGTTTACCTTGTCCTCATATTTTGTCTCCCTTGTATGTTCGTTGAACTAAGATGTGTTCTTTTTTTTTTTTATCTTATTATTATTTGACTTCTTTTTAAACTTTAGTATTTTTTATTTTTTAATCGTTTTTAATACTGTGCTCTGATAAATAATCTCTCTTATTTTTTTTTTTTTATTATTGCAATTGTTTTTTTTTTTTATTATCCTTATTTTATATTTTTTATCACCGAGCTGAAAAGTTTATTGTTTTGCATTCTATCTTAGATCATTGACAAAGAAAATAAATAAACTAAGTTAAGAGTAGGTGTAATTTGTGCATGCAATCTGGTACTTCTATGGATGCGACAGTAACACAGGTAACTTTTAGCCTTATTGGTATCTATACGCGATAGCGGATCGTATAAGGGTTTCATTTCATTATATGCTCCATAATCTAAATATTTACCCTGCTCTCTTACTTAATTGTGTGCTAGACCTGCTGTGTAAGTAAAACCGTAATCTCTCATTATTTATTATTATTATTTTTTTCTTTTCCTCTTGCTCTGAAAGTGTGTTAAAATTTGACTTTAGACGACTTGACCGGTTATAAGAAAATAAAAAAGAAATTGATAAATTTGTTCCATCCGCGAAAATTTTTTTGACACTGAGCATTACAGTTTCAAGAGTGTAACGCTTACCATCGGTAAACCTGTTGTGATACTCATTAAAATCAAAAGTGTAATATGTACATAAACATCTCCTATTTGCATGCACATGCAGCGTAAAAAAAAAATTCCTTGTCGATATTTGGCAAGTGACTTACATACGCCCCATATACCTTAATATTTTCCAAGTTATCACTAATTTCACCAGATTTTGAAATATGCATGATATTTCACTTCCCAAGTTGCCTTCTTGCTACACCTTTTCCATCGGAAACCTGAAGCATTGGCAATTGAAATTTCTTGAATGGGCACAGCCAATTAGCTCCTGTAGTTGTCACAAGAAAGATGGAAGCCGCCAAGGACCTAGGCCGTTGGGTTGAATTTGTCCGAGATTAACACTCCACTAGAGGCTTATGACCTACGATGTTCGTTGCAAGTTTTGGGGTGAGGAATGCTTGCAGCGTTTGTAACGCATTTCCCTGTTGTGGATGTTGTTGTTGTTGTTGCAAAAAAAAAAGGGGAAACGAGATTGATTTCCTCCAGAAGGAGACTAGGTTGTTGCAAATGTGTGAATATTGCGAACGGCTGGTGCGTCGAGGTCGAGATCTTTGCTCTTGATCCAAAAATACTGCGGACTTCTCGAGCTGCAACCGTCGCGACAAGAGAAAGGATCCTGGAGAAGGCAGCTCTTACTCTTCCAATTGAAGAGTTCCTACTGCAATTGACACTAGTAGAAAGCTAATTGGGAGCCCGACATTCTTGTCAAATTTACAATTGTGTTCGCAACAGAAATTACAAATTATTTTGCAATCGAGACTACTCGCGCTGGATTGAAAAACGCCGTTGCGAAGGAGGAGTACGACTACGAAAGTGGGGATAGACAGAAGTACTGCTTTGATAACGAACTGAGCCTCCCCAGTATAGAATCCGAGGATGCCCTTGCCGTAGCTTAGGATTCCGGAAAAATTTTCAAGTGTATGTTTTCAGGAAATATCGGTAAATGGCGGACGGTAGATTGATTCAGTGATAGATACGCTATGAAATGATCCCGACTCGTCAACAACAGGGCTAACCTTTGACTGCATCCTTATTTTTGGTTTTTAGTTCTCTTACATCTTCCATAAATTGTGGGATGTTATTTTCTATGATGATTTTCATTTAATGCATTTTTTTTAACGAAGTTGCTTCAAATGTAATGCTGCTTATTTTGCAAGGAAAACAATAATAGTAAATGCTGCATTGCATATTGAGCCTCTCATCAGTCTAGAAAAAAAAAAAAAAAAGAATAAAGCAGCTTTGGCAGCTTGATACACAGAGCATGATATTGATGAAAGAAAAATAAAAAAATAATGAGTATAATAGTAAAACTGAATTTTTTCTTAGGAACGTAATAATAAAAGCAAGGTATTGCGCATTGAAAATACGCCATGCGTACGCAGACTTCCACATAATTTTTTTACGTAAAGCCATGGACGGAAATAGGGAATAAAGCTAGCATGCAGCTCTTCTCATGCTGGATATCCTCTTCTGACTAAATTCAAAAATAAGTTGTTGCAAAATCCAAACGAACAAACTAACATTGTAAAAAGAAATTCTTTTCGGACGGAGGCGAAAATTTAATGAAATTCGTTCCTTCCGCGAATAAAGAAAATAATCAAAAGATTTTCTATATTTTTAGAAAAGCAGCATGAAGCATTTTCTTTTCAACTCCCACATCTGTACACCTGTTGTCATGTTTGCAAATTTGGTTTGCATCA
The DNA here is from genome assembly GCA_029581775.1 of Dujonia boleticola. Taxonomy (NCBI): domain Eukaryota; kingdom Fungi; phylum Ascomycota; class Pichiomycetes; order Serinales; family Debaryomycetaceae; genus Dujonia; species Dujonia boleticola. Next base: position 341,184 of record JARGRU010000017.1, read on the forward strand.
AATATGACCTCACCCTAAGTAATAAGCTATTATTTTTTTTTTCTTAAATTTTTTTTTTTTTTTGGGTGAATCTCATGTTGAAGAATGACATCGATATTTTTTGACAGCACTATTATTGCAAAGACGTTTAGTCGGCTTTGCCAAGAACTACACTCACACATATGTGCTTTTGATGTATCGCGTTAGATATTTTGTGGTGATGTAACCAAGCTCGCCTTAATTCGCTATGGTCTCAGTTGTTCTCTCTCCCGCAACCGTTGGTTTTAACCTTCATTGTAAGCACATCCCCTTTCCTTCTTTCGATCGATGCATTTTTGTCATCGAATAATTGAGATCTTGTTGCCGTTTACCTGTTGTGCTCTACAAGTCCCCCAAATAAGCAAATGGTGGAGAACGAGGTTTTTTTTCCCTCACCTAATTGCTTTGACTGCCGCATGTACTAGCGATAATAGTAACTTTCCAGACAGCATTAACTAGTTATACGAGAATCAGAAGCAAAAATATCGATTGTAAATGTGTTATTTCCGAAAAAAGTTACTCATCAAGCTCCGTAAAAGGTTCACTGAGCCCGTGCCGCGCATTTATTTTTTTTAGTACATCGATCAGTTTCGTACCTTTAGCTCCTCCTATCTCTAGTTGCAACCCCTTGAAAGGCTTACGATCATACATGTATACTACATCGCATATATACGCTATTCGGACCTTATTTTTGTTTGCAGTATATCTCTTATTTGAGGGGACCCTATTATTAGAAATGAATACACTGGTCAATTCAAAAAACAAAAGGTGTTTGAAAAAGCACTTCGTGTTAATGAGACAAAAAAAAAATATTGTCCGGTTTGTATTATTTTGAGGAGTATGCATTTAGACAAGCGTATTACTCTGCTCATCAATCCAAAAATCGAAATCCAGATTTAACTCATTTCGGCTGTTGGTTAGGAGGTAAGAAAAAAAAAAAACGATAGGACTTGCAAGCTGGAAATAAGTACGAATTGACTCAACGTAGCCGAGGAGCAAGGAAACCTCGACAGACATGCAAGTAGCACATATATCAAAGTAAAGAAAATAAACCCCGGAAGAATTAATTTAGCAACCTGCTGGAAAGAATCTTGAGAAATTTTGGATTACTGTTACGCACTCTAACTGTAATCTTGCTTCGCGTCATGATGAGTCGTCATTCGTACATGATGCATTTTCTTCACTACAAGCAAAAAATTTGTGCATTGTAGGCCACTTGCTAGGAAAGGAAGTCTTAACCACTGGCTTAGGAGAAAGAAAAAATAAAATAACTATTTCTCATTGCTTATTTTGGACTTCTTAAAGTTATCTACGATTGCTGCGGTCGGAAAATCCTTAACCCCTTTTACTCATTAAAAAAAAAAAGGAAGAAAAGCAACATATTTACAAACCTTTGAAAAGGGAAAAAAAAAAAGAGCCCGCAAATAAAAAAAAAAAAAAAAAACGAATATTCTTTTCTTAGTAGAAGTGTTTAATGCACATAAACGTATGTGCCTCCGTGTATGTGCAGTGATACATAAAAAAATCAACTGATAAAAACGCTCGATGCAACGCTCAAAGAAACCGACAAAATATTTAAGAAAAAAATAAACAGAAGGGTTTTGTTCGTTTGTTTGCACGTGTATTACCTTGCACTAGGAATCGATTGTATGTTTTTCACTGTATTGTAGCACTAGCATATACGTACGCTCAGAATTAAAGGGACATTCCAGCCGATGACATAGAAACCATGCACCTGAGTGGTCGAAAACAAACGAAGAACGCAGCCTCAAGGGAAAAATAAAAATAATCGTACAGCACCCATTGAACTTTAATCTGAGGATCTGAATGTGAGCGATTCCAATGAATGCCCACACTTGGAAAGAAAACATGCCGAATTGCATGTTTACCAATTGACGTTGATCATCACATCGCCTTCATATGACGCTGTGTGAATTATGCAGCTTGACTTCGAATAAACATGTACAACGCAAGTTTTAGTCAGATTACCACACCCAAATTTCTGTCCTCCACATAATTTTTTATTTTGTCAGCCATCTTCAGCGAGGTGAGTCTCGATTTGGGCTTAGATTGTCGCAAAAAAAAAAAGTCAGAGATAAGCGACTTTCCACTGCATTTACGTTGGGACCTTGGTATCTTCCAGCGCCCGCCCGCCTGCCCAAACCTGAATCACTAATGCCGTACACATTGTATCATCCCGGGATCCTGTATTATCTTTTCGTATAATTTTGATCTCAGTTACTGATTTTAAGTTTAGCTACGTCTCGTGCCAAAAAATAAAAAACTGTTTTATTTTTTTGAGCTGATTTTCTTTCCTTCACGGCAAGTGTGCCTGCCAATTTTGCAGCTGCAAACTTGCTGAATTTAGTCTGATATACCTTAATACTACAATGGATTTGTAACGACTACCTCACATACGAAAATGAAGGAAACGATAAACGATAAGTTGTGTATGCACATTGTATCTTTTTTCTGGATCCTTCACCTGCGATATTGTTCCCCTTTTAGTTCTTTGGAGTAACTTTAGGCGGATCTCACGTTGGTAGATCGGTTATCTATCTCAATCAGCTTCATACGAAACGGGGGATGATCATGTAAAATGATACGAAAATGACGAAAATGTGTACCCGATGCAAAAATCGACATTACTAATAACGCCCTCTTTGTTTCCTCAAAGATGTAACTAGCTACTCACTTTTACAATGAATGCCCTGGCCAAACTTCAGTTATGTACCACCACAGCACATTCCATAATATCCCCTCCAAGCCAATTCAAATTTGTTGGATACTGGTTGTATGTAGAGTTGGTTAACTTGATCCAAGGTGAGAGTAAGAATAGACGGAGAGTTGTATCGAGAGAGAATGAGAGAGGGGGTGAGAGGGTGAGAGTGTGAGAGGGTGAGTGTGAGTGTGACATTGCCGTTACTTAGGAGGAGTGTGGTGGTGCAATGTGCTTATTTTGCAGTAGCAAAGGAGAGTGATCACTCCGCCTCTGATTCAATTCCCTTATTGGGCAAGGATATTCTACTTCTGGCCCGTTCCATTCATTTCAATATCTGTTTATTTATCGTTGGCAAACTATGTGTGTATAATTTATATGGTGTTTTTTTTTTATATTTTGTTATGGGATTTCTGTGTCTGGGAAGTACCGTCTAAATGGTTCCTGCTCTGGCCTTGTCTCTCATCATCAGTCTTCCACTCAACATGTCGTTGGCTCTAGCCATATCTTCCCAATGCACTGTCTTACCCTTTCTCAAACCGACATCCGCTTCGTTTTCGTAAAGTTCTTTTACGCAAGTAAATTTGATTTGAGTACCTTGGATACCAATAACAACTGCAGATGGAGTGTCATCGTCAATGCAGAATTCATGGATTCTATTTGATCCATACAATTCTTGTGCATGATATTTCTTGTCATTCCACTCTTCAATGTATTGCACTGATTTGACCGAGTAACGAACAGCGGTGACCCTATCCATTGATGATGGAGTGAAACCTTGCTGAACATGTCCTGGAATTGCAGTTCTTGTTTCGTATCTTCCCTTGGCCAGTTCTTTGATAATATCAGCGATTAATTCTGCACTGTAAACAGAAGATGCTTGCTCGTTTCTGATAATCATCTTACCGTTCTTATCTTCACCTCTGTCCTTTTCGAAAACACTAAAGAGTAAATCAATATCCTCCTGTATAGTTCTCAAGTTTATCTTCGATTCTGGGGTGTACGTGGCAATAGCACCAGTGACCAACCCACAATAAGATGCCACGTAACCAGAGTGTCCACCTTGTACTTCAACCACGAAAACTCTTCTTCTAGATGATGAGGCAGATTGCTTGACGGCATCACAATAGTTTACCAATTGGTTCAAACAAGTATCGGAACCTAAGGAGTATTCAGTTCCTGGAACGTTATTGGAAACGGTGGCAGGAATGACAACCAATGGGATGTTGAAGATTGGGTATTTAGCCCTGTTGCAGTCCAATTCGTAAACAGCAGAAAAACTCTCAAATCCACCAACAACAATCAACCCGTTTAATTGATATTTTTGTAAATAAAAGGCAACGCTACCGAAATCTTCACTGGGCAAGGATCTGTTGGTACCGATTTCTGAACCACCCTTGTTGTGCCAGTTGATGACCTCCTTCCATTCTAATTCCCTTACTTCACCGGTGGTAATCAAACCAGAGAACCCGTTAAGGATACCGTATAACTTGTGACCCCTAGACAAACAATACAATGCTGCTGCTCTAGTAGAGGCATTCAATGCTGAGGAGGAAGCACCAACATGTACAATACCGATGTTCAATTGCTTTTCCTTAGGCAAAATCTTCAGGCCATCATCTTCCTTAGAAATGGCCAAGAATTGTTGATAAGCTTCGTAGAACGAAGAGTCTCTCAAACCAATAGCCTTGTCGAAGTCCTTAGCTTCAATGGCAGAGGCGACAGATTTCGTCATTTCGACCGCTTCAACTAATGGACGTCTGACGATCTTGTTCTCCAACATACCAATCATTGGGGAAGGAGTTTCAGGAGTACTCTCAAGTACAGCCCTCACTGCGTCAACACCTTGTAAAGTAGCCAACATTCTGTCATGAGCAACGGCACTTCCACCTCTTTGGACGTGTCCTAAGGTGGTGATTCTAGTGTCAAGACCCAATTCGACTAAAACGTTCTTAACTTCTTCAGAAGTGATGGGGTTCAATTCGTCGTCGATTGCACCTTCAGCGACAATCACAGTGGTCTTTCTGTTTCCTTGGTTTCTGTGTCTAAGACAGATATTCTTCAAGTCCTCAGACCATTGCTTTGCCTTAGGAGGTCTTTCTGGAAGGAAGATGTAGTCGGCACCGCAGGACAAACCTGACATTAAGGCTAACCAACCGCAGTGTCTACCCATGACTTCAACAACGAAAGCTCTGGAGTGCGAAGTGGCCGTGGCGTCAATGTAATCAACCATTTCGGTGATTCTGGCCAACGAAGATGCAGCACCAATGGTTGTATCGGTACAGGCCATGTCGTTATCAATAGACCCCACTAAACCAACAATAGTCAAGTGCTTGTATGGGCGCACTTCCTCAGCAGTCAATCTTTTCGTGGAGACCAATTCTTCGATTAATGATGGCCATTCAGAACGGAATAAATCAGCTCCCGTCAAGGAACCATCACCACCACAGACAATCAATGCATCGATACCGTTGACAATCATATTGTAACACCCTTGTAATCTACCCTCTCTTTCTCTAAACTCTTTACAACGGGCAGTACCAATGGCGGTACCACCCATGGATAAGTACGATCTGACGTCATTCCATTCCATCTTCTTCAATAAGTCACCACCTTCAACTAAACCGGTGTAACCTTCGTAGACTGCAAAAACGTCACATCCAAGGTAGATACCGGTTCTAACCACTGCTCTAACGGCAGAGTTCATACCTGGGGCATCACCTCCGGAGGTCATGACTGCAATCTTCTTCTTCTTCTTATGCTTGAGATCGAGATCAGAGGAGTCTGATGATGCGGCTGGAGTGTCGCTTTGAATCAACTTGATGAGTTCCTCGGATTTTTCTTGCAAGTATTGCTCGGCACCGTCGTAAGTTTTGGAGCTGAGAACATCTTCGTGAGAGGTGAAGCGGATCTTGTTTCCCAATGGATCTGAAACAGCGATTGACTGGCCGTCCTTGCTCTTGATGGTTGCCTTCAATTGCTCAGTTAAAATCTGCTCAATCTTCTTCAAGTCAGTAGTGAAGAATATCAATTCCTGGTTGGGGGTTACGTCAATGGTCTGGTGCTTGGTTGATAATCTGAGCTTCAAGACAGTTCCGTGGTTGATGGCCTTCAGCCCATCACCGTGGTAGACCGATAATTCTTGCCATGGGACGACATTACCGTTGGAATCTAAATTTTGTAGTGGGAAGGACTCCACCCAGAGTTCACGGAGAGAATCGGTGGATACACCCACATGGAGTTTCGTCTGGGCGGTGACTGACGCAGTTGCCAAAGCGGTGCTTGAAAGCTTTGAGTAGTTCTTGGTCAATCTGAACCCTAATTTTTGGTAAAAGTCTGCACACACATCGAATGCTTCTGGATCAGACGTAACAATCGATGCTGAGGCAACACCCTTTACAGCTCTGACAGGCATTCTAATATACTTATGCTAATTTCTATTCGACTCCAATATAAATCAAAGAAAACAAAAATTAAATCAATTGAATGTTCCAAACGTCTAACTTGATCCAGCGAACGTTTGAATTGTTAAACTCGAAAGAAATCGTGCAATTCAAAATACCAGATGTGAGTGGTTTTTAGTTAGCAACCCGCTTGGACTTATCTGGTGATGCTCCCCCAAAATTCAAAAGTCCGTCATCTGATGCTCGGAATAATCGAGCCCGATACTGCACACAGTCCGTTTTTCTAGTGCCTAATTAATTAACATTCGACAAATCTTCTGTGACATCACAGGGAGAGATGGCTGTCGCGACAAAATCTTTTGATCTGCAAAAAAGCCGACAATTTCATCTGTTTTTTTGCAGCCGGGGCCGGGGTCGATGACTGGTCGAGCCTAAGTAGGCTAGAATGAGACGTGGACAAGAGAGTGGTGTCCCCAAAAGTATTTAGGTGTATCTGGGTATAAATTCCTAAACATGCGTATAAGTAGCCTACGGAAGTGAGTGGAGTGTGGCACGCAATTGCAGCCGAACGATGTACAATTTCTACTTGTTCTGCACCAAGTCTTCTTTCTGAAACTTTCGTTTTCTATATAATCTATACGTATTCACAGTAATACCCCACATAAATAGCTTGGCCAGTAGATAGGATAGTGAAAGTGGTGCCAAAATGTCGATCTCATGCTATTTAGTTTATCCTAATTCGTTTGCCAACTTCTCATCAGCTTGCTTCTCTGCTTTCTCTTTGTCGGCTTTGTCAGCCGCCTCCTTTTCAGCCTTCTCCTTGTCGGCCTTCTCTTGTTCTTCTTTGTCTTGTTGTGCCTTTTTCTTTTCTTCCTTCTCCTTCTCTTCCTTCTCCTTCGCTTCCTTCTCCTTTCTCTCCTTCTCTTTCATTTCCTTCTCGTCTTCCCACACCCAATTGGCATAACTTTTACAGAATAAGAACGAATCATGCATGGCACAATCTATGACATCATTGTTATAGCCAACAGGAACAATCTGATCTTCCTTCAGCGACTTTGCATCTTCTGGTGGAATAACCTTGGTGATGGCGGTGTTCAACAATAATGTGTTTAACAAATTCCGAATATGAAGCACTTGGATTGTTTCATCAGAGACAGAAATTGATAAAGTCAAATAGTCTTGAAATTGAACTTGATTTTGATATTCGTGCCCTACCTTCGCCTTTTCTGCATCCTTGAGAACGTTCACAATACGCCATGCAGTTATACTATTAGGAATCAATGCATTCGCATCTTTGTCTTCACATTTGTACTCTGGACGTGTCCATCCAAAGACAGAAACGTCCAAGGAAAGGTAAGATGATAACTGTGAGACCTTATAGTTGCCATCTTCCCGGGTTATAACAGCTAAATTTGGCCTATACATGGCATTACCACAGCATCCACCTATGTGTGCTCTTGCAAATCCGATCCAGATCTGCTTATTTGGTGGAATCAAACTTAATAATGCTCTTGCCTTATCTGGTTCCGTTCTAGCAAGACTCTCCTTGATGATATCTTCCAAGCCGAGTAATTGAGTTCCACCTCTCAACTCACCAACTTTCTCATTTGCTGGAAGGTTTTTGTTTTGTCTGTATTCAAATTCACAACTAGCCATATTTTCTTTATCCAAATTGGCAATGTCACACCTCAAAATCTCAAGATGCTTCCATCTGTAAACAAAGTAGATAGAAGTATCTCCTCCAGTCTCGGCATCTCTTCTGGCGGTGTTGATAAACGGGGTCCAGTTCTTTTGCACGCCTAATCTTTCCACTCCAGAGCGCCTCAATTCAGCAGTTTTCATGTACAAGTTCGAGTCGTACCTAGGATCTTCATAACCGTCAATGTTCTTTTTGCCTCTTTGCAACTGGAATGGCCATGTAATATACATAGACCTGTAGAATTTGTACTTCAATTTAGTAGTGTCTTCATTCTCAGCTTCAATCTTAGAGACTTTCCTATGGTAGGAATTGAAAGTAACGAGAGGCTCATCATAACCCGCAGAGTTTCTGATCATAATGATTCTGGGATCTTCAGGACCATACCAGTGGCCATGGGTGTAGTCTGCGTTGTGGTAGAAAGGAATGGAAAGAAATGAAGGGAATTTCATATTTCTGAAAGTCAAGTGATCGGAATTTTCTTTCATCTTGTTCATCTTCTTCTTCGCCTTGACCTTGTCGTTGTAGAGATCGGGATTGTCCAAGTCTTCTTCTTGAAAATCATTCGTTGGCACCACTAAAGTTGTATCGACCAATTCGACCCAATTTTCATCGTACAACTGAGCATATGTAAGACTCACCAGCTGACTCCTCTTGTCATCTGCAGAGGGAAGGTAGACCATCCGGGAAAGCATAAGGTGAACTTTATACTCTTCTAACCAGACTGAAGTACCTGCAAACTTTGTCCAATGCTTGTGCGCATCTCCTTCCTCCAATTCCTTTTCCAATGTTGAATCTTTGAAGAACGCCTTCAACTCCCCCATAGCAGGATCCGTTCTCATCTGGTGGAGGAGAACTCTGACGATTCCATCGATATTTGACTTCAACTCAAAGTCCTTACTTATTTCTAGCTGAAGATGCTTCAAGATTTGCTTATCGCAAACCTCCTTCTTCCCTTGCAAGTTCTTGATCCCTTCGTACATCTTCATGGGATGCGGTCTGAACTCACTATCCATGATTGCCTTGGTCAAGGGTTTAATCTTGAAAGGATGCTGCTTGAAGATATGAGGGGATTCCGAGCTGACCGGGTTCCACTCCTCATTTACGTTTGCGTAGTAGTAGGCGTGGAGGTCGCTTGACTTCACGGGGAATGTTTTTGGGAAGATGACATTCTTTTGCGTTGTTGAGTAATTGAAATCGTACGGCGTATCCAAGACTTTGTCAGTCAAATGGAAGCTGGACGGATAATAATCATAATTGTGTATGAAGCTAAAGAATATGAAGAATAGTGAAAAGCAAAAGGCTAAGCTGAGTATGAATACCCTTCTGTTTTTGAATAGCATCTTTGGTCAATCCAAGCTTTTTCAAGTTTCTATTATTTTGTTAATGCGGCAAGGGGTTGCAGAATTTTTAATATTTTCTACGCTTATGCTATGCAGTTGGAACTGTCAAAAGTAGCCTCTGATAAGTAGCTAGAGAGGGGCTCTAATACCAGTAAAATGAAAACTTGGAAGTTGTTTATTAGCCTGTGAGTAAGTAGTACAGAGAAAGAAAAACAACCAGTAGTGAAAATATCAATCCGACAGCAGTGGTTTTATTTGCTTTCGTAAGCGTCAACTTTATCAGTTCCCAACGCAATCGATTATTTTTTAGCGCAGGGGTGTGGCAGCAAGAATTTTAAAAAAAAAAAGAACTAAATATTGAAGGTAAACGGTAATTATGCGGCGCACCTACCAGGGGTTTCAATTGTTTCGACTAATTTGCTTCTACGCAACTCGAAAGTATACAAACCTATGTTAATTATTTGCGTTTTTGTTCAAAACCATCCAGATACTGCTCTATATAGAAGATGGATAAAAAGATGGAATAGATGAATTAACTGTCATTAAAGCTAAAAATAACAGCGTAATTCCGTAGTTGTGTGTATCTCACACTTGATAGCTTAAGCTAAACCTTATTAGGATGAGATCGCCAAGGAAAAATAGGTTTTTTGCAGTTACGCATCTATGTTTACTAAACTCTACCAATTTAGATCTCGAGATTTTTTTTTGAATCATGGCTGTGTAAACTGGTATGAAAACAATATATGTCTGATGATGTCGGGTTGCTTCGCACCCTACTTCACCATAGCCACGACCGAGATGTGTCGTCTATATAAAATAACCATTTTCACCATGTGTTTGCGTCCATGCACGCGTACTCATTGAAAGAGGATGAAAGGTAAACTTTAAGCTGAATCGAACAATACCGTTGCTTTCCGGTTTAGACTTGCGCGAGATTGAAGATAAGGAATGCAAAATGAACGTATTTAATTAGCGCACAAATGGCTATTTTTCGGTGGGCGCAACTTTTCTTTTGCTTGACACCAGTAATGGAGTGATTAGTTGCTTCCATGGGTAACTGGAACTTAACCTTGTTCGAAGCTCTAGAGTTGGTAATGTGTACCTCTGAGCCAGCATACTCACTGTAGTCGTCAACACTCACTCCTTCGTCTGCTTCGCCTTCTTTTTCGTGCAAGCTCTCAGTTTCATTTTCGTCTTCCTTGAGCTCATAATCAACATTTTGAGAAGTTTCAGGGTTTTCATTTTTTTCCGCGTCAACGAGTTCTTCGTAACCATCACCCTCTTCATCTTCATCCTCCTCCTGTGCGTAGTCTTCGTCTTCGTCTTCATCTGGGGAACTGATACTCTCTTCATCCCTTTCATGCTGCTCGTAGCGCTGAATTTGCTCTTCAGTTAACTCGATCGATACGTCCGCACGTTCCTCTTTTCCGTATATACTTCCCTCATGCGAGTTTAATTGCACCCAATTTCCATCGAGATTTCCATATACATAGTGACTACCAGTAGAGTAGTCTGAGACATGCATATTTCTCACCCACATAGCAAACGGTAGTTGTGTAAAATCCGCAACCCCTCCAGACCACAGAATTGTTCCCGTGTCGTTGTCAGGATCTCCTCCAATCCATAAACTTAACTTTATGAACATGGGGGAGTCAGGGAAGCCCTCGATTATCGAGGGCAGAACTTTCCTTACGACATTGCCAGATATCTTCCAAGCGATGTACTCTGGTGTCCATTCGATACCAAAGTTGATGTATTCATTCTGTGGAGAGTTGGGTATGGAATGATACTCGCCTCTGTTGTAGTTGCTGGTATTTCCTTTCACAAAATAATTTGACTGGGTTCGAAAAAGGTCACCTCCAAAGGATTCCATTATATCAATTTCATCCAAGTCATTGCTCTGTAGGTAGAACGAGGATATCACCCCTTTGCCTGGCGACAATTTGATGTCAGCATTCACTTCTCCATATAAAATATAAAAATTCGAGCGAACAGAGGGGTTTTCATAACGACTGTTAATCACCAACTGTAATCCCTCGTCCGAATAGTTTACATTATGTGGGAATGAGCTCACCCGAAAATGTACCAGGTTGTGTCTAAAAGAGTCAAAAATACTAGTTCCGAGAGCAGGATTTGTAGCAAAGCAATATCGTTCCCAGAGAGGGTTGCAAGGCTCGCTCTCGTAATCAGAATCTTCCGAAACCAGCGGCTCCGTTTCATCAAACTGTGCCTCTTCACCCAAAACACATACCCAAGGGATACATAGTGACAATAATAGGCGGATCTTCATTTCGTTAGTGACTAGAAGCAGTTGACGAGAAGTGCAGTCGGCAACAACCCATCTTGAAATTCCTCTGTTTCGCAAAGTGAATGCAAAACGAGAAACCACACACAAATAGACATGGAACGAGTTTCATGCTGCAAAAACTCGCATTGCATGTACTACGCGACACAACATGATATTTTCAGATAACCGTATATTATCAACAATAGATTGACCATGGAATTCTTAACTGTGATCTGTAGCTTGATCAATCTATTTCATGGAATTGTTCTCGTAAAAGCATCTCGACTATTTGCAGCCATCTATGTACTGTTTTCTTTTTATCTTCACGTGACTGAAATTTCAGATCCGATTTTAGATCGAGAAAAGATGGCGTTTCCAAATGTAAACACCATGCTACAGTGGTTTTCTACACAGCATATACGATTCACTCCGAGCATGGAAGCGTACTCAGTCATACATGTCACGCTTTTAACGTACATACGAAGTACGTCTTACGTGCTTCAACAAGAACTTTCCAAAGTCTTGCTAAGGATCATACAGGCAATCGAGCCCGAATCCCCAGATCTCCACACAAGCTCCACTGAAAGCAAGCTCGAGCTTCTTGACAAATATATATCAGCCATCAACTCTAAGATTAACCCAACAGGGTTCAGAATTGTCAAGTACCGCAGTCAGCTAAACTTGGATATATACTATGTTTTTGTGAACGCGGTATCCGACAGCATAGCTAAGGCAAACACGAATTACTCCGCTCCCGAAATCGATGCAATCAAAAGGATTATTGATGACATCCTAGACCAATCCGACTTCCTGTATTCTCTAGGATACGTTAATCTGAGTCAGCGAATTAGTCAAACACTCAATAAACCAGCAAGGGAGTCAAATGTGCTACTCAATCGACTAATCGACGAGGGATGGTTCGAGTTGACTGAAGAAAACAGGCTTGTGCTATCGATACGAACAATATGCGAGCTCAAACATTACTTGGTTGAGAGATACGGATTATACAAAGATGGCGAGGGTGTTGATGGTAGAGGGAAATTGTTCATGTGCCACCAATGCAAGGAGTTGGTAACGGTGGGGTTCAAGTGCAAGGAGACCGAATGCCATCTTTCGTTTCACGGCAGATGCATGGACTTCTACAAACGACTGAACGCTGATTCCAAATGTCCAAACTTCAAAGAGTGTCTGTCTACATGGAATGACGAAGGGGGTATTCCCAAGAGATTGGGGGTGTTACCGCAAAGTCTTGTCTAACATACATTTGCCTTTGCCATATTGTGTGAGCACGTAGAGTGTGTGTTTTTGAATTTCGGAGACTTTGCCTATACTTCATCATAGCTATCTAAATACTCTGCTTCAACTTCGTCGATTAGATCCCAGAGCCAATCCTCAGCTACCACCTCGTCATATCTATCGCTTAATGGTCGTAAATCAGTCGTAGCCAATTCAGGAGGCGGATACTTGAAGTTGGGACCTGCGTTGAACTGCACAACTCCATTTTGATACACAGAGATCATGGGGTAGTATCCTAGCGATCCATCGTCAGTATCTCTATATGCTGGATTCTGTGATTGCTTGATGTTGTTGCTGTTGTTATCCTTACCACTGATGTTCCCAGCATCAACCTCAACTGGCAAAAACGAGTACAAGTTTTCGAACATAGTTCCAATTTCCTTCCCGTTCTTATATACAACAATTTTGGAGTCTGGAATGATTGGCAAATCTTTGGACGCATCGTCTTTGCTATGTGTTTTCTCTAAGATAGCCTTCTCTCCGAAAACAGTCACCGGATTCAAAAGATGGTCCATCTTCTTTGTTGGAGTGTACTCGTATTGCTCATAATATAATAACGACTTATACTTAATAGGGATCTGGTCTCTCAATATGTTATCATGTAGCTGGAATGTGGAATTATCTGTAGTATCGTGCTTTTTCGAAGACTTGCTTGCAGCACCGCCGTCGTCCTTCTTGGTTGGTAACTTTCTCTTCTTTTTCAATTGCTGCAGCTCTGATCCGGTCATTGGAGTTGGGGTAGCCGAAGGAGTGGGCGTAGTTGTTCTTGTGCTTTCCAGCCTCCTTGCATGAACGAACTCTTCAAGGTGCTTTTTGTGTTTTTCAAGCGAGGGAATCGTCACAACCAACCCAATAACGTCTCCGTTTTTGAATCCAGCATCAGAAGAGTTTTCAACTACTGACTTCATGAAATCCTTTGGTCTACTTAATGTAATCTTTTGACCATTTACGTCTCTGATCCCATATCCATAGCCATCGAAGCCAACTGGAGCCTCTAAGGCAGCCTCTCTTCTTGCAACCCCAATTCTCACATGACTCCTATCCTCTCCGTTGTTTGCATTAATGATATTAAATTCCATGTAGAATGATCCTTCGCGAATCCCGATGTTTGTTCTTATTGATCTCCATCCGTCAAGGGTGGAAACGCAGTCCATCGATTCGTTGAATATTATCCCTGGGGCTCTATCGAAATATGATGGACACACCTTGAATGGCGGGAATTCTGTCGTGGAGTATAAGTTAGATGGGAAGATTGGATTTGGCGAACATGGCTTGTACTTGTAGCCCCTTTTATTTATCGGATGATCCTCAGAGTTGTAGAAAGTGATAGAATCCTTAAAGGTAGTGACCTGATTCTTTCCTAATGTTTTGGATGCATATGAATGGAGGTCCAGAAGCTTGAAGGGAACAGGCTTCAAGCGAGGATGTATCACCACATTGTGATGCTTTTGCTTCAACGCTGACTTCGAAATGGTTTCCTTAGATCTCGTGGAGTAGTTATGGGTGGTAGACTGTACAACTGCAGCTGTAGTGCCATTATTGACTTGCGCAGTGAGCTCTGAACCGAGCATAGATCCATTGAGTTCCCCATCGGTAACAACGGGTACTACGATCGCCTGCTCTTCTTTCACGACCTGTGGTTCAATTGTACTATCCATGACACCTTTGTTATGGTTTTGTGAACGTCTAAGTGATATGTGCTACCTCTTGTTTTGTTTTCATACATGTGAATCTGCGATTGAAGTGTAGCTTTTCAAGATGTACGACGTGAGGACTCTGTGTCGCGACAATTAGTTCGCGACATTGTTTGCGACAAAGTTCGCGACACTCTTTCGAACGTCAGGACAGTTTCTCACTTATCTCTAGAGAGACTCGGTTAACTCCACATTTACTTCCTTCCCACTACTTAAGCTTTTGGCACGCAGTTCCACACACAACTTCTCAACATTCAGGAATTTCCAAATAAGTGGGTCGATATATACTTCTACCAACCTTCTCTTCTAGTACCTTCATTTTATTTTTCTTGTAGATTTCATCTACCGTAAAGACTATTTCTCCATTGAAAATGAAGAATGTCGTATAAAATCTAAAGTCAAAAATTAAATATGAGTTGCCAACATTCAGCGTACGGCACTCAACATTCTTCAGTATCACCACGCTGTTTCTAATTAAATGTATGACCTGGAACACAATCATGCTACATTGCAATTAATGATCACCATTATGTACGGATGATAAAACTAATGAGTGCATGATGTCGGTTGACAGTTATGCAGCATAATTACATACTCAGGGGTAAGCAGAAAACGTGATTATCATATGCAACTTTAGATTTTCTTGACAACTCGAGCCCACCAGGAAAATCCCACCCGTGTGAACTCTTCCCCCTCTTGACTACAGGTATCCATGTTGTATAGGAGACACTATTTAACGAAAATATATCATCTCTTTGTATGATTGTTCTTTGAAGAATAGGCTAATGTTCGGTATGCCTGGCCACAATATTTTTTAATAATATTTTTTTTACCCTTGCCGTTCCCATTGCAACCCTAATTGAATCTGGTAGTGTTCATTCAACTTGTTCTCGAATTAATTTTAATTGCGTCCTTATCCTGGTTTCCCTTATCAACCTAAAATATGCCACCACTAATTTTAGTAGTGTTGCAAGCCATTCATAGGGGTATTAGACGAGGCGGGTATTAACATTTTTATTTTGAGAAGAGAATGAGTGCAACCCCAGCATCGACATCAGGCAACAAGTGAAACCCGCCATCACCGGTTAGATCCAAATTAGGAATCTTGCAAAGTCTTCGTATACGCAAGCTTTAGGCTGGTGCTCTCCCCTTGAATTAGCCGATACTTTCTTAAGATCCATTCCCTTAAAGGTTAAACTTCCAGAACAGGTTTTGGAAGACCTGTCTCACGAGAATGACTATTACGAAATTATTACGAATATTTTGAATTCGCTACAGACGCACGGCTTGGCGCGCAAATACCTTTATCCATGAGAATACGTCATACGTCATAGCCTAAACCTTAATTTGAAAGCTCAATAATTATACTCCAAATTATGGACCAGATGGTTTGACTCTGGCTCAAACCATTCTCATTGACTTATCATACTATTGATCTAGAATTGTGTATTGATTAACTACCCAGCAATTATATTGTTTATTCAACTATATAAGTTTTTTTTTTGTAATTTTGACATTCGTTCCATATACTGGAAGAAAGCATAACTATTAAAGAAGAAAAATCACTCTGTTTATACCAGATTATCACCATTTGTTATTTATAAAATATATGTATCTTTTTTGTATTAGTATTATTATTTTTTTTGTTTTTGTTTTTGATCCAAAGCTCTTGTTATTCATAAATCCGTTTATCATACTTTTTGTCGTTATGTTTCATTAAACTGAGCCCACACTCTCTCGCATTTTTCACTTTTTGATACCAATTTTCTTCCAGAAAGATGGCTTCTTCTGTGGGCTCTTTTTTGACAGCTTCTCCTCTTCCTTCTTCGAACTTGATGATGCAGTTGTGGTAGTAGATATGTTTGACTTTACCTTTTCCAATTTCTTCTTCAGGTCGGAGCTCAGATCCTCCTCCATGGAGATCATAGATTTCACTTTGTACATTGGCTCATCCTTATTCTGGTTTTGCTTCGATGAGTTGTAGATAGAGTGAATCTTGCTATTCGTGATAACCGAAGGACTGAACTTAATAGAGGATTCTGCTCCACTACTAGATTCAGTACTACATTTATGTAATTGTTCCAAGTACGATCTCGAGTCTGTTAACGAAGAATCAGAAATTAATGTAATCATATCTTGGAATCTGGTTATTGAATCACTGTTGTATAAGTTTTCAACTTGTACAGCAAGTTCTTCTGTGTTTCCTTCCTCGGCAATTACGTCTTCCACGGTATCGACAGTGGACTCTATTGACTCAATTGACCCCGTTGAAGCGGAAGAGTTCTTTCTGTCTTCTGAAATCATGGGCTTCCGTTTTGAAATTCTCTCTTCCGTAATCTTAGTTGCTCCAAAGGTAACACTGGATGGGTTTGATGGTACGAACGAGGGTTTGGTATTATTACCAACTAATATTACTGGAACAGGGAAGTACTTAATCATGTAAGAACTTAACTTGATCAAATATTGATCCTTACCTGTAGCTTTAGTAGTTGAACTGACGATAGATGGCCTGTGGCCACCTGCACCATTGCCCATCCCTGGTACTCCAACAATGTTTCCAGATCCATTTGAAATGCTTCCATTTTTATTTATAGTCAAATTACCATTGGGCTTTTGAAGTAGTCCCAGTACGGGAGCAGCTGCCCCAGATATTGAATGCGGTGTGGAAGCTACTCTTCCAACTTTCACAGGATACTTGAAGTTCAAATTAGATGATTTGTTCCCTACCACTACAATGAAAGGTTGATATTGTGCCAATAACTTGGAAAACAAGAACTTGTACCTGACAAGTTTCTTCTTTTGGCCAATAAGAGAAGGAGCGGGGGCTTCATCAACAGTATTATCGGAAACAAATTCCACTGTGATTTTCAACTTTAATTCTTTCGGTAAATTTTCAATCAAATAATTCAACAAGTTCTCACATTTTTTGTAAAGAACCCCATCTGTATCAGGGTTATAAATAGACCCTGAAGAACCTCTTTTCTTGGACTTCTTATTCTGACTTGATATGGCCTTAGCAGGAATCAAGGCTGCCACAATAAGGTAGTCGCCGTTTTGAAGAAACGAGGAGCCATTCTTGTCAGTCTTGTTAAAGAGCCAATCTAAGGAATTCCAAGAGTGCCTCCTGCCAGAGATGACGGTCAATATGGTTCTATTGGGTATTGTGTCTAAATCTGGATGCTTTACGGTCAAGTTTATTGACTTGTAATTATTTTCATTCGACGAGGGGTAAACCGTGTTTTTTCCACTAGCGCCCCCGTTAGTTGAATTTTTTCTTGATGCAGAAGATGGGAGATAGTATGTAGTTTGTGAGTCAAACTTGAATTGATCCACATTGGACACCTTGGACTTTGTAGTTTGATACTGTGGGTCAAGAGCCATGAGTTCCTCGTCAGTCATTCCCGAATACGACTTTCTCCTGACGGGTTTTTCAGTCTCTGAAGACAGCTCGCTTTCATCTGAGTCCTCGTCGGAGTCAATTGCGTTGTCGGTGGTTGTGTAAGCCAATTCACTCTTCGGTACGTTTGTAGGCGGATGTGCGGCCAAGTCATTTAAATCTTCATGGTAATTGATGCCTAGGGATTTGCTGTTTTCAATGTTGAATATTCTTTGTTGCTGCAGCAACTTATTTTTTAAAATCGACTTGGAAGGGGGATCGGGCAATTTAGTGCACTTTTTCTTTTGTATGTAGCCAGATGGGATTGCGGCCACTGGCGTGTTCAGATACATTCTATTCACATCCAAGGTCCCGAATGGGTTGTTGAATGATGGCGCTGATGACGACGAGCCATTGAACAGAATCGCATAGTTTTGTTTGAGTGGCGATGGGGTATCAGAGTCGATATAATCGGGGTGTAAGTTATTGAATGAGACTCTTCGAGTAAATGTTGAAGTCATTGACATATACAGAAAGAGTTAGTGTGAGACGAAAAAATGGAGGGCACAAGAAAATTAAATATTGCTATTCTCTTATCTTTCTGCTTTCGTTCCTATAAGTCTCAGTGTATATAGTAGTGTGAGCGTGTGAGTGTTTGAAAAGATGCTAAGAATGTGTGTTAGTATGCTGTTAAAGAAGAAAAGAAAAAAAAGAACGTAGAAAGAAAATTGCCCATCACCAGGCAACTTTGAATTTCGTTTAGAGCAGTGTGAATCGCCTTGTGGAGATACCCCAGATTGGCCGTACTGCCTAATCGTCTAGCCACGCGTTAATTAAAATTTCATGCTCTCACTAGAGCGACAAAAAAAATGACCTCAGCGATTACCACCCAAAAGAGAGCTAAAAAAAAAAAAAAAAAAAAAAATAAAATATTTTTTTCCCAGCCTTTCTTCTTCACTGCCCCACACATATACGCATTCTCCTTAAAAGTAGAAAAAGGAAAAATAGTCGAACTACAAGTCTGCGTAACAATTTACCACAATTGTTAACGGACAACGTCGAATTGCGTTGGCATCTTGAAACACTTCTGAAGCGATTGGTCGCAGACTGGGGAGGGGACAAAGCTAGGAGTAGTGTTTCATGGATCCTTGTAGGTGGTGTGGGGGCCTTTTGGGTGGTGGCTGTCTCAGAATCAAAATCTGGAGATGGGGGAGGAGTGTGTTTTCTTTTCTGTTTACTTACTGTACGGCTTTCTTACTTTTCCTCTAGAAATTATTAGCTTGCAGGATGAGAAAGTAAATATGCTGGTAGATGTCGATGGATGGACAGGTTCGCTTCGACTTTGTGATGAAAACTCGGAGAACTGAGATATACTTGATCGGGAGAAAAATAATGGATAGATGGAAGGGTTGAAAGGAATTAAATTCTAAATTCTTTTTTAAGAGGAATATATGTATATATATCTGTGGTGTTCTGTGGGCTTATTATTTTTTTTTTTTTTTTTATTTTATAATTTTATTTTCGTAGACTTCCCCCCGAGAGAGATGGTTGCTTCAAACATAAGCGCAAAGGGGTGTGCACACAGGTCGCGAATTACCTGAGTGACTCCCCACTTGGGCTCCTAGTAATCTATGGAAGCTAGATTTTTTAGATTCTTGGGATATTAGAGAAACTTAATTTTGCGTGTGGAAGAAAATTCTTGGCATGAACCTACACAGTGAGGCTATAAGTCACTACAATAATGAGGGCAGTTTTGCCGCGAGGATGATTCGAATAAAAGCTTGACTGCAGAAGAGGCTGAATTGCGTACACGGGTCGAGTGTCTAGGGGACCTATGCCACGGCCAGGGTATTTTTTTTTTCTTTTTGACTCTGAGTAGGCGGAAGGAGGGGAGCAGAGAACAAAAAGTGCACCCGAAGAGAATAATAAAAGTAGGTTTTGGTAGAGATGAAGCCTACTTTTTTTTTTTTTTTGGTTGTTTGGTTGTTCGTTTGTTCTCCTTTGTTTCCTCATCGACCTTTGGAATCTAGAAGAGGTAACTTGTGAAGCATCGGGCCAGCTCATACTCGGGGGCATTTTCGTATTTGCATTTCTGCTGCTCCCGCACAAGTTTTCACGCTACAAAAATTATTATTTAGCATTCAGTAACAGAATTTGTGGGGAGAGAAAAGTTGTGAGTGGCCCTTGGATCAATTAGGAGATACACGATTCGACGCAACGATATGCTCTTCCCGACCTCTCTTCATTTCCTCGTACTCTGGTGATACATACATGCTACATTCACCCTCTCGCACATTCAGAATATTTTCTCCGTCGGTGAGAGAACTCGTCTAAATTCAATTAATATTCTATTGTGTTCTTTCACATAAGGACCACTTAGTATGTTTCTTTTTTATTTTTATTTTTTTTTTTTCTTTATTTTCTTTTATGGCCCTTGACTCACAATATCCTCTAGTGAATCCTCCCCACTTTCCAATCGTGGTGGTGCGAAAAACGCATGGAAATTGGCTTACATGCATTCCTATTATTACCAGAAAATAAATTTGGTGTACGCCTTAACCTAAAAGCCATCAAAATGCCCATGGATTTGTAGCAGGAAGAAATGGACATTAACGAGCACGGGAATTACACTTCGGGGTGCCACTAAAAAGACGGTGAACTGGTTACACAATAGGCGTGCAAAAGCAACTCTTCTCAAAATAGAACACCACGACCAATGTGGATTTACAAAAAGAAATCCAAACAATAGAGATTGTTTTGCTGCTGAATATGGCCCAGATAACAATAGTGGTTAAAAGGACTACTGACTACAGTAATAGGCTCACCCATTGCTCGTTCCATGTACTTACCCGAGCTGGTTGAGCAGAGACCACCCTTTCGACCAATGCGACTTCGCATATTTAGTTCCATCCATCGAGTTCCAAGCGTACTAAGCGGACGTCGACGTCGTGGTCGATACGTCAACAAAACTTCGTTCTAGCGTCAGTTCGTAGGGCACAATAGTCCCCAGTACAGTATTACCCGTGGTATCGGTTTATTCGGATTATTTTTTTTGTACCGAGCTTGTAGGTGCTTCGCCTTTCCCCAAGCCTTTCTTGACCCATGTTTTTACTTGGCTAGATAGATCATGGGACTTGGCTGATAAGATAAAAGATATCATGTATCACCATCAAGGCCAAGACACAAGATTTTTTTTTTATTTTTTCTTTGCTTGGGCTGTGTAGATAATGCAACTTGCCAATTTAATTCCAATCAATTCACGACAACTTTTATAAAAATGCGACAAAGGTTTGCGACAAACGAATGTCTTCGAGCTTCTCTCGATTCTGGATAAAAAGCTTCTCTCTCGTCCTGACCTGCACGCGACCCTTTTTTTTTCGTTCTTCTCGTTTAATTAATTTTAGAAACGGGACCTGCATACGAGCGCACATGTTGCGGTTGCGAACGCTGGCTGGAAATTTAAAGGTCTGCTTGCTTTCGGTTCAGATTTTACTGGTCGGCTTGAAAAGTATGATTACAGCGAATTGTTTGAGTCAGATGGGGAAAAAAGAAAGCATGGGGAAGAACAATCAAAATGGTCTCGAACAGTAACAACAATCAGCCTGCTGGCTTCTACGTGGCACCACGTCCGCTCCCCTCACGCGAGCATTCTTTCTTTCGTTCCATTTGTGCTGAGAGTTTACGAACCCACCTTTAAACTCTCGTATACATGAGGTGGTGAAGCCGTTATTCCAGTTTTAGATTTACTCTATTTAGTAACAGAGCAACCGTGCGCTTGGAAAAAAAAAAAAAAAAAAAAAATAAACACTCGAGTATCTAAAAGGTCTAAAAAAGCGAACACATATGAGATTATCGGGAGCACACATTTCATGTAGTGGAGGCTAAGCTAAAATTAACAATCCCGATACTCAATTGCTTTCCGATTACACGTCAGACTCTTTTCTGCCATATTTTTTTTATTTTAGGGAAATTTTTAGTTACGGTATCGCTTCGTAGTGTACTCATTTCATTTATTTTCTTACTTATCCGTTTTCAGTTGCTCGTTCACGCCGTTATCACACTATGTTCGAGTCCACCCTCCCAGTTGATGACTTCCGTACGATAAACGAAAACTCAGGCTCCCACCCTCCCAAGGAACTACCAATTTCTGAGCCAATTGATGGTTTAGACATAAGATGTGGGCCAATCATCAAGTTGTGCGGGACCCACGAGTCTGGTCCCAACTACCGTGCAACCATCATGTTGGTTGTAAAGGATCTCGCTGAGGGTAAAAGTCCAAAGGTCACCTACAAGATTGGTGCATCCACAAATGAGGGCACTTCGTTAAACTCCGGCGTCTTCCCTGGAACTGAATACCACAGAGAAGACGGCTTTGCCTTTTGGAGATTTGATATCAACTTGACCTTGATAGACGTCGAGCAAAGAGTCAAGTACTACATCAACGACACCTTCAAGGCGTCTTTCCAGTTTTTCATCCCAGCAATCGAGGAATCCATGAATGTGATGTCGTACTCTTGTAACGGGTTTTCCCTTGGAGTGGATCCAAAGGACTTCAAGTCGTCCTTGTGGTTTGACGTTTTGAAAAACCACGACAAGCAACACTACCACGTCATGCTTGGTGGAGGCGATCAAATCTACGCTGACTCGATCAAGTTGCACAGCAAAAAATTGCAGCAATGGGCAAGCGAAAGAAACCCCCACAAAAAGCATCACATGCCTGCGGACCAGGAAGCAATCAATGAGTTCGAAACGTACTACTTGAACCACTACATGGCCTGGTTTGGTAAGGGTTTCTGGGAAGGTCAACCAGGGAAGACCACTTTGCAGAGCTTGTACCCCATTGCCATGTCCCAAATCCCCACTGTGAACATCTTTGATGATCATGATATTATCGATGGGTTCGGCTCTTACAAGGATTCAACCATGCAGCAGCCAATTTTCACCGCCATTGGTAACGTTGCTTACAAGTACTATATGTTATTTCAACACCACATGCTGCCCGAAGAGAAAGTACACACGTCCTTAGACGCTGAACCTTCGTGGATTTTATCGAAGAACAATGGTCCCTTTATCAAGCAGAAAAACCACTCTAATTACATTAGATTGGGTAAGGAAATTGCCATGGCCGGGTTTGACTGTAGAACCGAGAGAAAATTGAAGCAGGTTATTGCCCCACAATCATATGATTTGATTTTCCAGAGATTAGATGAGGAACTCAGTAAGAATAGTGAAATTAAGCACCTTTTGGTAATGTTGGGTGTCCCCATCTTGTACCCTAGATTAGTTTGGTTGGAGTGGTTATTGACGTCTTCTGCTTTGAGACCTATCAGAGCTTTGGCAGAAAAGGGTGTTATTAACAAGGGTTTGGTCAATGAATTTGACGGGGGTGTTGAAGTTTTGGATGACTTGAACGATCATTGGTGTTCCAAGAACCACAAAAAGGAGCGTAATGCCCTCTTGAAGAGATTGACCGAGTTTGGTGCTTCCAAGGGTGTTAGAATCACCCTTTTGTCGGGAGATGTCCACTTGGGATGTATCGGAAGATTGAAGTCAAAGATCCACCACCATCCTCACACTCATGTCTTGAAGAATGACGATCCGGAAGAAATTATAGAACACAATGCCAATGTTTTGGAGAACCCTCAGGAGGATCCAAGATTAATTTTCAATATTATTTCATCTGCCATTATCAACACTCCACCACCTGATGCAATGGCCACTTTATTGAACAAGAGATCAGGCGTACATCACTACAACAGAGTCACCGATGAAGATATCTTGCCAATTTTCCTCACGAATCCTAATGGAACTAAGCGTGAAAACCACCAGTTTTTGAATAAGAGGAACTGGAGTGACTTGATTTTGGCCAAACAGTCCAAGTATGCCAAGGATTTGAGCAAAGAGGACGAAAAAACTGTTTGGAAATTGCCCGGTCCGTTAGACGCAAAGGGGCAGGAACTCTTGAATGCTAAGAGTGTTGACGAGAGGCACGTAAAGTACCCATTGTACGAAGATACTTTGGTCACAACTTTACACGTTGAAGACCAGACCGATGATTTTGATTGCAACAGTGCGTTGTATGAAGTTTTGATCCCAAGACTTGTCGGAAAGTACAAGATTGAAAGTCCAGGTATCAAGCACTTGGACATTTAGACGTTCGTATTTTAATGGCCCCAGTGCCATGTAAAAAAGTTTGAAAAAGTTGTGAAATGTATTAATTTATTATTTAAAGTTTGTGCTGCTCAGTTTAGAGCCACTTTTAATTCGTTGAATTGTCTATTTATTTTGCTAAATCCGTAATAAAATAATTCGATTCTTTTTTTTCAATTATGAAAGATGTAGCGTAGTATCTAAGCCAGTTTCTAGCAACAACAAAATGGCTGCGAATTATTTTTTTGAGTGGCCACTCCAACGGTAGCGGTTCTTATGTGGATTAAAAGCGTCAGGTACGGCAACGAAATACTCCAGGAACAGAGAAGTGAGAACTAGAGGAGATTAAGTAAGCATTGTAGCTGAAGTTGATTCTGCTATTAAAGACAGTAAAAGAAAGTGCTTGTAAGCTTGAATCTTCCATTTTTCGCTCAGCACTTATCCTTTCAAACTTGCATTCATTTCCATACAGGCAGTTCCTTACATACAACCGCAAAAACGGCTAGTTCACCGTTAGAAAAATATCTGAAGAGGCACCTTAGAGCATCTACCATTAAGAGCTTTCGCTTATTTTGAGGAACTCTAGCCACCAAGAAGCTTGTGTATCTAGACTTGCGGCAAATTGACTACTTTCCACGCCCCGACACACTGAAGCCGCTTGCCTGTTTTTCTCATGTAAGCTCGTATTTTTCCATGCTGTGCTCTAATCAAAATGCAATGATAAGAAAGTTTATTTTCCGCTACTTTTACCGAGAAACAAAAATCACCACACCACACAAAAATATTTGGGCTACACTCTTTAATCTTCTAATTATCAAAGCACTCACCAAGTGAAGGCCGAGTGCTACAAAAAAAAAATAAAAAATGTCTGAAAAGAGGCTATCGGATGACGCCGATGCTAACCTGGGCTCCAAGAAAAGTCGGCCATCGTCGTCCATAATTGGCATATCTAGATCCATCTCTGCATGCCAACGTTGTAGAACAAAGAAGATCCGTTGTGACCAGAACTTTCCAAAGTGTCTGAAATGTGCCAAAGCGAAAGTTGATTGCATAGGATTGGACCCGGCCACCGGCAGAGAAATCCCCAGATCTTATGTTATTCACCTAGAGGATAAAATCGCTGAGCTCGAAGGGTTGTTGAGACAGAATGGAATACTTCTGCCAACAAAGATGTCTTCAGGGACGATATCTATAGCGAGCATCATTGAACCGTCCGATCAGCCGCCGAGCTCTGCCATCACCTCCTCGTCGGCGAATACCCCTAATAGTGTGGCCACCATCACAGCCAGAACGGGAGGGTCTCCCTTAGCATCGACGCCCCTTATAAAGACTGAGTCAGAACAACAACAACAACAACAACAACCAAAAGAGCCTTTACTGCCCTCATATGATGAAACGAATATGCATTATTTAATGGAAGGTGTCAGTGGTGGCACTATGAGGTCAGGCTCGAAGGCTCCTCCTGGATACTTGGACAAAAATTCTGATGGTATTTCTTTTGCCAAGTTGATGTTCACGGCAGTCAAAGTGAACCAAAAGCTTTCTAGGAGATCGTCTACGCCGTTCCAGAGCCTCAATCAAGGAGCTCAGCAGTCTCAGACCAGCGCACCGCAAGTCAAATCCAAGACACCCACGCCATTAGCTAACCCAAACTCGAACACTAACTCAGTTTCCAGTACGGGGGCTCCTACAACCAATGCTTCCAACGCAGAAGCCAACTCCAGCCAAGCTGCCCCAGTAATCGACCCTTCGGTTTACTTGAAGCATGAAGTATTACCTGCAATATTGCCCCCCAAAGCGACTGCCCAAGAGTTCATTAAAATATTTTTTGCTCAGTCCAACTCGCAACTACCAGTTCTTCACAGAGAGGAATTTATCAGAGACTGTTTCGTCCCCGTTTACGGAGCTTTGGACGAAGGCATTTCCCTTGCATCCAATTACACCGCAATAAATAGATCGGTCATCGATAAGGGAGATCCCGACTTAGGCGGAGACGGCAAGGATGGATGGTTCTACCACTACAAGAATGAATTCACAAAATACATCAAGAGTCACCCCAATGAGAAAGTCGATCCAATAAAGATATCTCAAAGTATTGTCCCACCTGCTAAGTATCACAAGGCTTTATACTTTTTGAATATTGTGTTCGCTATTTCCTCATCAGTCCATCATTTGCAATACCCTGCAACTATCTCCGATTCATTCAAAATTGCTGCAGTCAAGTACATCGAACCGGTATATTCGCTGCAAGATCAGTTAGAATCCTTGCAGGGTATACTATTGTTGGCACTTTATTCCATTATGAGACCCGCTGTTCCTGGAGTTTGGTATGTCTTAGGGCTGGCCCTAAGAGTAGTTGTTGATCTAGGATTACATAATGAGTCAGCTCAATCCAATAGAAGTTTCGATTCATTCACCAAGGATAAGCGCAGAAGGTTGTTCTGGTGCACATACTCGCTAGATAGACAAATCTGCTTTTACCTAGGCAGACCTGTTGGTATCCCCGAAGAATGTATACTGGTGCCCTTCCCTTCTGAATTGGATGATGCCTTAATCATACCGAATGATGAATCCAACAATGACTACCTGAATAACAATAGCGGTATGTCGACTTACAAGGTGATATCCTTGTCATTTTTCAGAATCAGACAAATTCAATCTGAGGTGCAGAGAATCTTATATTATGAAAAGCTGGAACTACCAAGGAAGTACTCGTCTTTGGAACAATGGCAACAGGACGTTAGCGAGAGATTGACGAATTGGAAGAATCAAGCGCCTAAGACCAAGAGAAAGATGAATTGTGACTTCAATTTGGAATTTTTCAACTTAAATTATTACCACACAATAATCATGTTGCATGGAATCAACCCTAGAAAGTTTTCTTTGCTGGTTACAGATTTCTACAGAGTTAGTGAAGCTGCCAAAGAATTGATTAGCTGCTATCACCAATTATGCTACAGTAAGAGTATCAACTACACGTGGGCAGCGGTTCATAATCTATTCATGGCAGGTTCGCTGTATTTGTATACTATTCACAATTCACCTCAGGTGAGGGAAAGGAACTCGTTTTTCGAAGTCAAGAAGGTAACGCAGGAATGTATCACAGTTTTGAACTCATTGATCGACAGATGTGATGCTGCCTCAAATTGCAAGGACATCTTTGAAGTGTTAACGGCAGCTATCGTCAAAATTCGTTACAATGAGGTAGTGCAGGGCGTTAGCGGAGGAGCAAACAGCACTAGTGCTTCCAATGGCGACAACACCATACCTACAACCCAACAGATAGCAAGACTGCTGCCAGCTGGCCACGTCAATTCAAACTTGCAGCAATTGGTCCACAATTTGAATGGAGACGAACAAAAGGAGAATAATAATCAGCAATTGCAACCACAATATCTGCACCAGTCCTCGAATCAGAACTCTCCAATCAAGGTTAAAGTTGAGGTGGAATCACCAAACGTCGGCGGTCAAACTAAATTCCATCTCAACCCATTCCAATCAACGCCGCCAGATTTGAGGTCGTACCCTCAGCAGCTTAAGGAAATGCAGCAAAGTCTTGATTCTAATAGTTACACCAACTTCACAAATTCCTATGCAAGTAACAATCCGAACGCTCCGAACAATACAAACTCCAGCTACTCCAATCAAATCCCAACCAATGACTTGCATCTTGGGTCTCCACAAACTTTTGAGTGGATCACTGATAAAAATGCACAGGATCTTCTTGGCAAGCAACAGCAGGTGCACTATGACTTGGATATATTCTTTGATGAATTGGAGAATTTGTCTTCCGAGGCCTCCTTTGAAAACCCAAGGTCCCCCAGAGATATTTTGACCGATTCGACGGATCATGATAATATCGCAGCTTTGAGCAACTCGAATGACATCTACTCCAGTCTGAACCTTTCGTCCACCCCATACTCGAATGAGAGTATCAGTACAGGAGAAAAGCTGCGGCAACCATCATCTTCGGCGTCTGGAGGTGCACCAGGGCCAACCTCGGGAATGGGTCAACGAATTGCATCGGGCAACGTTTCCTCAGGAAGCCCCGAACAGAGAGGTACACCAACACGCGAAGCGAAGAGAGTTTACGAGTTGATCCACCAAATGCCAACTGAATCGATCTGGGATCAGTTCTTTACTACAAGTGGGTCATCAGTATTCAATAACAACGGTGGATTTCAGTAGCTAGCCAAACATCAAATGAATGATTCAAGGGACTGTACATGTACTCGAAAATTTTTGTAATGGCCCACCCAATGACTATCGTTATTGTAGTTTCCTTAGTAGTTCCATATCAAGCATGGTCTGTAGGTTCTCAGGATCTAAGAATTCCGTCCCGTTCACTTGCTTTATAGAGATTACATTTATCTCTGTTCCATTGTAGTAGCCAATTAGGTCTACTATTCCTCCGATAAGGATGGCATCAGGATTTAACTTGGCTATGACCTCATTAGATAATTCGAGCTGCAAAGTCTCTTCAGCAGATTGCAAAACACCCCCTTCATCATCGAACTCAACTACTTTGGCGTATAAGTCAGGGATGTTAGGTATTTTTCTTATCTCCAATGTTGCATTTGAGTAGTCCACCACTTGTGCAAACACCCTGATTCGAACTGCCTTCGCGTCTGATGCCTTTGGGAAACGGAACGACAAAGAAAGAGGATCCAAGACGAGAAATGTCATCCAAGAAAGCCGTTCAATTGACTTGTTCTTGAATGAATTTGTGGCCGCTGTATGAAGAAGAGCTTCTCAATTGAGTCGGTAGTACCGAAAACATAGCACTATTCAATTTGTGTGCACACCCATACTTGCGATATGGAAACCTCATACATACTGGAAAAAAAATTATGGCATTATCGAATCTCATCTCTAAATTTGCGAGCTCATGCCAGAGAAGTTGTTACCACCCCTATTCTCCTTAAGCGTGCCCAATACCAAGTAATGAAGATATTGAACCCTAGAGACAAGTTTCTCTCCAACTACGAGGTGTTGACTCATCTCCAAGAGATCAAGAAGAACAATAACTGGACTTTCCAGCCTGAAGAAGATGCCAATAGCTACAAAAAGAAGAAGAGATTCACAGCATGCGGGTTGGACTTGGAGGTGATAACCAGAGACTTATTGTCGTACTTGGAAAATAGTCCTAGCTCTCTGATACAATCACCTGAGGCATTTGCAGAGCTCATCAAGTTTCTCAATGGGTACCAGTTGATGAAGATCGAGAAGTTACAAATTGTGAATTCGTTACCAAGAACGATGGTCTGTCTTTATGCTGTGGTTGAAGAGTTCGACCTGAGATTTGACGAGGAGACTTGTGACACTATTATTGCAAAGATAAACGAGTTGTTCCCAATAGAAGACGGCGAAGAAGCAGAAGATGCAGCAGCCGACGAGGGAGATGAAGAGGCAGGAGCAGAGGGAATAGAGGAAGATGAGCAATGAGGCTCAAAGAAAAGCCTATGAAGAAGCATATATAATCAAGAGCTTCAAAAGCATGGCCCTTCCTACTTGCATGCTACACATGCTATCTGTATATTAGACACAATCATACTGCCAGATATGATAAAGACGGAACTGTAGATATTCCCACATATCCGATTTAATAGACATACTACGATATTGATCAACTTAAACTTGTAAATGAACGCATGGATTCTCTTTTCCTTCCAATCTATAAATCTATATAAAATCACCCATTATTTGATTGCTTAGGCCCAAGTCTCCCTTTTTGCTGTCCATTTCTTGGCTGACTGACAGTTCATCATCAACTTTATCAGCAGCACCATTACTTACATCATCCTTCCTCCTCTTCAACAAAGCCTCCTCCTCTTGATCCTTGGATGTTCCATAATTGTACCAATGGTCCCTCATCTGTCCCATCATTTCGCTCACATCCGACAAGAGACCGGCCGGTCCAACAGCAAACATCGATTCAGAGTCATCTTTCGAGTTGATCCAGTGATTCTCAATCTTGCGCTTCTTTGCCTCGTCCTCGTCGTTCACCTCGTCATCCAATTTTTCATTCTCCTTGCTAATCAAGTCCCTTGATAAAATTCTGGACAAATCAAGCTCATTATCCAAGGAATCATCAGTTTCCATAGCCACTGGTTTAGCAGGTGCCTCGTAATCCTTGACTTCAAAATGATTTGCAACTAGGTGCGCAATAACTGGCCATCCGTACGCATTGGCATATCTTCTTCTCACAATGATATTGTTGTGTGCATCCGGCCTGAGCAGGACAAGAACCTTTCTCCACGACATATGCTTGTGGTACTCTCTTGCAATCTCTTCCTCAAGATACTCAATATTATCGAGAGATTTGAGAAGTCGTTTACGAAGAGATGGACTTGTGGTATTTGGGGGAACTTTCTCTGCATTCTCTGCGACAGGGTTAGGATTTGCACTGGTAGCCGTTATTGCGATAGGCAGTTCAATCATGCCTCTTAATCTTTCCATCAAGCTACTCAGGTTTTCACTCAGCGAAGGCTGAGGGAGCTGTTGCTGAGACTGAGAAGATGGGGTAGCTGTAGGAGTTGTTTCAAGCACACGTGGCGGTATATCTTTTTCATAATACACCTTATCGTGAACTATGACGTCTTCTCTTATACGAGGGTCTGTAATGTACTTGAATGATGGGAGTGGAGGCAATATTAAAGATGTCGCTGTTTCCAACACTGAAGATTTAGATAAAATGCTATCCCTGCCCATAACATTCTCGTCAGTGCCTTCATCGTTGCGTGAGGTATCCACTTCGCCGGCACCATATCCTCCTCCTGTCTGGAACTTTTGATAACTCGAGCCACTGGATTGCTTCTGGGGCATGAAAAACGAAAGCATTGCTTGGACGGGCAGCAATGCATTTGAGGACGAATCCTTAGCAGAGTCTAACGTTTCTG
This sequence comes from Dujonia boleticola, assembly GCA_029581775.1. Taxonomy (NCBI): domain Eukaryota; kingdom Fungi; phylum Ascomycota; class Pichiomycetes; order Serinales; family Debaryomycetaceae; genus Dujonia; species Dujonia boleticola. Next base: position 372,066 of record JARGRU010000017.1, read on the forward strand.
AATTGGGAATCTTGGTCGTCCCACCGGATTCTCCACCTTGGTCGCTTTCGATGTCATTCTTGGTATCATTGTTACTTGCCATGACCTTCATGACCCCCTTGTAGTCAAGATAGAGTAAAGCACTTGTCCTCAAAGGCACAATACCGTCATTCTTAATGTTAGCATAAACTGTTCTTCGTTTGAATGCCTTCAATACTTTATGTGTGGGTCCTGTCGGGAGTAAGAGCAAAAGCGGAGCGGTCAGGTCGCCCTCTAGGAAGACCAAACCCAAATCCTGGCCTGTTTTGCCGACAATCCCAGCCAGAAGCGCCAATTTGACATATATTGGATTCTCGTGGACTACCCCCAACAAGGGCGATGAAATGGTTATGAAGTTAACGGGCTTGATGGCCTTGAATACCCAGGGGAAGTTGTTCGCTATGTATGCTATAGCAAACGTCTGAACCAACCCACCAAGCGAATGCCCAATGAAGGAAATTTTAGTCGTTTTCCCATTGTTGAAGGTATCGTTTTTGGTTAAGAGGTCTATGACGAATTCTGCCACTCTGCTCCCCAAGTACTTGATTCCACGCTCCGTCTTGCAGACATTGCCAAAGAACCCCTTGACCACCACGTTTTCCCCTGTGGAAGACCCACTGGTGTGTTTATTTATCTCTTCTTTGAGAAACAACATATCCGCAGACACGTTTGAGTGGAGCCCGTGAGTCAATATGACCAAATGAATTGGCTTATCCTTGGCGGGTAAAGGTAGGTTCCACAAATCTAGGGTGTCGTGGTTCTTCACCGAGAGAATTGTAGGCAGTATGAAGGTTCCGCACTTATCGCTGTTTTCTATGTGTGGGGGTTCATTGGGGAAAGACAAATCGTGCAACACCTTCTTGCTGGTACCAATGCTTATTTCGAAATCCACGTCAATAGTGTTGTTGAATATGGTTTGAGAAACGACATCAACAGTCCACACATACGACTCTTTGATGTTATGACAAGAGAGCTCAGCATAGACAGACTGGCCTGGTAGCAATTGCGGCTCAAACACAGGCTGATCAGCGGTGATGAAACATTGCCTTTGCGAGTCGTACGCTTCAGGAGTGACGTCTACGTAAAGAACATAGGGCCCGGCCAAGTATGCTGCTCTGAGTGCTATCAGTTCCTTGTTCTTAACCTTGAGCCACAAGTTTGGAGGAATGGGGTTTGCTAATGGTTGCGATTGCGGGAGTGACGGTACCTGTGGCGTATACTTCACTATGAATCTTTCTATTTGCCCACATTTCACTGCCCTGACTTGTCTATACAATAGTATATCGTCTCCGGAGAAGGTAGAGGACATCGTCAATGCAGGCTGTAGAGTAGTAGTAGCTGTCCTTTTCAGTCGGCCAGTGTATAGCAAAATCCGGTGCGTATTGCTCTATTTAAGCAGTTTTAGATTTTTATGGCATATTTGCGAGAATGTCACATGCACAGCCAAAAAAAAAATGGTATACGCTGTGTATAGAACCCTGAAAACCTAGTCGAGTGCAAACGAGCTGCACAGGTAGATCGAGGCGAGAGGTGATTTAGCGGAATACCCGAGGGACAGCCGAGACAGACCCCCTGCAAGTAGACAATTTCGTTCGAGAACACCCTAAGGGATGAGCGGAGCTGCAGTTGACCCGACTGACCTTCCTGTCTCAACAGATGACTCGATCCCCAACACTATTTCACCTACATCAGAGGCTAACCAGCTAAGAAAAATCACATCGAACACGTCCATTTATGATCTCCATCCGATAGAATTGACGGCGCACACATTGCTCAGTGGGTCCTTGGACCATTTGAACGAGTACTTCAAGGACCTTAACCAGTCCCAAGTCATACTATACACGCGGCTCAAGCTTATTGAAAATAGACTTCTTGAGTTCCAAAGCATACTAGACCACCCTGCTTCTGCGGTAATTGACGAGAGCCAGGGCCAAGGGAGCGAGAGTTCAGATTCGCAGCCACCAACGAAGCCAAACGGACCTCGCCATAAGCGCGGCAGTTCAGTAGGAGAAAACGAAGTGGATGACACCGACAACGAGGTGAAGGAGGTGATCGTAAGAATCAAAACCTTGAAGAAAAGGCTTCTTGCATCCCTAAAGACTTTGAAAAAGGTGGAGACTCGAGTAAAGAAATTGGAGGATTCGATTGAGGATGACTAGGACTAGAGGGCAATGGATCGATACAACACACCACCCTTTCTTCTGTACCACTGTACTACCAAGTATTTAAAACAGCCATAGCCACGAATTTACGACTTATACGACTTACAACGATAAATGCATTTCCAAACACCGTAGATCCCTTCCTCTTATGTTTCTATGATTTTTATTGTCTTTTCGTATCATATCCCTTTGCGAGATCATATACACGTATATATAATTCTTTTATCGGCCTCTGCATCTGCATCTGCGTGCTCTTCACCTTCCACTCCAGCTAAATGTCTATTTGAGATTGTTGTTAAATAGTCTGACCGAAACTCCCTTATCTAACCCTCAACAATTTGTAAGGGTATCCAGTACTCTTCAAGCTAAAGATTGATACTAAAATACCGTACATAACGAAAACCAATGCAGTGAAGACGATTACAGTTATGAATCTGACTTGAGTGTTCTTGAGTTCTGGCGCCTTCTTAACCAAGACAACCATAAAAAAACTCAAACACCCGTACACGAAAGAAATAATTTGAGTTTCAACACCGAATTGGTTCTGTTGTTGACCAGCCATGAAGTATTCCAATTTACCATCGCCCAATTCTCTGAGGTATGGAACACCTCTGATTTGATTGAACATGTATCCAGAAGTTAACAACAAGATGAAGACTAAGGATAATCCGCTCCAGATCAACTTGGAGGCTAATATTTGAAGAAGCTGTTTGGAGAATGTTCTGCCCAAGGCAATGATTGCAATCGAGCCCACAATGTTCACAGCAACCTTGGTGTAATCAGGTGGGATGTGGATAGGCAACTTTTGCCCGGTGAGTTGATTCAACCAGCCAACAAGGAGTTCCTTGTGGTCACCGGCGTAGAATTGATACTCTTGGTTGTCTTGTAAGAAGCCATTTGGCGTAGTGTCTGTGGTTGGTGGGAAGTAGAATACCTTTGGAATGTTGTTTAATTGGAGTAAACCGAAGAAGGTTCTGGATTCGGTGAACTCTGAGTATAAGAAGTATATGTTCTTAGGACTGGCCTTCTTGGAGTTGCTGCTCTCATGGTCCTCCTTGTCATCCTTGGCTTCGAGTTGATCCTCGCTTAATCCATTTGGATGGTCCTTAAGCCACGACCTGGAGACCAATTCGTACTCGGGTCTGAATTCGCTACACAAGACACAATTGATTTGGGATGAGGTGGATGTCAAAATGGAGACCAAATGGTAATCTCTGGGTCCGTCCAAGAGGGCCTGGTAGTTACCATCGTTCAAGTAGATGATACCGTTTTTGTCCTTCTTGGACAATTCGAGAAGTTCATTGTTAGTGAGACCACCGAGTGCAAAATTGAAAAGCAGTGCAGCCACTGCAGCCAATTGTAAAAGCTTCATAATACCTCTTTGAGTGCTACTGGACAGAGAAACAAAAGGGTACAAGAATACGGATGAATATCAATCTTTGTGGTTATGCTCGGTTCGCAACATAACACGTTAACCTGATCCTTCATATTTTTTGGTGAGATTGAGTTTTTCAAAAAATTAAGTTTACGTCAAAAAAAAAAAAAAAAAAAAAAATATACAAGCATAGCTCAGAAACAGCACATGACGAGTTCACGTGACGAAGATATATGGTTGCAACCAACAGCAGCTACAGCTGGTTCTTCCATTAACAGCACTACTACCTGATAAAAGTGTATATTCAGTGATTCATGCGTACAGTATCTTTCTATTCGACCCAGCATCGACAATGCAGCCTCCAGAACCCATCTCAAACCTCTCAATTAACAATATGTACTCTTCAGAGTCTCTCAAGGTAGCTTCCACAAATATCCCATACAAGGAATTGTCCCAACCGTCATTTATCACAACCGGAGCTTCTGTAGTCAGATTGAATATCGAGGCACGAATTGCTGGTCTGTAATCACTGATATCAGACTGAAAGTGAACCGAGTTTTCACCCGATTGCGTATCGTTCCAATCTTCAAAATTCGTGAACTGAATGTGAAATTTGACATTAGTGTTCGTACTTGACGTTTTGAAGTTGATTTTGATTCTATTACTATTCTTCCATGCAACGAACTTTCTCCTTGCAATAAACAACCCCAAAGAAGTGTGACATTTAGTAAGTGATAAATGTGGCGTGCTCGAACTGATATACACCTTGAATTTCAATGGCTTTTTATCCTGTAGTGTTTCGTACGTAGAGAAGACTACTCTATAATGACCAGCCAGAATGTTTGGGAAATTGAGTACAGCCCCACCCATCTTGTAGTTTTCTTGCTTAATTAATGTCTGTCTCGTGAGCAACTGCAGTAGTTGGAGATGTGACTTCTCGGAATCACAAGCAAACACGTGAAAGTTGTAATAGTTGTTCGCCAGCTCACCAAACAAGCCTATGGTGACATCTGACGTTTCAGAAACCGCTAATGTATACTGAGGATTTTTTATGAACGTGGACTTTGTGAAGTTGCCTCCTCGTGAATCAGAACTCCATTCATCTTCGGTTATTGGCAAAGTGTAAGCATATCTGGGTTTGGCTTTTGTGAGCTTGATGTTCGTATTGCTGAATCCCTTCAATGTGAATGCAGCCGTCGTTGTCGAGTCGATTATGACCGTGAATGACGAGCCGCTTGCTGCAGTCTTGACAGGCAACTCAAGTTTTGCCAAAAAGGTCCTATTGTTAGTTCCCACGCTGGGTTTAAATACTTGCTGGTATTGAGTCGAAGTCAATACCTTGCAGCCATCTTCAGTGTCGTAGACATTCAAATTTATTACGATTTCCGAATGTTTGTCATGTTTCTTAGAAGGCAAATGTCTTTCCAATAGAAGCCACACCACTTCCTTTGCGATATTTGTTGGCCCGACAGTGAGATTTATTTGGGGTTTATCAATATAGCTGTTGAAAAGCGAAACTTTTGAAAGGCTGAAGAAGTTAATTTCACTTCGATTCGAGAAGATATTGTTTGCGTTCCAGTTGACGTATAAGTAGCTAAAGTTGTGTAGCTGCGTCTCCTGAATCCACCATGACCCCTCTCTCATATTATCATCATTTGTTTTCCAAGGGTTTCGTATCTCTAGCTCTCTCAATCCTGACTCATTATTTATCCTTGAACCTACGATGGAGTAGTCATGCTCTGGAATCAAACCAAGCCTGTCCGATAAATCCTTACTTATTGAGCCTACGCCTAGCCCCAAAACCACAGAATCACTAACATTTCCATATCCCTCTCGCTTAACAAGTACTGATACGACATCAGGCGGTAGCTGCCCGTTTTGTATTCTTATAACTTCAGGTAGCCATTCGGCTAACATGTATACATCAAGTGCCATATTGGATCCCTCGAAGTTATATCCTTGGCCCATAATAGTAAGGAAAGCCTTTTCGAGAAAGGCGGGCCAACATAAATTGGAGTTTGTCGAAGATCGTATCGCCAAGTTACGGCCCTTGAGCTCGCCTCGTGTGATTACTGGGAGAGTATTATTTATGGTCACCAATCGGTTGCAGCCATTGAGGTAAAGTTTCACACGAGATATTGAAGTTTTCTTTCCATCTAATTCACTATTGTCACTGACAATTCTGGAGCGAAGGACTTGCGGATCCAAATAGATCAAGGCAAGTATCGCACAGACAAACGAACAGTTGGTTAAGAGATCTTGATATAAGTTCTTCAAGTCTACTATTGAACCTACTTCTGCTGGTGAAAACTCTAGGAATGCAGCATCATGGATCACACTTGGCGGCAATTCTAATTCAAGTTGATCAGAAGCCAATTGCGGTATGAGTTTATGATGGAAGGTGGAAATCACCTTATTGAATTCTATCACTGGTGGAAATATACTCCCATTTATTTTTGAGGCAAGCCACTTAAACTTTTCATCAAATGAGTTATTGAGACTCCCTGAATTAGCACTTGAGGCATTGAATGATTCATAGTTCGATAACAAGTACTTTGAAAACGCCTGTAGGACTTCGGCTGAAAGGCTCAGATCCTTACCTTGTGCTGATTTTGAATACAGATTTAGTAATTTTATTGCGTCTAAGCATTGCTTCTTAGACGTGGAGGTAGAGTCGAGTGCATATGTGAATTTGCTTTGTTCAAGTAATGAAATTGCTTTGCCAATCTCCATGTGAGTCAATGGTGATATGTTGAGTGCTCCGAGTCCGAAGAAGAATGTGTTATCAAAAATCCGGGGATGAGTCTTTTGGAATCTCAAAACGGTCGCAGAAAATTATTTATAGCAAAACATGAGGTCAAGAAGACGCCAAGGTAAGCCAAGAGCGCCGCCTCAATAAAATCAGGCATTGCATGGAATTGGAAGATGACAAAAATGAAACATGGGATGCTCAATTGAACTCAGGTGAAGGTGAGTGGCCTAGCTCGAGGTTTATAAAGTCTTTTTTTATTATATGTATGTATGTATGTATATATGATGCTATGATGAATATGGTTTCATCTCCCTTTCAATTCAATGTTGGATTTCTACTTTGCTTTGCTAGCTTTTTATTTTCATTTTATGTGATGTTGTTGTTGATTTCTCTTCTATTTCTATTATTGGTAGATATGTATTGCAAACGATACGGTCAAATGTTTTTGTTTGGTTATTAGTTTTTGATCATTCCAGGGACACATTCCCACTGTGCAAATACATACCAACTGTTACCGCTATCGCCTATGACAAGTCCTCTATAAAGTCCAAGTTCCGTGCATTTTATGTTGTTCTCGTAGACACCGAACGGATTTGCCTGGTCCAATTTTGTCAACTTGAAGTACTTCCCGGTGGGAGATTCAATAACAATCTTGAAATCCAAGTTCATCACTCCCAGGCCACTGTTTAATCCAAGAGATGGATGCTGTAAAATTTCAAAATTGTATGCATTCTTCACGATAATTTTACTGGTTTGAGGTTGTTTGATGTACAAGTCATTGTTCTGACTTTGAACTGTAGGGAACCTTGGAACAAATTTACAAGGTTTGTAGGATCCTGAGTGGTACAAGGGAATGACAATTGATAATTCGTGAACATTATCAAAATGCTTTTGCAAACCCTTTGGACCGGAGAAGATTTGCAATACTCCGATTGATTCCAGCTCAGGTAAAATTGCCTTGATCTTTGCAATTCTCTGTTTACCTGACTTTGACCAGTATACCTGACTCAAAGTCAACTCGTTAGTGGTAACCTTAGACGTCTTTATAAGAGTGAAGATTTCCACATCGGTTGGGATTTCCAATTCCAACTCAAAGAATTCTAAGTCGGTCAATCTTGTGAGCGCATTGTTGAAGTTTCTGAACTTCAAGCGATTGGTATAAAATCCAGAATACATTCTTGGTAAGTAGAAGGCGATATTCTGATCTATAGGTGGAACCACATGTTGCAAGTCAATAATCGATGGAATGTGTGTTGAAACAACTGATAATGGTCTGGAGAGGAAGTAAAATTCATTATAACATGGGCCATCGCCTTGAATATTGCACACGCTAGCACCATTGGCGAAGTTGTACATATCCATGATGAAGAATTGGTCATCAAGTAAAATCAGTAGCCAACAATGGTTCAAAACATATTGCTCATTGTGATAGAATTCATTTGGTCTCTTCCAAAAACCCAAGACAATTTCAGAGGGTATTCTCAATGCATCCAACATCTTTTTGAATAGGTAGTTCAATTGGAAAATTGATCCTTCACCCTTTTTCATCAATTCTTGTAACTTAGGTTTTTGTTGCAGGATACGGCCACCATCTTCCAATTCTTCTTCAATGATTCTGAACTTGATAAGATGTAACAAAACAGCTCTTATTTGACCTAACTTAGAATTTGCCAACTTAACACTGACATCAGCAATGAAGTCGTTCAAATCAGTTTGAATGCTATATCCTTGTACGAATGATTGAATCTTTGAGAATGATACTGAACTGTATACGGAATCATCCCATTCCTTTTCGTCTATGTCACCTAAGACTTCATTCGTATTTATATCACTGACGAATTCCAAGGGCTTAATGATTAAAGAACGTTCTTCTCTGACGATACGTTTGGTACGAGCATGCTTAGAGTGAGTAGTCAATGAATTCATTCTGTTCAAATCAGACTTGAAAGTCGTCCAGTGAATAACCTCACCGTCATCTAACTTTTGCAGCTGTTGTTGTAATTTTGCCTCCATGAGATTTTCAGGAGCACCGTCACTTGATTTTTTCTTTAATAATTTTTGGAAAATATTCTGCTTGTTTTTCTTCTCTTGGAAGATAGTGTCGATAGTGTCTTTGTTTGCAGTTGGACTCGATGGGGGTTCTTCCTTTTCAGGGACGTTTCCGAGTTGCTTCTTAGTCAATTCGTTTTCATATTTATGTCTCATGAAAGACCCGGCACTTGTGGCACTTAATTCTGACAAGTTCAACACATCACTCTGTAACGATTTGATCGAGTTCTTCAACTCCTCTTGTTGCATTTGCGAAATACGGTGTAACTCTTCGTCAGTGAATCTGAAATCGTCCGAATCGTATGGAGCAGCAGCACCAGAGTTGCCCAAAGTAGATTTGTGCAAGGGCGAAGTGTGCTTAGGCGGAGGAGGAGGAGGGGGGGATGCTGATCCATCAAGCTCTTCGTCATCTATATCGACATATTGTGCTTGAGTGTTCGCATACTGGTCATGGAAATCTTCATCTTCGTCCTCGTTTTCATCAGTGTATCTACTCATCTTCTTACTTAAGTCTTCTCTCGAGCGATAGTTTTTCTTAGACGAAGATAAGTCTTCGCTTACGTATGAAGAGGAACCAAAGGAAGCTTCACCGCTTGATGCAGGCGCTTTTCTTGAGATCGACTTGCCGTATTGCAGTTTTCTATTCTTTTCAATTAACTTCAATTGCTTCAATTCTCTTTCTAATTGCTTTCTCTTTTGGGTGATTTCATCGTCATCAACGTCATGGAACATGAGTTGGTCGCGAGGTGAGATCACCTTTGGAGAGTGTGAGGGAGAAAAAGTGTCAATGGTGTGACTATGGGCCAATGGAGGTGGCTTCACCTTTGGTTGACTGGAAATTTCAATATTCGATTGAGCCTTGTTTTCAAAGGACAAGCTGTTTGACTTGTTGTGGTAGGGGCTGAAAGACTGGTAGGAGGTTGAGCTTTTCATCTTACTGTGAGACTTCTCTGGGCTGTAAGGCTGAGATTGTGCTGGTGGAGGCGGAGGCGGTGGAGAGGAATGATTTTGGTAAGACATCCTCTTATGCTGCTCTTGAAGCTTCTTGACTTGGAAGTGCTGCTGTTGTTTCAACAACTTGAACTTTTCAATTTCAAGCTCTCTTTGTTGTAATTGTAGTAACTCGTTCTGGTGGTAGTGATCGTTCATAGATTGGCCATTTCCAGGAGATCGAGGGTAAACTTTCGAAGGCGAGTGCTTCATCTTGGTGCTCCCTACACTGGTGTTGGCCATATTGAAGGAGGTATTTGGCAGCTTGTAAAAAGCTTGGCCGGGACTCTTTATTGGGGTACCGGGGACCGTTGGAGTTGGGGTGTTTGGCTTGGAGCTTGTAGATTGGCCCAATTGATCCTCCATGATTGTCACATATTCCCTGGGGAAGATACCCTCAGCACCATTTCTTCTGAGCTTCCCACTCCACCAACTTTCATCCACGATGGAGTAAACTTCGACAATTTCACCTTCGAGAAACCCAAGATCCCCCTCTTCTTCTCCAGCCCACGAAAAGGTAGACTTGACCTTGAAAGGAAGGTTTGGGATAGACATGTGGCGACTGATGACTGTTAATTAGAACTAAATGCAATTAGCTGATGAACAAGCGGGTGGAAAACAACTAATAAAAAAAAAACGGGTTAATGAGCGAATGAAAATGAATGAGTGACGACAAACGACAAACGACAAACGGCGACAATGGTGACGTTGTTGTTGAGGTAGAATGCGAGATGCCTTTGCGAAGTGCCGTGGAGCAATTCAGTGAGTGTGTTCGTCAAGCAGGTCAATTGTAAGAATGACCTTCAACTAGCAAACAGGGGATTCACAAGTTGTATTAACGTTGGTAAAAGAAAAGGAAAGAAAGAGAGAAATTAGAGGAAGCAAGAAAGAAATTTGAAAAGAGACTTAGAAAAAGAACAGAAAAAATAAATTGTCTGCAGCAGCACTGCAGCTATCTTAGTACTAGCTGGGATCAACTTTAGTACTCTTTGGGAAACAGATCGACCTGTCCTGCTATTCTTTTTGATTAGCCCTCCCGAATAGGGAAAACAATAATAAAGACGGTGTATGTACAGGTCAGAAGATCGAGAAATATGTTTTGGCTCACTTAAAATAGAATAATGAGCAACGAAAAATAATTTTTGGTGCAGATGAGACAAAGAAATGGCTGGGAGCAAGTTGGCAGTGAACAAACGGGTGGGGGGTTCTCTGTGTTGTCGTTAGTAACTCAATGGGGGTACAACTACATGGGGGAGTGACAGAAGCATGTGTGGAGAGATTTTTCTGTGGTGATAGAAACGTTGTTTTGCTATTGTATGGGTACCCGTTGTGAAATATTCGCTTGAATGAACCTTTTCGGCTTTTACGCTCATGTGCATTGACTTCGGTACATTCTGGCCATGAATTCCGATCCATTGCTGGACTTGCGCAAGCAAAGTAAGGCAAATTTCACGATTTAGACGCTCAAGTTGTGCTTATAGTCGCTTTCAAGTCTCTCTGGAGTGGACATCCACTCTACTTATTACTTGCCTCTGTTCGATACCGGCAAGAGACCCTACTGCGCGCAGTAGCCGCCGAAGTTATGGCCGTGTTTTTTTCTCTAGGCGCTAAATCGGCCACTAAGTGAGCAGCAGTGCGCTTTAAGTCAGCCGCATGGGCCCATTGACTTAGTACACCAAAAGCAGGTAAATTCAAAAATATAAATATAATAATTGGATATCTATTAGAACACTCTGTGTTTAAGTTATATATACTATTCGTTTCATAACATCACTCTCCTTTGCATCTTCAGCTTGTGCAACCCGTCCCTCTCTATTGGGTCTGTCTGACACCACTGACAATATCATCAACTCTCAATAACAAACATGCACTTTCAATGGCAGTCTTTAATGATTGTTGCTTGATAACTTCAGGTTCCCAGACCCCGTAGTCGTTCATGTCTACAACCTTTCCTAAGTCACCGTCAATACCAAAGGTGTGTTCGCCCTTAGCATGCTTAGCTCTTAACTGAGCTAAAACTCTAATTGGGTTTCCACCACAGTTTTGAATTAATGTTCTTGGGATGACTTCGAACGCGTCTGCAACGGACTGGTATGGCCATTGGGCAACACCTTCAATGGTCTTAGCCTTCTCGGCTAACTTGACACTGACAGCCATTTCAGTGGCACCTCCACCTGGAGACAAAGATGGCTCAAACATGACGTTTCTAGTGACAGCCATAGCATCGTGTAAGTTTCTTTCGATTTCGTTCAAGATATCCTTGGATGGACCTCTCAATAAAATGGTACAGGCTTGTGGCTTTTCACATTCAACCAAGTAGGTAAAGTATTCGTCACCGATCAACTCAACCTTGAACAAACCACACTTAGTACCCACGTCTGACTCTTTCAAGTCTTCGATTCTATTTACAATGGTTGCTCCAGTAGCTCTTGAGATACGGTTGTTGTCAGACTTCTTGACTCTTCTTAAGGCAGTGACTCCACCCTTCAAAAGGTAATGTTGGGCCAAGTCACTGACACCCTTTTCGGTGATGACCAAGTCTGGCTTTAATGCTAATAATTGGTCACAAATCAACTTCACTTGTTCTTCTTCGATCTCCAAGATTCTGTTCCAGTCTTCTTCCTTTGTGATTTCAATGTTGGTTTGAGATTCACCCTTCTTGTATTCCAATGGACAGTCCAATAACACAATTCTTGGGTTCTCGATTCTTCTCTTCATCTTAGGGTGGGTAACGTCCTTGTTCAATAAGATACCGTCCAAGACTTCACTGTCTTCGACTTCTCCACCTGGCAACTTTTCGATTCTGACGTATCTCTTGACATCAATCTCCTTGTAGTCTCCGTTTTCTATCTTGACGGTCTTGACGGCCTTGAGAGATAACTCGCACATCTTTTCAGACCACTTATTTATGTACTTGGTTCCGATGGAAGCCTTTATTAATTTGATCATTGCGGAGTCGTTCTCGATATCGACCGGCTTGGAAACCAGGTGGATGATTTCTAACGCGTCTGAAAGTGCCTGCTTCAAGGCTTGGATTATAATAACTGGATGGATATTGTTCTTTTCGACGTATGGGAAAGCTTGGGCTAAGATCTCTCCGGCTAATATAATGACGGTGGTGGTACCGTCACCAACTTCTTCATCCTGGGTTCTAGATAATTCAATCATAGACTTGGCAGCAGGGTGTGCAACGTCGATTTCTCTCAAGATAGCATGGCCATCGTTGGTTAACACGATACCGCCCATTGGATCCAACAACATCTTGAGCATGGCCTTTGGTCCAAGACATGTTCTGATGATATCCGAAACAGCCTTGGCTGCAGTTATGTTGGAGATTTGGGCTTGACGACCGGATTGTCTCTCGGTCGAAGCGTTCATATACACAACAGGAGCTTGCATTTTTCTGAACTTTGTTTGTTGGGGATTTCGTTAGATAAATGGGAAAGAGTCTGTTGCCGCTACACTTCAATTTGATTTATGTGAATTTTTCGACGCTTACTGAACCTGAAGAAAAAAATCTTTTGTGTAATAAGCAGCGCTATGTGCCGGAGAATGAGAGTGTAGGATTTTTTATACGCGTGTACTCTTTACAGAATTTGTTAGCGCGCAGAAGGACTCTTAGTAGTGGTGCGTATGCCTGTCACTACGTTGCTAAGTTCGAGTATGGGAATTCTCCGCGCTGTTACCAAAAAAAAAAAAAGCTTTACCTTTGCTACTGATCCACCAGCATAATTACAGGTTACCCCAAATCAATAGTCGGTTTTGTCGTTAGCCAATTCCGCAAAATGGATTACCTAAATACCAATTTCACATCCATTGATGATTTAGATATCCTTGACGAGAAAATCTCGAGCTTGGAGGCCTTTAAATCAGAAGTCTTGAGCATTGTCAAGCTAAGAGTTGAGCGAGAGGAACATGGCAGCCAATCTAGATCAGGATCCATTTCTACATCCGAACATAGAGATGTAGACTTACCAGCCGCTGATAATTCCGCTGAATCTGTCTTGAAGGTCATTGAACAAATCTGTAGTCCCGACCAAGACACCCTGAAGGAGTACCCAGACTTCCAAGCGCTCAGGGATCAGTATGGAAGCTTAGCGGTCTTCGACCAATTGTCAACAAGCTTCCAGCAAAGGAAAGAGTATGAACTGGCAATCGAGCTTTTGCATGAGTTTCAGAGAGTTGAACAAGATGCCGTAAGACACCTTCCTGTGGATGGAACTGAAATCGAAAAGTTCCAAAATGCGTACAACCTTCTTACTGCAATCATGGTGAGGAGCCGTGCGTCCACTTCGTTTGCCGCTGCTTATGAAATAATACTAAAGCAATACAACTCGAAAGTCATAGCAGCTAAGAATTCACTTCAATATAAATTAGACTCAGCATTGACATCCATAAATTGGCTCGCCCCTTCGTTCACTGGCGAGATTCCTCCCGCAACTCTTGCATCCATACAAAGCATTTTCGATTCCATAATCACTCTTCAATCCATAAACCACTTACCGAGCTACCCTGATACCTGGTGGGGTATAGACAGCTTAATAAAGCCTTTTGTCACTAGATTCCAGTACCATTTCGTGCAACCAAACAAGCCAACCAATAAGATTGCTAAACCTGAATGGTGTCTCGAGTACATGGAAACTTTCTTGAATGAAAATTTGGTTTATCTTGAGATGATCATAGGCGACAAGTTGTTGACAAAAACGTTCAACAGGTTCGTGGCTTACGAAATCATCACCTCCTTGTTGGTGCCTGTTAGAAGCAAGATGGTCCACTCCGCGCAACAAATCAACCGTGCCATTGAGCAGCAAGAAGCGCAGCATCATGAGAAGGTGGCAAGAGATCTGAAAATCGGAGGAGACTTTGCAAGCGGCAACTCAATTGCAGACTCCGAGCTTGGCAGACTTTTATCTCATTTAATTTTCGAGATTTCATCTTTCGACCAAAGATTACGAAGCAAGTACAAGTATGACCCCTCTATCAGCAACTATACTGCATTCAATGCCTCCGAGAACGGCAAGTGGATGGGATTAATCGGTGATATCATCCTCAACAAGGACCAGGATGACTTGGAAGTTGTGGCATCAAATTGGTTGAACATAGAGAGTCAATTGGCCAAGAAACGGTTCCACAAGGAAATCTTAAATTCGGAGAATGCATTCGAAATAGACTTCGACTTTAAGGGAAGTACTACGACGACGGTCAAGCCCACTTACTCAGCATACAACTTGTTCAAATTATTCGAGAATTTGACATCTCACTACAAGACCTTGAATATTGTCAAGTACCAATGGAAATACGTGAGCACAATTCAATTAGATTTGGTTGATTTGTATTGCGATGAGATAACAAGGCAATTCAAGAAAATCAATCTGAAGTCAGTACTACAATACATGCCAAAGGGTATCTCATCCAAATCCAAGCGTGTTACTAGTGGTGATGCCACTGCTGTTCTGCCCTTGACAACACTTAAGCTACTTTGTCAGCTTTACTGTTCTGCGAAATTCATAAACGAAAAGATGGAGCTTTGGAGCGAGGATCTCATTTTCATTCAACTTTGGACTCAGTTCCAAAAGATCTCTTCAACTGCTGCCAGTTTCCCTAAGGATCTGACAATATTTGACGATTCCATCGGCAAGTATAGTCTATTGACTGGCAGAATATTCGATAAGATAGAAGACTTCTTGACCAAAGAGGTGAAGACCTTGTTGAAGAGCTACGTCAATGAGACCAAATGGGACGTGACGAGTGTTGCAGTGGCCGATTCTCGTGGTAATATCGATATCCTGGACGACTTGGAGGTTTCCGTTGATCTTGCCTTATTCTGTAATACTCTCCCTGACTACTTGCACTACTTGACCAGAAGCTTTTCCAGTATAGATTACTACATGTTCTCGGGTAAAGTATGTAGCATAGTCTACAAAACGTTGAAGGAATTTGTGATAACAAACAATACTTTCACTGAGGTTGGGGTGAAACAATTGAAGCTAGACTTTGACTATGTTCATCAAGTATTTGGAAGAAGCTTGTACATCAACGGGACGAGCACCGACGATACCTCTGAAGGCATCCCTGAAAAGTTTTACGATAATACAAAGAACTTACAATACCTCAAGGTATCCCAGTCGATTGAATTGTTGAATGGAGTTAAGACAAGTGAGGTCAGGGTTTTTGGCGCTTACGATACATATCCAGCATTGAGAGAAAGATTCGACTCAAGATTGAATGTTTTGAACGACTTCGAAATCTTCGATTTGTTACATAGACTCAAGTGACCTCCATATATGTAAATACATAATTAAAGGATTAGCAAGGGCTTAGAGTAAGCATTGTGTAACCTTCTACGTAGGAACTCAACGCCCAAATCGAGTGCATGGGGGAGTTTACAGCTGAAGTGAAAATTCTCGTGCGCTCTCGCTATTAAATAAACGTAAACAAAAACACAGATCCTGTATAAATGCTGCTCAAATCATCATAACTTTGATCCCCCCCATACAAGTACACACCAGCGTGGTATCTTATCCGTAGGCAATTCATGGTGTTACGCAATGTCATTGACTAGGAAAAGAGTATGTATTTAGCGAAGTGTTCAATGGGACAATCTTCTACGTGGTAATTTTCCATTCTCGAGCTCAGTCCCAACGTGAAGGTTCTGCTTTCCCGGCGTTTTGTCAGACACGTACTAACCCTAGCTTTAGAATATAGAAGAGGTCAACACGAAGACGTTGAAGAAGTCCTCGCATAACTTCCCCACGATAGCGAAACTCTACTCCGTGAAAGCCGATGAAACACACATTTCGATCCCACGAAAGTCTGGTGGTATAGTGCTTGGAAGAAGCAGCGCGTGCGACATTAAGATAAATGGTGGAGACGTATCGTCGAAGCATTGCCAGTTCTCCCTTGCCACAAACGAGAACGGCAGAGAGTATTTGTATATCACGGACATGAGCTCGAACGGTACCTTTATTAACGATGAGTTGATAGGGAAGGCATCCACCACGTTGTTGAAAAGCGGAGATAAGATTAGCTTTGCAAAGACTGGAGGAATCTTCATCTTCAGATACTCCATTGATGAGATTGTCGAGAGAAACCGGAAAATATCGTTTTTCGACGACTATATATTGGGTAAGCAACTAGGATCGGGTCACTATGCGGTCGTTAAGGAGGCGAGAGATAGACACTCCGGCGACATAGTGGCAGTCAAGGTGTTCCATCCAAATAAAAGCTCAGGAGAACGCAGCCAGAGCTCTCAGGATCAACAACTAGCTGACAAGGAAGCTGCAAAGTTGCAACAAGAGATGAATCTCTTGTTGTCGATCAACCATCCCAATATTGTTAAATTTATATCGTACTACGTGGAGCCTACATCTTCCAATTCAGGACTCACAACGACGTATCTTGTGCTTGAGAAAATGAACGACGGAGAGTTATTCCAGAGGATTGTCAACAAGCTGAAATTGAGCCAGCCCGAGACCAAGGCAATGTTCACACAGTTGCTTTCCGGGTTGGAGTACCTTCATAGTAACAACATCATACATAGAGATATCAAACCAGAAAACATATTGTTGGATATAACTCCAAGAGTGTCTGCGCAGCAAGAGCAAACTGGTCCCTGGGATTACGAAGAGATCGATATAAAAGTGAAGATTGCCGACTTTGGTTTGGCAAAGTTTATCGGGGAATTGAAATTCACGAACACATTGTGTGGTACCCCAGCATATGTGGCGCCAGAAATTCTCGACAACACGTTAGGAAGAAGTTACTCCACCAAAGTTGATCTTTGGCTGAGTGGGGTATTGCTCTACGTTTGTCTTTGTGGATTCCCACCCTTCAGTGACGAATTGGCACCTCCTTCCATGAGGCAGCAAATTCTCGAAGGAAAGTATGCATTCTACTCTCCCTACTGGGACGATATCAGCGATACTGCATTGGACTTGATCAGCTCATTGTTGGTGGTGGATCCGTTGGAGAGATATGACGTTAAGCAGACCTTGAGTCACTTCTGGTTCACGGATGAAACGAAGAACATTTCACAGTCACAGTCACAATCTCAATCACAGCCTGAATCGATGCTATTGGACGATAGCTTGCCGGCAGACACACAGACGACCAATTCTTCCATTGGTTCTGTACAGAGAAGTCAGCTCAGATCAAATACTCAACCCTTAAGCTTGAGAGACGTGTATACATCAGAGCTTAACTTTGCTAAATGAACTTATATAACCATTAATGTATAAACTAATTGCCCATCTAATACAAAAAGAAAAAGAAAAAGAAAAATAAAAAAAGGTGTCTATGTAAATATGTACAAGGTTAGGGATGGTACGTGGTTTGCCTGGATCCCTTTTATGAAGAAACTTTAGCTATCGACTCCTTTCTGGTACTGAAAAAGGCATTCACTATTGCTTCGTTTGTATTCAAAGAATTCTCCAACTCCTTCGTCTTTGGGGTCAACTTTTTGAGTCTCACGTTCTTTATCTGCTCGCTTATGCCTTCAAGTTTATCTAATACCTTTGCAGCCTCTTTGAGGTCATCCAAGCTGACATGGCAATCGAACTTTCCAATGAGACAAGTGAGATCACTGTTCATCTCATCTCCCAAGTTGAACCATTCGAGGGCCTTAGAGTATTTCTGGAACGTGTTCATCTCCAAGAATCCTAATGTAGCAAAACTCTCCTTCAAGCCTTGACTAGCAGCCACCTCTAAGTGATATCTTGCCAACTCTGGGTCTGTCGTTGCAAATAACTGGCCCAAATAGTAATGGGCAATGACGGTGTACCTATCGAGCTCGCCAAACTTAATCAGCTTTTCAAAGTATTGCCTGGCCGTTCGCAAGTCTGGCTGCGGGATGTGGTATGTAAAATAATAGACTCCCAAATTGGAGTACACCTGACTTGCCATGACAGTATTGCTCTCCAATTCGATAAACTCTTTCCAGTACTGTGCTGCATTGGCGTACTGGCCCTTCTGGTATGCAACGTCGCCGGCCATCTTGAATACAAGCGGATGCTTTTTCTCAACAAGCTGATTCACAAGACCCTGAGCGTACTTGAACTCTTCGTCTGTCGTCTGTCCTGGCGGCGCACCTAAAGCTTCAAAGGCTAACATAGTGATCGCATCATTGTCTCCTAGCTCTGCTGCCTGCTCAACTAGCTCGTTCTCCAAGTCCACCAAGTTTTTATTGATTGTATTCGTCTTTTGACGCAATGTGGAGAGAATTTGCTTTTGGATCATCAAGTCTTGCCCTTTCACGTTCCTTGGCAACCTTATGTCTTCTGGAGTGTCCAAGTTTTGGTATATGGTGGTCAAGACAGGAACTACCTTCTTGTATGGTAACCGACTATCAAAATCAAACAATAGTCTATTCAATGTTCTCTTCGAGGGAAGGATACTTTTGAGGTCAGGCCGGCTAGACATGAGCCTCGTATGTATCAATCTGGCGCTCATATTGCTGTTGTAGTACTGAGTATTCTTTCGACCTACAGTGGGGGAATCGAACTCCAAAATGAGGGCCATCCAAATTTTCAGATAGTGCCATTTTTTCGTATCCACAGAAATGTGCGACTAGTCGCATTTTCAGTGCACATGAATCACTGTGCTGCAGTGTCGATAGACCTGAGAAGGCTGGAAACCGAGCCTTATCATACATAAAGAAGCAAGAGAAAAGAAGACGTAAAGGGTATACTACTAAAACTACGCTTATGTGGTAATTCGTATGTACATTCATTGTAACTAGACTTCTGTAACTTACCAAAGTATGACATATTATGGGTAATGGCTATTGTAATCAATAAAGCTATCCACGTGCTGATTATTATGAGATGTTGAATTGTTTGCTTCGCTCCCTGGAGTTTGCGTTATGAATTCATTACTCAAGGTAAATTCAAAATCTTGATGACTGCTTTGTGGAGTCAGATTCAGTTGATTGGTTTGAGCTCCTGTCCCTATACCACCGGCACTTGTAGCTGGATTTGAATATGAATCTCCACTTCCTGTAATTGTTCCTGCGTCTCCGAGTCCATTGAGATCAATGAATGGCTCATCGGGCATTTCGTGATCAATAGCATTACCCGCGTTGTCACCGTTTTGGTTCTTGATATCTGCACCTCCATATGGGAAATGGTTTTGGTGCGTGTATGACTGCAAATTGGTAGAAGGGCTGTAAATTAAATGCTCCGTCGTCGTTGTCGTAGTATTAGGATCATTGTGATGCTGTGTCAAGGATGATGCGAGGCCTGGGGTCTGAGCTCCGCCGAAAAAATCTGGAGAATTGATCGTGAACTGCTCGTTGAGGTCCTCGCCTCCGCCTAATTTTCTATGTATATCACTTGGTGTGTTTTCGCTAGTTTTGTTCAAGCCTTTGCTATTGTGAACACCGCTGTTATTATTGGTGTTGTCGCCGTTTGAAGTGTTGCCCTTGTGGTTTGCAGAGCCATTGTTATGACCAGAGCTGCCATGGGCGCCACGACTGTGACTATCGCCATTTCCGTGGATATTAACACTGTTTCTGTGGCTGTTTCCATCGTTTGGAATCAATGGGCCAACGTGTTGGCGCATGCTATTTGAGCTGTTGTTACTGGTCATCGAATTTGGTGACGTTTCTGAATCAAGTTCACCCAATGGTGAAAATCCATTGAGTTTCCCTTCATCCCATTCAATATCATTCTCCCCCTTGAAGTTGTAGTCATTCTGTTCAATATGATTGATATTGCCCGATCCGTTGGCAGCGTCATCCGTTTGGTCCAACGGTATAAATGGGGTCACAACAGGGGGTTGGTGGAGCTGTTGAGGATGTGAGACGTGGTGTGGGTGTTGTTGCCCCTGTTGGTGTTGGTGTTGTTGGTGTTGGTGTTGCGTGTGGCCAAGTTGGTTGTTCTCTAAAATGAAGGCATTGAGGAACTGTAACGAATTTTTAACTCCAACCAAAACATGCGGTATCGAGCTTCCACCTTCGCTGCAGTATGCCAGCAGCACCTGCTGGCCCTCGCTGAAATCGTCGCAAATGCTCCACTGGTTGGATTCTGAATTGGCTCCGTTGAAAAAGAAAACAGAAAACTTGGGCTGGTGCGATAAGCTCACTCTCAATTCGTTGTTCTCCTTGTTGATGTTGTTGTCTAGCAACAGACATGTGATAATGGACAGGATTGGGTAGAAGATGCGGAATAGGATTTTGCAGTTGTTAGAAATAGCCAGGAAGAAATAGTTTAATTCCAAGTTTTTCCTCGATAGTATCACTAACAAGTCAACGTTGGACATGACTGTGTTTAATGTGAAAGGTGATAAGTTGATTAGCGACGACTTCAAGAGGTTCTCGTCGTGGAACCCGGTCTTTATTCTCTGCCACGAGCCTACTGATAAGGACAGACAGTCCACGAGACAGTATTTTTCATTGATTTCAATTGGAATCGAGTTGAAATTGTACAACAAGCTGTTGGGGCGAGAGTTGTGGTCGTGGATGGAAATGGAGTTGGATCTTGAAGAATGCATAGACGAAGTGCCTCCACCGCCACCGCTGCCGCCGCCGCCGCCGCTGTTTCTCCCCATTCTTTCCAACTTCCTCAACTTGGCTCTTCTGTTTTGAAACCAGATTCTGACTGCCTTCTCGCTCATTTGTGTGCGATCACTGATTTCCTTTCTCTGCTCAGGCGAAGGGTTGTGGTTGTGCTCGAACTCCTGCAAGAGGTAGTCCAACACCTCGCCTGAGGCACGAGTTCTTTTGTTGGCTGAGTTGTCCTCGAATGACATTGTGGTAGGTATCCTTTCCTCGCTTGTTTGGACTTGATATAGGTGTGGTGTACTGTGGGTGAGTGGTGGGGTGCCGCTCAAAAGGATGTAGTTTTAGTGCCGAGTTTCTTGGGTGGGGTCAATGTCTACTTCCTTAACTCGCAGGTTCTCTTTCTCTTTCCCTCTAAGTCTAGTGGAGAAAGAAGGTCTGGCTATGAATTTTTTGCCTCAAAATTTTTTAGGTTCAATTGTATCCCACGGGTTCTCAGTTCACCCTTTTACCGTAAAAAGATCGATTTGAAAGCCGAGAATAGAATTGTAACGGTTGTGAGAATATCTAATCCCCGCGTAGCTGTCAGAGTGCAATTCGAAAATTGGTCTGCAATAAAGGTTCGAAGTAAGAAGTATTAAACGTCTAGTGTGCTTGGCCTAAAAGGAAAAAAAAATTTTGGAAGTTCTCCCGGGCTTTACTATCTTTGATTCTGGTATCTTTTTTGGGGCTGTCAGCGTTTTTCGAACTCTCCTGAGCTTTTCTCGTTTTGTGCGATTCTTCTAGTCTCGGTTTTGTCTTTTGTGACATTTTGAGCCTGGCACGTAGCGTACATGTATGCCACCTTACATACGGATTTAACGAGGGACACCAAAAAAATAAAAGAGAAATTATAGCAGGCAAAGTATGCACACCCAGACATGAGAGAACACAGGGCCAACCTAAAAGACAGAGCGGCAGAGTAAATAAGCTATTGAGATTCGGGAATGTCACGATGCGGGCCATGTGGGAGAAAAGAAGGGAGGAAAAAGGCTCCCAATGGTTTCAAGATGTCACCTCAATTTTTTTCCACTTCCTTCAATATCACGGTGAAATGAAATAAGCTGGGGGCCGATATGTAGAAGGCTTACTTACTCTCCTTTGCCATAGAGGACGCTATCCATATGCGTGTGGCTAATGCTGCTACAAAAAAAAATCACATCGCATACATTCCAAGAAAATATTCATACAAACACCCATAGTTATTCCGCTGCCTTTTCTTTTTTATTTTGTTTTCCTGTGTAGGGACCCAGGGTTACACACTACTTCCGCTAGGGGTATCTGATGGCGGGGGAGGGGAGAGGAGGGCTCAATGATTCCCCATCTGGAGAGCTCAAGAGACTTTTCGAATGCTTACAATTTGCTGGTTTCGAGTTAATGTCTTGTACATGAATCTAATCCAAGTCGTGCTCTTTCAATCTCAGTCACCTCGTGTGTGTTTTCTTTGCCTTTTGTCAAGTTTCACTGGTTTCGGTGGAGGCCGCTCCACTTTTCGCCGTCCTCACTTGCTTCAAATATTCTGCGACAAAGCCACGCCCGAAAAAGCTCCGCTCAGAAGCGTGTGCAACACCCAATACCTTTCTCACATAGTCTATATTTTCTAACCAGCGACCACCCGTCTCGTCCTCTGGGTCGGTCTCTCTTTCTCCTTCCCTTTTTCCACTTGTTTCCCTTGATTCTCCTCACATTATTTTCGTCAAGCTCCAATCCAATAATTTTTCACTACATCACTGCTGGTGGGTCCTGCAAGCATGCATGAAATTGACGCGCACCACTCTTCAGCTCATGTAAGTTGTCACAGTACAATAGTACTTCCTCTCGTCGTCAATTCGGGGGGGCTTTTCCAGCTCTGCTTCCAAACTCTCCTACTGCTGTCATAGTTGCCTGCTCCTATCACTTCTGCTGTTGCCGTGGTACTTTTTGGCTCTTGCTCTTGCTTCTGGCTTTTCCTTGTCTCTTTGAGATCTCGAATCTTGCACCGCATAATTCCACAACAAGGTCAAAGCGTGCGTTTTCGTGCCAGTGTGAAACCTTTGTCCCATGCGACCTGCGCTGGCGAAATGCGTCGGGGGATTCACTAGCGCAATTTCCAGCGTATTTTCTCATGCGTGCTATTGTCCTCACAGTCCACTAAAAAATTAAACTGGCCGCACAAACCTCCCACGTTGTTAACCTCGACACTCACTTAATATTTTTTGTCATGTACCTGTGATGTTGCATTTTTTTTCGTTTTTTTTGCTTACTTTACGAACTCGATGGAAACTTTTGCTTTGTATATTAATTAGTTTGTATGTATATGTTTTTGGTTTAGGCGGACCCGTGCTAGGAGTACAATTCTTGAAGATCAAACTCCTCTAATGCTTCTAGGCAATATTTAACGTCCTTCCAGTGCTTTTGTGTAGGTTCCCAGTGTCTATACTCGTATAACAATTCCCTTGTCAATGCCACACTGTTGATGTGCTTCGTGCCTGCCAACTCCTGTAAGAGCTCCCTTATATACCACGGCAATAGATAGATATTGCTCAGTATACTGTTGGAAGTGGCTGCCCCGTTTGTTGGCGGTGTCAAAAGAGACTGCGCCAAGGGAGGGGGCGATAACTTTGAGCTGCCTGCTGTTCCTCCGGCTGCTGTGGCATTTCCTGTTCCCAAAGTGTTGGATGGGGCAGTATTAGTCACCACTAAACTCTCCCTCGATGAGATACGCCTCACGCTGGACGCTGTCAGTGAAGTTGCCTCCCTTCTCGTCGTGTTCACTACGCTTTTCTTCAACGGCTGCAAATGGTTCAAGCTTGTGGTCTCAATGGCATGCTTAATGGAATTGAAGTAAATCTCGTTGTTCAAGTATATCTTGCTGTGGCCACCTTTCGAGATACTCCCCATGCATATCTTGCTAAGCTCTGACAACAACCCAAACTCCCCGTGACCCAAGTTCATGAGCATCAAGATGATCTTGATGAGGACAATCATGAAGTTTGGGTAGTCACAATTCTCGCTGACGTTTATGCATCTAAATAGGTTAGGATGTCTAAGGTCAATGCATAGCGACGAATACATTGGAATCAATTGATCGTTTATCGATCCAGACAATGTGATCTTGACGTTGCTTCCGATAAGCTTTTGAATACTGGTTTGCAACATCACACTTTGCTGGCTTGCCGGTTTCTGAAATTCAAACAACTCGTTCAAAATCTCCTTTTCCGTCGTCGTATAAGCTCTGATGACAATCTTGTTGTCCAAACCTTGAAATGGACCTTGCAAAATGCCTGACATGCTCAAAAGACCAATCTTTTGCATACTGGGCCTTAAATGACCCATCTCAATCAACTTGGCCAATAAATGAATTGCAACAGCACTGCCCTGAGAATGCCCAATGACGAACAAAAAGTCACAATTCAGAATCAAGTGCACCCAATTCAAAAGTAGCTTGTACAAGTTATCAACTCGGCTCGAGATCTTTCCCTTACCCTCTAGTGAGATTGTGTCGATTTCGACTTCTTCATCGTCCTCTATGTCCTCGCATTCAAGCCATTTGTAGATTGACTTTGTAGCCTCATCTGTAAACCTCATAGAGTTCCCGGTAGACTCTCCGATAAGCGCTTTTACCATTTTGAAGGGGAAAAAGCCGTGAATTCCAATGATGACAATCTTCCGGATTTTGTTAGCCTTCTTTGTTGCAATGTTTGATTCGGTAGATTTATATAAATGCGCTTCGCTTGTCTGGTCCTTGAAAAGGAAGTGCTCGCCTAGAAGTCGTAACTTAGTTCTCACGGTTAAATGTCTGAAGTTTTCGTCAACTGTGGGTGTGACTAGGAATTTTCTGTACGTTGAAAGTATTGATCTGGTGGAGATTATTGAAGATGCAGAAGATGCCACTGGTACAGGCGAAGTTTGCTTGGACGGAGGCTTCCCGAAAGTGGCTGATCCATTGTTCAAGTTGGGGGACGTCACCTCGGAGTTAGCACCAGATCCGCTATTGCTAGCACCATTCAAAATTAATTGGTCTCGTTCACCATTAACAAGTGGTGAATTTGTCTGGTTTTGAGCCGAGAGATGGCTCAGAGGATCTAGTTGAGTATTGTGATTCTTATTTGTAGTTTTATTTCCAATAGCGTTAGTACCGCTAGATACAGTTGGGTTTGTCGGAGCTGCTGCAGCTGCTGGCGCATATGGAGCTGGCTGGAGGCTATTTTCTTGGATTTGGTTCGGAATTAAGGGGACCTTCTTGTACTTGTATCTGACTGGCTGATTCTCTGTTTTCGTGTGACTCACGGATAACTCGCCATACGCGGATCCGCTCTGACTCCTGTTGTTTCGAAATGCGTAATGTAGTGAGTCTTTATTTGCTTCGATGGCTAGTCGAGCGGATCTCAATAGATCGTCGTCCGAATTGGCTTCGCCGTCATCGTTTTCAGAACTTCCGAATGGGTTCCAGACCCATGAAAACCACGAAGACTGTTCTGGCGATGGCGAAGATTCTTCCGAATGCTTTGTGGAATCCGTTCCGTTTTCCAATAGTGGTGTTGTTTCATTATTTGTACTCTGAATCGTGCTATCTATCCCTGGATAGATATAACTGACCACAGAACTCATTCTTCTATATGTAGGTGACCAGAACGTTTCTGTTTCAGATATTTGAACTTGGCTCAAAGGTGAAGCCTCTCGCTCTTGTGTTATGCCATTGTTACCCTCTTGTGATGCTTGCGGGATTGGTTGCTGCAGGCTGGCCGGCTGGGACGCATCCTCTTCCACGGTCTCACCCCAGGGCCACCAATTTGACTTCCTCCTATCCACCGCCGTCCCAGTGGCGACACTGGTCTTCCGGCTGCTAGCTTCAGAATTTTCTCGCGATGCTTCATTGATAGTTGTGAGGTTATCCTGCTGTGACTTCTGGTTCGGCACAATGCGTTGCTGGTGGCCCTGTTCGTTCCGTTTTTGTTGGTCATGCTTAGTATTGTTGTTGCCATCGCTCGCATTCGTATCTATTCCATTCTGATTCTGATTCGGCGTAAGCGAAAACCCCCAGTTGAATCCATTTGACATTTCTTTCCCATACAGATAGTACTAGTGTGCCTAATTGATCAGGAAATGGTTATGGTTTGCCAATGTTTTTGTGCAAGCGTAGGATTGTAGAAGCGACTAAGTATAAATCAAGCTTTTTGTTTGCTGCACTAAAATAATATATGCTATATAAACAAAGAGCAGTGTGTATGAAATTCAGTGGCGGTTGTGTAGCAAGCCTAATGGCATTACCTGTTTTCGATATGGGTATGCAGACGGATATATGCCTCTGGTGTAGAGAGTATGAAAAGCTTAGAGCTGAATTGGAATTTGAATGTGGAATTCTTCTGGCCTGCCCCAGTGTCAAAAGTTGCTTATAGATTCTATTTCGCTGTATTTGCCTGTGATTTACAGGCCCAAAAAAAAAAAAAAAAAATAACCATTGCACTTATCGGACTGCATACCAGCAATCCATGATATCACTGAACTTCTCAGGTTACTTCCACACTTTGTCTATTTGTAGCGCCTGCTTCTTCAGAATTACTACAGTCAAATATAGAACAATTCGATTGCCATATGTCATGGGAAGAGCAGATATTAAAGAAGATTGAAATACGAGATGAAATCGAGAGGAAAGATTTGGTTTACTTGCGAGCATTTGATGAGCTCATTGTGAGAGCCACAAACGCCGAGAGGTTGTTATCGTCGGCAACACCAGACGAAGCAGATCTTCCAGCAGTGGAGCCGCACTCGAAACCCAAGTCCAAGCTGGATACCTACGATATAAGCCCTGGGGAAGGTAGGAAGTTGAATGAAGAGAACTTGGCGCTAAAGGCTGCAAACAGTAAACTTACTGAGAAGTTAAACTCGCTAGACTTCGAGAACGAGTCCAAGAGGGCCAAGATACGATCGTTAGAGCAGGCAGATCAGAAGAACCTCAAGCTTATAGAATCCCTTAGGCACAAGATAAACGACTTGAAACTCGAGATTCGGGAAAAGAACAAGTCTATTGAGATTGTGAATGATGAGGTCTTGAGTAACCTGATCCAAAATAATGTCCTACAAAACAGAGTCAAGGAACTCACCGTGGAGAACGAGGGGTTGATCAAGAGATGGATAGATAAGGTCAAAATGGATGCAGAGAGAATGAACGAAGTAAACGAGATGTTGGAAGAACGGTGGAAAGTCAATGAGGCCAGCAGCAAGTCAAACGTAAACGACGGAGAATAACTAAATAGAGTAAGGGTCAAGGATAGTTCCCCCACACAAGTTTTACCCTTTGTTTACCATGAATAAAGATAATACAAATCTTAGCAGTTATTACAATTCCAAATCTCAAATTGTGAAAATATCCATTCTAACTAATTAAAACTCCCCCTATCTTCATGTCATTGCTCCTGGCATCCAAATCGTAAACTATAAAAAAAGAGAACACGGGCTCGGCTCCTTATTTTGAGGTGTCAACAACGTATCTACCTAAAATCTTACCAGCTTCCATCAACTCGTAAATGTGTGGAAGTTCGGATAAGCCAACAACCTTGATTGGGCACTTGATCAAACCTCTGGAGAAGAAGTCAAGAGCTTCAGCAGTGTCAGCTCTGTTACCGACATAAGAACCTCTGATGCTGATAGATCTGACGACAGCATCGAAAACGGAAGCGTGCACCTTGGCACCAGCTGGTAAACCAACTAAAACAACGGTACCACAGGATCTGGTGTAGTTAACAGATTGTTCAATGGCCTTTTCGGAAACAGAGACATTGATGGCACCGTGGGCACCTCCAGAGGTGGCAGCTTGAACGTCAGCAACGATATCCTTAGAAGTGGTGAAGTCAACGAATGCCTCAGCACCCAAGGACTTGACGAAGTCGCCCTTTTCGGCACCACCGTCAATACCGACAACTCTGTAACCCATGGCCTTGGCGTATTGGATGGCAAGAGAACCTAAACCACCACCAGCACCGGAGACAGCGACCCATTGACCAGGCTCTAAGTTGGCGGTCTTCAAGGCCTTGTAAACAGTGATACCTGCACATAAAATTGGTGCAGCCTGGGCTAAATCAGTGCCTGGGGCAATTCTGGCTGCGTGAACTGCATCAGCAGTTGCATATTGTTGGAAGGAACCATCGTGAGTGTAACCGGATAAGTCAGCATCTGGACAACTGGATTCGTTGGACTTTTGACAGAATTCACAGCCCAAACAAGATCCGTTTAACCACTTGACACCAGCGAAATCACCGATCTTCCATCCCTTGACGTTTTCACCCATGCCAACGACGACACCAGCACCTTCGTGACCACCAACTAATGGCAACTTGGTTGGAAGTGGCCAGTCACCCTTCCAAGCGTGTAAATCGGTGTGGCAGACACCGGAGTACTTGACATTGATCAAAAGCTCAGTGGACTTTGGAACTGGAACTGGGATTTCCTTGTATTCCAATGGACCACCATTGGTTTCAAACACAACAGCGTGTTGAGTCTTTGGGATTTGTGGAGCAGACATTATTAAATTATTTGTACTTTTTTTTTTTCTTTTACTAAGTAACTAGTACAATATCAATTGCAATGGTTAATCTAGAATGTAGAAAGTGAAGAACAAGAAGAGGAAAAAGAAAAGGAAAGGGAAAATCCTGAGAGAGCAATTGTAATGGAGGAGAAATTCAATTGACTTATATACTCGTAAAAATAATTATTGGAGATGAGAGATAACAGTAGCATAGAGACCCAGGGCATGTGTCTCTTTGTGCATACACCGGTCTATGTGTGTTACGTGCCGTACATTGTCACTGCTTGTACCACACCACTTAATCAAAAGACAATAAGGAGGTGTGAAAAATAAATATATGCAAGTTTGCCTTATTATTCTGCCCAATCATTCTTCCGCACCCCTCCTTTCGGACAATTGCCAGAATTTCAAAGCAAACGTCTCGCTACGGTTTGTGCTTACATGGCCAACTCCGGTGGAGGTGGGGAGACAAATGATGGCCCCGTTTATTGTCCGACAATTATATGCTGATCATACTAAAAAATAAAATAAAAAAAAAAGAATTAAGAAATGACTAAAAAATACGTTAAAGTTTGTTTGTACGGAAAAACCGATCTTATCATCTGATGACCTCACCTGATTCCCATTTGTAGCGTTGCCGCATCTCTCATGCGCTTAGGTGGCATGTTGCGCGCAGAAGACAATAACATCTCCATTCCTTCGGTCATCCCAATGGAAGTAACTATTGAAAAATCGCTTGCATTCGACATATTTCTCGCCTAAAACTTCTTGAATTAGACTCTCTGCAGGCTGGAACACAATTAGGCGTGAGGGCCAGGCATACTTCTTGTTCGTTTGCTTGATGTCGGCATCTATTTTAAGGTTGGGGAAATTCGACTCGATGAATTTTTTGGGATCGTCGAAGAAATTGTCCGATTCGTCTCTGTAGTTACGAATTTCAGTTTGCAAATCATAACCCGTGCTTGTCAAGTGCAAGGGAGGCTCGCACGTGAGCGCCCATCCCAATGTCTGTTGCTCCTCATCGAATGCCTTATTGTGTAGATAGCTTTGCCATGGGGTTGAATGGCAGGGTGTTAAGAACCCGAACGAAACTTGTTCTTGCTTGAGATACTGAATCACGTCGATCACTCCTCTTTCCTGTACCCTAGTGAAAAAGAATGCGATGAGCGCATTCACCGCGACAATTACAATTATCAAGTTTCTCTTGATGGCTGGCGCCAACCTCAGCTTCCCGGTGGAGAACTCATCTACTGATTTGGCGATGAATAGCGTGAATAATGGCTGGAGTGGGTAGATGAATCTGAACTCCTTGTGCTTGATAAAGGAAAACCCTCCAACTACAACGATGGACGTGATCCCGAGAATATTCTTATAGCCACCAAGCACGACTAAGTAGTGCAACAAAAAGGGTAGCAAAGTTAGGGACATCAACGGGATCGCTTGGAAAATGTAGAAGTGCCATGGTGCAACCCCGTAAAATATCGATAACGATTTGATTACGTTGAATTCAATAAAGTTGTACACTGGGAAAGTCAACTCACCGTAGTACAAGTAGTCTACCCCAGAGTTTAGTAACAATATGGTTGCAAGCTCGGCAAGTAAATATGCTATCAACTTGCTAATTTTGGTATAATTAGGGCTCAAACTGTGAATTAGATGAGCTCCTAAACATAGCCAGAGAATTGCATTAGTTGGCCTCACTATACAACTGACTATCCCAAAGAAACTGCTTACTAAGACGCTCCTTATGTACGCAGGTTCTTCTTTTGTTCTATTATTCCACGGCCAGTAGCTCAAGGCAATTGTAGTTAACACCATTTCGAGGTTGTTTGAGAACGAACGCGTAATGATATACCAATTGAATGGATTCACAACAGATACCATTAGCCCAATCTTGGCGATCTGCAAATATCGTCTTTCGTTTGCGTAGTAGCTACATATGAATTTGTAAGTATATAGTTCGCCAATTGCTGCTATCGCGGCACCAAGCAACTTTGGCAAAATTATAACTAGGTCAAACTTGTCGTTAGGGTCGGCAAGGGATGCAAGTTTGTATGCTATGGAATAGAGTAAAGGGTGGATTGCAGAACGAAGCTTCTCCGTCCATTCCCAGGTTATATAGCCATATCCAAATGCAAGCTTGTGTGCTGGCTCGAGACACTGAAAGAATTCGTCTGCTTGAAAGAATGTACGTGTAGTCAAGGCATTGAATGCTCTGATGATAAATAGTGAGAAGAAGATGGATCTACTCGATGGTGTGAATGTAGCTACACCATCTCGTTTTTTCGTCTCCAGATCAATCAATTGGGTAGCACGCCCTGTCGTACCCGCAGAGTTCTTCTCTCCTTTCGCCTTTCTTTGTCGAAACGACGACATTAGTTTTTTGAAAGTACTCTACAAGGTGACACGCAGATGCATGCTTGTGTTTTCTTTTTTTTCAAAACGTAGCCATTTTTTAATTTTCGTGTCTCACTTTACGCCTACGACTTCTATTTCTAATGACTATCGGTTGCTACACAACGCTGAGAGTAAACTGTGCCAGCATTAACAATTCGATTGAAAAGCAATTACATATGATCATTCTCTGTATGGAACCAATGGATATCTCCGAGTATGACTCTCGCATACCTACTGCGAAAGGGTGGGTTTCTCCAAACTGATGGCTCTGAAAAAATCAAAGTCGTCTACGACGCTGCTTATTAAGCATGTCCCAGCTTTTCTCCGAATTGCCTATTTGGTCTTCGGCCGCGACATGAACAATTTTAAGCTTTGATGTGAATAATCAAATCAAAATCTGTATAAATGGCCATCATTCTTTTCTAACAGTCGCTTTGCCAAGTACCAATTGCTGCTTCGACAGAACGTCATCTTAACTACATGACCGTAACTGTCTTCATATCCGGTGCCACCGGGTTTATCGCGCAGCATATCATTGTCAAGTTGCTCGAGAAAGGCTACGCTGTTGTTGGGTCGGTAAGGTCAGAGGCAAAAGGTGAAAATTTGAAAAGGAACTTCAATTCAAAAGACTTTTGTTACGAGGTGGTGGACGATCTTGAATCAAAAGGTGCTTTTGAAACAGCGCTAAGGAAACATCCTGAGGTTAAAGTATTTCTTCACACCGCTTCTCCAGTTACCTACACGCCTAAGGACAACGAAAAGGACGTCATTTTACCTGCAGTCAACGGAACCAAAAATGTATTGCATGCAATCAAGGAGTCCTCTCCACAGATAACGAGAGTGGTACTAACCTCCTCTATAGTATCTCAGTTAAGTTTTGCTAACCGCAGCAAAATAGTTGACGAAAACTCCTGGAACGATATTACGTATGAAACGGCTAAGTCAGACGGTGTGGCCGCTTACTTTGGTTCAAAGACATTTGCAGAGAAGGCAGCATGGGAATTTTTAGAAACTGAAAAGCCAAATTTTTCGTTGGTTACTTTTCATCCTGTCTTCGTATTTGGACCGCAAGCATTCGATCTGGATGCTAAGGGTGCCCTTAATTTGTCAAATGGGTGCATCACTTCAGTGCTTGAACTAAAGCCTGGACAAGAGATAGTTGCAAACAAAGACGTTTTCGTCGATGTTAGGGATGTGGCAGACGCACATATTATAGGGTTTGAGAAGGCAGACGCTGCAGGAAAGCGGCTCATTATTTACAGTGGCTGCTTTACGAGTCAATCCATATTGGATATTGTGAACCAAAATGTCCCAGAGTTGAAGGGTAAGATACTTACTGGAAGTCCTGGAAGTCAGCCTGTAGGTGAATCTCTGATCAACGATGCGAAATCGAGAGAATTTTTGGGCATCCAATACATCTCGCTAGAGAAATCGGTTACAGATACAGTTAGACAGTACGTTGAGAACAGTACTACACCGTTCAACTCCCCTCATTTGAGGTGAGGCAAAAGGAGGTGCCAATTTAAGTTGAAGTATATTGATTTAAAAACGGCTCTTGAATAGCTTCAATCATGAGGGTATAAATTACGGAAGAACCACCTCAGAATTGATTAAAAACTCTTTGCATGAACATGCAGATACCAATACACAAAATCCGACTATTTTTTTTTGTAGAACAATCAATGCATACGAAACGGATCTCTTGGTAGTGATGTATGCTTGTTCAATGACGATAGATGTAACTGTGTAGTTGTGTGTAAAGCGGTAACCCTTTAAATCTTGGTGTGGCTGCTCAAAATAAAGTTTGAATTGAATTTTTCACTCATGTCCTCAATTTAAGAAACTTAATGTGGTTGCATTATAAGCTACATACGTTACATACTAGACGGCCAAGATAAGCTGATACAAATCCACACATTCAAAAGATGCATTCGGGGTAATCGTAAACGAAGAGTGGTGAAATTAACCCCTTTATTTTGATTACTAACAATGTATGTTTAGTTTGGGCTATACTCCCTTAAACTTTATTTCTTGCCTGCATTCTCTTAGTAATTGCTCTCAAATTATTTTCTGTGGGTATCGATTTCATTACATTCTGGGCACACAGATGTGGTATAAAAGGCCACTGTTTGGCCGGATGAAACTTCTTTAATGTCTTTTAAATCTACGAGAGAAGCCTACAAATCTTTTCAAACGAACAACTAGTATATATTTATTCCACAATGTCCAAGACCGTCTTCATCACTGGTGCAACAGGATTCATCGCGCAACACATTATTAAGCAATTGCTCGCCAAAGGCTACACTGTTGTTGGCACTGTTAGAACAACCGCTAAGGGTGATGCCTTAAAGAAAAACCTCAATTCTGACAAGTTCTCTTACGAAATTGTGGAAGATCTTGAATCTGAAGGCGCTTTTGAAAAAGCATTGAAGAAACACCCAGAAGCCACTGTTTTCCTTCACACTGCATCTCCTGTTACGTTCCAAGCCAATGACTTAGAAAAAGACATTATTTTGCCAGCCATCAATGGTACTAAGAATGTTCTCGCAGCAATTAAAGAAGCAGCCCCCCAGATTAAAAGAGTAGTCTTAACATCATCGGTCGTTTCTCAATTGAAATTTTCTGATTTGGGTGCTAAGGTAAACGAAGATTCCTGGAACGATATTTCTTATGAAACAGCCAAGTCAAACGGGATTGCAGCATACTTTGGTTCCAAAACATTTGCCGAAAAGGCAGCTTGGGACTTCGTAAAGAATGAAAAGCCAAACTTCACTTTAACCACCGTTCACCCGGTCTATGTCTTTGGTCCACAGGCATTCGACCTGGAAGCCAAGGGCGAATTAAACACATCAAATCAATTCGTCAGTTCATTGTTGAAGTTGAAGCCAGGTCAAGAGAAGGACGTTCCTACAGATGCTGGACAATTCGTCGATGTCAGAGACACAGCTGCTGCTCACATTATTGCTTTTGAGAAGGAAGGTGCAGAAGGCAAGAGACTTTCCACTTCAAGCGAAGGTTTTACTAGTCAAGTTCTTTTGAATATCATTAATGAAAATATTCCACAATTGAACGGGAAAATTACCAAGGGAACACCAGATGCTCAGCCAGTTGGTGAAAGTAATGTTGATGATGAGAGATCAAGGGAATTCTTACAATTGAAGTACAAGGGATTGAAGGACTCAGTTGTTGAGGCTATCAACCAATACCTTGAACAAAACAAATAAATCCATTTTTTGAATTTTGTTTGGTTTAATTAATGAACGTAATCTGTGAACTTTTTAGTGGCTTTGTGGTTTCTGTAGTATTACCAGCACCTTGCTGTGAATTATTGTGTGCTTTGTAACTGAGCTAAACATTTCACTCAAGTTTGGCCGCAATTTTTTTTTTTTTTTTGTCGGCTTCTCATTCAGGGTCCTTTCGCATATTCTTGCATCACCGTTTAATTATACCTAAAGCAGCGAAGCTTAATGTGTATATCCACAAGAGACATTTTCTGTCGACGGGAAACTTAATTTGTAACCTGTCTTCTCGTTGATTTGTAAGAGATTTTTAATCTGAGACATCACCTCCTAGTTGCACAACCAAAACCTTTCTTTGAAATGTTGCATATTTTGCTCACTTGCATTTTTCACCTTTTCATAGGATAAGAATTTCTGCCAACCCGTTAATGTGGCTCTTGGTTTGGTTTGCAGCCACTATGGCCATATGTTTACATACTACCCCGTATACTGAGCTGAATTTATCATTAGTTCGCTCATACGTACATTCTGCTAACATGATTCTATCTTTGTGATTTCAGCCATCGGCACCACCATCAATATTTTCTACTGAGATTCGTTGTGTTTCAATTACATCTCAGAACTTCTCTGTGTCATTGCTGTAATGGCTTTATAAGGTTACAATGGGATGGAAACGTCATTCATAATACTTAGTTTTAATGAAGTTCGGGCAAAACATAAAATGTGAGGAACTTTTTAAACCAATATCAGATCCAACCCAGGTACACAATCCAATTGTATCACCTTTGCCCCTCTCTCTCTTGCTATAAGGTTCAAACGGTAACTTGAAATCGAATTAGTAAGTGTTTGCTGTAAAATTGCGCAGAATTGAGAGTTATGTCAGTGTATTTGCAGCTCTTTGTCCATCTGCCGCAAAATCTTCTCACTACGTTTTGATTTATAAGAACCTCCTAAAAAATAATCGTGGAGTTGTGGGCGGCAAGAATTATTTTTTAGGTTTTTGCTGCTGGGATTATTAATCGAAAAATAATTTCTTTTTCGATACATTTAACTCCGAACGCCATACAGTTGAGCTCACAAAATTCACAAAGTTTGAGCAAGCAGTTACAATTCTTGTGCTTATGAGGTTCACAGATTAGTTTGCATAGTAGTCTACCTGTCTTCTTACTTGATTTCTGTGCCAAATAGAAGTACTATTCCTCCCTTGATATGTCAGCCATGTAGCCTTTGCTTCAGCCGTTGAACGGTCGTTTCTTCGTTGGGAATAAAACCCTAAACCCTAAATAAGCTAAGAAAATCAAATTCCTTTCGGCCCCTATTCGTGCATTGCGTCAACACCAAAAATCCTGCCGCAAGATTTGTCAACATTCTTTCCAGAAAATGCTATTCTCTGAAACTACCAAGCACGTAAGCACGGATGTATCGCTAATGAATGAAACTCAAGGTTTGGGCAATTCGATGACAAATGATTTCAACTTCAAGCGTTGGCATCCTTGCATGGATCTGGTATAAAATGAGTATGAATTCATTGGAAGTTGTACAAGTTTGAATTGTTTCAATCACTATCCAAAAGATAAATTAATAACTCCACAAACAACAACACTCAAATAAATACTATAACAAAATGACTACATCTGTTTTCATCTCTGGTGCAACTGGCTTCATTGCCCAGCATACTATCAAGCAATTGCTCGCAAAGGGTTACTCTGTCGTCGGTACAGTCAGAACTACTGCAAAGGGTGATGCCTTAAAGAAAAACCTCAACTCTGATAAGTTTTCCTACGAAATCGTAGATGATCTTGAATCTGAAGGTGCTTTCGAAAATGCCTTAAAGAAGCATCCAGAAGTCACTGTTTTCCTCCACACTGCTTCTCCAGTCACATTCTCGGCTGGTGATCTCGAAAAGGATATCATCTTACCAGCTATCAACGGTACAAAGAGTGCACTTAAGGCCGTGAAGGAAGTTGCTCCACAAATCAAGAAGTTCGTCTTAACTTCTTCCGTTGCTGCCCAATTGAAGTTTTCGGACTTGGGTTCTCAAATCGACGAATCCTCATGGAACGACATTACCTTAGAGATTGCCAAGTCCAATGGATTCGCTGCCTACTTTGCCTCCAAGACCTTTGGTGAACAAGCTGCTTGGGAATTCATCAAGAATGAAAAGCCAAGCTTCACCTTCACCACTGTTAACCCTGTCTACGTTTTCGGTCCTCAGGCTTTCGATAAGGAAGCTAAGGGTGAATTAAATGCCTCAAACTCCCTCATAAGCTCTTTGCTCAAGTTGACTCCAGAACAAGACAGTGAAGTTCCAGACCAACAAGGAGGATTCGTTGATGTTAGAGATGTTGCCGCTGCTCACATCATTGCATTCGAAAACGAAAACGCCGTTGGTAAGAGAGTCACTGTTAATGCTGAAGGTTTCAACAGTCAAACCCTTTTGGATATCATCAACGAAAATATTCCACAGTTGAGCGGTAAGATCGCCAAGGGTTCTCCAAAGAGTAAGCCAGTCGGACCAAGCAACATCAACGATAAGAAGTCAAGAGAGATCTTGAACTTGAAATACAGAGGATTAAAGGAATCTGTTGTCGACACTGTTGCTCAATTTGTTGAACAGAACAAATAGGTAGTCGGAATCTTTGGGAAGGCTTTATCTTCATAGTTTATAGATCGAATTTGCAGCCGTACTGCATAGCTTAGTATAGCTTTTTTTTTTTAATGAGAAGAATTTTAATAAGGAATTTCGCATATTGTAGGGGCTTTGAAAAACTGAAAAATGGAGATCGACTCTTCTTTCCGACACCACTGAATAGCGCACTTAACTTCTACACTTTATCACTCCTCAATGTTTGTTAGTGGTAGCAGAGGAGTAAGATCATTAGCAAGAGCCCTTCTAGCTGGCAGGACATTCTCCAATTCATGCATATCGCTGAGTGACTTCTCCCATGTTGTAATTGGCGGTGGGGTCGTTGGAACTGCGATAAGCGCCGAATTGCAGTCTCAAAACGATAGCAACGTCCTCTTATTGGAGCAACACGAAAAATTGGGCATGGAAACTACTGCTAGAAACTCCGAGGTTATCCATGCTGGTCTCTACTACCCAAAAGATAGTTTGAAAGGTAAATTCTGTATAGCTGGAAAAAACAAGATCTATGACGCTTACAATCTGGGGAAATTCAATTCAGTCCAGGTACCACTAAAACAGTGTGGAAAATGGGTGGTTGCACAGGATGAACTTGAAATGGAGTATCTTGAGAAGTTGAAAGCCCATGCTGACGACGTAGGAGTTCCCACAGAGCTTATCAGCCGCGAGGTTGCTCTGAAGAAGGAGACTAGTATCAATGTGGGGTATGGTGCCTTGGTATCCCCCACAACGGGGATTATTTCCGCTCACGATTTGACGTTGTACTTTGAAACACAGTTTGAAAACCAAGAGGGCACAATCTCATTGAACACCAAATTAGAGGGTATCGAATACAACAGCGGAGAAAATAACTATACCCTTAGGCTACTGGACACGACGGAAGGAACCCAGTTTGAAGTTACCGCTGATAATGTGGTCAATTCTGCAGGCTTGAACGCTGCTAAAGTTTCAAACATGCTCTTGCCGGAAGATAGACATATCAAGGGCTACTTTGCCAAGGGCTCTTACTTTGGCTACCTGCCAGAGACACCAAGAAGCAGCAAGGTAGCAGAAGTCTTGATTTATCCATGCCCCAACCCAAACGCTTCGTCACTAGGTATTCACTTAACTTTTGATCTTGGTGGGCAGGTCAGATTTGGACCTGATTTAGAATGGTTGGACGTCGATGAAGCTGAAGATATCGACTACGATGTAAGTACCTATAACTTGGAGCCAGCTTACGAAGCAATCAAGAGATACTTCCCCGAGATTACCTTGGGCTCCTTGCAACCATCGTACAGCGGAGTTAGGCCAAAGATTTTGTCGCTATCCGAAAACAAGAAGCAGTTTGCCGACTTCATCATCAGAGAAGAAAAGGACTACCCAGGGTTTGTTAACCTATTGGGGATTGAGAGTCCAGGCTTAACTTCTTCGTGGGCAATTGCAGAATATGTCAGGGATATATACTACAAATGATTAATTATTAGAAATAGACGATTTTACATTCATTTCTCTCCAAGGGCATCAATTACCCTTCAAGTTCTATATTGTAACTATTTACAATGCAAAGCGTTGCGCATATTAAGACTATATCTTCCTCCTCTTCAATTGTACATTCTCATCGTTCTCCAAAGCATCCGCATTTTCTTCATCATCTCCATCCCCGATGTCGTTCTTCGGTAACTGGCTTGGAATCGTTGGAAATGGTAGTTCTGTGAAATATTCGTGTAGTAACGCCTGCGTCAGTGTACATCTTTTGCCTGGGTTGAGTTCGGTGAGGTAGCAAAGCAAATTCAAGGCGGTTTCAGTGGCAGCACTGAATCTATTCCTCAACTCTTGTCTTGATGGTGGCGGATACACTTTAAGAGCGTTGTAGAGTGGTAAGTTGGATACATTGGGCCACTTTTGCTCTGTGGGCGTGCCTAAGGCTCTGAAAGTGACATCAATCTGGTCAATGTCATCCTTTCCTGGAAGGTATGGCGTTCTCAACATCAATTCTGCAAATATGATACCAATGGACCATATGTCTACAGCTCCCGTGTAATGCTTGGCTCCAAACAACAATTCAGGTGCTCTGTACCATCTGGTGACCACATTGGAAGACAAATCTTCATTGGCATTACCCAAGGATCTAGCCAACCCGAAATCCGCAATCTTCAATTCGCCATTAGGCGCCAACAACAAATTATTTGGTTTCAAATCACGGTGTAAGATGAAATTTCTATGACAATGGTGAATACCACGCAATGTCATCAATAGCCAGGACTTGATATCCGATGGTTTAAACACCACTGAAGTGTTCTTTATGAGTACTTCGAGATCGCATGGCAAAAATTCTAGCACTAAGTTTAAATTATTTGTCGCCAGGAACACGTCTATGAGTTCTATGACATTAGTGTGGTGTAGTTCCTGTAAGTACTTTACTTCCCGTAATGCTGACATGTCCAAACCATCTTTGAATAGTCCCGTCTTGATCTCCTTTATAGCGATTCTCCTATTGTTTTTCACCTGCTTCCCCAAGTAAACCACGGCATAAGTACCTTCACCAACCTTTTTTTCCTTCGAATACTTCAAGCTGGGCTGTTTCTGCGTTGTTACAGTAGCTGTAGTCGACATCGTCCTTCCAATTTCTAGAGTTATTGTTGAAAAAAGTGTAGAAGAAGCCGTGGAGAGCCAACTTGCAAGAAAAACTTTAGATGATTAATGGATGCTAGGTGAGCTTTCTATATGCCGGATTTTCAAGTCCAACAATAAGCCTCACAGAGTATTTGCAACCGAAAGAACCTGAGGTCTATAAAGCTCACTTCAGCTCGGGATTCCTGCTTCTATTAGATTAGATCCCTTTTTCACTATGTATGAACATTTTTTATCCCTCGCTTGGTAGTAATTTTGAGAGAAATTTGGATTTTCAACAAGCAGAATATTGAAGTACTACTGAATTCTGAGCAGAAGAGTCTCCTGTGCCCTATTTCGAAACAATATATAGCACGGTTGTATAGTGTAGTGGTTATCACGTTCGGTTTTGATCCGGTAAACCCCAGTTCGAGTCTGGGTACGACCTGTTTCTTTTTGCCAATTCCTATATCTTTTTGCTAATTATGAGTCAGTAGTTACTCACATTCTCTTGAGCTCTTTTTTGGTGCACTCTTTATTTTTTGGTCAAAGCTCATTATAAACATCTCCGTTTTGAGATAAAAAACAGCAAGGTTGTATAGTGTAGTGGTGATCACGTTCGGTTTTGATCCGGTAAACCTCAGTTCGAATCTGGGTACGACCTGTTTCTTTTTGCCAATTCCTTTATCTTTTTGCTAATTATGAGTCAGTAGTTACTCACACTCTCTTGAGCTGCAATTTTGGTGCACTTTTTATTTTTTGGTCATACCTATTAATAAACTTCTCCGTTTCGAAATAAAAAAACAGCAAGGTTGTATAGTGTAGTGGTGATCACGTTCGGTTTTGATCCGGTAAACCTCAGTTCGAATCTGGGTACGACCTGTTTCTTTTTGCCAATTCCTTTATCTTTTTGCTAATTATGAGTCAGTAGTTACTCACACTCTCTTGAGCTGCAATTTTGGTGCACTTTTTATTTTTTGGTCATACCTATTAATAAACTTCTCCGTTTCGAAATAAAAAAACAGCAAGGTTGTATAGTGTAGTGGTGATCACGTTCGGTTTTGATCCGGTAAACCTCAGTTCGAATCTGGGTACGACCTGTTTCTTTTTGCCAATTCCTTTATCTTTTTGCTAATTATGAGTCAGTAGTTACTCACACTCTCTTGAGCTGCAATTTTGGTGCACTTTTTATTTTTTGGTCATACCTATTAATAAACTTCTCCGTTTCGAAATAAAAAAACAGCAAGGTTGTATAGTGTAGTGGTTATCACCTTCGGTTCTGATCCGGTAAACCTCAGTTCGAATCTGGGTACGACCTGCTTCTTTTTGGTCCCCTCAATGGCACTTTGCTGATGGTAATATGAGTCTAAAAGTTTTATCTGTTCCATTCCCCTCAACGAATATTCATTGCTGCAAATATTTTTTTTAATGCTGCGTACTTTCATGCGCGCAACGACTCATAAATATTTATAGCTGCTAGTTGAAATCAGCGCGGTTGTATAGTGTAGTGGTTATCACCTTCGGTTTTGATCCGGATAACCCCGGTTCGAATCCGGGTACGACCTTTCTTTTTGCTAGTATGAGTCAATTGGTTATTAGCCAAGGATTTCATTCCCCAGCTTATATAATTGAAAATAGCTGAACTTGAAACAGTTATCCTCTTTACTTTTTTTTTTTCCATTACATGGACTCAGGACAAGATTACTCTGGTAGAAAATGCCTGACATTGTTATTGTAGGTGCTGGGGTAATTGGGCTTTCAACAGCTCTATATATCTGTGAAAATGCCAAATCGTTTGACAAGCTAAACTTGACGATTGTTGCAAAATATTTTCCAGATGATTCGTTAAATGAGACTGATTACACATCACCCTGGGCAGGAGCACACTTCCGTCCCTTCCCAAGTAAGAATGATGCTGAATTGAAGGAGTATCCCTTAACGAGGGTAACTCAAAAGATAATGCATAAGCTCGCTCGAGAACACCCAGAGTCTTCCGTTCAATTCGTAACGGGGGAGGAATACATTGAGGACCCTCCACAGAACTACTTGGATTTACCTGATTCCTACACATCTGAGATAGAAGATTTTGAAGTTATCGATGATAAGGCAAAATTGAGTGCAATGAAGGCCACTTATGGGACGAGATATAAAACCTGGGTCGTTAACCCACCGTTATACCTTAATTTCTTATTTAGCAAGCTCCGGATTCAATATGGGGTAAACTTTAAAAGAACAACTTTGAACAGCTTGAAACAAGTTTACTCGATTCCTGAGATTTCAAGTGGACCAAAGCCCACAATCATCAACTGCTCGGGGCAGGGACTCCAGTTTAACGGGGGATATGATCCGAAGTATATTCCCATTAGAGGGCAGACTGTGCTTATCAGGCCGCCTTTGCCTTTAGAAGCGAATCCCAACATCAACAAGACCATTACCCACCAACTGAAGGATGGAAGTTGGACGTTTTGTATTACGAGACCCCTTTATGGTGGTGTAATTATTGGTGGAACAAAGCAGCCGCATGATTTACTTAGAACGCCCAGGCAGTCCGATACAGACGAGTTGTTAGCAAGGGCTGCACTTATTTTCCCTGACTACATGAAAGTTGATCCAAAGACCAATAGAAGGTACTTTGATGTGTTCAAGACTAACGTTGGATTCAGACCAGCAAGAGAAGGGGGTTTAAGAATAGA
The DNA here is from genome assembly GCA_029581775.1 of Dujonia boleticola. Lineage (NCBI taxonomy): Eukaryota > Fungi > Ascomycota > Pichiomycetes > Serinales > Debaryomycetaceae > Dujonia > Dujonia boleticola. The sequence continues at coordinate 414,014 of JARGRU010000017.1, forward strand.
ATTGGAGGAACTCCCCGGTGGCTCGAAGGTCATTCATGCTTACGGCACTGCAGGGTCTGGGTATGAACTTTCATATGGTGTAGCTGATAAGGTGCATGGAATCTTGAAGACTTTGCTATCAGAAACGAAGTTATAGGTACAATTGTAATGTCAAGTTTGCGTTTTATTATTGATATTATATATATACTGTCGTTTCTGATAATACTATGGACTATATTATTCACTTTAGAAGTTATTTTTCGATTATTTATGAATTTTATGAATTTTTATTTCTATTGTCATTTCTTCTTTTTAGCTTAGATTCATCTCCTGGAATCATTCAAAGTATTTGAAAGCAAAGGTTGCAAAGGTGGAAGTGGCCAAGAAGAAACAGATCAAGTTGACTCCGACTTCATCGGCATATCCAACTGGCTTCTTTGCTCTGATATTTATAGTTCTCCAGACATACGTGTAGATAGCGTAGCCCATTGTGAATAAAGCGGTGATGAAGAAGCCAATGGCAGCAGTGACGGCACTTCTGTTACCGTAGTTGAGCAAAGCAGAAGCAGTGAATCCTAAAAGCATACCAATGGACAACCAACTCAAGAAGGTTCTTTCTGCTGCAAAGTAAACCTTAGGTTCGATTCTGATTGGAATACAGATGGTCTTACCCTTTGGCAACTTGTCTTTGAAGGTTTCGTTCAAGTCAAAGTTGGTACCGGGCTTGACCGTAAAAGTTCTATCATCGTTGAAGTAGTACAAAAACTTACCGTATAAGTGGTAGAAGAAAGTGGTAAGAGCGTTGTCTGAATTTCTTTGGCTGTAGTTGTTTGGTAACAATAACGGAGTTTGTTCGTCCAAGTCTTCTTCCAATGGGTTGATGTCGTTGGAGAAGTGAACTCCTCCGTAGCCAGAATAGTCAGTGGTGGTACCATCCAATAATTCTTCTTCATCCAATTCGCCTCCTGAGGAAGATGATATGTGTCTTTGGTTGTGATGGTGTCTTCTGATACCAATGTGTTCTTGAATCTTTGGCTTTCTGATGTCAACGTCCATTTGTGGTAACCAGAATGGTAACAAGTCAACATAGTCTGGTAACAAACTTGCACCACCGTGAATAAACTTGGAGAACTTAGGAACAGCTTCAACTAAATGAGATGCTACCAAGTCTCTGATCCACTGAGGAGGCTCTTGACCCAATTGAGTTTGCAATTTAACTTCCAAAACAGCGTATGGGAATCTGCAAATGTCAGCTTCTGGTAATTGACTGAATGGGAAATCAACACCGATATCCATTCTTCTCCAGTTACCATTTGTTCTGTCGTGGCCATCAAAGTTGTCTTCTCTAACCATGGATAATTCTGTATCCAAAGAGATACGGACTCTGGCGTCACCTGGCAATTGGAAAGCGGTTCTGTTGTAGAATGATCTCATGACTGGTCTCATCTTGTCCTTGATAACTCTGTATTGGACTTCCTTGGCTAATCTTTCCAAGTTGTCAATTTCTTGGACTGACTTCTTTCCGTCCTTTCTGGCCTTCTCAAAGGCTTGGGAAGCGGTGAATTCACCACTCAAGAAATTGTTCACCTTCTTTTCCTTAAGGGCAAATCTAGCCTTGACGGACTTTTCACCGGTCCAATCTTCTCTGTGGGTCTTTCTTTCGACGAAGATTTGGTCCGACTTCATACCACCGTACCATCTCAATCTGATAGCTTCGGCACCTTCGTCTTTTCTCAATCTACCGTAGTAAAGATCCATATCCTTGTTATCGAAGTAGATGGATGTGATGGCACTGTCCTCTTGGTCGAATTCCTTTTCGGCATTGAACACTAAAACTGGCAAGTGCTTCAAGATGACCAACTTCAACTCGGTGATGTTATCAGGGTGAACCCAGTACTTGGTGGTTTGTCTAACGAAATTTTGTTGAGAACCACCAGCTGCCGAGTCACCTCTGACTGGGTTACCTCTAGTTCTGACAAGGTCGTACAGTCTGGATAACTTGACGATCAAGTTGTCGTAGTTGTCCTTGTAGAATGGCTTGGCGGAGAGTCTGACAGCGAAAATTGGCTTCAAGGTGAACTTGGTACTCTTGTCGTGCTTCTTTAAGATTTTTTGGAAACCGGTGTAGTTCAATCTGGTGAACTTGGCCAAGTCGTGGACATCGGCAATGATATCAGAAAGTTCTTCTTCCAAGTCCTCGAAAACTTGCTCGGTTGGTCTTTCCAATGGGTTTGGGTTGTCAATTGCAGAGACAACCTCGTAGACGTACTTTTCGGAGTCCTTAATACGGCGATGGACTTCGGTATTCTTAACCTTGGTGAACAGGTAGACTTTGTCTAACTCGTTTTCCATCTCGGCGAGGAACTCCTCTTCCAATTCATTGGACCACTTGTTGTCGTTTTCCTTCAACCCTCTCTTAAGCAAATGCTTGAGTTCATCGTAATTGATATAGTAGAAGGAGTAGTCCTTGATAAGGGCTTCTCTTAAGTGTTCACCGAACTTCATGGAGGCACTAATTGACAGGTGAAAGGGGTGGGGGTAAAGAAGAAGTGAAGATAAAGAGCGATGAAATAAATTGAGAAGAAGAAGAAAAGCTTAACTGAATAATAATAATTTGAAATGACAATCGGTTACCCTTCTAAAATTTTCTCAGTACGCCAGTATTAAAGAAATTGATTGTGCATGAATTTTAATTAAAGCGCCTAAATAAAAAAAAACCCTAATAATGAGAAAAAGTAAATTAATGCAACAATATCATTGATACGAATAATTTTATTAGTAGAAGTGTATAGAGATTAATTATCGCAGACGCTGAATTTTATGGTTCTGTAGAGCGCAGCAGGGCCTCCTAGATAACCCATCGGGAGCAAATTCTTGGCCGGGCTCGATTCCTGTTTTCCTGCGAATCTGAAGCGTTTTCTTCTACATCAATTGGCATACCAACCCTTCCCTGCGTAACAATTCGCTGAAAAGTGAAATTGGTATTGTACCTTCTCCAACCGTCGTAGTGTTTCTTTTTTTTTTTTTTTGTCGTTCTCAGTAGCACAACACGTGGGCTACCCTTGGCTGATTATTCTGAAAGCGGCTGAGAAGACAAAAACAAACGCAGGAAAATATAAATGGAAGGTAAGGTTCCTGCACAAAACTTTATTTGAGAATAGAATCGTCAAGTCTTTATGTGGAATATGCGGCTTGTGCAGATGGTTGCAAAATAGAAAAGCCAGACTGAGAGATTCTCTAATCCGATTACGCTACGCTGTATACATCAACTTCTGTTATACGCTCTCCATTCAAAAAAAAATATGACTTTTATTTATTTTCGTTTCTATAATGCCAATTGCCTTCTGAAGGTTTACTTGCTTTTCTTTTTATTGTTACATTGAGATACCTGCAGTTAAGCCTCCGACAATGTCCTTCCTCTGCCTAGCCTTCTTTCCATGATGGCTTCGATATCATCTTCCTCAGGTCCGCTCCTTGTCCACCAGCTGTTCTTTCTGACCCTTTTCCCACTTGGCAAGACGTCAACGTCCAGCTTGTAGATAGCCTCTCCTCCATATGCTGAGCTAGGTTCATTGGCCGTGGTCAACGTACCCGCTCTCTTCCTCTGCATCGCAGATTGTTGGTATTCACTGGATACATCATCACCATCGGTCTTATACTTCTTCCTCAAAGTTGCCTTGTTCACAAACCCAATACGACTCAAAAGCTCTAAAATCTTCATCTTTACCGTCAGGGGTTGTCTCTCCATAGTCCATCCTTGCTTCAACTCATTCCATGATTTCTCTTCGAATAATCTTCTCATTTCGGTATCCTTTTCGATAAATTTGAAGAGCTCGTCGTCACTTGGCCTGAACATGAATTTGAACACCTTTAGCAAGATGTCAAAAAGGATGGGAATTGTGCTCAACACCAATAGAGATGCCCACCAACTTTGATCCTGTCCCCACATAGTTAAACCATAATCGACAAAGAAGATAGGAGACTGTTTGGCACGGTATAAGAACATGATTAAGACATTCCAACAAATGTACCCGCCAACAGAAATGATAAATGCAGCAAAAGCTGGCCATTGTCTGTTTTGCATTTCAATAAGTTCGCACTTGACATTGATAATTACAACCATTGCGCCAAATAACAAAGTTCCTAATGGAAACGTTGTGTTGTCACGTAAAGCTGTGTAGCCCCAAATTTTGGTTGAAGTGAATGAAACAAACATACTCTGTAATGCTGCAAGCAACATCCAAACGATGAAGACTTTTAAGTTAAATGCTTTGTACTCTCTTCCCTTTGAATACAATTCAGGAATTGCAATTAAAGTAGCAGGCTTCAAATCTCTATCGAACATACCAACACATAAAACACACAACGAAGTGAATAATGTATTGAACATTGACAATGACCATGGTTCGTACATTGAGGATCCTGAAAATAAAGTGTGCCTTTGATAAACAGCTTGCGTTAAGTAGAACATTAACTCCTTGTAAAATGTACATAAAACGAATTTGGAAGTCCTTATGTAGTTGTATCTCCCGTTCACTAAAAGTAACTTTAAAAGGAATCTGAACTGCGCAATTGCATAATCGGACGATCTTGCTGCTTGCAAACCTTCCTTACCTGTTATTCCAACACCAATATCTGCACTTTGAATCATTGCAATATCATTTGCACCATCTCCAATAGCCAAGGTCACGCAATCCTTTTTCAAATTTCTGATGGACGAAACCATGCTTGCTTTTTGAGAAGGGGAAGCTCTACAAACAATCGCAGAGTCAACTTCAACGCAAAATTCAATGAACAAGGACATTATTGTCAAGTCACTCTCAAAGTCTGCGAGAGTGGCTCCATCTATCACCACCACACAATGGGCTACCCTACCAGCTCTAATTTCAAGACTTGCTGATGTAATCCTTTGCATGAGTCCTTCTTTGCCTTCTTCTTGACTCAAAATGACCACTGTGGAATAATCCTTGATCAATCTACAGGAATATCCAATGTTTATAGCTGTTTCTCGTTTGTCACCTGTTAACATCCACATCTTGATCCCTGCTCTTCTCAATTTGTCTATAGTCTCGCTGACACCATCTTGTAATTTGTCCTCGATAGCACTAGCTCCTAAAAGTTCAAAATCCTGTTCAATGGTGGATCCTATTTCCTCAACTTTATTACTTCTGTCAACCAAGGCAGTCTTGGCTTCGCTGTACCTTCCAGACCAATCTTCATAGACAGATTTGTCCACCCATTTGAATGAATATAATAAAGTTCTCAATCCTTCAGTTGAGAACTCTTCGATATGCTCTAAAGTTTTCTCAATCAAAAATTCATCATTGACCAAAAGTTTATCATTGGGTAAATATTTTTTTACCTTGTCTTCTACCGGGTCACCATTGCCACGTGTACCCTGTTCTCCAAGCTTGTACTTTTGTCTTTGTTGTGACTTCAATGAATTTCTACTTCTGCTTGCAATATCATCTAATTGCTCGTCCTCTCTATTCATAAGATAGTTATCAATTGAATTCATTCTCTCAACAGGATCGACACTGTGTCTGCCAACACTCAAACTTCGGCGAAGTGAAGACAACGAATTCCGTGGCGAATTCTCATCGCCATTATTTTCCAAATCTTGCGAAAGTCTAGTTTGAAGCACGGCATCTGCTTCCATAGTCTTTCTATCATTGGAGCTTTGAGCAATTTCTTTTGCCTTGTTCATCGCAAGACTTCTATTTTTCAACCTTTCTAAAATGACATTGTCAGCTCCCTTGCAAATTACACAAATTCTTCCATCCGGAAATTTGACAACGACCGACATTCTCTTTCTAGCAGATGAGAACTCAATGACATCCAAGATTTCATACTCTTCGATCTTGTAATCATTTTCGAATCCCTCTGGATAGGTCTTAATTTTCAAAATCTTTTGCTTACGATCAAACACGACAAAGCCCAAATCTCTGGCCGCTTGCACAAGTGCCAATTCATCTGGAGATGCTGCTTGGTAATCAATCTCGTCATCTTCAGTGACTTCGTCAATGGGTAAGGTAATAACAGAGTTACTTCTGCTTATCGAGGATTCGTCATCCTCGTCCAGTTTTGTAGCCTTTTTGGGTAGACATGTGTTACAGATAGCAATACTGAGGAGAAAGAACTTCGCCTTCTTCGAAAACAATGTTTGAGGATGAGTCTGAATATACTTCAATAATTCTAATGAATTGAGTAAATCTTGTGACCTGGAAGGATGTGCGGTCGATTTCCAAGTAGTACTTCTTTGAATACTCCTGGCATCCATACTCTTCCTTGCTAGTTTAGTAGTACTTTCTGCACGCTCGACTGATTTGTTCCTCCCAAGACCGCTATTCAAACTTAAATCAAGGCTCCCATGTTTTGAGACTATTTCATCTTCTTCTGAAACATCCAAATCGTGAATCCAAGACACACCACACACGCTGAACTTTCTGAATATCATTAAATTATCAGTTAAAGTACCAGTCTTATCACTGAAAACATATCCAACTTGACCTAATTCTTCCAAAATAGTTGCTGTCTTTGCATCAGCAGGAGTATCACTCTCGATGTGATACATATCTATATCATTTTGGAGAAAAACTAGCTGCATTACCTTAATGATTTCCATTGTCACGTAAAGCGACAACGGAATTAAAGTGTTGTACATAATGATGAAACTCATTAATGTGGGTGCAACACCAGCGTCTTGGTCCATTATATACCAGTTCTTAGATCTTTTTTCGTTGTAAAGTATTCTCTCAGCCATAGTGGAAAATGCTGATAACAAAATAACTACACCAACCATAAAGAGAACAATATAGTTGATATTTTTTTGTAACTTAGGAGATTTGACTCTTGGGTTCTTGATATTATTCATTCTGATTTTTGTTTCTTCTCCTGAGAAGATAATCACTCCTACAATGGATTTAGTATTTCTCAAAATACTACCACGATAAACAACGTTATCTGAACCTAAGGCATGAGTCTTTCCATCGTCACTTTTGTAGCGGCCTTCAAAGTTATACAAATCCAAATTCGGATCCTCTACGGTAACGAGGGATTTATTGTTCTTCAATCCAGATACCGTTGAGTAAGTTTTGGAAAGTTCGGGCTGTGGGTGTTTTTGTTTCAAATTTGTTTCTCCATCTAGGGCCATAGTTTCCACGTAGCATTCCTGTGTTTCAGATGAAGTTCCTAAAAGTAATATGTCTGCAGGAAACCATTCATTCTCGTGAATCTTGACGATGTCTCCAACCTTCAACCTTTTCCACTTGGTGGGGCATTCCTTTATGTTGTGGGATCTCATCAACTTTCTGTTTGTATAAATTGTCGACTCTGGCTCCTTCGCAGGAGAATTTGGATTCACTTTTAGTCTATCAATTGTGTCTGGCTCTGTAACGCCTATGGTTTCGGTCATGATTGTGGATATGGAATGATTATCACTTGTATCGGGGCGTTGGTCCTGGCTCTCCTTCAAAACAGTACATAGTTTGTTGTTTTCCTCATTATCGTGCCCATGACGCTTCCAGTCGTCAAAACCTTCTCTGGCAATAGAAATAGACATGAAGATCAACAAGGGCACAATAGTTGTAAACTTCCCCGTTGTAGACCACGAAGGAATCATTTGCATAATGGCAACGGTCATGAAGTAACAATTAGCTAATTTGGAGAATTGAGCTTTGATTTGCTTGGGCAAAAAAGTATAAATGTTGTATTTTGCCAGGGTGACAATATTGTCACAGTACGATTCGTTTGTTCGCTCATCAATTAACTGCTTTGTGGCAGGGTCGTAGTATTGGCCACGGAAGGAATAGTTTACAGTGGTATGGTCTAATGCAATAGGTATGACTCTACCATCTTTTGATGGGGGTATATTTTTGATCCCCCTGATTTTATTTGAAAGTTTGATTGCGGAGGACACGAACTTTGAATGGGGTTTTCGTCTGGGAGGAATTGAGTACTCCTCCGATTCAGAGTTGTTGCTAATAGCACTACGAAGCTCGGTGGTGCTATTGGCGATGCTGGGATTTGAGTACTTACTCCGGGATATATGCTGGTACGGTTGGTACTTTGCGATGTTATCTACCAAGTCCGAGAGCATATCGTCTCCATGCTGATGGGTTGTCAGAGTATCTGAGCCTGATGACGGGACATATCTTTGGGGTGGCTCTATACTAATTTCGGGGAGGTTTTGCAGACTGGATGTGAAGTTTTGAAGCTCAAAGTCGGTGCCGCCATTACCGCTGCCGATTGGAGGGGATGCAAAGTGTTGTGATTCTTCAACTAACGTACCAGACTTGGGTGGAGAAGCTAAGCTCAGCTGTGGCGGAGTCTGTTGTGAAGTTGATGCTAATGAGGTTCCGGCAAAGGCCTTGTTGAAGAGCTGGGATCTAAGAGAGAGACCTCTCTTTCTGCCCGCGGGAGGTGGGGCAGTCGAGCTGGCAGGGGGACCCAAGAACCCTGATTCGGATCCCGAACCAGATCCTGAATCATGAGGATTCAGTTGTTCGTGCTGCCGCTGCGGATCTTCTCTGTTGAGATCTTGCGAATGATCGTTCCCATTCATGATCTGTGTCTAGTCGGCGAAACTAGTCTGTGGTTCGGTCTACACTCCGAACGAAACTCAACTGCGATAGCCTACGATCAAGATAAACTCGCTACTTCGGGGCCAAATCAGGGCAGAACGAAATTTTCTTTTTTTTTTTTTTTTTTCTGCGCATATACCGCATGTTTTCGGCGGGACTTGGCTTTACCAGCGACAAGGTTAGCTACGAGAGTTGGCACTGCCTCGCCTGCAGAGGGGGCGCAATACGCGAGAAAAGACCGAGATGCTTTTCAGGGCTTTTGTATGTTGAGGAAATAGTTACCGGTCTTATGAGTTGGGGCTCGGAAAGGCATCTATCAGCCAGTTTTCGCAACCATGCGCGTGGTAGTACATGTATGGTAGTATCTGATGTGGTGAAATTAGAATGCACCCCACCGTAGTTACTGCACTTTGTCTAGGCTCTTGAAACTCTCATATATTCAGCCTGCACATAAATATTCAATTACATATAACTGCCAAAAAGTACTGCCAGTAATGCCTAAACTGCACAACTTCTTACATTATCGTAACAAACAATCTTTCAGGGTCAAGTTAATAAGCAATTGCGCGTGTTACATAACAAACATAAAACACGTCAAAACAATTCGTCGGGTCTGTGGTTTGTGTTTGTCTTTTCTCTCATTGTGCTTATTAGGGCGTATACGACAAACGTATTAGTCACTGGTGCAGAGACACTGATAGCACGGAAGTGAGGACATGGCCATCAAATAAATATCGTGCACTTGGCTGCACAGGCTGCCTTGGTTGCCTGGATTGCGTCGAATGCCTCGTACCTTGACATCTCAATTTGTCACATGACCACAAACTACGAATTAAACTTTACCAATCATCTAGCATACGAATTATCTTCACTTGTTACATAAAATCGTAATTCGAACTGTACATTCTCTATCTTGCAGCCTAACTAAAATACCCCAAAAAAAAAGTAAAAAAAAAAAAAAAGAAACGTATCAAATAAAACGAACTATACCCGATGCCTGGACTTGCCTATAAGTCTAAGGTGGCTCTAACTTTGCCAAAACAGTAATCTTTATATTCTAAAACGTAATTTGCATTGTTCAACTCAACGATACCTGTGAGCTCAGAGACAATTTCACCACTGCCTCCAACTACGACCATCCCCTTGGGCATTTGACTCAAGTCAGGGAACGGCTCAATCAACTCGCCTGTAAGTATTAAACTGACAATGTTGTTTGCAGCTTGTCTGCCCATGTACATGGCCCAACCTGCACTCTTGATGATGGGGAATTCAACCAAGTCACCTAGAATAAAAATATGAGCAATGAGATTCGTGGCGTTGGTCAACTGTAAGTACTCGTTGACAAGAACATTATTACTCTTATTCACAAACTCGTCTCTGAGTTTTGGGGAAAACACATCTGTGTTGTTTTTATGGTTGTGGCACCAGTAGTTCTTGTCCGACTTTATGATTTCGCCCGTGGTGGTTTCAAGGTCGCCGTTTGGCAACTCCTTAGCGATTCGAACGTTCAAAATTTCAACGACCCTGTCGCCAGAATCTCCCCTAAGGGACTTGCTGACTAGTTTCTTGAATTCGTCGGTTAGTGGCTCGGGTGGGTAGAGTGGGTGTGGGTGGATCAACTGGACCGTTTTCTCTGGGAAATGGTGCTTGATATCTCCGGCCATTTCAATTCCAACAGCTCCAGCCCCAACAATCGAAATAATCTTATCATCAGCAATGCTGCTTTTGAACTTTTTCATTTCCTCTATAAAGCTCCCTGGGGTGAATCCATCTGGTGTTACGGGCCAGTTTCTATTTCTGCCTGTTGCAACAACTGCATAATCAAAAGTAATCTCTTCCTCTTCTTCGGTTCCTCCAACCAACTTGTAAACAGCCTTCCTTTCCTCCAAGGAGGTCACCTTAGCTTGTACATAGGTGATTTCAACGCCTGAATTTCGAGTAAAACGAGCATCGGAATCTTGCTCCTCCGTTTTCTCTCCTGCTGTATCGGAAGCCTTGGTGCTGAGTCTCTCCACAACTTCCTTATCGTTACTAATCACCTTGCTGAATTCGAGCTTCAAATCTTCGAACCCAACATACTGTGTTTCAGCAAAATCTATGTCGACTACGGCCTTGGGTATCCCCAATATATTGATCAATCCAGATCTCGGTTCAACAAACACTACATTCAATTTTTCAGTAGTAAGACCTAGCTTTGTTTTCTCGGCCCATTGTACGCAGAATGCTCTAACTGCTGCCAAACCAGCATACGAGCCTCCTATTACTAATACATTCGCGTGTGACATGTTTTTATGCTGAGCTTGCATGTATTCCAACTAAATAAACCACTAACTATCGCTTCATAACAATTCAAATTTATCAAGACTTCGCCTAACGAGGCGAATTCTTGGTTTTATGTAACAACAACCGTTCTTTTCCGTTCTCGGACTTGGCATTATTGCTACGTTATGCGATTTGCGAAGATTTCCCTGCAAGAAAATAAAATTTTAGGCTGCAGATGAAGCAGCATTGACCTTAAATGAAGTTCGTTTGAAAAATTACAACATGACGACTACAGCCTTCAGTGTTAGTTTTATAATTCTCCTCGAAAATACTTCCTCTATTCGAAATGCTACATTTCACAATCCTTATATGCTTCTTTCCGTTTATCTAGCAAAATTGTCCTCCGATCCTCGTATGCAAATGCGATTCGGCTTGCGTACGTTCGCTAGCCCGAAATGCCCTATAGCCTATGTGCAATCTTTATTCGGAGTCGCGGCATCATTCTCCTATCTACGTGAATCTGTAATTTTCAAGATTCTTCCTCTAGCGTACTGTACTAAGTTTAACTTGAATGAGCTAAAAATCTATATGCAAAATTATTTATTGTAAACTTCTGAGGAGTTTCTTATTGGAGTCGTCAAACTCTGTTTTGAGCTCGTGAATTTTTTCTCGTAACTTTCTAGTTCTGGTAGTTTCTCCTTGTAGCCACTCTTCCATCTGCTTACGATGCTCCCGTAATTTGTTTGAAATGGGCAATTTGGTTATATCGTGTCCTGGGTTGAGTAGAAGCTCAAATAGGGGTTCCCATAGATGGGTTTGCCAATACCTTTTCATCCCATTCTTTAAGGAATATCTTGAATCTTCTTGTAATTGGACTTCGATGTACTTCCCGTAGAGCATTGTATGTATGATGCCAGCTATTCCATAGTAATCGGCTTCATAACTCCATGGCTGCCCGTTATTCATCTGGGGACAGTCCTGTTGATCAGATTCCCAATGAGATATGAACCTTGGTTTAGTGTTGTTCCCGAAAAGCGTTAAATCAATGGCTCTGCCGAAATCAATGAGAGTGATACCCCCTTCCGTGGTTATGCCATCCCCCTCTGGATTCTTGGGCAATCTTACCATGCAGTTATCTGCCTTCAAGTCTCCATGGATAATCCCGACGTCATGCAAAACTTCTATAATCTTCAACAATTTGATGGTAAACCAAATTATCATTGTTTCGTCAAAAATGCTCCCCAAGTTCTTGTAATAGTTTACGACGTCCAAGATTGTTCCTTGGTTTATGTAATTCAAGATGAGGTAGCTTTCATTTTTGAACAAGAATAACGATTCCGGTTTGACAATCATGCGCTGGATTTCCATATCGTAGTTTGATATTGACAATCTTCTGCGGATTTGACTTAAGATGTAAAATTCCCAGTTCGTAGCAGGAGATTCAACTTTCAAGGCCTTGAATTCGCCCATTTCTGTTTCTACAAGGTACACGGTTCCGTACCCGCCTTTTCCTAGCTCGTACCTTAAGCATAAATGGTTATCTCCACAATAGTTTATCGTGAATCCCTTTGGTATAATCTTGGTTACGCTGTTTGTCACCTCTTGAAACTTTTTTATGTTACTAATCCCATTGGATGATGAATCGTGATACCCAATCAACTGGTTCAAGTTACACGACTTATTCAAAAGTGCTTCTCTGAGAACATCATCGGATGGGTCGTAAGTGGCGTAAGAGTTCATTGCTAAAGAAGATGACGAAGATAACGATGATGCTGGCTCTCTCGTTGGCCTTTCAATAAAGGGAGAGCTGTGTGTAGTGTCGTATTGGTCAGTTGGAGGCGTTGGCTGGCTGGGTAAGAGATCTTGCTCTTGGTTGCCTTCGGTATTCTGTATTTCCACTCCATTGTATTCACCAGCCATGGTTCTTGGATCGTCCTCCAAATGTATCGTCTCTGTTTCGAATCCGTCGTAGTTGGTGCTTTCATTCTTTCCCTCTTCATTGTGCACGTCGCCTTCGTCCTCATCCTCTACTTTATGTGCCGCATTATTAAACATGCCTAGTACTTCGTTACTGGCCATTCTGCTGTATAATGTCATTGTGGGAGAATTTGGACGCTGCCTTGAAGGAAGCGTTGTATCATCGTCTTCGTCTTTTAAAGGTATGAGAATTGAGTTTGAAGTGGTATGTGTAGATTGATCAAAGGAGGGCATCGACCGTGCACCTTGCCTGGCGAGTCTCTTGATGGCTACTAATTCGTCGAGACAATATTCTCTGTCCTCAGTGTATAATAGATTGAGATTCATGTCCAATCTCTCGGGTTTTTTTCCTTCCATAGCAATAGATGAATATGCTGGACCTCCTGGGTATTCTTGTTCGACATGGTAAGGGGGTTTTTCGATGCTGGATTCGGCTGATGATGTAATGGTGTTTTCGTCTCTGTATACTGGAATTTTGGCTCCGCTAGATTTTGGGACCACTATCTTCTGTCTCAATACTTCTCCAGCCCATGGCTTGGCTGACATTGTGTTTTCCTTGGTTCTCAATGCTATGGTTCCCAAGTCTACGTTATTTTTAGTGCTCGATGAGGATGGCAGCAGAGTTGATGCCACGCTGTTAAAAATCGACCTCAATACGTTTTTATCCTCACTTTCATTGAAAACTTCCACTCTCTGTCTCTTGGGAGCGGGCGCTGACTCCTGTTGCTCACCACGCTGTACCTCGTGATCCCCTTCTCTGACAGATAACCCTCGCCTCGTATGCGTTGTTGTTCTATTATCTTGAAGCGAGGTCCGTTCCTTGAAGTTTTTATAAGATCTTTGTAATCTTGGCAAGGGTCTTGCCTGTATGCTTATGCCAATTTCGTATACTTCATTTGCCTCCTCGAAATCTCTATTTGCCTCAAGGAATTCGGCAAATTGTTCGTAGTACAATGCCAACTGCTTACCGATTTCCTTTTTGGCCAAATATATGAAGATGTCCCTTGGCGAGTCCGAGTAATCCTTGTATTCGAGCCACACCTTCAAGTATCTGGGATCATTTTTGTAGTGTGGAATATCTCTGAATTCAGATGTACATCGTTCGAGAAGCAGCAACAACCCGCTAGCAGAGTTGCTGCCCTGAGGGAATGCAGTGTGAGTCCATTCAACGTAGTCGCAGTAAGCTTGCAAAGGATCATCTAACTCGTCAAGGTTTTGCAATTGGGCTTCATGTTTCGCTCTCTGCAATGCGATGGTTGAACTCGAAACAGATGAAGACTCAGCTAACTTCGAAGCCGACCTTCCGCCTAGGAGAGGCTGGATGTTCTCCTTTTGTTCTTCTAGGATAGAAGCGTCCACCATTAGCTGTATATGTAGTTGGTGGGCGTCGTGGGTTATCTCAGAGATATTGGATTTGATTTGTGGGTTTTGTTTACCTTTTCTGTGTTTGTTTGTATTTGCACAAGCTTCAAACTCCAGAAAACGCGCTTGAATACATTTGTATGAGTTTATGAAATATTACACAAATCAAAAAAAAAAGTTCACTCGCTTTTTGCTTAACACGTAAACGATCTGCCGCTGCTTACTCACTACAGGTTTTGTGGGAATACAATTGTACATACTTACTGATTGAGTCGCGTAGATAGTCTTTCTTTCGGTGAGATTGCAGCCTTCATGAACTTAATTTACGCAATACCATTCCTACTTGGATTGGTGTGTGCTTCATACAATGAAACGTTGTATCTAAAGCCGTTGCCTCGCAACAAGTTGATGGCATCATGGGAGTTTGATATCAATTCGAGTCCAAATCCGTTACAATTCCATAGCTCAGTAGAGTCATCTGACTCTTCTGGCTCTTCCTCGCATACTTCTAGTGGTAATCATTTCTCTGATTTCCCAAGAGCGTTGGGACCCATCATCCAAACTACAAACACCAGAGAATTGCATATAAGGTTCACCCAGGGATGGTGGGATCTGGAGTCCTGGGGTAAATTACCAAATAATGGATTGAGAAGTGGTGGTACAGGTGTCGAATTATGGGCCATATTGGAGGCCGAGGATGTACATGCTGCCAGACAATCGTGGAACAAACTTACCAACTCCTTGTCCGGGTTCTTCTGTGCATCGTTGAATTTTATCGATGATTCCATAACTACGTTCCCAAAGTACTTGTCACAACAATACCAAGCTCAAAATGCATCCCACTTACTTGTGAATCCAACAAACAAGCTTTACCTCTTGCGTGCGTCCTTACCTAGTGAGCCAATTTGTACGGAGAACTTGACTCCATACTTGAAGTTGTTGCCATCCAGAGGAAAGGCAGGCATCAGTTCATTGTTAGAGGGACACAAGGTTTTCGATAGTTTGTGGCACGGAATGTCTATTGATGTGGCCACAAACTGCCCAAGCGGCTCGAACGAAGACTGTGTCCTCTCCATGCACCAATCTGTGAACTCGATTATTGATGTCATCAAGGCAATTAGAAAGAAGGAAAAGGGTGGGATTTTGAGACCAGTTCCTGGCGATGAATTGAGGTGTGACCCTAAAAAGATTTCAAATATATGGCAATGTTTTCCTTTGAACGACCCCACCGAGTTATCGTGGGATTTGGAGACTATTCTTGGCAGAAAAATTAAGGGACCCGGATTGATCAGCACTTCTTCATTATCATCTTCAACCAATGTAGTCTTGGACGTGGATCCAGATAACTGGAAAGTCACAGCTTATAAATATAGCGAAGCTGGAGCAAATGGTGAAGTCGTAATCATTAGCCAAGAATTGGTGCGGGATGCAAACGATGGAAAGATAAGGTTCCAGATAGACGAGTCTCTTGACTACGACTTCAAATTTGAGGCACTGGATTCAGAGAAGACTTCGTTAATCGAGCAACCTCCATTGAAGGTTTCAAGATCTTTGAGTGGATACTCCCAAGATCAAGGTGGTTTCCGTATTTCATTTACAAACCCATCTAGTGAAAAGATTAGTTTCGTCTATTTCGAAGTCCTTCCTTGGTACATGAGACTCTATTTCAACACATTATCTATGGAAATTACCAAGAGTAACCAAATAGAATCAACCGTTGAAGAAGAGGATGATAGCGATTTATCTGAATCAAAATTCATAAAATCTAGACACTACAAGCCTGCAATTGATAGAAAGAGACCTTCTCACTTGGAGTTGACAATAGAGTTACCAGCCTACACCACGATGACCTTGAAGTATCAGTTCGACAAATCATTGCTCTTGTACGCGGAATATCCCCCAGATGCGAACCATGGGTTCACAGTTGAACCAGCTGTCATTTCTGTCTTAGACTCCGAGACTGGTGAGACTGTTTACGAATTGCGTACCACAAGTTTGTTAGTCACTTTACCAACACCAGATTTCTCGATGCCTTACAATGTTATCATCTTAACTAGTACTGTGATGGCATTAGTCTTTGGATCTGTATTCAACTTACTCATTAGAAGAGTAGTCACAGAGGCTGAACTCGAGAGATTGGCCCCAAAGCTGAAACTCGCCACGTTGGTGGATAAGTTGAGAAACAGAGTTCAGACTCTTACGGGAAGGAAACAAAAAAGTACATAATTGCAAATGAATTTTCAGAGAAACAGGAGTATACCAGCATAAGCAAGGAACCACTTACGTTTTTAGTAGTTACAATTTAATCTTTATCATTTTGAAATCCGTATATTTTAGTACTCTTATCTTATTATATAATCACTATTGTCAGGGTTTTAGTCACCCTCATCAGTTGAATTGGTGATCCTCATACTAATCATTTCTGTTGCTCAATAATCTCAAGATGAACAAGAATAAGTTGATCAAATCAAGATATAATGAAATACATGCCAACACTTCATCTTCGAGATGAGTTCTCTTCAAGATGGATTGAGTGTCGATGATCACATAAATGCTGAAAACAACAGCACCAATTCCGGAGTAAATCATTTCCATGGTAGATGATTGGGCAAAGAACATTGAGACAAATCCCCAACCGATTAATGCCCAAACAGCCATTCCTACGTATCCCTGCCAACTGATGAAATCATACTTGGTTTGGAAGGCAAATAAGGTTAATCCAATGAAAATGATAAAGGTCAAAAGTAATGCTTGCACTAAGATTGAAGACTCCACCAATGCACATGCAACACCCAAGCCGTATGCCTCAAAGAGGGTAAAAGTTCCTAGGAGAATCAAATTGGTAGGATAAGATCTAGCCTTGAACATAGTAGCAATTAACAATCCAATGCTACCGAAGGTGGTAACATAGAACAACCAAATGTTCTGGAACGCCCATTGTTGGATCGAACTGTTTGATCTGATAACAAATCCAACGAGAACTGTGAGGGCAACCTGAGCTGCTAATAAGGCGTAAACCTTCCTGATAAACATCTGTCTGACTGGAAGTTCACATGATGCAACGTCTACTGAGTATTTGAAATCGTCAGGGATGTTGTCACCAGCAACACGGGGTTGCAGTGATTCTTCAGGCTCGTACGAAGGTGGAGCTGATGATTGCTCGGCTGGTAATGGAGAATAAGCACTCATTTCAGCTTGTATTTGGGGGGGGGGGGGGGGGGGGGGGGGGGGTATAATTGTGTAGTAAGCAAAAAAAGGTAGATACCAAAAAGCCAATAATTTCGGCTAGTAAAAGATCTTAATATACTTGGTGCCTGAGTGCCACCCTGCCTGCACATATTTTTTATATTTTGTTTCACTGCGGCTATTACCAAAGAGGGAAAGGTTAAGTGACCCCACGCACACTGAAAATTTATCACTTTTGCAGCAGAATACGACAAGCTCGAAATCTGCCTTCTCGAAGCGCCAAAAAACAATGCTATGCTTCGCACTATAACAACACGATCGGAACAGAAACGAAACTTCGCAGCTCTGAGTATACGAATATCTGTTCTTGTTCTAGAGGCTCAACACAGAACTTAGGGTTGCTGATGCCCCTTTTTTGCAAGCCCTTACCTATTGGCAGATGCGGAATTTTCTGATTTTCGATTAGAGTAGCCTGGCTAGCTCAATCGGTAGAGCGTTTGACTCTTAATAAGAGAAGCGATCAAAAGGTTGCGGGTTCGACCCCCGCGTCGGGCTAACTACATTTTTTTTTGTTTTTGAGGCAAGTGAAGCAGCAAATGAATGTATCGACTAGAGTAAATTATTTACATGCTGTATTCAAATTTGAAAAGGTTTATTTCTATTGAAAGAAAAAGGGGCCTGGATTATTTCTATCTCAAAATGGATCTTCGTAAGGGTCGTCTTCATCGTAATCATCATCTTTTTCGAACTCGTAGACGATAGCACCGCCAGAGGATCCCAATGCTTCCTGCGCTTGCATGAATGGTAAATCAACTTGATCTCTGGCAATCTTCTGCTTTGAGCTCGTGGATAAGTTGAAAGTTGTTAAGTCTTTCAATAATTCTTCCTCATCTTCTTGGTCACCAGATGATTTGTTTGTTTCTGTGAAGACATCAATTGAATGGCTCACCGTATTCAATATGTAATGGAAAGTTAAAGATCTTCCTGATTTTCTTCTATTCTTTAATGTAACCTTGAATACTTCACTGTTCAATTGGGAATTGATAGGGAATTTCAACTTTGAGAAAAGCGTTGATTCAAGCGTCTCTTCGTCTATTTTGTCTTCGTTTAGAATTGGATATATTTCGAAGATGGAACTCGCTATGAATGATAGGATACTCAAAGACGAAGGGTAATTTATGTTGACTGTCTTGGTGGGCTGTGGTTCTGGTATGTCATTGTGGTAGCAGCCTAATAAAGTGACATTCGGTGTAGCAATACATCCAGATATAAAATTCGAGAGGTCGTTGTTGGGTATGTAATTGAGCGAGTCGATGATAACAAGAGTTCTCGAAGACGAAGCTATCGATGCCTGTGGGGTAGATACTGATGCAGATTTGTTGCTTGTGGAGGTACTTACAATGTACCCTTTGACTAACTCTATTATCTTCTTCGTGGAAAGTTCAATGCAATCTATGAACTCTGTAGCGTATTCTGGTTTATTTACTGTCTCGAACGACAAGTATATGACTTTCGTAGCCGGTGACACTCTGGAAATGACTTCATTTATGAAATGATGTGAACTTTGGGCTAGCGAGTCTGTCACTAACAAAAATGGTGAGTTCTCCTTCAAGGACAACAATCTCGTGAGAAGAATTGTTGAGCTTTGAGCAAGAGACATGTTCGTAAGCTTGTGATGGTATTGAGGAGAAAAGAAGTACTATGTGCAAGAGGTAGCTCCTCGCTGTGAAAGACCTAAAGTGGTGTACCT
This sequence comes from Dujonia boleticola, assembly GCA_029581775.1. Classification (NCBI taxonomy): domain Eukaryota; kingdom Fungi; phylum Ascomycota; class Pichiomycetes; order Serinales; family Debaryomycetaceae; genus Dujonia; species Dujonia boleticola. The sequence goes on from JARGRU010000017.1 coordinate 433,112, forward strand.
GATGCACTTTAAATTTTGCATCGCACAAGACTCATGAGATGGAGATGTTCGATTCGATCTTCGCACGACTGAACCTACATATCTAAAAGAGATAAAAGAGCTCACATTGAGGTCCTACCGATGCCCCATACTATCCAATCCTAGCCGATATCTAGAATATGTCTCGACGGAATTTGGCAGGGAACTATTCGATTCCTCAGGACCTCGTCGAGGAGCTCGAGAAAGAGCATAACTTGGAAGATTCAATATCCAATGAGCAGCTCAAAGAAAACCTTAACCAGAATGAATACAAGGAAAGGAAGTACAATAGAAAGGCCGAAATATCCCTTGAAGGCGCTGTAACATATCGAGATAAAATGGAGATGAGAGAGCTTGAAAGAGAGGAAGAGAGAGTACGAAGGCTCATATTAGAGAAAGAAAGAAATAATAAGGGAAGCAAGCTTGATATACTCAACACTTCGGCTGAAGCAGCCCGAACAACTAGTTCGTTAATACAGGCGAAATCACAGAAGAGAAAGAAAAGATGGGATGTTGGACCAGAAGAATATGAGAAGAACAAACGGTCGGCGACAATAGGTAGTACTGTAAAGACAGAGACGCAAGCACGGTCTCAATCTCCGCCACAAGAAATACTTAGTGGTGGAGCAGACATGACCGCAGCTCCGCCAATAATAAATGGGATAATACTATCAGATTCTATTCTAGACAAAATACTTCCAGTGGGCTATAAATCCATCAGTTTCCCAGCAAACTACAAGCCATTTGACTCCACATTAGCACCAGACTTTTCAGAGGCTAGCTCAAACTATTATGTCCCTCCCCTGACTACCGAATCTCAGCTGTCGAATAAGGACAAACTCTCCAATAATGAAATGTCGCTAGACATCGATAAAATGAAGGACATAGAGTACTTTAGACTCGAGGATGCGAAGTATTTTGGAAAACTTGCGAAAGTAGAGGAGCTGAATCAGTCAGAAGAAGAGAAGGTCGAGCTTAGATTCATGAGATTGCTTCTCAAGGTGAAGAATGGCTCGCAAATTGCAAGGAAAAGATCCTTGCGTCAGATCACGGATAATGCCAAAAAATTTGGCCCCAAAGTCATATTTGATCAAATCTTACCAATTTTACTTGAACCTAACTTGGACGACCAAGAAAGGCATGTATTAGTCAAATTAATTGGTAGAATTCTATACCAGCTCGACGACTTAATTCGCCCTTATACTAATAAGGTGTTGATCGTTATCGCTCCTTTACTAATTGACGAAGATTTCACCACAAGATTGGAAGCACGAGAAATTATATCGTCTCTTTCGAAAGCAGCAGGATTGTCAAATATGATTTCAAGCTTAAGACCTGATCTAGACCACGTCGATGAATACGTTAGAAATACCACATCCCGAGTATTCGCAATAGTTGCCAACACTTTGGGTTTAGTGAATTTTCTTCCTTTCTTGAAGGCTGTTATAAAATCAAAGAAAAACTGGATGGCAAGACACACAGGTATAAAAATAGTACAGCAATTATGTATTATGCTTGGTGGCGGGAATGGAAACTCCATTTTGCCTTATTTGGAGCAAATCATCGAAGTATTGAAGCCAGGATTGAATGATGAAGTATTACAAGTGCGCACAATTACTGCGTTAGCCATTTCACAATTGGCAGACAATGTAAAGCCTTACGGAATTGAGGCCTTTGAGCCAGTTTTGGAACCTTTGTGGCTAGGAATGAAAAAGCATCGAGGTAAAGGTTTGGCAAACTTCTTAAAATCTATCGCATCTTTAATTCCATTAATGAGTCACGACACCAACTACGAAGAATATGCTAACTACTATACCAGGGAGTTGGTGGGCGTTGTTTCAAGAGAGTTCCAATCTCCTGATGAAGATATGAAGAAAACTATCTTGAAAACTTTATCTCAATTGCCGTTATCTAAAGAAATCATACCCGATTACCCCACTAAAATATATAAACCTTATTTCAAGAATTTTTGGAATAGAAGATCGGCTTCAGACTCAAATCAATTGTTCAAATTGATTGTTGACTCCTCAACTCAACTAGCCTTGAAATTTGACCTTCTTGAAGTACTTGAGAACATAGTCACATTTGCAAAAGATGAAAACGAAAATCTAAGACGATTGAGCATTGAGTCCATAAATAAAATGATTACATCAAATCCAGACGGCTTACTTGGTCTAGACTCCCAGTTAGAGTTAAGTTTGATAGATAGTGTTCTTTACGCTTTCCAGGAACAACAGCAGCTGAGTGATAGTAAGACCAACACTTACAATAGTAGGACGTACTTGAACGGATTGTCCAATGTATGCCTCTGCCTTGGTATTCGTTTGAAGCCTCATATGAATTCGATTATAAGTACCATATTATACCGCTTGAAGAACAAATCTCCTCAAATTCGTCAGCAAGCAGCTGATTTGATATCTAGTATCGCACCAATTATCAAGATTTGCTACAACGATGATAATGAAATTATCATGAAGTTGATTCTTATCTTATATGAATCATTGGGAGAAGTATATCCAGAAGTCTTGGGATCATTGTTGGGTGCATTGTACGCCTGCATTGACAATATAGACGTTGCATCACTCTACACTATGCAGAACCCATCAATCAATCAAGTACTTCCTACCTTGACACCAATATTGAAAAACAGGCACGACAAAGTTCAAGAAGCATGTATTAAACTTGTTGGCTTGATTGCACGTAAAAATGCGGAATCCATCAATGCTAAAGAATGGATGAGAGTTTGTTTTGAGTTGTTAGAGATACTCAAATCCTCGAAAAAGCGAATCAGACTTGCTGCGAACGAAACCTTTGGTCATATTGCAAAAACCATTGGTCCGCAGGATGTCTTAGCGATGCTACTTAACAATTTGAGGGTTCAGGAACGTCAACTAAGAGTATGCACTGCAGTTGCTATTGGTATTGTCGCTGAAACGTGTGCCCCATTCACTATCTTACCTGCGTTGATGAACGAATACAGGATACCAGATAACAACGTACAAAATGGTATTTTGAAAGCAATGTCCTTCCTTTTCGAATATCTTGAAGGATCAATGACAAAGGATTATTTGTTTGCGATTACACCACTACTTGAAGATGCATTGACTGATAGAGATTTAGTTCATCGACAAACTGCTGCCTCTGTTGTGCAGAAAATTGCTATAAATTGCTTTGGCTTCTCGAATGACGAAAACGTAGAATTGTTTTTACATTTTTTAAACTTGATAATGCCAAACATCTACGAAACTTCACCACATGTGATTAATCGTATATTTGATAGTTTAGACTCCTTGAGAGTTACGATAGGAGCTGGCCCATTTATGAATTACATTTGGGCTGGGCTCTTTCATCCTGCCAAAAGAGTCCGTAGTCCCTTCTGGAAAGTCTACAATCGGGCGTACATTCAAAACTGCGATGTATTAGTGCCAACGTATCCATCATTAGAAGATGTGGATGGTGAATCATACGAGATACAGGAGTTAAATTTGATCATATAAAATAAATTTATAAAGAGCACATACGATTTGATCATAATTGACGAAAAATAAATGCGTGTACATAATGTTATTGCTAGTATATGTAGCAGGTGCTTGAGCTTGGTTCTTTGTAGACTTTCGCCCAATTCCACAGCTTGAACCTCAATTTTGCAAATAACTGTCGACTGAATTCTCAAGGTGCATGAGGTCTTCTGTGTAAAATGGCAAGCTTGACTCTAATTCAGTAGGCGAAATGTCACGATGAGCTACCATTTCTGCTTCATTCTTATACATTTTTGTCACAAACTTCGTTACTCTCCTTGCTTGAAATTCAATGACATCTTGAATTTCGGAGTTATCTATGCAGCTGTGTTCAGAATCGCTGGATGATGGTACTATTCCTGAGTAGCATTTAAGGATATGACTTTCATTTTCATGATTCAAACTGAGAGGAATTCTTTGCATCCAAGTCGTTACTTTCTCATTAACTGGCATATTTGCAGCCAATCGCGGGTTAAATGTAGACGGAAATTCAGTGATTGGTGCACTTTCTGGTATCATCTCGACAACGTTAGTTCCAAAAGTATTAATATATTGTTGGGTAGGAATTTGCGGAATTGGTTGATGCATAGCTAAGTTTGATGTTTCAGCTAACACATATATAGCCTTTTTTGTATTCTTTGAATTACTTACTGGGCTAGATTGCCTCTCTGACTCAACGAGCCTGCCCACGCAAACATACCCGTCAGGTGCTTGCTTATTTGGAGAGATTATATGAGCGTTTCCATAAGCTGTTGCGCTCGGTTGAATTTCTTGGCAATTGGGGTTAAATTGGTTTACATAAACATATTTGTTTGCAACTTGTTCCATATTGGTGAATGTAGTGTTGGGTGGCTGATAACTTTGTGTGGGTGTACTGGCTGGCAATTTATTTCGATGTAACAAGTTGATGTGAGGATTTGTATTCATGTATTAAATCTTGCGAATCAATAAGTAAGGATTATATTGATTCGGGTAGTGGAGATTCGTTTATTCTGCCATATGGATGTGCTTCGGCTTGTAATATAAAGAAAAGTTTCACAGTGCATCTTTGTTTGTGATTTAGGCCACAAAAAATCATATTGCAGCTGAAATCTGTTTTTTGCAGGAAAAAGCGATCATGATTATTGAACGACTCTAACTACATTAATGGAGCGGAGAGAAATTCCTCAATATCTTGTTTCAGGGAACCGTAGTGATTATATTACATGTCAAAGAGCATCTTTGCAGTCTTACTATGGACTCTTCCCCTAAATATAAGACTACAGGACAATATTGCAACCAAGATTCATTTATAACCCGTACACCCATATTGATAACGCACAATATTGTTAAACCCGATAACAAGCAAGTTAGTGGAACTGTAGGTGAGGATCTTTTCTTGACGTACAAATTTGTTACAGCTTCATGGGTGTGAATTCTTTATGGGGAATTGTGGGTCAGACAGCTCGTCCCGTCAGGCTCGAATCATTATCGCGGAAAAAATTGGCAGTTGATGCATCTATTTGGATATATCAATTCTTGAAAGCTGTTAGAGATTCAGATGGGAACACTTTGCCACTGTCACATATAGTTGGGTTTTTCAGAAGGATATGCAAACTTCTTTACTTTGGAATCTTGCCTGTGTTCGTTTTCGATGGCGGTGCACCAGTGCTAAAGCGAACTACCATTAATCGTAGGAAAGAAAGAAGAGATGAGCAGAGAGAAAGCTCACTGCAAACTGCCAAGAAGTTGCTAGCAATACAAGTTCAACGTAAACTCAATAATGACACTCATCTCTCATCAAATAAGAAAAGGAAGAGACCAAATGAAACTTCAGATGCTTCCACAGAATATGATGATGAAAACGTGAAATTTATGGAGGATATTGAAAGTTTGCAGACAGCTAGACCTAATTCTGAAAGTGATGATCACAGAGTTAAATCATTTAGGAAAACAGATGAATATCATTTACCAAAAATCGAGGGAGGAGGAATCGCAATACATAAGGATGATCAACGGCTCATGCCCAAGGAAGAATTTCAAGAATTATCAGAATTGGGTTATGATTACGTTGATGGTATCAACATTGACTCGGTAGATCCATCATCTGCAGAATTTGATGCCCTTCCTATGCCTACTCAGTACATGATCTTGTCGCATCTCAGACTTCGATCCAGATTGAGAATGGGTTATGACAAAGAACACTTGCAGAGTATATTCCCTAATAGCATGGAATTCTCCAAGTTTCAAGTTCAACAAGTCCAGAAGAGAAACTTCTATACTCAGCGATTGATGACCGTCGCAGGTATGAACGATGATGGAAACGTCACGAGAAGAATTGCGGGAAGTAAGGACCGTGAGTATGCATTAGCCAGAAGTGAAAATGGCTGGACTTTATCCTTGAACGATAACGGCTCTAAAGACAAGCCCATCAAATTTGATGAGTTTGGAAATGTTATTGAGGAAGATGAAATAGAGGAAGATGCAAAGGATAATGTTGACAGGAAAAATCAAACAAGTGGTCACGTACAAGCCTCTGACTCGGATTCTGATTCCGATTTCGAAGATGTGCCTATTGAAAAGGAGTCCTCAAGAGATGAATTGGCCAGGGAAGACGAGGATGAAGAGCTACAAAGAGCACTAATTCATTCCATTTATGATCAATACAAGAGTAAAGACGACAGATCATCCGAGAATGTATCTGATAAGATCAATTCTGAACTTGATGACAAGAAGTTGAGAAATGCAATAGCGAATTCAAAGCGAGATTTAGAAAAGTTGAAGCAAGAGGAAATGATAAAGAAGAAAGTTTTTAATTTCCAGAAGAAAAGCTCACAACCAAGAGAGCCGGATATTAACCAAGAAAGGGGATTGAATTTGAAACTTGATTCAGATTTATTCAGCAAGTCAGTATTATTTAACTCGAATTCTCCTGCACATCAAAAGGAGCCACACACATCGAAGGATTCAAATCTAAATCTCAGTAACGCAACCAAACTTCTCGGTAAAGACGAGGAAGGGAATTCGGAAGAGGGCAGACATAAGGTCCAAGAAGGAGATAAAAATGTGCACACAACTGGTTACGTAGTGCCCGACATAATAGAGTTTAGTGATGAAGAGGACGAGATTAATAAAGATACTGAGAAGGAAGATGTGAAATCGAATTCAGGACCAAAACCTGTAATTCAGAAATTACCTAGCTGGTTTGATACAGATATTTCAGAGGTCCAAGCACCATTCCAAAGTAGTCTCATGTATGTTGAAAAAACCGCTGAGCCGCTGATGGCTGAGCAACAGAAAGGGACAGTAGAACCTTTGAATGAATGGCAAAAAAACTATCTCGAAGATGAAAAAGCTGGTTTGGTTAATTGGAATGACATCCGAGAGGAATATTCGCCCGAGCAAAAGGACGATGATGATCAGGACGAAGAAATTGTTATCACTGATTATAAACCTATGAGTAAAGAGGAAAATGACGAACGCGATGTAAATGATGAAGTGATTCAACCCGAATTTGAGAAATCCAAAGATGTCGCTGATCTTGGAACTAATGAGCCAATCAATGATGACGAGAAAGCACCTGCGATTACACTAGATTATGATTTTGAAGAAGAGGATGAAAAGATCCTCATCCAGCAGATTGAAGAAGAAGAGCAAGAGCATGAGGATTTCAAAAGTAAGATAATGCATGAGAATCCGTTGAATTCAATACATTCCAGCATCACTGAAGAGCAGTTGCTACAGGAGAAATTTCAAAAGTCAAAGCGTGACTCTGACGAAGTAACCCAGACAATGGTTAGAGATGTTCAAGAATTACTCAAGAGATTTGGTATTCCGTACATTACTGCTCCAATGGAGGCAGAAGCTCAATGTGCAGAATTAATGAAATTGGGACTAGTTGATGGAATTGTCACCGATGATAGTGATTGTTTCCTTTTTGGAGGAGATAGAATATACAAAAACATGTTCAACCAGAAAAACTACGTTGAGTGTTATATAGGGAATGATATCGCGAACAAGCTTGGTTTGGATCAAAACAAGCTCATTGAATTGGCATTACTTCTTGGTAGTGATTACACTGACGGAATCAAAGGGGTTGGACCTGTGTTAGCAATGGAGATTTTGGCTGAGTTTGGGAATTTGTCAAACTTTAAGCTGTGGTTCGATGAAAATTCTATAAAAACCAAAGACTTAGATAATTCATCGAGTCTAAAGAAAAGTTTATTGTCCAAGATAAAGAGTGGCAAGTTCTTCTTGCCAGAAACTTTCCCAAATCAAGTGGTGACAGAAGCATATACCAATCCAGAAGTTGACAAGGATGACACGAAATTCCAGTGGGGGGTACCGAATTTAGATAGAATTCGGTCATTTTTGATGTATAATGTAAAATGGACGCAAGGAAGGGTAGATGAAGTTTTGGTGCCTCTCATCCGAGACATAAATAGGAAAAAGATGGAGGGAACACAATCTACGCTAGGGGAATTTTTCCCTCAGGAATTACTCCAAACAAGAACAGATCTTAAATTGGGTGCAAGAATGAAGAAGGCAACAGATAAATTAAGAAAATGATTCCAGTGAGGTAATCAGAGGCAAATTGAGTAGTGAATATAGTGTACTAGAATTGGGAGAAGATTAAACAAAACACAAGGCCTCAAAATAAATAGATACGAGTAGGTTTCATTCCTTGTGTAGTTTATTTTTGTTTGGCGTTTTTGCTGTAGGTTTAAGTTCCATATAGTATGCGTTTGTGCGCAACTTGATTCCTAATTGGGAAGTCAAAATTTCATGATTCTTCATTAGATACGTACAGAAAGTGTTACCTACATATTCGTCACTGCTTGATCCAATCAAGAATACATCGGGATCAGGCATCAAAAACTATGGAATGGCACAACCGTTAGCTAAAATCTCTTCAATGCTAGGTTCCGCCAGGGACCTCACTATTGAAGCTGCTGTCTCAGCATCGTCTAGATTCGCTGACACGCTGCCTTCGGTTATGGGATACCAGGAAGTAATCAAGTTACTAAATTCAAGGAATGAGCGAGATATATTAAGCGGTATGAAGTGTGTGATGGCTCTGATATCTAGAGGAGAGAGTAACGTTGGAGGAGTTGAAGGAGGAGAAGATTTATTAAAGTATTTTGGTGACGTTGTGAAGAACATAACTACGAATAGTAGTCAGGTTAAAGATTTGATTTTGATTTACCTTACAAAGTATGCTGAATTAGAACCTGATACAGCATTGTTATCCATCAATACCATTCAAAAGTCTCTATTGGATAAGAAACTGAACACTAGATCTTCTGCTATAAGGGCAATGTCGGGAATAAGGATTTCTTCTATTTCTCCAATTGTCTTACTTTGTATGAAGAGAACAGTGGGAGATCTCCACCCAGATGTTCGGTCTGCGACAGCCATAGCAATTGAAAAGGTTTTTAATCTAGAGGATACTTCGAGAGCTACCAAAAAGCAACTTTTGGAATTTTTGTCTAGATTGTTATCGGATGCCAATCCGATTGTCGTCGGATCAGCCGTAAAGACCTTCTACGTGTTGAAGGACTTGATACCCCCTCAATTAGAGAAAAAGAAATGGGGAATGATTCATAGCTCATTCAGAAGATTTTGCAGAATCTTGCCTACCTTAGACGAATGGAGTCAATCATTTTTGATCGATATATTAATAGAGTATTGCAGGAAGTTCTTGCCAAAGCCAACCGTGAGCAAGGAAAATGGTTTAGATTCCAATGATTTGGGCAGCGAGGATTCCGAGGTTTTATTTGACGATGATTTGAAACTTTTCATCACTTCATTGGAGCCCTTAGTCTATTCAAATTCTGAATTTGTCATATTGAGTGTCTCCAAAGCTTTATCAAGTTTGGCTCCTGCAAAGTCGTATGTAGCAATGAAATTGCCACAAGTCTTAGTAAGATATGTTTCTCCTTCTTCTCCATTCCAGGTAGCATACTTTATGCTTCAAGCAATACGTTTCACGTCCGTCCAGCATCCAGAAATATACCAACTTTACTTCAAGAAATTCTTTATTTTCCCTGATGATTCATTATCTATTGCCCAATTGAAACTCGAAATTTTATCAATATTGGTAAATGAGTCTAATATCTCTCAAATTTTTGAGGAATTGAAAAGTCTTGTGTTTAGCTCAAAGTCAAAACAAATTGCTAGACAAGCACTTATTTGCATCGGAAGATGTTCACAAATCTCTAACCTTTGGAACCATAAGATTTTGAACTGGTGTTTGAAGCAGATACACAAAACCGAAGGTTCTGTTCTTAATGAGCTTTTAACCGTTATTCGCTATTTGTTGCAACAGAATCTGGCGATATCTCTGGGTGATGCTACAGATGCAAACCTCGTCAAGACGGTTTACAGATTATCTTTGTTGCTTACAGAATCAGAGAAAAGCACAGGGAAACAATTGGAAAGCGAAGCAAAGTCCAGCATTTTATGGATTATTGGGGAATTCACTTCTATATGCTCGAACTTGATTGGACCTGATGTACTTCGTGCAGTAATACCTCATTTTGCACAAGAAGCCGAGACCGTGAGATATCAAGTGTTAATGCTTTCCGCCAAAGTTCTAGCATATGATTTGAGCAACATCAAACTCGAAAACGAGGTGAATATGTACTTTCAATCACCTTCCAGTATCAATTTCAAAATATTCAATCATGTTTTACAACTTTGTAAATATGATAGTTGCTATGATACAAGAGATCGAGCTCGAATGTTCAGTATACTATTATCCGGTGATCACCATGAATCACAACTCGCGACACTCTTTTTGCAAGTCCCAAAGAATGCGCCGCTTGTGGGATTGGGAGACAAAAGTTCAAAGAATCCTTCAGGTAATTCTAGTAGAAAGAAGAATACCAATAGCTCATCTGAATTATTTCAGTCCTATCTCAATGTTGTTGACTGGGCGGACCCCTCTTCACATGCCCCTGCTTCATTAAGAAATGAAGCAGTAGTAGGGAAAAATGATGGGGTAAACCCAGAGACTGTTACCTCGATTTCTTCTCTGTCATTTAATAAGTCCGGCTCTCCTATCCCAATTTCCACTCATGCAATTTCATCTACCCAATTTCATCTGGGAATCCAGCGAACAACTAATAAAGAGACTTATAAACTTCAAAGTCTTGACGAGTTTTTCGGAGCGAGTGAAGAGGAAGAAGAAAGTGATGAAGAGGAAGAAGAAGGTGACGAAGAAGAAGGAGAAGAAGAGGAAGAGGAAGAGGAAGAGGAAGAGGAGGAAGAGGAGGAAGAGGAAGAAGAAAGTGACGAGGAAGAAGACGAGGAAGAAGAAGTAAGGGTAAGAAATGAGTTTGACCGTAATACTTCGCGAGAATACTCCACTTCAGATGATGCGGAAGAGGAACTGGATACTGATATTGAAGATCACGCTAAGCACACTTCTGATTGATTATTTTTTCCAAATCGAGATTCACCGTAGGCTAGACTCCATGTTATTTGATTTGGTACGCTTTGGGTAAAATAGACTCACCGTCTTCCATTTAAGATTGGAGAACAAAGGCTCAAACAGTTCCTGTAGATAAGTACTTGGCAACGATGAAAAATTGTCAAAATAAAAGCAAAAAAGTTAGACGAATGAATCGATGGGTATAAATAGAAACCTAGCTTGAAATATTAACTCTTGCTATTTTAATAAACAATGAACTCATTCTCAGCCCTTTAAATATCTTGACTCGACGAACAAAAAATCGTGTTTTTATTTATGTTATTGTTTTTGTAAACTTTGAACTTTATATTTTTCTTGCTACTTGCACTTTGATGTTCCACCATCTACCCCTTACCTAAAAAATTTTTTATTTTTATTTTTCGAATGTAATTTCAGCCTCACCATTCTCATGAAACTGTAGCAAAATGGGAGAACTACAGATTGCTCTTCATCCGCCACTTTGATATCAACCTGTTACTTTATTAAATTGAAAGAACTGAAGACAGATTCGAATGTTTGCAAGGGTAGGGATGTGATTCTTTTTTCCCTTTTTCGAACGATTTTTTTCCCACTTAACAATATAGTCAATGTGTTTGTATAATTTAAACTCTTACTTTCAAACAATATCGAAGAGGTAGCGCACGAGAATTCTACGCTAAAAAATATAGCTTAAAGTTTAAGGATCTAAGCTGTCAGTGGTAGTCTAGACATATTATAAAGGTAACTTCAGGGACTGTTTATGAAAAATACGTGGGTAGCCGAGAAGTTTACGCGTGAGCCGCATCGACGCCTTTCCCGCGATATAACAACAAACACCTAACAGAATACTTGTTCTTTTAATCAAAAGAGCTACCAGCACGAATGAATCTATAGCAACAAATGTATGCGAAGGTTGAGATGTATGCTCGTCAACAAAGAAAAAACTGAATGTCAACTCGACAACGCAAGATGAACTCGAAGCTTTGCAGAATAGTTCGGAAAATAAGTGCCTGCGCATCGAAATATTTGCCCCAAAAGAAACGAGAACGGCAGGAACGGAGAAAAGGAAATGGTTGCAAAAACAATAAGCCCTTTGATTCGTGTTTAAAATTAGAGTTTTGATTCCGAAAACAAACGAAGTACACCAAGAACATGTAACTTTAAAATACCGTGATTCGACAACTTCCAATATAAATAGAAGCAAATAAATCCCAGGGCCCGTTCAATTTTGTTCAAATATCTTTCGCTTCCACAATCTACAACCTTACATTCGCTTAAATTATAATGAAGATATTTTCATCATCTAGTGCCAGAAATGCTTTAGTATTCACTGCAGTTTTGTTCACTCCAACCAAGGCGACTCTTGATTGCTTGTTTCTGGCTTTCATTGATGTCACCATTGGAGTTCCTGCTCCTCCATCACCTCATCAAATAAACTATTGTGATGACGTGACTATTTACGCTACTGGAAACCAAGGTCTCGACAAGCGCGACACTGACGTTCTCGAAGAACGGTTTTTTGGGAAAGCTGTGCCAAAGGCAAACTTTGTTGTTTCGGGGGTGGAACTTGTTTGTGATGATATTTTTAAGGTCGTCGGCAATTTTGAAACCATCGACTCAGCTTCTTTCAACTCTAATTGTGGATCGATCTTAGGAAGTATCGAGTTAGCAAACACTGGATATGCTGCAAGCTCATTCAATCTTACTACCTCAGTTGATGTTAAGCTTTCAAATATTGGGAAATTTTCTTTTACATTTTATGCAAAGGCCGCAAAATATCCAAAGAATCTCTGCTGCTTACCGGATGACTTTGGCTTCAAGTTCAATTGGCTTAAATCAAAAAACCAAAACCTTTTTAACATCTTTACTCAAGTCTTCGCTGATGTATCAGTTTATTCTGTTCAAAGTGCTTCAAGTAAATTGAATGATTTACAAGTCTGTAACCCCAAAGACTTCTTGAAAAAGAGAAGTAGTTCCAGCTTTAAGGAGAGTGGACATGATTCAGTAGAAAGAGATCTCAGTTTTGATTTATCGGCATCTTTGAATCTTTGGGCTACATCAGAAAATGTTTTACCAAACTTTTGTTGGCCATGTGTGTGTGATGACTCCACATCCGACGACAGCTTATCTGACGACACCGTATCTGATAGCACTGAGAGTAGCTCATCTGACTCCAGTTCCTCCTCTAGTACCCAAGAGACTAGTTCAACTCCTTCCACTAGTGCTACATCTTCTTCCACCAGTGATTCATCTTCAACAATCCAAACAACCTCGTCTTCTACTTCCGCCAGCTCAACGTCTTCGATATCATCCTCGGAAACTTCTGACAGTTCTGCATCTGACAGTTCTGCACCCACATATTCCCCAACTACTGAATCTTCAACAACCTCAGATCAATACTCTCTGTCGTCGTCATCGTCAACATTGCCAGAAGCCTCATATTCTACCCCAGTAAGCTCTTCCAGCCTGACGTACACACCAGAATCGTACTCACATTCCGTGTTTACTTCTTCCTCAGAAATTGCAACCACATATGTTTCTACGGTAACAGCAAAATCAAGCACTGTGATAACTGTGACTTCTTGCTCGGACCATGTTTGTACTGAAGTTCCAGTTACTACAGGTATAGTAGTAGTTACAGACTACTTCACAAGCTATACTACATACTGTCCTCTTACAGCAACGACTACCATCAAGGGCAAAACAGTAATACTCTCAGAGGAGGAATCAAGTGTTACTTATTTTGTTTCTCAGTCTGAGTCAACCGTAACTTTAGAAAGTATTGCAGATGTTAATGTAGAGACATCATATCTCAGCGCAACATTCGAAACTATTGCAGTTACTGATGAGAGAACAACGTATCTCAGCGCAACACTTGAAAATATTGCAGTTGCTAATGAGGAAACATTATATCCCAGCGCAACATTAACTAAAGATTCATTAATTGTGGCTATCACCACTACTGCTACAGCTAAGGAAAAACCTTTGTCTCTGGAGACAGTTGTAGCCCCATACTATTCCTCGGGTAACGTCACCGCCCCTGTCGTAACTGCTACCGCTGAAGGATTTGCGACTTCATTATCGATTCCATTCTCCATAGTTTTGTTTGGATGTGGATTGGCTCTAATTTGAGCCTTCCATTTTTCTTTTTGATCAAAAATTTCGGAAGACTTTCATCTTCGATTGCAAAAACTGCTTTTGTTTTCTGCTTTCATATTTTTACCTTTTCTTCTACTTTAGACTAGTTTATTCGTGAAACAATCCTAGCGTAATCATCATTACCAACTTTGTTTTCTTAGAGATTCAATATTATGGAAAAAAAAATATACTATTAATCCTTGTAGAGTTGACGAAGACAGGCATCATTCAAGGAGTTATTGGAGTAAGCAGAGTTTGTTTAAAGATTGAAAACAATAACACAAGCTGATGGTTTACAGAGATTCAAAACAATGACGCTTTACATGAGGAGTATGTGTACTATGGTGAGTTGAATAGTGCTTCAAAATCGGGGCGCAAAGCATATTCATCGTTTAAGTAGCTTAAAACCTTGGCTCATTTCCATATCCAGCGATCAAGAAAAATCCTGTATGTGGTGCGATACCTCACATTCTCATATTGATCGATTTTGCAATAAAGTTACGAATAATGACACGAGTTAAATTGTGAATCTTACAGAAATGATAACTTAGCCATGCTTCTTCTAAATATAGAATATGACAAATATCTTAAGGTGCCGCTTCTTCAGGGAAAATTCTTGAGTACTTAGTGATGAATTGCTATAAATTACATTCCCTCAAACGTCTGAATGTTGCTGGTAGAGATGCTGCGAAAAAATGGCCGCGTCTACATAATCAAAGATCTCCCTACATAAACTATACGTATTGTAAACAAAACTGCAGCAGGGGGTACGGGCCACACTAAAACTTTTTGTCTAAAGATTGCAAAACTTTAAAAGTGTAGCATGTATATGTCCGCCTAATACTGATGCTTGGTGTAATTCAAACATTGGCCAAGAGTTTTTATTTTCTAAGTATTTTTTCGCTTTAGGCGATTGTACACCCAAAACAGTTCAAAAAATATTTTCAATCTTGCATCACAACCCCTTTCATAAAATAGTCTTCAGGCATTCTCAGACCTAAAAATAAAAGCCTAGAAATTTACTAAAAAGTCTTCGCCGGCGGTCTATGATGACGCAAAAGAATGAGACTTAATCCGGTGCAAAAGGTGGTTGAAAGGAAGTGAGGCTGCAGAAAAGCATCCTACACCCTGAGGTTAGTCCACCTTCTTAATAAAAAGATCATTGCACAACGACTAGATTGCGGCGATGTTGGGTTAAGTGGTGATATTCGAGGGAACGCCGTGTTTTAACTTCGACTATGACTATATTTGGCTCACGTCTTTCGTTTATGTGAATTTAGTTATTCGACTCGTATTCGACTGCTTGGCACAGAAGCTGAACTTTGAAATCTTAACAAAAAGACCGAGTATTTATTTTGAATGTTTCGAATTCAAGGGAGCAGTTCTTGCAAATCTCGTAAAAGTTCACCTGAAGTATGATTGATCATCATTTGGACCCATTCTATTGCTATAGGAGACAGCCCAAAAATAACACTATTTCGGCCAAGGGGTATCAGTTGTCCGACAATTAGTTAACCACTTTCTGAGCATTTTCGCTTGAAACGTACCAACGATATAAATTTCAAAAACGTTTAAACCCGATGCGAGAGAATTTGAGAACCAGAAAAAATGTTACACTGCTGGTCAAAATAATTGCAAAGTGGCTACACTATTTTGAGACGCAAGAAGGTATACACCCTGGAAGAGGCAATTAAGGAACAAGAAAAAGAGAAATAACTATAAACGCCTCACAGCATCAGGCATACATAGATGAAGAGGTGATTGAGGCTTTTCGTTAACTTTAGCTTCAAAGTTTAACCTAAATCATCTTATAGGTGACCGGCGGACATAAACCGACGACAAAGCAACAATGCGCCGCTCAGGGGTCAAGATGACTATTAAAATATGATCATCTCGAGAGAATACTTTTACCGTTGTTTCTATATGTTGCTATGAATTTTTTGGTGAGTTTGAAAATGTGTATACGATATCTATGTAAGGTACAAAAGTAAAACGTACCTGCTTATGGAAGCCTCGATACGTGTTAAGAAATTTGTGCATGCATATCGGCTGTATGCAATGTATTGTCCCTACTCGCTTATACATTAGACTTCGAAAAAGAGTTTGTAGACGAGTTCTGATAAATTTTCGAGTAAAGAGTGACTTTCAAAATGGAAGGTCAGCTCAGGCGTTGGAGCTAGTATACTTCATAGAGTTAGCAAGAAAGCAGTCCGCCGAAGGTGCTGATTCTATCAAAGCGGAGTTTCGGCTAATAATTCTCACCTGCAAAGATTTCTCGTTCCTGAAAAAAAAAGATATTTATTGTCTCGTGTAGGTATGTGTGCTTTAATTAAACTTCTGTGAGCCGCATGAATGTGTTGTTTTGCAGCTTCAGGTTGCATATCACAGATTTAAGTTTCGAAATGTGTTTATCTTCCATATGCTCCTAAGTTGGGTCCACTTCAAGCCATTTCAAAGATCTTTAGAATAAATTCTTATAAATATAAGATAGCGTGCCTAAATAGTACTCTGCGACTTATGTACTTTCCTCTCTTTCTGATACAGTGCTTATTTGCTAACAATCTAAGAATAATTTAAAGTAGTTTTCTTTGCTTATCATAACGCAATGTTGTTTTCGTCGATCAGACGTCAAACATTTTTTGCAGTACTACTTATCCTAATAAGTCAGGTATATGCATACGATGTTTACTTTTCTGATTATCATGACTTTTCGCTGTCATACTCAAGTTCAAGCAACTGTCAAAGAAGCTCTCTTTGTCAAATTGGAAGCAACCAAAATATCAAATACAAAAGAGATGAAATCTTGAACGAAGAAACCAAGAACGCTGAGAAGAGAGGTAATGCGTTTATTCCAAAGGCAGGTTTAACAGTATCTGATGTTGTATTTGTTCAAGATGATTTATACAAGGTCAGTCTTAACTTTCAGTGCGCTGAATCCTTGAATTTATTCAACTGGTTCAGTAAGCAATGTAATTCTGTTAGGTTAACAGGGTTAGGAGGCAAACAAGACTATTTTGATATCGTTTCAAATTATAAATGTCAATATGGCTTCTCCAATTTTTTTGAATGGTCGACTACTGTAATCATCAAAGCTTCTGACCATGGTGATTGGTTGTGTTTACCAGATAACTTTGGAATTGAGTTCAATTTTTCTCAAGGTTCAAGTTGGGACATTTTTAACATCTGGAGTAACAATTTCCAATCAAACTGGAAGTACTCGTGCCAAAAACCAAACTTTTCGATTGCAAAGTCAGTAGATTTCAATATTTTTGAAGACTGGAAGTTTAAGAGAGAGGAAGAAGATTTGGAAGAAAGAGGTTTCAACTGGAACTTCAACTTTGGCATCGATCTTAACATAATCAACAACATCAAGTGTCAACAGCCAGAACTTCCAAACTTCTGTTGGCCCAAGAAATGTAATCCTACATCATCTACTAAAAAGTCAACGCCAACCCCTACACCCACGCCAACAAAATCAACTAAAACCACACCAACCCCTCAAACACCTACAGATTCATGCGTCGTTACTGTAAAACCAACTCCTCAATGTACCCCAAAGAATCAACGTTGTCATAAATACAACTATCCTAAGGGTGATTTGAATTTCAACAGTGTCAAGTATCTCGGAGGCTCTAAGCACAGAGTTTCTTTCGGATATGATTCCCTGACTTCATTGAACATCAACGGTTTAGGTGTATTGTCGCATAACCTTGGTGGAGCTAACGTTCTTTTCGATTGTAACAAGAATATTAAGAAGATTTCTAATCCTGGTTCCTGGTGGCACGATATTGATGTTGATTGTGAAGATCATGGTGACAAGTGGTGTTTACCAAATTTCCTGATCTCATATCAATGGTGTATCGCCGGAGTTTTCGACATAAAGGTATGTTCGAGTTTCTCATTCACCAAGTCGTATACTTACAAGTGTGGATGTGGCAATGACGACCAGTACGATTGGCCACAATACTGTTGGCCAAAGCCGCCCGTGTCTAGCTGTTTACCACCTAAGTCAAGCACTATTCCACCATCGTCCTCGAAATCAAGTTCTATTCCACCATCATCTTCCAAGTCCAGTACTCCACCTTCATCCTCGAAGTCCAGTACCCCACCTTCATCCTCGAAGTCTAGTACTCCACCTTCATCCTCGAAGTCCAGTACCCCACCTTCATCCTCGAAGTCCAGTACCCCACCTTCATCCTCGAAGTCTAGCACTCCTCCACCTTCGTCGACTACTCCACCTCCACACTCGTCTGATTCTTGTGTTATTTCTGTCAAACCTACTCCTCAATGTACTCCTAAGAATCAACGTTGTCATAAGTACAACTATCCTAAGGGTGATTTGAATTTCAACAGTGTAAAGTATCTCGGAGGCTCTAAGCACAGAATTTCTTTAGGATATGATTCCCTGACTTCATTGAACATCAACGGTTTAGGTGTATTGTCACATAACCTTGGTGGAGCTAATGTTCTTTTCGATTGTAACAAGAACATCAAGAAGATCTCTAATCCAGGTTCCTGGTGGCACGAAGTTGATGTTGATTGTGAAGACCATGGTGACAAGTGGTGTTTACCAAGTTTCCTGATCTCATATCAATGGTGTATTTCTGGAGTTTTCGACATAAAGGTATGTTCGAGCTTCTCATTCACCAAGTCGTATACTTACAAGTGTGGTTGTGGCAATGACGACCAGTACGATTGGCCACAATACTGTTGGCCAAAGCCACCAGTGTCTAGCTGCTTACCACCCAAGTCTAGTACCCCACCTTCATCCTCGAAGTCCAGTACTCCACCTTCATCCTCGAAGTCCAGTACCCCACCTTCATCCTCGAAGTCCAGTACTCCACCTTCATCCTCGAAGTCTAGTACTCCACCTTCATCCTCGAAGTCTAGTACCCCACCTTCGTCTTCGAAGTCTAGTACCCCACCTTCGTCTTCGAAGTCTAGTACTCCTCCACCTTCGTCGTCAAGTACTCCACCATCGTCTTCGAAGTCTAGTACCCCACCTTCATCCTCGAAGTCCAGTACCCCACCTTCATCCTCGAAGTCCAGTACTCCACCTTCATCCTCGAAGTCTAGTACTCCACCTTCATCTTCGAAGTCTAGTACTCCACCTTCATCTTCGAAGTCTAGTACCCCACCACCTCCATCGTCGAGTACTCCACCTCCACACTCGTCTGATACGTGTGTTATTTCTGTGAAGCCTACTCCTCAGTGTACTCCTAAGAATCAACGTTGTCATAAATACAACTATCCTAAGGGTGATTTGAATTTCAACAGTGTCAAGTATCTCGGAGGCTCTAAGCACAGAGTTTCTTTCGGATATGATTCCCTGACTTCATTGAACATCAACGGTTTAGGTGTATTGTCGCATAACCTTGGTGGAGCTAACGTTCTTTTCGATTGTAACAAGAACATCAAGAAGATCTCTAATCCAGGTTCTTGGTGGAATGATATCGACGTCGACTGTGAGGACCATGGTGACAAGTGGTGTTTACCAAGTTTCCTGATTTCATACCAATGGTGTATTACCGGAGTTTTCGACATAAAGGTATGTTCGAGTTTCTCATTCACCAAGTCGTATACTTACAAGTGTGGATGTGGCAATGACGACCAGTACGATTGGCCACAATACTGTTGGCCAAAGCCACCAGTGTCTAGCTGTTTACCACCTAAGTCAAGCACTATTCCACCATCGTCCTCGAAATCAAGTTCTGTTCCACCTTCGTCGTCTAGTACTCCACCATCTTCCTCGAAGTCCAGTACTCCACCTTCATCATCGAAGTCCAGTACTCCTCCTTCATCCTCGAAGTCCAGCACTCCTCCACCTTCGTCGAAGTCTAGTACTCCACCATCTTCCTCGAAGTCTAGTACCCCACCTTCGTCTTCGAAGTCTAGTACCCCACCTTCGTCTTCGAAGTCTAGTACCCCACCTTCGTCTTCGAAGTCTAGTACTCCTCCACCTTCGTCGTCAAGTACTCCACCATCGTCTTCGAAGTCTAGTACCCCACCATCTTCCTCGAAGTCTAGTACTCCTCCTTCATCATCGAAGTCTAGTACTCCTCCACCTTCGTCGTCGAGCACTCCACCTTCATCTTCAAAGTCTAGTACTCCTCCTTCATCCTCGAAGTCTAGTACTCCTCCACCTTCGTCGTCGAGTACTCCTCCTTCATCTTCGAAGTCTAGTACCCCACCACCTCCATCGTCGAGTACTCCACCTCCACACTCGTCTGATACTTGTGTTATTTCCGTCAAACCTACTCCTCAATGTACTCCTAAGAATCAACGTTGTCATAAATACAACTATCCTAAGGGTGATTTGAACTTCAACAGTGTCAAGTATCTCGGAGGCTCTAAGCACAGAGTTTCTTTCGGATATGATTCCCTGACTTCATTGAACATCAACGGTTTAGGTGTATTGTCGCATAACCTTGGTGGAGCTAACGTTCTTTTCGATTGTAACAAAAACATCAAGAAGATTGCTAATCCAGGTTCCTGGTGGCACGACGTTGACGTTGATTGTGAGGATCATGGTGACAAGTGGTGTTTACCAAGTTTCCTGATTTCGTACCAATGGTGTATTACTGGAGTTTTCGACATAAAAGTATGTTCGAGCTTCTCATTTACGAAGTCATATAACTATAAGTGTGGTTGTGGTAGTGATGATCTGTACGATTGGCCACAATACTGTTGGCCAAAGCCACCAGTGTCTAGCTGCTTACCACCTAAGTCAAGTACTACTCCACCTTCTTCCTCGAAGTCAAGTACTCCTCCACCTTCATCAAGTACACCACCTTCGTCTTCGAAGTCTAGTACCCCACCACCTTCATCGAGTACTCCACCTTCATCCTCGAAGTCTAGTACTCCTCCACCTTCGTCTAGTACTCCACCTTCATCTTCGAAGTCTAGTACTCCTCCACCTTCGTCGTCTAGTACTCCACCTTCATCCTCGAAGTCTAGTACTCCACCTTCGCCGTCGAGCACTCCACCTTCATCTTCGAAGTCTAGTACTCCACCTCCTTCGTCGTCGAGTACTCCTCCATCGTCTTCGAAGTCTAGTACTCCTCCACCTTCGTCTAGTACTCCACCTTCATCCTCGAAGTCTAGTACTCCACCTTCGTCGTCTAGTACTCCACCTTCATCCTCGAAGTCTAGTACTACACCTTCGTCGTCGAGCACTCCACCTTCATCTTCGAAGTCTAGTTCTCCACCTCCTTCGTCGAGTACTCCTCCATCGTCTTCAAAGTCTAGTACTCCACCTCCTTCGTCTAGTACTCCTCCATCGTCCTCGAAGTCTAGTACTCCTCCACCTTCGTCGTCGAGTACTCCTCCTTCATCTTCGAAGTCTAGTACCCCACCACCTCCATCGTCGAGTACTCCACCTCCACACTCGTCTGATACTTGTGTTATTTCCGTCAAACCTACTCCTCAATGTACTCCTAAGAATCAACGTTGTCATAAATACAACTATCCTAAGGGTGATTTGAACTTCAACAGTGTCAAGTATCTCGGAGGCTCTAAGCACAGAGTTTCTTTCGGATATGATTCCCTGACTTCATTGAACATCAACGGTTTAGGTGTATTGTCGCATAACCTTGGTGGAGCTAACGTTCTTTTCGATTGTAACAAAAACATCAAGAAGATTGCTAATCCAGGTTCCTGGTGGCACGACGTTGACGTTGATTGTGAGGATCATGGTGACAAGTGGTGTTTACCAAGTTTCCTGATTTCGTACCAATGGTGTATTACTGGAGTTTTCGACATAAAAGTATGTTCGAGCTTCTCATTTACGAAGTCATATAACTATAAGTGTGGTTGTGGTAGTGATGATCTGTACGATTGGCCACAATACTGTTGGCCAAAGCCACCAGTGTCTAGCTGCTTACCACCTAAGTCAAGTACTACTCCACCTTCTTCCTCGAAGTCTAGTACTCCACCTCCTTCGTCGAGTACTCCACCTTCATCCTCGAAGTCAAGTACTCCACCTCCTTCGTCTAGCACACCACCTTCATCTTCGAAGTCTAGTACTCCTCCACCTTCGTCGTCTAGTACTCCTCCTTCGTCTTCGAAGTCTAGTACTCCTCCACCTTCGTCGTCGAGCACTCCACCATCTTCCTCGAAGTCAAGTACTCCACCTCCTTCGTCGTCGAGCACACCACCTTCATCCTCGAAGTCTAGTACTCCTCCACCTTCATCGTCGAGCACTCCACCTTCGTCTTCTAAGTCCAGTACTCCACCTCCTTCGTCGAGTACTCCACCTTCATCTTCGAAGTCTAGTACTCCTCCACCTACGTCGTCGAGCACACCACCTTCATCCTCGAAGTCTAGTACTCCACCTCCTTCGTCGAGTACTCCACCTTCGTCTTCTAAGTCTAGCACTCCTCCACCTTCGTCTAGTACTCCACCTTCATCTTCGAAGTCTAGTACTCCTCCACCTTCGTCGTCTAGTACTCCACCTTCATCCTCGAAGTCTAGTACTCCACCTTCGTCGTCGAGCACTCCACCTTCATCTTCGAAGTCTAGTACTCCTCCACCTTCGTCGTCGAGCACTCCACCATCTTCCTCGAAGTCCAGTACTCCACCTTCATCCTCGAAGTCTACTACCCCACCACCTCCATCGTCGAGTACTCCACCTCCACACTCGTCTGATACTTGTATTATTTCTGTGAAGCCTACTCCTCAATGTACTCCTAAGAATCAACGTTGTCATAAGTACAACTATCCTAAGGGTGACTTAAACTTCAACAGTGTCAAGTATCTCGGAGGCTCTAAGCACAGAGTTTCTTTCGGATATGATTCCCTGACTTCATTGAACATCAACGGTTTAGGTGTATTGTCACATAACCTTGGTGGAGCTAACGTTCTTTTCGATTGTAACAAGAACATCAAGAAGATTGCTAATCCAGGTTCCTGGTGGCACGACGTTGATGTTGATTGTGAGGACCATGGTGACAAGTGGTGTTTACCAAGTTTCCTGATCTCATACCAATGGTGTATCACAGGCGTGTTTGATGTGAAGGTATGTTCGAGCTTCTCATTTACGAAGTCATATAACTATAAGTGTGGTTGTGGTAGTGATGATCTGTACGATTGGCCACAATACTGTTGGCCAAAGCCACCAGTGTCTAGCTGCTTACCACCTAAGTCAAGTACTACTCCACCTTCATCCTCGAAGTCTAGTACTCCTCCACCTTCGTCTAGTACTCCACCTTCATCCTCGAAGTCTAGTACTCCACCTTCGTCATCGAGTACTCCACCTTCATCCTCGAAGTCAAGTACTCCACCTCCTTCGTCTAGCACACCACCTTCATCTTCGAAGTCTAGTACTCCTCCACCTTCGTCGTCTAGTACTCCTCCTTCGTCTTCGAAGTCTAGTACTCCTCCACCTTCGTCGTCGAGCACTCCACCATCTTCCTCGAAGTCAAGTACTCCTCCACCTTCGTCGTCTAGTACTCCTCCTTCGTCTTCGAAGTCCAGTACCCCACCACCATCATCGAGTACTCCACCTTCATCCTCGAAGTCTAGTACTCCTCCACCTTCGTCGTCTAGTACTCCTCCTTCGTCTTCGAAGTCTAGTACTCCTCCACCTTCGTCGTCGAGTACTCCTCCTTCGTCTTCGAAGTCTAGTACTCCTCCACCTTCGTCGTCGAGCACACCACCTTCATCCTCGAAGTCTAGTACTCCACCACCTTCGTCGTCTAGTACTCCACCTTCGTCTTCGAAGTCTAGTACTCCTCCACCTTCGTCGTCGAGCACTCCACCTTCATCTTCGAAGTCTAGTACTCCTCCACCTTCGTCGTCTAGTACTCCACCTTCATCCTCGAAGTCTAGTACTCCTCCACCTTCGTCGTCGAGCACTCCACCATCTTCCTCGAAGTCAAGTACTCCACCTCCTTCGTCGTCGAGCACTCCACCTTCATCTTCGAAGTCAAGTACTCCTCCACCTTCGTCGTCTAGTACTCCACCTTCGTCTTCGAAGTCTAGTACTCCTCCACCTTCGTCGTCGAGCACTCCTCCTTCGTCTTCGAAGTCTAGTACTCCTCCACCTTCGTCGTCTAGTACTCCACCATCATCCTCGAAGTCTAGTACTCCTCCACCTTCGTCGTCTAGTACTCCACCTTCGTCTTCGAAGTCTAGTACTCCTCCACCTTCGTCGTCGAGCACTCCACCATCTTCCTCGAAGTCAAGTACTCCACCTCCTTCGTCGTCGAGCACTCCACCATCATCCTCGAAGTCAAGTACTCCTCCACCTTCGTCGTCTAGTACTCCTCCTTCGTCTTCGTCGTCTAGTACTCCTCCTTCGTCTTCGAAGTCTAGTACTCCTCCACCTTCGTCGTCGAGCACTCCACCATCTTCCTCGAAGTCAAGTACTCCATCTCCTTCGTCGTCGAGCACACCACCTTCATCCTCGAAGTCTAGTACTCCTCCACCTTCGTCGTCGCAGTCCAGTTCAACACCAGTTGTCCCAAGTTCATCCAGTTCAGTTCCTGTTATCCCTCCTAGCTCCACATACTGGAACTCCACTGTTCCTCCATCAAGCTCTACATATAGTAGTTCCACTCCAGCAACTTCAAGTAGTGTTCCAGTAACATCTAGCTCAACACCTGTTGTTTCATCATCTAGTTCGACTCCAGTCGTTCCTAGCTCATCCAGTTCAACACCAGTGGTTCCTGGCTCGTCAAGCTCGACTCCAGTTGTTCCAAGTTCATCTAGCTCCACTCCTGTTGTTCCAGGTTCTAGTTCGACACCTGTTGTCCCTAGCTCGTCAAGCTCGACTCCATGTCCAACATGCCAAACTGTAACTACGCTAACAACAAGCTCAACTACGACGGCAACAACAACTGTATGCACAACAACCATCAGCATTACGTCTTGTACTAAAGGAACGTGCCATACGATTCCAACGGTAACAGGGTATGTAGTTGTTACTGAAGAAACCACCTCATACACCACCTACTGCCCATTATCAACAACTGTTGTACCAACAGGAAATCCAGTTAAGCCAGTTGTTCAACCCGAGCACACTACTGATACAACTGAACAGCCTGTACCTACAGCTGAGTATCCTACCGATACAGTTGAACAGCCTGTACCTACAGCCGACCAAGTTACTGGTACAACCGAGCAAGGCGGATCTGAACAAATTCCGGTTGAAACAGCAACCACCACTGCTTACCCTGCTGCTGACGAAACCACCGGGTATGGACCAACAAATGAAGTTACCCATGGCTCAGAAACAACTGCCATAACCTACACAACATCTTCGATACCACCATCAACAGGCACCGTCTCACCCCCTCCTGCAGCCACTGCATTGAAGAACTCAGCTAGCGGAATAACTGCTTCTTTCGCTTCAATGATCATTGGTATCTTTGTGGTGATCAGCATTTAGAGATCATCAAACAAAAGACAGGTCTCCATCTTTTTTGATGCCACTCACGATCAGATTGCAAGAGGAATAATTTTAAGTTTACGAATACATTTTCACATTTCAATAGGTTTACTTCTAATTCAGCTTTTTAGAAACCCCTATTACCGTTTTTGCAATTTTCGCTTCATTTCATCTACCACTGATGCATTTGACATCCTTTTTCAGCGGTGTGTACATTTCACTACTAGTATGGTTGAAGTTCTAGCTGAAGAACGTTTCTAACTCATGACTGCATGTGTACACTATTTCGATTCACCTTTTACATATTTTACAAAAATCTTTTATATACCCTTTTATACACGTACTATTTGATATTTAACTCAATCTAATATTAGTCACTATTTCATTTGATTATATTCGGAGTAGTTCTCCCATTTTTATTGCAAGCACCCCGTAACACAGGTTTTGTATACCGTCACGAAAATCTTACATTACTAGCACTAAACCGCGCGCCAAAACTTGTTTTCTATATACATGATATCAACTTTTAACTAGTCTGCTCCAGGCCACTACTACTCTTTGGATTGAATGGTTCCCTGGTATTTTTGCTCCTTGGCCAAAGGGACGGCAATTTGACCACTTGATACCTTGGCTCAATACATCTATCTATGAACCAACTCCTCAACTTGCTGTCGATAAGCGACGATATTTTTGGTACATCCTGTAGCTTTGCTCTAGCGCCTATTAAGGACTTAACTGTAAATTCGAGTCTGTAGTCTGGCGAGAACAGGAACACAAGTGCAGTGCCGTTTGGGTCGGCGGCGCCGTTCGAACGACTTGACGATCCTTCGTTGCTTGGGATTCCGTTCATGGGATTTCTTGTGTCATTGCCCAGCGCGCCTGTTATCTGTGTTACCGGGGTTGATGGAGATTCAAGTGGCGAGGTTGAACCTGTAGCTTGGTTTCTTGAATTTGCCGACGAAGGTGATATGGTTGGATCAGAGCTCCTCTGACCAGGAGAAGTGACAGAAGGTGTTGGTATACTGGTAGCAGCAGACTTGGAGGCGCCTTCTGCGCCATTTGCTCTTTTACTAGTATTTTCGCCGTTCAAGTTGATGAACTCCAAATCGTTGGTGTTTATCAACGAAACTGTCAAGCATCCAGAAAACCTGACAATGGAGACAGATAACTGCACGGGCAAAACTGCAGTTAGGGGCATTGGATGGTTCAATAGAAGCTTGGTTTCGATCCCCAAGGTGAGCGTATCTGAAAGATCCACATCGATCTTCGCTTCCAATCTACCAGTCCCATCCTCGCTGTGCATGATACGACAGTTCGAGAAAATTGGAAAGTCGTCACCAACATCTATCTCTGTCAATTTGATTGTATCCAAGTAGTCAGGCATGCTCAGTGTGGTTAAGAAGTCATTCAAAGAGTGGTAGATGTTGTCAGCCAAGAGAGCTTCGCCTCTCAATTGGCTGATCATTTGGGCAATCAACACGTTGAACCAGTCCAACGACTCAGGGTTATGGTTGTTGACATCGTAGTATGTCTTTTCGAGGATGGACGATATATTTGACGAGTAAGAATTGGGGTCAGAGTCGTCATCGGACCCATCATCTGATCCAATGTCACTGCCGCCTCCGTCTGCGGAACCATGGCCGTCCACTCCCCCGCCACGAGCCTTGCCTCTCTTCTTGTTCCGTTTGACTATTATGCCAGATATATCTCTTTTCTTCTTGGCAGTGATTTTGCTTGACTTTGAAGAAGCCACCGTATTCGTTTGCTCGGCAAAAACAAAGAACTTGATGAATATGGCAATCACGACAAAGACACTAAGTTGCCCTAGAAGCAATCCCTGGGTGAAACTCCACGAGCTCGAAACATTTCCTGTCACGGGAGGATTGTAGAGATATTGCGCAGACTGTCTTAAGGTTGACAGGTCGTCTCCCATTAGGTGGTTAAAGAATTCCTCTTGGTGCAATTTCAACTGTTCTTGTATCTGCTCAAGGTTCAATCTTTGGAGTTGTTCTTGAGTGAGGATGGAGTGAACATGCTCATCGTTCTCTGCGGGAGCAGTAGAGACTGCTTGGGACATTTTGCTCAATTGCGTACAATTCAACTTCAAAGAGCAGCTCCTACAGTGTCCTTCCAGTCAGTAACAAGAAGAAGATTTGTCAGTTTATTTATTGTCACTGAGTTATAATCTAGTGTAAATATTCATTTCGAAAAAAAAATAAGTTTGGATTCGCGTGAAAGGAGCTGAAAACTATGGGGTATCAAAATTCCTGCTTTTCTAAACTCCAGCCAGGAGATAGGGCACAATTGCTTCACTCCACACAGGGCCCTTACTATGGACTGGAGTGTTACAAGCAGAATTATCCTTGAGTCCTACAACTTTTGACACGCTGAAAAAAAATGATCCATGTTACTACTTCCTCTAAGCTAAATAGAAACTACGTGTTGTGATTATTTATGCACTTTTCTTGGTCTTCTTATTAGCAACTTTCCTGGTGTTATTCGAAGGCTTGGATGTGCTTCCATTCTTAGCGGCCGCCTTTGTCTCTTTCTTGGGCTTTTCGTTCGATGGCACCTCCTTTTCTTCTTTATCTTCATCCTTTTCAGCCTCTGCCTCAGCCTCAGCCTCGTCGTCCTCTTCATCTAGTCTGTCCTTCTCGTCATTGGTTGAGTACTCGTCGTGTGATTCGTCTCTCAACATCCATTCTTTCACATTCGCGAAAAGAGTCTTCTTTCTCTGGCTTGGTCTGGCTCTGTTCAATTCTTTGTTGGCGTTCCCAATGTACTTGGCAGCGAAATCAGTCAATGGAGATGAGCCCCTGGAGGATGAAATTGAGTCTAGGTCGCCATGGTTGAGACTGTTTAGACTGCTGCTGCTACTTATTCTGCTTTGACTGTTTAAGGAGGCATTCTCCAAGAAGGATTGCATATCAAACTTTCTTCCTCTCATGTACTCCCTGACCTCAAAGTAGAGATCACGGCTAACGTTGTTCAAGTTTGTTTGGTTCTTCTTCCAGTAGCTCCTGAAGTCACTTATGTGCTTTTTGAATTCCAATTCATTCTTCTTCAACCAACTAACGTTCAATTCCTTTCTAGTTGCACCTCTGGCAAAGTTTCTCATCAAGTACTTGTCGTAATCTCTGATGATCTTGGTGATGATGTCACTGGTGGAAATGCCCTCAGTTCTTTGAGTGGTCAAAAACATACCCATCTCTTTGATTGGCTTGTAGATGTCATCTGAGTCGGTGGAAGCATATGGCAAGTCGTCATGAGCAACGTAGTCGATCTTGTGGTCGAGCAAGAAGTCCGTGGTAACACACCATGGGGCATTTGGAATCACCTCATCCACCCATTTACAATGCTGCAAAGTCTCGATTCTTTGTTGGTCCGTCAAGACAGTCAAACCTTTCCTTTTGTGTGTTTCGATGTCTGATGGAATCCCGCAAACCAATTCAACATTAGCAAACGACTTCTTGGCTTGCTCCAATTGCTTCATGTGGCCCAAGTGAAATAAGTCAAATACACCATCAGCGTACACTCTGATGGGTCTGTCAGTTGGAGGAATATTGAACCTGAAACCATGAGGTCTGAACCTCCTCAAATCTTCTGGCAACTCGTCGTCGTACTTCTTCTCGTTTTCCTCAAACAAGATCTCTCTTGCAGTCTTTGCAGTCTTCCTCTTCTTGCGGTTGGGGAGCTCTATATCCTTTGCATCTGTAGACTCGTCATTCGTTTCTTCGTCGTCGTTTTCGTTATCGTCATCATCTGAGTTGTTGTTGGTATGATCCAACTCTTCCCCCGATGATTCACCGGGAGTCTCCTGAGACTCAAACGATTTCCTAGTTCTTTTTCTATTGAATAATGAGGACAATGTTGGCGCAATTGAGTCCACTGATATGGATCTTTTGATTTTGGGCGGCATTTATGTGGTATCCTTATCTGGCGGGGCCTGGGTGGTGGTTGCGGATGGTGGGTGGCTCTTGCTGTTGAACTTTACGATTCGGCTCCTTTGGCTGAAATCAGTTGCTCACAAAAACACATGAAAATCAAAACAGTACCCAATCTGAGGTCTGCTCATTTTAATTTTCCCTTACTTTTTCTTCACACATTACTTTGCTGTCTGAAAAATCGAGGAGATATCACAATTGGTAAACACACACTGATAAAGGAAACTCATGTTGCTGCAATTTTTTTGGCAGGAGCAGATTCTGAGAGCAACAGTTACTGCCACTGACAAAAAGCAAGGGAGGGGGTGGGGTCCAGAGAAGAAGCAACTTGTATGAAATTGGAAGATTCTCATTTTGCAAACTTTGACATTCTTCTCGCACTTCAAGCGACGGCTGTTCTAGATGCGCATATGCTTAAGAAATCTGTACATGTACTGCCATCCCCTGCATTCCCTTTGAAATTGTTTCGATTTTATTCACTCAGGAGTTCGGCTGCACCAAAGACTCCTTCTTTTTAGTTCATCAGCTGCATTTCGCTTTGTTTGTTTATTCCATTGAATGGTTTATTTTTTGCTATTATTTCTTTATTTACTGTTTTTTTTTTTTTTTTTCCCTTTTGTATTTCTATCTTATTGCCTTGCGTCCCAGGATCATTCACGTTGAGAAAAGGTGTTGCAGATGTACACGAAATAATGATTACCTTTAGCCTTAAGCTTCCAGGCGACTGTCCACTATTTCATTATGATTTATTTTGTTCATGTCAGCGACACCCTCGAGTAGGTGCAGCTTTGAAAATAAAATGCTATTTTTCTTGGTAGCAAAGTGGTGGGAATAGGGGATACTGCCTGTGTAGAAAGTGTATATACAATTTGAAATTTGCGTACGCAGAGCCAAGAGTTATGAAAAGTATATTAGTAGCGCCGTACAAAGTATAACTAACACGGGCCCACCCACCTTAATCTCGATTTCCTCATACAGCCGCATGTGGCTCTATAGAGGCGATGTCTTACTTCTTTTGTAACTAATGAAACTTAAAGTTCTTGTGGAAATCTAGTGCTGCTTTGCGAGTTTTTTAGGTTTAAGCTTCACATGAATATTCATAAGCCACCCCAGAGACAGCGATTTCGTACCTGAGAACGGTTACTCAAAATTTGATTTATTTTTTTTTTTTTTTTTTTTTTTTAATTTTCTTTTTATTCGACAAGTTAATTTGGTAGTTCAAAATCTCAGCTCAGCTTTAGAAAACTACCAGTCTTGTCTCGTGATCGTCTCCTTACTACATACGAAAATCAGCTGCAGTACACTCCTTCCCCTCCTCAAAATGTCTAAAATATACTCGCTATCCGATTTAAAGTTTATCAATCCGTCTACGCTTAGAGCTTGGTTCAGAGGAGGCTCGCCCACCGGCGTTGGCAAGTTCGCAGTGGTGGATGTCAGAGACTCAGATTACATAGGGGGTCATATCAAGGGCTGTTACCACTACCCTGCAGGAAACTTCCACTACACTTTGCCTGAGCTTTACCAGCGTATACTTGACAATGAGATCAATGATATAGTTTTTCACTGCGCCTTGTCACAAGTACGTGGTCCCTCGTCAACGTTGAAATTCTTACGCTCAGTACACGAGTTGAGCGAGGCCGATCAGAAGCGCATGGAATTGAAGAAAATATGGGTTCTCAGAGGCGGGTTCACTAGTTGGCAGGAAGAGTACGGGAACGACAAAGAAGTGACTGAAGATTATGATGAAGAAATATGGAAGTTCGGCTCAGAGTACTAGTTTATTATATATAGAATATGGATAACGATAATACTAATCAAGTCAGCATCTCTTCATGTCCTGTATATGCGCCTTATCTTCTCCATGTTTTTTTTTGACGCGATTTTTTAAATGCAAGCAGGAAGAGTCGCAGCACAAGATTTCCCAGTAGAAGACCAGCAGGGGGGAAGCTTGGTCACTAAAAGTGGAGCTCTTGTGTATTCCAGCTATTGTTACTGGCCGGATGGTTCACAATTAACACACTGAGCAGGACCTCAAAATGTGGGAATGAAATTTCCACTCCCCCCATCCATATTCGTGAGCTGTTGCTGGCCCTTTCCTGATGCGAGCCTGGTGGTGGCTGTGAACTTTTCTTTTTCGCAATTATTTTTCTCGCTTAGCGACAAACACGAAATTTCGCTTTGTTTTCGCATGCTACAATATTTTGATCATTTGATCGCACAGAGGACCCATCACCAGTCTTTAAATAAGCTTTTTAGAGTAGGCTGAAGACTGTAAAAGGAGAGAAAAAAGCTAACGGAGAAAGGACGGTATGCTCAACTATCACTATATCAATATCCCCACTATGCAACTCTCAAGCACAAACGGAGACAAGAAGCCATGGCCCCCTTCGTCTATTCGTTTCACGCAATGCCCTGGCCCACCGTTACATGTCGCTTTTTTCAGTTGTACGCTGCTCCCCCTACTAAAGTTAAAAATAGAAGTCTCGAAACGCGACATGTCTAATTTTTCACGTATTTTTTTTTCGTACGCAGCCTACATGGCCTCCGATTTTGACAGGGTAACCAGAAACTTGGTCATGTAGGCTGTAACATGGTATCGCTCTAGATTATTTATAAATCCTCCCACTTTTTCCCTTTGGCTTTGCCTACTATTTTTGCATATTGTATATACATCCATACATATATTATTCATACAAGCACACCTACAATCGCTTTAAAAGTGTCTTTATCTATACCACTTTAGATCAAAAGCTTAATTCTTTAAATACTCACATACCCACCCCCGCTCGCTGATTATACCCCCACCACTACTAGCGCCCCAAAAATGTTGAATAGCGCCCTTTTTGCCCTTACAGCACTCATACCTGCTATCACCGCCTCGTGTAACCCACTTGAAAGCTCGTCATGTCCATCCGATCCTGCCTTTGGTAAAAGCATGGAGTGGGACTTCGCCTCTCAACCATCAGAATTCGACATAACGCACACTCCCGATGGAGTGACGTATGGAGACAATGGTGTCTCATTCACCCTCGCAAAAAGATTCGACAACCCTGGTCTCAAGTCAAACTTCTACATCATGTTTGGAAGAGTAGAGGTACACATGCAAGCAGCTAGCGGTACCGGTATCATCTCGTCCTTCTACTTGCAGTCAGACGACTTGGATGAAATCGATATCGAGTTGTTCGGTACTGATACCACCCAGTTCCAATCGAACTACTTTTCGAAGGGATACACAGGCACTTACGACCGTGGTGTTTACACAAACACCCCATCGCCTCCACAAACATCTTTCCACAACTACACCCTTCTCTGGACCCTGGATCAATTGGAATGGTGGTTAGATGGCACCTTGACCAGAACTTTACCAAGCACATCATCCGAAGGTTACCCACAAAGTCCAATGTTTATTGAGATGGGTATTTGGGCCGGTGGTGATCCAACTAATGAGCCAGGTACTATTGAATGGGCCGGAGGTAACACCGACTACAGTCAGGCGCCATTCTCCATGAAAATCAGCAAGTTGCTTGTTGAAGACTTCTCCACTGGCCTGTCATACTCGTATGGGGACCAAAGTGGATCCTGGGAATCTATCGTTTCAGATGGTGGTAAAATCAATAGTCAATCGTCTGGGTCGTCTAAGGTAGTTTCACCGGACTCTTCCGATTCATCTTCCCAATCATTTAGCTCATCATCATCAAGCTCATCATCAAGTTCATCCTCCTCGACCTCATCCTCATCTTCATCCACCTCCGCTTCATCCTCATCTTCTACTTCTTCAACAGCCACCTCATCTTCCACTACTTCTTCATCATCTTCGACCGCAAGCTCTGAAATCACCTCCAGCTCAACTGCTTCATCCGCATCAACTGCTAAAAGATCATCTTCAGCTTCTTCCTCAGCTCCTTTCACAAAAACAACCTCAGAAGCTCACACCACATCAACCAATGAATCTTCAAGCGATAACGGATCTTTCGATTCCAACCCATCAACACTCACCTCATCTAAAACCTCGTCCACAGAACCCAAGGCTTCATCTGTATCAGCATCTTCATCAGGCTCGGCATCTTCAACTGGGGCTGCCTCTATCTTGGCCTACAATTGGTACATCGTAGCAATCGCGCTTTCCTACTTGGTGTAAGTCAAAAGGAAGTTTTGTTGAATTTATTGTATAAAAATGTATAGATATATATATATAATTCATTTTGCAAAATAATTTCATTCTAATTGTAGTTAAGTCGAACACCACTGGATTTTTAAATTAAGCTTGGGGGCTCTTGATACTGAGTTGCAGGTTGTTGCCAAGTTTGAGTAGGGTTGGCTTGTTGAAATTGAAACTGTGTATTTTGTGGCTGTATCTGGAATTGTGTGTTCTGTTGTTGTAATTGCTGCTGTTGCAACTGTTGCTGTTGGAATTGTTGTTGTTGTTGTAACTGTTGTTGTTGTAATTGCTGTTGTTGTAATTGTTGTTGTTGTAATTGCTGCTGTTGCTGTTTCTGCTGTTGTTGCTGGAATTGATACTGAGTGTTTTGCTGCTGCAATTGTTGTTGTTGCTGTTGAATTTGCTGCTGTTGTTGCAAACCAACCTTTGCATTCTGCAACAAAGCCTCTTGCCTAGCTGCTTCTTGAGTTTCGGGGAAAACAGATATGGTAGGCAATCTTTCCAAGCCTCCTGCAGTAGGCTGAGGCTTGATTTGTTGAGGTTGCTGCTTCGAAGTGTCCTCAAACAAAGCAGATGTGGTCTGTGAAACCTTGAATGGATTACCAGTTGAGTTTGGGGCCAACGCACCTGTTTGTTGGGTGCCATTATTGAATGACAATGCTGTGGTTCCGCTGTTCAGGGAGAACCTTGTATTAGCGAACGGGTTATTCGCAGAAATAACTGAAGTTCTATTTGCAGTATTGGTTGTTGTCATACTAGCAAAAGGATTAGTGTTGTTTCTAGTAAGTTGTGGCTGAATTTGACTTGGCTGTGCTTGGAAGAATGTGCCGTTTGCTGGGGCCACTTGCTGCTGGCCAGTAACATTTGGTTGAATGAATGGATTACCAGTTGTTTGAGCTTGAATCCCTCCACCAAATCCTGTGAAGGTGGGTTGAATCTGTGGTTGTTGAAATGATGAGGTGAGTTGTTGTTGTTGGAAAGGTGAATTGCTCTGCTGCTGGAAGGGAGAAGCGGTAGGTTGCTGCTGGAAAGGAGAGGTGGGCTGGACCTGGAAAGGTGAAGTTGATTGTTGTTGAAAGGGAGAGGTAGCTTGCTGCTGTAATTGGAACTGTTGTTGTTGTTGAAGTTGCGCCTGTTGCTGGAGCTGTGCTTGTTGTTGAAGTTGGAGTTGCTGCTGCTGTTGGAGTTGTTGCTGCTGCTGGAGTTGTTGTTGTTGATCAGGTTGCTGGAGGATATTTCCCCAAGGGTTGAATGTACTCTGTTGTATAATTAATGACTGAACTCTCTCTCCGTTGTTGCCAGTGGCAGCGGATGGAGTTTGTGGTTTGTTGATGGCTTGCTGGTCTAAGGTAACATCTCTGCTACCTGATCCACCATTGGTCTTTTCAGCACCTCCATTACTCGACTTCTTTGCCTTCTCGACCAAGTACTGTCTTCTATTAGATTCAAAGTTTGGATCGTCCAAGTATTCTTCTAACAGCAGGGTTAATGCAGTTGGGGCATGCTTTATAGTGGGGACATGCAATTTTGTAGCATATTCCAAATGCTTTGCAACCCTAAGATAGTCAATAACATATTTTGTTTGATCTACGAACTTTTTGTAAATTTTTAACGATCTTTGGGCGTCCACTTTGCTCATTTCAAAGTAGTGCTCCAAAATATTGATAACACCTTCGTTGAGTTCTTGAAACAATGCTAACAAATCGTTGACCAATAATCTGAAACTGGTTAAAATGATGTCGTTGTTGATCTCATTTTCCATGAATGAGTTCTTCAAGAGACCGTCGATTTGCTTTTGAACACTTTCACTTTCACGTAAGAGTCCCTTTTCGATTGATAATGTTCTTAACCGTCCGCCGCTGCTAGAGGATGCATTGTTTGATCTTTCGTCTCTGACGTAGTCTATTCCGGTGGCACCGAATTGGGTCAATCTCACTTGCAAATACTTGGAGTACTTGTTGATGAAGCGGACCTCCGAAGACGTCAGCAGGTATCCGCTCTTGTTGGACATGGACAACGTGACAAGAGACTTGCCAATCCCGCTCTCGTCACTCAAATACTTCAATGTTACGTCCTTTTCACCTTCTCTAATCATGATGTGAATGACAATCAACAGCTTATAGACGACGGACCAGGATTGATCTCGCAATCTCGATTCGAGGGCCCTCATGATGGTTCTGAAGTTCTCGCTGCCGCTGTCGTCCACGTTGGTTGCCATGAGAATTGGCTCGATGTACTTGGGCTTAGGCGCAGCGATCTTCACCTTTGTGGCACCCTTGACAATCTTTTCGTATGTAGTCATGGTTTCTTGGAGCTTTGTGTAGGTGGATGTAACCTAATCTGCGGTAGGCTGGGGAAGGAAGGAAGGATACGGATAGGTAGATCAAGTCGAACAACTCTTATGAAGAATTGAATCGGTCCAGTATATACAAAGCAAACAGAAAGTAAGAATACAAATATTCAAAGAATCTTAAAGATACTGAATCAAAGAAAGAGAAGAAAGTGGTATGGACAGTAGCATAAAAGCTAAAAGATAAGCTAAAGAAAACGGTTTTCAAGTTGGTTGTTTGTTTTTCTGCGTCCTGCTAGCTTTTCGATTTTTCGATTTTGTAACGAAATTTGAGATTTTCTGCAATTTACGATTTTCTATGAATTTTTATTCGGTACGAAGGGGAAAGTGGGTGCGCAAGATCCACTGGAGGCAGTTGCACATTCTGCTCTCTATCCATGACCCTTCGATGGCGTCGGTCTATATGGGAGCCATGAGGATAGTGGGAAATAAAGGGCCAAGAGATTGCATTTTTACCATTTTTTTTTCTCTTGGTGACGTATTCTGCGTGATAGAGAATGGGGGCCATAGCCATTCTCCAGTGATCTGAGAATCTCACAATGTTCCCCTAATTGCGAATATTTTTCAACGTCTTTAGGCGTTAACAGTGTGATCAAGACTCGGGGGAGTAGGCGTAGTTTTTCGCTATCTTTTCTTTTTTTTTTGATTTTTTTTTTTTTTCTTAGGGTGCAGCAATTTGCTGCTCAATTATTGCGCCTTGCCGTCTTATTTTTAGCACTGGTTGTCTGGCGGGATTCGAGTGCTCGACTGCAAAAAAGTTAGGCTTTCAAGCTGTAAAAGTGTCACGGCTGGACCCCCGACTCCGCGGACTCGGAGAGAGAGCCCCCTACAGACGCCCCTACACATCCTATGCGTTTTTACTTGGTCGGACTTCGATTTACACACTCGCTACATGGGGACAAGCACAGTGGACTATGAGGAGCCAGAGGAAAATAATTACCGTTCATACCGGGAGTTGACATTTCGCACGACTGGACCCGGAACGACATACCTCTATCCTCCACATAAGCTATGCACATGTAGACATGAATCCAAACACTCACTTGTTTTTTGGAGCGAATACGGGGGGCCCTTCTCACCGTGAGTGGATGCACATAGCACAATTTTGCAGCTTTGCAGCCACCAGCGGACGCAGAATGTTGATTTACACTCTTTATGTCGGCGAAGTGGCACTCTAGCACCCATCTTCTCGATTCGGTTCACTATTGCATGCAATAGATACATTTTCTACGCAGACAATCGATATTTGGCTCACATTAATTTACTTTTTAAATACATATATACATACTAATATGAGCCCTCCCGTCTTCATTCGTGCCCCATGCTCCTGGCTTTCTATTTATTACTGTTACCGGCGGTGGGGAACTAAACCATTTCTCTCTTGAGGGCTGCTCTTTGTCCGCATGTATACTCAAGGTTTTATCGTGATCATTTCTTCTTCATGCCTCCTCTCTTTTCCAAAAAGTCCTTGGCTTCGTTCACCTTGGTGGCCATGAAACTGGAACCACCTTTATCAGGATGGTTTGCCATCATTAATTTTCTATGTTGTTCCTTCAACTTTGCCTTGGACAAGTTGGTTTCTTTTAAGTTTAAGATTTGTAATGCTTCCTTGGCACTCATCTTTTGTCCAAAGCCACCTTTTATGAAAGCTTTACCGTTGAGACCAGGCTGTTTAGATTTCACAAACCCAGCTGCAAAGTAAGCTACACCAATCACACCGACACCGGTAATCCATGGGTGGTTGCCCATCCATTCAACACCTTGGTCGAAGTAGTGTTCCACTGAGCCTTCTGGAGCCTTTTTACGTTGAAGCTGTCCAAAGTTCTGGATCTGTTGCTGTTGTTGTAAGTATTGTTGTTGCTGAGCTTCCTGGAGTTGTTGGAGCTGCTGTGGGGTGTATTGCTGAGCGCTTTCGCCTGGAATGGCCAAAGTTGGTATATCCATTGGAGCCATGATGTTTTATGCTATGATTATGAAATGAAAATGCAGTGGCGGTGGCCTAAGCTTGGTACAACTGTCAAATATGCCTGGAGTCACCTAGATGGAGCGCTTGACTTTCATGTTAGAAGATTTTTCTCGGTGGGCTCTTTTTTTTTTTTTTGCAATTTCCAGATTGTCACGTGAGAAAGGCAAAATCAGAGGGGGAAAAAAAAAGAAATCCATACTAGCGGTGATGGTAGAAGTTACGACTGATCATGTAGTGGCAAGAGCGTGGCAGGGGGCGAACGGTAATGAAGGTGGCTAGAGAGTGAGGTTTTCCACTGAAGTCGAATATCGTACATGCCAACAATAGTCAATTCGACAATAAGGATTTCCTATGTATAAGAGAGGTAGAGGCATATTTAACTATATTGAAAAACCCCCATTATTGGCAATATTTGAATTCTCCTAGGGCCCTTTTCAAAATCATCACTCCATTACTCAATCCTATACTACTTCTCAACATCCCAAGTCCTCTTTGCAATGTAGATGGAGGTATTGGTCCGTGCAGCCAGTTGTTGCAAACTCAGCATAATCTCGTTACGTCGTATTCTCTCCGGGTAACTATAGTTACCTGCAGTTCACGCTGATCATCTCACAATATCTCAAACTTCTTTTTTTTTTTTTTTTTTTTTTAATTTTCAGTAGAGGTGAAATTTTAGTAACCTCATCGCATTTAGATTCTTTGTCATCTATACCTCCATCTCCAAAGTTTTTAGCCACTTAGTGATACTTATTGACATCTCAGCTATTGGATAAGCACTTTGATAGTATCGTCGGACACAAACCCATACATCAAATTCACTCGGAGTACTAACTACTCGATCCCTATATTACCGACCAACCCACTACCTACTATTTATATATAATCATATATACCTATACAGATAGAGGTCAGATAATTTCGAACTATACACATCATATTTTAGCATTAATTAAACCCTAGTCCGTTTAATCCTACCCCCTCCCATCCCCATATATCATTTGCATTCTAATTTTATAATCAATCCATTATGAGAGTCTACACATGCCATTTCTGCTCATCTCCAGTTTACCCATTGCACGGGATTATGTTCGTTAGAAACGACGCCAAGGAGTTCAGATTCTGTCGTTCCAAGTGTCACAAGGCATTCAAGCAACGTCGTAACCCACGTAAGTTGAAGTGGACCAAGGCTTTCAGAAAGGCTGCTGGTAAGGAATTAGTTGTTGATTCTACTTTGACTTTCGCCGCCAGAAGAAACGTCCCAGTTAGATACAACAGAGATCTTGTTGCCACCACTTTGACAGCCATGGCCAGAGTTGAAGAAATTAGACAGAGAAGAGAAAGAGCCTTCTACAAGAACAGAATGAGAGGAAACAAGGAAAGACAAATCGCCGCAGACAAGAAGTTGGTGGCCGAAAACGAAGTTCTCTTAAAGATGAGAGAAGTCGAATTGAGAAGAAAGGCAGAAAGATTAGCCGCCAAGGAGAACGTGGAAGAAGAAGACGACGAAATGTTGAGCGCCGAAGAAGAAATAGACAGCGAAATGGAAGCCGAATCCGACTCCGAGGTCGAAGAAGTCAAGCAAAAGGTGTTGTTGAAGAACAAGTCCAAGAAGAAGAAGCAAACCGTATAAGCAGCTCCCATACCTCTTGTCTTAGTGATGAATTTCTTCTATTCTTAATTTCCAGTTTTCAGTTTTTCAAAGTTATATAGTTTTTTTTAGCAGATTCTTTGTATGTATATTCAAAAGTTAATAAATACAATTGGGTAAGCCGATATGTAATGCATTGGGGTGGTTTGAGCATGGGCTCATGAATGGGGAGTATATTCTACCAGTACGGCTTCTGCTGTATAGTCTTCTGGCGACGTGATTCCTCTTCCATTTGCTGCCTTTGCTGGATTTCTTGCTCCTCTAAATGCTTGAGGTACTGATCGTGGTAGTTGAGAGACTTCAGCGAGCGAAGCAAAAGGTCGACAGTCTTTGTGTGAACTTCGGTATGGATTTTCTGTTTCTGCACTCGTTTGGAACTTGAGGTTAAAGAAGGGGTTCCCGTATTGGTCATGAATGGTGCAGCGTTGCTGCTGAAGGTAGGGCTCGAAGTTGCAAATGTAGCACCATTAGGCGCGTACAGGCTGTGTCGTATCGTTTCGTTTCCCATCTCATAGTTGGGTGATTCTTCGTATTCTTCACCGGACCGTCCTCTTTTGCGACTCATCGGTATTGGAGACGAGGATAGGAAGGGTGTGGGCGACATTGGGTCGGAGCCATACAGAAGCAGCGTGTCTGAATTCATTGTGGAGAGACGCGACGTGACTTCTCTTGGAGGTGTGAAGATATTTAGAGGCCCAATAGGCGCAAGGAACCGAACTTGCGTGAGTGTATCTGTGGGTGATTTCACTAAATGCAGTAACTTATGTCACCCTTGTTAACGCAGTGCGTAGCAATGTGTAGTGGACTGTTTGGCTTTGGGTGGGAGGGTTGGAATTTGATTTTTGGCTTCACATTGATATTCGCTTTATTTTTTTTTTTTTTTTTTTAATGCGAGCTATCAAAATGTCCTCTCACTCTAAATCTCAAGTTATCACGATGAGGTTTCGCAGAGCCTCTTTCTACACCCACAACACTCCCACCCCCTTACACAGACCCATATTGGCAATGGGTGTAGACAAAAATGCTAAGAAGATCAACGGTAAGCATATAAAACACAGCCCCAACAATGAAATTGTGCTGCAAATAGAGCAGGAAACGACGTTTCTAGTCAAGTCTTCGACCCCATTCATATCAGCATACAAACGGATCAACAAAATTCTAGACAAATTCAACAGTAAGGCTACAAAATCAAGTGCAAGATTCAAAAACGGACAGTACAACAACGTCAAATACGTAAAGATAAAGGGTATGGGGAAAACTATAGAAAAAGCACTCTCCCTCGGCTTGAAGTTCCACGATGACTTGATGTACAAGACCGATATACTCACTGGCAGCGTTGAGGTATTGGACGAGTTCAAGGTGAATTCGAGCACTCCTGACGAGGACGATGGTGAAGGTGACGATGAAGATGACGAATATAAGGAATCCGTTTTCAAAAAGAGAATGGTCAGCTACGTCGAGGTGAGGGTGTGGATCAAGCGAGATTGAGCTTACTCTGCGCTACTGTGATTCTTGAAATCATGTGATCGAAATGGGTTCTTCTGTATTATAAATATGATATAAATAAAGATATATTGGCACTATCCGTGCTATAGAGATGCAAATGGTTCCTGTAGGTGGGTTTGAAAGACTGAAACATGGGGTTCCTTCTGTCAGTATGCTGATTGGTTACGAAAGTTCGTATCCACACTGTGTGGCCGTCACTTGAAGACGCTGCCTTATATTGGTAACTCGCTGAGCGACTCATCAGCCGCTACCTTGAGCTTCTCAAGGCACTTCTCCTTAATGTGTAACAATTCCAAAACGTGCCTCTCGATCTTGGCGCTTTTCTTCACCTTGATGCCTGCGCTCTGGAACTCTGCCTCCTTCTGCTCTAGGCTGGCTTGGTCGCTGATGCCCAATAACTGTTCACATGTCGCTACCAACTCTAAGCAGCGAGGATAATCTCTATTGAAGTACGCCTTCTCACACGCGTGAAGCATCACAACTCTCGCTGTTTTTGTACCTTCGTCCAACTCTTCTTTTCCCTCGATGGTTTCGTACAACCACTCCGATGTATTAATTGTAGGACCCTCCAGGTAAAATTGGGACTTTTGCGTCTGATATTCTTCTGCGGTTTGGCCCTTACGGACCTTCTTTCCTTTTTGTGGCGGTACCGTGTCAGACATGATTACTGCAGTGTGTGTATCGAATGGAGTGGAGGTGTGACGTTTGTCAAGACATGAGTCTTATAGTGAGCTTCACGTACGAGATGGCTTGTACTGCATGCACCGAGTCACGTTTTTTTTTTTACTTTTGCTGCGTTCAGGCGAGTTTTGGAAATCTGCAACCACTCTGCAAAACGGAGATGGCACGGGGCATGTTTGTGAGCAAAGTTCAGTTGAGTTGGAGTAGTTGCAGATACTGAAATCGGATGATGATTAGCAATCTGGCTTGGAAGTTTTGAAAGAACTGAGCTTTTGAAAGCTGCAAAAAAAAAAAAATGACCATCAATCCCAGGTTCACCTTTATTGCAGTGGATTACAGAGTAACTGAAGATTCACCTGATTCACCTCCTTGCGTTTCGAAAGCTAGACATGTGTATTGTCCTTAGAATCCCAACTCATACGTCGATATCTGTGTCTTTTACCTTTATGTAAAGCACTGCCAAAAAAGTGAGTGTGAAAAGGGGCAAGTAAAAGCGACCGAACCTTCGTATAATTTCTTTGAAGTTGCAAAAAACAATACAAACTTACATAACGGAAGAAAGGCAGTAGAGGAATCCAACATGGAAAAGTATGGCACCACCACAAACACCAAAATTGAACAACACAGTCCGTATATTACCACTACGAAACAACCTTATTGTGAAACTACTAACGTTTTTACGAATGCACTCTGCAGCAGCTAGCTTAATGTGAACTGTCCCCTACATACAGAGATTTTGTGCACCCAAATTGCGACACAATCAATCACTTAAAAAAAATACCCTCTGCACTAAGCAAAAGGAACAAGCTCCATGACTACTGGCCGTTCTCCACACTCCCATGGCAAGCAAAACGTTTATCCAAAAGTCAAGTAGAGATTTTGGGCTTTTCTCTTATTCAACAATAAAAGCATAATATTTATTGTTCTCCTTGCATTCTCCTTTGTTCAGGGTCTTCGTAAACATTCAGGTACCTTCGGCGATTACTGAGTATGTAACAGAGTCGCTCAATTATTTTTCACCTGCGAACACGCTGAAGATTTGAATTCGCACGATCCGATCTCGATAAGTTAAGCGCGGGATTTGTATGTAGAAAAATACCGACTGTCTCCCCCACGTCTTGGGAGGTACTTTGCATTGCAAATACTGAATTTGATTCCACAATACACATTTTCTTTTCTTCGGCAATACATACACCCAAAACTAGCGGTACCGATCGTTACCTTTGCATTCGTGGACAAAGATAATTGTGTATAATATTTAAAAGACACATCCTATAACATTTTTTGCATTCACTTTCATTTCATTCATGGTTAATTTTACTGGTCAGACTAAGAAGCGAGTTGTCAACTTGGGTGGTCCGGGTAGAAATATCGGAGGCGCTGGCGTTGGCGCTGGTGCCAGATCACGATCCCTCGCATCGTCGTCAGCGCATTCGTCTTCGGCATCCTCCTATAGCAATTCCTCGTTCCTTGAACAGTCCAGAGCCCTCAGAATGGAAAGGGAGGAGCAGAGGGCAAAAGAGAAGGCAATTGCAGTCATACAAGGGTACATACGGAGATTACTCGAAATGAGGTGCGTGAGTGAGTTAGTCTACAGGGATTGGATCCAGTCGAGCAATCAGCCACCTAGCGATCTCTGGATCTCTCAATTCAGATTCATGTGCAAATGGAGCGACCAAAGGGGCAATCGAGTGCAAGGTTACTTTGTGGATGTGGTGCGAGTCATCACTACCTACGGAACTGGAAACTTGTCCTTGGCGGCTGTTCAATCGTTAGTAACGACTTCCATTGGCGTCATGGAGAAATTCCCCGAGCTAGCATTGAGTGCCATTGAATTACTCTTGTTCATTGTTCAGAGTGATCCCACATTTATCTCACAATCGAGAATTGATTTCCACGGTTCGATTGATGCAATTTGTCAGCACCATTCCAAAATATTTCTGAACGAAGGTGACAACCATGCAAAGGAAGTTACCTTGGAATTGGTTCTCAAAATCAATGTGCACGATTCATGCGTAAGTTTCCTAAGATTCTTGTCTATACCTAAACTTTTCCTGGAGAAAAGAGCATCAGAGGAAGTTGAGATCCTACGTGAAATCTTACTGCCTAGCCCAAATTCGAATTTGACAGAGCTTAACTTTGCCATTAGGAACCTTTCAAGCTTGGAAAAGGTTCAATTGCTCGCAAATGTTGGTAATGTTTTAACTCTGGGCTCTCTCAACGCCTCGTCGTTCTCGCATGGTGATTATGAACTTGTTGGCAATATCCTTTCAAAGATTTCATTTTCGATAGAAGATGAGTACGTTAGCGAGTCTCAGGGATTGCCCTCGTCACGTAACATCAAAGACGCTTCCTTAAATGTTCCTCTGTGGCTTATTGCCAACTTGGAAATCTTCTACTCCTCTCAATTCATCAGGCAAG
The DNA here is from genome assembly GCA_029581775.1 of Dujonia boleticola. NCBI lineage: Eukaryota > Fungi > Ascomycota > Pichiomycetes > Serinales > Debaryomycetaceae > Dujonia > Dujonia boleticola. The sequence continues at coordinate 477,282 of JARGRU010000017.1, forward strand.
CTTTGGCTTTCCTCGAGAATGGATCTGACATAGTATTGACTGCTTTCACTACTTTGTTGTACTTCATTCCAGTATACAAGAATAAGTTCCTTATGCTTGTGACCATAACCCCAGGCTCTTATAGATGGTTCTACAAAGGGATCAAAGAAAACACAATCTACTCGCAATACGTGAATACCGCAGCATCACAGGCTTCTTCATCAACCCCCAGGGATTCGACCAATTTCTGGAAACTAGTATACACTTTTGAGGAACTATACTCTTATTGGCTAATAATCTCGAACGATTTAGAGAGTTTCTCGGAGCAAACTTTGACAATCGAAGAGATTTCTGAGTTCATGCAGTTCTTGAAAGGAGTCTGCTTATCTGTAATTTTTGACAAATCAAGCCATGGAAAATTGTTTGATAAACTCAAGGACATTTCAATAGCGTTGTTGAACCAACTCTACTTGAAGAATTTAAGGCTAAGGTTCGTCAATGATGCGTTTTGGACTCTTCCCGAGTTAGATTTTAACCAGCAACAAATGATTCAGGTTATTGCTGAACGTGAAGAAAGTAGACGTGCCAAAGAGAATGAATTTGACGATGATGACGACGAAGAAGATGACGAAGATACCGGTCAATCCAAAGAAATCAAGAACATTAACTTAACAACTTTGCAGCTACAAGAAATCGAAGAAAAGGACAATAAGATGGAAATCGATACGTTTGATTACAAACTTGCAACTGAATCAAGCTCCAACATTATCGTATCTAAGCTAGAGATATTGAACAAGATGCCTTTCTTTGTTCCCTTCAAGGTTCGTGTGAAAATCTTCCAGGCACTCATAGATTCAGATATGCAGAAGGTAGACGATAACTTCTCCTTCTATACCAGTGACCGAAATGTTCTCAAGGCTGAGATTAGAAGAGAGTACTTGTTGGAAGATGCCTTTCGACAATTTCGGAATACTGGAAGTGGCTTCAAAAATAAATTAAGCGTCACATTTTTCAACGAACAAGGAGGTCAAGAAGCAGGAATTGACGGAGGAGGAATCACAAAAGAATTTCTCACAAGCGTTGTTGAAGAAGGATTTAAGCCAGTCATCAACGAGCAAGATAACCTAGTGGGTAGTAAGGGTTTATTCAAAGAAACGTCGCTCAATCAGCTATATCCCAACGAGGAAATCTCGTTGCAACTACACCAAAAGCAAGATACCGCATTACAGCAGGAGAAATTAGCATACTTACGATTTCTTGGCTTAATCATTGGGAAGTGCTTTTATGAAAGCGTTTTGATTGATCTTTCCTTTGCTCCCTTCTTTTTAACGAAATGGTGTAACGCTAATAGAGGAAATAGCTTGAAGAACTCGATAAATGATTTGAATTTCCTTGATAAAGACTTGTTCAACAACTTGATGAAATTGACCACCATGTCTGACAAAGAATTGAAAGCTTTAGATTTAACCTTCACTATAGACGAGTATATGGGGAACAGATCATATTCATTTGATTTGATACCAAATGGCTCAAACACTGAAGTAACATCATCTAACAGGTTGAACTACATCCACCAGGTTTCGAACTTCAAATTGAACCTGTCGTTGCAAATACAGACGAAGTTCTTCTTAGAGGGTTTATTTGAAATAATTGATTCCAATTGGTTATCGATGTTTGATGCATTTGAATTGCAAATGCTCATTCTGGGAGGTGAAAATGACGTAAACATCCAGGACTGGAAAGAAAATGTCGAATATGGTGGATATTTCGATGATGACTTGACAATAGTTTTATTTTGGGAAGTTGTAAACGAAATGACTCCCCAGGAGAGATTCAAATTGATAAAATTTGTTACCTCAGTTAGTAGAGCTCCTTTGTTAGGATTTGGCGCGTTAACTCCGAAGTTTGGTATCAGAAATAGCGGTAGAAGCACAGAAAGACTACCGACTACATCCACGTGCGTGAATTTGCTAAAGTTACCTGATTATCAAGACAAGCAGATTATAAGAGATAAGTTGTTATACGTGATCAATGTCGATGCCAGATTCGATTTAAGTTGATCCTAGCTCTGAACCTACCATGCATATTCCGCATTATATACCTACTTCTTTTTTATTCTTTTTTAGATAATAATAGACTAAACTAACTTGCATACTTCCTGAGAGTAACATCTGAACATCTGTTCAATCTATCAACTTCAATTGAGTCGTACATGATTTTGTTTAGCTTGGCATTGTAGGTTTCGGAGCGTGCTGCAAAGCGGTTACAGCCGCCTCATTTTTTTGTAAGGTGGGGAATGTTCCATCTCTCATGCACGCTGTTCTTTTAGTCGAAACCTCAAAACTGTAATTGCGATTTTAACACACTCAATTCTTGTATCGTTAGCCAACACTGGTTTTCTCGAGGAGCCAATACTACTAGGAGGAATGTTGGGACGTAGTTTACACCGCCAATTGCGGTATGCCTTGCCACTAACTCGACATATCAGGCAGACAAGATGTTTCCAAGTAACAACTCGATTGCGCATTGTCAATCCAATGTTGCCATTTGATTTGTTGGAAGATCTTGAAAACGAAGATTTGGAAGAAGCGAACAAGAAATTGAAGAAAGAGAAGAAAAAGTTGATAAAGGAGAAGAAGAAAATAGCGAAAAGAGTCGACAAGGATGATGGGGGAGAGAAGAAGGACGGTGGAAGCGTGGAAAAGGGCGCCGATGAACTTGCTGACGATGTGTACAAGACAAAAAACGATACGATTCCGTTGAAGAAGGCGTTGTCTACAGACGTGAAAAGCCTAGACGTGAAAAAAGACGGCAATGCTGAAGAGAAAAACTCAGGTGAACTGCAAAGCGCTGACAAAAATAAGGATCCACAGGGCAAAGAGAGTGAACCATCCAGAGCGGAAACTTCCAAGGGAGATAAAGCCGATGAAGCTGTTGCAGGTGAAGGTAAGAATCCTCAATCGCCTGAATCAGGAGATCATTCTGATGCATCTGCTCAAGATTCTTCTGCAAAGAATTCAACGTCTGGAAATTCAAAGAGTAGTGAGGAGGCTGCCAATGGCAGCTCTGAGCAGAAGGATCAGCCCTCAGAAAACAAAGGCAACGATGGCGATGACCCTCCTGATAAAGATAGCGAGAAAAAGACGGAGAAAGAAAAGGAGAAGGAAATTGAAGAAGAAGTCGAAGAAGACGTTGAGGCTGAAGAGCCAGAACCTAGCAAGTTCAAGGAAACGATGGACAAATTGGTGAAATTTTTCTTCAAATGTCTTGAAACTATTGGAATAACTTTCTCGTCTGTGGCAATGCTAGGAATTGCAGGTTTACTTTACCACAAGTATTATGGTGTCCATGTATTGGATAAAATTGATAGAGCATTCGATACTGGAGATCCAGCCTACCAGCTTTCAGTTCATAAGAAGACCAGTAAGAAAAGCGACGAAACTATAGAAGGATGCGATGATGGATGTGATTTATCTCAATATTGGGCACAGAGGCCACAGCAAGATCTATTGGACGACATCATATCGGGAAAGATTGTGGGTAGGTACTTTTTGGTGATCGGAGAAAAGGGTACCGGAAAAACCTCGTTGTTATTGGAATCAATGAAAAAGGTAAATGGGTATAATGTTGCTATCTTTGATGCTCATGCCGATCCAGAGATTTTCCGGTTGAGATTGGGGAAAGCATTGAATTATGCATACAACGAAGATTACATCGGCTCCTTGTTCAGTATAAGGGGACCTAGAGACACCACTGCTCTATTGGATATCGAAAGAGCTTTCGGCAAGTTGGAGGAACTTGCCTTGAAAAGAATAGACAAAACAAAAGGTAGACCTTTAGTTTTAATCATAAACAACTCTCATTTGATTAAAGACAATGAGGATGGGGTCAAATTGATTGAATTATTGCAGCAAAAGGCTGAAGGCTTAAGTGGATCAGGTTTGGCCACAATAATTTTCAATTCTGACGACTATTGGGTTTACGAAAAGTTGAAAAAACTAGGTACCAGATTGGAGGTGATAAATGTCAGAGATTTCGGCAGAAAAGAGGCAATAATGGCATTAAAATTCACCAGAGAAAAGAACTTTCCCAGCCACAGATTTCCTGATTTGAAATTGGATGATTCAACATGTCATCAAATATACGATTTGATCGGCGGTAGACCACAGCATATCTCTCAGGTTGCAAGGCATATGGACATCTTTAAAGCCTGCCATGAGATCATAGATCGGGAAAAGACTTGGTTCTTGAACCAATGTGGATTATTAGGATTGGAGATGGATGACGATGTCATGGAGAGTGGTAAGTTTTCTACGCTGGCTATGCTTTTAATGAAGGAATTTGTGAGATTGGACAGAGAGAGGTTCAATACCCTTATTTCCCAAGAACACCCAGACAAGAAAGATGAGTTAAAAGACCACCAATTGCCCGAGCTACCACTCTGGAGATCTCGGCAGATCATGACAAGAGCTGACTATATTCAACAATATGATAATTTGAATATTTTCACAATTGACAGCCACTCAAGAGTTAGGGCAGATAGTGTGCCAATGATGAGAGCATTTCACGAGTTAGCTTCGCAGCCTCAATTTGAAGAATTGTTAGATGATACCATTGAAAGAGTTGCACAGATTGAATCGCTTGGAAGAACAAGAGAAATAGTTGCCAAAGACTTAGTCGAGGGAGGCAAGTATCAGCTCAAGAAATCGAATGACAACAAGTACACGTTTTCGTTGAAGGTTAACAAAGAAAATGAACGAGAATCAAATGGAGAGCCTTCTGAAGACGATGACGATGAAGACTTACTCATGGAGGATATTTCCAAGGCAGCTCACAAGAAATGGTGGAAGAAAAGAATGCAGAGTTTCGACAAATCATACTCTCCACCAAAAAACGTTGATTACGAGTTAGACATAAATAGAGACCATTAGCGTTTGCTGGTTATCTCAATACAACATGCAATAACGATGTGAGCTTGAGCTTATAGACAAATTCAAACGTAATTATTTGCGAAGCCTCACCTCTCTATTTGCAATTGTTTTATCTAGGCGAAGCGGAAAAGTTCAAAATCTTCTCCGGTCACAGTAGTTTAAGGAGCTTCAAGAGTGTTTCCAAGTTGGCTTTGCTACGACATGCTTCAGTTGTCACGGCGTTTTTTTTTCTTTTACGACTCTCACATAAAGTGGATAGGCTTCTGCTGAACCCTTCTTTTAGGCACTTACTTTTTTTTTTATTATTTTCTGATGCATACGGAAGTACATGCCGTACATCAACACTGAAAATATAGAATAAGCCAAAGAACATGATGATATCCGTCTAAATTCTCATTCTAGTTTAGGCAAAGAAAAATAAATTACAATTGCTACCTAGTCGTATATCCTTTCGCCATGACCACCATGTAAGAAACGTTTGGGGAGGAAATGTATGGAATCCGTTTATCGTTTCCAGATTACTTTCTAGAAGGTCTTTTTCTTAAGATTGCGAGAATGTCAACTAAACTATAAGCACTAAAACCTAAAAAATAAAAAAAATAAAAAAAAAATTAGCTTGCTTCATGAGAGATGAAAATGAAAATAAAATAAAAAAAAATTAAAATATACTTGAGTAAAATCATAAGCTCCTCCGAGAGTGCCATTAAGCCTGATCGGCGGCACACAGACTTTGCCAAAGCCTCGTTCACCAAGTCGGCATTACAGGTATCTGTAAAAAAAATTTCATGCCAGCCCAATCCGAATCAATTTGTCTAAACCGTGCTTAAGCGACAAAGCGGAACTTTTAAAAGCAAATTCCGTAGGGTCTGTTTAGCTTTCTCTGCTGGACAATATCCAAATTGATTTCAATGGAAAAAAAAAATAAAAATGAATCTCGAAAAGAAATAAAGGTGGAAAATGAAAACAGGAATTGAAGGACTAACACCATATGCATCAAGCAGAGCGAAAAAAATATCATAAAAAATAAAACAAAATTAAAACAAATTACTGTACATACAATCTAAAACAATAGGTGAAAACATTAGAAGTGGAATATTCCATTTGGAAGTGACGTATGTTTGTTTCATTCACCATGGCCAATAAAATAATCCTATGCTCATGCAAACTCTTGCTTCTTGATTAGGAAGGGTCGGGAATGCCTTTTGGAATGTTAAGTGTGGTCTCGGTCATGGAGGTTTGAACCCAGTATCTGACCTGTCATGCACTCCACTTACTATTGATGTTCCGCCAAACAAAGTTTTTCTCAACGGCGAAGCAGATGTTGCGAGCACTGTGTATGAAAAAAACAGACCGACCACATAAAGAAGTAGGCGGAGTCAACGGGATCAGATTCAACACAAAAAGCAAGAAAAAAAAAAAAGGAACACAAGACGTTCAGAATATGTATATTGTTCAGAGCAAAAGAGTTTATTATGAAGTGAACTGGTCAATTTAAGCATCAGCCAACGTCTATTGTATCGGATGTCAATGTCGGCAGACTTGAAATTTTTAGAGAGCAAAAGGGGACAAAGATGAAGCTTAAAGTCAATATTAGCTTTTAGTTGGGTGGGTGTGTTTCTTTTATCAATTGTAGTACATTCCGAATAAGCTTTCACTAGCTCATTACCATACTAATATACTTTTAACGATGCTGTCCCGCATATAATTACTAGGTTGAGATACACAGTTAACATCCTTTTTTCTTAGCAAAAGCAAAGCAAAAAATGCACAAAGTGATAATGTTTACTTTAAGTTTCCTTCCCTGATCAAAAATATATTTCGTATCAGCACTATGCGCATTTCGCATAAATACACGCTGCACAACCAGTCAATCAAGCCCCGCTATTATGCATTCATGCATGTCTTTTTTTTGCACATCTCTCTCAATGTACACAAATCTGAAAAATAAATCTTCAAGAAATGGAAAAAAAAAAAACCTTTTCGCCAGCATCATCGAGGGAATACTGATGATTATCACGATGATATTCCTCGACAAAAACAGTATCATACTGGCAGGAAACTGGTTTAGAGTTGGTATTTGTAGTGTATGTGGCGAACTAATTGGATTGTGGCAGTGTTCACTGCCTCTTCCCCTATGCCCGAATACTCAATGCGCATTACAAGCCTACCCCACTGAGCTCACAACACATAAGTGCCGTATTTTCAATTGAATTGAAGTAAAGCCGATTTACCGAAGTTTTACGTCTTCGAAGAAAACCCTATGTTGACATAATGTAATACAATCTTCATAAAGTGGTAACAAAAAAAAAAAAAAAATAAATCGAAGACCTGAAAAAAAAAGATATCAGAAAAAAATAAAAAGCTATACTATCTGTAAAACTTACCTCTAGATATATCCGTTACGGTAAAAGATATATCCATCATTAAGGTAAAGATACGGCTAGAAAAATATTCTTGATCTCAATGATAATTCAAACTAGGAATTTTACACTTATTTTCTTAAATTTCACATTTACCTCGATTCCTCTAGATTCTCCCCTTTTTGATTGAAATACTTTTACTCAATCATCCCTCACAAACCTGCGCTGTTCCTGCTTGATGCTTGCTTTCGTTTTTTCTTTCACTTTTCTTTTTTTTTTCTTCCTTTTGTTTGTAAGATGTGCTCTTGTTTGATATTATACATTTGTCGTTATTTTTTATCTGTTTTATTCTCTCTGTCTCTTTTTTTTTTTTTTTTTATGAAGCCCATATCCTCTGTGTAATTGAACGGATAAATTTTCGTAATGCATGCATGCATACAAGTATTTTTTTTGTATGAAAATACAAACAAACTGGTACCTTGCCTCGCGTGTTAATTATGTATACGCACTGTACGCTATTTTATAGTTTGCCCCTTATATTTACTTTTTTCTTTTTTCCACCTATTCAACAAGTGCATTGGAAGACATTAGACAGGTTTCTCTCTTGTTCAGTTAGTGAAACTAGAAAGATTCAAAGTAGCAGCTCGTACATATTCTGGCATATATTTAATCGGTTCTTTTTGCCATTCCTCACGGTCATTTGCCTTTATTTTCTCTTTTGTGATATCGTTGTGACGTAAAATTCTTCTACAAATCAACTTTTTTGATTAATTTTACGTCATCGTATTTTCATTTTTCGTTTCCAGTGCTTTTTTTTTTTTTTGTTATGATTTATTTTATTTTCACTTGAACAGTACATCATGTATAATTCTTGATTTAGTAATTGAAGAAAAAATAAAATTGAATATATTATGTGAGTAGTCTCAAGTTACATTTGAACTACTTACTTCTTAAGCTTTATTTTTTACATTCTTATTTTTTTTATTTATTTTTCTTTGGTTTGCTTGCTATCTATTTGATAATTTTGACTAGGGAGAGAGTAAACTTTGGCCCCACGTACGATTAAAAGGAGCCTACATTTCATGTGTTCCAAGTAATTCGATTGTATTATTTTTTTATCCCCCGTTATCTGACAATTTTGACGAGAACGTTTCATCAAGAGAGGAAAAAAAAAAAAAAATAGACTATTTGCTCAAGGCATACGAAAGTAGAGATTGAAACCGACATAGCTATCCATTGACAAACAAAGAGTCTGAGAGAGTAACGTTTTTTAAGAATACTTTTTTAAAATTACGAGAGAAGATTATTTTATCTCGTTTTTTTTATGAATTTTTTTTTTTTTTTTTTATTTCTTAATTACTGTCGACATATTTTTTTGGAAATCAAAAGAGAGCTTTGAAAAAAATATGATCAATTGGAGAAGCACAACAGAGAAGGATCCCTTTAAACCTCGAAAGACGCTCAAAAAATAATCCCTAAATAGAGATGGACCAACAGCAATAGCAGCAGGGTGTACATACTAACTGCATTTGTAAACTCGAAGTTCCTCGGGAATATTATATTCCATTATCGAAAACAAAACGAAAATAGTTAATTTATTTTCATAGGTTTCGTCAATTCTTTTTTTTTTTTTTTTTTTTTTTTTTTTTTTTTTTTTTTCTTTGCCCTTTCTTACTTTATTGTGATTTTAAAATTTTCTCACAAAAAAAATAAAAAAAAACCAACTGTGATTTTCTTTAGCTGGTTTTCCTTATTATTATTAGTATTATTATTGTTATTTATTGATTTTCTCAACACTTCTAGTGTTATAGCTTTTGTTTTATCGGGATATATTGACCCTTTTCTTCTTCTTCATAGAGGCGAAATCATAGCAAAGGGAGAACACATCCTAAAACCAAAAGATTATTCACGGATATACTACTGATACATACATAAGAGTTCAACTGAGAGCAAATCCACCACCTCGACGTTTTCCACAGTCAGAGAAAAGTAAGTTATTTACGTCGTCGTACCCACCACACACAACCACATACATATACACGCAAACATATTACCCACATTCATTCACTACGAAAGGTAGGCAAGGGAACAGCAGTCTAAGATATTAGAAGTTTCCATAAATAGCCACGCATTTACATTATTGAAGTAAAAAAAGAAAAAAGCTGACCTCCGCATCATCAAAAATGTCGACCACTTCATCATCTTCCACCCAAGCTACCAGTATAGATACTTCGCCAGTAATCCCGAACCAGCCCAATCCAACTGGCGAAACGTCGGCGTCCGAAGCTTCCATAAAAAAGAAGAAGAATTCAAGACGTAAGCACAGAAATTCACATCTCGGTTGCGGAACTTGCAAAAAGAGGCGGATCAAGTGTGACGAAAACTTACCCAGTTGTTTGAACTGTTTGAAGGGGAAATTACACTGTGCATACCTAAACCTTGATATCCCTGCAAGAAATGCGTTACGCATGGCTCAGTATAATCAAAATTTGAGGCAAGATAGACAAGATCAAGTTCACACTATACACCTCCACGACGAATTGTTGGATCCAAATGGCGCAGCAATCCAACACCAACAAATGTTACAACAACAGCAACTGCAACAGCAACTTCCTCAACCTATACCGGGCCAACCTGGCCAAATCCCCGGCCAACCAGTCGCCATACAGGGAGCACAACCTGGCCCGGATGGAGTCAAACTTGTGCCACATCCGTATTCTACCAATGGTGCGACTCCTACGTTTGCTGTGCCTTATCCTATCATACAAACAAATATGCAAGGCCCACCTCAGCAAGCTCACGTAATCCAATCACCTTACGGGCCACTTGTCTCGTTACAACCTGTCAGTGTCTCTATCCCAGCCTATCCCGGGCAAGTTCCGGTGCAAACACAGGTGCCTCAGATTATCGGGTATCCAGCACAACATGGGGTGGTTAGTGTGGCACCTATGCCTCAACAGATGGCAACTCCACAGCAGCAGCAGCAGCAACAGCAAGCACAACAGATGCAACATGCACAACAAGCACACCAAGCTCAGATCGTACAGGCACAGCAGGCACAGCAGGCACAGCAGGCTCAACAGGCACAAAATATCCAAGTGCGCTCCCCATCACAGGGCCATGAGTTACCCCCTCCAATCATAGGCCCCTCTCTTCAAACACCAAGGAACGTACCACAGCAGATCAGCCTGGTGCCTCAACCATCCCAATTCACGCAACAAATGCCTCCTTTACTTTCTAAGGCTGAAGTTGATGCGCAATATTCGTCATCCTCGTCCATCAAGACAAGTCCTCAGCTTCAGAAAAATGTGCTTTCACAATCAGGCAGCGCAGTATCACTTAGTCATTCGTCATCTTATCCATCTTTGCCTGCAATCAAATCTAGTCTGGTGAATTCAAATGTCAGCAGGACAAATGATGGTGATACAGATAGTAACCACAACCTTAGCATTCCTGACAACACCAATGGCAATGGTATCAACGATGGGTCTACTAGAAATAGTAGCAGTAGTCACTCGCCAACGCTTGCGCCAATCAAAAAAGAACAACCCAAGACCAATTCTGCCAGTCCTGTGAATGACGAAAAAGATGTCAAGCTCCCTCCCATCAAAACACTTAGTGTGAAAGAGTTGGACAACGATTTTGAGACTAAGATTCCAAAGATCTCGAAGTTACTTTCGTAAACCAAACAATAAAAGAGAGAGAGAGACAACACAAAAAAACGAAAAACGATATCAAATACAAAAGAGAGATAGAGGAGGGGGGCGATTAGATCCATACATGTATCAATTTTTGCAATCAAATCTTCAGGAAACTATATCGCTAATGGAAGATGAAGAAGAAAAGAAGACATCAGATGAGGAAAGGAGATGAAAACACCAGGTACCATACTTGAATTAAAGAGATTGAGTAAAACGTCCATCACGTTGCTACATCTTTATTTATTTTTGTTTAGACTTGTGCTGTTTACCTAGCATAGAAAATAAATGTATTATTAGTATTATACTTGTTCCAGCTTGGTGAAGCAAATAGAGCTGAAGACAAGAGCGAGGTGTTTTGCTGAGGGTAGCGTAATTTTTATTTTTTTTTTCCATGTCCCCCTCCTCCTCCACCCCACAGACAGCGCAGCAATGGTGGAGAGCAGGATAATTCCAATCAGCACACGAATTCCCTCTAGGTGCAAAAATTGTGAGCCTCGCCTCTTCCGCCCCCTATATCAAGGGCATGTATTGCAAGTTTTTTTTTATTTTTCTAGGCTACCGAATTTTTATGTGGTTGTCATGTTCTGTAGTGGCCCGCCAAGGGCCGTTCGTTCTTCCTTAAAATGGTCTTTTACGGAATTACGGGATATCGTTTAGTGCGAAAATACGAAGTAGAAAATTATACGACGATAATTCTCTAAATGAAGGAATAGGATTCATAATAAAAACAAAAAATAATTATGCTATAAGGCTGACTGTGATTGGGGTAGGCGTACGCAGCATCTGTCTAGGGAGCGGCGCCAGGATCGCTTTTGTGAATTCTCCAACAAGTATACAGCAATCTCTCTGGCATGGAGCTACTAATCGCTAATTTTTATTGATCATTATTTTTTTTTTTTTTTGATATCTTACGATCAAAGTCTATTTCAATTTCTAGCTTTTCTTTTTTTTTTTTTTTTTTTTTTTTTTTTTTTATTCTTTTCGAATGGCTCTGGGTTGATTTAAGTGTAAATTCCACATGCTCTTCGTATGTTTATTGGGAAAAGCTGTTGCTCGGCATATTTTTGGTGGGGACTGCATGGAGCCCAACTTAAAACACTTTTCTTTTTTTCTAGACTCGATGTTCCAATGGAATCTCGCTGAAGCTTATTCACCAGAGATTGCGAATACTTAGTTATAGAGTACATTACGAAGGTCATGCAATGGATCAAAGGGTAGCAAAAAAAGAATGCCTTCAGCCAGATTCGAACTGACGATCTCCTCATTACTAGTGAGGTGCCTTACCAACTTGGCCATAAAGGCTATAGAAATGTCTCCCGGGGGTGATTCGAACACCCGATCTCAAGATAACTAGATAACTAGGAAATGTAACATTACAGTCTCGCGCCGTAAACCAACTTGGCCACCGGGAGGGATTTCATGTTCGTAAAAAGTTTGGTGCCGTCTTGTTCACAAAAGCACCGAGTGACCACAGCATGATTCTAGCAACATAGCTAATACTCACATGGATATAGCCATGTTGACACGGTCATCCAACTTGTATTGAGCTAGCGCAGTGTTCAAACTAACTATAGAAGTATTTTCTTGCTGCTTGGACTGCGATTCGAGCACACTCGTAGTAAAGCTCCTAACAGCTCTACGGCTACGTAGAAAAAAAAAGCAATCAAGCGAGCCTAATCTCCAACGGAATACCGAGAGTTCTAGCTACCTTGGCAACATAACCCCCGGCTATAATCGTTCCAAACTTACCCCGTTGAGCAAAGCCAAAGCTACTGCCATTTAGGTGCATATTTCCGACATGCACATATTTTCCCCTGTCGCAAATTTTCGCTAATGGCAATTGGATCGCAACTAGCGCATCAAATGCGCACTCACATTTTTCCAGGAACGGGGTCCGTAGTAAACAGGGGAGAAGATCGGTATGAGCGCCTGTATATAGAGGGTACACAGTGCATTGTATTACCACCTAAGTGCATACGAGGAAGCATATTCATACATAAACTGAAAAACTCAATCTGAGCAAATCTAGACGATAAAGCTTGCGGGTACTACATTCTACTCGTGCAATTGATTCGAAAGAAATCTAGACTGCCAGCACTGCAAGAGACAAGAAAAAAAAAGCAAAGAAAGGCCCTCCACATTCCTTCATTATGTCTGAGTCTTCCTCCACATATTCGTTTCCACTAGGCACATACCAAGATGGCAACGACTCAATCAATGCAAGAAGAAGCAGTACGGAGGAATTTGTTGTGTATACCAAGCAACAACCCGCGCTGGACGACCCAGAAATACTGCCACAATTCCATCAGCACCTCCAGGCCAGACAGCTCAGGAACAACCCACTCCCTGAAATCAACATCTTCAATTCCAAGAGCCCCACCCCAAACCCAATCCCCAGGCCCCATCAGGAGCTTCCGGAAATAGAACTGTACCAGCCTGGTACACGGCACTCTCCCCCTCCGCCTAGTTCTCAGTATCATTATCAGCCACGCTCTCGCTCCAGCTACTCGCAGCAGAGCCAGGGAAGCGACAGATTGTTGCCATCTAACGCTGGTTCAAGAAACTCGGTTGCGTCGGCTGAATCGGTGGTGAACTCGCTATACTCTGCAGGTGACTTTGATACAGACATAGAAGTGAATCAGACGCTAAATCTAGTCGCTCCTCCGTCAGCTCCATCTTCTGAACTCACGTCTGGTTCAGTCGTGACAAGTGAGGCCAGCGAGAAGGCTGAAGAGGGGAAACGTGATCGCTTCAAGCAGCTCTTCAAGTCAACGAAAGTCAAGCAATCTGTGTCGCTTCACAATGATCAAGAGCAGCAAGGATTCTTTGTTTCGACGACAAACCTTCTTAACGAGACCGTGTACAGTGGCTCAACAAAGGGCACTTTGGAATTGGACTGGGACAAGATCGTGGAAACATACCTCTTTGGCGATCAAATCGATAAAGTGTTTTCCTTAGGAACTTTGACTTTAATTCAAAGAAACAATGTTTTGATCAACTACCTTCTAAACAGCCACTTGGAATCTGGAGAGGTTAAGTTCACCTTACATCATTCATTCTCGTTATCTAATATTCAGCAAAACGAATTGTTTGACATCTTATCGACTTTTTTAGCACAATTGGATGATTTCAACGATATTCTCAACCAATACAAGCTTCAGTTGGACAATGGGACGTCTCAAAAGGGGGCAGCTGCTGCAAGGGCCACTTTCAATTCTAAGGACACATACGATAAATTGGAATTTTTTGCCAATCACACCGGCATCACCTTGCCCATGGCACAGTCTATGTTTGGAACTTGGCTATTATCGTTCGCCAAGGGCGGGAGCGAGTCCAACTACCAGGATGTACGAATCTTGAATCAGTTTAGGAAAGGTGCAAGGTTAGCGCTCATTCTTAGAAGGCTCTCGTCAGCGAACTACTTCGAGCAAGCCTTGAAGTATGGTAATGATAGGGGCAACACCTTCAACAACTACGAGCAGATTGCTTTGCAGAGGCTCTTGAAAAAGGACAATGATTTTGCATTGAGTATGGCGCTTTTCAGCATTGCAGAGTACTATCAATACGTGCATGGATTTGACACCGCTGTCAACTACTGGGAGGCTAATGCGCACTTGACCAAGGATGTTGAAAGTTGCAACTTGGCCATTTGGGGGCTCAGTGATGGATTTGGCGGTGGCAATAAGGTAAAGACGGTTGAAAAATTAGGACACGGTGCAAAGAGGAATAAGTTCAACACGAAACGTAGAATTGCCCTCTTGACAAGGATTCTCAGCAAAAATGGAGGTCATGCAGAATACGGCACTTCATGGGTTTGGAAAGAGAAGTATGATTGACTTCCATAACCGTATAAAAAAAAGACATCTGTGAGTAACTTTTAAGTATGAATTATGATATATTATTTATTGGATCATTTTAGCAGTAGGAGCGTAAAAGGATGCAAGCATCTCTAAAGCAGGCACAGCGTACAGAGCAGTTCTATCACATATAGATCTAGCGTCGTCTTAAAGGCTTGTTCGAACATCCAATGTTTTCATGCTACCCTCTTGTCAATTTCATAGTTTCTGTTTGCATTTGAAAGGTTGCCATCATGGTTGCTAACAGGTTTAGTTTGCAGCCATTAATCAATCAATATAGGTGTACGGATGTTAGTTTTAAGACCATGATATTACTGGTTTTGTTTGTCAGGATCACAAACGACACACTTGAAGCAGCAGCTGAACCCCTTCAGAGGTTAAATACAGAAAACCTCGGTATAGAATAGAAGCAAAGTCCTCCCAACCTTGGTTGCTTCTCTTGACTGTATGTGTCTGTCGTTAACTAACTTCCAAACTGAAGAAATCTTGCTGCCCCTGTATATAAACACTCAATATCGTAGCCTTTCTCATTTCGCTGCTACCACCTGAATATCAAAAACTGAAAGAAAAAATTCACTGGATGCTTGACTGCCAACTTGCTATTTACTTAATCATACATTAGTCAACCTAGGTCTTGTTTTCAAACGACAAACTTTCAGCTCGCTAGCCCTTGTAAATTTGCATAAATCGCCTCACATGACTGAAATAGCTCCCAAATCTGTCTTATACTGCGGAATCTGTACTTTCCCACCAGAATACTGTGAATTCGGCCCTGCCTTCAAGAGATGTAAGCAATGGCTCGAAGAAAACAACACTGAATTGTACGAAAAGATTTATAACAATGAAGACGCATTAGCCAACGCTACATCCACTTTATCGTTGGAAAAGCAAGAAAAGATCTCTAAGGAATTAGAAAAGAAACAAGCCAAGGAAGAAGCCAAGTTAGAAAGAGAATTACAAATGAAATTAGCATCCAAAGTTACAATTAAACGTATTGAAAGAAATAAGAGAAAACACGTTATTGAAATTTCAGGATTGGAAGTGTTCAATATCGACATGAAGAAATTAGCAAAGACCTTCGCCAGTAAGTTTGCAACTGGTGCATCTGTCACAAAGAACGCCGAAAAGAAGGACGAAATAGTTGTGCAAGGTGATGTTAGTGATGAAGCTAAGGCCTACATAGAGAAGTTATTAGAGGAGAAGGGCTTAAATGAAGTCAAGGTGGAGCAAATCGACGACAAGAAGGGTAAGAAGAAGGCAGCCGCCGCCGCAGCCGCTGCTGCAGCCTCAGGCAATGCTCCTCCAGCTGATCTGAAGAAGTAACCGTCACACAACCTACACCAATATATATACCAAATACAAACGCACTCTAAAGATTATTATTATTTGTTGAATTGTAACTTTTTATTTACTCCCCCTCACTTTTTTTTATTATATAAATATAGGTCTATGAAGCGACCTTTGTCTCTCTCGTACACATATGTTAGGATTCAATGACGGAGGTGGTAAAGTCTCTGACAGGTCTGTAGTCCTCCAATTCAATGCTCCTCCACAAACTCTTGTTCAATAGCAACTTGTCATCAAGTCTTTCATAGATTAAACTGAGGTACCACCAAACTTCTGGCTGGTTGTAGCCATATGGCCAGCATAAAGTGAACTTTTCTAAGTAATTCTTGAGTCTCAAGATCCCTGCATCCAAATCAGTACTTGAGATGAACAAGGACGATTCCAATTTATCGTCAATTAAGAAAAGTTTACACAAACCGAGTAAAGTGTAGCCATAATCTCTCTTATTGTAATGTTGCTCCTGCGACAATTTTTCTAATGACTTTTCAAACTCTTGTAAGGCAAGGAACTTTCTAGTTTTCGAAGTTAAGAATCCCAAACTAGAATATGTTTTGATGTTCAGCTCATACACGGTCTCGGCTTCCACAATGCATTCTTCAGCCTGTTCAAGGTTTCCAATTTTGGAGTAGACAGTGGATGCCCATAACCACAAATCTTGAAGAAGCTTTCTCTCACCAACAGTTCCAGAAGAGCGGGTGCTTGCGCCACCATTGATACTCTTGGTTCTGGATTGAGGGTGCTTGGCAGATGTTGTTCTTGATAAGCTCTTCAACTTTTCACTTATATGTTCAATTTCATGGGATTTCTTTTTACGGTAGCTATCTCTCTTGTTTCCATTTGGAATCTTTGGGTCAATAAAACTTGGTCTATGTGACCATGCATTATCCACAGCAGCAGTAGCCCCATTTGCTGTAGCAGAAGGACCATTACCGGTAGAGACAGCGACCCCAGCAGAGGTGGAAACAGGAACTGAAAATTCGAATAATTCATGGAATAATCCAAATAAATCTGGCAAGAACTCTAAGATGTAGTGAATTCCATAAATGGATTCCCAGACAGCCAATTGCGTGAGCTTCAACTGGATAATGTGATACTTGGTTTCAAACGAAAGCTTAATAGATCCCTTCGCCTTGATGTATTTGTCAATGAAAAGTGCAGCGATATTGAGTGCATTGCCAATAAACTTTTCAGACTCGTGGATTGTTGTAGATGGTGCACTTGAATTGACTCTAGCGTCCGTTGTACTAGTTGCAGTCGTGGTTGCCGTATTTTCTGTTGCTGCGGTTGTGGCGTTCGTCGAGCCATTGGTGCTGGCTTTCGCCGTATGTTCTGGATTGCTCTGTTCAAACAGGGTTAATATCAAAACTAACAAGTTCCATGTTTTGAAAGATTCAGGGTACTTTTTCAAAATGAATTTGCACAATTTGGATGCCAGAAGTAATGATCCATTGTTAGCTAATCCCAATGCATAATTGAAAAGGATCTCCACATTTCCAGTAGAGTTAACGATTAGCGCATTCTTATAATAGTATAACACCTTTGAGATATACTCATTGAGCTTCTTCTCGGTGGGGGTTGCGTGGATGGTGAAGTACAAATAGAACCTTCCTAATGAGAACCATGCCTTTGAGATAATGTCAATAAGTAGCGATCTATCAGTGAGTAGTAAGTTCAAGTTGTACTTGCGATATAAGAATGACAAGTCGTCAACTTTCTTCTCCTTTCCACCGCTTTCGACATCCTCTTCAACATCTTTACTCTCATCATCATCATAATCATCACCATCACGATCATGATCATGAGCATTTCCGTTCTTGCTAAGAGAATCCTTCTCAATTGGTCCATCATATGTCAATTCACAAGTTTTGGCTAATACCCCGAGGTATCTGATAAGATCCGAGGATAAATCTTCAAGTAGTTCGACAACTAGTTGATTAGAGGTGTACTTGAAGTTTGCAGCCTTTTTCTTATCCAAAGGATTGAATGCTAAGATGCATGATGTGTAGGTGTCTATGATACTCAATACATTATCAACATGCCCACCATGTTGTTCTTGTTCCATTTCCAAGTAGCGAATGTATGTCTTCATGGCAGCAAAGGCTTCATCGTATTCGTTGAGGTCGATTAATGTCTTGATGAGGTTTGAAATGATGGTTTGACTTTGATAAGTCTTAGACGAACAATATACTAGGAAACGTTTTGCTTCTAAAGGTTTCAAAACGGTGTAGTAGTAACTGACATTACTTAACCCTTCGAATAAGTTGTCTGTGAACGTATTGAATTCTGAATGGATTTGATTGGCATTTATGAATGGGAGCCTGGAATTCTTCACCATTTTTGTCTCCAAGAGCGTCATCAACCAAGCAGAGTAGTCTTGCTTGAAGTTGGAATTAATTTTATGCTTGTTTGTAGATCTGCAAAGGTAGTTACTCAAGGAGACCATCGAGTAGTGATTCTTTGAAAATGTTTGTTGACAGAGGAGCTGGAACTCTATCTTGTTTAAACCTTCTGCACCCAAGACATTTGTAAACTTGTCGTACAAGATGTCTAGCCAGTGATTGGCAGCAACGTTACTTTTGTTGAAAAGGGCTCTCCAATATAAGAGATATTCGTTCCAAACGTAAGGCCCACTCAAATTTGGTTCGTGTCCTGGTTCAAGTTCGTTCACTATTCCTGATATACCCTGCAATACTTTATATCTAGTAGTCAAGTACCTCAAGAGTTCATCATATTCACCCTCTTCTCCAGGAACATCCTGCGAGGAGATATTATTATTGTTGTCAAGTGGAACATGAATGGTCCCCAACACGGCGGACAACTCCCGCGGTTGATTATTGAGATAGTACAACTGAGCCATAACACACACAAAGAACAAACTCTCACGGTATGACTTGGACTGATCATTGTAGTTTGCCAGAATTGAAAGTGCATATTCTCTCAACAGGTTCAATTTCTCTGTATTTGAGTCCAAAGTCTCTTCTTCTTCCGCTCTCAACGGAACTAGCTCGTCACCACCGAATTCATTCTGAATTAGCAACTGAAGCTGATAATCGATAAAGACAATCTGCTCAAAGAAGAGTTGCGATTCCTGGTACTGCAAAACATTCTTGGGAAACAGACCAAACGTCAACGTCTGGACCAACTTTTCGTCAGCAGTATCCTCAATGTACATAATTGATCGCTATAATGTCTAGTGTACTGTTTTACCTGGAATATCGCTTCTAGCAATGGAGTTGGATTCTTTTTCACATTCGCAATATCGTGTACCTCAACCCCAAAATTTTTGAATTTCTTCTCAGATTCTTTGTTTTCTTAAGCGGTATCACGTGAAAATTACTTGTGATAATGCATTTCCCCAATAAGCTCTGCATTTCCTAAACAGACTACTACAAAGAACTACCAAGCTTATGACAATGAGTGGACGTGAAATGTACTTCGTCGAATAGCTCCGTACTATATTAAAGTACAGAGTCCCACCAGCATGTGTATTTACTGAACAATTGCACTATGGTTTATATGCATATATATATATACACATATATGCACTAGATCTTCCCACGAGATCTACGCATTGTAGACATGCATATCTATTAGCCCAAAACCCCCAAAAAACCCCAAAACTTTAACATCTTTCGAAAACCTTATACAAACCAGGCAAGTCAGCTATCTCTATGACGTCCTCCAAAAGATCTTTTGTTGCGATGAACTTTTGCTGTAGTAACGGGAAAACCTGATTCTCTAGTTCGTGATCCAAATCGTTTCTCTTACCGTTGTTAATTGCCTTTTCCTCTTCATCTTCAATATCTGTAGCTATTGGCTCAGGTATGTAAAGTAACGCTATTTCTCTCATAATTCCCTCCAAACAAGCGCTTTCTTCCTTGTAGTTTACTCGGGCGCCTATTCTGTAAATGAAGTATGGCAATTTACCAAGTTGTGGTTGAATGGACTTCAAAATCATAGGCAACGAAATCAAGTGGTTAACTTTGTCAAACTTGATTCTAAAATACTCTTCAAACATATCTTTCATCGATATAATTTGCTTGATGACGTCTTCTTTCTTGGTTAGGGGCTCATTTTGAGCGCTATCTGAGTGGTAGAGTGGCTCTAACACGGAACTAAGATCTAGAGATTCCAGCAAGACGTACTCACCGTAGTTGCAAAATTCTGCCAACGATATTTGATAGTAGAATTCATTCAAAATTGAAGCATAGTCGCATACGAACAACTTGACACCAAACTGGAAACTGCAAAGCCTACGCTGCTCGTCAATAATCCCAACATAGGAACATCCATTGAAAATGTCTGTCAATCCTTTGTGGTTTGAGGAAATGAGCGCTTTCTTAAGAGTGGATATTGAGGTCAAATTTACTTGGACACGCGGTATGCTAGAGCTATTACTCCTTTCAATATTAATACTGGATTCCTGTTCATTATTCTCTCTGCTGGAATTTCTGCTGCTACTCTCATGGATGCCGTGACTGCCTTTTTGCAAAGTGCTCATGAATGTATGCAATTTAAGTTGTTTAGCGTCTGTTCTGACCAACTTGTTCTCTTGCCTGTACTTCTTCGCCGGTGGATACAGCTCTGGAAGTACAATGTTAGTATTTGCGCCCAAGGAGACGCCTCCATCGATGCCCCCTTCTTTCCTCTTTTCTCTTGTCAATAAACTCTGAGTCTTGAAAGTCCGCGAGGTATCCACATTGGTTAACAATGAATGCAACTTTGCACTGACCAAGTCGATTATCTCATCTTCGTTGAGGAATCTCACCTCTTTTTTGGTTGGGTGCACATTAACATCCACATTGCTTGGGTTGATTTTCAAGCTGATGTAGATAAAAGGTTGATTTCCCTTGGGCAAGAAGTAGGCGTAGATCGACATAAGTGATCGTTTCAAGGGATCGCATTGGACTAATCTTCCATTTATGAATATTACAGGTTGCACCTTCTTCTTATTGGCGTAGTTTGAATTGGTAATAGCACCATTGCATTCTACCAAGCCCAACTCACGTTCCCCATCCTTTTCCCTTATTTCGGACTCTGGAATACTGAACTCGATGATTTCATTTGCTATTGAGCTCCCGAAAACAATTCGTATTCTCTCCTTCAATGGAAGGTTTGGTCTTGTAGTCAAGGCTTGGAATGAATCTCCAAATTTCTTGCAGCTTATCCCCACATTGGAGTGGATTGCGTACCTCCCAATTACGTCTAGTATTCTGATGTACTCATCATTTTTCAGCTTGCTTGCTCTTAGTCTTGCTGGTGCATTGTAAAAGAGATCTTCCACTATGATACTCGTACCAACTTTCCCTGCAATTGGCTTCGGCGTGGACGATGCATTGCCTGTAACCTTGAAATTGGAGTCCGCCAACTTACCGTTAGAGTAGTACGCCTTGTATGCTAGAGAGGAGTCCTTTGTCTTTGTCACCACTGAAAGTCTCGCTATGTGCGATATACTTGCCAAGGCTTCGCCTCTGAAACCATATGTAGCAATTGAAGATAAGTCCTCGAAAGTGGTTAATTTTGAAGTTGCAAATCGCTCGCAGAGCAAGCTCAAGTCCCCCTTATCGATCCCACACCCATTGTCAGTGATTTGAAGGAGTTTCAACCCACCATCCTTAACAAGAATATCGATCATGGTTGACTTGGCGTCTATTGCATTCTCCAAGAGTTCCTTCAACGCGTTTGCGGGGTGGATAATGATCTCACCTGCTGCGATTCGATTGATGACTGATTCTTCAAGCTGGATAATACGCGGAGCAGCAGAAGCTGCAGCAGTTGTAGCAGTGGCGGCGGAGCCTGAAGCAGACGTCTGCTCCATCTTTTCTGTTTTAGCTTCACCAGACATTCACACACTCATACAAAAGGGTCACACTATCTCCTGTGTTTCGTGTTGCCACTTTACTGGATTCGCTTTTATCTGCAACTCGG
Organism: Dujonia boleticola; assembly: GCA_029581775.1. NCBI lineage: Eukaryota > Fungi > Ascomycota > Pichiomycetes > Serinales > Debaryomycetaceae > Dujonia > Dujonia boleticola. Next base: position 499,385 of record JARGRU010000017.1, read on the forward strand.
TGTGAAATTTCAGATTCACTACGCGCTTGACACTTCTGCTATGTTTATCTTTTTTTTTTCGCATCACACTGAATCAAACGCAAGACCCAGATTACAGCAACCAGTGTACTAAGCTAATCTGCCAGAAGCTTTTCTGCTTTAAACTCTTTCAGGTTGTCACGTAAATACCAATCCGTACACAATACCTAGCGCACGGATGGAGAATTCACGCAAGAGACACAAGACGGGAGCGTCTGACTTGCTCGCCAAGTATGAGTCGCTCAGATCGTCATTGCAAGAGAATAACATAGAGGCACACAAGGGCGAGGCCACACAGCTAGTTATCGAGCTGTTGGAGAAGTTGAAACAAGTCTACGGCATTGTCCAAAATGAGAATAACACCGATACAAGGGTGCAGCTCAAGGATTCAGAGATATTTCTGGACACCTCCAAATTTGCAGCTACCAATGCGCAAAACATACGGCTTGGTGATCTGGGGGTCACGATCAACAGCGACGACTTCATCAACAAACTCAAGCAGTACATGAACCCGTACTCGGGGGACCAAGTCACTGAAAACGAAAACGAAAGCAGCAACAATGACGAGTCGTTGTTTAACTCCTTCAACTGGTTGAAGTTGGGCTCGTTGTACTTGCAGGTGAGTGCCAAACCCATCTTGAATGGAGTACTCTATGGTCCCTTGGAGACCGAAAGAAAGAAAATTGGAGCTAGATCAAGGATTGTCGATGATACACAACTAAACTCGGGCACCACAACGGCCAGGAATGTTCAGACGGCAGACATGGAGGTCAATGAGGAGCAAAACACCGCCCACATGGTGAAGAATGTGTACAGGAAATTTGTGGAAATCCAAGAGAAGGAAGATACAGAGTCCGAAGACAACGCAGACTCCGAAGAAGGCGTGAACTTTTTCAAATTCTTCATCAACCCCAAATCGTTTGGACAGTCCGTCGAGAATTTGTTCTTTACAAGCTTTTTGATCAAGGACGGTAAGCTCAAATTATCCATGAATGACGAAGGCTTACCTACACTCGAAGGGGTCGACAACGACGACGACGAAGACGAGGAAGGAGACGACGACGAAGAAGACCATGTGCATACAACCAATCACTTCATTGCTACGTTCACTTACAAAGCATGGCAGGAGTTGGTGCGAAAGTACAATATCACTGAGTGCTACTTGGGCCACCGACCAGAGCCGGAGGATGTATTTGAGGAAGCAGACTAAAGCAGTACTATTCAATGAAAAAAAAAAAAAAAAAGTAAACTATGTACATATTGGCATGCTTAACTATATACAAGGGGCTGGAAGCCTGCGAATTTAGGCTTCTCCCTCAACAACAGAATGGTATTCAGCGTCGTCGACACTATTCCATCCTTCTATTGTCGTGAGTTCATTCAAGGGCCACTTCCTTATGGGTAATACAGACAAGTCAGATTTTAGCCTCAACTCCTCAAATATGTGAATGCCTGCCACCCCTATCATTATTGCATTGTCTGTGCAAAGGTCTAGGCTTGGGAACTGGAAGTTTATCGGTCCGCCTCCGCTGTTGTTTAGAACCCTAAGCTTTTCCCTCAATCTCTTGTTGGCAGCAACTCCACCTGAAAGAATGAAATCGTTCACACCAGTGAATAAACCATCGCCACCCTTGTCAATATCCGCGTGTCTCTCAAAGGCAACCTGAATCCTATCGACAATGTGATCGAAAAGTCTTTCTTGTGTCTTATAGGCAATGAATTTCACAGTTTGCTCATCGAGAGCCTCTTGCTGTGCCTTGCGCTTATAGGTTTGGATCGAGCTGAGAAATCCAGCGAAAGAGAACACCAACGGCTCGCTTTTTGGGTCCTGGACCACGTCACCGTTTGTCTTATTAGTTTGGTTGTGTTTAGACTTCCTCAAGGGTAACCTCAATCTAAAGTTATATTTATTGAAATGACTCTCGCTTGTATTTTCTTTTTGGAACTCTTCTTTGAGGTGTTTTGGAATTGAAGTATCTATGTAGCTCTCCAATTCCTTACCAATCATTATACCTTCAAAGCCCAACTCACGTCCGCACTTGTCTAGCGAGTCACCAGCCGCAATATCGGCAGTATTTATCACAATTTGATGGTCAGTAAGGGATTTCAGTAACACCAACATCGTGTGTCCACCACTACAGAGTAAGCTTAAGAAGGGGTATTGGGGTGGTTGGGGAGCATTCTCTGTGGAAGAAGCAGCAATAGACAGCGGGGCCTGCTGCGGCAAAGTTGCAATCAAGATGTGGCCCAACATATGGTGCACACCTATCAACGGCACCGACCACGCCACCGATAAGCCCTTGGCAAGTTGTAAGCCAGCACTCAAGGAGCCGACCATTCCTGGTCCTCTAGTACAGCATACCAAGTCTGGCTTGACATTATCGTGCTTTGCGAGAAAGTCCTGGAGTAGCTGAGAAAGAGCTTTCTGGTGGTGCTCGTGTGCGCTAGTTGGGATGATCCCGCCGACAGCCGTGGAGTTGAGTGTCGACTTGACTTGGTCAATGATGATCGGCTCGGGAAATGAGGACGATGGTGAAGATGCTCGAGGAGAGGGACTCTCAAGTAATGCGATGCATGAGTCGTCGCAGGACGACTCGATAGCCAATACCTTGTATCCTCGCCTCATAATAGAAGATTTCACAACCATCAGCGGCCGCTGGCGAAATCCTCTCACGAATGTACGATGCATGTCAGAATTTAGGCTTTCTAGAGCGAAATATATGATTCTATATCATCGAGTGTAGGGCAACTAGTGAAAGCTTCGTGCAGCTCTTCTGTTTCTGGGGCTCTCATCCGGATACTAGCTGTATCCACGCACGTGATCAAATTTTCATTTTCATTTTATTTTATTTTTTTTTTGGCTCTACCAATGTGTCTCATTATTTTTTTCCTACTGAGCGAAGAGTAGTATCGAAACCGACATCGAAAAAGGTTTAGCGAATTTAGTAAACACATTGGCGGCACGTCTACACATCCTACACCACTACCTCCATTACTCACGTTGCTTTACGCACGCAAAGCGAGACCACCACCCCCCAGCATACCCTCACTATTGGGCCACACATAATCCATAGGCACCCGTACATTACATCGTGCCACAAGCGTCTACGCCTTCGTTTGTCTGTCTCATTCGTTTCGACCGGAGCTAAGAGCGGCAATTAGTTACCCATCCACACCAAGATATATATACAGACACGCTTGTATATCCACGCACTTCTGTTCAGAACCCTCATCACGCCGAGCACATTCCCGATTTAGGTATCTTTTCATGAAAGTCATAATACACTGATTAATTGCAAAATCACTCAGCGACTAATTCCCTCATCCAAAATTACAAAAAGCATAAAAAAAGAATAGGAAACCTTAATTTCCGTCTACCCACGGAGATATCAATAAACAGCCCAGAAGCAAAATATCAAAACACATAACAGACACACATGTCACAACCCATATATACGCCTCCCATAGCGTTCATGCCGCACAATGAGCAGCCCCCCCCACACACATCTTCCGACAACTACCGACACGGTGGAAGCAGCAGCGACCGAGATGGATCCGCTGCCAAAGGTGGCGCTTCGAACTCTTTGCAGTCGCTCTCCCCCATAATAAATTGTATGTTGGCAGGCGGGTTAGGTGGGATGGTTGGAGACACCGCCATGCATTCGCTTGACACTGTCAAGACGAGACAGCAAGGATTGACCCACAACCCCAAGTACAAGAACATGGTTTCTGCATACTTGACAATACTAAGGGAAGAGGGACTCTTCAGGGGTCTCTATGGTGGGTACAGCCCAGCTATTTTGGGCTCCTTGCCATCCACAGCGGCGTTCTTTGGTGTATACGAATTCACCAAGAGAACGCTTATTGGAGACTATGGCGTCCACGAAACCGCTGCATACTTTGTTGGAGGCATTCTTGGTGATTTAGCCTCCTCGGTTTTCTATGTCCCCTCGGAAGTGCTCAAAACAAGATTACAACTTCAAGGTAGATACAATAATCCCTACACCAAGGGATCAGGCTACAATTACAAAGGGTTAGGCAATGCCGTCTCCACCATCGTCAAGACCGAGGGTGCATCCACTTTTGTGTTTGGGTACAAGGAAACATTATTCAGAGATTTGCCCTTCAGTGCATTGCAGTTTGCCTTCTACGAGAAGTTTCGTCAACTAGCTATTTATTACAACGCAGGCAACGATGAATTGCCAATTTCTATGGAGCTTGCGACAGGTGCGTCTGCTGGTGGATTGGCAGGTATCTTAACCACTCCTTTGGATGTCATCAAGACAAGAATCCAGACTGCCACTTCTGCTACAACCGCATCTACAAGCAAAAGTGCAAGTAAAAGCAACGGTCCTTTTTCATTTTTCATCAACAGATCGTCAACTTTGAGGGCCCTCGCCACAATACAAAAGAATGAAGGTGTCTTGGGACTCTTTTCCGGAGTGGGTCCCAGATTCATCTGGACTGGGGTGCAAAGTTCGATTATGTTGTTGCTCTACCAGGTTTCGTTGAGAAAGTTTGACGAGATGTTGGGACTGGGCAGAGGTGAAGACGGCGTTCTCGAGTAGACGAGTCAGCCTCAAGCAAAGAGCTTGGTGAACCCACGTAAGAAATGCGAGAAATCAAGGCAGAAGTCATGTGTATATGAAATGTCTTCCCACCCTGTAATATAGAATATACAACATGTAAATAGTATTTAAGAATAGAATATACATAACTTAGAATCAGAACCCTCCGCCAGTAAGAAGTACCGAGAGCGCGACCGAGCTGGAAATTTCGAATGCTGCAATTTTATGAGCACCAAGAAAGTCCATTTTCAGAAGACCCGGCTAAATGGCCACTAAAAGGGACGATTTCGTCGCTCAGCTGAACTGAAAAAATCTGCACGACCATCAGATACCCTCTTATCTACAAACTGTCCCAAAATTCGCTTTGTACCGTCCTGTAACCTGCCTTTTAGTACAAAAATCTCGGCACCTGGTATGGCACACTGGGATATCATGTACTTAGAGAATTTAGGCAACTTGTCCGAGCGGTTAAGGAGAAAGACTTGAAATCTTTTGGGCTTTGCCCGCGCAGGTTCGAGTCCTGCAGTTGTCGCCATTTTCTTTTTTTGCTCTTTCTTTTTTTCCACTCTTTCAAGATTCTATCCGAGGGATGCCTTAATGTACATCTAGCAGTCCAGAATATCAAATACAGGATGGTTCAACCGATTGTGGGCTTTTAATGTGAATCCTTGCAATTCCCGGGCTCGGCTCCATGCTAACGACATTCTTGCTGTCAAAAATAGAAAAGAAACGATCTGAATTATGACTCAACCACGTGATCCGGAATAACGTGATGCGGTATGATTGACATATAATTAATTTGTTATCATGCGACGAATCATCCTATAAAGCAGAGCAATCACACATTTTCATTCTCATAGGACAGACTCGTTCTTCTACTTTTCGTTGTCTCGTCTTAGTAACTTACTTTTCACTCCCAAGGTAGTCATTTGACAGAGAAATATGGTAAAGATAATTATCCTCCGTCATGGAGAGTCAGAATGGAACCATGAGAACAAGTTTTGTGGGTGGATTGACATCCCTTTGCTGGAGAAAGGCAAAGTCGAAGCGGACCACGCAGGGGATTTGATATTGAAGAGCCAGCTAAAGCCTGTGGTGATGTACACATCCAAGTTGACAAGATCAAACCAGACAGGCTACATAATCTTGAACAAATTGAATCGATTATGGTGTGATTCCATTAAATCCTGGAGATTGAACGAGAGACACTATGGTGCCTTACAGGGCAAGGATAAAACTGAAATATTCCAGAAACTAGGGAAAGAACAGTACGACTTCGTTCGTAGAGACTACAATGGATTGCCTGATCCAGTGGAGGGCAAAGACGTGTGTATCGACGATAGGTATGAGCTCCTAGATGAACAAGAGAGAGCCCGGTTACCCAAGTCGGAATCGTTGAAGTTAGTGCTGGAAAGATTCCTTCCATACTTCAGAGAGGAGATTTTCAAGAAGAACTTTGCCAAATGTGATGGAAGTGACGACAAAGCAATTCTTATCGTTACACACGGATCCATCGTTAGAGCGTTCATAAAAGAGTTCACAAAGGTGAGTGACAAAGATATACTGAAAATTAACATACCCACGGGTATACCTATAATATTCGAAATGGATGAGAATATCGAAGTTGTTGGGGACTACTATTACTTGGACAAGGAGGCGGCCGAGAGGGGAATTGCTAAGGTGAGCCAGGAAGGGAGCGTTTGAGACAATGACGTAGAGAATGGCTTACTTCTTTGTTTTTTTTTTTCCTAGGGCAAAGTTGACCTTTGCTACCTGCTTGCAACTCAATTGACAGACTACACAATATCCAAGCCACTTTACAATACTAAGTTATTTTGTATAAAATATAGATTTCATTATAGACAACCTTATAAAACTCTCTTTCGCGTAAAATAGTAGTAGGGAACAGACCCGGACATCTAAGCCAAGGCACCCATTGGATCGTAGTAAGGTAAGACGTTGTAGTCCTTTGCTTTCCAGAGGTCGTAAACTTCCTTGTTCACAAATGACTTGTTGGTAACAATTTGGAAGACGTATTCGTCAAACCACTTGTCGGTCATAAGCCAGTAACCCTTCTCACCGGAGCCTTCACCCCAGGAGTTTTCAATCTTCCATCTAATTGGCTGCTTGGTGGTTTCATCTAAGTGAACACCAGTGAGAACCATAGCGTGATTCATAACAGAGTTCAACACTCTGACTCTTTCTTCCTTGTTTAAGGTCAAGGAGGTACCGAAACCTAACTCGTAGTCATACTGGTCATCGTCAAAGAAACCTCTAGCAGCGTTACTAAACTTTCCAGCGTCCGAGCCGAAGAAGACTGGTTCGTTCTTTTGCAACATTCTGATGGCAACCTTCTTCAAGTATGAGATTTCCAAGTTGATGTATTCAATTGGCTTACCACCCTTGACGTTGTTCAAAATGTCAACGGTGTAAAGCTTGTTGTAGTCGTTTCTAGGATCGTTCAATAAGGAAAAGTGCAGAGCGGCATCGTACTTAACGTAAGAGGTGTAGAATTCTAATGGGGTGGTTTCGCTAGATTTGAACTTACCGTCCTTGTCGATGTATTCCCAAGTGAACTTATCGGTAGGCTTTGGAGGGGTTCCTAAACTGATGGAGATGATGTTGTAGATTTGCTTCATCATCGATTGCTTAACCTGTCTAATCTTGTCTTCGGATTCCTGATCCTTGACGAGCTTTCTCAAGATGAGAGCGTACTCTCTTAACTTGGAAAGCACTAAGGTGTTCAAAGGTCTAGAGTTGAGGGCACTAGCCAGGTCTGGGAAGAGTTCTTGAGGAACTAAACCGTACTTGGAAACCAAGTTGATGATCATATCCCATTGACCACCGTCACTGATAGGATCCTTGAACAAGAATGAAACCAATCTGGAGTCCAAGTCTTGTTCGGCGGTGTCAAGAACGTTTTCCAAGAAGTAGTTGGCCTTTTCCAACTTATCGTAGAAGAAGAGGTAACTTTGAGAGAACTGGAATGAGGCTGGGTCCAAGTTGTAGTTCTTGATAACGTGGGCTCTCAAGACGTTACAAGTGGCGAAAATCCAACATCTTCCGGAAGCTTGCTGGTTGTTGTAGTAGGCAGGAGAGCCAATTGTGTCGATTTCGACGTTGAAAAGGTACTTGTCGGTGTTGGTCAACTTGCTGTTCTTCTTGGAGATAACGCTTTCAAAGGAGTTGGAAGTGATAGCAGTTTGGGCCAACTTGTTCTTTGGATCGGACAACAATTGAGATTCCCATGCAGACAAGGAGTCCACGGAGATTGGGTTGACGGAGGAGTCAGTTCTGGTTTCATCAAGCTTCAAGCCACGGAGCTTTGAGGAGAGGGAGCTGGAGTAGTAGTCCTGCTTCTCGGAGAGGGTGGCAGATGGGGCGGAAGAAGATGTGTAAGCTGGTGGGACATCTTGGCGGCGAGGAGCGTCAGCAGAGCTTTGAACTGAAGTGGTGTTTCCCATCTTGATAATGTTATCAGAAGTGGTGAATGGGGGTTGTCAAAAGAAGAAGAAGAAAAAGGGGGGGGGGGGGGGGGTGGTGAGATTCTTAAATCAATTGAGGTGTGGAGGTTACGATAAGAGAATAACAAGCGGGAGACGAGGAATTTCAAGTCAAACAGCTGCCTTATATATGTGTGCAAGAAGGTGGACGGAATTGCAATTGGAATGGCTCCAAGTATTTATTGACGTATTTTTAAGCCACTACAAAATACTAAGCTATTATAATGTCAGTTACATTATGTCGGTATGGGGTTAGTCTTAGTGCCGCTCAAAGCCCACATCGCAAATTGCAACAACAGATAAGGACTGCAGATAAGTATCCACAGTTTCAGAATCTCAGAATCAAAAAGGAGAGATTAAGCTTTTTAAAATCTCACGAGTTAGCGGAGGGGTGGGCTATATGACTCAGAAAAGCGCAGCAAGAAAAAAATGAGGAGTCGAGCTTTACCACACCGTCAAAAATAGTAATATACCCAAATGCTACAGCTACAACCAGGTTTCCCCACTGTACCTTGTTGTTGGCAGTGTGCCGGCGACCGGCAAGCCGTGTCGGAACAATAGCAGCTTTTTCCGCTGGAAATTATTCGGTCGAAGGCACACCGGATGATGGCTTAAGTCGGTACTCTTTTTTTTTTGTAGCCCTCTGTGGCGTGGCTCTATAACCAGAAAGGTTTAACAAAACGGTGGGATTAGACGCTTACATCACCACCATCTCAATAATAAAAGTTCTATTTTTTTTTTTTTTTTTTTTTTCCTTTTATATTGATTTTCTTCGCTCTTTGGTTGTGGTCGTTTCATGCGTGATTAAGGTTTACGTGAGGCTAACAACAAAAATAGATGACAACAATAGGAAATGAAAGACCATCGAAGAAGAGAATGATTGCAGAGATGGAGATACAGATACGCAGATTTGGAGTATGAACGTGTGCCTTGGAGTGTGATCAGGCCCGTTTTATCACTGGTGCGACTTTCCCCTTTCCAATTGATGTCTATTGGGGGGTGGTTTCCATATAAGTTTCCATGTGATCAAAAATGCCAGTTGCTTGGGTTAGCCGCAAAAATCTAGAAACAGGAAAAAAAGAAAAAAAAAAAAAAGATTGAGTGCGCTACAAAGTAGGCGCAACAAAAAAGATGGCTCATTTCTATCACAAGCGCTTAAAATCAAACAAGAGGCCAGCAGGCCCATGGCAGCGTGTGCACTGTTGCCCGTCCACGGCAGCACGTTTTGCAAAGGGTACGGAACAAGTGTCATGTCTTGACCCCATTCTACCCTTTTTGCTCCTAAGTGTTCCTGAATTCTCCTATTCCCTCCGGGCTCCGTTGTAGCATCTTTGCTAGCTGAATAGCATTTAGGATGACCCGCCATAGTAAAATTTATCGTATCGCTCGTAAAATTCGCTACTCGTTTCTATTTAAAAATTATTTTCTGGGATTATTTTTCCTTTTTCTGTTTACTCTGGCTATCCGCATGAGATTTTCCAGAGATTTTTTCTTCTAGATCAGTCATGTGTTTGCCACCGAACATTCGCGAAGGAAAACTTTGGCATCTGAGTGATGACAAATATCGGAGCTATCTGCATATAGGCGATTCCTTTGTTAAATGTTAGTAGTTTTGAGTCACAGTTCGGACATAACTGGGTAGTGCGAAGCCTCTAAGTTCCGTTCCACGTTAAAACGGATGCATTTTATAGTATTGTGTAGCAAGTTTGTATTGATTAGGAAATATGATAAAAATACCAAAACAGCCCCCCCTAAAAAAAAAGGGGAGAAAAAGAGGCATTCACAGTTTTTTTTTTTTTATATTATAAAGAGCAATAAGCAAATCTAAATAAAAAAGTTACAACTTTTCTATTCTTCTTCTTTTCTTATACTATTCTATATTACCATAGTATACTTGTTAAAACAATTCGTTTTACCTTTCATATAAGTTTAGAATACCACTAGTTCATATATACATATCCCTGCTAACTAGTCTGTGCATATACTATTATCACACGTGAGAGGACCCTTATATTACTTATAAGCACCCTTACACACACACAGAAACAAAAACAAAACCAATTGTCTACTTGAGTATATATATATCAAAAGCTATATATATATACGACGAGATAGATACAACCAACCACCTCAACCAGCCTACATTGTCATCTTCATCTAATCACTTCAACCCACAACCTTCCCAAGGTCGTAACACTGTTTTATCTGATTTAGAAATGACCTCCCTTGCTGTATTCCCACCATTAAAGAGAACCATCACCGATATCATGGAGGATGAGTTGTACCACCTTCCCAACAACTCGGGAAGTAACATCAGTTCATCCAACTTTAACCTCAACATAACCAGCACTAATCCTAACAACTTTAACAATAATGGCCAACAGTCTCAGCCTGCCAGTAGGTATAACTCGTTGGGTTCCATACAACCTTCACAACAACCATTTTCACAGCAGTTCCAACCAATAATACAGAGCCAGCAACAACACCAAGGTACTAATGTCACCAATAGCGCTCAAATAAATTCCGTGTTCAACAATGACTCGTACTTGACCAACATTGCTCCTTACTCCTTTGAAATGAATGAACAACAACAATACAACCAACAGAACCAGGTACCCGAGGTGTCGCCATTTGCTGACTACGCCAACCCTGAATCTCAATTTGGTAACGTATTCACTAGTAACATAAATTCCACAAACAACACTGCATCATCAAGAAGACGTTTTACTACTCTTGAATCCCATTCAAACGAAAAGCCAATAAAAGATGAAGACTACTATCTTTTCAACACTGATATACAACCTTCTCACTTGGTTGCTAAGAATGACGATTCCTGTTTACCTAACGATGATTACCTTTGCTTAAATACCCCATTATATGTTCCTCCAAAGCAAGCTCAAGAATTTCCTATTCCAGGCTATGAAAACGATTACCTTATGATGTCCGGAGTTGAAGATTTTGACGAAGATATTGAAGATCCCATTTCCTCAGACGAAGAAGATGACGATAACTATTTCCACGATGATTTCGATGAAATGATTATGAACAACCTTCCACAGCCTGTGAATAACGACTTTATAAATCAACCTCAACAATCTGCATTAAACTCTCAACACACTTCATCTAGCATCACTGACTCTATTGCATCTTTATCGGTTACTGGCTCTACCGATAATGATATCCAATTTAATGATCAAGATTCTTTCGATCACTTAATCTTTTCTTCCCAAGTATCGAGCAACGAAAACATACCTACTATGATACATGATCAAGGATCTGTGGATGATGAGAACAGTAGTTTGAATTTCAATAACACTCAAGAAACCACCCCGGATGAAGAACTCGAAGACTTCCAGTCCAAGTCCCATTTAGGTGGTGAACAACGTCAAATTCATAACCATTTTGAATCTATAAGTCATCAGACCGCAGCTGAAATTACTGCAAATAATCCAAACCATCAATGTGACTTGATAAATCCATCCACTAATCAACCATGTAACAAGCAATTTTCCAGACCATATGATTTAATTAGACATCAAGAGACTATCCATGCTTCCAAGAAGAAGATTTTCAGATGTGTCATTTGTGAAGGAAGATTGAATGGTGGTGCAGGTAATGGTAAGCTGAAGACCTTCTCTAGAGGTGATGCTTTATCCAGGCACATAAAGGTTAAACATGGCTTGGTTGGTAATGAAGCCATTGAATTGATCAATGATGCCAAAGCAAATGTTGAATTTGTTACAGTTTAAATTAAAGTTTGAAATTATACTACACATATACAAAGAATTTTTTTTTTTTTGAAGTACAAAGTTTTATATCTTATAAATATTTACATATACATTGCTTATATATAATACCATATGAATTTTAATTAATTAAATTGATGATATTATGTAGTCCAGAGAGTGATCTGTCGATGAGTGTGTAGTCTTTGTAGTGGCTCAGCCCTGGAAAACTCTTACGGCGGATATAAAAAAAATTTGTCCCAACTGCCTTTGGCATTTATCTATTCTTCTATAATATATACAACGATTCCAAATACTTCTAAGATTGTAAGAAGAGAAACGCCGATGGGTGAATAAACTTAGGAGTGGGGGGAAGGGTATGAGGAGTTTCCCTGGGAAAATCCCATTGGCACTCACATTGAAGTGCTCATACCATGCTAGTCTCATTCAAATTATCCAATTGCTGGTAATGAAAGTATTGGAACGCAACGAAAATGTCTAAACTCATCTGGAATAATGCAGCTAAAATGAAAATTATGGAAATGTTTGTAGTTCCGTAGACTAAATAAGTTATCTTGGTACAGTCACCACACAACCAACTCAACAATAATATGACTTTGAAGTTCTTGACTGACTGGAAACGGTTCAATAACAAGATTTGAGGCAATGGCAATAAGGCTTCGATAAATAAACCCAAAATGCCGATGAAAGAACCATACAGCTCGACGTTACGGAATATCACAGTCAAAATGCCAAAGAACACCGAAAACCTCAACAAAAAGGTCCAGTACTTGATATCTTCATTCCATTGCCAGAAAAGGAATGGTCTCCTGTAGTGACCATCAAACAAGTTTATGCATTTTTTGAAAATCAACTGAGCGTAGTTCATTCCATGCGATACATTCTTGAAGAATAAGTCCTGGTAGTAGTGGTCGTCGCTGGAGTCTGAGTTCAAGTATAAGTTTTCGATGGTCATCCACTTGGTTTCGAATTCTTCACTAAAGTTTGGGTATGACTGCAAGTAGTCTGTGTTATGCTGTTTGGGTCTGTAATGGAGAGAAACTCTAAGCAAAACACATTGCACTGTGATCATCACACACAGCTGGATGAAAAGAGCAAACTCATAGGGCAGGACCATGTAGTACAAGATCCTTAGGATCAGCGCCATTATCATTGTAGCGCAAATGTCGATGGAGAACCCTTCGGATGTTTGCTTTCTATGGATACTGTAACATGTCGATCCGTACGAGAATAGTGGCGTGAAAATGATGAAGTTGTTCGCTATATGCTGAACATACGGGTAGTACCCATCCAAGCCGTCTATGAGAGATGTGGATACCATTGTTAGTCAAAATACCAGTACTGTCGTGATACTAAGGCTGGAGAGTAATAAACTATCGTGGAAATGTTGGACAATAGTTACAAAAATAGCCTTTTGAGTTGTGAGACAATGATTTGTTCTGAAGGAATAGGTTTACCCCGGCACTGAATACCGCTTATTGTTTGAATCTGTCTCTTTTATCAAGCTCGTATTGAGAAATCTTGCAGTTCTCCTGATTTAGGGGCACCAGAGTGTACAGGTATATATGTAAATGACAACCCGAAACTTTAGGCTGCTGGGTGCACAAAATTTTATTATTTTCGAATTACGTATACAAAACCCGTAGAAAATACAAAAATTGGAGAAATAGAAGGCTCAAATGTGACCGAGTTGGCATATTTGTGAATTTGGCAGGTCCCCATATTTGGGGCCGGAAGTTAACCAAATCAGGAGATTGAATCTCAGACTACTACCACAACCAGAAGAATTTGGTGAATATGGACATCTTGTAGAGATTCAAGTGTAGCTTACTGTTTGCTTCATTTTTTTTTTTTTTTTTTTTTTTTAGCTACAGAACTTGGAGTGCTTCGAAATTTATGCTTCCAGTCAAGCCGGTTGCACAAATACTGAGCCTGGGAACGGAAAGGCCAATTCCTCTGTACATTGGAATACGAAGATGTTTGGACGGTGGCCGGCAGCAAAGGGTAACTAAGGTGGAGCAGATACATAGATACGAACGGAGCTTACACCCAGATACATTTATACGTTTGTACATGAAACAGGTCGCAAACACCAGTATCCGAAGATCTCATAGTGAAAACTCGGAGGAATATGTATTTTGACTCCTAAATTTACCACTCTATACATTAATAGTGTGCACAGCTGGAGTCATCCAACTCTAATATACTACGCAATAGAAATCTGCATAATCGTAATGCACGTCAATAGGAGTGGGGGTCTCACAGTGTCCAGACGGATAATTCTTAAAGGGGAATTTAGTTGTTTGAGATTGCTGCTTGATTTCGGCAGAGGTCTCGATTTCGTCATCGGTATAAGCCATGTTAGGAGCTTACATTTTCACACGACAATTGGAGTCGCACATTTGACTTTGTATACCGAATTTTACTATGGGTGTAGTGATGCAGCGCTTGTATGTCTTTCTTTTTTTTTGCTTTCTCAAAGTCTAATTCCCTCGGTAAACGCTACGGAGCCGAAATCGGGTCTGGATTTAAGTACAAGATCACAAATTTTAAGCTATTGGGTCCAGTGGAACGAGAAAATAAATGTTGTTTGACTTGTGTTGAGTTTTCGGAGCAAGACTCCGAATCCAAGCGGGTGTGGGTGGGAAAAAAAGAACAAAACAAGTCCCACAATTAATTGGAAAAGCAATAATGTTGGTCTAATTTTAAAGTGTAGAATATACCTATCACTACTGTAGACTTAGTGATAAACCTTTCGTTTGTAGCTGTATCTTGGGCTGTAGATCTATTGCCCGCATGGATTCTGACGTTTCCAATAATTGCACCACTATCAGTGAAAAATTCTGCTCGATTTGGTGTCTGTATGGGGTTTAGGTGCACTATTCACAATCTCCCGCCGTTCATCCGAGGAAAAAATATGATTGTCGTGCGTCCACGAATTTCTGGAGAAAAGGATCAGCGGATACTGAGTCAACGTTGAAAAGTCTGGGGTAATATAAATAGGAGCTAAAATTCTTCCAATTACAAACCATTTATTTTGAATCCGAATCAACAAGGGAACTTATAAGTAAGTATCTACTATACTAATAGGAGTATGGCATGAAAGGATAAGAACAATACAAGTATGAGGGAAGACAGTAGCCATGACAAAGATGCAGCATACGCATACAACAACTCGACCTAGTCGTGCTGTTGTTTGTAGCTCTTTTTAAACCTATGGTTTGAATCCAAACTCGTGGAACTGTGCTCCTCTTTCCCCTATTTGAAACCTAATATTATATAGTGACAATAGTCATGATATTTCGAGCCATGGCTGTTATTGTCATTTAATTAATCCACGGACTTTGGCCGCTTTTCTTGCGTATGCGGGTAAACGGCAGGCCATCGTATTTCATTTGTGGGGTGCGCTTCATAGTGCAATTATTTTTTGACTGCAACTCAGCTTTTCTTTTTTTATTCATTTTTCCATTTTTCCATTTTACTAGTTTGAGTACTAACAATCTTCATTAGCATCATATAAACGTTACCGAATTATTATTAAATAGTATTAAACATGCCATACTCAAAAGTCGATATCAACGAAGAAGAAAAGTTCTTCCAGGACCAAGTTGCTGAAATCAACAAGTGGTGGTCAGACCTGAGATGGGCCAAGACCAAGAGAATCTACAGAGCTGAAGACATTGCTAAGAAGAGAGGTACCGTCAAGATTGACTACCCATCTTCCAACCAAGCCAAGAAGTTGTACAAGTTGTTACAAGAACACGACCAAAACAAGTCTGTCTCCTTCACCTTCGGTGCTTTAGACCCAATCCACGTCTCTCAAATGGCCAAGTACTTAGACTCTATCTACGTTTCAGGATGGCAATGTTCTTCTACTGCTTCTACCTCAAACGAACCATCTCCAGATTTAGCTGATTACCCTATGGACACTGTCCCAAACAAGGTTGAACACTTATGGTTTGCCCAATTATTCCACGACAGAAAGCAAAGAGAAGAAAGATTAGGTTTAACCAAGGAACAAAGAGCCAAGACCCCATACATTGATTTCTTGAGACCAATCGTTGCAGATGCTGACACTGGTCACGGTGGTATCACTGCCATCATCAAGTTAACCAAGTTGTTCGTCGAAAGAGGTGCTGCTGGTATCCACATTGAAGATCAAGCTCCAGGTACCAAGAAGTGTGGTCACATGGCCGGTAAGGTTTTAGTCCCAGTTCAAGAACACATTAACAGATTAGTCGCCATCAGAGCTTCTGCTGATATCTTGGGTTCTGATTTATTGTGTGTTGCCAGAACCGATTCTGAAGCTGCCACTTTGATCACCTCCACCATTGACCACAGAGACCACTACTTCGTTGTTGGTGCCACCAACCCAGAAGCCGGTGACTTATCATCTATCATGGCTGAAGCTGAAGCCAAGGGTATCTACGGTGACGAATTAGCTGCCATCGAAACCAACTGGACCAAGAAGGCTGGCTTAAAGTTGTTCCACCAAGCTGTCGTTGACGAAATCAAGGCTGGTAACTATTCCAACAAGGAACAATTGATCAAGAAGTTCACCGACAAGGTTAACCCATTATCCTTAACCTCCAACAAGGAAGCCAGAAAGTTCGCCAAGGAATTATTAGGTAAGGAAGTTTTCTTTGACTGGGAAGTTTCAAGAGCCAGAGAAGGTTACTACAGATACCAAGGTGGTACTCAATGTGCCGTCATGAGAGGTAGAGCTTTCGCCCCATACGCTGACTTAATTTGGATGGAGTCCGCACTACCAGACTACAACCAAGCCAAGGAATTCGCTGAGGGTGTCAAGGCTCAATGGCCAAACCAATGGTTGGCTTACAACTTGTCTCCATCTTTCAACTGGAACAAGGCTATGCCAGCTGACGAACAAGAAACTTACATCAAGAGATTGGGTAAGTTAGGTTACGTCTGGCAATTCATCACCTTAGCCGGTTTACATACCACCGCTTTAGCTGTTGACAACTTCTCCAGACAATACGCTGAAATTGGTATGAAGGCTTACGGTCAATCTGTCCAAGACAAGGAAATCGAACAAGGTGTCGAAGTTGTCAAGCATCAAAAATGGTCTGGTGCTGAGTACATCGATGGTTTGTTGAAGATGGTTACCGGTGGTGTTTCCTCCACTGCTGCCATGGGTGCTGGTGTTACTGAAGATCAATTCAAGAACTAAGGTAGTTTTGCCATAACAAAAACAAAAAATCAATGCGATTAAAAGTCATTGAGGATCTTTGTTTTCCTTCAGGAAGGAAGCATTATCCTTAGCTCAAATACGATTCTTTACAGTTTCACCCATTTCCATTATTTATATACTTTGCGCAATAAAGAAAATATGACAAGATTATACTACTGTAGATTTGAGCTCTTAAATGTTGCAGCATAATTCCTCTATAGTTTTTTTATGCGCATGCTAATCTGCAGAAGTGATTGCGCATGCATCTTCTCATCTCATCGCATCGCATCGCTAATCATACTTTACTGAAAACAAGCAAGAGACGGTTTACTCAATCACACAGCATACAGGGGTTGGGGTAGATGGAAGAATGGGGTACCTAGTGACGGGAAAACCCATCAAAAGAGTCAAGTCATCATTGGCTAGAACTGCATTCTTAAAAAAAAAGAAGCTTCTTCATTCGGATACATCTCCGAACCCATCAACACCTACAGGTAGACCAACGCTCTCTCCGATTACAGCATTCGACAAACCTGAAATCAAACAAACAGAGGATCCAGAGGCATCTATTCTTGAGAGATTCCCAAAAGAGATAATACTCCAGATCTTCATCCATATTGGCTTCGAAAACAACAACTTGCCTCTCGCAAGCAAGTACTTTAGCGATTTGTTCAGGTTGAACATTAACGCAATTAGTAGTACTAATACTCTCAATACCGATAGCACAGGTCTAAACTTCTTAAAGATATTGCTAAGAGACGAAAGATTTTGCTTATACGACTTGAATGCAAGGACAAACTTGCTTGCAACGAGTGAAAAAATTGGAAAGTACAAGCAAAAGTATACTGCATCTCTTGTCAACAGCACTGCGATCAACGAAGCATTCACCCGAATAGAAGAATCCATACGACAGTACCAGGAAAACACCTTTGCATACCCTGTGGCATTGTTCAACAGGAAGTTCATGACTTTAGCCGTGGTCAATTCTTTGCCGCCCACTAAAGTTATGGAGGAGGCAGCTATAGCTAGCGAAATTACCCAAAGGCACAGTAACCTCATACTTCAAGGTAGAAATCTACTCAAGCTATTAAGAGAAACTCTTCCTAACACATCCCTTGATGCATTGGCATATAATGCACAGGAGCAGTTTGACATGGCCGATACTGCCCCAGAAAGCGGACTGGGGCACCTTGGAGACGTGCTATCACTTGATGCATCTAGTCACGAATTGAAGGATCTTAAATGCAATTTCCCAAGCAGATTTTACAAATGCCCAATAACTCACGAAAGGTACTCACTCATACTACAGCTATCAACCGACTTTCAATTGGCTTTTTGCGAAGTAGATAGGGCAATCTTGTCCTACTTGAAGACGTACGATATCAAATCATCAGATATTGAGTTTTATGTTTTAATCACAACAATTCTTGACCTTGGAAATGCCAGTACGCTATCGGTCGAACCAATTGTGGAAGCTTTGAAGACTTTCAATGAATTCGGTGAAACAAAGCACGAGACATTATGGAGCACCATTTCATACTTGCTCGAAACCTATTACCGCAGAATGAATGCCACAGGGAATCCCGAAGAAGATTCACATGACGATGACTTATGGATATACTTGAGCGAATCGAAAAGGCTGGACTTTTTGGATTTGGTATGTCGGTTCAAGGGTAAAAGAGGACATCAAAAGCTCTTGAGATTCATGAGCACGTAATTTATAGACACATACATAATGAAATCGAATATATAGGCTTTAAAGATATGTTTATTGAAAAAAATCCTTACCTAAAAGTACAAAAAATAGTAAAGCTGAAATATAAAGTACTCTAAACATCCTTCTGTGTTCTCTCTGACCGAGTTACCAGTTGTATATATATGTATAGATGGACCCAAGAGTCCAGTAGTAAGTTGGTTCTGTTTTTTTTTTTCTCTTTAGGAAACATGCAAACATGTATGTTTAATAATGTTGCTGCTGTTGCTGCTGCTGATGGTGATGTTGTTGTTGCTGCTGTTGCTGCTGTTGTTGTTGGTATGGGTCACTCAAATGGCGTAACAATGGATTTGGATTTGAAACCTCGTGGAACCATGGGTGCTGTAAGGCTTGTCTAGCAGTGATTCTAGCATCTGGTCTCATTTGTAACAAACTGGTAAGCAAATTCAATCCCATTGAATCTAAGTTTGGAATTAAGTTCCTCAAGTCTTGAGGAATGAATATTTGCCAATTGTTCTTGAAGTTTGGAAATTGTGAAATACCGGGCCACGTTCTTTCATTGGGAGTACCCATTAACCTGAAGATTTTTATTAATTGATCATCGTTGGCAGTACCTGGGAACAATGGCTTTCCAGTACACATTTCAGCGAAAATACAACCAGCAGACCAAATGTCAATAGATGTAGTGTATGATTTAGATCCCAAGAGCACATCTGGGGCACGGTACCACAAGGTAACGACTTCATTGGAGAAGGTGTTGAAAGGGATACCAAAGGCTCTGGCTAAACCAAAATCTCCAAGTTTTAATTCTCCCTTCCCGTTTATTAACAAGTTTTGAGGTTTCAAGTCACGATGTAACACTCTATTGTCATGACAAAACATGATACCCTTCAACAATTGAAACATGAAGGATTTAACCAACTTCAAGTCTAATGCGCCTTGGTTTCCGTGAACCTCCATGTACTTCTTCAAATCCTTGTCCATGAACTCGAAGACTAAAGTCAACTTATTCTCGGTGTGAATGACATCGTACAATGTAACGATATTTTCATTATCCAATTCTTTCATCAATGAGATTTCTCTGATGGCCGTGGAAGGAGTTCCTTCCTCGGAGTCCAAGTTGATCTCCTTGAGCGCAACGAGGGTGCCTGTGGTGCGGTTTCTACCCTTGTAGACAGTCGCATAGGTACCTTCTCCGAGCTTCTCAAGCTGTTGGAACCTGGTGGGGGGAAATGTTAGTAAGCAAGTTAGCGAGAATTTAGTTATCCACTGAGTGCTATTCAGAGTTCGAATGTGCTCTCAATACCTGAGACACGCGCCCATAGTGGTTGATTGCAGAAAGTCTTGCACCGACAGGCACGTTTATTCCCACTCGTGAGACCAATGCAGGTGCTCATAAAGTCAGCATGGAACGAGCACAATTCACGCTCAGGTGGAGCTGTAATCTGAGTTCTATTCCACTGGACTCAAGGTTACTTACTGTGATGATGATCCAGTCATTTTTGTCCCTAGTGAGTTTTGAATAAGAGGCCCACCAAATCAATCGATTTTACTGAATTTCTCTGTTCGCAATTAACCTCATTCTGGAAATTTGGCGTAGACCATTGAAACCGCCTGGCAACGGTATGTGCAGGAAATACCAACAGTCTAAACACTACCACATACAACACGATCTGGTTACTGACCACCGATAACAGGTCGCCAGGCGCATTTGATTTGAATTATTGATAACTATATATTGCTTCTCTATGTACAAATATAAATATTAGCAAAGCTTCTCTATTAATGATTCCTTGGAGCCTTTTTCATAAGCGCCATTGTGTTCTCTACCCATCCTTCTGCACCGCCTTCTAATGCAATGATATCAAGCACTCTTGTATCCCTGGCATCTTCAGCCTCCCTGACATACTCTAGCTGCCTCTCAAATCCGATAATGGCAGCATTTCTCGTACTTGGGATACGGAGCATTTCCCTCTCCACTTTCCACCCCATCTGAAGAGCAATCTCCTCGACATGATCCACCAAGCTTCCGTACGTTGAAGATACGCCGGCACTAGAGCCATTCTTATTCTTCCCCTTTGACTTAGAAGCAGCATCTGCATTCATATGCTGGAGTTTTCTCGCAGGGTACCTATACTTGGCCCCCAGGAGCGCGTGCGAACAGCAAGGAATCACTATAAAGGGGAATCCTAATAAGGGAATCCAGCATGTAAGTTCATCTGAATGGTTACCGATAATAAAAGTGTTTGGAGGGAAGTCCTGTCCGGTACAAACCTGGGTTGATTCCAATAAGTTTGCAGAGCTATAGTAACTAACCAAGGGTACTTTGTTTGTAGCGGTAGATGCTTGCTCAGGGACCATGAACAACCTGCCATTGTCTCTCTGATGTGGTACCATCTTGGCAATCGCAGGATGTGGCTTGAGAAGAACCTGTGGAATGATAACTTGCTCCAACAAGTTGGATTGGACGTTGTCTGGGAAAGTAGCCCACGTTTTTCTTGCTCTCGCATCTATACCTTTGCCAATATACCCCTCCATGTTGAGGATGTACACCAACAAACCATTTCCGCAACCCAAATCCCTAAATTCGAACAGCTGGGCACCCTTGGGGTAATGAATGGCCCAAAGTTCGATAAGGAATGCCGCAATGGCTAAATCCTCAAAGACATGCTTCTTTGGGTCGGTCAGTTCAACCCACAGATTCACCAACTCCGACGAATATTTCTTTTTCAAGGTTATATACCTGTTTTGAAATGACTCTTTGGGCACCACCAAGTCGTGATTGACTCTCTTCTCGTATCCATCCTTGGCACCTTGTGAGTGCTTTGACGAGGTTTGAAGCAACCTCAACGCAATCCTGATTGGCCTGGATGATGCGTCTAAGTTACGAAGAAATAACGGAGATGTCGTATCTTCGTTTTCAAATGGGACGTAATGAATTGAAATCTTTGACTTATTCAAAAGAATTCCGACTGCATACACTGGAGGAAGGTAGAATGGTATTTCTTCGCTGCTCTTTATGTGTGGAATATAAACAACGAGGACAGGACGACTGTGTTCTTCTTCGTCTTCACCCTCCATGAGTAAGCATGTTTGGTTGATTATGTGATCCTTGAACGGATTTCTGGGGATTATGCGCCGCACAATCTCCACCTTCTTATTGAGTTTGACGCTGCTGTTTTGCAAGGGAATAGATTTCAACTCCACATCGTCAAGGTAGCGATGTAATACTACCACATCGTCGCTCTCACTCTCTTTCTTACGACTCATCTCGTCATTGTTTTCGGGCTTGTTTGTTGAAAACTCAGGGATCTTATTGATGATATCGTCATTGACGACTATAGATGGACTGCTTCCATCAATGTAAGTCTTCTCGCTTAGTATATCTGCTCTCATTATGACTGTTGAGTTTATATTTGGTTGTCTGATCAAGTTGGTCATTGCTGCTTTGAAGTGCTCAGCAGTAAACGCTACATCCGTTTCGTATATAGGCACCCATGGATCACCTAAAACGGAAGTCTCCTGACTCAAGAGAGCAGGCTCAATGCTACTCTGCCCCTTCATTTCTGATATCGAGAGAGCCACCACGTATCGTCCAGTAAAGTGTTCTCCAACCACTGGGTACTGAAAATATTGGATTTTAGATGCCGTTTGGTGATGAGGTTTGGTTACATGCAGGAACCAAAGTCTAGCGATGTAAGTTTAGTCTCCTACAATCTTACTCAAAGGTTTATACATATACAGCCACTCAATTCATGAATGTCATATTAGTCGTAGGAATCGCCCACTTACGTAGTTTCTATGTACTGGGGCCAAGAAAGTGCAAGTCGCTTTTGTCTTTCTGGCATTTATTGTTGCGGTGCGCCTCTATAAATCAATGAAGTGAGCATCACTCACGTCAGTGAACTTATGTTTCTTATAACAGTAGTGACACTTGAAAATCTCTGTTCCATTCTTTGACAACTGTAAGATACTATCCCTGAGTGCCAAATGTTGACAGAATTTCAATATCACTACTTGACTAGACCGGGCCAGGACTGTAATTTGCAGATCCAGTATTCTATTTCTATAATCGCTTGAAACATGACCGGCAAAGTTGGGTAAATTCATATTCTTGTACTTGAGCTTTGATGCGGACACTGTCCTTGAAAGTGAGCGCTTTCTCTTCTTATCGCTTAACATCTCGTCGGTGATAGTCAAGGGAATCAATTGCTCCTTGGAAACAGGACATATGAATATTGGATGGTAGTTAAATAGATTTGTGTTTGTATCCGGTAATTGAAAGGGCAATTCAAATGTAAATGGTGCCGTACCGATTCCATTGAACGTGTTAGATGCGCTTGATGATTGCGATTTGCTCTTGTTAGAAGGGTCAACGTCGACACCATCATCATCGTCGTTAAAGTCATGAATATCTCCTCTGCCATCTTCCACATCGCCATCATCGTCATCATCATCTATAATATGCTCATCTTCGCCATCACTGTCCGATTCAGCTGACGAGGAGCCAGCTTCTTGGCTATACTTGACATGTCTTGTTGAGCCTATTACAGCTCTCCCAAGCTTTTGCTGGATCTTACTATACTTGTAGAAGTTAGGTAAGTTATGGAACCCAGCAAGAATACTTTGGAATATCGACGAGTCGTTCAGTAGCTTCATCTCCTTACAGTACTCTGATATGAACTCATACGCTAGCGAGGTGTATATGGACTGACTTTGTTCGATGCTCTTGAAACTTGAAATGACTTCTTCAACAAACAAGGTTAGCCGCTTTGACTCAATTGCACGGGTAGTAGTAACAGAGGTATTGATACCTGGTATCAACGTGCTGGTACTCTCATTGGAAGAATTACCCAACCTCTTACTTGTTCTGTCGCTATTGTAGTCGCTATGCAAGCTCCCTTTCATCATGTTGAAAAGGTCATCTAACTGCGGCGCCTCAGACTCAGTTGCCGACTTAGTTTGGCGAAGTGCTGATCCGTCAGTCTCCAAATCAATCGCAGTCTTTATGCTGGATTTCGGATTGACAAAACATAATAATAGTATCATTTTCTCAAACTCATTGACATAAGTCTTGAAGAACTTGGGAAAGTTCTCTTGACTGTATCTGTATGCAGCAAGAGCACATTCAAGACCGTAGTGGTCAAACCCCTCGGTAGTTGATGTTGCTCCGTTCAATATTAAAGTATATTGAAGAATATGAAACTTAAACTCAAGTTCTAACTTGTGCTCGTTGGGAGAGCTCAAACCACCCTTGATTTCCGGATTATCATTCGTGCTCCTACTCGCCAACCAGTTGATTGCGTCACTGAGCTCATGGTTTATCATAATGTTGTCAACTATTTTCTTCAATACAGCAAATTCCTTGAGTGTTCCCTCGTCTATCGCTACATTTTCGGCATCAGGGAGATCTTTCAATAGCTCGGGTACTATTTCTGACTGACAGGACTTTAATAAATGCAATATCAATGCCTTATGTAATTCTTGGTGGTTCGTTCTGCTTATGCTATGGCTGTTGGTGGCGCCGCCGTTGGTTGGCGAGAGCGTTGACTTTTCCAGTATTTGGAAATTATTCAAATTCAAGGGGTATGTGTAGGCATCGTCAAGGTCTACGCTGAACTTGGCGTTTGTCAATATGTTCTTCAGGAACTTGTTGATCAGGGTGTTGTAGGATTTAATATGCGAAATAGAATTCTTATACCACGTAGCTGATGTTTTGTCAAGGTTGTGGGCTTTCTTCAGCTGTGAGTGAGACTTCAATGGATTTAGTTCCGTCTCTTCCAGTGCTTCCTCTTCTCTTAATTGCTTCTCTAGCTCGGCCTCAAGACTCTTCAACTCGTTGAGAAACGAATTAGATTCAGAAACCAAGTTATCAAGCGAAGTGTCACCTGCAGTGTTGAAGAGCCCCACTTCCACATCCAAAGACTTCAACAACGACATCTTGAATACTAGTTACTTCTGTGGCAGATGGTATATGTATACGAAAGAAGTTAACGTATGTTTGGCTGATGGTATAAGGTTTATAATTCGATGACAGGGTTGAGCATAAAAAAAAGGATCAAAAGAGGAAAATAGTGTGGAGGTGATGATCTTATCCCCTTATCAGGTTTTGATATATGCAGGATGTACATTATGCAATTCCTGCCACTTAGTGATTTCATGATGATTCAAACAAAGAGTCCGCAAGGACCTTACAACTGATAATATCCAGATAATAGAATTCCTAGTTCGTCTATAGATAGAAAGAATATACAAAAAGAAACGAATCCAAAATCGGAGATGCATATGGCTTTATGGCATCATAAGCGTTAGGTTGTTATCTACGCGTGCGTTGTGGGCGTACAAAGTGTATTATTTCTGCCTCCAGTCCAAGAGGCCTTCAAGACACGTGATAAAAGCCGTCTACCTCTCATGCCCTATAAGACTTCCGGCTGGTGTCCTCTTTGTAAAATTTTATGACTGTATTGTCAGTAGTACAAACGATGTGAATGAATGATGCATTCACAACATGAAAATTGGGTAGAATCGTTCAATTCCTTTGGCGAATTGTGCAGAAACAAAGTGCAAAACCATACTTTGTATACAGCATTGAGAACACACGTCCTCAGGAGCATGCCTCCGTGATTCGGCTATATTATTACTCCCGCAACACAGAGGTTTGTATGAGCCCCATTGCACCCATGCGGTCTCCAGCTTGAAGCAGCACCCATCTTATCGCGGGGCACACGTTTTAGAAACTGTTTCTAGGTAAAGTTATGCCTACCTCTGAGCATTCTTGTGCTACTCTGTTGCAGAAGCGTGTGTATTTTACTCCATCGCAGCAGCTACTATATGTCCAAGTAATCCGCCTTCACCAATAGTTCTAACGCCAAATGCGTAGGGATGTTGAATTCCGGTATGTTTCCAGAAACCGCCTCTTCTTTGTATTTGTAATGATAATATAAGTAGTCTACTATGCACTCAAGGATATCTCCATCCATGTCTAGGTTGATCCTTCCGGTTTTACCTTCTTCGAAACCCTGCGTGCTTCTCAACATGGACGAAATCAGGGCAACATCTTTCAAGACAATAAACTTGTGGTTATCCGCAGAAACTAATGTAACGTAGTCAGACATGCTGGGTATGAATGTCTATGTATATGAAATGGAAAGCTGACCTCTCTTTTGGGCATGATTCCTTTAAATCCGAAAAAGCAACGCTTTTACGCAGCTCGAGTGTTTGTAAACTGGAAAATCAAATCTTTTGGATACGCCTGCATATTAACACTCGCTCTACACTACTGTACACTTTAAGTAGCATCGGTTTATCACTGCGGAAGCCTGGTAGCGCCCACCTTAACGGACTTTAGTGGTCATTTATCAATTACATATAGCATACCATACTGAAACCTACTGGTCAGTGCTGGTCGGAAAGAAGAATTGAGTTTCATTCATTTGTCTAACATTCAAGGAACTCGCTCACTTACACGCTCTCAGTACATTTGCCTCACATGTCAAACCCCAGCCTTGGCTGGCAAAAGCTTCAGGATGTGTACTACTACCTAAGACCATGCTATGAAAGCATCAATTGGTCGATCTCTAACCTCCAAAAGAATTACAGAGTGAGCATCTCGTCCCAAACGACATTATTGGCGCTCTCGTCAAAGCATGCATTACATCCCTCCATTATCGATATATATACTGTTTCCGGCGTAAAACTAACTTCAATTGCTTACAACAGTGGGCCAACAGACTTCATTGTTGATTATGCCTTTAAGGATGAAGACTTGATTGTTGTGTTGAGCAGCAGGAAGTTTAGATACTACAAAGACTTGCAAGGGAACTTCAACGAGTACGACTACACTCTGGATTTAATCAAGTTGAAGACTCCTAGTTTGGAAGCAGGTGACGGGGAAACAGACAGCAACGGAAGTGAAAACGAAGAGTCGGAAGGTATAGTAAATCTACAAAACAACAGTGTTGAAGTCGTATATGAGGTTTTGGAACTGAAGATATGGGGGAATTTTTTGGTCTTGAAAATGAGACACTCGTTCATTATCACAGATTTGAAGTCGTTTAGCAACTACTCAATCCCCTTCAAAAAGATATTCTCGTCCTCCAACGGTGGGTCAGGTGGCTCAAGTGGCTCAAACTCTTATTCGAATTCCATACATTGCATTGACTTACTCTCTCTAACTGAGGATTCTCTCACTCTCCTCGTGAATTATGACATATCTGTTTTTACTATCAAGATTGATTTATTGTCACAAGAATTTGAGGTTACTGACGAAGGATTAACTGAGGGTCCTTTCGACCAAATCTCAAGCTCTCCTAATGGGATGTTGGTATCGTTATACAACGAAAAGGATTCCAAAATATTCGTCATCAACAATAAATTCGACCAAGTCCTTTTGGAGTATGACACTTCCAACGAAATCCATCCACCCAGCCAAGTTGCCTGGTGTGGTAATGACGCAATAATATTATCTTTGAGAGATGAATTGAAGCTAATTGGACCGGCACAAAAGTCGATTTCCTTTTATTATGATCTCGACAATGATGATGATCTAGGTGATGATTATAATAATAATTTCGGTGAGGGAAACGACATATCCAACGAAGACGACAGCATATATCCTATATTAAAGTCTGAAATTGATGGTCTCAAGGTTTTCACCTCTTCAAAAGTTGAGTTTTTGTCGAGGGTTCCTGAATCAAGTATTAACTTGTATCAGATTGGTTCATCCTCACCATCTTCAATTCTTCTAGACTGTATTGACAAATTGTCTCAACACTCTCCAAAGGCCGACACAAACATTTCTTTACTCAAGTCAGATAAGTCACTTGAATTAGCCATGAACGAGTGTCTTCAGGCTTCCCTAGAAGAGTTTCAACCATATTGGCAGAAGAAGTTGCTAAGAGCGGTTTCATTTGGTAAAATATACGCTGGCGGTAGCTATGACGCAGATGAATACCTCCAGATAGTAGCTTACTTAAAAGTTCTCAATCAGGTAAGGTCTTCGGATATCGGAATATTCATTACATACAAAGAGCTTCTCGACATTGGTTGGGCCAAAGTAATTGATATGCTCCTCAAAAGGAATCTACACTTTTTGGCTTTAAAGATCATTGGACTCATAAAGGAGGATAAGTACATTGATAAAGTTTACATCCATTGGTGCTGCTACAAAATCACTAAGGAGTTGAATATGTCCGACCAGAATTTATTCAAAGTTATTGCAAAAAAATTGCAAGAATATTCAAAATCCTTGAGCAGGAATGGAAGTAATGGTAATCATGGTAAAAATTTGGTAAGTGTGGACGAGATATCAGAGATATCTTATCAAGAAGGCAGAGTTGAACTCTGCAAGTTACTTATTAACCTTGAACCTTCAATCTTGAAAAAGATTACTAGCTTTATCAACTTGGGAGACTTGGAGTTGGCCTTGCTCAAGTCCTTCCAGACTGGTGATTTTGATATGTGCAAATTGACTTTGTTGAAGTTACAAGACTCACTTACGCCCGTTCAATTCTTCAAGATTTTGAATCAAAATGAACAAAGGGAAGGGGGAGCAGCTGGAGGGATTGTGGATACTTCAGCGAGCAACGTTGACGAGGATATTGTTGACTTTTTACATACATCTGACGATAAGAATTTGTTCATCCATGGAGATTTGATAAACAACTTCTGGGTACAAAGTATTGGAGTCTACAACAAAAAGTTACTTGAAATGTACTATAAAATGGAGGGCAAACTGGAGTCTTATCAGCTGATTTTGAGAAAAGATGACAGTAACGTTGGAGAGGAGTCCCGTAAAGATCTGTTAATCAGGATCATACACTCATCGTCCACTCCAAAAAGAGATGTTCATTTGTACGAATTGGAATTGAAGGTCCTTCAGCTTCAACTAAAATTAAGCGAAACATATCAGAATAATTCCTTTTTAGAAGATGAATCATTGATTCAAGTAATAACCAGATTGGTGAAGATGAATCAGACCAAGGTCGCGGTCAAGGTAGCAAGAGACTTCAAAGTGTCGAAAGAAAAACTTTGGTGGATCACCTTGGATGTGCTTACGAAAGCAGGTGAATTTGACACCTTATACCAGTTTGTTACTTCTTCCTCTAATTCAACAAATTCATCGTCTCCCTTGAATTCGCCAATCGGCTTCAAGCCTATTGTTGAGAGATGTCTTGCATTCCACGCTCCTCCTGCTCACCTATCTGTCTACATTAAAAACTGCACGAATATTCATTATTCCGAGAAGATAGAATTATTCATTAAAAATAAAGACTTATTGCTGGCCTCCGCAGAGGCTTTCAAATTCAAAGATATTGAATTTTTAAAAGCCATTCACGAAAAGGCAAATAGGGAAGCCAATACCCAGGTTGCAAACACAGTCAAAAGTTATATAAGTAGATTAGGTTACTAATGCATTGGTTAGGCTTACTATATCGGGGTGAATTTTCCGTCTTTGATGATTCCGGAGGAAGCTCCTTCTTCCCCTGTGAGCCAAGATGGCACCACTTCAGGATTTATGATCATCCTTTCTCTATCTGTAGTTTGTACAGAAAGTTCGTGTAGGCCAGCATACACGTCACTTCCTGATAACTTTAGCACTATGTTGGCAGACCCATTGTCTTGTAAAGTGGTATTGTTTGAACTTGATTCATCTACCTCCGTGTTTGACAAGTCATTTCCTTCTATTGTATCCTTCAACGAAAACTCAACATATTGAACGGGTACGATTGTGGAATACTCATTCTTAAGATTGCCTTCCTCGATCAAATCGTCATCTTCCTCGATTTCATCTCTTTTATTATCACGACTAAACGTCACAGCAGTTGACTTCTTTCTCCTTTTCGAGACAGGCTTTGTATCGTCGAACAATCTTTCTGATTTAATCTTGCCGTCCTGACTTCCTTTGAATCTTAGGTTGGCTATCTTTTTCAATCTCGCCATCTCAGGATCGTTGTCAATACCAACATCTGCATCGCCACCACCCTTTCCATCTTCAGCATCAGTCGGCTCAGTGAGTAGAACATGACTTTCGACTGATGCAAGTGGTAAGGAGTCTACTGTTCCATCTGCATATGGCGTCCATATCCCAATGCTACTTCCAAATCTTGAATTCCCCTTTAAAATGTGCATCGTTTCCAAGGATCGCAAAGGCTTTTGGTTTTCTGGGGTTTCCAACTTCAATACGTTTGTCTGATCTTGCGGCAAGCTTCTTTCCACGGCTTGAAGCACGATCTTGGACACATTACTGCTGCTGCCTCCATTTCCGAATGGCGGAGAATGAATTATGTGTGGAGAATTCATGGGAATGGCAATAAAGTATGGCTTGTGTGATGAAATGTGAGGCCTAGCACTTTCCAATTTTGAACTTGAAGATATAGGTTGGAGATCAAACACTTGAATTCGAATGATAATCAATGGATAGTTAGGGTGTCTGCAAACGTAGATATACGTCATATATAAGGCATTCAAATCCTGCGCCAATTGGTCTAAGAACTTTTGAGGATCCAACAGAATTGGAACTTCATTTCCAAACCCTCCACGATCTTTCACTGTCGACAGAATCCAGTAGTATGCATTGGGTCTATCCACTATAAGCTGGCAGTCTACTTGTGAGATTTGAAGCAAATTCAACCCTTTAGTCCAATAGTCGTACAAAAGCTGATCTATTAGCTTTCTCTTGGTAGGAGGCCTTCGTATTAATGCGGACAGTGTTGCAGATGAGTTGGGACCCTTAGTCGGTAAATACTTTTTGATTTCTTCCAATGTTCTTCTATTCAATTTACGCTGATTGATATCCGAATTCGTGGCATCTAGATGAGGTTGTGTATGTACAAGTCTGGGCCAGAGTAATGCTAACTGTATAAGTGAATTCGTAGGAAGCCGGCTCAAAATGTTCGCCAAAACTTTTTTCGATAGCACTGGAATGTAGGTGTTTGGTAGAACATTCTTTCGCCTCTTATCTATGTTTATCTTCATTTGTATACCTGACTTGTTCGATGGTTTGGGTGTGCTTGTGAGTGCGTTTTCGATTTCAGCTTGTTTGTTTATTTGTTTTTATTTTCGAGTGTCGCATCTTGAATCACTAAAGATCCCAATCGTGTTTTCAGCGACATACAACGCAAATAGGAGTGCTGAAGCTCACAAAGTATATCTGCTCGAAGCCTGACCTGGGCTCTTAGCTCAATATCTAGTGAGCTCCTTTAAGGAACCTTAACGTACTCTTTAATGACATATATAGTAAAACCAGTTGCACAATAGCGTATATGATAGTATGATCGAGCTGGAAGTTTTAAGTTTCAGAAATCTTAGGCAGCCTGTCCGAGTGGTTAAGGAGAAAGATTAGAAATCTTTTGGGCTTTGCCCGCGCAGGTTCGAATCCTGCGGCTGTCGCCATTTCTTTTTTTTTTTTGGTTTCTCTTCCTCTCTCGTTAAACTTAGGTTGTTTTTAAGTCTCACCACCATGACATTCACTATTACATATTTCGTTTTATGCTGCTGCGAGGTCTTCTGTACTTGCGCTGCCGTTACTTCTCTCTATGAAAGCTTCTTTGCTTGTTGCACTTCCGGGTAACATATACGAAACGTTCCATCACTGTTCTGCATATAAAACTTTTTTTTTGCAAACGAAGAGCATCTCGCATCCTGGAGAGGGCATCTCATGAAGTTACTTCGGGCACACGGTCAGGATTTATCGCCTAATAGTCAGAGAGGTTCATATTCATATCCTTATCCACATATATAATACCTATATAGTGGCTCCGAAGATATAAAAAAACTAAAAGAAATATGTCTGACGTGAAGGTGGAGGATACAAAACCAGCCTCTTCCGCTGCTGCAAATAGCACCGATGATGGGCTTGATCGTAAAACCTTGTTCGTTAGATCATTGCCCTTCGAAGCTACCTCAGAACAATTGTCTGAGTACTTCTCTCAGTTTGTCCCTGTTAAGCATGCTGTTATTGTTAATGATGAAAACCAAAAATCTAGAGGTTTCGGTTTCGTTTCCTTTACAATGGATGATGATACATTGTTAGCATTGACCGAATCCAAGAAGACCAAATTTCAAGGTAGATTTTTAAGAGTCGATATTGCCAAGAGAAGAGAAAGAAAGGAAAGAGGTGACGCTGAGTCCAAGGCCGGACTCACAAGAGAACACAAGGGTGACAGTCCTGTTGTTGAGAAGAGAAGATCGCGTTTGATTATCCGTAACTTACCATGGTCATGTAAGAAGCCAGATGTATTGAAAAAGATTTTCAGCAAATACGGAGCAGTCTTCGATGCTTACATCCCTAAAAAGAAGGGAGGGCAAATGTGCGGGTTTGCATTTGTTACCATGAAGAAGGATTCGGCTGCAAAGAAGGCCGTAGAAGAGAGTGTTGGTTTAAAAATCGACGGCAGAGAAGTTGCAGTTGATTTGGCTATTGAGAAGAGCAAGTGGGAAGATCAAAAGGAAGAAGAAGTTGAAGAAGATGAAGAAGAAATAGACGATGAAGAAGACGAAGAAGATGAAGATGATAATGATGAAGAAAAGGATGACGATGAAGAAGGTAAGGAAAACGACGAAGATGATGGGTTCGACAACTTGAATGAAATAAACTCCGATGACGAAGTCGATGATGACGTCGAATTAAAGATTGATGAGGATGAAGAGGAAGAAGAAGAGGAGGAAGCTCCTAGACCAAAGGCAAACAGACAAGAAGCATTTTCCGTTTTCGTTAGAAACATTCCATATGATGCTACCGCCGAATCATTGGCTGAACACTTTGAAAGATTTGGCCCTGTTAAATATGCATTACCTGTTATCGACAGAGAGACTGGGTTGGCCAAGGGCTCAGCATTCGTTGCTTTCAAGAATGAATCTTCGTTCACAGACTGCGTTGACAATGCTCCAACTATTGCTTCTACCTCTATGTTAATCGCTGATGACGTTTCTCCAGATTATGTGTATGATGGACGTATCCTTTCTATAACCTCCACCGTTGACAGAGTTTCAGCTTCCAAATTAGCTGAAAAAAACTCCGAAAAGAGAAAGGAGGCTCTCGGAAAGGCCCCAGGTGAAAGAGACAAGAGAAATTTGTTCTTGTTGAATGAAGGACGTATCACTGAACAATCTAAATTAGCACAATTCATCTCTAAAACTGATTTGGAGTTGAGAGAGAAATCTTTCAAGTTAAGAGTCCAACAATTAAACAAAAATCCAACATTGCATCTTTCCTTAACCAGATTGGCTATCAGAAATCTTCCAAGAGCCATGAACGAAAAGGCATTAAAGGCCTTGGGTAGAAAGGCTATCGTTCAATTTGCTACCGAAGTGAAGGACGAGAAAAGACAAGGCTTATCAAAGGAGGAATTGACTAGAAGTGTAAAACATAAACACGATACTGGAGAATTCCAAAAGGCTGATGCTAACGGAGATGACAAGAAGAAGAGAAAGACTAAACAATCCGGTGTCGTTAAACAAGCCAAGGTCATTATGGAAGTTAAGGGTTCTGGAGAAATCGGTCGTAGTAGAGGGTATGGTTTCATTGAATTCAGAGACCACAAGTGTGCATTGATGGGTTTAAGATGGTTGAACGCTCATGAAGTTTCCATTGCTGAATTATTGGAAGGTTTAACTGACGAAGAAAAGAAAATTGCCGAATTTGAAGGATTGTCTAAGAGAAAGTTGATCGCAGAATTTGCGATCGAGAATGCCCAAGTTATGAAAAGAAGAAGAGACAAGGTCTTCCAAGCCAGAAGCGACCACAACGGTAAGCCAAACGCAGATGGAGATAAGAAGGGAGGTGACAGAAAGAGAAGAAGAGACCATAATGACAATGGCGCAGCTTCGGACTCTAAGAATAACAAGAAGGCAAGAAAGGGAAGCGCTAAAAAGGGTAACATGAATAAGGGGGGTGCTGCAAGCAGTAAAACTAGTGAACCAAAGAACACCAACCCATCCGGAATGACCGATGAGATGAAAAAGCTTATTGGTATCAAGCGTAAGAGAAGAAAGGGAAAGAACTAAGCCCGGGAATTTATTGCATACTCAAAACATAATGGCTTCGTGAGCATATAGCATATATAGAGCATATAATGGAATTTAAAAGTTAAAGATTAAAATAAAATCAAAATTGATTTGCAGCAATTTTTTTCCTGTATAGAATTCTACAATATTCTAATATGCTGCAAAATACCAGTATAAATTGCAACAACTACAATGTTCAAGATGAATAAATCGTTCATACTCCATTCGAGCTTCAATTCTAGTTAAGTATCAATACTGATTCGAAATGTTCAATTTCACAATTGCAGTTCTCGTGTTTTCATCTTACTTTACGTTGGTAGCTGCGTCATCATTTTGGCAAGGGAATTATTTCACCTACTTTGGTAGTTTGTTTCCTGAGTCTGCTAAGTCTTCCTCAGATGGTACGTCGTTTTTCCCCAATGTATACACTGATTCTGGAAACGAAATCGCTTCAAATTCCGCCGGCCAATTGATTTTCAAAACAGAAGAGGAATTGGTAAGCTCGGGCTTTTGGAAAACCATTCAGAAAAACAGGAACTCCCAAGATTTGACTAGATACGTCTTTAAGGTCCTAGAAACAAACTCTATCTATCACTTGACCGGTTCTGAAGTGGAGAAATCAAACAAGAAAGCTTATTTTCCTGACTGGCTAGTCAAATCTGAACGAGATATTCAAATAATTGAAGTCATATACGGTGAGCCAGTTGAATTAAACGCTGTTGATATCCCATCCACGCCTTGCGTCCTGACGGAGTTATCATCCTTCCCGGGGAGCTTGTCGCTAAGTAACAGTATTCAGAATACTCTTTTGTTCGTCATCTCGCCTCAGATTAAACTAGGGGTATCTCTTGCTGGAATGTCGTTGGCTACAAGTCTTGACTCTATTGACGTCTCAATGGGGTGGTCTGGAGGTATCTCGTGTGAGGTCCCTCCAGGCACCAGAGCTCAGATATTCAGTAACATTAACTACGTGGCTTTCCCAAACGCCGTGAAACGGAATATCACATACAAAGCTGAGTCTAAAACTTTTGAAAAAGGTCTGAAATGGACAAGAATTGAGAATAGTAACGAAAAGTTTAAAGATTACGGTTTGGTTGTCTTTGATACGGAAGAACCTCCAGTGCTTGAATGTATAGGTCAAGAGGAATATTTGAAATGCGACGAGCAGTCATTTGACTTGAAGAGCTTTGATCCAATTGATGGTTTAGCATTTATTAATCACAAGTGATCTTCAACGATTTGCGTACATAGAATCATCTGTGTGAATTGGTTATTGGGTGTCGGTCGTTCTTTTCCTATTATTATTACTTTATATATTTATATAACTTTGCTTCTGAGAACAAATAAAAAAACATCATTAATTCATTATTGTAAAATAAAAAAGGGTAAAGTCAGATGTAACAACTTTCTGCATGATGCATTTCTGTTGCTTGTGATTGTTATTGGCGTGGCAGAAAAAGAAGTATCGTTATGTTTACCTTTTTCTTCAAGTACTAATTTGCTTCGTGGCATATCTAAAGTTTGGAAGGAAACACTTTGAAGCATGCCGTAGGGGATAGCGGTGTATTTGAAAGCATGAGCTCCTATTGGAGGGCTAGAAGAACATTCAAGTGTGCGAGCATTGGCTACCAGGTTTTTTGCTGGAATTGTATTTGTCCCTCATGAAGCATATGGTGTCTGCAATTGGAAGCAGTAAGGTTACAAGAAGTAGTCACTTCTTTGTTGCTTTGTGGCATTATTCTTGGCGGTTATATCTCCATCTTGAACAGCACTGAATATCTTGAAATTAGGGTCTAAATCTTCACCAACTTGCATAATACTTGCCACATTACCACATCTGTAACAATAGTTAGGAGCAGACCACACTGTGACAACGTCCTGGTCTTTGAAATGATATCTGAACCCTTCCATGACCAACTGATGTGCTCTGGCGATCAATTGTAAGTTATTTATATGGTTGAATTCTCTACTCACCTTTGATCCGAACAACCAACCAGCACCTCTTGGCGAAACGGCCCACGTATCCACATTGTCTGGATCAGACCACACTAAATCACAGAAGCCACCTTCGTGTGGCACTTCCTGAGCTCTACTCAAAACCCTGATTTGGTCCAACATTCTGATTTCTGGGGATAAACCTCCATGCACACATAAAATCTTACCGTCTATTATGGCAGCCAAGGTTAAGAAATCGAAGACCTGGCAACAGTACTTCCAGACTGTGGTTGAGCCATACTTGGTTAAGCATTCTTCGTAGAACCCGTAAACTTGAGTGATTTGTCTTGATTCGTGGTTTCCTCTGACGAGGGTGATTCTATGCGGGTACTTGACTTTGAGAACCATCAACAATGTGAATGTTTCTAAACTGAAGTAACCTCTATCGACGTAATCGCCTAGGAAAATGTAGTTGGTGTTATTATCATCCAGTGGTAATCCCCCTGAAATACGGAATAATTCAAGCAAGTCGTGAAACTGGCCGTGGATATCACCACAGACAGACACAGGAGACTGCACTGGCTGGATATTTGATTCTTCCATGAGAAGCTCCTTGACTAGTTCGCAAAGTTGCTTCATGTCTGACTCTGAGAGAGCTATGCATTTTTTTATTTGTTCAAGCCATTGATCGGGTCCTGCCATATTGAATAGGTTTGTACGTGTTTTTTATTATTTGAGTGTGAATACGTTTGAATTGATGCTACCAAATGAGTAATTTCCCGTTCGAATTCGTTTGATTGATTTCTAATCCCTCCTAATTCAGTTGGACACTAAATTACAGAGACACAAGAAAGGTAGACAGTAACGAACTTTGGATACGAATGGAAGAAGTAATGCGAAATTATGACTCTTCTATTATGAATTGCTTTGATGCAACGGTATGGTCTATGATCGTTTCCCTATTACTAAGTATGTTGTGGAATAGGGTGGCACTTAGCTAATTAAAGTGTTTCCTTTTTCGTTGAATTCACAGAAAAAATCGAATTTTTCTCTATTTTGTGATGCAAAACTCGCTTAGAAATTTTTGTTATTTTTTTTTTTTCTGTGGGCTTTCACACGGATGTGCAATCATGCAGGATCGTTGCTGATATATCGTTACGGGGCCTAGTGCACTGAGGATTAAAAGTTTCTCGGAAAAAATCTTTATGCAGGTACCAGCATACTACAATATGAATGGCTCAGCCATATTACGAGACTGATGAAGGGGCCAGGGAATCGACTTCAAGGTGATGAGGTTTTCGCTTTCTTGAGGATAGTTGCTACTATTCAGCGGAAAGATTATACTACTAATCAACCTAGAAAAAAGGATTAAGATAGTATAAAAGAATATAGAGTGGGAGGTAACCGGCAATTGGAGCTACCTAGTATGTTACTATGTGGTTCCGAATTGATACATGAATGGCCTAAGTGATTATGCATATTTATTACCTTCAGACTACAAGGTTACAAGGGTAGCGTCGAAATTTCTTGTATCCTTCGTGCTCCACTGATCTCGTTACGAATGCTGCCCTGGTATACTTCGTGTTATCTCTATTTTATTTCCATTTTATTAATAAACTAACCTATTTTAAGTCTTTTCTTTTTTGATCTCTGTTTTTAACCACTATTTAATCATTTTCTCTAAATTTGATTAATTTTTTTTTAGTCCCCGGCTGCTACTCATCTATAAGGTTAAGTGGTTACCCTTTTCTCTGGCACTTTCACCGTACTTCTTGATTCTGATGGATTGGACAGCAATAAATCCAGAGGTGTCTTCTGGAGAGAAACCAGTTAATTCATCCATGGAAGATTCAGTTTCGTCGTATAATTTTTCAGTTTCGGAAGATCTACCCAAGATAGTCAAAGAACCCTTGTAACAAGCAGCTCTGACGACACCGTTAACGGTGATTTGAGATGGGGCAATCATGGATCTGACGTATTCACATTCTGGGGTGAAGTACATACCGTTGTACAATAACTTGGAGTAAGTTGGAGTAACGAATTGATCTCTGATAGCTCTGACTTCACGGTCCAAGGTTAAACCTTCTAAATCAACGTGGGTGGATCTTAAGATGGTTAAACCTGGGGTTTCGTAACAACCTCTGGACTTGATACCGATGAATCTGTTTTCAACGATATCAATTCTACCGACACCGTTTCTTCTGGCAAGGGCGTTGGCTTCAATGAAGATGTCAACTGGGTTGGTGATAACCTTCTTACCATTGTCCAAGATCAACTTGACTGGTAAACCCTTTTCAAAGACAACAGAGAATGGTTCTGGGGTGTTTGGAGCATCTTGTGGGTCGACGGTTAACTTCCACATATCCTTTGGTGGAGTGGTGTCTGGGTTTTCCAAGATACCAGCTTCGAAGGAAATGTGGGCCATGTTTTCATCAGTAGACCACGGCTTAGCCTTGGTTTGGGTGACTTCGATGCCCTTTTCAGCGGCATAGTCTAACAAATCCTTTCTACCAGCAAATCTCTCAAAGAAAACTGGGTCTCTCCATGGAGCAATAACCTTGACATCTGGCTTCAAAGCGTAGAAAGATAATTCGAATCTGACTTGATCGTTACCCTTACCGGTACAACCGTGGGAGACAGCGAAACATCCGTACTCTTCAGCAACCTTGATCTGAGCTTGTGCAATGACAGGTCTAGCTAAGGAAGTACCTAACAAGTAGACGTTTTCGTAGATGGCGTTGGTTTGGATGGCTGGGAAACAAACTTGTTCAACAAATTCCTTTCTGACATCAACAACGACGAACTTGGTAGCACCAATGGCGTAGGCCTTCTTTTCAGCAGCTTCGAAGTCTTCTTCTTGACCAATGTTGGCTAAGAAAGCAATGACTTCATAGCCTTCTTCCAATAACCAGGCTAAGATAACTGAGGTGTCTAAACCACCCGAGTATGCTAAACAAACTTTTCCCTTGGACATTATTATATTCGATAGGTGTGTATTACTCTTGAGAAAGATTGGATACTGGTGAAACAAGTATTCAATAAGGTATTAGAGATAGAAAAACAAGAAGAAAAGGAAAAGGAAAAGAAGAAAAAAGAGAAGGAGAAGGAAAAAATTTTCAGCTAGGAAAAAGGGCCACCTTTATAAGTTTGTTGAAAAATTATTGGGGGAGATGGAATGGGATGCACACCCACACTATTCCATAGTGAACGATAACGAAGCGCGCTTAATTTTCAGTTGCCTCATTGGGCATGACTCATTGATCACGTGGTTTTGTGCGGGTGTAGGGATGATGCTGTCAGCGAAATCGATGCAGAGTGAAAATTTGGGTACTTGGAAAAAAATGGAGAAGAGACAGGGGAAATGAACGTATTGTAGCGGCATGCCACTGAGGTGATTGTATTTGGTGGCTAAAGGAGCCGATACGGGTCTGGTACTCAGAGCAATGTATTAAAGCTGAAGAAGAAAAATAAAAAAATAAAAAATACTACTTTTACTGCTTGTTGCTGCTAGAATCGGGTGGATCAAAGCACGAACATTCTACTAATTAACATTTTTAGCGAAATTCGAATAATTAGTGAAAATTTGCAATGATGAGCCATATAACGGGAAATCTCAAGTTCTGTAAAGTACCCTCTAGCTTCATTTACATCAGGTATTAATAAAAAAAAGCTCGATTATATTACAATTAAGACGTGCTGTTATAAACTATTTCTTATACCCTCCATTTCGTACTGAAAGCTCAAAGTTTTCGAAAACCACTCTCTTT
Organism: Dujonia boleticola; assembly: GCA_029581775.1. Taxonomy (NCBI): domain Eukaryota; kingdom Fungi; phylum Ascomycota; class Pichiomycetes; order Serinales; family Debaryomycetaceae; genus Dujonia; species Dujonia boleticola. Next base: position 538,833 of record JARGRU010000017.1, read on the forward strand.
GGTTGCAGGAAAAGGGCACCAGTGTGAAGCGACATGGATTTTGTGTCTCCACAGTGAACTCTCCTGTGTATAAATGCAAAATATTTGCAACCCATGGAACAAAAAAAAAGCCTGAATTTTATTCAAACTTTCTCGACAATTGAGCTCGACACGACCTTTAATTTTACTCCATTGGTGCTTGTAGGGTTTGGTTGTCTCCGCTTATGGTGACTAAGGCTCATAACTATATGACTAGGAAAATGATTTCTTTTGATTCGTAGTCATCAAAAAAAAAAGTGCGAGAAATAACAAAAATGAATCATGAGTCGCCCTCTATGTTTTTCTACAACACATATTTTGTATACGCTGCTACATTGACTTGAGTCACATTAGTTTGAGTTAAACCTAGACAAAAAAAAAAAAACTTGTGATAAAAACCATTGAAATGTCTGCTGCAGCTGAGCTGAACTCCAGACGTTTGGGGATAACGTTCCAGATTCGAAATAAACTAAAATTTCTTGACGAGAGGCTGTGGAAACGATTCTCCGCAAGACGTCTTGAGCTAATAGATACACTAGATTTGAGTTCCAAGAAGGCATCTGAACAAGAAGATCAAATAAGAAATGTCGCCGAGGCACTTAGGGTAGAATTCAAGTACTCGGAGGAGTACTTCAACGATTTCGATAGACTCGTGAGAGCTGCAATTCAGAGTGTACGAAGGAACCGTAAGCGGTCGTACAGATCCAAGCGACATTCTTCCTCGACGTCAGAAGCTCCACACGAACCCGCTACTGAAGGATCACCGTCAACTGTTACTCCCGCGGATATCAATGGCAGCGAAAGCCCTGAAAACGTGTCTAAAAGACAAAGGAAGTACCAACCGTACCTACACGATGTTTCTCCTAATTCTGGGGCATCAGTCTCACCAACAAACGAGCTAGTTCACCAGACAAGTACGATGAACTTGAGTCACGATCAGCATTCTGTCGAATCAAACAACTCTTCCTCTGGAGACTCGCATCTCGGCTTAGGGAAGGGAAGTCACCCTTACGACAGCCTCAACCATAGTCTTGATGGCCCTGGTGCAGAATCTGAACCTAGTGATTTCTCATCATTTCAAAAGAAATTTATTTCAGAAATATCTAGATTAAACTCGGATTCTCAAGAAGATGTCATAGATAATTACCCAAGGACAAGGAATTTCACAACATTTGATAGATCTAGAGGTGTGATAGACTCTATGATAAATCCTAGAATATCTAATACCGGCTCCGGAAAGGCAACAGCGGCTTTGCCAATGTTGCCACCAATTTCAAATTTCCACCTGGCTCAGTCTCTGAACCCACTGCTGCATCCATTCCCCCACATCCAACCACCTGTTGCGGGCTTGGCCAGTACAACTTCGTCGTCGTCGTTTTTTCTCGGAAACAATCATGCATTTCCACCGAAGTCATCTTCTGCTACTTTGCTTCTCCTTAGTTTCATTGAGAGATCCAAGGCTTGCTCTGACTCCACATCCAATCAAAATACAGAGAATCTACAGATCCTAGGAAAGTCTGTTATAACATCCTGTATTGCATATTTATTCGAGAAGTCCTTCTACAAGTTAAACCCAACTTCAATTGAATATTTAAGAGAGAAAGTTTTCCAAGACCTGTCACTTGCACGCATATTTAGAGAACTAGATCCGAGTACTGTTTCTAAAATGACTGTTCTGTTGAATGACGAAACCGCAGTTGTTTCGTTATTCACTTTACTTGGTGGATGTGTTAAGGACTTTGGTTTTGATGCATTAATATTTCCATTGTGCGAAGTGTTGTATCAGTATGTTTTGAAGGATTACCCATTACTCTCAAAGAATGCCATACCATTTTGTCGGGATATCAAAAACTTCAGTCAAGAAGTAGAAAAACATGACAGCTTCCATTCCAAGGAAAAGAACGTCGATAACGGAGACGATTACAATGGACTCTCACAATTAAACTCCCTAGCTGCAATAGCTACAGATATTCAGTCATTAGAGAAAGAAAAACTCAAGCAAGAAACTATCCACCACGGCGGCTCTTTTGAGGAGCCATTGAAAAAGAGAGTGACGTTGAAGTTCTTAACCTCAGTTTTGGAATTCAGTTATCCAGCTTCAAATTCCGCTGTTCCTAGATTGATTGAATTGATCGAAAATGGAAAGGCTGCTTTCAAATTACCAATGGACAATGAATCGTTAGTATTCAGTTTAAAGGATGCCAAATACAGCACCCCAATAAGTACAGATATGGAATTGGAAAAAGTTTTCAAAACTAGAGACGTCATAGAGTTGGAAATGTTTGTCAGAAGAGCGAAGGAGATTCCAATTAATGAATTAACATCAACTGTGTTACCAACAGAACCACCTAGGATCTTATACCCACCTCCATTTGCTAATAGAAGCAGTCCGCTTTCGAGCCAGAGACCAAGTGGACCAATCAACCCAATGATAGGTATCAAGTTTTTATCGAACCTGGACGACACTCCGCCACCACCTCCACCCCCAGCACCTCTTTTACCAAACTTTCAACCATTATTATAAATGCATCTTTTAGATTTTAGCCTTTTTTTTCATTTTGAATATATGTTGAAGATCAACTTTTAGATTGTAAGAATACATTGAATTGACTGATGCGGCCCCTACTATATAGTTACATCTGCTCCTAGGAAAAAAAAAAATTATATTAAGGTGTAAGTAATTAACAGTGGTAGGTAGGTGAAATATTATAGCAAGATGAATTGCAGAGACATAGGAAGATGATATAATGAGAAGCATGACAGCCCCAAGTAGCCCACTTTACCTATTCAGGATGAAATACCTAGAGATTTGAAAGAATTAACCAATTCGCGGGCTTTTTCATCATCATTTATGTTATTATCATCGCCATCAACAGAGAGACGCCTTGGTCTTTGTTTGGCTGAGTTATTCCGAGAGGATGGATTTAACACTGATTGCTTTGCTGAATGAGAAGTAACTGCTGGCTTGGGTGGTCTAACGTGGGATTGGGCTTCCGCTTTTGAATAGCGACTCATGGATGATAATTGCGATTTTGACTTCTCGGATCTAGTGCCACTTGCATTCGTTGGATTTACCGTTTCGCTCTGCGGCGACACACTACCATCAAGAGGTAGTTGAGGTTGGGAGAACGAATAATGAAGCTGATTTGGCAGTGGACGTGGACTGGTGCCTAAAGATCGAGAAGGAGGTGGTGGCATGTTCACTGGGTTGATAAGAGGAGGAGCAGTTGAACCAATCATCACAGGATTATTGTAGTAATGATTGGTGTTATACATCATTGGCATTTGCATACTATGGGGGGAGGATGAATTACCTCCTGATGGATAATTTGCAGCAGCAGCTGCAGCTCCACCGCCACCAGCGCCGTAGTAGAACTTTTGTTGAAACAGATTCCTTTCAAAAGCTAAATTACTCAACACAAATGATTTTGAGATACCGTTGAGACCGAACAAGTTAGTATTATTGATATTCCCATTGTGGTGCATATTAGTATTACCGTTATGGTTGTTGAAGTGATTACCAGCGTTATTCTTTGAAAAAGGGTATAATTGTTGAAGCAAATAATTGTTGAAATCAGGAAACTTGTCGAAACGAACGGTCAATTTCCTTCCTTCAAATTCAACTTCATCAAAGTACTTGATAAGCTTCTCAGAGGAATCTTGATTGCCGGTAGTAACAATAGCGAAACCCCTACTCATGCCTCTACTACCACCGGGATTAGCATCTTGTCTATGCTTTAGGTCGTTATCGAAATTATACTCTTCGTTAACTCCGTTGTAGCTACTTTTGACATTGCTCTGGGGCAGCATTGGTATTTCGACTCGTAAAATCTCGATATTGTTGCCTGGCTCAATTTCTTCAGACTTGGATACTAAGAAGTTCTTCAACGCACACCAAGTCGAAGAGAATGGAATGTTCCCAACAAACAACCTTTTAGGGTTGACTTTGATAGGTTGTCCCTCTTCATTCGTAATGATGATAGCTTCATTTTTTCCTGGATACTGATGGTGTTGATGCTGATGGTGATCAAACAGAGAATCTGTAGTCAGTTCAGAATCTTCTGCCGTAGCAGATAAGTCAGGAGATTCATTCGATACCAGTTGATTCAGATGGTTACTATTGACAAGGTTCAAAATGAATGGTGGCAAGCCAGCTGCACCAGACGAAGACGATGTCAATGAGGAAGATCTTTGGATATTGGATTGTTGTTGTTGTTGCTGCTGTTGATGATGGTGGTGATGTTGTTTACCCTTAGAAAAGGACTCTATCGACCTATTGGAAGGACGTCTGCTCAAGTAATTTCTAGGCGGAGTACCAGCACTATTAAGACTCGAGTAGTCAGCCCATCCTGGTAGATGCGAAATAGACGGCGGAGGACCTGCGGGCCCGTGAGAATGAATGTGTGTATAATGAGGCATATAATGGTTTTGATAATCATAACTCGGTTGACCATATGCTCCATTGTACGGCTGGTGGTATGCATTGTAGTAAGAGCTCGAGCCACTAGTGCTATTTTGTCTTGAACTCCGTGTGCTGGTTGCACCAGACGATGAGGCGGTTGCAGAAGTAAGAGCCGATGATGCAGACACACCAGATAGTAACTGCTGAGCTGGATCTAATGGCAAGTATGGTGGGGCTGCGTAGGGTCGAGCAGGGGAATTCGATATTATTATAGCTTCGAGGGACCTGCCATGCCACTCATAGCCATGCAATGCTTCAATTAGCTTATAAGCTAAGGGCCAAGTTACTTGAATCAAAGCTTGAGGGATCTTATTTCCAATTGCATCTTCATTCTCCTCATCGGGCTCATTAGCATTCCCCGAGATGGCACCGTCCTTCTCAGCAGCAGCTATACCTTTATTGGGACCCACCTTAGATCCTTCGGATTTGGTTTTATGTACGTTATCATTAGTTTCGTTATCATCGTCATCATCATCATCATCATCTGTATCTGTTTTGGCAGGCAGCTTCTCGGTACCAGAGGTGTACTGAATAAGCTCATAGTCCAACCCAGACGTGAATATCCCCGTTCCATCGTCAACCGAGAAAGTTGCAATTATGGAGTCGAGCAATTCTTGAAACGTGCTTTGGTCGGTCTTGTTATCAAAATTTGAAACCTTGACGCTACAAATTAGCGACGGGAATCCCTGACCATAAGGAGGAAAGGCTTGATGTTGCAGCAGCAGGAGTTGGAGCAGATTTGGAGGAGGTATCGGTGGTTGAGGTGGAGCATGTGGATAATGGTGCTGGGGGAAAATATGTGGTGGGATGTGAGGGTTGAATTGTTGGTACGGATGGTAGTAATTTTCATCGGAGGAGGAGGGATTTGCATCACCTACTTCATCGTCCGCGTTTCCCTCCGGAACTACGCCGAAGGAAGAGGGGTAGAACGGAGTGGCTCGTGGATTAAACGATTCGCTTCCAGCTCTAACAGTTACACGAGAATTCAAAGCCATTGATAGAGAAGAATTGTCATAAACTGTGCTTAAAGATATTCAATATTGAAGTGAAGGTAAATTTGATTTGGATCGAAAAATGAGGGGGGATCAAAGCGACCAATTTATTACTTATATGGGATCAAGATGTATGCACATATATTTCCTCGAATCTCCTAAGCACAAAGTATTATAGTCGTCGTAAGTACCCTGGAAAGTATAGAACAAAGCTCCAAGTGAAACGATATACCTTTGTAAAAAACAATTGAGTAAATTGGCCATCAAATTTGTAAATTTATTTTACAGAGACTTACGACTGTAAATTATTAAAATTTTAATTTCCAAGGGGACATACAAAAAGATAAGCGAGCCTCACATCCATTTCATTAGGGAAATACCAATAACGAGCCAAAAAAAAAAGAAAATAAAATAAAATTAAAGTACTTAGAAAGTCAAAATGAGTGAGAAAAAGGATTTGAAACATTTTCTGTGGATATAGTGTGGAATTCAAATATCTCCGTCCAACGAGACACGAAGATAATGAAAGCATCCAGCTGTGGGTACGCAGAGGCGAAACCAACGAGTATCATTATCTACCCCGACTGATCCCACGCCCCGCTCCCTTAATTTTCAGTGTAACATGGTGTAGAAAGATGTAGCCAGATGCTAGAAAAGTCCCAAACCGAAAAAAGAAAAAAAAAAAAAAAATAAAGTTGGCCAGAAACGTCACCCTCCAACTGCGTACAATTTAGATAAGGAAAAGAGTGTTGCATACTTACATATTGCGTACAGGATCTGCGTTCCTGCCAATACAAAAAATGAAACGACCAGTCTATGGACGAACTATCTAAAGATGGCCATCATATCAACAAGATCAAGAAAAACACAGTCTCCAGCGCGATTTACGACGTCTAGCATGTCTTTGCAAACCCCTTGCAGGGTTTTTCGTTCTCTAAACTAAGAATCGTAAATGGTGGAGTCAAGAAAAAAAAAGAGGGATAAAAAATAATACTTGCATATCCTGCACATCGTAAATGTTATGTAAATAGAAAAATGGTCGCAATTTTCTACTTTTACACAGACGCTTACTTTTAGAGTTGCAATCGTCGGCTTTTCTGTTTGTACAATACTCTAGACAAACAAACGCTAGTAAAAATGTTCAGAGAAAAATCGAAGAGATTCCAGTCACTGTTTCCATCTATCCCAAAGTCATGATGAACGCAGGTGAGCAAGAGAAGTGTAAGATGTACGTCCAGCAAGACAATACCAAAACAGCTTGTGGTGACAATATACCAGCCAAAGCACCGAAGAAGACTAGTGACCACAAAAAATCAGTACAGAGTCCCAAACTTAAGTTTTACGACCCAGAGCCTGTAGATGATCCAAAGTGTACTAGTCCACCTCTTACCGAACAAGACAAGCTCCTGAATCTCGTCCAATGTTTCCTAATCTCCCTCACTGGGCTCCCACTTGGGTGGGATGTCGGCACAATGGGACACTTGGCGAGCCTGAGACAATTTGAAAACATTTTCGGAAAGAAATCAATTGAATCGTCAATCGTTTTAGGCACAATTGTATCAATTTTAACCTTGGGATGTATCACTGGTGCTGCTACCTTGGGAGGAAGAGCAGGTCGAATTGGCATGAAATTGACCATCTGGATGGGTCTGGTTTTCTATATTGCAGGAACGGGAGTTGAATTACTTGCAGTAAATCTTTCCAAAACACATTGGGCGGCTTACGTAGTTGGTAGGTTTTTGACTGGTATATACATCGGGATACTTGGAGTAGTTGGACCGACATATATTGGGAATATCATCAAGATAAGGGCCATGAAGAAGATGTGCATCTCTTGGCACCAAATTTGCTGCTGTATTGCAATACTATTGGGCAACGTTTTCATAATTGCATTCGAACAGGATCCCAATTTACCTAATATTATCGGCATATCTAAACTAGCTATTGCTCTTCTCTTGCTCCTCAGCATATATTTTGTACCAGAGAGTCGGAGTAAGGCAGCTTTCCACAAGCACACGGACCATCTTAGATTAGGTGAAAAGGTGCCAACGCTGGGATATTTTCAAGCTATTGAGGGAATCGTATTCGACGAGGAGTTTTGCAGAAACTTCAAGTGTGCCTTGGTGATGGTATTGCAGCAATTCACGGGGATAAATTTTTACTTTTACTATAGTGGGTTTATCTTTACTGGAATGTCTTCAATTTTGGCAAGTACAATTTTAAGTTCGGTTAATTGCGCCACCTCATTCTTTGCAGGGTTCATCTTGGAGAAACTTGGTTACAAAAAGACCTTATACTTCGGTTCAATATGTATGTCATTTTGCATGTTCGCATTTGCAAGTATAGGTCTCTCTAAGCATATGATGCCTGACGTTGACAACGAAATCTTGATAATCCTAATCGCGTCCACATTCATTGTACTCTTTTCCGCCAGCTGGGGGCCCGGCGCCAGTGTCATGGTGAATGATATCAGCCAGAGTAGTCAGTCTATGGCAATCGCAGTTTGCTCAAACTGGGCTTCAAACTTTATAGTTTCGATGTCCATCCCATATTTAACTCATGCAATTGGCTTTGGAGTAGGCTATATCTTTGCTGCGTTTTTAGCGCTGGGAGCTATTTTCGTCAAATTCTGGGGTAAGTGAGCCACCAAGACAAGCTCACACTTTTCGGTACAGTGAAAAAATGCTTCGTTTGATACGCTTCGATATTGCAAGTCAAAGTTTGTAGCGATAGCATCCTAGAACTTACAAGTCTGATACCCCACTTCATCCTATTTCTTAAAACACGCTCGATAAATAAATTTCTTAAATAGTCAAATGGTAGCAATTTTTGTTGCCAGGCATTGTGTTCTGTAGCAACTCTCCGAAAAAAGTAAACAAAATGCATCGTTTTTTCTTCAATCCGATAATGTCAACATCACTTTCCACAAAAACTCAAAGGGAAAGAATCTATAAGTTCTTCACCAGTCAATTGCTATATTCTACAATGACCACCCTGAACAAGAGACAAAAAGTTGAACGAGGCAATTCGGATGTGCCACCCAAAAGTTCATCAAACGCTAAAAAGAATGTTGCAACTCTTCCACACTTTTCAAACTCTTATTACCCACAAACTGCTTCTCAGCGAAAACTTACGAAGTCTTTCCTACCACAACTCAATGAACTCTGTGAATCACTGGGATCTTCTGAGGTATCCCCTGATATCTTGGCGAACACCAAATGCGTAGTTCACTTATTCTCAAGAGATTTCAGATTGGACGACAATGTGTCGTTGTACGAGGCAAGCCAGTTTGCTACGAAACATAACTTACCCTTGGTATGCTTACACATAGACCTTCCAGACTTTGACAGAGCTCATTCCATGAGTGGTTGGCAGAAGGAATACAGAAGGGAGTCTTTGAGGGAAATCCAACAGCGATTGAAGAAAGAAAATGTACCACTCATATTCTCTTCGTGTAATCTGACAGACCGTTCGGAAATACTCAAGCACCTTGTGGAATGCCTAAACGAAATCAAGTCTACAGTACTATACTCGAACATATTATATGAAGTGGACGAAATAAGGTTGTGTATTGACTACCTCAAGAAGCTCCCTAAATTGGGTATTCATTTCACCCCTATGCACAATCTCTGCGTGGTCAACCCACTGTCTATCACTACACAAAAGGGAAGTCCTTACTCGATATTTACTCCTTGGTTCAGAACTTGGCTCAATTATTTCGAAAAAGAGAAGAAGAATATCTTAAAGGTTAAAACCTTTACTTCCCCTAACAAGGAATTGAAAAATGATGAGTATATCCGTCTGCTTTTCGAATCACCATCATCTACTATTGAGTACGATTACAAGGATGAGGATCAATCAGAATACGGCGAACGGTACCAAAGAGAAAACTTCAAAAACTATTGGGAAGCCGGAGAGTTAGCAGCTTTGAAACAGTTGGACAACTTCATTGACTCCAAACTATTGCTCTCATATGAAAAATCCCGAGGAGAAGGAGTTGAACCCATTAGAAGCTCACAGCTTAGTGCACACATTTCCTCTGGTACTTTATCAGTGAGGACGATCTTGCGGAAGCTTGCATTCAAATTCAAAATTAATGATTTCAGTAAGTATCTGAAAGAATCAGGAGTCTCCTCTTGGATTAGGCAACTAGCCTGGAAAGATTTCTACTGCCACATTCTCTGTCATTGGCCGTACATTTGCACTTTTCGGCCATTTCAAACTGACTTTGCTGAGCTACAATGGGAGTACAATAAAGATCATTTTGAAGCTTGGTGCCAAGGGAAAACTGGATATCCTTTCGTAGATGCAGCAATGCGGCAATTGAACCAAACTGGGTACATGCACAATAGAAGCAGAATGGTTGTTGCAAGCTTTCTTGCAAAACATCTATTTATTGATTGGAGATATGGCGAAAGATATTTCACTGAGCATTTGGTCGATTTTGACTTTGCTTCGAACAATGGAGGATGGGGATTTAGTTCAAGTGTTGGCGTTGACCCACAACCTTACTTCAGAATATTCAACCCATGGACCCAATCAACCAAATTTGATGCAGATGGTACTTTCATCAAAAAGTGGATACCAGAACTTCAAAATTTAGACGCAAAGTCTATTCATAAACCTCATGAGGCAAAGGAAGAAATTGGAAGCTATCCTAAACCAATTGTTGAACATACAGAGAGTAGAGAGAGAGCATTGGAGAGATACAAGGAAGCTAAATACCCGTAATATACAATTCGAATTTTCTTCAGTTTTCTTCAATTAGTTTACTTTTATTTCTATAGACAATATGATAACTTTTTTTTTCTGCATCGGATTCAAAAAATCGCTTCCGATCTAAAGAGCCTTTTCAATCTCCTTCTTAGCAGCTTCCAAACTGTTTTCATCACCAACTAAATAAACATATTGTTCATTCTCGTCCTTTGGCTTTTGCACAGTGATGAAGGTGTTTGATACCTTTCTGATTTTATTAAGCTTGGAACCTCTTGCTCCAATGATTTTGGAAACTTGCGAAGGCTTTTCAAAGAAGTACCATCCAGTGGAGGTTGCTGCCTTAGCGGCGCTCAACCTAGACTCAATATATTTGGCAGCCTTGGCAGTGTCAGCCTTTTCACCCTTCAATCTCCAGACAATTATGTCTTCAGATTCAGATGGAGATGTAATTCCACTAACAATAGTAAACTTGTTACCGTCAGTAGATGCAGCTTCGGCTGGAGGTGTTGGAATTTTAGACTTGGACAACTTGTTAGCCTTTGATTGGGTGTTACCATGTTGAACTTCAACATTGAAATCATTCTTCAAGAAACCGAAGATAGCACCCCTTTCACTAACCAAAACGTGGTACTTTTCAGGAACATCAATAGCTTCGTTCCAATCATCCTTGGTCACTTCATCCAACTCCAATCTCAATTTAGCGATGTCTTCAGGTAAACCTTCTAATTCGATGCTAGTTGATGACGAATCTGGTCTTGGGACGTTGATAGTACATTTAAACTTATCTTGTAAGTTTTGACGAATGTATCCACCGGTACCAACGACTAATCTATGCTTTTCCTTAGGTAACTCGTATTGTTCGGTAACAGATGCTTCCTTCAAGGCAATAATAGCCTTTATTTGCTCAACAACCTTGGTGACAATCTCTTTGTCACCCTTGGAAACAACTTCTCTTGAGCCACTTCCTTCATTAGGAATGATCAATAATTTGTGGTACTTTGATCTTGCAACGTCTTCACCACCAGCCTTGGCAATAATTTCTCTCATTATGGATCCACCTTGACCAATAAGGTTACGGTGGTACTTTGGATCGACATCAATTGATACAGTAACGAAGTTTTCGATCTCTTCAATAATCTCTTCGATCTTTTCGGTCGCGTTCTTCAAGGCAGACTTGGAACCAGTCAATTCTAACTCGATGTAGCCCAATTCTTTTTCGTCCAAATCTCTGTTAAATCTGTATTCAACTCCAGTGCCATCAGCGATATCGTTAATGGTTTCACCACTCTTACCAATGACTCTGGCAACTGCCTTGGAAGCGATTTGAAGAACCTTTTTGAAACCGTTTTCTTTTTCAAATTGATACAATTCTTTCAATTCTTCTTCAGCCTTTGCAACACCTCTAGATGGTCCCTTGATAGTTACTTCGTCCTTGTTCTTAGGAGCATCAGCAAAAGTAGATGCGCTACCATCGGATGATGGGAATCTGATTTTAACGTTGTACTTATCTTGCAATCTGTTGATGTAAACACCAGCAGCACCGATGATCTTTCTGTGATATTGTTCTTCAACTCTAACCCTGACCAAAGTTTCATCTGCCCATCTCTTGGCGAAATCAGAAATGCTCTTCTTACAAGCGACTGTGTTCTTCTTGACACCGACAATGGTAATGGTAGTCTTTGATGCCTTGTCATCATCAGATGACTGTTGACCTTCTTTGTTTTCAACATCAATCTTGACAGCAAATTCGTCTTGCAATGAGTTCAAGTGGGAACCGTTCTTACCAATCAACCTAGAAAGAACGAAGGTTGGAATTTCAATTTCAGTGGTCTGCTTTTCTGATCCATCCTTGAGAACTTGCTCGATTTCTTTAGCAACTACAGAAACCTCATCCTTGGTACCGTGAATGAAAACTTCGTTATCGGACTCCTTAGCACCATTTGAATGTAACTTCACGAGTACAGAGTTTGGAGAAACTTCCTTCAAGATAGCATTCAATGTGGTACCTCTTGGACCAGAAATGATCTGTTGCTCAGCGGACTTAACACTCAAGACCTTGGATTCTAAGGTCTTAGCTAATTCTCTCAACTCATTCAATGCTTGGTCAACCTTGTCTAAGGATTCCAATGACTTGCTTGAATCAACAAAGTCATCAAAATCTTCTTCGGCAGTGGCGTCGTTTTCTTCATTGGAGAATAAGGTGATAACATTGTTACCTAAGATGACGTAGTCAACCTTTTGCTCCTTAGCAACGCTACCGATGACACCTGGGACCTTCTTGATGAAGAATTCTTCAATGTCAGTGACAACCTTAGTTACGTCTGGACCAAACTTGTTAACAAGACTGACGATGGCCTTCTTTGCGTTCTTAGTATTTTCAACTTGATCATTCTTAGAAATGATTTCAATTGGAATTGATGTTTGTTGTTCAGCAGAATTTAACTGTTTGTCAGTTGGGGCGTTGATAACAACTTCATTAGCCTTGGCAATATTTTCGAATTTACCATTCTTTTGTAAGAAGGATGCAACAGCTTTGACGTGGGAAATGTTACCCTTGTGGGCCTTGGACATGTCCAAAACTTCAACCTTGTATTGGGAAGTAGTCTTTCTTGCTTGTTCTTGGGCCAATTTGATGTTCTTTCTTTCACCAATGAACTTGACATTGGTCTCACCCTTAGATTCTTCAGGGAGCTTGATCAATACATTGAAAGTATCCAAGACTTCATCAATTGGTAAGAATTGTTGCTTTAACTTTGGAATAGGGACTTCTTCCACAGAAAGACCTGATTCGATGGATTGCAATTCAGCGACAATCTTAGGCTTTAATGCAAGAACAAGTTCTCTGTCACCTGATAGGAGAATGGTGGTAGAAGCAGAATTGTGGTCTGGGACAGCAACGTCAATGTCACCCTCGGAGATAAGCTTGGAAAGAGCCTTAGCAGCGAATGGCTTGACAATGTCTTCGACTGGAATTCTCACGGTCATGTTCTTGGTGGCTTCCTTGACAATAGCTTGGATTTGAGCCTTGGCATGCTTACATCCTTCGATGTCACCTTCAATGGTCACCTTGACAGTTTGAGCGTAGATGTCATCGCTGTTGGCGTCGTCAGAACTTTGTTCTTCATCTTGTTCTTCTGGAGATCCAATATCAATCTTGACTTCGTTAGCTTGAATAATTGGTTTCAAAACCTTACCTTGAGGTCCGATAACCTTAGCTCTGATCTTAGCGGGTATGGTGAATGCAAGAGTGACTGGTCTTGTCAACTTCTTAATGACCAATCTCTTGGCTGATGCAACATCTTGAGCCTTACCAGTAATTAAGAAAGTTCTCTTCTTGGTGTGTTGGGAAGTAGTACACTCAATGTTGGTCTTTGTTTCAGTCTTGATGGAGGTCAAAATCTTGATAAATTCAGGTCTGGTGACGTTCAATTGATCTTCAGTGTCAAGGGAGAATGCGTCCTGAATAGTGGAGGACTTGAAAGTAGAACCAGATGAAGAGGCGGAGGATCTGCCGTTGGAGCCAAGCTTGGGGGTATCAAAAGTACTGGATGGAGCAGAACTTGCGCTACCAGCACTCGAGCTCTTGGCGGAGGCAGATCCTGGTTGAACCCAAGTAGGGGTAGACGAAACACTAGATGAACCACTTCCACCTAAAGTTGGGAAAGCAGAGTCATCCGCAAGAGAAGGAGTGGAAAACCCATTCTTGGATTGCTTCTTGGCTGGGGTTTCAGCTGGAACTTCCTCTTCAACTTGAGAGAAGGTGTTAACAACTTCTTCTGGTTCAGCAGAGTAACGAGCTGCAATGATTTCAGCTGGGGTAGACATGATTCAAATTAAAAAATTCAAATAAACAGGAGAGTAAAACAGTAGGGCAATGTTAGAAGCGAATTGAAAGAACAGGAGATCAAACTTTTGGTTTCGATCTATACTCCGATATAACTTTCGATTCGTCTGTCAGTATATTCGATATCAACCGGCGCAGTAAAGTGACAGTGGAACGAATAAAAGTTTGGTGAGAATACAACAAAAAAATTGAGGATAATTTCTTTGGTTCAGTGATGTGGAGGTTTGAATTGGTTAGGCTGGTTTACCTATGTTGGTCGATATTGATGTCGGTGATCTGTAAAGAGAATTGACGGAATCGAAATTTACTCGTGTCCGAATTTTTCAAATCGACCATTGTGTTGGAAAAACTCCACCACCACACACTCCAGAAAAAAGTTTGGAGGGTTTTGTGCCACGTCGGCAAGTAACGTGGCGGACGGTCACGAGACTCTCACCCACAAAAATTGAATGCTGCATAAAAAATAACCTCCCAAATCTCGCGCCAGAGAACCTTACAATAAATCACCCACCGAAATATACGATGCGAAACGAGACCCTACATGCGACTTGAATTTATCATACATCTGTACGACGCACTCACTTCTAATCTTTTATGTTACTGTATATATAAGTATAAGGATATTTTTCTTTTTATTATTTGTTTTCATTTATATTGTGTTATTACTCGCTCTATTTCTAAAGGGTCTCGTAAAGTAACTCCCTAACCTTGTATTCTTCGTTAGCCTCTTCAATATCGTTGAAATTTCCAATAAAGTCATCTCCTCTCACCACACCAGGTAACAATTTGCCGTTAGAGTATCTTCTCCAGATCTTCTTCGCTTCTTCGTCCGTACCAAGATCACGATAGGTGTACTTGACACCATTTCCGTTCAAGATAGTCGAAAGTCTGTTTGTTCTTGTCATGATTTGCATTCCACCAGCCAAAGATGTGAAGATGTACACAGGCTGCGCCTCCAAATGTTTGCGCAACTCTTCTGGGCTCACATCCAAGTCTTCCAAGTCAGAGTCATCCTTTTCCGATTGCTTTGGTTCAACAGCTGCAGCAGAGCCAGAAGTAAGTTCTTTAGCAGCCGATGGCTCGACTTCTTCCGCTTGTGGTTCAGTTGTATCGATTTCCTTCTTTTCAGGGACTTGAGTTTCAATCTCCTTGGTTGTTGGTTCTTCGATCTCCTTCTTTTCAGGTTCGATTTCCTTAGCTTCTGACTCTTCTGCTTCAGCAACCTTCGTTTCAGGCTCGATCTCCTTCAATGCTGGTTCATCAATTTCAGCATCTTTCTTCTCAGATTCAACCTCCTTCTCCTCAGTTGCTTCAGCACTCTTCTTTTCAGATTCAACTGCCTCTTTTGGTTCATCAGCATCCTTCTTCTCAGATTCAATTTCCTTCACTTCTGTCTCTTCTGCATCAGATTCCTTCTTGGTAGGTTCTACAAGTTCGACATTTCCCTCTTCAATATCCTCCTTTGTTGGCTCGGCGATTTCAGTATCTACCTCTTCCGGGCCATGAGGTACAGTATCCTTAGTTGGTTCCTCTACTTCGACCTCTTCCTTTTCTGATTTGGGAATGACAGGAGCGACTTCTTTTCCAGTTGAATCTCCCTTCTCTTCAGTTTCTTCTGCTTCTTCCTTTTCAGCTACTTCAGTTTCGATAGCTTTCAGGGCAGCCTCATGAGCTTCAACTTTCTTCTCGTCAGACTTTAATTCTGTTTCTGCTTCGTCTTTCCCTGATTCCAAAGGCACCTCGGCAACACTCTTTGATTCTGACGTATCCACAGCTTCAGCAACTTGTATTTCCTTTTCTATCCCTCCTCTATCTATTTTCTTTTCTTCAGCTATTTGTTTAGGTTCAGCTACTTCACTTGACTCCTCGTCTTCAATTGGAGTTTTTTTTTCGCCTTCAGTCTCAATTGGCGTTTTTTTTACTTCATCTGAATCAATTGGCGTTTTTTTTTCGTCTACCGATTCAATTGGCGTTTTTTTTTCGTCTACTGATTCAATTGAAGTTTTTTTTTCCCCGCTTTTTTCAATTGGAGTTTTTTTTTCGTTGTCATGTAAGTGTAAGACTTCTTCAACCATGGTATCTAATCCATCAATGGTAGAGAATGGGTCGTCGTTGATGAGAGCACCTTCCTTTTCCAACTCAGCAGTATCAGCATCGTTCTTTTCATTGAGCAAGCTGTGTCCTCTGGCTGCGGAAGTTCCAGAAGGATTTCTTTCATTTGGCTGTCTTGATCTGGATCTTGAAATGGATCTCAAGTAATTCGTTGAAGAAATCGATCTTGTGGCGAACATCTGACTTCCATCTAATCCACTATCCTTTTCGCTAGTGGGCGTGTCAACATCAAAATTAGTGTAGTCACCGGTGGTCACTAAAGACAGCTTCTTATCTTCCTTGGCGGCTTCTTCAATAGCGGCAATTGAGTCACCCATAGTTGGTCTGGCCATTCTTGAAACTCTGTCGTTCAATTGAGGCTCAGCCTCTTCCTTGATTGGAGCTTCAACTTCGTCTTGAAATTTTGGGGGAAGTTCGTATCTGGAAGGATCTTCGTCGTGAGTGTTCTTGTAAGAGTCACCACGAGCCAAGTGTGGTCTTGAGCGCGATCTGGATCCAGAGCGGGCACTGTCTGGTGCACGAGTTCTAGATCTGGAGGAAGATCTGCCATCTCTTTGGAAGTATGGAGTGTGAATACCATCTTTCACACCGATAGATGGCTGATAGTCAATGTCGGCATTGGAGACAGTTTCATCGTCAACGACTAAAGATGGAGTAGAGAAAGAAGCAGTCTTCTTTGGCTTAGGTCTACTGGAGGGAGTGGCGCTATCACTGCCGACCGAGTAATCCAGCCTGGAGCCAGTGGGAAGACGGTTGATGTCGTAGGATTGGACGGAAGTCAACAAATCCTTGTGCTCGGTGATTTGGTTATCGAGCTGATATTCTGAAAGGTTTGGGGTCGAATAATCCTTGTTCTGGTAGATCGAAGAAGCGCCACCAGCAGAAGTGGAAGTAGTTGACGACTTCTTCTTTGGCTTGGGGGTAGCGTCGATTTCTTCTTCTTCGTACTCGTCAGGGACGTACACGGTTTCTTGCGCAGGCTTAGCTGATACTTCGTCCTTGTTTTCCTTTTGTGGCGCCGACTCTGGCTCAGCGTCCAACTTGATTTCTTCTCTGAGAGGACTTCTCAAGTCATTGTTGTACTTGGCATCATCCTTGACGTGACCTTCCTCATCGAGGAAGTTTGTGAAATCTTCATCAGAACCTAAAAGGGCCCCTTCACTTATCAAGTCATCCAAGGAGGCACCGAGTTGCGAATTGAGCAACGAGTTCGACTTATCCTTTTTGCTTGTCTTTGATTTAGGAGACTTACGGGATTTTTCAGGGTGGATGTAGTTTTGGTGTTCCGAGTCATCAGCGGATCTTAATGATGCACCCACAAGGGAAGGCGTTGGCAATTTCTCTGCCTTTTCTAATTGTTCTTCAAAATCCATGATAGGGAGTGATTTGGAGGTAATTCGAGTATGTGATCTTGCTTAACAAAATAAGGAATGGAGAAAAAAAATACTTTGACGTTGCAATTCTGGTTTGAGTAAGTTTCCTAACTCTAAAGGTGAAGTAATTGGTTGAGTAAGGGGCGTAAACAAGAAATGAATAGTAACGTTAAAGGAAGAAAAAGAGGTAGATTTGTAGAGAACTGTTTCAAAGAAAATTGATCGGACAAGTGTACAGAGCCAATCAAGGAAATTTTATTTTAACCGCGTGACCGGTATACAGAGCAAAATTATGAATACGGAAAATTAAAAGCCTAAATATGGCAAGCAAAATAAGGGCTGTAAGAAAAAATAATTGTTGGGAGTTACTGACAGGGAGTTCTGCAACGACAATAGTTGGTCGAGAGTTGCGGTCATTAAGCACGAGAAAACGGGTTAGCGGGAGAAAAGCTCGCGAAAAAATGACGCAGAGGAGTAAATCGCTTGACGACACAAATTGTTTTTCCACGGTGAGCGAAAGGCTGCAAAATCCGAGAAGCTGAAATGGGGCTTCGAGAGTATCACCTTTAGGGAGGTTGGAGCGGATGGGAACATGATTGCGAGAGTGGGCGAGATGCTATTCACGAAAAGCTGGACCCAAAGTAAATGTGCACATTCGAAAAGGATGTTGTGTGTCGGAGTAACGGATAGGAGAGATGGCGCTATCGCAACTAAGCTGTCAATTATTTTATTTTTTTGATTTTTTTTTTTGGTGAATGATTCACTCGCCCCAGTTTTTCACAATCTATGACACTCCAGCATATTTTGATTGGTAGATAAAAGTTCTTGCGTTGGGCGAGGTGCGTACAAAATTTGTGAGCACCAAGCCAACTCCTTCGATTTACTTTGCTCGCATGAAACATTGCTTGCGGTGCTTGAATCTTGCATATAGTATATATACGAAAAAGATTTGGTGAGCGTGCAGTAGAGAGGGTGGGGTTGGTGGAGATTTGGAAGAGACAGAGCGTGAAGCCTAGACATGAACTGAAGCGAAGCGAGAAATGCATGACAGCTGGTTTAAGAGAAGGAAATACGGAGAGACCTGCCTCTTTTGCACGCTGCTGTAGGTATATGTTGTTTGTTTGTGCACATTGGGCAAAGTAGTGCCAGTCCAAATGTGCAGGACACTGATTTCCATGAACACCACTTTCGTGGGGCCTGCATATCGATCGAATCGAGTGGTTTTTGCAACCACTAGCGTCGGAGACCGGTTGGGACCAAGGCTACAAATCAAAGTCGAAGGAAGTTCAGTGGGGAAGAGAATTAAGTACTCAGTAGACTTATGTACTGCCTTGAATTGTTATTTGGGGAAAAGAGGTAGTTTGAAAGAGAAACATATGACCAAAGCCGATAGTTTAAAATATTTATATGCCTCCAGCCTGCTCTTCAATTAAGCTATGTATGCACCCACAAGTGCTTAGCATACATCGTGGGTATTCAAACATTAAAACAGTATGAGGTTTGGTTTAAGTAAAGGAGAGGACCAGAAGTGGAAAAGAGAATATAATCAATACAATAACATCGACATGTCCCTCAAGTGCAAGAGCGCACACACACGCACTCAACCACACACGCACTCACCCACAGACTCAAAAACACACACACAAACACACACTACTAAATATGGGTTACTTTGGAAAACAAAACGATGTACCCCATCTACTCATCACTTTCTTATTTTCGGAGTCTCATCGCTGGATTATACCTCCGTGGGCTGCTTTCACGCACGAAGCGTCCTTGCTTTCCGTCTCACCTACAACCACATACCTGTATTTGCAGTAATTTCAGGGCTAATTATCTGAACATGTCATTTATTTTGCCTAACCTGATACTGGCGAACAATAGCGCCCGTGTACAGAAAAATAAAGTTTAAATTAAAGTTGTGCTAACGTTGTATCGAAGACGATATTTGTCGCTGAAAGCCCACCGCTATTGCAAAGGGGAAAAATAAAAGGGTCAAAGAATCGCAGGAAATTAATGCCAGAGACTGCTAAAAAATACTGGCCCGTAATTAGCGTGAGTTGCATATTTGAGGGTGAGGGTGAAATGGGTCAATGTCGTTCCAGTTGGCCGAACGTCGCCAAATGAAAGCATACCGACCAAACACCGAATAGGAGAGTTCAGAGACACTCGACTAGGCAGAAACGGCGAGTCAGAAACGATGGTTTAGAAAAAAGAGTCAGAAGAGGCAAATTTCACTTGAAATCTACAATGATGTAGCACACATAGTGGTGATTACCACGTACTTTCAGCAAAAAAAAAGACATTTATAGACGGGTATCACGAGACCCACACTCACACCTGTTTTCACACACTCCACCCCACCGCACCGTACGAGTGCTGGCTAGCGTGAATGTAGCAAAAGCGTGAATCGCTACCACTCGCCCTATTGAACCACCCCCGCCCACCGAAAACGAAACATCTCGTCAAGTCTCGCACCGTAATATTCAATTTTCTTCGCAAGAATTTCTTTTTTTTGCGCTATCTTATACTTTGTTCTCTGTTATTTAGATATTTCTTTTTTCCTGTTCGGTAAAATTAGTACCAACAGTCCGCAGATCATTAAAAATAAACTTCATATACGGACGACAATGGGGGAAGCGTCATAGACGGAGCTCACTGTTCCAACGCAGAGCCGAAAAAGACCCGCAACATCCCTTCTCGTGAACTCCAAACCACCGTCTTCCCTTAGAAGAACCTTACTATAAAAGGCGAGACTTCTTAGTCACCGCCTTAGTAATCCTGACTGTCCCCATGGTTTTTAGTCATCGCAAGCTGATCATCCCATGCCGTATAAACCACCACACACTAAGTCCGCTCTCACATAACCTCATTCCCTGAGTCTATGCCTGCATCTCGCAACCTTTCTTTTTTTTTTCTTTCTTTTTATTTTGTATGTGCATGCTATCTTTAGTGAGGA
Organism: Dujonia boleticola; assembly: GCA_029581775.1. Classification (NCBI taxonomy): domain Eukaryota; kingdom Fungi; phylum Ascomycota; class Pichiomycetes; order Serinales; family Debaryomycetaceae; genus Dujonia; species Dujonia boleticola. The sequence goes on from JARGRU010000017.1 coordinate 559,309, forward strand.
AATAGAAATTTTGCTTTGCTCACAAAAAGTAAAACAGGAAAAAACAAAATAGAAATTCCACACACACTCAACGGCCATTTCTCTCACTTTCTTACAAATACCTCTCCATAAAAACAACACAAACACACAACAACTATTGATATTTGTATATATTCTTTGCATATATTCATAGTTACCATTTACTCTTATCTTAGACCCAGTGAACCTTTGTATTCCCAGGCATTTTTTAAAAGTTTACTAAGCGTCTAGATTCATATATTTGTTTGATACCTATTCCCCCCCCCCCTCTTTGCACACACTTTCCCACTTTTCTTACTAATAGTTTTTGAAAACCAACACCAACACCTACACCAACAATATGAGTTCCAAATCTGCTGCTGCTATCTTACAACGACAATTCAAGGACCTTACTGATCCAAAGAAGGGTATCCCGTCATTCCACATAGAGTTGGACAACGATAACATATTCTTGTGGAACATCGGGATCATGGTGTTGAACGAAACCTCCATGTACCACGGTGGCTACTTCAAGGGCCAGATGAGATTCCCTCCCGAGTTCCCATACTCCCCTCCAACCTTTAGATTCACCCCTTCCATCTACCACCCAAACGTCTACAGAGACGGTAGATTATGTATCTCCATCTTGCACCAAGGTGGCGATCCTACCTCAGAAGAGCCAGACAGCGAAACTTGGTCTCCAGCACAAACCGTTGAGCTGGTTTTAATCTCCATTATATCCTTATTAGAAGACCCTAACGTTTCGTCTCCAGCAAACATCGACGCATCAGTGGAATTAAGAAAGAACCCGGAAGCTTACAAGAAGCGAGTCTTACAAGAGGTTGAGAGATCCAAGGCAGACATCCCAGACGACTTTATCATGCCAGAGTCCGAGCACTTGGCATACGGTAACAGCAACTCCTTGAACAACGAAGTTGAACAGGAACCGGTTGACGAGGATTTCTGGTACGACAGCGAAGAAGAAAGCTTTGATGAAGAAAGCCTCATGGATGACATGGAAGACGGAGAGGACGAAGACGATGAAGAAGAGGAAGAAGAAGATGTTAATATGAAATAATCATGAGAATGTTCGCATCACTCTCTCATGGTGGTGGTCGCTAGCCACTTAAGAAGATCAAGATTACTTCTAGCGCCTTCGACCACTGCTCACTTACCCATTCACGTCATTTAGATCCTTATCGAAGTTAATACTATAATTTTTGGCCAAACCTTTCAATCCAAGCTAACAAAATTCAACCTTCATCCCTATCATCCATAATTCGCTGCATTACCTCCTAGAATACCTAATGAAATAAGAAGCCACTCTGCGATGATTTAGCCTTAAAACTTAAGTAAGTAGCATCTATTTTAATGCATTTATGTTCAAATCAAAAGTGTAGCAGTACGAGTCAAGCAAGACCCGGAGGTGGTAGAAGATTGTTCCAAGCTACAGTAATATTAGACTCCGACAATGTGTGTATCGATTTTACCACTAAAAATGTGCGCTCCCACACACTCAGATATATACGTATATAATTGCTTTCTGTATTCGTAGTACGGGTTTCAGTTACGCACTAAAATAAGGTCTGTATGCCCTAGCACGCAAAGCCAGCTTTGTTTGCCCATTTCTATCGTAGGGTTTGGCGGCATAGGCTCAGTTCTTTGTAGCGTATATCCAATCTGAGCGATCATAACAGGTGCTCTGAAAAAGTTTGCTCGACTATAGCAGAATAATGATCACTCACTGGGGCAAAAGTCGTTTATCATTGAGGGAGTTAATGTACAGATGTTTCCCGGAATTTTGCTTTGATTGCTGGAAACTGCGTTCTTAGAGCAGCGTGCCGCAAGTTGCGCCCCAATATCGTAAAAGAGAACACATAAACAGCCTTTTCTTCCACTCAATCTCTATGGTAGCCTTTGAATCCCTCAGCTAATGCGGCGTTGACATTGTCGATCTTCAACTTGGCGACGGAGTCAGGGAACTCATTGTCATAGAAAATGACAACGTACAAATAGGAATCTGAATAATGCTGCTGGCTTCCACTAGCAGATGTACCGGATTGAGTAGATGAGGCACCCACGGGCACTCCAGCAGATGCTGACGAGTCCGCTTCTGTTTCTTCATACTTAACTCTCTCGATTATCGCCTTGATACCAGGTTCAAAGGTCAATGTGGTCCAGTCAGTTTCATTTTGCTCCTTGAAGTTATTCACCGCCAAAAGCGAGTAGATCTTCAAAGTGTTTTCGGACGTGAGTTCTTCTGGGATGTTGGAAGATGTCACTGTAGTCAAGGGGAGTCCCGAATTGGAGAGTAATGATATAGCCAAGGGTGAGTTAGTGGATGTGGAGGCAGGCAATGGTTTTAACCCTTGGGATAACACCCTCGAAATTTGCTTTTGCTGAAGCATGTTATGACTGAATGCGGATTTGTGGGAAGCCTGTGAGAGAAGAAGATCAAAATAAGAGACTAAACAGAAAAACAAGTGAGCTTGCTCCCACTATGATACACTGCAAGTTAAATGTCGCTAATCTACAGTTTTTCCAGTATGTAACAATCCTGCACATACTACCTTCACTGCAAGCCCTACTCTCTCATAGAAACACACTTGTTTTGTTGATCCGGCACACAATTCTCGAACGCGGTTTTTAGACTTCTAATGTTTTCATTTTCTCTTTGCTTTTCTCTCACTAAGAAAAACAATTCGTGATTAGAATCAGAGCCTCCCAGTACCATCGATATCGAAGACCTTGAACAAGCAGGAGTGCTCCCCCCCCATAGGCAATTATATATAGAATCGGGAAGCGAGTGAGATCGAGAGTGAAAGATCTAGAGTAGCCTAATACGAGAGAATTGAAAGGGCCACAAAAGGAGACGACACAAACATCGAAATCACATAGGTCGTAAACAACTACAGGACGCCAGCACAAGAATCCTTCGTAACAGGGAGTTATTTCTTTTCAGAACTAGCCTTCAATCTGGATTGACTTGATAAACCTATTTTGTTGGTATTTTTCCACACCTTCAGGGCCAAGTCTTGAAACTTCGAACCAGTGACACAAACTCAGCAGCATAATACAAATAGCATCAGCATGGATACGAGAAAGAGGAGTCTAGCACAGACACCTGGAAGCGCACGGCTACCACTCAAAGAAACTAATGGGAATATTCCGGCACCCGCTCTCAAAAAATCAAAATTGAATGTTTCATCTGCTACAAACAGCGCTGGTACAGCCAATAACAACGGCGCTGGTGGCTCACATGCGGCCGCTAGTCGGCTAGCAGGTTCAGCTTTACCCAAATTGGACACAAACAGGCCCATCTTAACTCCAACAAACTCTCATAATCAGCAAGCGCTGCAACAGCAATCTAGCAAGTCCACATCACGCACAACAAGGTTAGTTGGAGATGAGCTTTTACAATGGCAGGTATCATGGAGAAGAATTATGAAGGAGCTGACAGCTTATTTCGATACTCAGGGATGTGACGTATCGAGTCAAACGCAGCAGAGTGAGCAGAAGCGAGCATCGAGGTCCTTGCGGAATGTCGGCTGTACTATTTCTCCGTTTTTCGAAAGAAATGTCACCATCATCATTAGCAGACGCCCATTCGACAGCAGCAAAGAGTATCCAAGTAACGATATATTCCATGACGTGGTAAGCCAACGGATCAAAGTATGGAACTATGGTAAAGTATTCCGCTTCTTAAACTACTTAGAGATGCAACCTGAGAACACCTCTACCTCTGCAAACAATCTTGGCGCTTCAGTCAAAACCAGCGCTTCCAACAATAGTGTCACAACCGCACAACAAAACCTCCATCAGACTGGAGAATTGTACAATCTTTTGAAAGAAGAAAAGATTTTTGGGAACAACGACCGTGATCCCAATGCCAAGCGGGACGATTTGCACTATTTGGAGAAGAATTTTTTGTACTCATATGATCTCAGTCAAACAATCAGGCCCATTGCAGTTAGAGAATGGCATGACAACTCATTCCCAGTATTATCTTTAACATTAGATGGTAAGTGCCCTTTCATTGCGGACTCGACCCCCATTCACGAACAAAATCTGGAGAGAAGAAAGTTGAGAAGAATACAAAAGTTTGAAGCCACTAAAGGATATAGAGATTTATTGAAAGAGGCAACCACCAGAATTCTCAACAATGCAACTGGATTAGCAGGTAGCAAGGGAAATTGCTTCAGCGGTACCAGCACCAGCACAGATAGAACTGAGCAGGATACATCAGATATCAAGAAGAATGACATGGAATATCCAGGAGCTCTAGTATTTGGAGACGTGGACATGAAGGGCAACAAGTCTGAATCAAGGGCGTCCGCGGCTGCTGGTAGCACCGCTACCAAGTACGTATTCAAAGCACCACCAGTGCACCCAGGACCATTAATTCGTCAGTCCTCGGTCATGCAACCTAATGATTCAAATTCTAAATACTATGAGGTTGCCGCATCAGGATTCAACGGAGCTTCAAACGCCGCACAGTGTTCAATGGACTCCATTTTGAACAGTAACAACAATGCCAGTAACAACAATGCAGCATCTCATATGGCGTTAGGAAATGGGTTGGGACCAAGCGTGTCGCAGGTACCCTCTAAAAATATTAACAACTTGAAGAGGCGTATATTCATGAAAAAGCAAAAGGAAAAGAAGCAGCATCCCCAACGTCAAGATAACCATCAAAACAAGGACAGAGTGTTGAAGCCAGGCTACTGTGAGAATTGCAGAGTCAAATATGACCACTTTGAAGACCACATTATTTCAAACAGACACCGTAACTTTGCATGTGACGATTCGAACTTCAAAGATATCGATGATTTGATCGCTACCTTGAATGAAAGTAAGTCGTTAGGCTATGTTACCTCCAATGGTGACTACAAGTATGCGTAGATGCAACGTTCAAGGAAACAGTGCTCCATGCTTAGCTATTTCAGTCACACACCTCCACAAGATTCAAAAATCAAAACCAACCAGTAAATACTTAAGTAGTATTTCTATCTTGTACAATAATTGCATACACATTATACATTCTCAATCATTGAAGAGCCCTTTCCCCACGACTGTAAGCCCCTAAAGTACTAATGCGTATCAACTTCTCGTAGAGTTTTTCGCAGCCATTTCGAAACGGTTCCAAGATTCATAGAGATAAATTTTTTATTTTTTCTCTCATTAAATTTTTCAGAGCACCCAATATGAATGCACGATAAAAAAAGAAATAGCCACTAACCAGCTTCACTTCAGTTTCTTTTTAAGCATTCCACTAACGACAAAGCATGATAAATTTAGTATCGCTGAGGATCGTGGCTGGGAGAGGTCTTCAATATACCTGCTCGAGACAGTATAGTGACTTTTTGAAGAATCTTCCCAGAGCTGGAGTCTCTAGATTTGGGAAGAAGAAGGCAACAGAGCTGTCTTCAACCGAAGCTGGAGTACAGACAAGGTCGTCTCCCAAGTCAGTACAACCACCTCAGGGTAGTTCTGGAAGGCCACAGCCGCCCAGAGCTGCCAATAGCCGAGTTGGTGCCCCAGGTGCTGGCAGTAACAGGCAAGGAACTGCACCACCTGGTTCCAACCGATTTGCAGAGAGATACAGTAACAATGGCACCCGGAACAACTTTAACAGTAACAACAGCAATAACAACGCCAACAACAACAATAATAATGATAGTAACTTGAGAAAAAGACTGTTCAAGCCAACTACCACACCCAATAGTGGTGAAACTGATCAGATAAGGGAGTATAACAAGGCCAAGGATGCTTTAAAACGGGCCCAGCAAAAGAGTAGTTTCAACTCTTACGGGAACAACAGTTCGAAACTGAATAGCAGCTCGAACAAAAACTCCAAGAAGAGCCAGCAGAAGAAGCCCTCAAAGCCCGTAGAAAAGATTCAAATTTCAATTCCGACCTTCATAACCGTTTCAAACCTTGCCACCATCATGGGTGTGTACTTGAATGATTTACTCAAAAGACTTCAAGAGCTTGGGTTTGAAGGAATGAGACACGATTACATTTTGGACAAGGAAAACGCTTCGCTTATTGCCGACGAGTTTGGATTCGATGTAAACATGAACGATGACACGGGTGCAGATTTGTTTCCATCACCTCCACCACTGGACCCATCCAAGCTCAAGCCTAGAGCGCCAATCGTTACCATCATGGGCCACGTTGATCACGGGAAGACCACAATCTTGGACCATTTGAGAAAGTCGTCAATAGTTGACAAAGAGCACGGTGGTATCACTCAACATATTGGTGCGTTTTCAGTGATAACTCCGATTTCTAAGAAGAAGATCACCTTCTTGGACACCCCTGGTCACGCTGCATTCTTAAAGATGCGTGAAAGAGGGGCAAACATTACCGATATAGTCATCCTTGTGGTTGCAGCTGATGATTCTGTGATGCCACAAACCATCGAAGCTATCAAACATGCTCAGAAATCTGGTGTCCCCATCATTGTTGCGATTAACAAGTGCGACAAGCCAACTGCAAACCCAGATAAGGTCATTGCTGACGTGTCTAGCCATGGAATAGAAGTTGAAGATTACGGTGGAGATACTCAAACGGTTAGAGTTTCCGGGAAAACTGGGTTGAATATGGATAAGTTGGAAGAGGCAGTTATTACGTTGAGTGAATTGACTGAGCTCCAGGCGGAAACCTCTGGAGTACCAGCGGAAGGGTGGGTTATCGAATCCGAAGTCAAGAAGGGTTTGGGTAACGTAGCAACGGTTCTTGTCAAGAGAGGTGTTATGAAGACAGGAAGCATCATAGTCGCCGGTCATACCTACTGTAAAATCAGAGGTATGAGAGATGAGGCGGGTAAACCTGTCAAGGTAGCCAACCCGTCAACTCCTGTCGAGATTTGGGGGTGGAAGGAATTGCCCGGTGCTGGTGATGAAGTCCTCGAGAGTAAAACCGAGCAGTTTGCCAAAAAAGTGGTGGAAAACAGAATTGCCAGAGAAAAGCAAATCCAAGCCTCTAGAGACATAGAACTCATCAACGCCAAGAGAAAGACGCAGGTAAAGGAGTTGGAGAGACAAGAGAAGTTGAACGAGTTGAAATTGGCTGGTCTTGATGCTAAGGACATCGAAGGATTCGAGGACGAAGAGGGCGCTGCTAGCGCCAAGGCTGAGTGCAAGAAGATGAACTTTATCATCAAGTCCGACGTCTTCGGCTCTGCTGAAGCCATCAAGGAAAGCATCGACGGGTTAGGAAACGAAGAAGTCAAGGCTGTTGTCATCTTTGAGGAGGCTGGCCAGCCCACTGAGTCTGACATTGACAGAGCAGAAGCAGCAGACGCACAAATCTTATGCTTCAACATCAAAGTCAGCAAGGACATCCAAGCAAAGGCATCCAAGAAGAAGGTTGAGATCAAGGAGCACAATGTTATCTACCATCTCATCGAGGATGTGACCAAGGTGCTTACAGACCAGTTGGCACCACACATCGAAACAAAGATTGTGGCCGAAGTTGATTTGAGAGATGTGTTCACGATCACTGCGAAGAACAAGTCCAAGTTCAAGATTGCCGGTTGCAAAGTCTCTACTGGTTTGGTGAAGAGAACTTCAGATGTGTTAGTGGAAAGAAAGGGAGTAGAAATCTTCAAGGGCAAGATCTCATCATTGAAGCACGTTAAGGATGATGTTTCAGAGGTAAAGAAGGGTACTGAGTGTGGGATTCAATTCGAAGGCTGGGAGGATTTCCAACTGGGAGACGTCATTAAGGTTTACGAAGAAATTGTCCATGCCAGATATCTCTAGTTCAAAACCCCAGTAACAGGTATACCATCCTGAACTATTGGTGATGAAGAAGCTGAACCTCAAAAATCATAGAATTAACTAACTTATTGTATATATCAAATATCCTGTATATAAGACACAAATATTTTTATCGAAGAGTATGGAGAGATGTAGAAACATTTTTGATGGTCATCGCCAGTGCAGTCTCCAAAAGGTGGAATAGAGCCAAAAGCACAAGAAACCATGAGTTCACACGACCAATATTCGTCTGACGAGGAGGAGGAGGTCGAGGAGGATTTCAAAGGTCAAACTTCTGACGTTTTGCTCGGATTCATCGATATCGCAATCGATGAGGACGATGAGGAGGCAGACGAGCCCACTATCGAAGACACATTTATTGGAGGCAAGCCCATATGGTTACACCCACAGTCTCGTCCTACAGATGAAGTGCTATCATGTAAGAACTGTGGGAAGAAAATGGCCTTACTTTTGCAAGCATTCTCTCCATTTGAAGACACTTTGTACGACAGAGTGATCTACTTATTCGGATGCGTGGACACAAAGAAATGCTCCAAGAAAGCTGGCAGTATCAAGGTTATCAGGGGTGTCTGCAAGGACCCTAAGAAGATGAAGGAGTTGGAAGCAGAGAACGAAACTAACTTGAAGAACAGTTTGGAAGAAAAGTTGAAACTCGAGGAGAAGAAGATGCTACAATTCGAAAAGACGAAGGACTTATTCGGGAAGGCCAGCGATGAGCTGAGTGCAGGCTCTCAGAATCCGTTTGGAAACTCTAATCCGTTCGGAAGCTCTAATCCTTTCAGCACCCCAACTCCAGCGCCAGCTGCCACTACCCCAGCTGCGCCAGCTGCCCCCAAGAAGGCCAGTTTTGCGGAGGCTGCAAAGAAAAACCAGCCAAAGCAAGCCGCAAAGAAGATTACAAGCAAGGAGGAGATTGACTTACCAACATACTCAAGTTACTTTTTATACGTGCAGGCTGAGAAGTTCAAGAAAATTTCAGACCCAATTCTTGAAAAATACAAGCATTTGACTGAAATGGACGTTGACGGTTCTTCTTCTGGCGGATCGTCGTCAAAGGGATCCGGAGGTGCATCCTCTGGCCAACTCGACCCTGGCGCAGCCAAGGTCTCCAGTATGCTTGACGATAAGTTCTTTGAAGCTTTCACAAACAAGGTGAAGCATAATCCATCGCAAGTTCTTCGTTACGACCTCGGCGGGAAGCCATTGCTCTACAGTGGCAGAGACTCGGTGGCTGCTAAGTTCCTTGGCAGCGAGATTACCGTGCCTAAACCAGCATACAATCCTTCTTCATCTAGACAATTCGAGCTCCAGCTATTGCCCAAGGCTATTATAGATTTGGAAAAGGGAATAGTGAAGAAGGACTTGCTTGATGGTATGGAATGGGGCACCATTGTGGCATGCACTGATGCAGAGGACTACATGCCCGAGTTGGATGAGAATCACGTGGGGTACGTAGAGGAGTGGTGTGGAGTTCAATGGGAAGAACTGGTATAGAGAGGGAGAACTGCAAGTATATAGAAGAGACAACAAGATCAAACCGGCGAGCATATAAAATAGATAGCCAGCACAACAAACTTTTTGAAAAAAATAGCCGATCCTGCGGTAGATCTGGATAGAAATCGCTTTAGTGTAAGCCTAAAATTCCACCAGCAGTATTGGGGAGTAGGAAAGGAAAGTCAAAAAAAAAAAAAGAAAAGAGGGACACAAAGGGGTTGACGAGAATCACTATGTTGTCCCCAACAACAGCTCCACACAATCCATGAATGTGGGCGGTAGGATGGGATTGTGGTGGGTAGGCGGAGGTTCTGATTCACAGGTGCATTTTTTTTTTTTTTTTTTTCAACTCTTATGCGACCTTATTATATTTTCCGTAGTGAGGTGGTGGAATAGCGGAATCGCTAATTCGAATTCTCCGTTTGCTACGCCAAAGGTACAGCGCGTCTTCCCTGAAACTCTTTTCTTTTTGTTGCACACCACTAGTGCGAAAGCATTGGCACCTTCCTCTCCTATCTTGCGTTGGTATACGCATACTTATACTATCGTATTCTGGCCCAAGGAAGGGCGGAGATCCATTGTTAGCTTTATGCTTTTACATGAAACATTCTGCGGTCGGTAATGCTTGAAAATTGGCTATACCGTTTGCAGCGTGTAGCTCAAATTCTCGGTATATTTATAGTCTGGCGATGCAACACCCATCGGTATAGGCGATTTTCAGCTTCGTTTTTTTTTTTTTTCATGCACAATGACATCGCCAGTGTTTCGAGAGAACGGTGGCTAGTATGTAGCAGATAACAAGGTAAAACACACAACAAAGGCTTGGGTGATTCGGCCGATGTACCTCCCTTGGAAAACGTGCAGTGGCCAGTCCAGAAGGAAAGTGAGCCCTTGCTAATTGATATGATAAGAGTGTATGAGCTGCTGAAAGTGAGAGCACTGTAGGCCACTACTCTTATAGATGCACCGATGCTGCGGTCGGCAGGAGATTTTTTTTTTCCTCTCCTTAGCTAAGGCGTCCTCTACTGATGGCGGACAACGCAGCGATTTTCACAGCGTTTTCTTTTTTTTTTTTTTTTCTTTCTTTTCTTTTTTTTCTACTCTTAGTCAAATTCCATGCAACGCTCATAACAGTATCGGTGATCTTCAAGCAACGTTAGGCCTTTATAAAGATGTCAAAGGGCCGAGAATTTTCTCTGATCCTTCCAGGGTGCTAATTTCAGCTCCATCGACACAATCGTTATACACGTCAGCATCTTCCTTTTCCCTCCAGTAGCATCCTTAACCAATACATACAATCTGGTGATCCTGTGGAAAATAGCAACTTCTTATCACTCAGCCTAAAAAATTAAATATTTTCTTGGAACCGTACAGGCTTACTCCCGTAACTATAAGGCAGAAGCTTAAAACCTACTCTAAACAAACCGCTACTTTACACCGGTGGATAGGTCATATTACAAGAAAACAGCCCGGCTGACCCTATAGATAACACTCGTTACGACTACCATTGCATAAACACCCCTTCATTTTCACCCATACGCATCCAAGAACGCATCACGTTATGTCACAGCAAGACAGTTCAAGCTCGGACGATGAGACGCAGTTCAGATCGAACATCAACATACCAAACTTCACCTTGAAGAAGAAGCAACAAAAACCGTATGCCAAGCGTCCCTTAGCCAAGGCTGGTAAGAGACTCAAGCAATCGGGGAAGTCCGTCAGATTCCCTGATTCACATCAGCAATTGCAGCAGCAGCAGCTGAATCGTCACTCCATGATAAGCAACTCAACCCGCAACGACGACTCATCGGACTCTGAATTCCTGGTCGCCGACAGCGGCAGCGTGGAAGGAGCCATCGACCCAAGCTTGCCAAGTTTCAACAAAATCCAGTCACAGGGAAACATAAAATCTTACAGCGACGACGAAGACGACGACGACGAGGAAGTTGGCAATGAAGACGATGACTCCGTCGATCCATTGGCACAGCCAGCCAGCAAAAAGGCAGCTGCTGTTCATCCCAATCCACAATTCTACGAGACAGACAGCTCAGATGAGAGCTCAGACGAAGTGGAGCAGCAAAAGGAGCAAGAGCAAGCACGCGCACAGCACCAACCTCCAGCACCATACATCCCGCTGTTCTCAGCCCCAAGAAGGCCATCCCAGAGCTCAAGTTCAATGGCACGTAAAAACTCCCAACATTCACAAGGTACCGATATCACAGACCAGAGGGATGAGGTCACTTCAGCACGTTCTGGCAACTCTGAGGAAAGGAGCGGGATCAAAAGTCTTTTGCGTAGGATGACCTTATCTGACATTAGAGGCAGCGATGAGATTGAAGACGTGCCCTCTGCTTCCGATACTTTCCTTGGCAGAGTTCTCAGCTTCTCACAACAGGGAGGTCAAAGCTTAGGCGGGGGTGGATTGATGCCTGGAGCTTCGCACCGCACGGGTTCGCAGTTGCGTAACATTGATGAAGAGTCGGAAATAGGCTTGGACCCTGAGGACCCACAAAGCGAAGCTATCGAGTTGAAGCGTATGGATTTCGCCAAATTGAGTGAAGAAGCTCACAACTTGATTTCTGTGCACGTTCCAGACGCCAAAAAGATGATGAGACAGCTTGGAGGAGACACGATACACGAGCATCAGTCTGAAGACGGGGAGAAATTACCCGAGGGTGAGCTCTTATCGCCAAGCATGTCTCACGATGCTAATGGAGAAACCGACAACGAGGACAGCTCTTCACATCTCAATGAGTTCCTTGCGCCAAACCCCGATTTGTTCCTCAGAGGTGAGGGAAGAACCGAAGAAGGTGACGACTACATGATGTTAGACGAAGATGTTGGAGATGGGTATATCGCCCCTCCCAAGCAAGTCCATGCTGGTGTGCTTTCTTCCTTACTTAAATTATATCAAAACCCTCAAGAAGCCAAGTCTTCAAGCACTTTCGCTACCGGAGGCTCTACGTTGTTAGCAGACGAGCAAAGCGAGTTTTCCTCTTACCAGCAGGGCTACGACTCCAAGCACAGTACAGTCGACTTCTCCAAGATCAGGAGTGGTATCAAAAAGGGACCTAAAATGATGACCAGCAAAATACCTGGATTCAAAAAGAAGAATAGGGACGTATCCAGCAGCTCGGGTGATAGTCCAAACAACGAAAAGGCCGAAGGAAGTGGCGCTGATTCCGATGATATGTATGAAGGCGGCCTCGATGAAGAAGGACGCAACCTCCCATCTTTCCAGAACGCAAGACCTAAAGCAGCACCAAAGAAGGCAACCAATGTTAAGGTTCCTAAGTTCCACAAGAAGAACAAGAGAAATAAGTTAGCTGAACAGCTTCGTATCACGGTCCACATCGCAGACATTCTTCAGAGACAAAGATTCATTTTGAGAATGTGTAAAGCCTTGATGTTGTATGGTGCACCAACCCATAGATTGGAAGAGTATATGACAATGACAAGTAGAGTCTTAGAAATCGACGGTCAATTCATATATTTCCCCGGTTGTATGATTGTTGCTTTTGGTGATGCCACAACCAGAACATCCGAAGTTCATTTGGTTCGTTGTGCCCAAGGTTTGAACTTGTCAAAGTTATCTGACACCCATAAGATCTATAAATCGGTTATTCACGATTTAGCAGGTGTCGAAGAGGCAGCTGTCAAATTAGAGGAATTGTTGAAGAGAAAGAATCAGTACAACCCTTTGATTTGTGTTTTCCTTTACGGATTAGGGTCTTCAATGGTAACTCCATTCGCTTTCGGAGGGGGATGGTATGATATCCCAATTAGTTTTATTGTTGGATGTTGTGTTGGTTACTTGCAATTCTTCGTGTCGTCCAAGTCTAACTTGTACTCATCAGTTTTCGAAGTTACTTCCTCAATCGTTGTGAGTTTCATCGCAAGAGGAATTGGTAGTATCAAGGGTGGACATTTCTGTTTTGCTGCCATTGCTCAAGGTTCGCTAGCGTTGATTTTACCTGGTTACATCATTCTTTGTGGATCCTTAGAGTTGCAATCTAGAAATATTGTTGCAGGTTCTGTCAGAATGTTTTATGCCATCATCTACTCCTTGTTTTTGGGATTTGGTATCACTTTAGGTGCCGCTTTGTATGGATGGGTTGATAAAAACAGTACTTCAGACTCTCAATGTCCTGCAGGTCACAATATGAATGCTAAGTACAGAATCTTGTTTGTGCCCATGTTTTCCATGTGTTTGGGATTGATTAACCAGGCAAGATGGAGACAGCTTCCTGTGATGGTGGCCATTGCAGGTTTGGGTTATGTTGCCAACTATTTTGCCGGTAAACATTTTAATCAAGTGACAGAATTTACTGCTGCCATTGGTTCTTTTGTTGTCGGTATTTTGGGTAACATGTACTCAAGAATTTGGAAAGGAATGGCAGTTAGTGCTATGCTCCCGGCCATTTTCGTGCTTGTCCCATCAGGTATTGCATCGCAGAGTACCCTTTTGACGGGTATTGCTACAGCAAATCAAATTACGGATAATAAGAACCAAACAACCACTGCCACCAGCTCCTCCAACGACGGCACAGGAGCATTGCTGTTTGGTGCCACGATGGTTGAGGTTTCCATTGGTATCAGTGTCGGCCTTTTTGCCGCCGCATTAGTAGTTTATCCATTTGGTAAAAAGAGAACAGGTCTTTTTACATTATAGAGAATCATAAATATAGACTATTATAGAGTTTTTTACGTTGTAGACAATACATTTTCCTGTAAGGTTGCAAATCAAGTTGAGCTGTAGGTTTCCTTCATATAAAAACGCAACCCTTTTGCTTTGTGTCACATCAATTGATGACTACATCGTTGTCAATATTAAAGCGGTGTATGACTGTAACCATCTCTTGATAGTACACAAGTCAAGTCCACCAAAGAAGACATAATGGCTGGATTCCATGACGACGATCTAGAAGATTATGAACAATACTCGGACGGAGAAGAATTCAATGAAGACAACTTGGATGACGAAGAGTACGAGAAACTCTATGCTCAATTGCCACTCTTGAAAAAGGCATTGGCAGATTACAACGATGACATCCAAGAAATCGACTTGAAAGAAGCTCTCTACTTCAACTATTATAAGTTAGAGGACTCAGTCAACGAGTTGAAAGAAAAATATCCAAGAAAGAAGAAAGGTATGTATATAAGAGAAAGTGATATTTCTTTCAAGAAGCAGATTGAGGAAAGAAAGAGCGAAAGTCGTAAAGGAGGATGGCGTGAACAACTTTTTGGTAGCTCATTCGACGGCAATGCCCGTTTGGTTGTCTCCCTAAGAGTAAATCACCCATTTTGTTTGCCTTCTGTTTTATTCTCTACTGCTGCTTTGAATTAATCAAACATAAAAAACTTTTTAACAAGTTCTAGCATCCTAAACAACGTTAGTTATAATACCGCCTCCCTCACCTATTCTGGAGAAGCCGTCTCCCGTACCGGAAAAGCCTCTTTCAAAGCTAGCACAACTTGCGCAAAAGAGAAAGCTTGAAAAGGAGCAGCAACAACAACAACCGGAAGGTGCACAACAGCAACAGTTGAGAGAACAAAAACCTGCATCGAAATTATCACAATTGGCAAAGTCACGATCTACAACGCAAGCCCAAAATTCAACTAAATCGATTTCAATCTTAGATGGCCTTAGAAAAAAAGTGCCGAGTGATGACCTGGTGTCAGCATTAAAGCCAGCTTCTAAGATACTCTCTTTAGGTAAAACTTCAGGTGATCCCAGAAGATTGTTAAAGAGGAAGGCCCCTGAAAGTTTGTCAGACAAAAGTGAAGCCATATTGCAGGACCGGGCGGAACTGCCCTTGCTTGGACAAAAAGGTGGTTCTTTGTCGCCTCTTGACGATGTTTCTAACTCAATCCCCTTTGACGTTGTTTTTGATGACTCGAATTTGTTAAAAATAGCCAAGAGTTCTCTCTCCGAGTTCTTATTCCACGAGGAGATACAGGGAAATGTGGAAACCAATAAAAGGCGAAGATTGAGCCGTTTCAAAGATATTTTTGAACCTCTTACTAACCATGAAGTGAATGTAAATACAGCAAAGAAAATAAAGGACAACTTCAGCGAGCCTAGTCCTGATCAAAAAGTGCTCGATGCACAGAAGGCTGCTTTTGAGGATAATATGAGTGGATTGAGCTTAAGTGAGGCCGCAGCAAAGCAAAAGCAGGAACAACTGCAATCGCAACCTAAGGCTCAGGCATCACTTGTTAAGACAACTAAACCTTTCAAGAAGATCGATTTGGACTCAATTCTCAAGACACACAAGGATTACCTCAAACCTAGAAAGTCTTTCGTAGTTATTGGACATGTCGATGCCGGTAAATCGACCTTACTCGGTAGAATTCTATACGATGTTGGTGCAGTGGATGCCAAACAATTAAATAAACTCACAAGAGAAGCTGAAAAGGCAGGAAAGGGATCGTTCGCCTTAGCTTGGATCATGGACCAAACAACCGAAGAAAGAAGTAGAGGAGTCACCGTAGACATCTGCGCTACATCTTTCGAAACAAGCAAATCCAAATTCACTGCAATTGATGCTCCTGGTCATAAGGATTTTGTCCCACAAATGATTAGTGGTGTCACCCAGGCGAGGTATGCGGTCCTAGTTGTCGATTCTATCAATGGAGAATTCGAGTCAGGATTCAACATGGATGGTCAAACAAAGGAACACACCCTCTTAGCGCGGTATTTGGGAATTGAGAAGGTGATTGTTGTCGTCAACAAGATGGATAAGGAAGATTGGTCGCAACAACGTTTCCAAGAGATCACTCAACAGTTAACTGAATTTTTGACAAATGCAGATGATGATGTCTGTTTCAGCGAGGATCAACTAGAGTTTATTCCGCTTTCGGGATTGACAGGTAATAACCTTGTTAAGAGGGATAATGGCATTTGCGAATTTAAGTGGTACACAGGTCCAACCTTGTTGGAGTACTTGGATCAGTTAGATGACGACGTTCAAGAGAATGCAAAGAAATCTGCTGAGCAGCTTCAGAGCGAAGATTTCAATCTTACTGTCAATGACGTCTTTGAAGCCACAAGCTCAGAATTTATCATCACTGGTAAGGTACTGTCTGGAGTAATTCAGGCAGGCGAGACTATCTTGATTTCGCCAAGCAACGAACATCCTCAGGTTCAATCAATAACTGTTCATGAGCGTCCAGTTGACTTTGCTATGACAGGTGAGGTTGCTCTGTTAAGGTTCAAAACTAACCAGCTTGTTAACAAGGTTACGTCTATTACAGCAGGTGACATGGTTTTGAAGACTAACTCTTCAGTTCAATCCCTGGACAAATTTGTTTGCGAAATCAAGTTATTCCAAATACAAAAGCCACTCCTTGTTGGTACACCATTTGTATTGTTCAGAAACAACTGTCATTCTCAAGCAAGAATCACCAAGATTATAGATATTGTCGAACAAGATGGAGACAAGGAGGCCAAAAAGAAGAAGAAGAAGAAGATGCATTTAGTATCTAAGCAGGTAGCCATTGTTGAAATTCAGAGTGATAGAGTATTCCCTATTTCTACCTACACACAAAATGAGATACTTGGAAGAGTCGTGCTCAGAAGAGAAGGGTTTACAATTGGAGCGGGTAAGGTCACAGACACAGAGAGTGAATCAAAGTAATTAAGCAAAAGACTAATCCCGCTACCTTTTCTCAGAATGGAGTATTTTTATTTGTATATAGAGTGACTATGATATGTAATCTAAAAATAAAAGTAATAGAGCTACCGTTATGCTTGTGGATATAATTATTCTTGACCCAGTCTTATTCCTGGATGTAGCCTTATTTAAATTTTTGTTCCCCATTTTCACGTCTAATTCGACCTGACTTTGGTTATCCAATAAGTTTTCTATTTGCTCTGACTGGCTTTCTAATTGGAAGGAGAGTTCTGTTTGTAAGTTCACGATTTCTATCATTGAATTACGCAATTTCTCCACCTGCTGGAATTGATTGGTCTTCAAGGTCAAAAACTCTTGGTTCTCAGCATCAAGTGATTTCTCTTGCTCTTGAGTCAAAAGGAATTGCTGCTGCTGCTGCTGTGAACTTGAAGAAAATGAAGGGTCTATCTCCTTGTCGAGATCTGAGTCTAGGTAAGTGGACGCCTGCGCTATGTTACTGTTTATATTGGATAATGTGTAAGGCTCCTCGGAGGATGGGATGTTCAAATCGAGGTCGTATGCATCACCCAAGTTTTGGAAATTCAACAAGTTCAATTGTCTTTCTCTTTCGTATCGCTTTCTTTGCAACTTCTCGAACTTTTTATTGATATTATTCGTAAGTTCGTTTAAAGACTTCAACACCTGCGTCCTGTGGGCACTTGCAGTTGTTTGGAAGAGTTCCCAGTCATCTTCCTCGTCATTTCCCGAGCCGAATATACTCGTCACCCATCCGCCTCCGTGCTTGGGTTTGTTGCTCTTTGCCCTCGTTTGTCTTTCCTTTTCATACTTTTGCGATAGCTTTAGTTTCTCGTATAGTTGCTGAATTTCAACTTGGAAGTCTTCATCAATTTTATTCTTCTCCTCAATTGAGAGCGAGCCTGAGGTTGCCGAAGAAGTGGCGTCGTGTACTTCAAGATAGTGGGAACGAACTTCGGTTACAAATTGGTCCAATTTGCTCAATAGTATCCTGAAGTCTAAACATTCTTTGAGAAAGGTGTCATTAATCTTGAATTCGATGTGTGCTGGGGACGAACCTTTGGGAGGCGGTGACAATTTACTAGACAGACCCTTTTCCTTCGAAGCAGCCTCGACGATGCTAACGCATTGCCTGAATAAAGGAGTTAAGTTGGACATGGCTTGATCTCTATCACTCTGGACGGCTACTTGTGATACGTGAAGCGATTGCTTTTTCTACATTTTAAACTAGAGGCAGATCAGATGTTATATGCAGTAGTACATAAATTGCTGCAATTTCTTGCAAACAAAACAGAACCCAGCAGACCACAACGATCGATCAATGCTACGAATCAATAATAAATTCTAAGTGTCAATACGAATAGCTTACTCTCGGCGTTATTTTGTATGAACTGCTCCATATTCTTACGTATCAGTTATTTTTTCAGTAAAACAATATAACCTCGAGAGAAGTAATTAATTACCATCTTTACACAATTCGCAGTCCAATATATTTATTCATTTTCATTTACATACAAAAGCGATCAACCATTCAAGTAATCAACACACTCCGAAATGTCTATGCGGTCCTTCATTGTTCCGCTGTAAGCAGGACTTTCGATACTCTTGGTCTCGTAAACTATGTTCCATCTTCCAGGATATTGAGATCCAGCCACGTTGGGAGTGTTGTAGTTGTGCTCTCTTTTTTCTTCTGGAGAGGCATTGACGTAGCTGTGATACTCGGGCGCACCGGGATACAATATATTATCTCCGACAAGAATCGTACCTGGAGCAATAAAGTTCAAGGATTCCAAGATTCTAAGATCCGGAACGTAGAGGTCTTTCTTGTGGTCAATCAAGACGAAGTTGATTGGAGTGTAGTCACCGTGCTTGCGCAGGGACACCTTATCACCGAAATCCTGTAGCGTTTTGGAAGCTGGCCCCACAATAATTTCAATTTTGTTTTCTAAACCAGCGAGGTTGATGAACTTTTGCGCAATTGCGGCAAACTCAGCACTGATTTCGAATGAATAGTACTTTGCGTTTGGACTATCGCTAAGCAAAAGATGGGAAAGGAGAATAGCAGAGTAGCCCATGTAACATCCCAATTCAGCGAAAATGAGCGGTGCCCCGGACTTCAACTTGGCAGACAACTTCTTTCTTGTCTTAATATCTTCAACAATGAAGTTTGCCTTTTCACGGCCCAAGTAGATGGCCTTCGGAGTAAATTTTTCAAGCAATTCGATAACCTTCAATGGATGTCCTTGGACGGCATCCAAAGTTTCCTTTGGTAAGGAAAATACAGCCTTTTCAAGATCTTGTTCTTGTCCCATGATTGTTTAGAGATTGAAGCTCAGAAGAAAAAAGTTACGAATGATGAGCGGAGATGTTCGGATTTTCCCTGGTATATATATGCTCCTTAAAATCCTCGATCTTACAATAAACTTTGAGATTATTATTATTGTGGGGTATACGTTAGTTACCACTTTGCGTGCGCATAATCATTGCGTGATGTCAAAGGAGCCATCTGAAAAACCGAGATCGAAAAAGCACAAAATTTTTCTGCGCTAAATAAAACTCTGTGTCCAGTCGCCTGTAATTTAGATTTGCCACCAGCCACCTGAAATTTCTCTACACTTTCCACCAATAAGATCGCAGTCAGGGAGCTGAGATGGGCAAAAGGGGGAGGCAATCTTTCATGTTGGATTCAAAAAAATACTAGCTCCGCATATTAAATCCGTATAAGCGACGGAAAAAATATTATGGTTGCAAAATGAGGTTGCAACAACACTCGATTCAGCATAAACAAAATAATGAAAACAGGATCCGTTTCAGGTATTGGGGAGGCGAGTACTTAGACACCTCCTTGGTTTGCCACCGTACACTTGCTACATTCCCAATCTGAAAAGAAAAAGAAAAAATTTAGTGAAATTATGGGCAAGTATTGCTTGCCCTCCTGTATTCCCTATCCTAATTGTATCCTACCTAACGATTCTAATTTAGCCTACTAATCAACCCCTCTATATACATTTCCTCTTCCGTGGTCTGGAACTTTATAGATCTTATGAGCGAAATGAACCTCAACCTGTTCATATCGCTCTTTCTCCACGACTTTTCGACAAATGGCTTATTGCGTAAGATGACTTCGTGGGGTCGTACAGTGCTTAGTGGACTGGAATGTGCACCGTTGGTAGCATATAACGGTTCCCGTACAGCCAGCTGTAGAATATCAAACAATTCATCGTGCCACTTGTCTTCATTGATCAAAAGCAAAAGGTCTATGGATCCCAATTCAGCGGCCCTCAATTGAAGCTCATTGTGTTGCATACACTGAGCAAAGAAAATTACATTCTCCTTGAAAAATTCGCTTTTAGAGTCGAAAGTTATCACTAAATTTTTTGTTATAACATCTAGCATATCCTGGTGAGCAGCAGACGACTCAGTTATTATGGGAATCAACTGAGGGTAGCTTTGAGAAAGCTCGGAAAGGATTTTTATGCTGTAGAGGGATGCGCCGCTTATGTTACCAGTATAAACATTGATGAGTTGAGATAAGCAGCTTAAAATTTTGGGTGAGCCGAAAAACAAGGCCGGAGAGCTTATTGAAAACCAGTAAAGGGCGCTAAGAAAACGCTCGATATCTGCGTCTTGGCTATCGTAGTGGCCGACGACATAGTCCTGGAGGTAGTCGAAAACATTAGCCTTCACCAACAACTCGACGAACGGTTGGAAGCCGTATAGATTTGCGTGCAATATAAGCAGCAATGCGTTAGCATCGAGTGGGCGGCGCGCGGTTGTAGCGTCAGCAGATGTCTTTAATGAAGGATCAACAATATGCGTTGACACAAACGCTGCTATGCTAGTTAAGAAGCACTTTATTGGGACAAAGTCATCCTGGTTATACTTTACATATAAATTCAGAATTTCCAAGCTGTCAAAGACTCTCATAGTTTCAGCAGTCGAGCTGAATACTACACTCGAGAATTTCGAACACTGGCAAAACTCTTGGGTGCAGCCGCTAGCAGAAAAATTCGAGACATTGAGAGAGTGAAGTTTTCGGTGTTTTCTGCTTTGCAACGACGAAGGACTAGCTGATCTTTTGGCCAAGGTAGCCATGTTTCCTGATTTCTGGATGCTTGAAGCTGCTAAAAAGAAGAAGAAAGAAAAGAAAGCAGAAAAATCAAATCGTGCTTATCTCCTCGTTTGTATGGCGCCCGTTAGGTGTGGGGCTATAACTTTTAAGCTTCTTTTATTTTTTACTTACCACAATCTCGGCTTGTGAAAAATTACTAAGACGGGTACAAACCGATGGTTTGAATAAGCCGATTCAAAGCGAAGTGCCACTTTATATAAATCAAGACCACCTTTAGTGTAGGCAGGTAGAGCGCGTGTTTTCTCCTCCTCCGTACTTCCCACACTTGAAAAGCCATACCTTTTTTTCAGCTTTTCTTTGTTTTTTTGTATATGTGACTATCCACTATCGTTTAGATAAGCGGCCCTTATGCAAAAACTGTGGTTCACCATACAAATAGTGACAGAAAAAAAAAAAAAAAAAAGAAAGTAAACTACTCTAAAATTGTTTTTCTGTAAGCTACACTCACATGCCTTTACTAAGCTAGAGGCATCACGCAATTGTGCCACAACCACTAAATTCGAGAGGCAGTCTATCGCCAAACTCACATACACCGGTAAACACTTGCATCAGGCCTTTACTTACAATTTCTCCGCTCACGATGTCGCTTGCATCCAGACTCGAGGAACTTCGAAATAAAAAGTTAAGAAGTAAAGAGGAAAACAAGAAAGAACTCTACAAGGAAGTGCAGAAGGAAAAGCTGCTATCGAGACAGTTGAAAGAGAAACAAAAGCAAGATGACTTAGGCGAGGACTCACCAGAAAGCACCGCACCTAACGACAAAAAGACCCCACACACTCGACTGAACAACCTCTCGTACACGCTAAAGGAGTGCGAGGACTGGGAATCAAAGCAGAATGATAAGTTGGAGTCTACCAGCCGGTCATCGACACACAACTACTCGAAATTGGCAGAACAAGTTTACAACAAAGAGGTTCTGAAGCTTGAGGTCGATAGAGACGAGTATCAAAAGCATATACGATCACATACGAAGGCTTTAAAGCCAAAGACAGCTGAAGTCGATGGGTTCATCATACAAAAGCCCAGTAAAGAAAAGGTGAACGCTCTCGCAAAGGGTATACAAGAAACTAGCAAAAGAAGAGCCGACCAACAGAGAAGAAAGCAAGAGGCAGCTGGCGGATCTGCCAGCTATATCAATGAGAAGAACAGACAGTTCAATATGAAATTGGATCGTGATTACAAGTGAGGGAGTCATCCCACAGTAATATATTGAGGGAGCATTCCAAAAAAAAAAAACGGATACATATAGACAGATGGAACGCAGCCTCTCAAGAGACCAATAAAACATATTTGAAGGAAGTCGGGCCAGACCGACTTGATTTACCTTTAGATTCTATCCAGCGTCCGACTCATCGATTTTTTATGAGCCGAGCTAGCGACCAGATCACGAGTGAGGAGGAATAGGTATATAGAACAAAAAGGGGAATCAAGGACCATCCACTAGAAGGAACTGCTGGTATCAATTCAATTTGATGGCTTTACCTTCACCTCTTGAGACCCGAATAGGTAAAGTGACTAGATTCACTTTATGGCCAGGCCCTTTTTATCGTATATAATAGCTAAGGAGAATAATTTGAATCAGAGACATGCACTTTGGCCCCATTGTAGGCTCCTCCTTGGACTTACTACACTGCTCAAAGTAATGCGTAGAAGGAAGCAGCATGGATGCAAATCATGGACGCTATAATGTTACCCGGATTTTTCATGCTACTATGGAATCTCATATTTTTTTTTCACTACCATTTTCTATTTTGTGTAAACAAAAATTCGAGATTTGACCAAAAAACTCACCTTGAACGGTAGCCATCAAAGGTTTAGATAACAAAGCACTTAAAAACAGAGAAGTCTTCCTTGCTACGTCTATTGTTGGTTTGATTGAATTCTAAGCCAGCATTACACTCTAAGCGAAAGCGAGATTGATTATCTATTTAGTTTGTTGTAGTAATCATGGCTAGAGAAGAAGACGAAGATATTGTACAGAACGATGAAGCTTCTAGAGACGAAACCAAGAGTCATGGAGGATTGTTAGACGATGATGCGGAAGTTTCTGACGATGACGATGAACCAGACTCGTCCGATGAAGACGATGATGAAGACGACGAAGAAGCAATTCAAAAGGTCCGTGAAGGTTTTATTGTGGACGACGATGAAGATGAAGAAAATGTCACCAGAGGCAGAAAGCATAGAAAAAGAAAAAGAAGAGAAGAGACAAAGTCAAGAGAACCACTGAAGGAAAATGACGACGATGCCTTAGATGAAGATGATTTGGAATTGTTGTTGGAAAATTCAGGTGTAAGAAGACCCGCCCCAGAAGAGAGTAAGCCTGGTAAATTCAAGAGACTCAAGAGGGCACAACAACAAGATGACGAAGAGGAAGGAGAAGCAGAAGGAAGAGACAAGCCCTCCGACAGAGAAGACAGATCAGCTGCAAAGTCCAGCGCTCAGAGAGGTGGCTTAACTGACATGTTCTCTGACGATGAAGGCGACGAAGAAGACGAAATCGAAGAAGAAGCTCGTCTATCAACTTCTGCTGCTAGGCAATCTTCAGCCATCCCAAGGGATGAAGCAAATATTTTGGATGAATTCGAAGATTTCATTGAAGATGATGAGTTTTCAGATGAAGATGAGGAACGTAAACGTCAACACGAAAAGCAAAGAGCAGCTCAAAGAGCTAAGAGGGCTGGTCCAAGATTAGATACTTCGAAGCTTTCATCCGTGGATAGAGAATCATTACAGCAATTATTCGAAGTGTTTGGTAATGGTGCTGAATACGAATGGGCATTGGAGGCCCAAGAAACCGAAGATGATCTTAACGGTGACAATGCCGAATCAATCGCTTTGGATGAAGTTTTCGAACATGCTGAATTGAAGGAATTGATGCTTACAGAAGAAGATAATATTATTCGTATTGTGGATATTCCGGAAAGATACCAAAAGTACAGATCGAACTTGAACTATGCTGCTTTGGAAGGTTCTGAATTGACCAGCGAGCAACAATGGATATATAAGACTATATCTAGAGAAAAGAGTGCTAATATTTCTAGTGAGACCGAAGCCACGTTCAAGGAATCCGTCTACAAAGTTGTTGAATTCATTTCCAGAGATAGTTACGAAGTCCCATTTATTTGGGCTCATAGAAGAGATTTCCTTCTCACAACTGTTGACAGGGTTAACCCTGACGGTACCACATCTTCCCTTGTCCACAAATTATTATACGAAGATGATTTGTGGAGAATAGTCCAATTGGATATCGAGTACCATTCACTCTACGAAAAGAGAATTAACATTGAAAGGTTGATTGACAGCTTGGGATTAGAAGATGATGACATTGTCAGAGATATTAAGAATTTGGAATCTATGGTTGCCATTCAAGATTTGCATGACTACATTAGCTTTACCTACTCCAAGGAAATCGAAGAAGACAGAAAGCGTAAAGCCGAAGCCGAAGCCGCAGCTGCCGCAGAAGGTGATGGCGATGGTGAAGGTGATGGAGAAGATGATTTGGATGGCGAGACTGCCAATTCTGCATCTAAATCTTCCAAGAAGCATTCGAAATACGCTGTCTTCGAGAGAATAAAAGCCAATGTTTTGTACGATGCTGTCAAGGCATTAGGTATCTCCGCAAAGGAATTTGGTGAAAACGTTCAAGATCAATCTTCAAAGGGTTTCGAAGTTCCATACCGTATCCATGCCACTGACGACCCATTGGAGTCTCCAACAGACTTATTGGAAAAGTTATGTGACGATGATGAGGTGTTATTCAAGGACCCAGTGAATGCAATTCAAGCGGTAAGAAAGACTTTTGCTGAAGAAATCTTCCATAACCCTAAGATAAGACACGAAGTCAGAACCACATACAAAGACTTTGCATTAATCAGCTGTGCTGTCACTGAAAGGGGTAAGCTTGTTATCGACAACCACTCAAACTACGCTGACTTGAAGTATGCCATAAACAGAAGTCCATCTGATTTAGTTAGTCAACCAGACTTGTTCTTGAGGATGTTAGAAGCTGAGCAACAAGGCTTACTTGTTGTCAAGGTGGAGACAAAGGACTTCAAAAACTGGTTCCAATGTATCTTCAACTGTCTTGTCCTGGATGGTTCATCTGAAATCAGTGAACAATGGAACAAGGAAAGAGAAACAATTTTGGAATTAGCCTTTAAGAAGTTGACTTCAATGGTTGCATTGAACACCAAGGAAGATTTACGTAGAGAATGTGAGAGATTAATCGCTGTGGAAGTCAGAAAGCACATCTTAGACAAAGTTGACCAAGCTCCATACACACCTGTCGATTTCGACAAGGGAACCAAGCCTAACGTGTTGGCCATTTCATTCGGAAAGGGTGAATTTGAAAGTGCAGTTTTGGGTGTCTTTGTCAAAGAAAACGGTAAGGTTGATGAATTTTTCAAGAGTGATTGCAATCCAATCAGGGACAGAGAAAGTGAAGAAAAATTTGCTGGCCAATTGAAAGAATTCTTCGAAAGAACCTTGAAGGGTCAAGTACCCGATGTCATTGTGGTTTCTGGTTTAAATGCAGTTTCTAAAAGATTGTTTGACAGTGTCAAGAACTTCGTTAGCAACAACAGTATCTCTGTGAACATTGAAGATGATGACAGTGGTAACAGAGGAGTTTTGATTCCAGTTATTTGGGGTCAAGATGAAACCGCAAGATTGTATCAAAATTCAGAAAGGGCTAAGCTTGAATTCAGTGATAAGCCCACAGTTGCAAGATACTGTGTTGCTTTGGCTCGTTATGTTCAAAGTCCATTACTTGAGTACATTTCTCTTGGTGACGATATCTTGAGTATCACCTTTTGCGAAAATCAAAAATTGATTTCCAATGACTTGATTAAGGAAGCAATCGAAACCGTGTATGTTGATATCGTAAACATGGTTGGTGTTGAAATCAATGAAGCTGTTAGGGATCCTACGATTGCCAAATTATTACCATATGTTGGCGGTTTAGGTCCAAGAAAGGCCCTGGGATTAATCAGAAACATTAACGGAAAGTTAGGTGGTACCTTGATAAACAGAAGTGACCTCATTGAACATGAGTTAACTACTGCTAACGTGTTCATCAACTGTTCATCCTTCTTGAACATCCCATTTGACGAGAGTGTACCAATCAGAGATTCAGCTATCGAATTATTGGATGCTACCAGAATTCACCCTGAAGATTACGATTTGGCAAGAAAGATGGCTGCCGATGCCTTAGATTTGGATGAGGAAGACATGGTGCACGTTGAAGAACAAGGTGGTATTATTTATCAATTAGTTCAAGACGGTGCATCTAAGGTTGATGAATTGAACTTGACTGCTTACGGTAAGGAGTTAGAGAGCAAATTCGGCAAGAAGAAGTACGCCACCTTGCAGAGTATCAAGGAAGAATTGGTCAATAACTTTGAAGAATTAAGAAGCAGCTTCCACATCTTAGAAGTGGATGAAGTCTTTGAAATGCTTACAGGTGAAACCACCAAATCTTTCGCGAAGGGAGTAAGCGTTCCAGTTACTATTAATAAGGTTGTCAAACAACACAATCCTAGACACGGAGGTAACTATGAGGATGCGCCAGTTCGTTTCGCAAAGGTGACTACTTCCACCTTGATCTCAGGTAATTTGGAGGAGAACTATATCCCTTCAGGTACATCGCTCAACCAAGGTCAAGTCGTACAAGTTACGATTGTGGATGTCAGTTATGAGTCGTTTGCTGCTGACTTCTCTCTCCTTGAGGATGACTTGAAGAGAGCCAACTTACCAAGATTCTATAAGGATCCTGCCAAGTGGGATTTTGCAGCCGAGGAGCAGGACTTACAGAGAGAATTAGCAAAGGAAAGAGCTCAACTTTCCAAGACCAGAAATATTCAACATCCATTGTTCCATAATTTTAACCACAAGCAAGCTGAAGAATTCTTGGCACCACAAGCAATCGGAGATTGTGTCTTGAGACCTTCATCAAAGGGTCCTGAATACTTAACAGTCACTTGGAAGGTGCACAACAACCTTTTCCAACATCTTAGTATACACGAAGTTTCTCATCTGGGAATCAAGCAATACATTGTTGAAAAACAAACGTATGATGATTTGGATCAGTTGATTTTCCAACATATCCAAGCAATTGCAAAGCATGTTGATGAAATGTGCCGTAATCCAAAGTTCCGTGAGGGTACTTTGAGTGAAGTCAACGGATGGCTCGAGTCATATACGAAGGCTAACCCTAAAAACAGTGCATATGTGTTCTGTTTTGATCACAAGGCCCCAGGTTGGTTCTTATTGTTATTCAAGGTTAACGTGAATACTCCAATCACAACTTGGCACGTGAAGACCGAGTGTGACGGTTACAGACTCAAGGGATTCTCTTACCCAAACATGTTACGTCTTTGTAATGGGTTTAAACAAACATTCAAGTCCTATGTCAAGAACATGAATGATAAATCCAGAGGTCCATCTTCCAGGGGACCAGGTGGTGCTCCTGCCAACGGTGGCCACCCTGTTGGAACCTATGGAAGTTATGGATTCTAAAACAAAGATGCTGTATTATAGTTATTAAGTATAATCATATTTTTTCACTTCTTTTTGCTTATGAAGAAAAGCAAGACAAAGAATTAACACAAAAGAAAAGAAAACAAAAACTACATAAAAGCATATAATGATGATAAATAAAAAAATGACATTGTATAATAAAATATTTTTAGTATTCCAAATTGTACCTACTGTATAGTGGAACTCTGACTTTTATCGCTTCTCTTTGCAACTCTTAACTTTGATCTGTAACTATCACCATCTACGTAGCATCCCATTAACCATCTATCTCCACCATTTCTGTCAGAAAATTCGTTTCTCGAGTGCAACACCCGACGGTTATCAAAAATTGCACAGGATCCTTCTGGCATTTTCACTTCATACTGGTTCTCTGGCATTTTCAAATAAGTCTCAAAGAGGGCGAATGCCTCCAAAAACTTGGCAAATTTTCTGGCGTCTGAACCTTCCACACAACCTCTTTCGAAAGGGCCTTGGAATGGTGGCGAGTAGTTAACTTCCTTAATTTCGCCTGTGAGTGGATCCTCCACAATCAATGGCCTTGTATAATAGTAGTATTCATTATTATTGTCATAGTGGAAAGTAATTGGGAATTCACACAAGACTTTATAGAATTCCTCGTCGATTTCCTTGATAATTTTGGCAATCTTGAAGGAGTCTGCAAAAATATTCTCACCACCTGTGGTAGAGTTATCAATGAAATGAAGGAGTTGCAAACCTGGAGGGGACTCGTAATAAAGCAAATCCATGTGAAGAGGCAAGAAAGTATCCGTATTTGCAATATTTTTGGCCTCTCTTTCGTTTTTAACGTCAAAGAGAGTTCCGTAGAAGGTCTTTTTGATATAGCCAAACTGATTCGCCAATTTTGCAACTGGCCAGATGTGAGAATTCTCTTCATTCATAACGGTTTCAGTCGGTTTTGGTATATTGTCAACAAAGGATAATCCAAATTTGTTTAGATTATTCAAAGTTTGTTTGAATCCTTCTCCACTTGTTTCGAAGTATTTATCGTAGCTCATGTGGAGCCCACCCAAGGAAGCAGTCAAATCAGCTTGATTCCAGTACACTTGTTCTTTGGTGAAGAATTTACCCTCTAGCCTACTCTGAAGATCCTTGTGCTTCAACAAGAATTGCTTCAGGTACGTAGACTCAACTCTGCTGTGCCACGTTGACCAGATCACGACAAGCTCGTCGTTCTCAATTCGAGGCTCAGACATCAAACCCTGACTGATTTGTGGGGTGCTGAACGATTTTTGTCGTGAGTACGGATCCACAGATTGTGGATGAGTGCAGGAGTCTCTGAGAAAGACATTGCTGTATGAGATAGGCTGGCCGTCAATTAAAACTTGGGTGAATTTGTAACTACAATCTCCAAGCTTGAGAGAGGAAGATGCACTGGAGGAGTAGTTAAGTTGAGAAGTCTTAGAAGACATCTCACCAAGTGAAGCCATGGCTCTGATTTTGTATTTGGAGTTACGACACAATGAGCTCCTTATCATTCTTTTAGAATTGTGACAGCTGTGGCCCACAGATATTACTCCAGGTGATCAATAAATCAGATCAAGACCAAAGAGAAGCTTTTGTGTATGTTTTGCAATGTGGGACGATTGAAATATTTTGTGGGGACGATCCCGAGGGAAATCGAAGGTCTCGAAGTCGCCAAAAAAAAAAAAAAATCGGCTGGTGACACCCGCGAGATTCGAACTCGCGCCTCCGGAGAGACCAGGACCTTACCCTGGCGCCTTAGACCAACTCGGCCAGAGTGCCAGATAATATCCGATTCTGAAACAGAAAAATTCCGAAGCTGCCATACCAGTAATGGAGCCTCTGGAGCCAAGTTACATGCAAAGATAGATAAATGTGCCATTCAGCAAGGTAAACCGATGTAAAGCTACCATTCCAAGAACAAGAAGGCAAAAATGTTAACCATTAGTTTGCAGCAGAGCCTTCATTAATAGAGAATACCCAAGAAGTATGTGGAAAGTATGTCCACATTATATCCTGCTATTGTAATTATCACGGGATTCACTCAAACACCACACTTGCCTTGTCAATCCCTACCTACGACACTACAACAGATGAATAATTCAATGGATCTCTATATTGTTCTCTAAGTTGTTTTTTTCTCTTTAAAATAAGTCATATAAGTTAACCTTTAAGATATCATCCACAATGGTCTTACCAGCGGCAATAACTTCTTCGTCTTGGTATCTTCTTCCGGATAATTGGAAACCTACTGGTGCACCAACAAAGTCCTTAGGGTTGTAACCCAGGGACTCCAATTCTTCAAGCTCACTTCTGTACTTGTAGCTGGCATGGTCAGGTCCCCAAACATCAATTTCTGGATCTTGGAATATACCGGTTTGGAAGGCCAAGGTTGGCAAATCCAAGATGTTGAATAAAGAGGTGTAAGACCAGTTGTAAACTTCTTCAGATTTTGGTGCAACGTTGTTGTATGTTGGACTCAAGATGAAATCAACCTTGTTGTCGTTCAAGTAGTCGGTGTAAGATTGTCTCAATTTATCTCTGATAACGTTCAACTTACGGTTTTCGGCAACTTCGTAAGCCTTGGAGCCCTCACCGTAATTCAAGTTCCACTTGGTAAGCTTGACCAATGGCTCACCAGATGGTGCCAAAAGTTCCTTTTGCATATAGTTACCATCGCAATTGTACATCTTGTGGACAGTTTCGTATGCAAGCTTAGTGTCAATAGGGTCGAATTTCACAACCTTAACACCAGCGTCTTCCAACTTCTTAACGACTTCCTTCAACCCTCTTTGAATTGGTGGGGATGGCTTGACTAAACCGTCGTCGTAGATGACAGCGATAGTCAAAGATTTGGGACTTGGCTTGGCAACTTCTCTCCATGGAAGTGGGACAAGGGTTGCGTCCAAGGCTGCTGGATTACCTAAGTTTATGTAGCTTTTCATCCAAAGGTCAAGATCATCGATCGTTCTTGCAAATGGACCAGTGACAGCTATGACACTTTCCTGACCCGAACCACTTGAAATACCACCGCTACAGGAGATTCTCTTGGCAGTTGGTCTCAAGCCGTGACATCCTGAGTAGGCAGCTGGGGCTCTAATGGACCCACCAATATCACTTCCGACACCAATGCTGGAAGCACCAAACCCAACAATGGCACCTTCACCCGAAGATGAGCCACCAGAAGATAACTTCATGTTGAATGGGTTGTGGGATAATCCGGTCAAGTTGTTGTTCGAGTCAAGGTGCATCAATGTTTGAGGTTGGTTAGTTCTGACGTAGAAGACAGCACCCAAGTTTTCCATAACTTGATTAGTAACACCATGTGCCTCTGGAATATTGGTAAGCTTGGCCACGTATCCACCGTGAGTGATCTTGTCCTTGTAGTTCATTTGCTCTTTCAAAGAGATAGGTAAACCGTGAAATGGACCGATGAGCTTGCCATGTTCCTTGAAGTACGCGTCTAACTCTTCTGCTCTCTTCAAACCTTCGTCTATGAATAAATCCATGGCACAATTGGTGAATTGGTGCGCGATGATGGTTCTGTGAGCGTATGCCTTTAAAACTTCAACGGCAGTCAACTCACCCTTACCCAATTGCTCAATCAATTCATGAGCTGGAGTGTCTGTGATCTTGAACTCCATTTCGCTCAATAATTTTTCTTCATACAAGTACTTGACTGGGTTGAAAGAACTTTGCTTGAGGTTTGCGACAGTGTCAGGTAACTTCACAGTGTACTCTGGCAACACACCGGCCTCCAAGTCCTTTCTGTACTGTAAGACTTTTGGCAACCAATCCTTTTCATACTTTGCCTTATCTTCGTAGCCTGCGAAGTCTTCTGTGGTCAAGAAATCAGTGTATGAGACGCCCATTGTGTGGTTACGTTATCCGATTATGTAAGTAAGTGATTTCTGAAGCAGTTTGCACGATCTAGCGTGATTAGAAAATGAAGTGAGAAGTGAAAAATGTGTTCTGTTGATTCAATTGACCTTTTCTTTTTGTAAGAGAAAGTAAATAATTTTGACAACCAAAGTGCTGATTTATAAGAGGAAAGAGAGAAACGAGTCAACGTTGGCGCCAAAATGGAGTTGGTTCTCCGCATTATATACAGAAATTTCATTTTTTCGCAGTGATAACAGATCCGCTTGCAGTTTCCCTAAACGGGGTTCTTAGCGGGACCCTCGAAAGTAGCGACCTGGTGCCGAGAAAGAAAAATAGAGGTCGAATAATAGACCTGCATATACTCCCCGATAGACCTGAAAAAATGGCCATTCGCGAGTGCCCTGTGAAGGTGTGTGTAGAAGATGTCAATCTTCAGGACTCTACTACCATGCAAGATGAAAAGTTAAGAGGAGACACTTTGCACCTCTTATCATTGCACGTTCTGCTTGAAAGCGATAAGTTATCTGATTTCATTACAAGGAATTCGATCCGAGATGTAGTTGTAAATTTCTATAAACTCTCATATGCAAGTTATCTATCAATCGAAGGAAATGGATCTCCCCAATCTGCTGCATAGATAATGAATTGTGTCATTCTTCATTGAATAATTTTTTTTTTTTTTTTTCACTAATTTTTTCCATTTTTCATGTTTCAAATCAGCCACATATCGCCATAATACTTCCATAAGTCAACATCTGATTGTTGAAACTCAATGAATGTACCTTCAAGTAAGTTCTCAGCAAGTCCATGCGCTGCTTGTGCACCAATACTCAGGTAGGAACACCACAACTTGCCATTGCAGTACCCTTCGTTTACCCAGCCGTAATCTGGCTCTTGTAGAAAATTCATATGGCGAAGTAACAGGAATGGGGGAAGAATTCCGTGCTTGATCTCGATGGCACCGGAGTAATACTCTGTGAACTCCTCTATGCTCTTTATGAATGGGAATCTTCTCACCTTAGTCTCATACTCCTCCTCCATGTTTATCTTCTCTGAACAAAATTGGAACCCACTACCATGTATCCATTCTAAAGAATCTTGCAACTCGTTGACATGTCCTGTGTGAGCCGCACAGATTTCTCGAGCGTATGCAGGATAATTAGGAGTCTCTTTGCCTACTCCGGCTGCAAAATGTTCATTTAACCCAAGTGGGGCTTCCATGTCTCCAGAAACCAAAACTGATAACCACCAGAGCTCCTTCTCGCTAGGTACTCTGGATGTTACAGGAGAGAAGAGCCCCATATGGATCATTGTTAAAATAGAAGCAAGATGTATGTTTTTGTCCATTACCACTAGCCCATCGTCCATGTAGTGGTACAACTGGCCGCTCACATATTCACTGTCCATGAACCCTGATGATTGGGGCAACTCGAATCCGAAAACAAAATTATCAATAACGGAAGGCATGATTTTTTCGAAGAATCTAATGTCCGACAATGATCTTCTCCGGTTATCTACCTTTCCCTTATAGAAATGGACTCCCGTGTCCATGTACATTTCGGAGTTGAAAAAGTACTCTGGGGTTTTCAAAGGAATAGTCTTTGTGTCGAGGTACACGAATTCCTCAAAGGAGTTGAAGAGGGCAGCCAAGAATTTCACAAACTTGACATTGGAGTCGTCTTCCCCTTGGTCGACACCAAATAGTTTATCCCTATACTTTTCGTGAATGGCCAGCTTTATATCGACAAACCACAATTCCTGAACTGGTGGACCCAGCTTCCTGTAGCTTCTAGAGAATTGATCAACAACGCTCTCAAAAGAGTGAGGAAATGAGGTCATTTCTTGCCTTGCACTTTCTGTTAACTTTGCAATGAATTGTTTATCCAACAAGTCGCTATTGTAGACGATTTGAATAGGGTAGACGTTATCCGTTGCTCTGAGCAACGAGATTAAGTGACGTGCTTCTTCAGCATTGTCATTTGACACGTACATCACGATACCCCTTCCATTCATACCTTTTTTCATGTTTGAAAGGAAGCAGGACTTGTTATCGTTGGTGAGCTTAGACTTGACCTTCTGTGAACTACGACCGTTGTGAATGGTTGCATTTCTAGGAGAACTGACAAGCTGCGATTCCCTACCACCACTGACATACGTGGCCATTCTAGGAAGTGCGTGAAGCACTTCTCCATCCCATCTTCTGTACGTTGGAACAGACCGGGAGAGCCACTTGTATATTCTCGATTCTAAGGTTGCACAAGATTTTATCTGCGTTTCGGCGAAGGAGAAGCTTTCTCTCAAGTCTGACACATCCTTTGCTTGCGATACATCCTCATAGTCATCGAAAGCTGCTCCTATTCTTTGCTGCTTATTCACAAATCTTTTCGTAACTTCATGATTTAGCGTATTTTCGTTGCTCAAGTAGCATTTATTGTAGATGCGCATATGACTCAAATGGTTGACCAAGTTTTGCTCGTTCAACATATTTTCATTCCAAAGGCTGTCGAATGAGTCTTTGACTGCAGCCGCGATAGCCTCGGGCAGGAGTTCCACAGGCTTGATTCCGAGATCGATGGCAAGCTTTTGAGCTGTCACAGAGGTGTATATTCTAGAATAGGTTCTAAAATCAAGGGATATGGATTTATCGTTAAGGGAGATGTTCTTGTCGAGCGGGTCCAAGTTCCATTCAGGATCTAGCTGGAACAAGGTGCTGAAGTACAAGTCACACCGATCTTCGAAGGGTAAAGAGACCACAGTACTCGCGTTGTACTGGTTGAAAATCGTATCGTATACCAAGGAATGGGAGTCATTGACACGAGGATTCCGAATTTGATTTGCTTTCATGTACAACTGCACCAAGGGTGACTCCAAGATCGATGCATCGCTGAGTTGGGACTGGTACTCGAGTCGCGTGTCCGGTATTACCGAGCTATCTTCGTTTAGAAGAAGAGTGTAATCGAACTCCCAATTTGAGTACGAGGCTCCATCGCTATGGGCAAAGCCAATGTAGGTGAAGAGGGCGATGCAAAGAAGACCTAGAGTTGCAAAGATTCCCTGCAGCCTCCTCCTATCCTTGCCTCTAGCCCGTTGGATGAAACCATTGATTTGCCGGGAGAATTCTTCCATGCCTCACAGAATAAGAAATCCTACTCGAAATTTGCAGAAGTAAGGGCGGCGTTCTAGTTCGACAAGAATCCTTCTACTGATGTATTTGCAGTCGATCTCCACAACAGAGTTAAAAAATGGTACCAGAAATGCAAAACACCAGCCAACACCTCAACAGATATACCGTGTGATCCCCATCGATACCCGCCAAAAAATTATTATCCACCCAGCCCTGGCCCTCTTTGTTCAAAAATCAAAGCTCGTAAGGTTGCAGGCTCTACATAGTGGACTCCTTCGCAAAAAAAATTTTTAAGCTTTATTTTTTGAAGTTTCTATTTTTGACCCCTCTGAGTGCATATCTGCTTGACACATTTTAGGATTTGACAGGCTCTTGATCACATATAAGGTAGACAGCGTGCACAGAGCGAGCTTGCCACAGTAGTAATAACATATAGGAATGGTATAGAACAAGAATGAAAGCTAACTGAGTATCTTGATGCTAGTGAAAGCATTCCTGTGGATGAGTCGTAACGTATGTGCTCTCTGTCACGTAACCGCCCACCTACCGGGTGTCAATTTCTGCGATACGTGTCTCAGAAACTATACCCGCGAGGCTCGATAAAAAGAAACCCCCGTAATTGGAGCGTCGCAGTTATGTCATGTTATTTTTTAGAGGCTCTATTGTGCCATGGAATTTGCTTTTAGCGTAATTAGAGTAATTGGTCTTCCATCCATATTCTGTTTTAGTCCATTTGGCATTATTTTCTAGGGCTGTCTGCGGTGTCCAGTTCGAGCTGACAGTGTTGACAGGCTCCTTTGGTGTATTATTATTTTTCCTTTTATTCTACTTTAGTGGACAAGAGCAAATTAGTAATTCCGGTAATGCCAGGGCCACAAAAAAAAAATAAAGAACGCCCCACGACCGAATTGTTGTCGAACATAGCCATCCCCTTGTTGTTTTCCATGCTGAAGAATAAAATGTGTATCGACCAGCAGGCTGTTGAACATTCTAAATATAAATGCACCCCTGCTTATCTCAGCATCTATTGTGTCGGCGTTCTACAAACCAAAATCTCTCTGGCAAGACTTTGAATAAATGGTTCAAATAAATTATACATTGTACATACATGTGCCTCCGTAATGGGAACCTGTGGTCAGTCAACTTTTCCGAATTGAAATGTCTAGTTTTTTGTTTTAGTTTCTGCATGGAACCTAACTGGGTTTCTGTTTTTTGCTGACTCTCGCCAAGTAGTGCGAGTATAGTTTTTTGAAGAAACCAGAAACAACCTCCCACTACCAGTTTATTATTTTGTTGCTTTGTTTTCTTTTCGTTTTGTCTTTTTTTTTTTTTGTCTTTCTTTTGTTTAGCTGTGATACCCATCCGAACTACTCATTACCAACCCAAATATCTCCGTAGTAGTCAAATAAGTCCACCGACTTTGGATCAAATTCTATAAATGTACCCTTTTGCGTAGTATCGCCACCAGTCTCAGTCATACCACCAATTCTATCATAGGCACACCAAAGGTACGAGTTACAGTATCCTCCGTCCATATGCCATGCTTCCTTTGGTTCTCCAACGTTGTTTTCACACAAGGTTTCTAATTTGTTTTTGAATGGTGGAATGATGGCATGTCTAAGTTTCATGGGCCCCTTATAAAGCTTCTCCATGGCCTTTTCATCCTTGAGCTTTTTGTATCTTCTTTGCTGTTCAAACTCCTTCTTATAATCAAGCCTATAAGCTTGGCCACAGAATCTGAATCCTGAATTGAACCAAACCAATGTCTTTTTATCTTCACCGTTGACGTGACCTGGGTGTGCTGCACAAATTTCCCTCGAGAGGAACGACTTTGTCGTTCCGTCACCCCTTTCATCCGTAGGGGTTTCTTCTCCAAGCGAGGCAGCAAAGAAATCATTAAAGTAGAAGTTTTCTTCACCTGAAGTCAAAAAGGCCAAAAAGAAGATTTCCTTGTCCCCGTAAACTCTACCAGTGACAGTTTGTAAAAAGTTCATCTGGACCATCATCATAACAGAGTTAAAGTGCAAGTTTCTGTTGATCATCACCAATCCACTTTCCATGAAGTAGTACATACCTTGGAAGAATTCATAGTTGAACGATTTCTGGGAGATGATTGGAATGTTGAATAAGGCTTCATCAACAATAGAGGGGGTGATCTTCTGGAAGAAGGTGCAGTCGGCATCTGGCCTGAAATGTGGGGCGGCACGGTCCTTGTAGAAGAAGGCCCCCTTTTCCTTATAATTCTTCAAGTTGAAGAAATACTCGGGGTTTTGAACCATAACGGTGTCTGCATCAACAAGCATGTACTCTTCGAATGAATTGAAAAGCGCGGCGAGGAACTTGTTACCAAAGCCGCCAAATTTACCCTTGTACTTATCTTGAACAACATTGTGCACGTTGACGAACCAAACTTCTTGCTTTGGTAAACCATGATCCTTAGGATCCAAGTAGTTATCTGGGAAGTACTGCTTAACCTTATGGAAGGAAGTTGGAAGCGAAGAGAAGGGTTCTCTTGCGGCTTGCACAATTCTTCTCTTGTTTTCTTCAGACAATCCATCGTTGTAAACAATTTGAATAGGGTACTTGTTGTTGAGCGCTCTCAACAAATGGAGTTGTCTGATGGTTTCATCCACATGCTTATCAGCGATCGACAAAACGATACCATTACCATTGAGCAGGTTCTTGAAGCCAGTGACAAAACAATCCTTGTTGTTGTTTGTGAGCTTGGAGCGAACCTTGCCTCCCTTACCCTTACCGTCATGGGCTAATTTGTGCGAAGGGGTAAATGGAACCTTGCTGCTGATATATCTGGACATATCAGGTGGGGAATATAACTTGTCACCGTTCCATCTCTCATAAACAGGATAGACTCCGGCTAACCATGGGTAGATTCTGTTTTCCAAGGTGGAACACGACGTGAACGAATCAGTATGGAAAAGCTTGTCCTTTGGGCTTGTCTTCACCTTCGCTCCTGGCTCTTCATTGCTTACCGAGGTCATGAACTTGGTTTGCATGGCAATGAACTCGTCAATTGAGTTTTTTTCCATCTTGTTATCTCTAGTGACGTAACACTTGTTGTAGATTCTCAAGTGGGAGACGTAATCCACCACGGTTTGTTCAGTTTCCTGGGTCTTTTTCCAGAATTCCTTGTACTTTTCCTTCATCTTGTCTTCGAAATCCTGGTCCTCTTTCACGTCGTCCTTTTCAATCTCCTTTTCCTTGGCGATTTGCTCCTTCAACTCATCGGTCTTCTTCCTTTTGTAATCAGCAAACTTGAAGTCGTCCCTCATGTCCAAGGGCAAGTCTTTGTCTGGATTTAAGTACCAGTTTGGGGAGTGTTGGAACAAAGTAGAGAAGTACAAGTCACATCTTTCCTCAAAGTTCAAGGTGGACAACACGGTGCTGACATCGTGCTTGGAAAAGATGATATCGTAGACCGACAGATGCGCTCTGTGCTTTCTCAAGTCCTTGATTTTGTTCTTAGAGCTGAAGAGCTGGAGCGACAAATCGTTCAAGAGAGTCTCCTTCACCTTGGCGATCTCTTCCTTGTCTGTTTCCTCCTTACTCTTGCCTCCCTGTGGAGTGTCTGGGAACAATTCGGTTTGTTCGTATAGGGCGTCTTGGTACGCAAGATCGGATCTTCTCCTGTAGCTTTGGAGGTAAAGAGTAGAGATGGCTACCCATATTATGATAAGAAGCGATATGAACACCTTTCTCTTTGGACGCAGAAAGAAGGCTAGAACTTCCACAAACTTGGCCATCGTGAAGCGAAGTGTGAAGTGTGTGTTGGTTGGGTGGTGCTAGCTGTCAACTAGTTGATAAGTAAAGTCTGTCCCTTAGACTGGCAAAACGAGGGAGGTGAGATCGGTATAAAATTAGTCACTCAGATGCTATGCTATGCTAGTCTAGTCCAGTGTATATATATATATATATATATCTCCGGTGATACACACAATCGATAAACGTGATCCCTGGGAAGAGGCTGCTGAAATAAATATAAAAAACTGGCTGAATACACAAAAAACGATCCCAAGCACTTGATTATAAAGCACACAAGGGAGTTATGGATATTTTCTTCAAAACTTGCAAAAAGAAAACGCAGAAAAGAAAATAACACGAATTGTTTAGCCCTTAATAATTAAACTACTGGAAAATTTGAATTCACTATGTGCAATTACTTCAATATCGATATACGGTGAGGCCCTATGTTCCTTAAAAAAATTTGTATGCATGGAGGCAGATGTAATCCGGTGGAAATTTTTTTATTTTCTGGCCAGGTTTATTTTTTTTACAACTTTAATTACTTTTTCTTACACTTCAGCCAATTCTTGCATATATTGTTTGCACACTTGCAAGATAAGGCAGAGGGCGACTTGAGCTCATCCGCCAGATTCGACTGCTTTTGAGGCGATGGGGAGTGTCGAAAAAAAGACAGCAGAATCTGAACAATCAGATGATGGAAGGGGAGGGAGCGGAATGTGATAATGGGCTAACAAAAGCAGGAAGACGTAAGGGAAGCTGTTGGAATATATTAGCCAGGTTGCATTTTCATACTCGCTGTGGTAATCTTGAGTGATGTACCTTTTATTTTCGAACAATGTAGCACTGGTTCTTTTCCTCTATTAGGGCGCGATTATTTTTGGGAGTGAAAATGCTCAATATGGGCTTGCTCACCAGAGGGGGGGGCACGCCAGGAACACAGTCGCAATGAGCCGTTCTTTTCGCAACAAGCGCCATTTTGGGTGGGCTAACACGCGTTTGTACTGGTGTAACGTCCATGCATTGCTGTAGTATATCTCTTTGTTTGGTTGCGATAATAAACGCTCCTCCTTTTGCAAGTTTACAGAGAGAGAGATAGAGATTGTCTTAGAGCTGGTTTTTTTTTGAATCTTTTTTTTTTTCCATGCGCCCTGTCTCTTTCTTTTTTTTTTTTTTTTTTTTTTTTTTTGGCTTTCAGTGGGTGCTCACACTAAACGTTATGAAACCATAGCATTGCCCCCAATTCCGTCAATTGAACAATCACTAAGCTCCGTACTCTTGCTGCCACCAAAGAACCAGTGACATTCGCGATGGAGACGTGCTGCGTATCAAATTCACCACGTCCCCTAAGGCGAAATGACGCGATCTCCTTACCATACCAAGCAAAAAGTGAAAATTTTCACTCACTTCTGCTTGAGAAGATGGTGAAAAAATAACTTCTAAAAAAATATCTGCTGCTGCTTAGTAAATTCCTCACCTACATTTTATGCGCCCACACTCCTTGAAAAAACAAGAGCTTAAGCTTAATTTATGCCCCGAAAGGTTGGTAAGTCTTCTAATTATGGCAATGATCCGCCTATACCAAGCCTTTTGGTAGCCGCAAGGGAACTTTCCCTACGATCGATTCCAAACACTGGTTTGGAACTTGTTTGTTTTATTTTTTCCGTTATTTTTGACACCTCAAGATGGCTTCACGTCCGAAGACGCTTGCTCCAACCCTTGCAGCGGTTCGTTTACCGTGCTTATCTTGGACTACTTCGTATTTTTTTCCATATGATATTTTTTGCGAGCCAAACTTTAAGGTTTTTAGAAATCGACCCTGTGCTAGGCTTCCACTGCGTGCACACCACACACTACACACTAAAAAACACACATACTAAAACGATCACCTGGAAGCGGAGTGTTTTTTTCCGTCTGTTTCCGTTGCCTTGTTTCTTCTCTCTATCGTTTTTAAACTAAACGGCTTCTCGACAATAGAATAGCAAGCGTGCGTTGAAAGCCACTCCGTGTGGTTATCGCCCTATGGTTAGGGAATGCTGGGTTATGTAATTTTATGTAGGCAGGCGTGGTGGGCGTGGGCCATTTTCTGACGTGCCCACCTCAAAAGTTCCACGCTCGAGCAGATCCTATTTTTTTTCGTTTCTGCAGCGTCCGTATTTTTCGTATCCACCATGTCGTATTTACGGCGCTGATACATGGGGAAAACGCACACTAAACAAAAAATTGTGGTAGCACAACGCCCAAGGAAAATAATAAAACGATACCGCCAATACAGGTGATATGGCCACCAGGTGTGGGAGCTTATCATGGGCATATATCTACAAGTGGGCTTGTTTTCCATGATGTGTTGCCACAATCTACAATCTAAAAAGGATTTCTCGATAATTCATTTATTTTGATATGCAGTACTCGGAAACCGCACAGCGGTAACAAAAAAAAAAAGCATTCCAGGCAAGTGTTGCAGAGATGGAATCAAATCAATTCTTGTAAAACTTGTATGTGAGCGTCGTTAAGCTCAGACACAATACTTAGGCAAAACAGCACACTGAATCGAATCAAACGTAAAGGCAAATAAATAGGTAAATGGCAAACGACTGGAAAGGCTAGCAGTATGCAATTGTAATAAATAAACAGTAAAAGATAACTGGGAAAAAAAGCTAGCAGGATGCAACAATAGTAATCAATAATAAATAAATAGCAAAAAGCAAGCAAATAAATAAATAATAGGTAGCAAAATTGAATTTGCAACAATAAATAGGTGGAGGAGGAGTGCAAAAAGTAATCAATACTTTGAGCTCCCCTTCTAAAAATCAAGCAAATGAATGCGGTTGGGACTAGCCCGGAGTTTGGTGGGTGGGAAAGATTCGGAGTGGATGATGCATGTTAAGTTATTAAGAATCAGTTTTTTATTTCCATCGACACGGTTAAAGTACCCGGCAAAAGCGTGCAATGCACGCATGTATTCTGTCGGCTCATCTTTGATCTCTATCTGTATAAGTCTATTAGTAATTGTAGATGAGAGAGTGGGCACTTTAAAACAAGGATGTAACTGGATGCACAATAATATTGAGTCAAGTATATGAATGACTTAATGAATGAATGAGTGAATGAATGGAATGAATGAAATGCATGAGTTGGAAGGAAATTCCCGATCCCTTAATCTCTCTTCTTCTCCCGTCTGCCTATGAACTTTCTTGTCCACTCATAGTCAAGCTTCCAGGGGCTCTGGACTTCCTTGAACTTGAAGGCAGCAACCTCTCTGGAGCTCAACTTGCCGATGGTGTGACGTAAGACAAGTCTGTAGCAGAATGTGAAGCATTCGATGAGGGAGATGGTGAAGA
The DNA here is from genome assembly GCA_029581775.1 of Dujonia boleticola. Lineage (NCBI taxonomy): Eukaryota > Fungi > Ascomycota > Pichiomycetes > Serinales > Debaryomycetaceae > Dujonia > Dujonia boleticola. Next base: position 600,999 of record JARGRU010000017.1, read on the forward strand.
TAGGAGTGAGTAACAAAATCATCAAGTTGCGGCTGAAGACAACGATGAATTGTTCCAAGCGGATGAATTGCTCAATTTGGGCCTGGCCGATTTGAGAAATGGCGTTAACTACGAGAGACATCTTTTTGTGTTGTTGTTATTATTATAGATGTGATGAAACGTGGGTGAGTGGTGATGGTTCTTTATGATTCACTTACTATGAAGGTTTTGTGTTGAAGTGAAAAAAAAAAAAAATATAAAAGTTAAAACTTTGTAAAGCAACTTGACCAGAAGTTGTTTAGATGCTAGCTTGCGTGAGAAGCGGTAAGTCTTCGTTAGTTTGGGATGATATCAAACAGAAGATGCACTAGGGGTAAGAAAGTGTCGAACACGAGGCTAGGGGTCTCCTTTTATAAAAATTAAAAAATATGGAAGGAGGTCCAAAAAATTCTTTTTTTTTATGGTTATAATATGAGGATCCGAGGACGGGGGCTAGCTGCTGCGGATAACTGGAACTTTCTTTTTTTTTTTTTTAAGATGTTTCTTTTTTCTTGTAAATCTTGTAACACGATCGGAATTTGTAAGATTTATGGCGAGATTATAGGAGAGCTGTAGGATGGTAGAGGAGGTGAAAGGGAGTCCTAATGCCAGTGTGCGTGGGGATCCCCTTTAATTTATATTACCAATCAACCCTCATATGACCACCTTCTAATTTAAAGTAAACATTGCTCAGATAAAAAAAATTAACGCAATTCAAAAAAAAAAAAGAGGCTACTGATAAACTCACGCAAGTGGCTCTAAATCCAGTCCATACAAAAAAGAAACATAGCGAGGAAAAACAAAGTTTGGCAGCCATTTAAGCTTTCCGATCTGGTCCTGGAGGCGTCCTGAAATAGAATACCTATTGTTCTTTCCGAGAGTGAAGATACTAAACATGGGAGATCAGGTCGCCTTGACCCGCGCTCGAAACCAGATTTAACCCTAAAAACCTTACATCTGGTATTCCTCGGGTGTGTGAATACCAAGGAATAGCGTGTGGTGTTTGGCGTGTTAAAAGAGCGAACTCCCAAGCCCAGCTGGTGGGAGCGAGAAAAATAAAAAAGAATTCACTCACTCACTCTTTTGTTTTTTTTTTTAGCTTCTCTTTGTCTAGGCATGGTGGTAACATCTGATGTGTTTGTTATTAGCTAGCGATATTAGGCAATTTCCAAGAATCTGATTAACCAGTTGTGTCAGTTTTTTGTCATGTTATTGTTTCCCCCCTGGAGGCTCTCTCTGGATTGAGCTAAGAAGTGGTCAAAACAAGAATCTAGTTTTAAACTTTCTGGTATGTACAATGATGAACTCTTGAATTCACCTTATCTACATTACCTGAATATCAAAAGAAGAGAAAATTCTAATCCTAACTGAGTATATACTAACCAAATGCGTCTACATGGAATGAGGGTTAATCCCCCTACTCACTCTACTACCATACTGCCCCAAACACCAATGAGGGTCGTTCCTCCGCGCATAAGTAGCCAACCTTGCACGTCAACCCCACAACCCCCTTTCTCTGTCTGCCCTACATTCCATTCTCGAGCCCTTAAATGGTGTGAGAAGAATGGTTTGTAGACTCTCGATGAAGGAGATGAGATGTAATAATAATAATAATTTTTTTTTTCTCGTGCTCGCTTCATAATATTTTTTTTTTTTTTTTTTTTATTTTTCACAACCAATTTTTCATCGTGGCTTCCCTAATTAGACTTATGGAAAGCAAATGTCCGTGGTGGTAACCAACCAAAAAAAGTGTGTAAAGCTTGCAACCGACAATGCCTGGCTTCATCCCAATGAGAGGTACGAATGCATAAATGTCGCTCAGTCTGTTTTTTCTGTTACTTTGTATTATTTTTTTTTTCACGCTTTAACAGCTAATGCAGGGGAAGTGGGGATGAATAATAAGATACAAGTACATGAGTGTAATAACATCCCTATTTTGCAACACATTTCGTGCCACTCCAGCAAAAAAGTTAGAAGTGTAATTCAATTTCAAGTCCGAGCCCTCCCGGGACCAATTCAAGATAACCATTTTCCTGTGGATAAAGCAACAGAAGCGTGCAGCTAGTGCATATTGACTCCGTGCACATTCCTCTTCAGATACTGATCAAACTTTAAATCTATGTGTATTGCGACTCTCTTATCTACATGGGTAAGGTACACCCGCGGCAACTTAAAATAAAAAAGTTCCACACTCACTAAATTATTCTTTCAAAAAGGCTCAAACCACAGGGGTCCTAATAATCGAAACGCTTCGTTACTGTGCGTGCACCTGTCAACCAATATGGTATTTAGAGCAACCGAGAGCATCTGACGTTAAGAAAGAAAGCCTAAAATACATAGTTACGTAATGCGAGTCCCTACAAGCAGAGTCAAGGTTTGCCTTGTATTGTTTGTCTTTTAGATTAGCCTTTCCTTGGTGAGTGGTTCTAATAACCTTAAAACAAGGCTTGTTGATAAAGTTTCAGATTTTTCAGGCTTTTGCCTAATTTTGAACCACTGGTGTGTAACATTTTCAGTATTGTGTTTGTTTATTGTGCTGCAATTGCAGTTTCGTATCCTATTGTTGCGTAATTGCGCTAAACCTGTCTCTCTATAGAAGTGGATGTGTTATTTTTTTACGAATAAACTAAATGTATCAGCTCTTACGTAGCACCGCTACTCTTTCTAGATTCAATGGTCTGTGAAACCACATCAAAGAACTTATCTTCTACTTTAGGCAACGGACCCAGAAAAAGATCTTGTGTTAACGTCAGCATACATATACCTAGTGTTAACCTTTACCGTTGAGTAGATACATTTAGAGTTCTTCTCCACATCTGCCTAATTTCAGATTACTCTACCCCTTACTGTCAAACGTTAATACAATCAGTGTCTGTCTTGTACCTTTTCACATATTTGAAGCCTTGTATTATTGTTTTGTGCCCTCCTCCTCCTCTCCTCCTCCTCCTCCTCCTACTCTTCCCCACACCACCTTGAATGTGCAATGGACTCTTTTTAGTGGAATATGTATGACACTACGGAGGCTTGCAGCTTGCAATAGACCATGGCCCCAGCCCAATTGAGCTGATTGCCAATCTCGTACTGCTGACAATCGAATTCAGACACTACGTCTCGATTATACTTTTAAGTCGCCTTGCCTAACTTCTCTTTGAAAAGCCTTTTTTTTCATTAGACAAAGTACAATCGCCTATTACCCCCAAGATTAACGAACTTTTCAAGGGATAGAAAAAAAAAGGTAACTTCTACCGTGGGGGAGAGGCGGTCATTCAAGGAATTTAGAAGAGTTGTTAAAGCTCACGAAGTTTAAGCAGCTGTGCTTTCCTCTTTCTCTTAGGTGGTATGATTCAGTGAAAGAAGCTTGCTGGGAATCATCCATCCAAGATTCTTGCTTATATCGATACATATCCATCTGTTAAATTTTCAGAAAACCAAAAGGTAAGTAATTCTACACTTTTTCATCTCTCTGTAAACACACACACGCACACATATATTTATAAACATATACATGTATTCGTATAATAATTAGTTAGAGGTCATACTTAGTTACTAGCTTGGATCAAATTGCGATTTGCCAAAGACCCAGTGATTCTTGATGGGGCTGGTTCTTTAATGTTGTAATCGTATTGCGAAACAGAAGCTTTGTCATCTTCGGCATCTTTTTCGGAGGGCTTCTTTCCATACCCACCCCCACCTGGCGTATTGATGATAACACGATCGCCCTTGGAAACTTGAATGGTACACTTACCTCCTAAGGAGACTTGCCTGTACTCTTTAGGGTTTGTGATACCTTTCCTGAGCCAATAGTTTAAGCCCCTTGCTCCATCGGCTCCGCCCAATAACCCAAATGGTGCTAATGCTCTTCTCTCCATAAGACAAGAAACTTGCAAGTTTTCCAAGGTGAATTCAATTTCTCTCACAACACCGTCTCCGCCTCTAAATAACCCTTCACCTCCCGAGCCTTGTCTGATCGAATACTCGTGAAGGATAACTGGGTATCTCTTTTCGAATATTTCCACGTCAGTCATACGGGTATTAGTAGTGTGACATTGCACCACACTCTGTCCGTTCCAAGTTGGACCAGCTCCTGATCCGCCACAAATCGTTTCATAGTATCCGAAGGAAACATTTTTGGATGTATCGTTGATACCAAAAGTGAAGTTATTACAGGTACCCTGAGAGGCAGCAGCAGCTTGGAATGCTTTCAAAATAACATCAACAATTCTCTGAGTTGTCTCAACGTTACCTCCAACGACTGCGGCTTCATAGGAAGGCTCTAATACAGACCCCAACCTTGTAATGACATTAATAGGCTTTAAGCAACCGTTGTTCAAGGGAATGTCAGTACTAATCAATGATCTGAGAACGTACAAGACTGCAGAGTACAAGATGGCCTTTGGCGCATTCAAGTTACCGTAAATTTCATCACCAGATTTCGAAAAGTCAAAAGTGGAATCACCGGTTTTTGGATCGATTTCGATCTCAAGAGAGATTGGGGTCCCGTCATCCAAGTAATCAATGGCTCTCAATGGGTTACCTTGGAATTTGGCATGTGCCTCTTTGAGTAAATTTCTAACCGATACTTCCGCGGTATTCTGAATACCTTGCATATACAAGTTGATGATATCGTATGTAAAGTCATCAATCAACTTGTTCAACAAAGAGATCCCCTTGTAATTGGCTGAGACCTGTGCCTTCAAGTCGGACAAGTTATCATTAAGAGTTCTAGTTCCTGAACAGCCTGGGTATTTAGCAGGTTCTTCCAATAATAACTTTGTGATGCCCTCTTCGTCGAATTTTCCATTGCTGCACAACTTGTGCGTAACAATTGCGGCACCTTCTTGGAAGATAGTCTTGGAGTTTGGTGGCATACTACCTGCAGAAATGGAACCAATGTCTGCATGATGGCCTCTGGAGGCAGTCCAAAAGATAGGAGTAGTTGTATTTGGTAAGATAACCGGTGTTATCACAGTGATATCAGGCAAATGACTTCCACCAGCCATAGGGTGATTACTAACTAATACATCACCTGGCTGCAACTTGCCCTCCCAGAGCTTCATTTGAGCCTTGACAGCGAAAGACATGGCACCCAAGTGGATTGGCACGTGGGGTGCATTCGCAACCAAATCACCATTACCGTCGAAGATAGCACACGAGAAATCAAGACGTTCCTTTATGTTTGTGGAAATGGAGGTTTGTTGCAAAGTCTTACCCATCTGTTCAGCAATAGACATGAATCTGTGGCCAAACACAGAAAGCTGGATAGGGTCCACCACGGTCGATGAGAGTGTACCCGACAAGGTATTTTCGGTAGATACTTTGATAAGAATATGATTTGTAAGAATTGTAGCCTCAGAGAAGGGTTCAACAAGAATTGTTTGAGTGTCGTCTATGATGATAGCGGGGCCCTTGATGGTTGATCCCTTTGCAATCTTGCCAATTTCAAACACAAGTGAATCGGTCCAGCCAAGTTTCTCGACGTAGATAGACTGGGTACCAGATGAAGTACTAGTATCTACTAGGTTAGTCTTTGTGTTTTCAAATTCTTCGTATGGGTTGTGAGCAGCTTTATCTTGACTTTGAACAATCAAGAGCACTTGTATGTCGTCAACCAATACTTTTCTATCCATGCTGAATCCGAATTCAGCTTGATGCCTATCCACGAATAACTTTGCAGCATCATACTTATTGGGCAATTTGGGAATCAACAAATGAGTATCGGAACCCTTATATTTCATATTAAGATAAACCTCCAATTTGGTACTGAATTGAGTCAAATGTTGGTCCTTATAGTCAGTGTAGGCGTCAGCAACTAGAGACTCGATTTTCAGGTCCAATTGTTTGAAGTTTTCTTCCTGAAAGATCATTGAAAGCGGGGTCTGCTTTTCAATCACTATATCGGCCAAGTAGATCCCGTAGGCAGACAATAAGGAGGAGTATCTATGGATTGACACGTCAGAGATGCCCAAGTTTTTAGCCAAGGAGACGGAGAATTGACCACCAGAGCCACCAAAGCAGGCCAAGTTGTGGTCAGATGTGTTGAAACCCTTGGCTTCTGTGAGCGTCCTGATTGGTCTACACATTTGTTCCACGGCAACCTTCAAGAATCCTAGGGCAACTTCTTCTGCAGAAAAAGGAGCCGAGTCCTCCCTGCTTTCGTTGATTTCCTTGGTCAATTCTTCAAACTTGACTTTAGTCAACTCAAAGTCTAACCCTTGGTCTTGGTTGGGACCAAAGATTTTTGGGAAGTATTGAGGCAATAATCTGCCAAGGAACAAATTGGCATCTGTAACAGTGAGTGGGCCACCCTTTCTGTAGCAAACAGGCCCAGGGTCTGAACCTGCCAGCTCCGGGCCAACAACAAACATTCCATTTTTCCAGAACAACATGGAACCACCGCCAGCGGCGACAGTTGAAATATCCAATTGTGGAGTTTGCAAGTTGACTTCACTCACCACCGTTTCGAAAATGTGCTCCAAGGTACCATTGTAACGGGAAACATCGGTGGAGGTACCACCGGCATCGAATCCGATGGTGGCCTTGCCCGTCTTGCTGTCGTAACAGGTTTCACCGAACCCAACCATACCACCGGCGGGACCGGACAAGATGGCCTTCAAACCAGTGAACTTGTACCAGGGACATAAGCCACCATTACTCTGCATGAACAATAACTTGTTCCCGAAGGCGTCGAGACCGCCTTCGAATCCAGAACCAAAGTTTTGCACGTATTCGTTTATGATCGGAGTCAAGTACGCATCTGCCACGGTGGAGGATGTTCTGTTCACCATGCCAATCATTGGCTGGAGGATATGCGAGACAGACACCTGGAACCCGATTTCCTTGGCGATCTCGGCAATTTTCAGCTCATGTTCCGGGAACACATACGAGTGGAGAAGCGAGATGGCGAGAGCCTTGACAGACCCTTGGTCGAACAAGTCCTGTAGTTGGGTCCGCACGAGCTCGTAATCTGGTTTCTTTATTACTCGTACGACGTCTCCGGTGATACCGCTTACTAATTGATCGTCCTCGTCGATTCGTATCTTGTCAGCGAGTTTGTCGCCGCCTCCCTCGGAGAAGGATTCAATTGTGACCCTTTCATCGATTTCAAGCACCTTCAGGTACAATTGGCCGAGTTTCTTTGCTGTCAAGTCGAAAATGTGTGGTCTTGTTTGATTGCCAATCTGCAAAACGTCTTTGAAGCCCTTGGTCGTGACTAAGCAGACGTTAGCCCCCTTTCTCTCCAAGAGCGCGTTCGTGGCCACCGTTGTCCCCATTCTGATCCCGGAGATGGAGTCGAGCTTAAGCTTTTGTGACTTTGGGATGGGGACACCCAGTGCCTTTTCAAGCACCCTTCTGATCCCTTCCGTGGGGGCGTCTTTGTAGTTCTTCGGATCAACTGAGAGTAATTTGAATACATAGTCATCCTTGCCTGGGATTTTAGCGATCACATCACAGAAGGTTCCACCTCTGTCGATGGCAATCTCAATACCCATACTGATCTAGATTGAGTATGTTTTTGTTTGGTAGTAGTGAGGTTTTATTACAAAAAGAGAGAAAGTCCGTAGCTTTCAAGGGCCTTGGTGTGAGGTTTAAATTATGATAGCACGAAAATTTCGAAACCTCAATGCTCGGAATATTCTTATCGAAATACCGAAAGATTGCGTAATGGAAGGGTTTTTAGCGAAAACGGCAAAAGTGCCTAAGAATACCGAGCATGCTGAGCACAATTGGTCGGATAGGCTACAAGAAGGAAGTCAATTGCAAGCAGTTCGACATCTTTAAGGTTTTAGTTGATGTGAAGAGTGGTAACTGAAATCCTACAAAGTTTCATAAAAAGAAATGAAATGAAAAGTGTATGGTTTAGAATGTCAAAAAAGAAAAGAATAAAAAAAAAAAAAAGAAACAGAGAAAAAAAATAAAATAATCAAGCAAACAGACAGGGTAAGTAGAAATCTTGGAGAGATCGTAAACTGAAAAGAAAAATGCAACAACGGGCTGATGAAATGCTAGGCCCGACATGCTGAAGGGCAGGAGCTCTCGCTATAGCACACAAATCGAAAAATAGCGTTATTGTAGAACACAAGCCACATGACGAATGTCACGCGCAGGGCGCTTCGCATAAGGGTTGTTTGCAATGTCAAACCATGGATTTGACTCGCTCTGCCGGACCAAAAAAAAGTCAGAAAATATGGAAAATACGAGAAGTAGAGCGAGCTGCCACCTAGGTGTACGAGAATGCACAACAGCCACCCTAGAGACACATACATGATGTATTGATAAGCATGCAAGTGGTTCATGTGCATGGTCACGACAAGTCATTTGAGGTTTGGGCCTTCTAGGCTTCTGGACTCCGCAACCCTGAAACTCCAGACAATTGATGCTGGACCAAAAGATTATCTGCAAAAGTAAAATAAGAACAAAGATAAAAAATAAACTAAGAATAATAAAAATAATAAATGAAAAAAGACCGGCCGTGCTGTTACCGAAATGCAATGTAGAAGATACCTTTACTTAGAAAATTAGCGGCTGCTGTGGCAGCGGGAGATGTGGGTTATTTCGGATTATATACCGTCTACTCGTGACAAGGTTAGCCCCCCCCACGCTAAGCGCATCGTCATCAAAAGTCGGAGTAGAAACTCTAATTTTTATTTTCCCACAAGTGAAAAGTTTAATTGATAGATGGCGATAAGAATAAAAAAAAGGAGCCTTCAATGAATTGTGACACCACGTCCACACCACTGAACGGGAATAACACTTTCGTACCTGAGAAGATGACTTCATCGAAATCATATGATTCCCCTCCACCAGGGTGTGCTTGCTATGAAATCAAAAAAGGGCACCGGACCGGAACCTTGGATCTGGAATGCCGAGAAACGAGAAACGAACACATAAAAATATTGACGGATATATGACTATGCCTCAGTAAGTAATTTATCGACTTTGATATACGAGAATGCAGTGTTAAAAGTCTAAATTTTCAGGACAAGGTGCCATCGTTGCAAGGCTCAGGAATTGACAGTAGGGCTAAACTAAACAATTGACATATCTCTGCTGATTCTTACCACAACTGAAAGGAAATTGCTAAACCTTAAAAAAAGAAATTCCTAAAAAGAGGAGGTTAAATTGCAGAATGGAAACGTCCATGCTTAAACCTGAACCTGGAAGATTTTTCCGGAGATATGGATGGAGTTAATAAGAGAGTACATATCCGGAGTTAATCGTTTGATGTGGACCTTCGGAACAAATACAACTAGGTTGCTGTAAAATAAATAGGTCCACATAAAGAAGGGCATCAACCTACTTAACCTGTAGCAGGCTTATTATCTGGAGCATCAGGGCATATGGACTAGACCAATTTTTTCAAAAAAATATCCACTGTAGCTGGCTGTAGCATGCAACAAGGATGTAATGCCTGTTTGGGATAGCGCACAAATTCTACACATTTTTGTCTGTTCCCCTCCTCTAACGAAGGGGACATCAACTCCCAAAGTGCTTTTATGTAGGTAGGTTGTTTAGCTTTTATTCAGATCCAGATGAAAAGCAAACAACCCTTTCTTCTGCAATTATTTTTTTTTCCTAATTCAATAGCGAGATACCTTAATTTGAAATAAGCCATACAAAATATTCGCACGAAAAAAAAAAATATTATACAAGGAAAAACCATAAACTTGAAAATGCACAGCTAACAGAAAAAATAATCCAGATGTTTTGACATGATAACAATACTACTAATAATAAAGTAAGAATAATAATAGAGATTACCTAGAATGTAGAAGGATATATTTTTTTCTTTTTAGTCAGCTCGCAAATGTGAGACGACAAAAAATAAAATATATACTAATGTATACGGAGGAATTTTTAGCCTTATGGTCCCTTTTCACAGTGAGACGGCTTTTAACTTTAAAAATTCCGGAGAAAATGTACCTGCTTTGTTTCTTTTTTCTTGAAACAAACAAATTCTTTGATTTTAACCCGCTATACATTCTTGGTGTCAAAGATAGGGAGCAATAATAAACTTGAAAGAGAAGCACGGAATCCTGAATGGAAACGCTGTGTGTTTTATCTTATTGTTGTACTGCATTCGCCAATCTGCTTGAAGAGGAAGCAGCAAGTCCTAAACGATAGATAAAATGGAAAAAATCACAGGGGAACAAAATAAAGACGATAAGAGCAGTCCAAGAATTGAGAAAAAATAAAAATAAAACTTGACAATAAGGCAACTGTGGCCGGTACATTCCATACGTTCCTTGTTCTATTCTGTATTTGTCAGTTGAGGTTGCATTGAGCTCTTGGGGTTTCATGTCGTTTAACTGACCGTATTTGATTACTCGTTAGAGCATGTAGGAGTGTTTGCTCTACAGCCTTTCTCACTGGCTTTCTTTTTTTTTTATTTTTTTATTTTTTACTTTTTTAATTTTTTTTATTTTTCTTTCTTTTTTTTCTTGACTCCAGTTCTTGAACTCGCTACCTACCAACGAATCTAATTTTTCACTATTTCGATACTCGTTTATTTGAGGATATCACTACATTGTCGCCAATAGGTGGAAGAGAATATGTAATTGCCGTGCCTCTAGCTGTCGAGATGCCTAAAAAAAGAAAGAAATTGGTCGCCTCGTAACATTTGACATCATGGAACGGTGTTACGATACCCCCACCACCACCACTCATTCTCTACATATGTACTATCATTAAAGAGGGCAGCAGCGAATCAACCACCTTTCCAAAATAAAAATGCGTGAAAATTTTGGATTCCCGATAAGAAGCTTATTTTTTCAGCTTTCATATTGTTCAACCCAAAGAATAAAGAAGCAGAACAAAATATAGTCACAGAAAATAAGTTGATAGAGAAATTTTTTAACATATGCTGGATATTGCCAATTACCACGTTCAGCAAGTATTTTTGACAGCTCACATCAGTGGCTGCTTAGTCATTCCAGGTGTATTATTTTGATGTCGCAGATAGAGTGACAAATAATTGTGTAATACCCAACGAGTTAACGTCGTTCAGGTGTTATACCTTGTTAAGTTCATTACTTAACCAAACAAAAAAGAAAATCAGGGAAAAATAGACTTTGAGTGCATTTCCAATTTCTCCAAAACTTTATTGACAGTACAGTCAGTTACTCAGATATTATTAATTTTTATTTCCTTGATTTCCTTTTCTTCCCTGAATTCTTTTTTTTTTTTTTTTTTCTTTTTCATTTCTTGCTTTCGCTTTTCGAATTTGTCATTCAATAACCCGCACATATCATCTCCTATCTATCAATGTCTGTACACCAACTTAAAGTTATGAAATAAGAATATCTTTTTTTTATTTTTTACTTCATTTTATTTTTTTATTTTTGATTACAATTTAAGTTTGAAGAAAATTGTAAAAAAGAAATTCATACTTCTTTTATCATGTATGGAAAATATTTTTTTCATGCATCTCTTGTATTCTTCTATTGTCCAGATAATACTTTTCAATATTTCTTGTTTGTGTATTCGACAGGTCTCTTGTAAAAATAAAATAGCTTACTGAAGACTCTTGCATGAGAAATTGTACCTGTTGACAATCTCATCTCTCGGGGTACACAAGATAAGACAGGGTCAGAAAGTTTTTCGTTTATTTTATAGGAAAAGGAGGCACACACATAAAAACCAAAAACAGAGAGAGAGCTGGCGATTGGGAGAAAAAGAAATAACCCAGATTAGGCTTAATTGAGTGCCTGATAATAAAAAGACACCATGGTGTGCTCTGTAATTTAAATTTAGGTTTTATCTTTCATTTCATTGTTCTTACAATTTCAGATTCTAATGTACCCGTCATTCTATTCGGCTTTTCTAGACTAGCCCTCTCATCAATCATTTTACGAAACTGCATGAACAAAGCTGCAGGACGAAAAACGCACGTCTATTGTTTCTGTGGATATGTTTTGGGAGGAGATGCCAACTTATTCTGCTAGATTATTAATAGGAACTGTATATACGCAAAAAATATTCTGCATATCTGTAGGAGTACATGGTGGTTAGTATCTTTTTGACTTTGTCCTACCTGTTTTCAGAAGCCGGCACATATTATCATAAGGTGATCAAAATTCAACCTTATTTATAAAGTTCCGCTGATCGTTTTATTTTGGTTCCTTTTTTCAAATTTTTCTGATTTGAAAATTCTGTTACGGAACCACCAATACCTCCCCCTTTTCATTCTCCTTCTTTGCTGTCTTATAATATACAATTTACTCTTCCAAGCATACCATTGGCTTTATTGGTTATACATAGTTATTATTATTATTTTTTTTTTTTTTTTGTAAAGGAAAAAAAAAAGGTACATTTACTTACACTCACGCATATATACACAGACTCATACACACACACACTGTCAAGGCTGACAACAATTCAGAAGACACTGAAGCAATTGATAGGTCCCATAGTGCAACAAAACAACATCTCGAACACAAGTCACAATTGCAACCATGGCTAAGGCAACGTCCAACTCCCAAATAGCTAAGGCTAAATCTTCGAGACCATATAAATCCAGATCGCAGAGACCGTGCGATTTCTGCAGAAGACGGAAAACATGCTGTATCATTGAGGGCACCGTGCCCTGTACACCCTGTATTCAATTCAACCAGAGCAACTGCACTTTCAAGGAGGGTCCCATGAAGAGAAACAACAAGGTTGAGAAGGATGCACTGAAGAAGGACGCAGCAACATCGTCCTCGAGTCCCAAGGTTGCTACAGCCGCTTCTGCACAGACTGCCAATAAGACAAAGAGAACGATACGGCAGATTGCTAAGATTGCCAAGGCACCAAACTCCATATTGAACGCTGCCACCATCGGCGCTTCTGCGTTCACACTTGGTGGCCACTCCCTGCCTACATCTACCTCTACGTCATCGACATCTACAAGGAAACTTCTGATGTCTCCTAGAATGCAGCACAATGGCGCTCCTCCACCGCCTCCACCAGTAACACTAGCATCTCAATCCATCCCTCTTAGCATGCAACCAATGTATCCACTGCATGCACAGGCACAGGCGCAAGCAAAGGCACAGGCGCAAGCACAGGCACAGGCACAGGCACAACAGCAACGTTCCCAAATACCAAACCATCAGGTGTTCCACTCTCCACTTTTGAACTCCAATTATGCATTTCCTTCGGATGCACACCGCCAGGGCTCCATTGTCACATCTCCTTCAGTGACAAGCACAATAACACCACCAACAAGTGTAGGCTCGGATTCTGATGTGTTCCCTCCAGTGCCAGTTTCTGCGCTTTCGCTCAATGCATTGGATTTGGTGTACGATGGCACGGATAACGACGACTCGTTGTCCAAGGAACTCTCGTCCTTGCTCACATCTACGAGCCCTATGGACGAACAAAAGAAGTTACATCTCTCACAACTCAGCAATCTGTCTAAGACCATATTCAATGTGATATCTCAGTGGCAGACTGGCGGCGGCAGCGGTGCCGGCAACCCCTTGGCTCCAACGACGATAAACCCAGCTGCTGCGTCTGTCAAGGATTCCGAGGGACTGAGAAACTCGTCTGTGGTGTCGCCCAACAACTTCTCTCTCTACAGAGCTGGAAGCATAGCGTCTGCTGATGCCAGCAGCTTATACAATTACTCGCAAAGGATATCGCCCGTTGCCGACGAGTACATAGATCTACAGAAGAGACTAGACGATGATTTCCTCAGCCTACCACCCGATCCTATATATGAAGAGCAGTTTCCCATGTTTCTGTTTTCGCCAGAGAGCGAGATCTTGTGATATTGAACCCACCACCCACCACCCAAACCCCACGCATGTTTTTCTGCTAATTTGAAGAACGATACAAACATAGATTACTATTGACGATGTCCATACTTTAATGGTCTAGGTCCATTTTCAGTTAACATTTCCATACATTTAATTTAGACAAAAAGAAAGAAAAAAAGGTAAAAAAAAAAAGAAATTAAGATTAAGAATAAGAATAAGATTATGAGTAAGCAATTACAAAGTGTAAGCAAGGTGAAGCATTTCACGAATCCGACGGTTGAGCCCACAAGCCAGTGTAAGCCATAGCGTAAGGCGTAGAGTAGTACAGTCCATCAAAACAGTTGTTTTTGATGGTTTGTCTGCCAATATGCTGCTAGCTGCATCGATCCAGATTTTGTGGTAGTGTGAGCGCATCCGCCCATGCGTTTGACAGTCGGACTTTACCTCCCAGATGCAACTCCGCAATTGCATCGTAATGAGAGTACCACTCGTGCCTTTTCACCTGTCAAAACGTAATGCCCTCCTGGATCACCAAAAGACAAAGAACGAAACACAACCTGAAACTTAAGCCCACCACAACAATAGCACCTCTACAATGCCATAACCGTCTATGTAATGCCTATTCAGAAAATAGCATCCACTGGAATCTTCAATATTTCCCACATTCTGTACAGAATGATCAATTTTTCAAAAATCCCATTGTCTTTTTCTTGTCTTTGTCTGGCTTCCCCTGTGTAGCCTACGCCGCTCTCTCCATACAGAAAAAGAAAAACGCTAAAGGCTAATTCTAGGTGTGCGCGCGCCATGGCAGGAGCCTGCTCCAGATCGCACACTGCGAGGAGTGCATTTAGAGGTTGTGCAGGAGTATGCAGTACGGCTGGATCCCCCCACATTATTTGCACATCACCTAATACAAAAAAAAAAAAAAAAAAAAAGGATTATTATTTTAAAGTTGTCTCAAAAGCTTAAAACCCCCTCATAATTTTTCATGATGTATCATCCATCACCCCTGACTAATATATAACTTTAGACTATCTATCTATACAAGGCTACAGGATAAGCAGTACATCAGGGTGCTTCACATATGATTAGGTTTACTCTTTTTGATTTCTTTTCCTATTGTCACTCGGACTTTAGAGATGTAGAAAGGAGTAGCCCAGCCCAGATCAGCCTGGCTGAGATCAAGAGTGAAAAAGGAACGAGAAGGGAGAGGGAGAGGGAGGGGGTGGTGGTGGAGTCATGGAGGTTATGTGGCGAGTGGTGCCTGTCAGTAGTCCATTGCTTTTTTGTTCTCTCTGTCTCCTACCTTTTTTTTTTTTTTTTTTTTTTTGGCTAATTTTGCTAATATTTATTTTTTTTTGGTTCTTTTTTTTTTTTTTTTTTGATTTTGCAATCTTGCATATTTGAGTTGCTCTCTCCACAACCCAACACCCGTAGTGTAGAGAGTCTAGTTCAAAACCAGTGAGCTGATAATTCAACTAAGGGGGATATAGGAGTGCTTTGTGGTAAAGTTAACTCGTTCTTTATCTGGGTGGGTGGGGTTATTATATGCCTCTTGCTCTACGTAAAAGTGAAATTTTATGTAAAAAGGCTTTCCTTTTCTTTTTTGTAGCCTTCAGCACTAAAAGAAGACCACTCCATTTTAGTTTCAGGTGATACCTACAGTTTTTTCTGGACCTGATCATCCGTTTGCTCTCCTTATCAACCACAATTATCCTTTCCACATACCTGAGAACCATTTTCATTTGCTTGCTCATCGGATTTGAGATCTAAAGCTTATTGCGACTAACCGGATGCTTATTTACCCAGTAAGCACAAGAAAATAGGAGCAAAAAAAAAAAAAAAAGCTCAAGAATCCAACGTTTTTTTGGTTGCTTCTGTTGTTGCTTGCTTCAAATCATAGCCTCTTGTTGATACAGGGCTACGACTCAGCAAACATAAACATCAACTTCGTCACATCGGACTACCAGACAAAAATAGAAAAAAAAATATCAACACTACAGCCCCATCCCATCGAAATCATCGCAAACCTCTACCTTCTTCTGGTTCGTTTATAAACTAGTGCTCTTTCCACTATCGTGAGCTCTTTTTTTTCTCTCTAGTAATCTACTCCTATATCTCTGTAGCATATACGTCAACCACCACCTAAAGAGGAAAAAATCCAAAAAAAAGTCAAAAAACCCCTACCAAAAAAATAAAAAAAAACCCACTGAACCATGGCAAGAAGATTCTCGTTAGCAGTGGAGACCAATCCCTCTGCTCCAGCATCACAAACGCAAGGGACACAACCCTTGAGCGCCTTCCTCGTGAGAAACTCGCCCGAGGAACCAACAACAGCCCAGGACTCGCTCCCTTCAGACGAATCACAGCCCGTCAGGTCATCGTCCTTACCCAACCTCGACAACCTCTCGAATAGCTCGCACGCTAGGAGATTTTCAATATGCGACCTCAACACGATAGAAAACGCAACCAAAAATTACGTCTCCAACGCGAAATTTGGCTCCACCGGTAACTCGCCTACCCAGAGGAACCCCTTCATGTCGCTTCATCTGTCCAGTCCCGAGTCTGAGCAAGAGGTGGACCCCACACTGATACCTCAGAACATCGGACAGGAAAATAGCGATAGTGACGGTAACAATGTCGTTGGCGCTGGCGCTGACAGCATGATTGGCGGCATCGGACCTTTCTCGATCAAAAAGTCGAGGCTAAACTCTGGATGTGCAAAGAACCATCATAGACGCAACTCTACGGCGATAAAGTTCGAGTTCCCAAGGAATATGGATACC
This sequence comes from Dujonia boleticola, assembly GCA_029581775.1. Lineage (NCBI taxonomy): Eukaryota > Fungi > Ascomycota > Pichiomycetes > Serinales > Debaryomycetaceae > Dujonia > Dujonia boleticola. Next base: position 617,542 of record JARGRU010000017.1, read on the forward strand.
AACCACAACAATAATAATAGCAGCATGATCACCAGTGACTAGTCACTGGCGGGGCTAGGCTGCCTTGACAACTTTAGTTTAATATTTTCTTTGTCCCTTCTGCATTTTTGCATCATCATCATCCATATCCCATAAATATACCCACGTATGGATCAAAAAATTACATCTAAAAAAGAAAAATATTAACATTCTAATTTTGGTATCTATTTTTGTATATAAATACATGTATGTATATATACATACTTATATATGAATGAGTGTAGATGTCGGGCCCTTTGTATGTGTGTTTTTGAACACACACACACAAGGCATGGACCCCTAGTGTATGCGATAGTCTCTCCAAATGCTTATGAGTGTAGGTTTATCAGAGTTGCCTAGTCCGTTCCGAAATACAACGAGTCGATGAATCTGTTGGAAAAGACCCAATCTGTATCCTTGAATCCCTCCACGTTGGTCTTGTGGATGTCTCCCCCGCTTGCATTCTCGTCGTTCATGCTGCTGACTTTGCCCAACACGAGCTTCACACCTGGGAAGGCGTGGATAATACGGCGGATCCCGATCTCAGTGGACAAGTACGAGCACAAGATGATATCCTCGACGCGGACTCCGTAGTCAATCAAAACTTGGATGGCCATGATAGATGCAGCACCAGATATGATCTGCGCGTCAAAGAGGAAGATCTTGCTGTGACTGGCTGGCTTTTCGGATGTGGAAAGCTTGGTGATAGAAGGTGGTAGCGACTCGGTGTGTAATTGCGGCTCGCCTGTCAACGAGTCCGACTGGATCAACAACTTCCCTATGACGATTTCAGGGAATGTCTTCTTCACAGAACTCATGAAGCAGTCACCTGATCTGATGATATTGACGGCAATGATGTCATCCTGAGGCTTTAGCCCCTTGTAGGTGTAGTTGTTGTAAGTGGGGACGTCAATGGGCTCGTAGCCAGTCAAGAACTGCTCTGCCAACTCGATGATCTTGAAGGCAATGATGTCAAAGTAGAAGATAAAGTCCGTTCTGTCGGTATCCTTCCGCAACAAGAGCAGGTGTATACCTCTGGTGTGGTTGGTTGGAGGCAAGATCTTGATGTTCTTTTGGGTGGACAAATCCAACTTGTTTGTCAATCCCAACTTGTGCAAGTGCTGCAAATGAAGCGCACTCTTGATGGCCAATTGATTTTGGATATGCTTGATCATCATGTTGATTCCGACAACGTTGTCCATCCCTCTGGGGATGACCAAATCGGCGTTGTTCATAGATTGCGCCACGTAACGGACTGAGTTTGGCTTCACAAACTTTTCCCATTGTTTCATGGCCCCCAGTAACTCTCTACCTCTCACCAAGATGTCTCTCGTCAAACGTCTAGCAAGGCAAACGTCCAAGTCGGTGTCGACGAAAATCTTCACGTCCATCATGTCCAACAATCTCTTGTCGTAGAGCGCCATGATACCCTCGATAATGATGACATTGGCGCCGTAGATAGTGGTGGTCTTGCCTGTTCTGTTGTGCAAGGTGAATGAGTAGTTTGGGATTTCTGTCTTGTTTCCCGCTTTCAAGCTTCTGACACACTCGCAAAGCAAGTCAAAATCAAGCGAGTCGGGCTCATCGAAATCAAACTCACAGTCAAACGCCTTCTGCCTCTGCTCTGGACTCAAGGGATTGTAGAAATTGTCAAACGACAACAAGATGGTCCATGGCTGGTTCAACTCCTGGATGATTTTCTGCGAAATGGATGTCTTACCAGACCCAGAGTAACCAGCTACACCGATGATGTACGGTTCTGTCCATGGTGGTGTGTACGAGGGCTTTGAAGTTGAGGTCAAATCAACAATCAGCCCAGACCGCGAGCTTATGCGTTGGGGCGAGCCTGGCGTTGGTCCAGATCCATGAGCAGCGTACAAGCCAGTCTTGTAGTCTGAGCCAAACGTGGCCGCTACCTTATCATTAAGCGACAACGTACTCATGGACATGTCATCAGTTGGGTTCGAGTGTCCTGCAGCCAAAGTGGCAGATCCAGCGCCCGAAGGCACTGGCGACGGAGTGAAGAAGGAAGTGCTGTCGTCGGCAGGAGCGATTCTGTGACCTTTGTGAGTGACCATAGTTGTGGCAGCTGGGACGTGAGGGTAGGTATTTGGGGATCAGTTGGTGTGGATAAGGCTGGGTAGAAGGGTGGAGGTTAGACTAAACGTTTTCTTCTCTTCGCTTTCCATTTTTTGCGACAGCCAAGATGCAGTCACGTGAGGCGGCAGCTGATTTTTTATACGAGGTGAACATGAATAGGGGATTGAAAGGCTAGTATGTTGCCGCTTGGAGCTATTAGAGCCCTGGAGGCTTACGGTTAGATGTTAGTTTGGCTTTTCTTTCAGGATGGTGCCCACTCCACCTAGGACTTACTTGTTGATCTACTGCCATTAGCTTGTCTGATGTTAACAACCTTAAATGTATATGCAGTATCTCATTGATTTTACATTCGGAAACATACCAGGAGAGTTTTGTGTCACATATGTGCGATAGGCTTTACATGTATGAAAGGAAGCAGTGTCACTCGCTTTGAACCTTTTTGCATCCACACTATAACTTATCTCTGATTTGAACAGTAAGAATGTCGGTGCTTTCTGGCCAGGGCCGCCATCGGAAAAGGAATAACTCTGATCAATGGGAATCGGGATCGGAGAGTGAGGCTGCACCGGAAGATCAAGCACAGAGGCATGGCGATGCATTGCCTACAACAAGCGAAGATATAGACATAGAGACAATACCTACTGAAGAGCCCACAGCACCGCAGCAGCAACATGATAGCATAGATTTCAATCAAGCCAGAGATACCTCCAGGCAGAAATATTTGGAGAGACGACAAGAGGTACGGATTGCGGAGTTGGAGAAGGAGATTGCAGAGTTTGATGAAAGCGTCAAGCGATCAGGGTATCAGGGAGTTTCCGATCACCATGCCCAAGAAATCGATAAGAAAAGGAAAATTGTCAACCTCGTGAAAGACAGAGAGAGTCTCCAGCGTGATATCGCCAGCGATGAGTATCAGCTCCCACAGGACTACTTCAATGGAGATGGGAAGATTGATAGGAAGCGGAAATATGATGCTTTAAATGCAAAGACAAGCAATGGATTTGAAGAGGAGAACGATGGATCAGAAGGAAACGTAGGATATCTGAGAGGTGGATCCAACGGGACAAAGAAAAAGAATCAGTACGAGAACCAGTGGGAGCAGGAACAGTTTGCTAGAGCGCAAGTCGTTTCCACGAAGAACCCCGAGGAGATAGATCTTCCTGAACAGGACAAATATGAATACGTATTCGATCAATCACAATTTGTAGAGTTTGAAGCTGAAGATAACATACTGGAAGGAGACCAGAAAGGAGATGCAAGTCCTCTGGAAGATTCACAGCCACTGGTTTCAGCTAGTGCTAAGGCTAGTATGGCTGAAGTGAGAAAGTCCCTCCCTGTCTACCAATACCGTGAGAGGTTCTTGAAATTGATAGAAACAAACCAAATACTTATAGTTGTTGGAGAAACTGGTTCCGGTAAGACTACGCAACTACCACAGTACCTTCACGAGGCCGGATACTCGAGGAAGGGCTCAAAAATGATCGGATGTACTCAGCCTAGAAGAGTGGCTGCAACGTCAGTGGCAACTCGTGTTGCAGATGAAATGGGTGTGAAACTTGGCGAAGAAGTTGGTTACAATATTCGTTTTGAAGACAATAGTAATAAGGATATAACTGTTGTTAAATACTTAACTGACGGTATGCTACTTCGAGAATTCTTGACTGATCCCGAGTTATCATCGTATGGCGCCCTCATGATAGACGAAGCTCACGAAAGAACCGTTTCTACGGAAATAGTGTTAAGTTTGCTCAAGGATATCTTGGAAATAAGAAAGGACTTGAAACTAATCGTCGCTTCGGCCACCATCAATGCGCAGAAGTTTTCAGATTTCTTTGATGGGGCTCCTATCTTCCAGATTCCAGGTAGAAGGTTCCCCGTCGATATCCATTACACCAAAAGCCCCGAAGCCAACTACATCCAGGCAGCCATAACGACAATCTTTCAAATCCACACCACTCAACCGAAAGCGGGAAAGGCGGCGTCTGGTGGTGATATCTTGGTCTTCCTCACTGGTCAGGATGAGATTGAGACAATGCAAGAGTCGCTCGAGGAGGCGTGCGTGAAACTTGAACTAAAGGATGAATTAATCATTTGTCCAATATACGCAAACTTGCCTACCGATCAGCAGCAACGTATTTTCGAGCCAACACCACCTAAATCTCGTAAAATTGTCCTTGCGACGAATATCGCTGAAACATCGATTACTATAGATGGTGTTTCGTACGTCATTGACCCTGGGTACGTTAAGGAGAATGTTTTCAACCCCACGACCGGCATGGAAAGTTTAGTTGTGGTACCCTGCTCAAGGGCTTCTGCTGATCAAAGAGCTGGTAGAGCCGGGCGTGTTGGTCCTGGTAAATGCTTCAGATTGTACACCAAGTGGTCATTCTACAACGAGTTGCAAGCCAACCCAACTCCCGAAATATTGAGGGTCAAGTTGACCTCAATTGTCTTGCTTTTGCTCTCAATTGGAGTGACGGATTTAATTCAATTCCATTTTATGGACCCGCCCAGTCCAGAGACACTTATGAAGTCCTTTGAGCTCTTGTATGCTTTAGGTGCATTGAATGCTAAGGGTGGCCTCACAAAAGTTGGCAGAATAATGGTTGAATTCCCCATTGACGTTATGTTTGCCAAGGCACTCATTAGTTCTCAAAAGTACGAAGTGACCGGAGAGGTACTTTCCGTAATCTCAATGCTAAGCGAAAGCTCAAACTTATTCTATAGACCGAAAGACAAACGTGAAGCTGCCGACAGAAGCAAAGAGAAGTTCCATAGGGCTGAAGGTGATCACTTTATGCTTCTAGACATCTGGAAAGAATGGGTTGACACTGGATACTCTGTACAGTGGTGTCAGGATAACTTCATTCAGTACAAGACTCTCAAGCGAGTAAAGGATGTAAGAGAGCAGTTGAAGAGGTTGTGTAAACGAGTTGGAATCGAGGAAGAGAACGGCAAGCCCAGAAACAAATCCTCAAATACTCAACTTATCCAAAAGGCAATTACTTCTGGATTTTTTCCAAACATAGCAAGACTCTCGAAAATGGGCGACTCCTATAGAACGGTCAAGAAGAATCAAACTGTATATATTCATCCTTCTTCGGCATTGTTTGCTATTAGGCCGCCACCAAAGATATTGCTCTACCATGAACTAGTGCTCACTAGCAAGGAGTTCATGAGAAACTGTATGATTATAGATGACAAATGGATTGGAGAGCTTGCTCCTCATTATTATAGTGAAAAGGAGCTTGACGCCTTGGGTCCAAAGAGCATAAGGTTTAAGTAAAAGCCTGAGGGTTACCTTACACGGGATTTCCCTTTAATAGATTTTAATGATATAATTATTATGATAAAATGATTGTTAACAATGAAATATTATTAACGGCTCTCTATAAAATGTTATGTAAATGAATAGTTTCTGTGGTTTCTAAGCAATTAGCCTGAGGCTTACTGCTTAGATTCAGCAGCTTCAGCGGCTGCGGCGGCGGCAGCTACTTCCTTTTGCTTTCTGCTAACCATGATCTTCTTAAATGCAATGAGGGTACCAATGAGTAAGACACTTGTTAAGACACACCATGCTACAAGGATACCGTAGTTTCTACCTAAGAAACCCTTGTATGTGTCGAAAAGGATAACCTTGGTGATTTCGTACGAGTTATAGATGGGTAAACCGTAACCGTATCTATAGACTCTAGGACTGAGCTCGACAGGAGTGAATGTTGGGGAGATATTAATGATAACCCAGAAGATTAACCAGAAACCCATTAATGGCGGGTACAAAAGTACCAACCAGCAGGCCATGATTTCATTCACTGAACCAACGATCCACATGGTCATGTACGAAGTCATCCAGTAAACTAAGAAGCCAGATTTACCAAAGGTGACAGTGAAGTCAACCTGCATGGCTAAGGTGACGAAACAGTACATTAAACTCAACCAGAAGTAGGAGACGGCTGAGGAAAGATATCTGTAAAGTAAGTAGTGGTGGGGCTTAAGTCCGAAGGTAGCGACTCTTTGGTGTACATCTTGGAAGAAGCCAACGTTGAAGAATGACAAGATAATCATGTAAATCAAACCAACCTGCGATGGCGCAACGAGGACTGGGTCGGTCCATGGAATTCTATCTATGAATTGGAATCCGATTGGAGTGTTGAGCAAAGATAAGGTATCGGTGGAATTGAATAAGGTTGCCTTCTCTTCGGTGGACAACGAGCTGACGATAGGATCGGCAATTTCATTCACCATATCCAACCACATCAAAGAGACGTCTTCGACACCAGAAGTGACGTAAGCGTTCATGGTGAGGAAATCACGGCCCGTTTCGTAAATGGATGAGATGGTGTTGTTGGTGGTGGTGTAAGAACCGTTACCAGCCTTCATTGCAGCCAACCAGTTAGCCGTGGCATTCTGTCTGACGTAGATCGAGGACCAGTACTTTTGGTGGTGGATGTCCACCTGGATTTGTTCCTCGATGGTTCTGTTGTGCTTGGTGGCCTTAGCGTTGTAGGTTGTGTAGTTGTGGATCTGCCAGTTTCCGTAGTACTTGGCAGCGTCGGTGTTGAGCAATCTGATGATCCCGTCACCGAAGGTTTCAAGACCCTCTGGAGCAGAATCGTCATCGATAACAACCAACATGTCCAAGTTCTTGAGTCTATCAAAACGACCATACATGGAGCCCCAGTAGATAGAGAAGATACCTAACAAGAGGACACCCATCACCACATAGTTTAATGCAAACTGCTTGAGGATGCCAAGTCTCTTGTCCTTTAGCTTTTGGTTGAAGAAGGATAATTGTGTTTGCACTCTTTGGAGCCTGGACTGTTGTCTTTCGACTGGAGCGTACGGCTCAACACCTTCTTCTTCGTCGTTATTGTGAGTATTGTTGTCGGAGGACTCCTTCTCATGCAAGTATGCGACAGGGTCTCCTTCCACATCGTGAGCGGAAGCGCTATCGCTGGTCTCGTGTGTGTTTGAGTTGTGTATGTGATTTTCTGGTGTGGACATTATGGGTTATGGATATGGTTACTTATGGGCCAAGTATATGCGAGGCTGAGGGTTTGCTACTACAATGAAAGCAGCAGTGAGATATAGTCTTTATTTGCGGTTTAGATGCTTGAAGTAGTCTTAGTCGTATTGGTACACTTGGGGTACGCCTTGCTGATGGTGTGGAATCTGAAATTAATTTTAAAATACAAAGTTTGGTTAAAGAGGAGGTTTCATCTGCTTATTTATACAAATTTACTAATACGCTAGCTGTAAATATGCAACAGTGTGAACTGAGGAGATAAAATTCCAAAACTGAAAGTGTTGCTTATTCCCGCCGTCCCGGGAATAAATAGCTAGTTTGGGGCATACGTGTTTGCTGACATAAAAATGGCATTAGTAAGTCCGGAGAAACTGGGAACGGGGTTAAAAGTGCCAAGCTGAACTGTTACAGTGTCCATTTGCTTACTAACTTCAAAATAGCAGTCGATACGATGGTGATTTGTGCTGAAGGAGTTCTGATCACTAACTCCAGACACACTAAAAAGTTGGAGAAAAGTGCGGGCAATTAGCTACATATTTTTTTTTCATGAAGCGCACTAAAATTTATTTCCGGCTGCCATATAAATTCTTCTCATGCATAGAATTCCTTGCTAGGGCCCTACTTGAATTTTCCCCATACGATCCGGTTTTGGCGAGACGGAGATAATACGGGTGGTATATAGATAACAGCAAGGCCCCTTGTTCCAGAGCACCCATCGCAGCCCGTCTAAAGCCCGCAGTGAATTCGTGTTGCCCACATTTGTGTTGTGTGTACACATTTACGTGATTTGAACATGAAATAGTGTTCAGTATGGTGACCAAATTTTGATGACATTTGAAACCTTGAAGTCAACATTTTTTTTTCCTTTTTTTTTTTTTTTTTTGGCACTGTCTCTTGACTGTCTCTTTCTGACATTCCAATGAGCGGGCTACTCAATTGCAATTCCTAATGTTTACCCGTCAATGCTAGCTAATCTCAAACCTTATGTTTAATCGGATTTATGAATTGCAATTTGGTTCCGCTGGGTCCACTTATTCCCGCCGTACCCTGCACGAAATAGGTGCAGCCTGAGCCTGTCGCATACATTTAAAGTTTCGATCCGGTTTGTTATATGCGGAGAGGGTTTGCGGCTACCCTTCGCAAATAAAGTTGCATAGGTGAAATTCTTATCCGCCTACACTGTTGGGGGTAACCGAGCGGTAGATTACCGGATCGGTTGGCTGAGAAAAAAAAAAAATCTACAGCAAACAACTCACTAAGCGGAAATCTTTGTGTATACTCCTCAGTAAACAAAGAAGGTCGTGATACCAGACTGGCCCTCGTATATCTCTATCGGCCGTTAGTACGGGATCCCGGATTTATACCTAAATTAGAGACCAGGAACCGAGTGGCGAGGGACTTAAGCTAAGGTGCATTGCCATTGACTCAGCATTCTTAGTAATGCAGCCATTGCGAACCTTAAGTGATGGGTCAGCCTTTCAGCTTGGGTTTCTTTTTCTCTATCTTTTTCTTTATTTATTCTTTTTTTGGTCTGAGTACCTCATCGTAGAGCTTACTCAGCCACTGGTTCCTGAAACTTCGATGCCGTATGCTTCGCCTGTGTTCATGTGATCAACAAAAATCTTGGTTATTCCATCGCTAACAAGTTTAGTGCTCAGTGTGCACACTGGGCAGCACTAAGTTATTTTTCCTAGTCTTATTCGCGTGGGGACTTGGACACGTGACTGAAATATTTAGACACGCATGTATCGTGTTTTGGCAGCTACAATGCGTGGGAGCTACATTTGCGTAAGCTTGTCACACTCTACACTCCCACCCATTCAATCAATAGAACAATCCAACAAACCCAACGATTACAACTGTCTGACCTACAATGTCCTCGAGTGCAGCACAGTATGATCTTGATGGAGGATTGAAGCATAGAAACAAAGTGCACTCGCCCGTGCACTCATTTGCTTCGTCGTCTCCATCAACCAGATCAGACGAAGAAGAGTTGGAGGAGATCATCAGTAAGACCTCGTCATTGCAGCTCGACTCTGCCAATGTGTCTGACGCGTACCCAGGAAGGAACAAGCGCGGCTATGGCGTGTTTGTCTACGTGATATCTCCAATTCTTTTCACCTTGGTGTCTGCATTTGTTAGGCTCTATCATATCGACTACTCCAACAAGGTGCTCTGGGATGAAGCTCATTTCGGGAAATTCGGGTCCCACTATCTACAGCACGAGTACTACTTTGACGTCCATCCCCCTTTGGGGAAGCTTCTTGTGGCATTCTCGGGATACTTGGCGGGCTACGATGGAAGCTTTGGCTTTGAGAGTGGTTTCGAGTACCCTGAGAACTGCAACTACATTGGCATGAGAGTGTTCAACGCCGTCTTTGGGATCTTATGTACACCAGTGGCATACTACACGTCCCTTTTATGTGGCTTCAACGCCTTGACAACACACTTGATCACCTTGCTGGTGGTTCTCGAGATGGTGTCTCTCCTCTTATCCAAATTCATCCTCTTGGACTCAATGCTACTCTTCTTCACTGTCACTACATTTTATTGTTTGGTGAAGTATCATTCGCTCAGAGTCGAAAGCATGAAAACCTCCAAAGATGCTTTGCTTCAGCCAAAGGGCTGGTTCTGGCTAGCGCTCACGGGGGTCAGTGTGGGATGTGTTTCTTCCGTAAAGTGGGTGGGGTTCTTCATCACTGCCCTCGTTGGCTTATACACCATTTACGACTTGTACATAAAACATTGCCAGGCCTTCCTTGAAGCATCGGACCCTAACAAAATCTCAATCAAGAGGTATCTTTCGCACTGGATCTCGAGAATAATCACGCTTATTATCATTCCTTTCTTACTTTACTTATCATTCTTCAGGATCCACTTTGGCATGTTGTACAGAAGTGGTACAGGTGATGGCTCGATTTCCACATTGCTTCAAGCCTCATTTGAAGACCACGCGATCGCAAATGGCCCAAGATCTGTAGGGTACGGCTCTATGGTGAGTTTGAGAACTCAGGGCTTGTCGCCCCACTTGCTCCACAGTCATAGCCACAACTACCCTGAGGGGTCGGGCCAGCAGCAAGTGACCACTTACGGCTATAAAGACAATAACAACGACTTTTTAATAGAGTTCGGGTTGGACAAGGGATTTAGCGCTGTCACCGAGACCCAGAAGTACGACCAGCTTGAAGAACTAGAACACAGAAATATATCACGGGAAGAGAGAATCAAAAACCTGCCCGAGCTCACGCAACTAGTAGTCAACGGAGATGTCATACGTCTCTACCATCAAGACACCGGTTGCTTGCTCCACTCACACAATATTGCATCCTTCGTGAGTAAGTCATACCACGAAGTTTCGTGTTATGCCAACCTTGCCAACTCTAACTCGGGAGATGAGTGGATCGTAGAAATACAGGAGCAACAGGTTTCTCCCGACCCCTTTTTCCACAACGAATCGCAGCATGAACTCCACCCAGTTTCAACGAATTTCAGATTGAAGCACAAGGATTTAGGCTGCTATCTAGCTACGACTGGCTACACGCTCCCCAAATGGGGATTTGGCCAGGGTGAAGTCGTATGCAAGTACTCGATGGTCGGGAACGACAAGACAACATGGTGGAACATTGAAGATCATGGCAATGATCTTTTGGAGCCACCTTTGAAAAAGTATGTTGCACCACCACCAAGGTTCTGGAAGGAATTCATCCTCTTGAACTACGCTATGATGGCTTCCAACAATGCATTGGTGGCAGACAAGGACAAGTTTGACATCTTGGCATCAGAATGGTGGCAATGGCCAACTCTTCTTATTGGATTAAGAATGGGGGCCTGGACCACGACGGACGTCAAGTTCTTCTTGATCGGTAATCCTGCTGTTACGTGGGTCAGTGTTGCGTGTCTCGTAATCTTTGTCTTGTTGACTGCAGTTCTGAGCTTGTTGTGGCAGCGTCAATTGACCAACTTTCCATACGGAAGGGGAAGTTCATTCGACGAGGGGTGGAACAAGTACTTGATCCAGGGCCTCATTCCATTTTTGGCTTGGTTCATGCATTTCTTCCCTTTTATAATGATGGGAAGAGTCACGTACGTGCATCACTACGTACCGGCGCAATACTTTGCCACATTCATCACTGGGTATATTGTTGAGAAAAGTGTACATAGACTTCCAAAGCCGGTTCAGTGGGTCACATATTTGGCACTCTATGCTGCCGTCATTGGAACGTTCGTTTACCTCAGGGAACTTGATTTTGGTATGGTTGGCCATTCTAGCCAATTCCAGCATTTGAGAGTGTTGAAGAGCTGGATAATCTAAGAAGAACCAGTGATAATAGAAAGAATAAAAAAAAAGGAATACAAGACTCTCCAATTCGAAAGAGTGCACTAATCTGTAATTAAGAATCGGCTAGATACTATCTAGCTTTGTAGTCTACAGTGGGTAACTCGAGTGCCATCGTAACGGTAACTGCGGTATTTAGGTACTTTTGTGGAAAATTAATGGGTGCAAATTGAGAATCGCTCGCGAAACCGTCACCAAGACGCACTAGCCACACTAAAGGGCCCTCCAAATCGTGTCGTCGCAGGTTGATGCTCAAATAAAGGTGGATGGCAGACACGGTACGCTCCCTGAACATTCCTCAGCTGAATCACTTGACACATCCGCATACCCAGATACACAATGACAAAGCTTATTTTTCCTCTCCTCGCTTTATCTCCACAATAAGTCAAAGTCTTTCAAGCCCGCTGCTGCTTAACGCCTTGAATCATCCTGCACAATTTTCTGAGATCACAAAATCGAATGTTTTGGCTAGAATCGCTTTTCTCTCAATGTTTATTTTTCTATTTTTCACACCACCTTTGGTCCACAGTACAGATCAGCACCGAATCAAAAGGGGAACCCAGGACTAATTTTTGAGTATTTAGTACTACATACCTCGACGGAAAAGGACACCATGAAAAGAGGATCGAACGACCCAAAGGCGTTGCCTTCGCTCCCCGGTAGTAGTGGATCATCTACTGGTGGAGGTGGAGGCGACGATATTCGGAGTCAACTCTCAGACATTCAAAAAAGACTCTTCAGTACGCGTCCTAAATCTGCCCCATTGAAACCCAAAAATAATGACAAACAAACCAGTTTGGACCCCAAGAGAATGGGGACCGCTCAGCACGGCTCTGTAGGCGCCTCGGGCGCCGGATCTGCCCCATCGTTGGGAGGTCTTGGGGCTCCTGCACCTCCTTCAAGCGGCTTTTCACTTCCCTCCCCATCCAGATCAAAGCACAAATTGTCCCCCTCGGCTCATAGTCCGGTGAGCCCTTCGAGGCAAATGGTACCCCTGCCATCTCCTTCGCTTGGGCCTGAAAGTAAGGGTAATGATATGAACTTCGTGGTGGGACTCAGTGAGAATCTCTTGTCCGAATGCAGAAGGCTCACGGCCGATAACTCCCGTTACAAGGCCAAGTTGAAAGCTGCAATGGAGGATTTGACTCGATATAAAGACGAAGTCTCCATATTGAGCAATTCGAGAAACGCGGCAATTGGCAATGAGGATGAACTCAAAAACAAGAATTGGGAGCTTGAGGCAATGTTGCAGCTGGTTAACGATAAGCTCGCCTTAGAAACAGCGGAAAAGAATAAGTTAGAGAAGGTCCAAAGAGAGCAGACTACTCGTTTGACGACTGTTCAGAAGGAAAACGACGAGTTAAGAGTGGAAAAGCAAGGCTTGGAAGATGGCCTCCTGCAATTGAAGACCACTTACAACAAGGAGATCCAGGAATTGAATGCCACGGTCGAGGCTCTCAACGACGAAAATGATAAGTTACATATGAAGGTTGAAAAGCATGAGGTAGATGCAACATCGACTGCCACTGAGTTGGCAACTGCAAACGCAGTCATCGAAGCTCACAAGGCATCGGCCAACAACAATGATACCCACGGCGACCGCGCCTCTGCATTATCTTCCCAGTCAGCAACTGATCTGACTTCTGTCGACAACATCACCAACATAGACAACCTTGATGATGAAGACATTGACCACCTCTTGAAGGAGACTGTCGATGCACCAGTGAATACTTCTACTGACCCCGCATTAGAGACAGAGACCCTTAGAGCTTCCTTGGCACACTCGCATAGAAATAACGCAAAGTTGAGATCAATGGTCTTAAAGTTGAAGGAATCACAATATAGAAACGATGAGCACTCAACCATCTCAGGTAAATCATCCTCGCATACACCTGGTAAGAAGAAGATGACAAGAGGCAAGCCTGACCTAAGCTCTGGTTCACTCTTAACCTCATCAAACAGAAACTCTGCCTTCATGTCTCCATCGAAGAGAAGCTCAAAGTACTTTGTTCTTCAAGATCAAGATGACACTACCATTGGCGGAGATGACGAAAGATGGGAGGACTTTATTGGCGACGATATTCAACAAAGTAGTCCATCAAGAGGTGGATCGAGCCTGACTACCAAAGCAGGAATTATTGACACCATGCCAATATTGATAAACTCGGACACTTCAGACTCAGAAAGTGAAGCTGTTCATGAAGCTGTGAGTAAACCCGATGATGTTATTTCTGGAAAACAACTGATTGAAGATTATGCTAAGCAAAACAACTTGGTATTGCTTCCGATTGAGAGATACGAGGAACTTTCTAAACTAGAAGAGACTCAAGTACCTTCTTTCTCAGAAGATCAACTCTCCTCCCTTGCCAAGGAACGTGGGCTTGTTGTAATACTGGCTTCTCAGCATGAAGATTTCTTAAATGAAGAAAAGATGATACAGAGACTCGAAAGTAAGGGGCTTGTGACAATAACTGGTAAGGAACATATTGATCTACTTGACACTTCCTCCTCATACCGTAACCCTAGCAGGGAATATATCGAAAAGAACGCATCCACCTTGGGTCTTGACTTAGTTGAGAAAGAAGACTTGGCTAAATACACTAAAGCATTCCAGAACTTCCAGTCGCCTTCCAAAGCGTATCTTATCTCTAAATCTCAAGAGAACTATGGTTTGGAGTGTGTCACAAAGGAAGAATTGAGCAAGCTCAAGAAGATATCTATCGACTATGAGAAGCCAAATAAGGCATACCTCACGCAAAAGGCAAACGATCTTGGGTTAATCATTTCTCCAACCAAATACTATGACGAGTTAGTCAAGCTTGCCAATACTCCTGACCTAAAGCACTTGACACAGAAGGCTCAAGAGATTAATATGAGTTTACTTCCAAGATCTGAATATGAAGAGATGAACAGGAAGATACAAGAGCCTACTGTGGCGGAGCTTAGCTCAGGCTTACAGCAGAGAGGATATGTGGTAACAGAAGAGAAGGAATTTGAGAACATCAAAAACCCAGACAGATCTCAATTAGCAGCCCTAGCAACCGCTCAAGACTTAACCATCTTGTCTTCACAGGAATACGCCCTGTTGAAAGAACCCACACTTTTATCCCTTACAGAGAAACTTGCATCGCATGATCATATTTCCGTTCCTCAGAAGGAGTATGCCAGTTTGAAGCAAATGGCGCATGAACCTTCTTTGAGCCAGGTCAAATCTAAGGCCGACAATCTTGGCTTAGTGACGTTATCTAAGTCAGAATATACCGATTTGTACAAGAAAGCAAATGATCCAACTTCAGATCAATTGCACCTCATGTCATCCAAAATTGATCACAAGTTGTTGCCAGTGGCAGAGTATGAATCCTTGAAGAAATTGGCGGAGCACCCATCAATTGATCACATTCGGGCAAAGGCTAAGCTTCATGATGCAAGGACTATTAGCGAGTCTGATTACAATGATTTGTACAAGCTAGCCCACAACCCAGATGAAACTCATATTCGAAAAGTAGTTGGAAATGCTGTAGATGGAAAGTCAAAGCAAAGATTTGTCTTGCTCACCACTGATGAACACAACAATCTTTCGAACCCTAATGTCGATAAGATCAGAGAAAATGCTAGCATGCTTGGATATTCTATCTTGAAGCATGATGAACATGCTCAACTTACAAAGCATGCTAACGAACCCACCTATGAGTTCCTTCAAGAAAAGTCTAGGCTGCATGGTTATGACTTGATAGAACAATCCAAACATCAAGAGTTATTAAACCCAAGTATAGCAGCAATCTCCGAAATCGCAAAGTCCAATGATCACATTGTCGTCAAGAACGAAGAGTATGAGAATTTGAAAGCACTTGCTCACTCACCTGAGGTCAACCATATACAAGATAAGGCAAAGAGTCACGGACTTGTTGCCATACCTGAGACAGATCACAAGCAACTCTTAGACCTCACCCAAAATCCTCCATTGGAACATGTCATTGAAAAGGCTAAATTGCATGGACATGTCACTGTACCCGAAAATGAGCATGCGGCTATACTTCAAAAGATTGATACACCATCAGTGGACTATATTCAAGGTAAAGCAGGTGCCTTGGGGCTCGTTGCCTTGGCAGCTACTGAGCATGAAAAGCTCACTGAAACTGTAAACTCTCCTCTGGAAGAACATATCAATGTGAAAGCAAAAGAACGTGGACTTGTCACATTACCCGAGAGTAAACTTAAATCGCTTGAAGAATTGGCAAACACACCTCCAAAAGACCACTTAGTTGAGAAGGCACTGAGACTAGGTTTGACCGTTTTGAATACTGAAGAGCATGAAAAGTTGACTAACTTAGCTCATGCGCCTTCGATCGAACACATAAAAGAAAAATCTAGTAGTTTGGGATACATTGTTTCAAGCAAAACTGATCATGATGAAATTTTAAGAAAAGCAACAGCACCAAGCTTAGAAGAGGTTAAAGAATATGCCGGGAAGGCTGGACTCTCTGCGGTTCCTACTGGTGAATATGATGCTCTTGCTAAATTAGCCAATTCGCCAGATTTATCCCACTTGAGTGAAAAAGTCAAATCACATGGCCATGTTCTCCTTTCAGCGGAACAGCATAGCACTTTAGAACAATTGGCAAATAATCCAACAACTGATCAAGTGGCTTCAAGAGCCAAAGAGCTTGGCTTAGTTACTATTACTGATAGCGAGCATAAGACCCTTGTCGAACATGCTAATACACCATCTGTTGAGCAAGTGACAGAAAAAGCAAAGATTCACGGTTTGGTTACTGTGCCTAAGAGTGAATACTCTGGACTTCTTGAATCGGCAAACTCTCCGTCTAAGGAACATTTGACATCGAAAGCAAGAGATATTGGACTATTAGTTGTTCCTGAAGCAGAGCATAAGCATCTACTTGACCTTGCTCATTCCCCATCGATTGAGCACATTCACAAGAAGGCCAAAAGCCATGGCTTTGTCGCTTTGTCCGAAAGCGACCACGAAAACTTGACCAATCTTGCCCACTCACCTTCAGTTGAGCAAGTTAAAAAATCGGCAAGGGAAGTGGGACTCGTACCACTTACTACTGAGGAACATTCTTCTCTCTCGTCTTTGGCACATTCACCATCGACCAAACACATTCAAGAGAAGGCAGCTTCTGTGGGTCTCTTGGCCTTGACAGCGATAGAACATAAAAAATTGACAGATCGTGCAAATAATCCAACTCTTGAAGATGTCAAAGAAAAGGCTAAAACTCATGGCTTAGTGACATTGCCAGAGAATGAATTCAAAATCCTTTCAGATAATGCCCACTCTCCATCAGTGGAACATTTGAAAAGCAAGGCAAAGGAGCAGGGCCATTCGATTCTTCCAGAGAGTGACCATCAAGCCCTAGATGAGCTTGCTAATTCTCCTTCAATCGAACACATTGAATCTAAGGCAAAAAGCCGTGGAATGGTGTTACTCCCAGCAGAACTGCATAAGGAACTCATGGATATGGCTCACTCTCCATCTATAAAGCATTTGAATGAGAAAGCAAAGGCTTTTGGATTGGTTACATTACAAGAGGGCGAGCACGAGTCTCTTACAAATCTTGCACATTTACCTTCTATCGACCACATTAAATCCAAGGCTAAAAATCATGGATTGGTGACCTTATCTAAAGAAGAATACAACGCTTTGCAGAAGAACTCCGACTCACCCAGCTTTGATCATTTGAATGAAAAGGCAAAAGCCCTTGGTTTAACTACATTGCCACACGAAGAGCACAGACATCTTGTTTCTTTAGCCCATAACCCTTCCTCTGATCACATTCAAGAAAAGGCCAAGGATGCTGGATTAGTGGCTTTACCAACTGCTGAACATGAGACCCTTACTCATTTGGCAAACTCTCCGCCTATTGAACACGTTGAAACTGCTGCTAAGAAGTTAGGATTGGTTACTATTTCAAAGCAAGACCATGAATCACTTCAAAAGCTTGCGGACCTGCCATCAGTGGAGCACATCAGTTCAAAGGCAAGTAATCACGGTTTAGTTGTAATCCCATCTTCTGAATATGAAAAAACTACTAAATTGGCAAATGAGCCTTCGAAGGAGCATATTGAAAAGAAGGCTAAGAATTATGGATTGGTTGCAATTCCTGATTCGGAACACCAGAAGCTCTCCAAATTAGCTTTTGAACCGCCATCTGAACACATCACTGCAAGAGCAGCTGATTTAGGCTTGATTGCCATCGCAAAGGATGAGCACTCTTCGCTTTTGGATGCTATCGAAAATCCATCTACAGAGCAGATCAAGTCGAGAGCAGAGAAGGTTGGATTGGTTGTGGTTCCCAAGGGTGAATACAATGACTTATTGAGTACAGCCAATTCTCCTTCGGTGTCTCACCTTTCCGTAAAAGCTAGCGAATTAAATCATGTGTTATTACCCCAAGAATCATATAATACACTCAAGGCAGATCCAAGTCTTGAAAGCTTACAGAATCATGCAGAAAGGGTTGAACATGTGCTTATAGAAAAATCAAAGTATGGTGAGTTAGAAAACCTAGCCCACCATCCAACCCATGAGCATATTAAGACAAAGGCTTCCGATATTGGTATTGTGACACTTACCAATGATGAGTATAACGGCTTGTTGAACCCAACGAAAGATATACTTTCGAAACATGCAACTGAAAAGTACCTGTGTGTCATGATTGAAGAGGCACATCTTCAAGATTTGAAAAATTCAATTGAGAATCCAACAAAGGAGTACTTGACAGAAAAGAGTGAAGCTCAAGGTTACCTGATTATCGACTCGTCGGAATTGAAGAAGCTTACGATTGATGCTAATGAACCAAGTATCAACCATATCACTGAGAAGGCAACTTCTGTTGGATTGGTAGCCGTTCCAGATCATAAATATAATCAATTGCTCGAGAAGGTGAATAATCCTGGTATTGACTACTTGAATGCTAAGGCGAAATCTATAAACTCGAAGGTTTTGACAAATGAAGAGTATGATAAACTTATGCATGACCTTGACAAACCGGATATCGACTATCTTAGAAGAAAGTTAGAGGTAAATGAAATGGTTGCAGTTCCAAGAACTGAGCTTGCCGAGCTTAAACATGAACTTTCACTGCCCACAGAAGAATATATTAAAGAGAAAGCAAGTTTGTTGAAGCTTTCTGTTTTGACGGATGCTGAATACAAGAGTCTCCGTCAATTCAAGGATTCACCAACTTTAGAACAACTTGAGGAAAAGGCTAAGGAAATTGACTATGCATTGATTCCTTCTAAAGAATATAAGACACTTGAATTGAACTCCAAATCTCCTTCAACAGACTTCTTGAAGGCGCTGGCTGCGTCCCAAGGCTATGTCTTAACTTCCAAAGAAAATTTTGAAGCACTTAACGCATTGGTGTCTTCACCAACAAGGGAACATATTGAAGAGAAGGCAGAGTCGGCAGGATTAATTGTCATTCCAAAGCAAGATCACGATGATTTGATCAAAAAATCAACGAAGCCATCAGTAGACCAGGTAACTGAGTTTGCTAAGGGCTTGGGATTGGTAGCTATTACTGGAGCCACGTTATCAAAGTTTAAAAACCCTACTGCAACTGAACTTTCTCAGCATGCAAGTAAAAAGGGTATGCATTTGGTTTCTGAGGATGATTACAAGACCTTGCAACTGCCTTCGATTCAATACATGACCGACAAGCTTGCATCTCATAAGAGAGCAGTTGTGACCTTCTCGGAGCTAGAAATCATGAAGGAGAGTATTTCTAATCCAACCGAAGGTTACATTCAAGACCATGCGGAAAGGCTTGGAAAGAATATTATTCCAAAGGGAGAACACCAGGACCTCAAGGAGAAGATCTCTAAGCCAAGTCTTGACTACCTCAAGGAAAAGGCGATTGAATTATATGACCTGATTTTGGTGCCAAGTTCACAATATGATACTTTAATTGATCCTAAGATTGAGGATATCGCTAAGCAAGCCTCTAAGCATGGACAAGCTCTCATTGAAAAATCTGAGTTGAAAACCTTACAAGAGAGCTTCACCAATCCAACTGTCGACTATTTGAAAGAAAAAGCCAGAGCGATGAAATTCGAAGTCGTTCTGGTCAAGGAGTATGAAGCATTGAAGAATTCTTTGGAGCTGCCATCACACAGTTATCTTACAACCAAAGCTAAAGCTAATGGTTTGACGATAGTTGATGACAAGGAACATTCTAGCTTGTTAGAACTTGCTCACAATCCAAATAAGGACCATATTGCAAGTAAGGCTGACAAATTAGGCTACAATCTTCTTGAGAAGGATGAACATAAGAAACTTCTTCAACCATCGGTCGAGGACTTACAGAAGAACGCGCTCAAGTCTGATCATGTTGTTATTCCTCTTACTACACACAAGGCACTTTTAGAGCCGTCTGTGCAAGAGCTCAGTAAGAATGCACAAGGTCATGATCATGTCGTAATTCCTTTGGCTGCACACAAGGCACTCTTGCAGCCCTCTGTGGAAGATTTAAGCAAGAGCGCTCAGGAGCATGAACATGTTGTCATTTCAAAATCCGAACATCAATCTCTTCTTGAACCAACTATCGATGAAATAAAGACAAGTGCTAAAAAGCATGAGCATATTGTGTTGTCTGCTGACGCCTATGACACACTTATTCATCCAAATGTTGATCTTCTCACTGAGAAGGCTCATGCTCATGAACATGTTGTAATTCCAAAGGAAGTTCACAACTCACTTGTAGAGCCAACACTTGAGGACCTTAACAAGAAGGCAAATGCCCAGAATCATGTTATAATACCAGGGTCCGTCCACAAGTCTCTCTTGGAACCAACTGTTGAAGATCTTCGTGAGAAGGCGCAAGTTCACGAACATGTCCTTGTTCCGATTTCAATTCATAAGTCTCATGAGGAGCCAACTGTTTCTGATCTTCAATCTAGAGCTAAGGCTCACGACCATATTGTCATAGCATCTTCTGAATACAATGCTCTTCTTGAGCCTCTGGTAGAAGAACTTGCAAACATTGCAAAGAAGCACGACCAAGTCGTTATTCCAAGCTCGGACCACGCTAAGTACCTTAATCCAACTATTGATGCCCTCTCTGCCTCGGCTAAGCAGCAAGACCATGTTGTCATTCCTGAAGCTGTGCACAGAGCACTCGTCGAACCTTCTCTTGAAGATCTTCATACGATTGCTCAGTCGCATGACCATGTTGTTTTGCCTGTCTCTAGTCACGAGAGGTTGGTTAATCCTGGTGTTCATGATATTAAACAAGCAGCAGAATTGCATGATCATGTCGTTATCAGTAAAGAAACACATAGGTCGCTCCTAGAACCATCAGTGGATGAATTGAAATTGAAAGCACTGGGCCATGACCATGTCGTTTTACCTGTTTCCACTCATAGCGATCTTTTGAATCCTTCTGAAAGAGATCTCCTGGCTCATGCAAAGAAGCAAAACCTCGTTTTAGTACCTCATGACGAACATGAAGAGAACAAGAAGCCAATTGAAGAAAAAGCAAAGGTTCTTGGTAAAGTATTAGTGGACGCTACTTTGTTTGACGAACTCAAAAATAAGATTAGCCATCCACACGATGATTACTTGGTTGAAATGGCAAATGAAAGAAATTTGTCCATTTTACCTAGCAAAGAGCTCGAAGACATGAAAATTAAGGCATCAAGAACATTACATGACCTTGCTACCGAAGACGCCGATGTCGCGGTGATTTCTAAAGACGAGTACAATGGACTCCTCAACCCTAGTCTCCACGATATCAAAGAAAAGGCATCTCAACACGATCATGTTCTTATTCCCGAATCTGAGCACATGTCTCTCACGACCTCAATGAAAGAAAGAGAAGGAAAGGTTTTGGTTGCAAATGAAGAATATGAGCTTCTCAAAGCCCCATCCTTTGATATGGTATCTACTTATGCAAAGAACCATGATCATGTTGTAATTTCCAAAGAACAAGTACACGCATTGGAACTGCCTTCGATTGATGCGGTTCTGAAGCACGCAGAGATACATAATCATGCAGTTATACCTCATGAAGAATTAAATACATTAAGAGAAGCTGCCTCCGAATCTCTTGAGAGCAAGGCAAAGGCCGTGGATATGGTGTTGGTACCACTGGCTGAACATTCAAAGAATATGCAAACATTGACATCTCCAGATATTTTATTTATCAAGGAGAGAGCGCTTGCATTGCATGGACATGATGTAATACCGTCAGAAAAACTCAAAAAGTTGGAGGAAGATGCAAATAAAACGATTCACGAACATGCAAAGCAAGAAAACTCGGTAGTTTTGAGTCTTTCTGAATATGAAGATTTGAAGGAACTGCTTGATGTGAAGGCAAGTAAATTGGATAAAGTGCTCGTGGATAACTCAGAGTACCAAGAATTGAATGACAAAGTGGCAGCATCACATACCTTACCGTTTGTTTGTGAACAAGCCTCAAAGCTAGGCCAAGAAGTTATCTCTGTGGATGAATTGAAAGAATTGAAGAACGCATCCAATGAACCTATAGAAACAAAGGCTGCCCGTAGCAATATGAAAGTATTGCCTTTGGCTACATTTACAGCTCTTACTGTTCCTTCGTTAGACTTCCTCAAGCTGAAGGCAACTGAAAGTGGCCATTCGTTGGTTGACACTGGGGCATTCAAGTCTTTACAAGCGTCAAATGATGAACTCAAAAAGAAGATTGAAGGAAAGAAGATTCTCAGTATTGACGAGTATCAAGCACTCTCCTCTCCGTCACTCGAGAGATTACAGGAACAAGTTCGGAAGATGAATCTTGCCTTAGTAACACCTAATGAAGCTGATGAGCTTTCGAAATCATTGGAGGATAGAGCTAGGGAATCAAATATGGCTCTCGTATCTGTGGATGAACTTGCTACATTGAGAAAACCATCCCATGAAGGTATAACCAAGCTTGCATTGAGCGTAGGAAGCGTACTCCTTGCTTCTAGTGAGTATGAAAAACTAAAGGCATTACATGAAAAGTCTGCTCAAGGTACCTTCGTGCCAACAGCAGAATACCAACTGTTGAAAAACTTGGAAACTGACTCCAAGTCTGGTAAGATCATACCAATCAACGAATATGACGAATTGAAGAGTCTCGAACAAGAAGCAAAGAGTGGCAAGATTTTGCCTTTGGATGAGTATAATGCATTGAAATCTTTAGAAGCTCGCGCTCTGGTTGGTATGGTTATACCTATTGAGGAGTACAACTTCTTGAAAAAGCAGGACGATGAAGTGAAGTCAGGTAAAATAGTTCCCGTGGATGAATACGAAGCATTGAAGAAATTGGAAGAAGAAGTGAAGTCCAACAAAATAGTGTCTGTTGTTGAGTATGAAACCTTGAAGTCGCTCGAAGGCAAGGTAACAGCCGGAAAACTAATCTCTAATGAGGAGTATGACAACTTGCTTGTGCTTGCTAATAAACCATCTATTGAGCACATCAAGACCCATGCAGATGCAAATGGTTTCATGGTCCTCCCAACCGATGACTATGCCACCTTGAAACAGGAAGCAGAGAAGCCGATTGCAACTAGGGCTGCGGAAACAGGACATATTGTGTTATCCCAAAAGGAACATGAAAAGCTTGTGGCACCTCCAACTTTGTCTTCTTTGACTCAACATGCCTTGGATCAAGGATACCATGTGATTCCTAGTAGTGAAGCCAACGAGTCGATTCACGATAAGGCGAAGGCTAAAGGATTGGTCATAATTCCGAATGAAGAGCATGCTAAATTGTTGGCAGCTCCACAGTCAGTTGAAGATATGAAATCATATTTGAAAGACAATGGGTTTGAAATACTTGATAAGGACGCATATGCTCAATTGAATTCTGAAAGAGAAGCTGCGCGTGCCTTTGCCGATGCTGAGAATTCGTTTGTATTGAATGAAGACGAATTGAAGCAAAGTGCTTCAAGGTTAGGACTTGCAGTTGTCTCTAAGGAAGAGTTGAAGAAATTGGAAAATGTTGATTTCAACGAGCATGCTAAGAGGCATTCAATGGCTGTAATTCCAGAAGCCGATTTTATTGAATTGAAGCAACAGTTGGCTGAAAAAGATGGAGAATTGTACCAGCTTAAACAACAGGATAACACCATATCTAAGGACGTTATCTTGGAAAAGCTGGGTGAATTTGATCTCGTCACTTTGAGTAAGGAAGAGTATGCTAAGCTCAAGGAATCCGTGGACTCACCAGCCGTTCTCTCCAAGGAGGAACTTGAGCTTAGAAGCTCAGAACTTGGACTCGCACTTGTACCTGAAAGTCAACTCATGGAGATGAAGAATGTTTCAAAATCGCTCGATGATAAGCTGCTCTTGGCTGATGCGGCCACCAAATTGGGATTAATTTGTATTCCTTCTTCATCTTTCATACCAACAAATGTCTTGAGAGAACCAGAAACAGATAAGGTTACCCTTATTCCTAACTCTTATTACGCTAAGTTGTGCAGAGTTGAACAATTGAATATCGAGAAGGTGAGTGACGATGTTTTCAAGGGACATGCAGAGAAGAGAGGTTTCAAACACGTCTCTGAGTACATTGTTCCACCTACAATCAAAGAAGAGAGAGAAATCGATAATGGAGAAGGAGGTATCACTCCAATTGGCGGTCCAAGTCCTGAGTTGTCTCAATCAAACAAGTTCACACCTCCCAACCCTCCTCAACATTTGTCTAATAGCGCAAAGTTGAGAACACCGCAGTCATCTGGCAGCGGTGGTAGTGCTGGGAGACATCTCAGTATGTTGAATTTCCCAACTTCGGGTTCAAAGGCCTCTCTTCATTCGAGAGCTCCTAGTTTGTCTGACACAATCCACACTAGTGCCGCCTTCTCGATGGCTACAAACGTTTCCTTGACCGATAAGTCAATGATTCCTGCTATCACTCAAGTTGTGATTGGCGAGTACTTGTTCAAGTATTACCGTCGTTTGGGCCCATTGAGTTCAATTTCTGAAACTAGACACGAAAGGTATTTCTGGGTACACCCTTACTCCATGACCTTGTATTGGTCCACTTCGAACCCAGTATTGGGCAACCCTGAAGACGTCAAGACTCGTGCTGCGGCAATTGTTGGGGTTGAAAGTGTTGATGACAATAATCCATTACCTCCTGGCTTGTATCATAAGAGTGTTGTCGTTCATTCGCACAATAAGTCTGTCAAGTTTACCTGTGCTACCAGACAGCGTCACAACATATGGTTCAATGCATTGAGATATATGTTGAATAGAAACTTGGAAGAACTTTCCTTCGACCAAGAAGAAGGTTTCGATGAAGAAGAAGAGAACGATTTCAATAACATTCACAGTCCAGCAGATCTGGATAAATTCCCTTCACATCTTCAAGATAATGGGCACCAGGATCAGGGTCACACCCACAATCAAAATCTGGGCCACGCACACAGAAAGAGTGAAGCCTTGTATGACACTGGTGAAAGACAGGCACTTCCAAGAACGCAATCTATGATGCTTAAGAGTTCTACCTCTAGTAGCAGATTGAGTTCTAGATTTAGCACCCTAAGAAGATGAAGTAGAGAAAGTTACATCATAAACAGTTAAAAATGGTAAACAATTAGAAATTTATAGTATAATACTAAATGTGAAATAATTCTAAACTTCACGTTTTTGAGATTAAATCTTGACGATACACGAAGGAATAAGCACTGTAAGAAATGCGCCGGCTTCGTTGCAAAAAGTGTGGCCCGAGCTTTTCTGAAACTTCGGAGGTGATGTAGTACCTGATTTGGCACAAGTGCTCTAAGATTCTCCAAATCAATACAGGCAAGTCACATATATAAATTCATTTGATAATATATATACACGAACATATATATATACATCTATATCTCAAAAAATAGTTAACCCTCCAGAAATATTACTAGCCTCATGCCGCTGTTTATTTGGCAGCAAGCAATTGAGTGAACTCAACAATATCAATTTCACCGTCGTTGTTGGTGTCAGCTTCTCTGATCATTTGGTCAACATCAGCATCAGATAACTTTTCACCAATTGAGGTCAAGACGTGTCTCAATTCAGCGGCACTGATTTTACCATCACCGTTTCTGTCAAACACCTTGAAGGCTTCAGCGATCTCAGCTTCTGAGTCGGTGTCTTTCATTTTTCTGGCCATCATGGTTAAGAATTCTGGGAAATCAATGGTACCGTCGCTATCAACGTCAACTTCATTTATCATGTCTGTCAATTCGCTTTCACTTGGGTTTTGACCAAGAGATCTCATGACGGTACCTAATTCCTTGGTTGTGATCTTTCCATCGCTGTCCTTGTCGAATAAAGAGAAAGCTTCCTTGAATTCAGCAATTTGTTGTTCTGATAATTTTTCAGCCTAAACGTTGAACTATAGTTAGTAAATTAGAACTTTATGAGAGTGGGTAACTGCGTAGGAAGCTTCGGAAAGTGGGGCATTGAAAAGAGAAGACGCGTGGTTATATGCCCTTCTGGTAGGGAATAGTAATCCGAACTTCCATGTATTCCATTGGCGGTCTTATGTCTTGTTCCTGTATTTTTATTGTATGATTGCCATTGAGTCTGACTCAATGAGATCTCGTGTATACCCCCCGCTCTTGGCCGTCCCCGAATTGGAGTTCTCAATTCGCCGCTGCCACATTCCTCCTCAGTGTTCAGTGGAATACACTATTGTGTACCTTGCTACATACCATTTTGTCTGTGTACTTGTGGGTAGTTAGTTCTTTAGGACGTGCAAGCAGATATTTTTAGATCATTTAGAAAATTGAGCAAATGTGTTCAAAAGTTTTTGTTTTGCCTGCTAGTATATGAACGGTGCGTATATATGCAGGTGTACAGGGGGATGTGCAGGCTTCAAGAGACCAAATTACTAGATAACCGCGCAATTTTCTAGCGTAAAACTTTGTTTTTGTTTCACTTGGCCTGCAGTGTTTTGCTTTTTTTGCCCTGATGTTACACAAAAGCGCGGGAAAAACTGACTTTTTAGCTCAGCATCTAGAAATTTCACCGTGCACTATGGGGGGCAATTGGCGCTTAGTTAATATCCCGATGAGTGCGCTTATTTGGTGGGAAGCGCTTACGAAAGAATGCGCTTCGATGCACTGCCAACTCAGCAAATTCATGTAGTGGGATGTAGCTCGTGGTCCAATTATAAAACTGTGACTTTGCAGGGTAATGTGTAAAAGATAGGGCGAGAGGGGAAGCTGTAGCCCATTGAGAAACCTAATTTAATTACAAACTAATGCTGCTGCTATCAGCCCTCTCTGTACTTTGTTAAACAATATTTCTCGTAAAGTTTGAAAATTAAGAAAATTATTCAGAATGCTAGCAAATTGTACTTTTCTATAAGCTCACCCTAAAATAAGAAAACAAAAATGACTTACATCTTGCTATCCGAGTGCCAGGCATAGAGTAGTATTCGCTACGTCACTCTGAGAGTTATGCACATCAATACCAACCAAAATTGGAAATATTAGTTGTGGAACCATTTGTCTTCAGATTTGTCTAGTATTGATATAAATCGTGGTTGGATGCAGCCGCACCTGCATATCAGCAGTCCTGTATGTCTGAGCTTCTTTTTGCTACATCTATCGGAGTTAAAATCTAGCAGCTTCTGGCAACTGTCTGCTCCTCTTTACCAGTCACCACGGGCCACCAAAATGATTCGATTCTGAACTGGGTTTTCGAAATATGTCACAGAGTATACAAAATGATATTGACGATATCAACACTTCAGATTTCAGCCAGTCGATAAGATCCATGGATGATCACACCTTTGCCCAGTTTATTCAGAGCAGCTTTGGGAGTGGCGGGACTGCTGCTGCCTCGGAAAGTGTCAATGGGATAGCGCTGCGCGGTGCCAGTCAGGGAATTTTCTCGTCGACACCAAAGGGTTTCAATAAGAGAATCTCTATGGCGAGTGTGAGATCATCTGATAGTCATGATCCCTTCGACGATAGCTTGGATGGGGTGCTTATGAACATTCAAGTAGATGCAACAGAAAACGTAGAAGGCGGCGAAGAAAGCGCAGTCCAATGCGGCCAGACGGTGCCAGAAGATACTGATAACGACGAGGATGCAAATATTGACGAGGCAAGACTGGATGCAGGGAGCCAAGACGGCAACGCATCTTCTTCTGGCTCATCAACCTCATCTTCTTCATCTGAAGAGGAGACAATCGGAAAGCTTCATGAATTCGGCGACTATGCCACTTATTTCACAAACAAGAA
Source organism: Dujonia boleticola (assembly GCA_029581775.1). Taxonomy (NCBI): domain Eukaryota; kingdom Fungi; phylum Ascomycota; class Pichiomycetes; order Serinales; family Debaryomycetaceae; genus Dujonia; species Dujonia boleticola. The sequence continues at coordinate 645,228 of JARGRU010000017.1, forward strand.
GGCTAAACAACAAAAGGCTGACAAGGATTATGTGGAATGGGAGAAGAAGAGACGTAAAGGAGAGCCAGAAGTACCGCCAATATTTGCTGACTGCATCATTCACGTCAATGGGCACACTGTGCCTTCAATTAACGAAATTCATCGATTGGTAATATTGCATGGGGGAAAGTTTATAAGTTACCTTAATAGCAAGGGTGCAGCAACACACATAATATGCGACAGATTTACGCCTAGAAAAAGGATACAATTCAAGAATTATAGAGTTGTTAAAGCCAAGTGGATAACTGATTCAATAGAAAAAGGTGAACTCTTGGAGTGGGGAGATTATAGATTGATCGACAACGTGGATTATGGTCAGCAAAGATTGAGGTTGAATAAAGGAACTGAAGAATCCAAGGAAGAAGATGAGGATGGAGATGTGTTGCCACAAGGTGATGCCAAGCCAACTCGACAAGAGGTGCCTTTAGACCTTCAGGTGAATCATGTAAATGAGGCTGAAAATGAAAATTCATTCCTGATAAGGGATACTTTGGGAGTATCACAAGCTAAGGAGAGCGTCGACGATGAAGGTGAGGAAGAGCTTGATACTACATTGTTTGACATGCCGCCATTAACTCATTCTCAAGTAGACGAAGAGCAAGAGCACAGTCTAACTCAATCCGGAGAAGCACACCTTGAATCCCTCAATCAGAAGGAAAGTAAAAAGAAGCGGGGACTCACATTGGATGCAAAACACCCCGACTTTCTCAAGCACTTCTTCGCCTATTCAAGGCTACATCATTTAAGTGCATGGAAAGCTGACCTTCGAGCACAGTTCTTGAAAAAGATTCTCCACCCAAGCTCTCAAGAGCAGAGGCATGCCAACAATAGGGGCCCAGCTGACCCGAATGCGGAAAGGATAATATTACATGCCGACTTTGACTGTTTTTTTGCTACAGCTTCAACTCTAGGAAGGCCAGACTTGCATATTGATAAGGACCCTATCGCTGTTTCACACGGTGGTAAAACTTCGGATGTAGCAAGCTGTAATTACGTTGCACGTAAGTCTGGAGTGAGAAATGGTATGTGGATTTCAGAAGCACGAAAACTTTGCCCTTCCTTAATTCTCATTGGGTACGATTTTGATTCCTATGAGAAGATTTCCAACACATTGTATGATTACTTAATCGATTCCGGGATCTTTGACTCAATTTTTCCCGTACTGATCGACGAGGTTTTACTTGACGCAACCAGTTATGTAGCAAACGAAACCAAGAATAATGGCAGCAAAACCGCCGACGTTGTGAACTCATTTGTCAGCAAAATCAGACTGGATATTTTAAGGCAAACAGGCTGTTCAATAAGTGTGGGCATATCTAAAAACGTCTTATTGGCAAAATTGTCTTTGCGGAAAGCAAAACCTAATGGGCAGTACTATATAGAGGAAGATATTGATGCGTTTTTGAAAGATATTCCCGTACGGGACTTGCCCGGTATTGGAAAAAGTATTGTTTACAAGCTTGTGGATGAACTCAATAAAGTAGAAGATGAAGCAGTGGATGTCCCATTGATACTGCATTTGGTGAAAATTCCAGAAATGAGATTGAAGAATATCTTTGGTGAAAAGACGGGACAAAAACTATATCAGTTTCTGAGAGGTATAGATGATACCAGTATTGATGTTCGTGAAAATAGTGAAGCTCTTCGAAGAAAGTCTGTATCCGTGGATGTAAACTATGGAATTCGATTTGACAAAGTTTCCCAATTGGATACATTTTTAATGGAGCTCTCAAAAGAGCTTTACAGGAGATTAATGCATTTGTCGATGTGCGGATCATCAGTATCGCTTAGATTAGCCAGGAAGGCACCTACTGCTCCAATCAATCCGCCCAAGCATCTTGGAATGGGGTTCTGTACTTTCGCAAACAAAACGGCTAAATTTGGTGTCCCAACTAACGATTGGGGAATAATTGGGAGTGAGTTGAAGGCACTATACAGAATGTTGAATGTCCCCATTGAAGAGTTGAGAGGCGTGGCAATCACGATGACTAACTTGGTTGATGTGGATGAAATGAAGAAAAATAGACAAAGACAGTTGCCCTTCAAACAAGGCAAAAAAGAGCCAGTGGCCATCAAACCTCCAATTCCTCCTGCAGAAAAGATACGACCTACGAGTCCAAAAATGGAGCCTGCTAATGTAGAACCACCCTTAGAGCTTGATTGGGACGTATTTGAAGCTCTCCCAGCCTCGATTCAAGCTGAAATTCAGCAAGAAATAGACAGAAGAGGCATGAAAGTATCCAAAGAAGAGCCCGAAAAGTTGAGCCCCTTGAAACTGGATTTAAACCCAAAACTCACATCTCTGACAAGACCGAGTCCCATAAAGTCTAGCCCCACTAAGGCGTACATGCAACAACTCATCCCACAAACTGATGGCAAACTAGAGTACACAAGAGTTCTAGGATCTCCGAAGAAGAGATCGCCTAGCAAAAGGAAGTTGACATCGAAATCTCCGCTGCCTTCAAAGAGGATCAAGACTAGTGACACGGGCGATCCCTTCATCGAGGATCCAAGTTTGTATGACGAGTCAATGATTAATGAGCTACCTTCTTCTATTAGAGACGAGGTTATGAAGGATCTAGAAAATAAAGTGAAGTCGAAGAAGATGCTAGCGAAAACGCAGCCGAAATCACTAACCTCTGAATGGCTTGCCAGAGAGAAACGCAAAGATTCCATACAAGAGCCACTTTTCCAAAATAAGGTGACTTCGCTAGAGGAGCTTAAAGTGTTACTTACTGGCTGGGTTCAATCATCAATCATACAAGGAGGTCCGCATGTTGATGATCTAAATATGATTTTAGATCACCTCGAAGAGTTGTTGCAAGTGCAAGGTAATTTACTTCGGTGTGTCACAATCTACGAATTCATAAAAACAAGGGTTGACTGCGAGGAGTGCATTTTCAAGTCAAGGATTGGGAATGATGAGTTCCAAGACACCGATATCGCGAAGGAAGGCTTCAAAGAATGGAAGAAGATAATAGTCTCATCCTTGCAGCCGGTGATTCGTAGATACTGCATGCAAAATAACATTGATATAGACCTTTAAGGGTCTGGAATGCTTTAACTCCGGTCAAACCTGATAACGAGGTATTAATGATAACTCGAAACAGAGCTGCCTTGGGTGCTTTTTTAATAAACGTTAATCTCTTCTTTCGTACAGTGTAGTGTGTGTGAGTTAGTAGGCTTTTGAAGGCCCAAGACGTAAACCTAAAATTCGTTTATGCAGTACTGATATCAGCTGGATATTTGTTGAACAGTTGCAAAAGTCATAGCTCAAGACTTCTTTGCAATTGTCATGACATGGGAGAACGAAGCGTGGGATTGACGTCTTCGGAGTACATAAGTAAAGTGTGCGACCTATTGCCATCCAACGAAGGTCGGCAGTCCTTGATATACTGGTTGATTTCCACGTTAGGCGTGGACCTGAAATGCGACCACATTATTCCCATTCATCGGGCTAGTGGAGTGGATATCAAGAAGTTCCACGACTCAAAGTTTGTGGATTTCATACTTCAGAAACGAGACAGGTTCGATAATGAGTCTCCGAATGCAGCCGAATTGCGAGATGGTAGATCTATAAATGTGTTTGCGCTGAAGAAGATGAAATCTATGCTGGCTTCAGAATTGACTGAATCTCTGGAAAGCGAGGGTGGCAGCAACAGTGACAGCGATGAGGAAGACGACGATTATCCGAAAGCAACTTTCCGCAATAGCCATGAACTGCAGGATGAACCTTCTAGAGACGAGCTAGAGTCGTTTGGATTGCTTGACGATTGTCACGTCTTTCCGTTCATGAGGGATTACATCCAATTGGTTGCTGGTTCAACCATAAGCACTGCCAATTTTATCATCCAGAGTCACCGAGACTCCGGTGGACAGATTGTAGGTATCAACTGGTACGGTGGCAGACACCACTGTCTCAAGAACATGGCTGCTGGGTTCTGCTACGTTAACGACATTGTGCTCGGAATCAATGCACTACGAACGAAGTTCAACAAAGTGTTTTACTTGGATTTAGACTTACACCATGGCGATGGGGTAGAGAAAGCTTTCAAGTTTTCGTCGAAGGTTGTTACTTGCAGTGTACACAGACATGACATTGGGTTTTACCCCGGATCAGGAACAGAAACAGTGACTGGTAAGCTTATCAATATCCCCACAAGGAAAGGTTTGAGTAATGACAGTTTAAAGTATATACTCCAGAACATTGTGTCACCTTGCATAACAGAGGCAAACCCATCTGTGATAGTTCTACAGGCAGGGTGCGATGGACTAGCATTAGATCCAAATAAAGAATGGAATCTCACCATCGAAGGATTTACCGATAACATTGAGTGGTTATTGCTGACGTTCGAGTGCCCGTTTATGATCTTAGGCGGTGGTGGGTACAATAATACCGAGACTGCAAAATTCTGTACCTATTTGACAAGCAGACTTGCAAGCCCCCAACCTGCTGACGGAGATACTGATTGCTTCAGCGAAATCCCGGAACATCCATACTTGGATAGTTACGAAGCAGATGGATATCTGTTTTGGACGCCTGAAAACGTTACTCCTAAGCGGATACAAGACGGCAATGATGAAGAGTACTTGCATAGCATAAAGGAAAAGGTATTGGAGGTATTCTGTAATAAATAATTGTATTTTAAGTGTACTATGTATAATGCTTTCTATGTATTCTATGTGAAAAAATATCATCTTCCAGAGGTTTTTTAATTGGCACCGAGTAGTACTTTTAATCGAATAATTTTTGGCCCAAGCAGGTTGTCCAATTTTCATTCCATCTCAATTTACTCTCTTGCAAAGCACCATGCTTGATGGTTGAGTACAACTTTTTGTCGGTGAAGGCGGTTGAGATGAGTCTATAAATTTCATCCGATTCCTTAATGCTTCCATCTTTTGTCTTGGTTACTAACCCATTCACTCCGTCCTTCACAAGCTCGCCAATAGCAGGAAACGAGAGAGTGACAACGGGGACACCGCAGCCGAAGAAGTCGACAATCTTCATGGGCAAGTCTATCCCCGAGGAGGAGGTGTGTAAGGAGATTGCCAAATCAGCACTTGCTAAAATGATGGGATAGTCTTCAAACGACAACCATGCAGTTTTGATTATGACGTTTGGCAGAAACTTGAGTGCCTTAACCCTAGCAAGGAATGCCGGCTTCAATGGTCCCTTACCCGTGACTATCAAAACTAGCGGAGGCAATGCGCCTGCCTTAGTGTTCGAGGAAAGTATAGTCTCGTCGTATTGCTTGAGAGCATCTAACAAGACATTGAAGTCCTCATCAGCAGTGAAACTCGTAGAGCTGACCAAAATTTTATACTTCTTCAAGTTTTTGATTGTATTGAATAATTCGTGATTTCTGAGAACCTCCGCTTGAGTGATACCAAGGTCCTCCAAGGGGGCGAATGCATCTGCCGGTCTATCGTGGAGCACAAAGATGTTGTGCTTAGGTTTGACACCAAACTCTTTTATAAGAAACTCTTTCATTTGCTTGGTGACGGTAATGTGATAGTCGACGTACTTTGAGAGCACCCTTTCGTATCCCTTCAAGATCCTCACCAAGATGTGGTTTTCATTTTGATACTTCAAGTTGAGAATGGAGTAGTTGAGATTGTGCCAGTCCACGATGATCTTTGTGTGTGTGTTCCTCGTTAGCTTGACGTACAATACCGCAAGAAGCAAGATCGGGATAGAGGGAGGGTTTTGGATTATTATAAAGTCACTCGTACCGCCGAATTCCCAGAGCAAAGAGAAGAGCTGGAAGAATTGTAGCAGGAGCTTTTTCACCGCAAATAGCAAAAACGGCAACTTGGGGTTAGCGTTCTTGATTTGTTTGATGGGCTGAATGTCTATGTTGACATCGTCCAAAATGTCCTCCGATGGACGGGTCTCCATGTATCCGCACAAAGTGACAAAGAAGTCCAACTTCGCCAATGATTTGGCATGATAGCTCATTCTGGGGGAGTGTCCCACGTCACCCAAGACGAAAAGGGTAGCTACTTTACGCTGCAGGCCGAATCTTCGCTTGGGAGTGAAGTACGGCAAGACACCGTAAGCAAGTATTGGGAGGGATAAGTAGAAGGCAATTAAATAGTAAAGCCAGGGGCCGGAGTATTGCCATATATGGTCGAATCCTTTGTATTCTATTACTGCCATTACGGATATTAGGGTAGTGTTACAGGTTGGGTTGATATAGTCAGGGGAAGCACTGGGAAGTGTAGCCGTGAGGTTTGTCTGAATTGCAAGCTGTCCTGAAATTTTCAGTTGTCTCGAAAATTTGAAAAGCAACACCGTCAAGTTTGACACGAAAATGAGTGAAGGAATTGGGTAGAAAATACCCAGGAATTACGAGATCCAACATTTGGAAGTGGGAATGTTTGATATAAGCTGGTATGGGAAGAGAAAGAGAATTAGCTTTACATTTTGATTTATAACAACATTGTTGAAGGTTTTGGCCGGCAAGGTTGTGGTGGTATAAGGTTTGCACGGTGATAGTTGATGTCACAGTGCTTGCACACGTGAATTTTTCACTTTCGCACTGTACTAGAGAGGCAGAACTTAATAGCTTATTTGCAGCCAAAACGCACGCCAAATTGAAACTACAGAGACTTCGTGGTTCTTCTTTATGGCTACAGGTCGAGGGATATTGGAAACCGAAACGACAAGCTTGGAGAAGTTGAACTTTGCTGCACTGGCACTTTTTTTCATTGCAAAAGTTTCGCAACGACCTGCCAAAAGCGGCAAGATTTAGGTGTGTAGAAGTACCCCCAATACTGTTATTTCGCAAAGAGTGTTCTATAAATTGACGAGAAAACACCAAGGGTATATACCACACCGTATAATCTGCATCTCTTAGATATGTGATAAGGTGATAATCGGACACTGCTGCTACATTTACCATCGGGTGCAGTGTAGCCAGCAACCAGGAACTCCGCATAATTTTCCGCACCGTTCCAATGCACCCTTAAAACCATTGCTAATAAGACGAGCATGAAAAAAAAAAAAAATATTATGTAGCAGCCACTTTCTTGGCAGATGAGTAGCTGCGAACAATCAAAGGTACAGGGGAGGTAGCTCCACTTCTTTCCATTGGGAACCCTGAGAACGTTATGGAGCTACCAATACTTTCTAGCCAACCCAATGGCAACTCAACGGCTCCGTTAAGGATCAATTGGCAAATAGGACTCCGTCTAGAGAAGGGCCACCCCCAGCTCCCCACAGATCCGCTCTCGCATACGTTGGATCTACAATGCGTCACACTAAAAAATTATTTGCTACCTTATCAACGTGGAGTCGCAGACCCTCGAGTCGCAGCACCATTAATGCAAAAAAAAAAAAAAGAGTCAGGAAGCGTTTCGAGTCAAAAATTTTTCATATAAAAATCTTACAAAAAAATTTTCGTTTGATTTGCTAAATCCTAATTTCTTCTCTTCTTCATCATCGCTTAAGAATTACGTTTTAGAAAATGTCTGAACTTACTCACCCTACTATCAAAGATGGCTGGTTCGCTGAAATCTCCGACACCATGTGGCCCGGCCAAGCCATGTCCATCAAGGTTGAAAAGGTCTTGCACGTTGAGCAATCCAAGTACCAGGATGTCTTAGTGTTCAAGTCCACCAACTACGGTAACGTTTTGGTCTTGGACGGCTGCATTCAAGTCACCGAACGTGACGAATTCGCCTACCAGGAGATGATTACCCACTTGGCATTGAACTCCCACCCTAACCCAAAGAAGGCTCTTGTCATTGGCGGTGGTGACGGTGGTGTCTTGAGAGAAATCTTGAAGCACGAGTCCATTGAGGAAGCTTGGTTATGTGACATTGACGAAACCGTCATCCAGGTCTCCAAGAAGTACTTGCCAGAGATGTCCAAGTCCTACGAAGACCCAAGAACCAAGGTCCACATTGGTGACGGGTTCAAGTTCTTGGCTGAGTACAAGAACCAGTTCGATGTCATCATCACCGACTCCTCCGATCCAGAAGGTCCCGCTGAAGTTCTTTTCCAAAAGCCATACTTCCAATTGTTGAAGGACGCCTTAACTGAAAAGGGTGTTATCACCACTCAAGCTGAAAACATCTACTTGCACATGGATATCATCTCCAAGTTGAAGAAAGACTGTAAGGAAATCTTCCCTGTTGCTGAGTACGCTTACACCATGATCCCAACCTACCCATCTGGTTCAATTGGTTTCATGGTTTGCTCCAAGGATGCCAAGGCCGACGTCTCCACCCCAGTCAGATTCGACTGGACCGACGACTTTGTCAGAAAGAACTTGAAGTACTACAACAGAAAGATCCACGATGCCTCGTTTGTCTTACCCACTTTTGCCGATGAAATTCTCAACAAATCCCAATGACCTAACTTACTGAACAAATCACCACCATCTGATTTTCTTTGAGACGTGGGAAGTGAAAATAGAGTGGGAGGATGACGATAAGGTGAGAGGTGCAACTAAACTACGATGTAAGGGGTATATTATTGGAAGGGAGTGAAACAGAAAACGAGGGCAATATGATTTGCTCTCTTTTTGGTAGGTGGACGCTGAAATATGCTCTGCCGAGCCCTCCTTGTTCCTTCTTTTTGGGTAACTGCGAAGAGCTTGGCTCGCTTCGCTCAAGGCTGCAGATGTAATGTTAATTAGTAATGTATAGGTAAACGGGAATGAATGAATGAATCATGCAAAAAAAAAAAAAAAATCGGAGAACAAAGTGTAAACGGTAACAAGTCTAGCCTGCTGCAAGAAACCCTTATTGGTAATTGATTTATCTATTGTCCTTGAGAACCCTCCGCAATACACTGTGTAGCCTTGGTTGCAAAGATGCCCTGTTTTTTTGCAGCAATTGAAAAGCCCATCTGTCCTGCATATATACACTCCACATATCATGCAAATATGATTTCTTGCAAAGGGCAAAATGTCAAGTGAAGAGACACCCTCTTTGCTCATCCAGTAGTAGACCACTCATTGCATTATAAAGATGGTGTTTGTTCGGGGAGAGCTAACGCCCGAGCAAAAGGCCAGAATCGTATGTATACGACGGATTAGGGTATTGCAAGCTATCTTGTTGGTGGCAGATCGTTTGCCATCGAAAACTTTGCAAATCAGCTTACTAACATTGACTCTTGTAGGAATCCAACAGAAAACGTGCCTTGGAGAGATTGAAGCAGAAAAATGGCGGAGGAACTAACTCCCAACCAATAAGTGCAGGCGACTCTCAAGCAAAACCTTCAACGACAACATCTGTGCCGAGCTCTACCAATACTTTGCCTCCTGCGAGTGCAGCAACAATATCCTCATCCACAGCAGCCTCAGTCTCTGCACCCCCTCCTCTTAAGAGACCCAGAATCGAACTCACAATAGAACAAAAGAAGAGGATAGAGGAAAACCGTATCAGGGCCCTCGAAATTCAGAAGCAAAAGCAACTAAACAATAGGAACGCAGCAAAGGAGGCTGTTATTGAACCCATTCCAGCAAACAGCAATGTGCGATTACAGAAGGAGACTTTAGAAAACGCCTCTACCAACTCAATACGGCCATCGATCAAAAAGAAAGACTACATTGAATACGACTTTTCTACAATGAAGGACTCCCATGGTGGGTTCCTCGATGTTGAAGATAGTCTTGCGGGATCCGGGTCATCTGAAGCAACTTTGAAAACTCTTGAGGAATGGAAGGAGAAGCAAAAGGCTTTGGTGATTGTGAGGGAGGCACCTCCACCCATGGATATATCTACAGCGCCCAAGTGTTATGAATGCCAGTCAGTTGAAATCGACCAAAATATCTACGACAATTTCAGGCATGTGCGCGTTTGCAGGCCGTGTATGAAGAAAATGCCCGACAAATACTCATTGTTGACGAAAACTGAGTGTAGAGAGGACTACTTACTAACCGATCCCGAGCTCAGAGATGTGGCGTTATTGCCGAGGCTAGAAAAGCCAAACCCGCATGGATTCTCTCGGATGCAGTTATTCTTGAGATTTCAAGTGGAAGCATTTGCATGGAAGAAATGGGGATCAGCAGAGAAGCTAGACGAAGAGTGGGAGAGGCGTGAAACTGTGCGTTTACAAAGACGTGAGAAAAAGTACGAGGAGAAGTTGAGAGACATGAGAAAGAGAACCAGAGCTGAAGAATATACTAGAAAGTTGAGAAACGGAGAGTCTTTGGGACAGAGGCATGTGCATGATTGGAGTGAGCCGGTGACGGGTAACGAACCGGGCAGTGTCAAGAGACGGTGTATAGATTGTGGGTTGGAAACAGAGGAGGTGCTTATCTAGGAGAAGTTAAAATGGGACAACTAGGGGACTTTAGGATATGTAAAATAGATGTATACACTAAGTGATTATACAAACGAGATAGGAAGAATGTTTTACTACGAGCAGGGAGCTATCGAAAACACTGTAGTAGCACCAATTTCATCAAATTCTTCGCAATTACTGGAAGACTGGCTGATGGCATACGAAGGAGATGTTTCCCAGGTGTCATATTCAGCATCACTTTCGAGAGGCTGTCTACGGTAACGGAAATAAGCATACTTGCTCGATAACCACCTTGACTTGGCGCTTACGTACTTTATATAATTCGTTTAGTGTATATTACTCATCTTAACATTCACTTTATATATCTCTAATAAAGACCATCTTCAGGTTAAACACACAAACAAGCCAGTGTTTGATAACTTCAGATAGATCATCTAGCGTCCACTCTTCTAAGGTATCTTTCGAGTGTGATAGGGCTATAAGTTCTTACCATTCGTTCTGAGGTAAAGATTAAAAATAAATAGCCCATACGGAAAATATGGCGAAATACCCCAAGAGAAGAGATGCATCCAAAAAGTAAAGCTTGTAGTTATGTTTGGGCGCCCCTTCCTCTTCTACGGGAAGCTCAGTTTCTTCTTCCTTCAATGCCAAAGGTTCACCCCGAGCTACGTGCTGCGCATTGTTTAGTTTAGTTTGCACAACTAAAAATGTGCCAAGGGCAATCACGGTGCCTAGTTCTCCAGCACATTTCATAGCGAACTCACGGCCAAGTGCCTTCTCAGCAGTAAAGTAGGTATAAGTATTATTATAGGCAAAGAGGCAAAAGGTCACTGTTGAAGAATAGTAAGCTCGAAACAAACTCTCATCAACTAAACCCTGGCACAAGAATATCCCATTTGCTACCATTGATCCCAAATATATATATGAAATAGAGATAGATGGAGAGGAACCAAACAAAAGGTTTGTGAAGAGGGAACAGTAAATTGATACCCAGAGCTGGTATCGACGATTATTGACGTCTAACTTCATCATCGTGCTTGGCCTGACACTGTCTCAGATGATAAAGAATAGCAGAGTCTTGTTTTCTTTAAATGCTTTCTAGCAATTTAGGGGGTTTGAAGTTAGTGAGGGGTGATGGTCTTGCGTACAGGAAAACACATTCCACGCTGTGCAGCAAGATGAAACAGACCAGCAATACTGTGGAAGACTACCTTTAAAGCAGCCTGGGGGCAGTATAGAGGTAGTTTAGAATTAACCAATTGCTAAATTTGGCTAATAATCAAGGAGTGGAACTCGAAAAGAAGCATTTAAGATGTGTAAGTGGTAAGACTTTTCATACAGTACCGACTTTATAGTGTACGAAGGAGGATGCCCATATACAAGTGAAGAGCCTTCCTTCTTAGGAATCCGTAGAAGTCCTGCTAGAATGGAGTATGAAGCTATCCACAATTTTGGTTATCGATATAAGTAAGCAAACGTATACAGTTGATGCCATCTATTGATGCTCTCGACGGAGCATAGAGAGCAACGTGTGAAGCAAAGAAAGACAGGTAAACTCACATAGTTCTCCTATACAGTTTTCTGGGTACCACTTCCCAGCTCACCAGTCCTCGCCAGTCGCCCTGCGCTATTTGAAAGCCCTACTTCCAAATATGATGGCCATTACATATACTTGAATCGTTTTGCTAACTTTGAAGCTTCTAGATTTTTCGCAGCCATTCTCACCCGCATATTGCACGCAAACAATAAATTCGCAGCCAACTCCACAAACAAATACTTTGACCATTCTTGGTAAATAGGTAGATGTCACAACTGCATACACCGAATAGTCCTGCACGCCCATGGAATATCATGGAACAATTTTTTTTCACTCGTCGACCAAACTTCCTCAGTTTTGCAACACGAAGGTGAAAATATTTAAACCTCGCCGATCCTTTTTGTTCACTTGTCGTAGTTTTCTTCTTCTCCTTTTTTTTTTTACTCTTTTAGCTGAAGTAGGTTTTTATTTTACTGTCACTGAACTAATTAACTATAGCAAAAATGTCTGAAAAAGTTGAAACTCACGAGTTCACTGCTGAGATCACTCAGTTGATGTCTCTTATCATTAACACTGTCTATTCCAACAAGGAAATTTTCCTTAGAGAATTGATTTCTAACGCTTCCGATGCCTTAGACAAGATCAGATACGAAGCTTTATCTGACCCAACTAAGTTGGAAACTGAACCAGAATTGTTCATCAGATTGACTCCTCACAAGGACCAAAAGGTTTTGGAAATCAGAGATTCCGGTATTGGTATGACCAAGGCTGACTTAGTCAACAACTTGGGTACTATTGCCAAGTCTGGTACCAAGGCTTTCATGGAAGCTTTATCCGCAGGTGCTGATGTCTCTATGATTGGTCAATTCGGTGTTGGTTTCTACTCCCTTTTCTTGGTTGCTGACCACGTTCAAGTTATCTCCAAGCACAACGACGATGAACAATACATCTGGGAATCTAACGCTGGTGGTAAGTTCACCATCACCTTGGATGAAAAGAACGAAAGAATCGGTAGAGGTTCCATCTTAAGATTGTTCTTAAAGGAAGATCAATTAGAATACTTGGAAGAAAAGAGAATCAAGGAAGTTGTCAAGAGACACTCCGAATTCGTTTCTTACCCAATTCAATTAGTCGTCACCAAGGAAGTTGAAAAGGAAGTCCCAGTTGAAGAAGAAGAAAAGAAGGAAGAAGAATCCAAGGACGAAGATGACAAGAAGCCTAAGTTAGAAGAAGTTGAAGACGAAGAAGAAAAGAAGGACGAACCAAAGACCAAGACGGTTAAGGAAGAAGTCACTGAAACTGAAGAATTAAACAAGACCAAGCCATTATGGACCAGAAACCCATCTGAAGTCACCAAGGATGAATACAACGCTTTCTACAAGTCCATTTCTAACGACTGGGAAGACCCATTAGCTGTCAAGCACTTCTCCGTTGAAGGTCAATTAGAATTCAGAGCCATCTTATTCGTTCCTCAAAGAGCTCCATTCGATGCTTTCGAATCTAAGAAGAAGAAGAACAACATCAAGCTTTACGTCAGAAGAGTTTTCATCACTGACGACGCTGAAGAATTAATCCCAGAATGGTTATCCTTCGTTAGAGGTGTCGTTGACTCTGAAGATTTACCATTAAACTTGTCCAGAGAATTATTACAACAAAACAAGATTCTCAAGGTCATCAAGAAGAACATCATCAAGAAGATCATCGAAACTTTCAACGAAATCGCTGAAGACCACGACCAATTCGAAAAGTTCTACACTGCCTTCTCCAAGAACATCAAGTTAGGTGTCCACGAAGACCAACAAAACAGACAAGCTTTGTCCAAGTTATTGAGATACTACTCTACCAAGTCTACTGAAGAATACACTTCATTATCTGACTACGTCACCAGAATGCCAGAACACCAAAAGAACATTTACTACATCACTGGTGAAAGTATCAAGGCTGTTGAAAAGTCTCCATTCTTGGATGCCTTGAAGGCCAAGAACTTCGAAGTTTTATTCCTCGTTGACCCAATTGACGAATACGCCATGACCCAATTGAAGGAATTCGAAGACAAGAAGTTAGTCGACATCACCAAGGACTTCGAAATCGAAGAAACCGAAGAAGAAAAGAAGGAAAGAGAAATCGAAATCGCTGAATTCGAACCATTAACCAAGGCCTTGAAGGAAATTCTTGGTGACCAAGTCGAAAAGGTTGTTGTCTCTCACAAGTTGGTTGACGCTCCAGCTGCCATCAGAACTGGTCAATTCGGTTGGTCTGCCAACATGGAAAGAATCATGAAGGCTCAAGCTTTAAGAGACACCACCATGTCTTCTTACATGTCTTCCAAGAAGACTTTCGAAATCTCTCCAAAGTCCGCCATCATTAAGGAATTAAGAAAGAAGGTTGAAGCTGACGGTGCTGAAGACAAGACCGTTAAGGACTTGACCACCTTATTATACGAAACTGCATTATTAACTTCTGGTTTCTCCTTAGAAGAGCCAAGTTCATTTGCTGGTAGAATTAACAGATTAATTTCTTTAGGTTTAAACATCGACGAAGATGAAGAACCAGAAAAGGAAGTTGAAAGTACTGCTACTGAAACCACTGCTGATCCAGCTGTTGAATCAGCTATGGAAGAAGTTGATTAGATTGATGCTAACTTATGAAAGAAATAAAAATTAAAAGAAGAAATTAAGCTTGTTTATAATTTATTTAATATACACACATATTAAGATATCTATGCGAGAAAAAAAGTAAGTTTACGAGACCCGTGACAACATTCCAAGAAACGAAATACGAAAAAAATAATAAAAAATAAACTCAGCCGTGTGCGCCGAATAATTTGAGCCCCTTTGTCTTCGAGATTTTGTTGCAACATATGAAAGCCGCGGAGCGCCAAAGGGTATGAAGAAGGGAAGAAAAGTGGCCAAGTGGTGAGACAATAGCAATTGCAGCTTCATCGGATGAGATCGAGGGAAAATGCATTGTTTGATTGAAACTACTGTACGACTTATAACCATTCACCTTTCTTTTTATTTCTATTTTGACGCTCGCCAGTGTGAATGTGAGCAAACCACCATGCAAAGACAGGCCTTCGGTGACCCCCTTGCCTACGTCTAGAAAGGGCTATTCTGTAATTTACCTTTAAACTTTAAATCTACACTCACCAAGTTATTGGATAAATTTTTGGTAAAAATGGGCATTTTAATTTATGACCCCCATTCGCAAGACAAGCAGTAGAATCCGTTTCTCGCTATTCCAAACTATCCAATTACAAACCATTAAGTCATTGTGAGAGCCAATCCTTGACCTGAACTACCATGAACATCAGAATCCTAGTGGCAGCTGCAAATGTCTTGTTTGCCTCGGTGACTTTTATTCTCCTTCTCATTGTGGTGATAAGTGGGGTTTCCTCGTCTTTACAGTTGAGGAGCCTTTATTGGTCGTATACATATTTCGGTCAAAACGATTACTTCCCTGTTGCTGTCCAATGGACTAACTACGGTGTATGTGCCGTATACAATTACACCAGCGACCTACCCCACCAATCTGATTTCATATGCGAGAAAGATCAATTTGGATACCCTTATAACCCATATCATACTTTCACCTATGGCGACAAGTTACCACAAGAAATGATTGATGATAAACTGACATACTCATCTCAATCCAAAGCCGCCTTTTATCTCGTGTTCGTGGGCTTCCTATTATCAATACCTACTGTGGTGTTTGCAGTTATCGCTTGTATATCCAAGGAAGCTTGGTACTATTGGGGATTACTACAAGTTGTGGTTTACGGGGCGGTGCTCACTTTGGTTGGTGGCGTTTTGAGGAAACAGATTCATTCGAAAGGAAATAAAGAGTTCGACAAGGCTGACTTCCAAGCCATTCTAAGAACCAAGTTGTTTTCTATATTGTATGCTAGTATTGCATTATACTTTATAACAGCAGCAATCAGTTTCTTCATGTTTTTCACGAAGAAGAAATTTGTTGAGGAGAGATTACCCCAGGCGAACCAATATTTATACCAGTACAATGCATTATATGATGATGTCAACCCGAACGATGCACTTACTTCAACTGAGTACAACACTAATTATCAGCCTATTGTTGGCATGAATCACGATAGCGAAAATACCGATTCTCTTTCCAATCGTCCCCACTCAGTTGTGTATGGTGCTGAAAAATAGTTAAGTGGTCTTTGCATTATGTATGAAGTATAGAAGATAGCTTTAGTGATATCTCAGAATTATGAAACGGAAGATAAGATATTGCATATTAATACACATATATTTCACAAATTATGGGAGCCTTTTGCCAATTCTTCAATTGTATTTAAAACCGTCTTTGCTTGGTCCCTAACCAATAAGTCATTATCGTTAGTGAATACATAGTTTAGTGTATTCCAAGTTTCATTTCTGTAGCTTTCAGGAAATGGTAGCTTGGACGATTTCGAAGTACCTATGATAAGATCATGTAATAGTACTATCGCCGATCTTCGTAATACAGCTTCATCCGGCGAAGTTTCTAGTTTCAAAATACCGAATGCACAGTCAAGTGCATTGCCGATACTATCAATCATACCAAGCGGGTTTGTCATACAGCAGACTCCAAGAATAGACATGGAAGAGTGTCTCAAACGATTGTCCACCTTAAACTCGAGTTCTTCTGCAGCGCTTCTTCTTCTTATTAGAGAGAGTGCACCTTGTACAACGGCAGTTGCAGAGAGTCCCGAGAAGAGTTCATTCGAAGATTGCACATACCTGAGAAGAACCTCGCCAATTCTCAACCGCTCGTCAAGATCATTGGATTCGCCTGTATATATTTCCATGTATAGTGGAATCACCTTGTTCTCATCCCATTGAATTAGTTGTTCAAGTCCCTTTATCACATTTAGGTATATGAAGGGCTCTGGATCCTTCAACTGGTTTAGATGTAGCTCCACTACGAAGTCCAATGATACAACGTCATCATTCTTTCCCTCAATCAACTGCCTTAATAGATGTAAGCCATGAGCCCTAATTGGCACTAATGGATCATTCAAACTTGTTATGGCAAGCTTAAGAGTTTTTGCATTCTTCTCCGTTTGGGTGTTTTGTTCTGTCGTATTTTTCTCACCACTAAGAAGACCAGTGATCCTCTCATTAAGCGCTTCGGCGGCCAACTTAGATGTAGGCGAATCGACTTCCTTCAATTTTGACTGTATGTTTTGAAGAGTTATATTGCAAGCACCAGATAATTCTGAAGAATTCGTCTCAGTGAGAATTGCTGAAAGGAGCTGGAGAAGGATAGGAAGAGAGGATTCTTTTTCACCTTCCTCGTCCTCATCGTCTGAATCTACATCCTTGTCGATCTGCATAGCATCCGATTCTTTTTTGTGATTGTTCCCACTGCTGCTCAACACCCCATCTACTATTTCCAACATCTCCAAAGGAGATTTCCCAAGACTGGTGCTGAATTTTTCCCCCATACTTTCTAGTATTCTCAAGTCAACCAAGACAAAGAATGGATTCGACTCATCTAACGATCCTTCGCTTTGTTTGTCTATCTTTAACCACCTTTTGAAAATAGTTATGAATTCTCTTTCAATATAATTATCACCTAAATCCGTGAGTAAGTCAATTAGTAACTCGATTCCGATATCCAATGATGCCAAAAATGAGCCCATTTTTGATGTAGTATCGGAGGTGACTGAAGCGGGTTGTCTCTCGATGATTTTTACCAATCCATGATCTCCAATGGTGTATTTCCACCCAACTCCACCATCTGACAGAATGTTTTTGACTATGACATCAAGCTGGTTGAATCCATCTTTACTTTCCCCTTCCAAGCCCTCATTGACCAGTAAGATAGTAAAGTAGCTAACAAAGATACTTTTAACGATTCCCAAAGGTTTTCCATTCAGTTTTAGGAAAAGGTAGTATGACCAGAGATAAGGCAAAATGGGCAGGAATGCAGCTAACAAAAGTGACTGTGATGGATTATTCTTGGTGAGAGAGATCAAAACATTGATATTATTGTTGACACTGCTTTCCGAAACCAACGTATTCACTGATTCGTTGCTTTTTGGTTCGGTGCTTTCTGTAGGGTTGGATCTATTCCATATTTTCTTTAGCAAGAAATCAATCACAATTCTTTTGTTTTTATCCCACAACTTCTCCAACACATAGCATATGCAACTAGTGACTATTGGCTTGTTAATGTTGACCAAGAGCTCATAGCTCTGGTCTCCAATACTCTTGAAGTACTCGACCGTCGGTATCAGCTTGGGCTTACTCAAGACAACATTGGCAACATGATCGAATTTTTCAATGTCGACTTCTTCGTTTTCTCTCAACCCCAATACAAACTCACACAACGTCAAAAGCCCGTCCTTGCGCGGTGCCTTTACGTGAAGTAGCTGAATTTGAGATGAGACAAATGCTTTGAAGTATGCGGGCGATGGAGACGATAGTAAAAGCGAGAGTGTCTGGAATAGCTCGAAGGTGTCTGGAATGCCAATGACAGTGGGAAACGCAGCCTGCACTCGCCTTTTCGTTTCACCGCTAATTGTGGGCACTGCCAACAATGTGAGCGTCACTGTTAAAAAGTCCGAGTAGCCTGTACCTCTCAACAAAAGATCTTTGACAGAAGATGTCGATGCGGATGTGAATAAGGCCAAGAATTTATCAAAGAGTAGAAGAAGAAGGCGTTCGGGAACTGATCCGTCATTGTGGTTGCCCTGACACGCTTGTATGCGGATTTGCGATTTGGATCCCATTTTCGAGAACTCATTTAGCCTTCTCTTTTCAAAGGGGATTCCTATTTGATATGTATTGATGGCTGGATAGACTCCATGGATTATTATTAGGTTTACTAGCCTGCTGAATGTCCTGATGTCATGGAGCGAGATGGTGATAAGATCCTTCTTATTCACGTCATGGCCAGGCTCGGTACTAGCTTCCTGGCTTAGGTCCTGTATTTGGAGTAGGTAGTCTAATAATAGTTCGACTACCTGGTATTGCAGCGACGTGTTGGTGGTACTTTGAATTGCAGCTTCCCCTGTTGTTGCAAGCTTCTGTTGTAAGACTGGTATCGTCAATTCCTCAAGCGGGCTTCCCATGATGGCATCTTCCAATTTCTTGAAGAGTTTGTCAATCGGAGAGTTCGACACATATCCTGGTACGTTCAACCCTCGCTTAGGTTGATTTCTATACGACGTATCAGTGATAGTCTTTGGATCGACTTTCACAGTTGTCTTTGATCTCGAAGTTGATGCAAATGGGTTTTTCTTCGGTATGGTAGGCGATGATCCGGGCACTTCTTTTGTAACCTCAGGACGCGTGCCCCCATCTATGGAGTTCTCATCGTCCAATACTTCTATTTTGGGAGGCATTGATTCAGGGACTATCTATGATACAGTACAAGTCCAGGCAAACACCAGCTGAGCTCACTTCCTATGTGCTCTGCTTAGCAATAGCTTCGTTACTTTATATGCCGGAAGATAATCATCGGTGGTCACGTGATGATTTAGTTCATCTATGAACCAAATGGAACATTCAGCAATATTTGGGTTCATTCACCAAAGGGTGGTTCAAGACAGAAAGCCTCGCCTCCACCCTTCTGGCCTTCGACTGGAAATTCATTTTACTCATTTCGTCTACGATGTCCCTTCCAAAAGGGGGACTTTCTGATTGCAGCTAAATTCTGCTATGCGCTATATGCACAACCTCAGAATTTTTTACTACTGCTTCATCTCAAACTTCGAGATGACCTTCACGATGGAAGGAACGTATTCGTTTATCTTACACCTTCGTACCAGTAATTTAGAGTGTTCAAGATATCACTGAAGAGAACCACCTGGAGTGTCTCTATATTTAATCTCAACTGTTCCACATACCTGCATCTCTCCCGTAAAAGGACAATAAACAAAAAAAATTCACAATGACTTCCACAACTTCACCAGCTACTACGGAGCCAACAACTGAAACCACTGTTCTCACACAAGAGGAAATGGACTACGTTATTCTTGATGCCAGAGAGGGAGACTTGGAGACCTTACAAGAAATCTTTGGGGAATTATCGCCAAAGCTCTTGCTCACTATCAAGGACGACATAACACTCTCCACACCAGTTCACATGGCTGCAGCCAACGGCCACTTAGAGGTCGTAAAATATTTACTTTCCATTGTTTCTCCCGAAGAAGCCAAGGAATTGGCCAGTCAACAGAACGAAAGTGGTAACACTCCATTGCACTGGGCATCATACGCTGGCCATCTCGAAATTGTAGAGCTTTTGGTCAATGAATACAAGGTTGATCCATTTGTGAAAAACAGCAGTGGCCACGATGCTATCTTTGAGGCTGAAAACAACAACCAAAGCGCCGTCGAAGAGTGGTTCTTAAAGAAATTCGCTATCGAAGATGGATACACCAACGATCTCAAGATCGAGGAAGGAGATGACGGAGACGCCAAGATCACATACAAGCCAGGTAACGAGAGTAAGGAGGCTGACGAAGCTGCTGCCAAGGCAGCTGCGGATGCCCAAGAAGCAAAGAAGGACACTGAAGTCATTGAGAAGAAGACTGAGGATCTTTCCATCTAGATGGGGGAAGGAGGAGACCGTGTGAATATAGATAGAAGAAAAGTAGCTTAATAAATGAAATATTTAAAGATAAGTTGAAGCGGATAATGTAGCTGATTATGGGCTGGACATGGCTAAGGGAGATTCGAACCACAGATAACCGGCCTGTGTATGTGATGTAAGCAGCTGTGTAGCGTAATCAGACACGGTTGCCTCTCTGTTGTGTACCAGTAGCATCACATCATTTGCAGAATCTTGGTCCCCAGAATGGAATAGCTTAAGTCTCTCTCAAGCACAGATAATCGGATACTAGTTGTGTGTAAGACATGTGGTCTCAGGTACCGCCATGTCATCGCTAACTGGCCAAGGATTGGTAGCTGCAAATACCGCTTGCCAGTAGTGAGCGCGCGATCGCCAGTAGCGAATTTTTCACTGCGCTATCAAGTCGCGCAATCAAATCGCTCTTGCCTAGCTGCAGAGTCACCAGTTGCAACCGTAGCGCAATTGAGTACTAACAGAACCATCCCAAAACCCCAATAAGCATGTTTTTGGCGTATTCACTTTGTCGGCACTATAACCGTCAAATTCGTCTACACGATGACTAATTCGCTTTTTTTTTCCTAAACTATTCGGTTGGTTACGCCATGTACTACGCTCTGGATCATTCTACATGCTACATGCAGTTCCACATGTATGGAATGGCTCGAAATTTTCAGAATGTATGAGTAATTTGCCTCCCGGGTTGAAATTTTTTTTTTCTGCTCTGGTGAGTCTCAAACTTTTGTTACTGAAGCACCAAAAAAAGACAGAGAAATTGTTGAAAAATTATTAGTCAGTATCAACACTAACCCCCTAAGAAACCCCTAAATAGTATCCAATATGAGTGATTTAGGTTTTGACCCAACATTGAAGAAGAAGAAGAAGTCAAAGAAGGTCGACGAAGGCAGCCCAGCCCCATCGAGCGACGCTCCAGCCTCCGACTTAGACGACATGTTCTCCGGTTTAAAGAAGAAGAAGAAGTCCAAGAAGACCGAGCTTGGTGGCGACGATGCCGACACCAAGGAAGGTTCTCCAGCAGGCGCTGACGACTTATCCGCCTCCTTAGGTGACCTCACATTAAAGAAGAAGAAGAAGAAGTCCACTAAGAGTCTGGACGCAGCCGACTTCGAACAGCAATTGGAAGAAGCCGGTATTGAAGAAACTACCCTTGAAGATGGCGAAGAAGCTGGTTCTGATGAAGCATCTGAAGACAGTGCCTCCGACTCCGGTGTCTTATCATACCCACTGCTTCTCTCCCGTTTCTTCGAGATCCTTAAACAAAATAACCCAGAACTCGCCGGTGACAGATCCGGACCTAAATTCAGAATCCCACCTCCAGTCTGTCAAAGAGAAGGTTCCAAGAAGACCCTTTTCGCCAACGTCCAAGAAATCGCCGGTGTCTTGCAAAGATCCCCAGAACATCTTATACAATTCTTGTTTGCCGAATTAGGTACCTCTGGTTCCATTGATGGTGAAAAGAGATTGATCTTGAAGGGTAAGTTCCAGCCTAAGCAGATGGAGTCTGTCTTGAGAAGATACATCATAGAGTATGTGACTTGTAAGACTTGTAAATCTATGAACACTGAATTAAAGAGAGAATCAGCCAATAGATTACATTTCTTGAGTTGTAGAGCTTGTGGATCCACCAGATCTGTTTCCTCGATCAAGACTGGTTTCCAAGCCCAAATCGGAAGAAGAAAGAGAGCTTAAGACGCTTAGCATTCAATGTTTTGTGGCTTATCGCTGTGTTGTGGTGAGGGTGGAGGAGATGTTCGTGTGCAAATACATGGAGAACATTTCCAAGATCATAGTTAAATAGAGAGAGAGAAAGAGAGAGAGAAAAGGAGAGAGTCTTACTAATCATATCGATTCCCATTACAACCTGGGAGTAAGAACACCACAATTCACTAAAAGCATTCCATTTCAGGTGAGACTATTGCAAGACAGAGTGGTTCCTGAGACGAAACGTCCTTACGGGACATCATTATGCTATGGTGCAGCGGTTCTCGCATTTTGAATGCCTGGGCTCTGGTATTCCCCTACAAACAATTCAGAAACTTTTGTCCCTGTTACCCCGTCCGGCCGGGATGGATGGCAGGGACTTTCGTCGCATTTTGGAGTAGATATAGTAGGAGTTGATGTTATGTGTGTGGGCGTGTATAATAAAGTATATATCTAGCATAGAAAAAGCAAAAAAATAAATAAAGAAATCCTTAGGTAGCTAAGTGACAGTGTAGTGGTATGGAGAGGTTATGATGCTATCTCCACGCCAATAAGAGAACTAAAGGGTTAGTACCTGTGCTTACAGTGCCACATCTACAGTTACTACAAATGCCCATTCTATCCGAGAAATCTTTGATTTAGTATTAAGATATTCTATCCAATCTTTTTGAATATTAGTAGTAATTGAATATATATGACTGAGATCTAGTGTGTTGAAGTGTAGACGAGAGTTTCACGCGACGGTAAGCACCCAAGCACTAAGCGCGTCATTCAGCACTCAAGTAATCCTAGGAAGACCTAGAGTCCGCTGGAGGCAGTGTGGGAGTATGCGAGGGTATGATCTGAGGAAATGAAGGTGTGGGTATTGGCGCCCTTGGAGCTGGAGATGCAAGTGAAGTTGTAGTAGCCGCAAGTGAAGGAGGTGGTGGTGGTGGTGGTGTTACACGTGATACGCTACCAGTAGGTAATGGTGTAGCTAAGGGAGTTGGAGGGCCGTCTTGTGTCGATAATGGAGTTCTTGCGCCTCCAGCTGACACTGACCTGCTCACGGGGGCCGATCTAGGCATCATATCTGGGGTTGGAGTGCCTGTTGGAGTCGGAGTGGACAGACCGAATTCGTGGCCCACGCGCTGTGGTCTTTTCTTGCGGCTTCCGCTGACCTTTCTGGCCCCAGTTGTAGCATCTGGGATTTCAGGACAGTCGTTCCACCCTTCCATGGGTACTCCCATCTGGTATTTGGTAAGCATCTTGACTGGCTGTTTGACGGAATGAGGGCGACTGAAAACCAAAGGTGGACCGAGATGACTTTATATATCCGATTTTGACATGTGTACATAATTTTATTTTTTAGTGTACTTTCTTTTTTTTTTTTTTTGTTGGTAAGTTGCAAATGGGGCGCGATCTGATCTTAGCAGGGATGCATTGTTTTGCCCCATGCGTCGTGGCCACTGGTATCGGCCCGAGCTACGTGTCAAACGATGGCAATTCGAGAGACTGTGGGGAAACTACAAAGTAGCCAGATTGCTCAATTGACCGCATGGGTGCTCAAACATTCTACAGAGTCCTACATAGATGTGTTGTAAGGAGAGTTTGTGCTTGTATTTGTTTTATAATGCGTATAGTGCACTGGATATTGTTACATAGTTCTCATAGGTGGTGGCTACCTCTCACAGGGCATCACTCACTTTCTTTGTATTTCGAGCGCTTCCTGTAAAACCTGGTCGATTGTGGGCCTGTCCTCACTCTTCAACTGTAAACACTTCTTTATTATGCCCTTCAAATCATCGGAGTACTCGCCGATGCCGGCTGTAGCGTTTGGAGCTGGAATATTGTACTTTCCCTGGGAGATGGCAATGTTCAAGTTTGCTCCTTCTTCCAACTCCAATTTTTCAAAGGGAGAGTAGCCGTACATACAGGCATATAGCAAACAGCCCAAAGACCAGATATCAGTCAGCTCGTTGATCTCTGCTCCTGTCGAAACATCCAAGAGCTCGGGAGCTCTGTATGGTAGTGTGCAGTGTTCTTGAGCAAAATCGGTTAGTGTGAGCGCCTGCTGTCTTGTTCTTACCTGGATACGAGCCTTCGAGCACGATCCTAGATCTACTAACACTGGTAACCCATCCGTAGACGAAAGCATCACATTGGCAGGCTTCAAGTCCCTGTGAGCAAAGGGAGAAAGTTCCAGCATTTCTCCCATCTCTGGGGCGGTGTCTACGTTGTCGTCCTCGCCGGTTAGACTCTGCGGGAGGAGCAAGTCATCTTCTTCGTCCTCTATGTTATTGTTGGATGAGGCGCCGTACACCTTGTACTTGTGCATGGCCTGCAAACCTCTACTTACACCGACAAAGATTCTCAACACTTCTTCCTCTCGCATACTGGTGCCGTTCAAGACGTTGCTATTTATGATATCTTGTAACGAGTGCTCAAAGTATGGCAAGAGTATGTAGATGGTCTTGGAGCCATCCAGCTCATCGATCACAGACTCGTCTATCGACTGAACGATGTAAGGGGTCTTGGAGGCGGTGAATCGGTGGTAGTTTCTGATCTCCTTCAACGCCATCTTGAACGATTCGTCGCCTCCAAAGGGACAGCGGATCTTTTTGAGAGCATACAATGAGTTGTTGCTCGAGCCCTTGGCCACGAGGTAGACGTACGAGAACCCTCCTTCACCAAGCAATCTGATTATCTTGTACTTGGTACCATTGATGGCAATTGAGGGCAGTGAAAGGTCTGGGAAGCAGGGGAGACACTTGGATATGGAGTATAGCAAGATGTCCATGTCGCTATGTAGTTGTGTGTGGGCGAAGGGTTGTAGACTATCTAGCAAGCAAAAGAGAAAGAGTTTTTGATAACGAGATGACGTGCGGATAATCGGCTCTGGTGATAGATACGTTTATAAGCTATCTTGAGTGCCAATTGAGACTGGTAGCGCGCTACTGTGCAAGATCGAAAAGGTGTAGCTTTGTGAGAGAACACGACGGTAATTTCTCAGTAGAATTTGGGCCTCGAGGTAAAAGCATGATGGCTTCAGTTTTTTTAGCGCGCAGTTGCGCCTAATTTAATGTTTACAAGCCCACTACTGAGTAACGTGAGAAAAGGCTTGTGAGGCACATGAAATTGAGGTTTTCGGTGCACGCATTTTCTACTTTCTTGTAAATACCGTCTAGCTTCTTATACTCGAGACTTTTCAGTATATCATATCCTGAGATAAACTGGCCCTGTTAGCTTATCCTACTCAAGACATGTCAGAAACATCGCTTCCAAATCCGTCGCCATTGGAAAAGCTCCAAAACATCGAGATACTTCCGGACTTGTTCTATTTACTCCACGACTTACAATCAGGCAAAATACTGGTGAAGGACTTCGATAACCACGCTGGTAGTGTCAGGCTTCGGTTATCCACAATCAAGCAGCAGTTGCAGCAGATTGAAAACATAAACCAGAGCGTGGAGCAGAGAGAATTGGAAATCAAAAACTTGGAAGATAGCAATAGGAGGAAGGCTGAGTTTCTCCAAGGATTGAAGAGCTTTACAAACGAAGACGAGGCTATGAAGGACTAAGCAAATGAATAATTGAAGACTCACAGCATAGCGTTAGTAGACTCCAATAAGTCTACTCAGGAATTGCCCCTACGACTGATTGGTGGGCTATTCACATTTACTCATCCGGTACAGACCACATCCTTCTCGATGCTGGAGAGTCAGCAAATCTGTATTGCCTTAGCTTGCCCTAGCTTGCTCTAGACACAATTGAGAGGATCAGGCCAGCATCTGCTGCTAGGGTAGATTCCACAAAGGGTACTACTCGCTGCGTTTCATGTATATACCGCCTACTGGGTGAGAAGTTTCCAGCAATATAAATCCTTACGCTAAAGGGAATCAGACACACAAAAGTTACCTGGAGTAGCTCTTGTGAACTCTATCTACAAGAAAGACTATGTGTTTTACTCTACAATATTGATTCCATCTATCCACAACGCAAATTAGACGAACAGAGGCTTATGATCTACAAGTATTACGCCCATTCACAGCATGAATTACTAATAGAATTTCCCAATATAAACTAATAACTAGTTCATACTTCTTTGGTACGCCTGTAGTTCCTCTTGCCTGGGAGGTCGACACTCCTTTAGCACCGACCATTGGCGTCCATGGCGCCCATGACGCCGAGTTCCGACGGCTGTACTTTTCCATGGCTATCTGCCACCCCTGCATATACGCGTCTTTCTTTTTTTTTGTTGCACATCTCAAAATCAGCGCTATCAGGAATGCAACGAAAAATACAAAACAAAAAAAATTACTTCACTGGTGGTTTCCTTACGGTCAGTACCCATTGATAATAGAATCTTAACATATATAGATCCACCATGTCAAGCAATCCGAGACTTGTTTCACAATCGTTTCCTAGCTCATTCAGCTGGGGCATGTTCAGCGACTACCCTGCCTTGAGTGTGGGTTTGCCGATCTTCACATTCGTCCTCTACGTCATTGATTCCAACGTCAATTTTGCTTTGGCCGACAAATTCTCCTTGTACCCAGGTGCAATTCTTGCCTTCGACTTGAATAGATTATCCTTCTACTTGTTGTTCCATAAGGATTTTGCACACTGGTTCTTCAATACCATCTCCATCGTCACTCCATTGGGAATCTTTGAAAGAACACACGGAACCATCTACACGGGTGTCTTGTTGAATTTGTTAGCAGTCGTTACCGGTATCCAATATCTGATCATTGGTCTGGTCTTATACGAAGGACACGTTATCGGATTATCGGGTGTTGTGTATTCCCTCATGGCATACACCGCGTACAAGGAACACTTCACCACCCCAATTTTGTACTCGTTCAAGGTATCAGGCAGAGATATTCAGATTCCAACTTTATATGCGCCATTTTTGGTCTTGATCGTTTGGTCTTTCATCTTAGGTGGCTCTTTCATAGGACATTTATGCGGTATCAGCACTGGTTACTTGTTAGGTATGGGCTACATGAAATTCTTGTTCCCACCTCTGAAGGTAATCTTATTCATCGAGAGACACAGCGAGAAGGCTATCAAATTATTGGACGGAATTGTCATTTTCTACAGAGAGTCAGATGCTGTGAGTCAGCGTGGTGTCTCGTACTCACCTCTCTTCAGCTCTGACCCTGAAGCTGGTGCTTAGTGATTTGGCAGTAGCTGGTATTGAAAAACGGTATACAGACGAGTGCTCAGATTTTATAGAATTAAGTAAGTACAGGAACAGAAAAATAAACCATAAGAAACACCGAGACTCGAGCCAATCGTAGACAAAATAGGTAGGGGAAGAACAGACTCACAAAAGCGAAGGGAAATGGGGAGTTTTGCGAGCTCACTGCACGCTCAATCGCGCAGTTCAAAGCATTCTTGGCGCTCCAGTGGACCATGCCTCTTCAAATTGGCGGACCTGACAAGTGCTTGCTTAACTGCGAGCTGCTGCAGTGCTTGCAGCAGAATTTTTGCAGCCGACCCTGCCCTGGCATACACAGGTGCCAAAATCGGAGATCGGCAGTCGATCGTGGTATCGGCCGAGTGGCTCAGATCAAGGTAGCCGAAAGCGTCTTTTCCACGATAGACTGCATCGTTGGAGCCAGGGTGAAATAGCCACCTCCTGGATGCGGATACAACTTGGTTACGGAAAACCAACAAAAAAAATCTGAAAAATTACCGAGGAATTGCGACTGGTTTGACGTTTAAATGTGTATGCACTACAGCCGGTGCAGAAACCCAGATCACCAAACTAACCAACACTATATAGGTGCCAATGGCACTGATTTCTTGTTTTCTTTGTCATCTGGTTGCTCCTTAATTAGCTCAATGGCAAATACCAAGATCAAAACGCTAATGAAAGAGAGTTTCAAAGCTTATCTAAAATCACCTGTTCAATAAGTCACCACGGGAAATATTCCGCGTGCCGGTATTTTTTATTACCGTGCCAAACTTCCTTTCTTCCAGATTTTCGCAGTTACTAGCTGTGCAGCACTATATTTGCTACCCCAATTTCTAATCTTAATTCAAGAGCCTAACCCTCATCTGCCTCTCTCTCGCTGCAAGCATCTGTAGACTCAGTTTTGTCCTTCCAACATATCCCTTGTACTTTAACCCCTTGTGAATTGACTTCCGTACTTTGAATTGACTCCTGAACCCCTAGTGCCTTAATAGTCCCAGATTTGCATTGTTCCTGCAATCCAATATTACGCTTGCACTTTCATGTGTCTTTAAGCACCCTGTATGCAGTTTCGACCCCACTAATTGCAAAAAACAACACCAAATAAAAAATATTTCAAGTGTAGGAAGACTCAAATTTTGATATCTCACACACAACCAGCTACGTCTATTGATCTCTGTAGAGCACAACGCAAGAGAAAGACCCTGTGGAGCCAAAAGCGCATCTCCTTCTAATACAGATATATTTATTTTACAGCCACAGGTGACAAAACAAAAACAAAGGCGTGCTATGGTAGGCGGAACGCTAGATCGAAGTAACGAATCAGAGACTTACGGCATCGAAACCGGTTCTGCTGCCAATTCAAACTTGAGGCACTCGCTAAGTAAACGAGGCTCAATATTGCTCCTGAAGGCATTCGTAAGGCTGAAGTCCAAGGACGACAAGTTCCTGAATGCTGAGCGTCATGATGCAGACTCGGAAAGAGGGGAAGACAAGGATAAGGAGAATGTCCATGTAAATGGCGGAGGAGCCAATGGCGGACGAAAGAGCCGCCACGAAAACACAACGTCCAGTGGGTACAAGTACCACTCCAACGGGCAATCTATTGAGGGTAACTCGCAGCATAGACGCAGAAGTTCGAAGAAAAAGAGAAAGAGACCCTTGGATAGGAACAAATCTATAGCCGCTGCATCTGGTCCGCAATCGGGCACCCTGGTGAGGCCCAGGGGCATAGAGAGGCGAGAGGCTAGTGGCGAGACTAGATCCAGCGATAGATCCGGCTATACGGACACGTCTGAGCACGATATGTCACAAGAGATTGCTGCTGCCCCTGCCGATTCTGTGACTGCTTCATCGGATGCTCCTTCAAATGGAGCCGCAACGGAAAAGGTTGAAAAATCTGATGGAAAGCATTTAGTGGTTGGTACTCAATCTATTCCATACAATGGCAAGTTATTAAGACTGAAAAGCTTAACTCTACCACGCGAGATGAACTACTCCAAATACGAGAACCAAAATGTAGACAGAGACTTGCCCGAGCCTCACAAGGACTTGTCCGAGTTGAGCCTTGAGGACCACAAAAACCTGCGCGAGGAGTCTCCAACTAAGGTCGAAACTGACACAGAAAACGGTGACTCCCTCCCACTAAACGTTAGCAAGTCTCCATATGAGGGACGCATTAAGTACCCTTCGACCGAAAATAGCCCAACTAGAATTAGAAAGGGTGAATTATCAGTACTGAAGAGAAAATCCAACAAGGAGTCGAATGGCTCAAAAACTGCACCTGACAGCGAAGACGCTGACACAAATGGATCTCAAAATAAAGCGGCTGACAGTGCCGCAGGAAATGTTGCAATGAGTCCACGCAAGCAAAGCATCATGAGATATAAGAATGAAGACACTCCAAATCACACTCTCATCTCGGAAGCCAAGGAAAACTTGAGAGGGAAAGAGTCACAGCACCAGTATGTGGACGAAGCATTAACTTCTCCTTCTAACCAGCCTCCAACACTCAACATGGATGACAAAGTCTCCCTCTTCATATGCCAATCTTCAAAGGTACATGTGTATCACGAACAGGCTTTAGAAGCTAGTCCTGGAGGTGATCCTAAAACTTCAGGTAGATTACTTGGTCATGGTGCCTTAGAAGTATTCCAACTCCATAACGGGGATGTCACCTACTTGTCTTGTGGGACATCATTCGTCTATCCCTTGTTGCCTAAATTGAAAATTCTAAGAATAAGTTATAACACATTTGTCTTGCCATTAGTGAATCCTGAGAGATACTGGAAGATCCTGATAGGCAATGATGATCCAGAGACAGTTGAGAAGTTGGAAAAGATACTAAAGGAGGCTGTATGCTACAGAAACTTGTACATTGCTGAACCCAAGAAGGAAGATATTACCGTGAAGGTGTCTGTAGTACCTTCTGAGCCCTTGGAAGAGGATTCCGATAAACTGCACAGCAAACCAGAAGCTAAGGTGCCTGTTCACATTGTCCATCCCACTCATAACGAATCATTCACGAACCATTATAAGAAGGCAGAGGAGAAGAATGGGGAGAAGGCAACTACCTATAACAATAAGATCGATAACTCAAATGGAAATGGAAATGGAAATGGGAACCTCGGTGGTTCTAGTAACCTCCTTTCCATGACTCATGACATACCAGATTCGCCTCCATCTGCTCCCCTTTCTCCGAATCAGCTGGGAGATATTTCGTCGTTCACGCTCTCGAAACCCTCCAAGAATGATTCCTGGCCGCTTTACAGATCGGTCTCAGGAAACTCAATTGGGACAGATGTGGCATGCTTTGATGTCGAATCACCAGGCAAGCTTCCTAGCATCCCTACTAACTACCCATCTCAACGTATCGAACGTCCTGTGCCGGCACAGACTACCAATATTCTTCAGCCCAAGCCAAAGTCTATCAGGCAAATCAATCCATTTCAGCAACACCAAGATGCGCACGAAACGAAAGGCTTCCATGCTAATAATCCGGTAACTGGAAGTTCTCACGAACACAACTATAGCCATGAAAATCAACAGAGTTTGAATCTCAAGACTCAGAATGCAGATAGCAAGTCTGATACCTCCATGGATTCGTTACTTGACGAATACGAGGGAAATCTTTCTTCGATCCCACAGTTAGTTTCCAGACCGCCCTCGAGACCACAATCTAGAGCCTCAACAAGCTACCTTGCGAATACAATCCAGTACAATAGACCCCCAGTATTCCAAGGCAAGATTGATAAAGATGAAGAAATCAAAGATGAAGATTTTCCCAGCACTTCGCTTTCAGAGTACAACAGGATCCATAATGGACCAAAGTCCCACAAGTCATCTATTAGTGAGGTTGTAGACTGGGCAAGAACGGGACAGTCCTATCACAATGGCAATGGACGTCCACAGAGCACTCTCGTCAAATCGAGGTCCTCATACTCGATCGGAAATTCTTTAGGCGGTGACAACCTCAGCCATACCTATAGGGAGATCTATCGCTCAATCACCGAGAGAAATCTTGCACAAAATCTCAACGATGATGATACCAAATCCGTTAGATCGACCAGATCTCAACAACAGCATAACCATTACACACCGTCTAGTTCTTCTCGTTCTAAGAACCCACCGCTATCCAAATCAGCTTTCACTCCTGTCCTGCTTGCATCGAGAACGAGCAGGAATGGCGTTGGTAGAAGGTACGCAAACAGTGTAGTCAGCGAGCGTCCAGGAGGTGGAACTGCGTCTGTCATCAGTGCATCTGGACTTTCCTCATCAGATGTTTATAAGATGCTAAGCCAAAGCAAGTCGAGTAACAACTTGAGAAAGGAGCTCAAGGATGATAGGCACCGCAAGGAACCAGTCAAAGAGGCGACTACAGGTGGCGGCATTACTTCCAGGCTATTTGGGTGGTGATATCCACATACAGCCCATTATTTAATTAGGTAGTTTTTTTTTTTTACACTTTTTTTGGCTGCCCTTTTCTTTTTCTCTTGGTACTCTTCTATTTCAATAAACGTATCAATTGAAAACATTGTGTAGAGTTTTCTGCTTACAGGTTCAGTTACAGGTCAATTCCTTGAGTTTTTCTAGACAAAATATTATATATACAAAGTGTCAATACTAAAGGGGGGACATCTATATATCCATAAATATACTTATTTTATACATAACCTCCCCTTTCCCTTTATTTCAGTTATCATTTTTTGTTTTCGTTTACTTCTTTCCAAGTTTAAGCTAATGGTGGAGCACCTGGAACTGGGTTACCATTGGCATCGATTAAACCTTGTTGCATCATCATTAATTGTTCGTTACCGGCACTTTCGAATTGTAAACCTAAACCTAATCTAGACAGGTTCTTGGAGTGGTCGATTTCACCAGAGAATAAGATGGAAACAGTTGGAAGGACTCTCTTTTCCATGAATACACCAACCTTACCGTTAGAGTCTAATTGACCTCTGAAGACGGATTGTCTGTATTCGTACTTGGCACCAATGGTGGTTTGACCTTCAACGACAGGTTCGAAACCAATTGGGGTACCCATTAAGGAGTCGGTGATTGGCTTCATGGTGGCGGCAACTTGGGTTTCAACACCAGCTTCGACCTTGTCGGTGACCTTTTGCCAGTATGAAGCGATAAGAGAACCTTGGGCTTGTAATTGGGCACTTGCGATCCAGTTACCGGCGTTGTATCTAGCAACGTATGAAACGGCAGAGTCTGGAGGAGCACTACCTTGTTGTTTACTGTACATAGCTTCTAAACCAACGGCAAATTTGGATGACAAACTCTGTAAGATAGAACCAACGGCAACACCGGAGAAGGAGAAGCCTGGGTCTAAGAATGATGGGTTTAATGCCTTAAGATTGATGGAGAAGTCGGATGCTTGGTAGTCTTGTTCCAATTGGACCATTGATGGTTGGCCTTGGGCGATTTGCAAAGTCAACTTGGAGATGTTGTGCTTGTCCCAACCGTAGTTAACTCTACCGGAGAATGAGAAGTCATTGTCGATGTTACCTTGGACGAAGTAGTCATCTGTGGCGTATAAGGCACTGAATGCATAAGGTGGCAAGACTTGGGAACCAATGGATAAAGTGTGGGAGGTTTGGAAAGCTGGGGACATGGAGAAGGCCTTGTTTAAGTCAGCTCTGAGACCTGTGAAGAAGTATTGTTGTAAGAAAACATCACGGGAGACTTCCTTGTTTAAGTTTTCAATGGTACCTGGGTTTGTCAAGCCTAAGGATTGTCTGTGTTCTGATATGGTGGTGTAGACATCGTTCAAGTAGGAGAAAACCGGGTTAGAGGACCACAAACCGTGAGGCTTTGGGGCTTGAGGGGTAACCGCTGGTAAAGTGGAGATGTCCAACTTGGATAAGTCAGCTATTGGAACTGGTGTGGTGCCTGACATGGTTACAATGGGATATTAGATGTAAGGCTATTCTTTGAACAGTTTTAGTGGAAAAGTATGTGCCTCTAATGTATGGCCGGTCAGATTTTTTCGACTTGTCAATGAGAAAGTTCGGACGGTTTTGAAAATTTAAAATTTTGCAGTGCTTACAATTACGCGGAATTTTGTTGAGAGCGGTGGTATATGAGAGTACGGATCAAATTGGCCACTAACGAGCTACAAAAGTAAGCCTGGAGAATAGCAAACAACACCCAAAAGCTAAAAGTATACGCTAGAGAGAGTTTTCATAAAGGGAGTGCTTCAGAAGTAGCGGATCAAGTATTTGAATTCTTTTTTCAAACGAAGCGACTCATCTTGTGAAGGTGAGCTGTACGCAGTGTGTGTTGCTTCTCCTCTTGCCCACCGTTTTGGCAGCAGCAATAATGCAGCAGCAAATCTGCGCGGAAGCAGTTTAGTACGGCATGTAAAGCGTTTGCTTTTTCTCTCTCAATGCCAAAACGCCACTATAGTGCTGCAATTCATTTAGTGAAAAATGCACGTGACCAAGATATAGATAGCGATATAACCTCACTATATGCCTGTTAATTCCGATCCAGACAAACCTTCATTTTTCATTTGCATACTTCTTTTCTTTTTTTTTTGGAACCTTTTCTTCAACGGCTTGAAGTAGTTTGCTTACAAATAATAGTTTAAAAATGGCTAGAGGAACTAGGTCGTCGGGTGTTAGAGGCCCTAACTCGGCTTTAACTGAGTTCTTAAGAGTTGAAGGTATCACAGATGGATTTAATCGCCGAAGGCAGGAGCAAACCCAGCTGAACGAAGTATCTGATGAGAGCGATCAACAAACGGCAGCTTCTGGTAGAACAAGGGCGAGAACAAGGCGTTCGACTAGAAGCGATAGCGTTGTCAACGGCTTGGATGACGATGACGACGATGAAGAAATATCTCAGATGAAGGCAGCTGCAAAGAGAAAACTTAGAGCATCGCGTGGAGGCAGCAGAAAAAGACCTGGCCCAGATGACGACGACGACGATGACGACGACGACTCCGATTCCGACTTTGAATCTGATACGGATTTGAATAGTAGTAAGTTCAAAAAGTTTGGTGAGGAGGACCAGTGTGTAGATTGTGACTCCTCGTTTGTGATTTCCGTGTACTCTCGTTTTGACAAATCCAAAAAAGGTTATCTCTGTGAAAAGTGTAACGAAGAATTGAAGAAACGAGAACGGAATGCCAGAAGGAACCAACTTAACGCAAGAAAGAAGCGTAAGAGAATGGCTCTGGCCTTGTTGGACAAAACTGAAGTGAAGGTACCCTCCTTGCAAGATATTTGTATCAAGAAGATTACGCTGAACATCGATGATGTGGAAATGCTTGGAGATATCGGACAAACCAATATGAATAAGATCTCCAAGATTTTGTCAAAGAATAGATCCTTGAATGACTCGACGCTCTCACTCTTCTTGAACCCTGGTTTGAAAAACTTGGAGTTTTGGGATTGCTCTAACGTGGATTCGGACTCTTTGAGCAAGATTGCTCTGTTCTGTCCAGAACTAGAATCATTAACGTTGTTCATGTGTGGTCAACTACATAATGACAACTTGAAGTACTATTCCTCAAATCTACAGAAGCTTACAGAATTGAGATTGAACGGGCCATTCTTGATTAGTGATGTGATGTGGCAGGAGTACTTTGAATCGACGGGAGAGAATGCAAGTTCAAACCCATTAACGTCTTTCGAAATCAGAAACACGCATAGATTTGGGAATGACTCTCTTATATCCTTATTAGAGAACTTTGGTAAAAACTTGACTACTTTGAAACTCTCTCGCTTAGATGGGTTAAACCTGGCCGCTATATATGAATTGATACCCCATTATTTGGAGACAAATAAATTGACTGCATTGGAAATTTCTTATCCTACGGCCGAAGATTTGATAACGGATGAATTGATAATTAATATCCTCTCAATAACAGGTGAGACCTTGACATCGTTGAATCTAGATGGTTGCATCAACCTAACTGATAAATTTCTTTTGGAAGGAGTCTCACGGTTCTGTCCAAACTTGACTTCCTTTTCAATGAAACTTGTGGATCAAGTCACGAATGACGGATTTTCGAGATTTTTCAGAAGCTACTCTTCTATTAACAGCGGAGGGCTAACTGAAGTGAATCTTACGAAATGCTCGGGCTTGGGTGATGATGCTATCCATGCAATGTTGTTACACTCGAGTCACACTCTCTTGGAAATTAATCTTAACTCAGTCTATAAATTGAGCAAGGATTTTTGGATGCAAATATTCACAGATGACTACTCCCCTTCCAAGAAGGCATTGAAAGAAGTTGTGGAAAGACTCGAGCAATCTAGGAAGGAAGAACAATCGACGCTTGTAAATGGAAACAATGAAGTTGAGGATGGAAGCGAAAGCGAAAGTGAAAAGGAGGAAGATGACTATCAAAAGTACTATCTGGAAATCAAATTCCCCTTGTTAACTACTCTTGATGTTGGTTTCGTAAGATCAGTCGACAATGAAGTGCTATCACTTATAGGCGAGAATTGTGCTAAGCTCAAGATCCTCGAGGTCTATGGCAATAACAAATGCACCTCTAAGGCCAATTTTAGGGAAGGCTTACTTGTCATTGGAAGACAAAGTGATTCTATTTAAGAAGATTTAGAAGTGAAACATTAGTATCAGGTGGTCTAGTTTGTACGAGAATTCTATATTACATGTATGAAAATTATTTATTGGTGTAGGGGCATCTCTCATTTGTCTGATGGATACGTGACAGGTAGGTTGGCTTTCTCGACATTTTTGAAGGAGGGAAAGTCAGGAGCTTCCAACCTTAATGAAGTTAGATCAATCCATTTCCCATTATTGATAAGTGTATTTGTGATCTCTGGCGTGCTATCAATAACGACACCAGCATGGCCAATCCGTTTTTTGATCACTTTTAAGTAATCTTCATCTTTCACTCCTTTACTTTTGTTGCTGCTGTCTTGTAGCTGGAAGTTTACCTGCGCGAGTCTGGACCTCCACGACAGATTTATTGACAATGAATTAGAGATGTCTATGTCCCTCAATATCAAAGTGTCACCAGGCTTTCCTGAATTACCCCTGATTATATTGTGTTCTAAAATGTATGACAAATTGGATGCTACTATATCATACTCCAATCCAACTACTGCATCAACGAAACTTTTGGGAAGCTCTGATTTCAGTTTAACGTAATTCACTATTGCAAGTAAGTTAGCAATATTATGCTGTTTAACACCTTCAAATTTAAGGTAGAACGACCAAAAGGGTATATAGCTTTGTAGCAGTCCCTGCGCATAGTTTTTATTGAAAAATGATCGAATTGTGGATGGGTTTGATAATTGTTGAAGATACTTGATAACTATCAAATTAATCGAATCTGTTGACAAGATCTTTTCAATTAAATCATTTATATCTAGTCCTTCAGGATTGGAAGACTTAGGATCTTGGGATTGTTTTTTTGACCTATCCTCTGGACCACTGAAGAATTGAGAAATCAACATTTCCAAATCTATATTCTCGGATATGTCAACCAACAACTCAAGAGCTTGCAAGTAGTCATCTTTCATACCCTCACTCAAATAAATTTGAGCAATTGAAGCTAAATAATCTGTTGCTTCTGTTTTCTTATCTGATCCAAGGAGAAAGTAGGCGTAGTTTAATCTGATGTAATTTCCATGAGTTCCATCTCCATTGAGCGGAATGAATCTGTTGATGGCCGTCGTATAAAGAGCGTTAATCGTGTTGAATTTACTTTGCAGATTCAGCGACCTGCTATGCTCATTTACGAAATTGATGTACTTTAGCCAAACGGTTTGATTTAAACAGTTTGGAATCAAAGCTCTTTCAAACAAGCCTCTTACCACTTGAAATTGTACGTTTATGTTTTTTGCCTTTCCTTCCTTCTTAACCTCTTCTAAATGCTTGATCTCAAAGTCTAGGTATTTGTTCCAGCTGTTCAACTCTTTTGCTATTCCACCCAAGGTGACCAGGTCAAGTGCAAATTCAGGGAACTCGATTTCAGATTCAAATGGCCACTTTGCATTGACTCTTTCTTGAGTCTCGGTGAAGATTGTATAAGAGTAATCGTCTATTATTTGGTGGGTTTCGATAATAGAAAACTCTTCCAAGCTTTCCTTTTTGAACTTGTCAACGTAGCTTTGGATTATTTCGTGGTCGCCGCCAAAGAACTCTTTCAACGTGTACTTCTTGTTATCTTCAGTGAACTTTTGGTAATATTGGGCATATTGGTACAATGGGATTCTAATTACCTGCAAATACAAAGCTAGAATTCTTGCGTCTTTGCCGTCATCTTCCAGGCTTTCTTCAAACTCAAAGTACTTATCCCAAAGCGAATGAGAAAGGAAATGGTACCCATTGTACTTTGTTGCCAAGTGAAATTGACTTCTGATATATTGGTCGTTGTACTTTTCTGGGTTTTCACCCAGTTTCTTCTGTTCAGTCAAGGCACTCAAGTAGTCTGTCCACAAGCTTATGCTGTGTGGAAAACAGTCAACGCTCTTACTCAAAACCGTGATGGATGCCTCGACTCCGTTGAGCTTAAACTCAAAAATCAGAAATTTCTTCCAATACGTTGTCAAATACGGGAATCTAGAAAGAAGGTCGGAGTATGCTTTGAACGAAAAGTGTCTGAATTTTGGAGTGATAAGGCTTTCGTTGGTCTTCCCAGTTTGTGGATCGAAAAACTTGAGGAAAGTTTCCTCCAAGAGTTGAAACAATTGGTCCCAAGCTTCGATCTTGTTTGGGGTCTTGTCCTCAATGTCCTTCTTGAGGATTTCCCAGGGTTCGAGAGCCGAGGGTCTGGAGGGTAAACTCGATGAGCCACTAGAGGCGGGAGCAGATGGTGCGCTTGATGGGCTGCCTGATGAGTTATTCGTGGACCCATCTGATGAGGACGGTACTGCGGAGCTAGCCGAAGAAGCGGCCAGTACTTCAGCAGGAGATGAAACAGTGACGGGCGATGCCAGGTCTACTGCTAGTTTCAACCCTTGAATATTCATGGTGAGATACTGGGTGAAACAACAGAAGTGCTAGGTGTGTGGTGAATTTGAGTCTCGGTCGCTCGAGATATATCGCACACACAAATATTGACCATACAAAAAAAAAAATTACGACTATCGCGGAAATTGCAACCATTTCGAAATACTCTCGCTAGTGCAAACAATACAGAGGTGAAGAATCGCCAAAACGGAAGATACGGGGGTTGATATACAATATATATTCGTATTATACAGATTCAAGAATATTTCTATATCAAAAAAGTGGGGGTGGTTAAAAGCATGGTACTTTTGCACGTCGAGTGTCAAATGTATGTATTACATCTTTTAGTCGTTGGGAGTGGTTGGTCGTGCTCGTTCAGAGAATGTCTTATCAGATTTATGATCCCTCAAGTCTCTTCTTGGTTTCTCTGTAAAGCTTCAAGATACTGAAGGATGAAGCACTGATACCCATCCATATTTGCAAAGTGGCGAAGGGTAATGGTGTTCTGAAGACTGTGTAACTGTTGAAAATGAAATCTGACAATCCCTTGTAGATATCCAAGTACGCATTAGTCTTCTTGAATTGTATTTCCTTCAACTTGGCCTTATCCTTGTCATCAGCAAAAGCGTCATTGGCAGAAACAGAAGTAACAGTTCCTCCTAACAATTGCTTGGTGAGCACTCTGGATCTAGATTTAACTTGTATTTGGATCTTTAACTCCATCTCCTTGGATGCGAGTGATTGCAAGTTCTGGTAGGCATTGAACAAGCCTAGCAAAGTATCATAGTACCAGGCCAAAGATTCATGCCTGATTGCAAACTTGTGGAACAGCTTGTTTGATAGGAGGTTTAACTTGTACAAAAGTAAAGTTTCGTCGTTGAATCCATAGTACAATCCAGCCATGTCTCCCAATGTCGCCTTTGTCAAAAATTTAGACTGGAATTTGGCCACATCAACGTCGATGCTACCGTCTGCATCTTGCTTAATGGACACAGAGTCCGCGAGCTTGTTGAACAAGCCTCTTACTCTGAAGGGAGTCTTACCGAATCTCAAGAACTGTCTGTACAAGGACAACCCCTTTACCATGCCTGCAAATCTGGAGGAGAAGAGTGAACAAACAAGAATTACTATTATACGGATGAAGTTTTGTGGGTGCTTGAGGAAGTTCATGAAAAGATTCAACTTTTTCTCGCGGTTATTATATCTGGCGTTGATCGACTTGAAGTTGATCAGCTCGTCGCTCAAGTACGCTTCGGACTTGTCAGCCCAGTGAATCAATAATCTCAATGCGTACTGGCCAAACTTGGCCATTTTGTCCTTGCCGACAATGTCGTTCAACATGGACCAGAAGATGTCCATTGATTGCACCTTCTTTTTGGTGATACTGGCGGTGGATGCATTATTACTATTATTGTTGGTGGACGCAGTTGTGTTTTGGTGATCGGAGGTTTGTTGTTGTGCTGGTAACATCATGTTTGCCTGTACTTGTGGGGAGATGGGAGTGGCCAATTGAGTGCTTATGCTTTCACTTTTGTCCTTTCTGTCCGATATAGGTGTGATGAAGTTGAGAGGTTTGGACTTCAGCGGGGTTTCGTAAACCCTGGTGTACAGCATTTTAGACGGAGAGTTTGATGGCGAATCGATCCACTCGGAGTGAAGGGTGTGAACTAGTGGCGACGCGTGCGGTTGAGTCGAGTATACGTACGTCGGCTGGTAATTTGATGATGACGATGCTGCCGAAGTGTACGAGTAGTATAGTCTGTCGGCTACGGCAGAGTGGTTGTTGTTGTTGTGATTGCTGCTATGCGGGACCTCCTCTCGGTGGCTTTGGTGGTGATGTGGGGGATTGGGTATATTGGTCTTTGGTTTAGAGTCGAGCCCTATCTCCATTATCGAAGGGGAAAAAGAAGAAAAGAAAAGGAAATTATACAAGGCAGAACCAGCTGTAATGGGGTATGGTAGGTATAAATACAAATTACAACACAAAAAAATAAATATTCACAAAATGTAATTGTAAAAAAAAATTATTATTGTGGATGTTTAGCTTAACCAAAAAAAAAAAAAAAAAAAGAAACACCGTAATGTTACAGTATTTCTGTTGAAGGAGACGCACAGGCACTTCAAGCTACGGGATTACTAGACCCTGCTCTGACTCCAAGCAACTCGGGCTCCAGCAACACAGCTTGGACCAGAAGACTTCGACGGCCGGACGGAACGTTGTCTGCAAATTCACCCCAAGCTGCCGTGAAAAGGAAAGACTTCGGCTGTGACCAAAATCGTTCTGTACTGAGTGGAAGTGGGGTTGTAGTGAAGGCTTCTGCTACCGGAGAAAAATAGTCATAAAAATGCGACAGGCCGAGCTACTGCGATGTAACGTTGCAAGAAGAGGGGATCGCACCTAAATCGGCACTACAGCCAGCGTGCGCACTGTGACTAAAAAAACGAAGGTACAGAGAAGCAATCACTGCTGAGCAGCTACTTGGTGGGTGGATTGCGACTCTCCGTGGACTTGAGATGCTTCACGCTGCTCCCGTTCATCCTTCTAGGCATGCAAGGTCTATTGTTTGTCGATGGTTGTGTCGAGGGTTCTTTCCGACCAACATTTTAGACTTTCTTGTGAAATTCCCCTACATCTCGGAGTATAGGAAGCTGCTGAGAACCTGCACCTGGGGCTTCTCCCATATCTCTGCTTAATCTCATCTCTCGGCTCAGCTGCATGAATTTTTCTGTGCTCTGCATGCGTGGTGCTAGCAATTTTTCCAAATTGCAACCTTCCATTGAAGCGTAATCTGTACGACACGAAGGGGCACACTAAGCACCTCGTGCGTCTCATCTCATCGAAGATGCGGAAAACGTCGAACGTTTCCAATTAAGGCACCTATTTTTGCTGCAACACCTTTGTCTTTCTCCCCCCAACCGCACTCTCTCAGTTTCTCCCTTCACCTCTTATCCCGTCCCTAGCGTTTCTCGTTATCTCCATCTATATTTCACGAGCGCCACATTACGACATGTTGTCAAGATTAGCGAAATTTTCACTCACACCCTGAACTCTTGGATATAACTACTCCAATATGTACTGTTTTTTTTTCCTCAAGCGGCATCTACTACTACTCTCTTTCCATTCTGATAATAAATATATTTCTATTTGTTTATGAATGTATTAAAATAAATATATTAGGGTTTCTGTACCAGCAGATTCGTGATTTTGAACTTTTCCATTTTGCCTTTTTGAATAAAATAAATAAATAAATTGCATGGCTGTTTGCAATAGGGGAAAAGGGCTTATGAACATAAAGTAATGATATGGATATTGCACGCGTGCATTTGCCGTGTAAGTCGTGTCTTCTAGGTCTTGATTAACTCGATTTTGGAAGAAGATCCTGTCAATGTGTTGGCCAACTCATTCA
The DNA here is from genome assembly GCA_029581775.1 of Dujonia boleticola. Taxonomy (NCBI): domain Eukaryota; kingdom Fungi; phylum Ascomycota; class Pichiomycetes; order Serinales; family Debaryomycetaceae; genus Dujonia; species Dujonia boleticola. The sequence continues at coordinate 686,894 of JARGRU010000017.1, forward strand.
CCATTCCTACGGGCTCTTCGCTCTTGGTGATGTTCTTCTTGGTGTTGTTACCAGCACTGCTCTTACTGTAAATGCTGGACTTGGGACTAGCATTGGGGGTATCAGGTCCCATAATGAAAGCTCCAACACTTCCAAGGTACCCTTCGTGTCTCAAGAAGTACGACTTCATGTCTCCCTTGGACCAGAAATTAACGGCATAACTCAATGTGTGGATAGTTTGCTTGTGACCAGAGATATAACTGCCTCCAAAATAGATTCTCTTCAACTTGAATCTCAATGCCTGCAAGTATGCAATTTGCCCAATGTTGTTAGAAATCAGGTACAAGAGCGATCTGGCAATGTCTTCTGGCTTGAACTGGCTCAATTTTTCCACTGGAGTCAACTCGCGGGACGAATTGTTAAACCTAAGTTTCTTGAAAACTTTGGCAAATGACGATGCAATATGATTGGATTTCAATCCAATCTTGTTATAGTTGGATCCATAAATGTCTCCAACAAGTAAATCGATGTTTTCGTTGTCACCTCTCTGGGCCATTTCCAACATTTCGTTGTAATCCTTGGCGTCAGTGAGGAGAGATAAGAGCCCCCAGAGGGTACCCCCTCCTAACGACGAACCTCCAATTCTCTCGAATCCAGAGGGTCCTGGTCCTACAACCTTGATCATAGAGACACCACTGCCGATGTTGACGAGTAAATATGGGTATATGTCACCTTGCTCGGTGTATGGCGAGGAGATAAACTTGGTGTTGTTGTCCTCCAAGTCGTATATGAAAATCTCGTTGGGGATCTTGGTGATGAACCAGTCCAATCCCTTGATAAGACACTCCATCTCGTCCTTGGCGAGAATCTTCATGGGCAACTTGTGGCTTTCAAAGGTCTTTGTCATCAACTTGTAGAATTTGTGGGACCCACCGCCTGTGGCCATTATGTATGTGATTGGGGGCGTACGGTTTACCTTGTTGAATGACTTTTTGATCAACTTGATGATGTACTTGAGCACCTGACTCTGGAAGTTTTCCGTTTGGAAATCCTTAAAGTGAAGCTTCCCTCCGTGCAGAATATCTGTTTCGGTATCCGACAGGTTCTTGGTGAAGTAGACCAATTTTGTGAGAGTACCACCAATGTCGATGGAGATGTGAATAATTTCGGAATTGTGCTTTGGCAAGGTGATGTTCTTGGCAACCTCATCGCCTGTTAATGGTATGGACGTCTCATTATTATTGATGACACTGTTGCTCAATTTGCTTGGAGATGGCAGTCTGGATTCTCGTATAAGCTGCTGCTGCTGCTGATCCGAGTCCGAGTCTTCGGAGGACGATGACGATGAAGAGAACGACGTTGATGCTGGGTCTAATATTTTTATCTGCTCTTTTGAAGATCTGTTCAAAATCTGGTCTGTTATGCTCTCCTCTGATTTGTTTCTGAACAAGTAGTCGTTACCAATGTAGGCGCCGGAGCAATCGATTTTGATCGTTCCTGGATCCACCAATTCGAGATTGATATCTTCGGTTGTTACAAAGTTCTTTTTGCCCATATTTGAACGAAAGTTTGACTCTTTTGTAAGCCCAATTGCTCTGTGTGTTGTGTAAGTTTTTGTGTAGACCTTTGCAGGCTGTGCGACGCAGAAATCAGCAAGAATCAAAATGATATGAAACTGAACTGGGGGAGTGTCGACTAAACTGACTGTGTGAGGACCTGTAGGTTCCGCTAGCTAGATCTCTTGATGATTACTCTCTCGCTGAGGTTTGCTTGGTGGTCCACGTCTCTTATTTTTTGTGGGAATTATTTGTGCTTTATAATCAAGCGAGTGAAATATTTTTATCTAAACGAGGAAATTGTCACAGAAAAACTTAAAAAAAAAAAAAAAATTTCTAAATTTTGGTGACGATCTCAGTGATGATGATTGATTGATTGTTTGAGATTTTGGTCTTTTTAGGGGACCCTATACAAATTTTTCTGATAACGCGCCGGAGACCAAAATATGGAAATGATGGGTGCGATGTCTTAGAAGTGGTAGAAAAAGAGTAAGTAAGAACGTCAAGCACGAATTGGGAATGTGCTATGGTTATATAGATCAACTGACGGATACAGAAATTCTTTGTCTCGGAGCTCACTGGTTTGATACGTGTGTAAGCTGCGGTGGTTGGTGATACATCGATTAGGCGTCAGTCCTCGGTATTCTCGCGGGACGGATGAGCTGCACCGGAAAAGCAAAAAAAAAAAAAGAAAAAAATGTTGGGGCCGCGCTTGTGTGCACATCTGGGGAAGGCAGATCTCACAACCGGCGGTCGGAGTGAGAGAAACTTGATAGGGAGCGGCAGAATATTTAGGCGTATTCTGGGGAAGTGGCCCTGTGAGTATAAGTGGCTGCACTGATGTGGCAAGTAGGCGGCTAAGAGTAACGTAGAGATCAAAAGAGTAATGAAAAATTCAGTAATAGGAGACTGGTGTACCAAAGGGCGAGGGTCAATTGGTGGGAGATTATCTCGCGGAGGTAGCAGTGGGATAATGCAATTTGGCTGCTAATTTATCTTTGAGCGAATCACACTACGCGCTCAGCAGAGTTCCTAACAAGTTTAGAGTTGAGCACGTTCAGGGTTTAAAGTCTCAGAGCAGAATGGTAATGTGATTGGAGCAAGCATAGATGTACAGGAGGAATCTTAAAAAAAAATTACGAAGCAATAAGGTTAAAAGTAGCGGTGGTTCAATTGGTCAGCCAAGAACAAAGCATTCAAGGGGACCCCATTGAGGATCAACGATCATTTCGGCCGCAAGCTTGGTTGACCCGACATGCTAATCGGCCGCAGCTACACGGTTTTACCATCTTTCCCTCTGCGATATATCCGAAGAAGTGAGCGAAGATTTGGTGTTGGGCTTAGTCGAATTTTCGTCTCGAGGCGAATCAGATAGTGTGACCAGAGCGCGGATGCTGTATCCCAGCTTAAATTGCAACGAGATACGCTGGAACGACAATAGAAAATAGCAATAACCTACAACATTGAGTAACAATACGGAAGCTTAATTCAATGCAAACCTCAGACTCGTTTAAGGTGGTGGTTAGCGGGAATAATCGGATGTTGCTTATTAACATTACTTATCAAGCTTCCATACGATTTCTTTTTTTTTCTTTATTTTGTGGGGTCGTAAAAGCGTATTTTTCACTCTCCTATTTTCGGCAGCTGGTAGAATCGCAAAGTCCGATGGAGCGTATTTTCAAGCTCGGTGAAATGGATCAAACCGAGCAACGAGAATAAAATGGGTGCAAAGTTTGTATGTTGTCGAAATGTCCTATTGTGAGAAAAGTGCCTGTGAAGATTTAACGACAATCGACGTAGAGGCGAGCATATGTTGCTACTAGTACTGTTATATAGCCCATTGTAGATACAGCGATGCAGGTTAGTTTACAGCTTCAAAGAGAGAACGATCCTACGAAGTCAGTCTACTGGAATACGGACACTTCCACTAATTGAAAACAGGACGAATTGAAAAGTCAGCTTTGATATATAGGACAAAATAGCGCCTTCTCGCGTATGGGGAAGTCACTAGCAAGGTACCCTGCTGGAGCGTTCTAAATATTGCATCTCCAATATCAGCTAACAATGGATCAATCCGTCTCTTCACCCACCATAATCATCCTAGCAGCCTGAAGAGCCTATATGCACGCCCGAAAGATTTTGTATTGCTCGAGCTGGGATCAGACTTAGCAAATTTCTGCCTGCACATACACTTTGATGTCCACGTGATTCGGGCTCAAACCCTGAAGCGTACGAAAAATTTAGCGAAAATACACCAAATACTGAATTTTTCAAATTTCGCACCAAACAAAAAAAAGCTGCTCACCTGGTTGGAGGTTTCCCTTTTCTTTCTCCTACTACACAACCAAACTAAGAAATAGTCTGCAAGAGTCGCTTAAATCGATTATCTCTAGTTCATTAAATTATTAATAAAATGTCTGTTGAAACTGCTTTATCATACGCTGCTTTAATCTTAGCTGATGCTGATGTTGAAATCACCGCCGAAAAGTTATTAGAATTAACTAAGAAGGCTAACGTCGAAGTCGAAGCCATCTGGGCCGACATCTACGCTAAGGCTTTAGCTAACCAAAACTTAAAGGACTTATTCTTCAACATCTCTTCTGGTCCAGCTGCCGCTGCTGCTCCATCTGCTGGTGCCGCCGCTGCCGGTGGTGATGCTGCTGAAGCTGAAGAAGAAAAGGCCGAAGAAGCTAAGGAAGAATCCGACGATGACATGGGTTTCGGTTTATTCGATTAGAGAATTAGGTAATATTGAAATATGAGGAATCTTGAGTAACATCAAGTAACTAATGTACATTTATCTATAACCAGCAAGAGAGTACATCGAATTTCTGGTGCAAATAGTGATGTAGTAGAATAGTGTAGATATAGTAGTGATAGCGCTTACAAAACCATCGCACATCAATTCAGCAGCTCGAAGTCGAGGTGGATTGCAACATGATTGGTCCATCCCTACGAACTAGCCATATTGCAGCGTCATCTCGCTCATCTCACTCATGGTGAATCGTGGACTTAGATTTGCGGTGCGCTTGTTTAACGCGGTCAGCCTTGAGATGCCGTCAAACTAACTTTGGAGAATTTCGCTACTATGGGTTGGGGGCAATACGCCTACGAAAGCCATCATTCGAAACTCTTCCGTTTACATCTTTTTACGTCTACATTAACGAGATTCAAGTAAGAAGGAGAACTTTCCAAGTTGAAGGTTTGTTTAAACTAAAGTTGAAGAAAAGAAAAAGTAACAAAATAAATCCCAATGGACATCATCACTTGAAGTCGATGAAACGCATTTCATTTTGGATCTGATCCGTCTTCATTTTCTGTTTCTTAAAAGTATTGAAACCTTTTTTGCTCTTGGTGAGTATTCACTTCTCTTCCCAATTTCGTACGGTCATTTCGTATCAATATGACTAATATTAAAACTATACAACTTATTTCTTCTTCTTGTCAGCTTCGGCTTCAGCAGCTTCCTTGGCACGCTTTTCTCTGATACCCTTGTACTTCTTGTCAGATCTAGCTAATCTTAAGGTTCTGTAAGAAGTTTGGTCTTGTTGTTCGACAGCTCTTGGGGTAGAGTCAATCTTTGGTTGGACAACTGGGAAGGTAGCTGGAGTAGAAACTTGAGCGTGGGTAGCAATTTCAGCAGCCTTGGTCTTCTTGTCAAAGATAACTAACTTGGACTTGTATTCGTTTAATCTAGCAACGTTTAAGTCGAAGGTTTCAGTGGACTTGTTTTGTCTTCTGTGGTCAACGGAAATACCAATGGTTCTAGCGTACTTAGCGGTTAAACCAACAGCCTTGATTTCGGCTAAAGTGAAACCACGGCCAGCTCTGATCTTTCTGTTGTATCTGATAGTTGGAGCTCTGACAACTGGTCTTAAGGTGTCGATTGGCTTTGGGGCGAACTTGGCAGCCTTAGATAATCTGGCTTGTCTTCTAGAAGCCTTCTTACCGGCTTGGTCAAAGTGAACCTTGACTCTTTCTTGCCAGTGCTTTCTGAAGTGGTTCTTTAATAATGGAAGATTCTTGGAGATAGCCATTGTATTACTGGATTAAAGATGTATCTAGAATAGAGAAGGAAGAAGAGAAAAAAAAAAAAGAAAGATTTTAAAGGAGAGTTAAGAAGAAAAATTTTTCAGAGTTTTTTTTCCTTTGGTGAGGGAGGTGAGAAACTGGCGAAAGTGTGCGAAAGATCTTTGTGGAAAGTATGTGAATTTTTTTTTTCTCGTTTTATTTTTTTTTTTCTTTTTTGTGATGGTGGTCTCGCAAGAAATGTTCGCTATTTTACCAGCGTACTCGGTCGAGTTAGCGCGAAACTTAGCGAGTGTTGGCGGGTTTTGTCGCTAAATGGCGGGCTTCGCGCAAATCCATCGTGGTGCGTACTGTCACTGGAACTTTGTTTCTCTATCTCTTCGTTACACAAAGTGCCTGTATGTCGGATTTTGTCTCTGTACACAGTCTCGAAGTGCGAACTCACTGTAAAAAAGCAGTCACAACAAAGGTTTTGTGTAAGGTTTTGCATAATAAAAAGTCCCTTTCGCACTGTATTCGCACACTATGTAGGCAGCTATATGGGGATTTCAACTGGTTTCTTACAGTAGTAGGACTCACCATACAAAACTATACGCAGGAAAATCAGCGTGAATTGAAAAAAATTCGAGATTCTCTTCCTTTTTTTTTTTTGCTCACCAAACAAAACTTTTTGAAATTTTCATAATAAAAAAATTTTTAATCCTTCTCTCTCTTGCTTCTAGTTAAGGTTTTAGATTAAACAGCAACAATGTCTACTCCATCTGTTCAAGTATGTATAGGAAGCTATATACATATATCCTAGCACAAGCTCACTGTACTGTACCAGAGGTGCAACTACAGACTGTGTTGTGATATGTTCCGTTGAACTTTTACAAAGAATTCAACCAGTTCAAGGAAGAAGGAATCATCATCGAGAGGCGTCATTTGAATTGATAATGAAAGGGCAAAATAGATCACAGCACTCCAATTACAAAGAAACAGCCAATGTTGGCCAAAGGACACAGAGACAAGAATGACCAAGAATGGCCATACGTAAATCCACTACTCATACCCGTAGAAAAAAATCAATGAGGTGAAAGTAGAGAATCTACACTCCCTCTTCAATAGAGAAGATGAACCGATGCTTCGTCGATGGCTACAAAAGAAGACGAATCGGATACTTCCACTTCAAACTACCAGCAGTTCATCACCACACAATTTTATCACATCCCTCCGAAATCCAAGCCCCCCAGCCCCTCTCTGAAGATTGAGACTTCTTCTTTGAAAAATAATATCTTTTTGCACTCTGAATACTAACATCCTCCCTTTTAGACTTTCGGTAAGAAGAAGACCGCTACTGCCGTCGCCCACGTCAAGGCCGGTAAGGGTTTAATTAAGGTCAACGGTTCCCCAATCACTTTAGTTCAACCAGAAATCTTAAGATTCAAGGTTTACGAACCCCTCACCTTAGTCGGTTTAGACAAGTTCCAAAACATCGATATCAGAGTCAAGGTCACCGGTGGTGGTCACGTCTCTCAAGTTTACGCCATTAGACAAGCTATTGCTAAGGGTTTAATCGCTTACCATCAAAAATACGTTGATGAAGCTTCCAAGAACGAATTAAAGAAGATCTTCGCTGCTTACGACAAGACCTTATTAGTCGCTGACTCCAGAAGAATGGAACCAAAGAAGTTCGGTGGTCGTGGTGCCAGAGCTAGATTCCAAAAATCTTACCGTTAATCTATATATACATATATACATATTTGGTGGTTAATATATAAGTACATAAAAGGCTTCTGTGTAGACTGTGTGAGGGTACTTGCTAAGAAATAGGTTCCCTAGTATGGCTCGAAAGAGTGTGATATATCATACCAGCATAAACGGCTTTACTACCGCCAGGGATGTCTGTTTTCTAGCTAGTTCAGTAGACTGGCTCTACTAAGTATGTTGAACTTTATGCAAAGTTCACCCTAATTGTCTTTTAAGAAATATTAGTACACTCTTGTGACTGGAATTCTGGCACACCTGCAAAAGCTGAAAAGATTACGACATGAAGATAATAGAGAGAGAGGACAAGAGATGTTCCTTGCGGTCCAGTGGCTCCAATTTTAGATTATTAGAAAGCCTCTATTTATTCTATACTGTGCTAGCTAGCAATAGAGGTTCGTTTCTGTCTAAGTTCGTCCCCTACAGCATCGTATCTTGATCAGTCACATGTTTCCCTGTCACCATGCTTATCAGGGCATTTGGCTGCGAATCTGTAATACAATCATCAGATTTCAGATCTATCTATGTGCAAGGTAGATCCCCATTACTTTCACCTTCTGAGCTCTCAATCCCAATATGGTGGTTTCATCAATCCATCTTTCCTTTTTCGTGAAGTAGCCAACTCTAAAATATCTTGTACTTGACTGAACCGGTAATACTAATAAAACTTACAATTGCGTCTTGCAACCTGAAAATAGTATATTCGAGAAAATACACTGATCTTCCAAGGAGAGTTTCACATTCCGAAACTTTTTATTCATAGCCCCCATGATATTAACTGAGACGAGACCTTGAACTTAGCCACCTCCTGAACCACTCTGCGTCACACAAACTGCTTCTTACATCCCTCTGCATCAGTCTTGCCGTACATGGTTGTTGAATCAATTGTTGCATCCAGTTACATGCAGTACGATTATACATTTATTAACCGAGTATGCGAATACAGAACGCAACGTTTAAAGATCGAGCCTCCATAGTTTAGGTATACAGCGCTACAATAGAACCAGCTGAATCCAAAGACCTGGGATAAAACCATTGACCATTGACTCAAATTATACTTCAGTAACGTACTTTCTGAAAGCACTGCTGTGAAATTGACGTCAAGGATACTCACTTATCATGGTTTGGCTTAATTCGTCCCCAAGCTTCCAGACGCCGTACACAGATGATGAGGCGCCTCTATCGATAGTCCTGGTGCCCAACACCCCGTTGCTAGTGATTCTTACTGGCACAACAGTTTCCGTGTACCATCAGTACACCCTCATACCGTTGAAATCACATACACGAGCTCCCGAATCGTTGAAGGTCCACGGTTTGAACCAATCGTGCAAAGTGCAATACTACTCCGTAAACTCGGCCAAACTACAGCAAAGCACCCACGCAAACATTTTTGTGAAAACTTCCGAAACACATATCATCATATATCTGGTGGTGATAAACTACTCCAAGTCATTTTTCCAAGTCATTGACTCAACGTCAGACGAGCTCCTTCAAATAGGGCTCCCGTTGATAAACACCACCTCGCTGTTCTCCATATCCAACATTTTGAGAACAGCCACTAGAAGCATCATAACCGGCCACGACCACACTACAAACCTAGAAAATATCGAGCATTTCAACAACTACGAGGCCGAGGATGAGGCCAACAACTTCCAAATACCGTATATCAAGTTGACGATCTTCAAAATCTTGAAAGTAAGCATAGGGATTGAATCCTACTGGTTAAAGAACAATTCTCACAACTTATTCATATACAGTCATGAAGAATTGCAAATAATCAATATTAAGCTGTTCAACAATGAAGTTTACAAAATTGAGGACTTTGAATGGTACGTAGAGTCGAGAAAATCCCCGGTGGTATTCGTACAGTATAATGAATGGTTTAACTACTTCCTATTTACCAACGAGGCGGACGAGCTCTGGTACATGTTTTTCGATTCGGGAAATAAGTTGAAGGGATACAAATTACAGGACAATTTCACGAGCCACGGGGAAGAATATCAGGTGAAGAACAGCAAACCCAAAATCGCTATACACTTCAATCCACAATTCAATTTATTCGTCCTCCAGGTTTGTGGTCAGAGTACATTTAGATTGTATCGTATAGAGGCATTTGAGCATGTGAAGGTAACATTCATTAAGAAAGTAGTAAGCCCTCATAGTTCTACGAGTGCAAATTCAGAAGCAAATGGAGAGTCCACGTTAAATGAACCTAGCGATGATTTTGAAGAAAATGGGAATGAGGCAGCTACTATTTCCAGTGGATCGGAGACTATAGTTGCCAAGTTCTCGCCTGAAACCTCAATTCAATGGTCCGCGTGTGGGGAGTTCTTCACGTATTCAGACCCTAGGCACCATTGGCTCATATTCTCCAAGTTTGGAAATTGTACGTTCAATTCGGAAGAAATTTCGAAAGAATTGACTATAGAAGGTACCGAAAGTGGCGGCTTCCAGTTTTTGAAATCGTCGTTGGTTCACATAACTTCCAATTCTAATCATTTGGTAGTCATCGACTCCTTTAACTCAATGATGTATCTGATTGATTTATTGACCTTGTCACCATCGCATCGAAACCAATCCAGCAATTTGATTTTCTCAGGAAACGAATACCTAACCCTTGTGAATAGCGAGACAGAGAGTTCAGCGTTATCAACTGCTTCAGTAGCTTTCAAATATCCCATCTTACCTCATTTCAAGGGAATTATGAGAAAGATGAACAACTACCAAATATCATGGAACACCAACACCACGATCGCAGGGAAAAATTGTTTGCCGGCAAAGCTCACGATTTCATCTAGTCTGAAGAATCAGATTTCTATGACCTACGGTGACAAGATCTCTATTTCAACTCCCTACTCAACTGTAGACGGAACTACAAATCAAGTTCTCTGGTATAACTTTCGCAACTATTATATGGAGACTTTGAATATCGTGGATCATTTCTGGTACAAGGATTATTTGATTTTAATCAATAGAAGTTATGTTGTCGAAGATGAAGCCAGCAAAAAGACAGAAAATGATGCACAGAATCAAAATGAGTCAGGGAAACAAGACGGTAAATTTATCGACGAATTGATTATATTGAATTGTTCCTTGACGAAATACGGTAGTGGAGGTGTTAGCACCAAATTTGACAGCGACTTGATCGTGTGGAGATACAATCTAAAGCAATTGATTGTAAGTCATCAATTCCAGGAAGCTGAGAGCAAGTCCTACAGCTCTAGTTCACCACAACCACACACTGCACACGATGGTCATGATATCGCTGATTCCGGTAGTGCCAATGGCGAGAATGATCATATAGCGAGTGGCAGTAATGGTACTTCTGATCAAGATAGCACTACTCCCTCAGACAATTTGATAGTTGTTACCAACGACTACAAGATAATCGTATTCAAGTTTTCAATTTCACCAATGAAACCAAAAGGAGCTCCGTCTTTATTCATCGGTATCAATAAGACCATTTTCTTGAAGACAATTGCCCAAAAGTTACTCATCAACAATATCTCTCAGATCAATCTCATTGACAACAAGCACTTCTTGATATTGCTCAATACCGGCGAGTTCTTTATTCTCAAGAATCAGAGCGACGATTCGAACATATATGATTTGATCTTGATAAACAACTGTGTTGACTTTTTCAAATTCAAATCTCTCTTCGAGAATGTACAGATTCAGTACGCCTACCTTTTCACAGGGAACTCAATATTGATTTACAACATAAAGGACATCGTCAATTGCTCCCTGGATAGGTTGGTTTTCCCCATTATTATAAAAATGGAAGAATATTTCCAACCTTTGTATATAAATTTGATAAAGGATAAGTCCATTAATCTCATCGGTTTGGAGAATTTTGCAACCTATAGGAACAAGTACTTGGTCTTAAAAACAAGGATCAATCATAAGCTTATCCTCAATAACTTTGTTGAATTTGATTTGATCAACAACAGACTCAATACGAATGACTCACTTTCATTGTTTAACAAGTACTTACCATTCAAAAACTTCCACTATTGTTTGGAGCTTCTTTTATTCAAGTACTTGACAAACATTGATAATGACAATACTCACAACAGTAATGGAAGAGGAGATACCTCCACTGGCGTTTTGAAGCTACTCATTAAACTTATAGATGCGCAGGCAGGTTCGTCCTCAGAGTTTATCTACATCAACTGCTTGAGAAAAATAGAGGTTGGATTTTGGTATAAATTTTTTGACACTCTTGAAACAACACCATTGAAGTTCATGAATAAGTTAATCTCCATAGGGGAGGTTGAACTTTGTTACAATTACCTCATTATCTATCTCAACTTCAAAAAAGAGTATGATGAAGTGTCGAACAAGAAAGGTGCCGGCAAAGTTGAACTTCTTGACAACCAAGATGAACAAATCATCTTGTCAATTATCAAGATGTTGGATAAGGCAAAGAGGTGGGACTGGTGTTTTGAGCTATGCAGATTCATAAAACTACTCGAACCAACAAGTGAGTTACTTAGAAAAATCAAGAGTGAAGTTAACGTTTGAAGGAGAAGAATCAGCTACAGAAAATTTCAATACGGAGATTGTTAGGTGAATATCGTTAAAAGTTATAAAACATCATAGAATAAATAGAAACTAGAGTAACGGACTCGTACTATGTAGCATTGGAACCCGCACGTGACCAAAATCATGTTTTCAAATTTGGCACTATAAACATTCCTCACTTCGTCTTCTCTTTGTGTAACTACAAGAACCAACCAAAAACAATCTTTTTCAGAAGATTAAGCATAAGCAGAGAGCTTGATATACAGTTAGTTAACAATAGCCATAATACACCACACAACATGACTTTGGCTACCGAATTTGCTGAAACTACTCGTCGTTCGGCCACAAATGCCGAATTAAGAACAAGAGTCTTACATTTATACCGTAAATACATGAGAAGCTCCAAGGAATTCTCACAATTATATGAATTGGATATGCCAGTTTCCAACGTTAAGACTAAGATCAGACAGGAATTTGAAAGACAAAGATTCGTTAACGACTTATCCGTTGCCAATGTTTTATACATGAAGGGTCAAATGGAATTCCAAGAAATCATGAACTTCTGGAAGCAACAATGTCATGTCTTAAGATACTTCGAAGATCAATCCAACTACGGTGTTGTTGACAAGGACGATTTCGTCAAGAATTTCTTAAGGGGTAACAATCATCAATAAATTAGAACAGAGCATTTACATATACAAAACTAAAATAAAAGGAAATAATAATTAAGAAATGGGGGATTTCGATGTAGACAATAGCAGTTCAAGTGATTTTGCAAGAAGTACCACTTTGCAGTAACAATTGCGTCGTGTCGCACGTACGGCAGTACACTACTACTTTGAAGCAGCTAATATATGAGCGTTTGGGGCGAATGGTAATAAGTGGTACTGACTGTAGCAAGTGGAAGATAATTATTGAGGTAGACATCATAATGTTTCTACAAGTGCGCTTTTTTTTTTATATGTATATATATACCTAACTTATTATAAAAGAATAAAAACACTATTATTGTGGGATATAAATCAGAATCTAAATAAAAGAACGGGACTCGTATGGTTGACTAAGCTCAGCTCATTTACTCGAAACGATATTACTCGGATTGAGGTTCAACTCTACTCGACTCCTCTCTCGTCTTGCTTTGTTTATTCCATTTGGTCATCTAATGGAGCCTCGTTTGCATAATCTAACTCTTCCTCATCATCAACGCCTGCATCTTGATACTGCTGATATTCACTCACTAAATCATTCATGTTGGACTCAGCTTCGGTGAATTCAAATTCATCCATACCTTCGGATGTGTACCAATGCAAGAAAGCCTTTCTTCTGAACATGGCACTGAATTGGTCACCAACTCTCTTGAATAATTCTTGGATAGATGTGGTGTTACCAATGAAAGTAGCGGACATGTCTAAGCCCTTTGGTGGAACGGAACAAACAGCAGTTTGAACGTTATTTGGAATCCATTCTACGAATGATGAAGCATTCTTGGTTTGAACCTTGTGCATTTCATCGTCGACTTCCTTGACAGAGACCTTACCTCTGAAGAAGGCGGCAACAGTTAAGTATCTACCGTTTCTTGGGTCGGAAGCAGCCATCATGTTCTTAGCATCAAACATTTGTTGAGTCAATTCTGGAACAGTCAATGATCTGAAAGAGTTAGAGGCAATGGAGGTCAATGGAGCGTAACCAACCATGAAGAAATGTAATCTTGGAAATGGGACCAAGTTGACTGCCAATTTTCTTAAATCGGAGTTCAATTGACCTGGGTATCTTAAGGAAGTGGTAACACCAGACATAACTGATGAGACCAAGCTGTTTAATTGAGCGTGGTTTGGTTGAGGTAACTTCAAAGTTCTTTGACAAATGTTGTATAAAGCTTCGTTGTCAATACAGAAAGTTTCATCGGAGTGCTCAATCAATTGGTGAACAGATAAAGTGGCGTTATATGGTTCAATAACGGTGTCACTGACCTTTGGAGATGGAACAACAGAGAAAGTAGCCATCATTCTGTCTGGGAATTCTTCTCTAATCTTGGAGATTAATAAGGTACCCATACCAGAACCGGTACCACCACCAAGAGAATGAGTGATTTGGAAACCTTGTAAAGAGTCACAACCTTCAGCTTCTCTTCTAACGACATCCATGACAGAGTCGACTAATTCAGCACCTTCAGTGTAGTAACCCTTGGCCCAAACGTTACCTGCAGATGATTGACCAAAGATAAAGTTGTCTGGTCTGAATAAGTTACCGATCTTAGAAGTCTTGACACCATCGATGGTACCTGGCTCCAAATCAACTAAGACAGCTCTTGGAACGTACTTACCGGAAGAAGCTTCGTTGAAGTAGACGTCTAATTTAGTCTTTTGGATTTCGTCTTCACCATGGTAGTTACCATTGTTATCTAAACCATGTTCACCACAGATGGTTTCCCAGAAAGCAGTACCGATTTGGTTACCACATTGACCAGTGGATAAATGGATCTAAAGGGGGTAAGTTAGTATTTACAACACAAAAAGTGCACGAGTGCACGCGTAGTTAAAAAAGATAGCTTTAAAGTATTTGGCACAGTGACAAGACAATATAGCCCGCATCACTGGTGAACTTGAAATGGGATCAGCAGATTTTGAAATGATTTGACAAGAGTATCGCACCCAGCGCGGCTGACATCGGCATCGACTGGAAAGGGTACATGGGCAAAGGCTCTGGTCCCTTCGTGTGGTGGTGGACTGAACATGGGGACTTCTCTGCGCTAGTGATTGCACATTTGGTGCGAGAATGGTTCGTCAATCTCTGTAGTTGTACACCCTAGCCTTAACCTTCACGTGTTCTCATACCGTGAATATGATGACCGTGTAACTGTGATCCACAGACGTGTTATTGATGCCAATATTGCCCTGGAGATGTTCAACCGGGGCAGCAGTTAGAGATATCGACAATTACCACGCTGTCCTTCTACAATTCTAACTTCCCTCTGATTCCATTGATTCGGCTTGGCCCGCCTCAAGTGTCACGTATGTGTTCAATTCAAAAAGTTTGCTGCCAATAGTCACATCATCTCTTGCTGTCCCCTTGCTATCTTTGGCTAGGTATCATCACTTACAATTTCTCTCATTAGGATACTTCGTTATTTAATCGAAAAAAATACCTGGTGTATGAAAAAAAAAAAAAAAGGAAACCTTTAATAATCGTTTAGTGCAATGTTGTACGTAATTGGCAAAATTCTGATCCTTTGTTGATGTTTTTGTTTTTTGTTTTGAATTTTATCGTCTAGTGGTTACCCGGACGCGAAGTTGTATGCGTAGGGTGGTATGGGTAGCCAATTTTGTGCAATTCGCGGCAATAGAGAGTGTGAAACGAAGAGATTAGGGGGAGATACTGCGATTTGTGCAGGAGATCAGATACCAGCAGAGAGCATCTACAAGAGTATAGGTTCAGCCACTTAAGCCAAATCAAGAGACGTTGCTTGATGAAAAGGGTATATAGTAGGAGAATGAGCTGAGAATCCCAATATTTGGAGCTTGGAGCAATTCTGTTCA
The DNA here is from genome assembly GCA_029581775.1 of Dujonia boleticola. Lineage (NCBI taxonomy): Eukaryota > Fungi > Ascomycota > Pichiomycetes > Serinales > Debaryomycetaceae > Dujonia > Dujonia boleticola. The sequence goes on from JARGRU010000017.1 coordinate 702,264, forward strand.
GCATATCTGAGATGGTGTGGGGCCCTTTTCATTCCTCGAATATTCTTCTTATTTGGCGCAAATTTGGTTTTTCGCAGCCAAATAGCAACATATTTTAGCGAGTAGGCGCTAAGAAGAGCTGTAAGCAGAGGTTAAGACTACTTTAGATTGCGCTAGCATGAGTGGCATAAAGCTGTCAAGAGAATGATAAAGCAGTAGTTACACCCTTTTGTGGCTGTTGGAGTACATTTGTTTTTCCTTTTTCGTTTGGATCTAGACAGTAGTGGGATTATCCCATCCTGTTTCCATTTTTGCCGCTACTGTCAAATTTCATGCCGAAAGTAACTTCTGGTGAAGGCAATTGTGCTACACTCATGAAACCAATACTATCTGACCCATAGAAGGTACTTACATGTACTGAATCGGAGCAGAAAGAAATCTCTAGCCCGTATTTCCCAATCGCATGCTGTGTTACTCCTTTAACTCCCCCCGTCGTTCTCCCCTTATTCACCACTTGCTCCTACCACCTTATTTCTCAAACAAGAAGCCTGCTGCAATCTTCTCGCACGCAACGCGAATAATCCAAAAGAAAGAAGAAAAAAAAGAAAAAAAGAAAGATAAATTCGAGTCACGTGCTTTCATTTTTTTGGGGCTATTTTTATTTTGCCATTTCTTTCGAGTTTCGTGTACACATTTGAAGCCTCTTATCACTGTACCCATCACGCCCAAAACAGCATACACCGCTGATACAAGGCATAATTTCACATCCAAGCGTCCCACACAAGGAACAGCTGTATTATACTATAGATACCCACCATCCAACTGCTCTTGTCAAGTAGTATTCCATCCACAGGTAGCAAACACATTAGAGAAGTGTATTGATATTCTTTTCCCCACCATCACCACCGCCACCACAAAAACACACAACGCATTCACGCCGAAACATACATACCACCAGAAATGACATCGATCCAAAACAGAACCTTTGAGTTCCAGCAGTGTGTGTCTTCGTTCACCAAGTTGAACAAGGGTAAGCAACAACCCGCCAGCAACGGAAGCGCGACCTCGCCGCCAAACAAGTCACAGTTTTCCATCCAGGCTGGGATTATCGCCAAGGATATAGCCCACACCACCGACCTCTTATCCAAGCTCGCCCTCCTTGCTAAGAGAAAACCACTTTTCGATGATAAGCCCATAGAAATCGGAGAGCTCACGTACGTCATCAAGCAGGACATCTTCAAGATTGAAGAAAACATCAAAAATTTGCACAAGTTCACCAAGGGTGACCACACCATCCAAATCGACTCCCAGATAAACCAGTACTCCAAGAATGTCTTGAATTTGCTCAACTCCAAGATGAAGAATATCTCAGGAGAGTTCAAGAATGTGTTGGAAATAAGACAGAAGAATGAGCTCGTCAACAAGAATAGAACCCAGCAGTTCTTATCTGCCGCCGCCTCTGCATCCACCAACAGAGCGCAGTCCCCACTTCACAATAACAACAACTCCAACAGCCTTCTGTTAGGGGAGAATCCATACGCGATGACTTCGTCCTCATCGTTCAATAATAACCCGGCCAACTTTGAGGCCATGAACGGAAGCTCCAATCCATACGGAGACGAGTTCCTCGCCATCCCAGACCAAACTAGACAACTTCTTCTCATGGAAGAGCAAAACGGTAACCAGTACCTCCAGGAGCGTAACAGAGCCGTGGAAACAATCGAGTCCACTATAAACGAAGTTGGTAATTTGTTCCAGCAGTTGGCCACTATGGTCAGTGAACAAGGAGAAGTGATCCAAAGAATTGACCTGAACGTTGAAGACATCAACTTGAACATATCTGGCGCGCAAAGGGAGCTTTTGAAGTACTACAACCACATTTCCAGCAACAGAATGCTTTTCTTGAAGATCTTTGGGGTTTTGATCGTTTTCTTTTTACTTTGGGTATTAGTGAGTTAGACGGAGCAAGCGAGCTAGCGAGCGAGCTAGAGCAAAGGAGCCGAAGCAAGAGACATAAGAAGAGACGCGACTGGATTTCTTTTTCGGTGGGCTGTCTCCAGTATATAGATTCATTAATTAATCGGTGAAGAGTCGTATACAACAGTGAGAAATTGTAGCGAAGAATTGGGACTGCAGTAGGCAGGGGGCCAGAGTAAGACAAAAATTACAAGTATAGAGACAGCGACACTAATAGGGAGAATTTGTACGTAGTAGATGTGATCCCCCGTGTAACATTCTACCAATTAGCGAACTCTAGGTGCTCGTGCTGTTGTGCTGCGCTCCACAGCTCCCGTACTGGCCTGTATGCAACCCGGCACTTACCATTTTACGCTATGCGCTCTCCCTATTCCGATTAGTGTGGGAGGCGGCGTGCCAATACCAAAAAACAGCTATTTCGTGAGCTCACAGGCCAAAAAAAAAAGAAATTGTTATCATGATAATGAGAGCGGCAAACCAGACAATCTCCATCGGATACACACAACCACCGACCCACCACAGCACCCCGTCAAGGCGTAGTTTTCCAGCTAACGACTTGCCGCCTACAGACTCACACAAGCACCACTTCCGCCGCCGACTTATTTATAGGGAAGAAGTTCTAGATCTATATTTATATCTGTTGCCTCTGTTTCGTTTTAGTTACGGGAGCCTTAAATATTTGACAGAAGACCCCCTTCAAACACCACCACCCACAAAGCGTCCTACCTGCCATATCGCAGCCGCACAGTCATACGCTAACTATCTTAGACATCAACCGAACTCCAACAAGTGATAGCCCCAAAAGACTTTCATTATATTATTATTGCATCCTTTAAGTTAGCGCTTATCAGATAAATTCTTTTGTTTTGCTTAAAGTAATTAATTAATTATAATCCAGTATGTGGAACTACATGTTTGGTGGCAACAAAGCCCAAAAGAAGGAGTTACCGAAGAAGGCCATAGTGGAGTTAAGAGAACACATCCAGATGTTGAACAAGAAGAGATCACATTTGGAGGGCCAGATTGCCGATCAAGATGCCTTGGCTCGTAAACACATTCTGACTAATAAGACAGTCGCCAAGAATGCCCTCAAGAGAAAGAAGGGTTACGAAAACAACCTCATGAAGATAGAGAACCAAATCGACTCTCTCGAGACTCAATTGACCGCCATTGAAGGCGCCAACTTGAACTTGGAGACCATGAAGGCCATGAAGCAAGGTGCCCAAGCTATGAAGCAAATTCACGGCGAGTACGATGTCGATAAGGTTGAAAACACCATGGATGACATAAGAGAACAAGTTGAATTGGCAGACGAGATATCCGAAGCCATTTCAAGACCCGTTGGTGCCGAGTACATTGACGAAGACGAATTGGACGAAGAATTGGCTGCCTTACAGGAAGAGGCAAACGAAGAGAAGGCACAGAAGGCACAAGCACAACCTGCACAGAAGGCACAGCCTGTACAACAGCAACGTCAAGAATTACCTACTTTCCCAACTGTCAGCAAGACCCAGCCCGCGGAGGTTGAGGAGGACGAAGACGAGGAAGCTTTGAGAGCTCTTCAAGCCGAGATGGGATTGTAATACATAGAAAGGAACGGAGAAATTCATACACGCGCACACACATTTGAGAGAAGGAGGAGAGAGTCAGGGGAGTGACAGACCGAGAGAGTTTCACGATGATGATGTTGCGATTAACGCACCTTATAAACATATATAATAGTAATATTAGGCTTGGTTGGTATTAGTTTAATAAAGATAATAACTATATGTGAATTCCGTAGAGCCGGCTAGGCTAGGCAGACGTTTTAGATTTCGCTCCTGAATCTCGAGATCACGTGCACTTGGGGGCCCTCAAATCGAGATGGGAGATTGCTGCAGTTGTTGCACTACGTTTGCAGCCAAGTTTGACAGCCAAGACATGGATGGTAGGGGTGTAGACCACATGGACACGCTATAGGTAAGGTAACGGAAAACCCGAGAGCGTGCTCTTTTGCTGTGATCTGTACAACTAGTAAGCCTGCTACTTACCAGTATAGGTCATCGGATGAGAGTTAAATATATGATGCAGCAGGAAGTCAGGCAGGGCTAGTTTGAGCTAAACCATCAATAAGAAAAACAATAAAAGTTCGAATAACCACTTTTCTCACGCTAGAGCTCGATGGCTACAAAAATAGTAATGGCTTTAGAAAATACGATTTCCTGCTATAGGTGATGAGGCACCTTCCATCGCCAATGAGCACCGATGCGAACAAGTACCACAACAGCTGCAACAGCTGAACAGCTATGAGAGCCTTCCCGGTTTTCAATGCAAGTCTCACACCACCACCTTTGGCAATTTCGAGCCTTTACTCGAGTATCCCAGTCGTTCCGCCATCTTTGTGCCTACGGTATTACCCACAGCGGTAGAGGCCATAGGAAGCTGAACCCAGGCGTTCTGAGCACTGCATACTCTCCCTATTTCTTTTTTTGACTTTCTCAATTTTATTTTTTATTTTTTTTTTTTTTTATTTTTTTTTTTAGTATGGAACAATTTTTCACTCCATCTGATTAACGGATATTCCTTCTGACTAACACCACTCTAACTCACGTAACTGTACACCTTTATCTCTCTTTTAACGATACTCATACTAAGTAATGTTAAGGAGAATATCAGTGCGTTCACCCTCCAGTGTCTGCTTCCATAGCGGCCGAGGAGGTTCGAGCTGGAGTAACAGTAGTATAACCAGCACACGAGTGAATGTACAGAGATGTATTTCCAAAACCACCCCCACCAAAACAATTACAGCTTCGGCTTCCACGAGCAGCATGTCATCTTCATCTAGTGCCTCACCTGCCAGTCCCATGAGCAAATACTACGACGGACTCCTTGCCGATTTGAAGCGGAAGGATGATTCAGGCTCATCGCATTTTTCGCCTTCAGGCTCCTCTCGTGGTTCCTTGCTGGCCTCGACTTCCCCATTCAATAGTTCAAAGCTTTCTGTGTACTCAAAGTCCTTCAATGAAATTTCAGCGGACCATCTAATTAGAAACATCCCTAGAGACTCCACCAAGGAAGAACCCTGGAGCTCCACCTACGATGCAGTCACCAGATCTCCTTACGCTAAAGACGTTGGGCACTTGGAGATTTTGCTTGATGCTTTGTTAAGCAACCGTAACTTCCAGAGAGCAGAGAACATCTTAAACGCAATCAAACCGCTTTTGTCCACCCCTCTGACGTTGATTTACCAAATAAATAAGTACTTGGAAGCATACGCTCAAGAAGATTCAGTGTCGGAGTACGAGATAGCCCAATTCATCAACAAGATCCCCACCCGTTATCAAGGAGTCACCCCAGACTCCAGGACCTGGGCCATTTTATTAAAGAAGCAAGAGGGAAGCCCAATCAATGTTCTTCAGAAATTACACCTGTCTCAGATCAGAAGCATATTTACCCACATAGATATATTGGGTGACGACAAAATCAATGAGATATTGAACCATCTGGAGATGAGAAGAGAGTGGGTGCCAATCCAATTGTTGGATTCTTTCGAAGAGATACAGGCAGAGAGAAAGAGAGACCAGGAGATGAGAATTAACCTCAAGATCCAATCCGATAAAGTGGACTCAGAGGTGTCACACAATGACGCAGTTCAACCAACACATGTAGAAGTGCTGCAAGCTTCTCAGCAGGCAGAAGCGCAGGCTCAAGAAATGGATCTCGATGACGATTTGTTAAGCTCTTTCGAAGCCATAGAAGTTGATGCTGTTCAAGCTAAGAAACAGACTAAGAAAGTGGCTTCCGCAGAGCCTTCTACTCCTGCAGCAACCGCTTCCCACACTTCCGCCGCCGCTACCGCAGCTGCCACTGTTGCCTCTACCGCAGCTTCCACTGTTGCCTCTACCTCTGGCGAACCTCAAATCATAGAGAAAGACGCTGAAGAGTTAATCTCAGTGGACTCTTTCGGTCTCAAAGTCATTAGACAATCACTTCTCGGTTTAAATTCGGACTCCACATACCTTCAAGACTTTATCGATAACCTCCACAATGACATGGAGGCCAGCATTCTTTCTTCAAACTCATCTGACGCTGACAACTCGGCACTTGCTACCGACAGGCGTGATTATTTCGAAATCTACAAATCATTAAAGACCCCTGAACAGAAGGAGAAGTTCAACGAAGTCTTGAATATTTTTAACGAGGAGAGACAAAAGCAGCTTGAAATCAGAGGATTGGACGCTGCAAGAGATAAATGGAAGCATGATTTCGAAGTCATGAAGGAGAGAGGTACATTTCTGGTTCACAAATCGTTAAATGTTCAATTATTCGACTGGTACTCCAAGATGTTGCCATTGGTCAAGCAAGAAGTTAACGAGTGTAACAAGTTACTTAACGACCCTGATATTATCAACAATGTGCCTGCTGGCCCAGAGAGAGACTTATTGAAGGATCGTCTCTTTTACGCTCCATATCTTACCTTGGTCCCTCCTGAAAAGATGTGTGTCATTTCCATTTTGGAGATCTTGAAGTTGAATTCCACTGGTGGTGTTGTCGACGGTATGAGAACAGCCAGAGCCGTTGTATCTGTTGGTAAGGCTTTAGAATTGGAATACAAATCGCAAAAGCTCTTGAAAACGGAAGGTAAAGCTCTCAACAAGATCATCAACAAGAAGAATATCAACGAATTGAAAAAGTATATCCAAAAGAGAAGAGATTTGAAGAAAAATCAACAACAGAATCACGCCAACAGCCCTGATTCTCAAACGGACTCCTCAGGCGAATGGTCTGGACCAGTTTACGCAAAGACGGGTGAACTCTTGACAAGGTTGTTGATGCATGTAGCCACAGTGCCTGTGACGACCAAGGACCCAACCACCGGTGAAACTATCGTTGGACACCAACCTGCATTACATCATACCTTCCAGTTTATCAATGGGCAAAAATTGGGAGTTCTCAAGATCCACAAGGAATTATTGAAACAGTTGGCAGGACAGAAAACAAACGGAACTGTTCAGCCTCAATTATTGCCCATGCTTGTTAAGCCTAGACCATGGACCAACTACAACGATGGTGGCTACTTGTATTCTTCGTCATTCTTAGTCAGAATCAAGGATTCACCAGAAACGATAGCATACTTGAAGGCTTCGCTGGAAAAGGGCCACTTGGACGAAGTTTACAAAGGCTTAAACGTCTTGGGTGAGACTCCATGGACAGTCAACAGAAAGATCTTTGACGTTGTGAGTGTTAAGTGGAACACTGGTGAGCCTTTCTTGGATATTCCCGATGTAGGAAAGGACCCTGTCTTGCCTACACCAGCCCCACCCAGAAACGCTGAACCGGCCGTGAAGCGTGACTATCAAAGAATCGTCAGAAAGTTGTTGAATGAAGCAGCATCTTCAAGATCTCAAAGATGTGACACCAATTATAAATTGGAAATTGCAAGAGCATTTTTGGGCGAGAAGCTTTACTTCCCTCATAACGTTGATTTCAGAGGAAGAGCATACCCATTATCACCCCATTTCAATCACTTGGGAGGTGACTTGACAAGATCTTTGTTCTTGTTCTGGGAAGGTAAAGAACTCGGTGAAAGAGGTTTAGAATGGCTCAAAATCCATATGGCCAATCTTTACGGTTTGGACAAGGCTCCATTGCAAGAGAGAGTTCAGTTCACCGAGGACAACTTGCCCAAAATCTTCGAGCTGGCCCGTGATCCTTTAAGCGTCGACCCACAAACAGGTAAACATAACGGTTGGTGGCTCAAGGCTGACAAGCCATGGCAAGCATTATCGGTTTGTTTTGAATTAAACGAAGCCTTCAAACTTGAGGACCCAACAAAGTTCGTCTCGCATATCCCAGTCCACCAAGATGGTACCTGTAACGGGTTACAGCATTATGCGGCATTAGGTGGTGATATTGAAGGTGCAAGACAAGTGAACTTGCTCCCGGCTGACAGGCCACAAGATGTTTACAAGTTCGTTGCCAACTTGGTTCAGAAGAGAATTGATGACGACGTTGCCAAGGGCGATCAGTTTGCCATCTTTATGCAAGACAAGATTACCAGAAAGGTCGTCAAGCAAACAGTCATGACGAATGTGTACGGTGTTACCTTCATCGGAGCAGTTGCTCAAATCGAAAGACAGATTGAAGACCATTTCAGCAACGAAGAGAAACTGGCTAACTTGCCACAAAACGTATCCAAGTATTTGGCCCGTCACGTCTTCAACTCCATGAGAGAATTGTTCGAAGGTGCACATCAAATTCAAGACTGGTTGGGTGCTTGTGCAAAGAGAATTTCCAAGTCTATCAGAATTGACTACGAGAATACTTCTGGTAACTCGAGAAGCTCGAACAAGAAACCTGATCACTTATCTTCTGTTATTTGGACTACTCCTTTAGGTCTCCCATGTGTGCAGCCTTATAGAAGTGTCAAGAAACAGATCATTGCCACCAACTTGCAGGATATTGTCATTACCGACCCCTTTGGAGCAGCTCCAGTTGATGCTAGAAAGCAGCAGACTGCGTTCCCTCCAAACTTTGTGCATTCATTGGACGCCACCCACATGTTGTTGACTGCAAGACAAGCAGGTGACAGTGGTATTGCCTTTGCTTCAGTGCACGATTCCTACTGGACCCATGCGTGTGATATCGATTTGATGAACAGCCAGTGTAGAAGCCAATTCATAAAGCTTCACGAAGAAAGTTTGATCTCCAAGATACGGAATGAATTCGAAAGAAGATACAAGGGTTACTTACAGGTGATTAACATTTCTCTGGATAACCCAGTTGGAGCCAAGATCAAGGAAGTCCGTAAGAGATTGAGTGACAGCATAGGAAGACCAGTGACAGTTGCCGACGAAATTTACTTGGAGAGAAGCCGACAATTATTGCTCGATTCCAAGGACCCAACGAAGGTTGCCATGGGAAAGGAGATGATCACGACTATCAGTGTGACCGAGGGTGAAGACTTGGAGGATCAAGCAGTACCACCAGGAAGCTCTAAGGCCATCCAAGTGTTGGTACCATTGAGGTTCCCTGATATCCCAAAAAGAGGTGAGTTAGATATTGAAGAAATCAAGAAGTCGAAGTATTTCTTCTCATGAATGGAATGAAATAAAAGATGAGTGACATATGCCCATCAAAAAAAAAAAAAACGCATTTTTACAGTATTGTTTATTATTTGCATACCCTTACTCAAATAAGGAAAGTTTCAACTTTGTACATAGTTCATTGTTTTATGTATATATACATATATAGAAAGGATAAAATATAGGAAATTATCTGGAACCTAAACAAAAGAAAAAAAAGGTCAAAAAATAGGCAAAAAAGGAAACCTGTAGCTGGATGGGGATGCTGAAGGGATAGGCAAATGGTCGCTTGCACTAGATCAACTAGAGATCTGCCTCCTACTCTTCAATTCTGCACAATGAAAACCTAGTATCTTGATAAAACCACAATCTGTGGGAACGTATGATACCAGCTGCCCGCAGTAGCGCCAACTATATTTACTCGCTTAATCTATGAAGCATCAGGGCGTGGGAGTATATCCGCCCGTGTGCCTGTTTCGTAGACGTACCAATCACACTATCTTGCCCTGCTGTTCCAAATTCTCTATCAAGGGCAACAACGGCACCAATTCTGTCCTATCTACGAGTCCAAACTCCTTTATGAAACTTATGAAGTGACAGAAGAAAGAATTCCAGTGTGCTTCCAAAGATAAATGCACTATCCTCTCAAAATGATTCCAGTATATATGGGCAAAGATTCTGAACATCTGCCTCGATATGTTCTTGCAGTCCTTGAGGAAGTTAGGCGGGAACGCTCCACCATTTTTCGTGGGGAACACCGACTGATCATTTATCTTGTTGCTGATCCAGGTCAACACGTAGTCGATGTAAGTGCCTGCTGGTAAGTTGACTAGTTGACCATTGCTGTCGACCCACAAGTAGTTTGTTTCTGGGCCAGCATTCATGGCAGGATATGCTTCAGGGGTGACATACTCCTGGATGATTCCGTAGAATTGATTTAGGTTATTGAACAGCTCAAAGATGTTCAAGGCTACCCATTCACCGTAGTCCACGTACTTGGGGAGCTGCACGATGGTTTTGAAAGAACCCTTCACAAGGGCAGTTTTGACGAATGGTTCACACAAGAAGAGCGGGAGTGGCGCTGGAGTAGCTGAAGGGGCAGCCGGTGTCGTTATTCTAGTAGCAGCGCCAATATTGCTGGAGCTGGAGCCTGACCCTATTCCAGCGCCAGGGCCGAGAGCATAGCTTGAGCCAACAGCAGAACCAGCACCAGAGCCAGCTCCACCTGCGTTAGCACCGTTGACGGCTCCCTGCAAGGAGGCGGAGCTGCCACCTAGATGGGCCATGCCCAAGGCGCCCTCATATTGTGGATTTCTTACACCAGTCTTGGTAGGGGACTGCTTATTTAACTGGTTTCCGCGCCTTGTTGGCGACTTTGTGGGGGACTGTGAGCGTCTCAAGGTTGATCCTGATGAGTTAGGATGCAGATAAAGAGATGCCGGAGTGTCCAAGTCCTTCTTCTTATTCTTGGAGCTTCTGCCGAGGCCCCTTATGGTGTTTAAGAATGACATTGGCGATCTGTGTTTATCTGTTTTGGCTGTGTTTACGTATACGTGAAGATTTTGAAAAAAAAAATCTCACTAGATCAATAGTAAGGAGGGTGTGTGTCTATGCTGTGTGGCTTGGGCTTCTTTTGAATTGGAAATTCCTTTGATTCCGGGTGTATGATGTGTCTAGCGTCTCTGATATGGGCCTGTCGATGCTATTTACGATGAAGATGTGGCCCCGTTGCAGTTTATTGTTTAGTACAGCTGAATCGAACTCGACAGTGTCAAAAAACGAAGCGAAGAAAAAAAATATAATAGACGATGGGTTACGTGCAGGAGTGGTGGGGCTAAACTTTTGGTTGTAAAGAAGATACGACAGGAAAAAAAAAGATTGAGTGTTGACGCGTTTTCCTGCCATACATTTGAGAGTCCATAGGCAACTGCTACAAAAGGAGGGGACACATACAGTCATGTAAGGGTGGATAATAAATTCGCTGATCTCTCTACTGGGCGCTACTAGCGCTGCTACTGTTTTGGTCACTCTTTTCGTTTTTTTTTTTTTACTTTCTTGTATTATTATTATTATGTATGCTCTCTATTCTGTTTGTAGTGTGTGTATGCATTGTGTGAAGATGGTGCTTGGCTCAGCTTACTGGAACTCTCCCAAACTCTGGCCAACCTTCACCTTCTGCCCGTTTTCCAAGTTGAACTTGAAGTTGTCGGGGGCTTCGAAGACCAAGACGACCGTCAGCCCGAGCTTGAACCCACCAACCTCCTGGCCCTTGGACAATGGGTATCCGCCCAAAAGTCTACTGGCGTTGGTATAGGTAGCCTCGTAGACGGTGTTCTTTACGAGACGTTTCTTCGAGGACGAAGAAGAAGAAGATGAGGAAGAGGCAGATTCGTCGGATGCGGCAGTGGCAAGCGAGGTGGTGGATGAGTAAGGCGAGGACGTGGCCAAGGAGTCGGTCTCCTCCAAGAGCGGCGTGTTTTCGTGCGCAGCCGCAGAGCTCTTGCTGTACACTTCGTGCTCGTAGACATCGTTGGTCTTCAAGTCCTTGTCGAAATTGACCACAATGCTGCCGACGTTTGTGGCGCCGACAGGGATCATGGAGAAGAAGCCGTACTTCCAGTAGCCCAAAAGGGCGACTCTTTCGTTCAAAACGAACAATCCTTGAAGGGTCTTCTGGAAGAAGGGAGCCACAGAGAACAACTCACCGATGAAATGACGTCTTAACGTAGTAACCCAGTTGGTTGGCGAGTGGTATCTGTGGTAGTCACCGGGAGCCAAGTAGATGACGGCAAAGAAGAGCTTGTTGTTGTTCTTCACACTAGGTGTCGACATCACGTTCTTGGCCACGGAGATTTCCTGTGCAATGGTGGACTCAGAGCCCTTGGCAGTACCATCTCCCTTGTCCTTGAACTTGAGGGTTTCGTTGGTGGTAGTGTCCGAGTCGCTATCGCTGTCCGAGTCGCTGCCAATGATTTGGTTGACAGTGTACGAAATACCGTTGATTTTGGCAAACTCTTCGTCTCTCTTCCCGTCGTTTTCGTCGTCAAAGTCTAACGAGTGGATGGGTGCTCCCAACTTCTTCTTGTTTGTGTTGAGCCCCAATAAGGCGTCAATCGAGTACGTCATGCCCTTGACCTGTTCGATCTCACCGTTCTCTATTACTCCGAATTTCAAAACCTTCCCGTCTGCTGGCGACACCAAGTCTCCATCAGCGATCGGTCTCACACCGGGCCTCAATTGCCTGTAGAAGAATTCGGATAAGTTGGGGTATGTGGTCAAGTCGGGCTCGTCCATTTCGTCGAGATTCACCCCGAAAATAGTCGAGTAAAGTCTGTATGAAGGGGATCTGAGCCACACTGGCAAGTTGATGGAGTTGATTTGACCCCAGAGCCTGGACATGGCCTTGAGAGGCAACGTGGAGTACGCGTACAATTGCCAGGATTGCGGCTTGATGTCGTAGTCGTTGGCCTCACCGCGCTCGTATCTCATCTTGGCGGCGACACCACCAAGAACGACAGTGAGCGACGTGATGGTCCACCATCTTATGAATCTTCTGCGCTGCTGTCTCTTAGTTCTGGCCTCGGCCAGGAAGAATCTCTTGTGGAGGTTGGAGGTTTTGTTACGGATGCCGTTTTTCGCGGTCGAAAACAGACGAGTGGAGATCATGAGACGGGACGAGGTGGGGAGACGAAGGCGGTACCCGTACCCCCATCTGCTGCTGTTACCACCGGTGGCACTGTTGTTGTTGTTGCTGGCGCCTGCACTGTTACCGCCATTGCTGCTGCTGCCAGCTCCGCTGCCGTACCAGGAGGTGGGGAACAACACGCTTCTCTTGGGTCTAGGGAAGATCTTAGGGATCAGACTGAGCGAGCCAAAGGCGCTTCCTCTTTGCACAAAGGAACCCTTGGCAGAGGTGTTCTTGCTCTTCTGCTTGGTTTGTATCTCGTCCACCATAGTCTGCGCCCTGGAGAGGGGCTGTGAGATGTTGTCGTATCTGGCCACTGGGGACGAGGGCTGTTGCAAGTACGTAGGGTAGTATTTCCACTTAGGTCTCATTTTGGAGAATGAAGGCTGTCTCATAGACATGGCGGAAGGGGATTTTTTTTTTCAGAAAAAGGAGGGGGGACACACTCTGTTTCTTATATAGAGATGGAGTATTTGAAACGGGGAATGTAACAGACTGGCTAGTTTCTAAAAAAACAAAGTCCGATATGAACCGGGAAATTTTTTTAGTATGGAGTCTATGGTGGAAATGTACGAGGGCTCCTATGAAAAAAAATTAAAAAAAAAGTTTAAAATACACCACATAAAAAAAAAATAGTGCTTAAAAAAGTCTAAATCACTCCCTTTCAAGTGCGTCAATTTTCAGCAGAAATTATTTTTTGGGCCTACATCTCCCCTAAAACGTATGGCATAACGGGTCCCCTTGCTGCCTATTACTGGCTAAATAGCTTTGTTTTTCGCGGGATTTTGCGTGTGGTGCGCACTATTATTATGATTTTGTTATGGCGTTGTTATTGTTTGGATTTATTTTTTTTCTTGATTTTCTGCTCACAAGACGTTTTGCATGTGAAAAGTATCCTCTCACGAGACCAATCACAGCGAGAGCTGCGGGACGGAGTGGCAGGGCTGACGGAGGGAGGAGACGGTGTTTTGCAGAGATAATGCAGTGGAGATAGTGCGGTTACGAGAGAGGACAAGAGCTGAGGCAGCGTGGCTTAATTGGTGACAGGTACTGGGAAAGATCCACCAGTCGATCATGTGTGACTGTGTGCGTGGGCCCTTGTTTAACCATTTTTACTTGTTTAGGGCTCCCGTTACCAGGCTAGAGGGGAGAGAGGAATATGTCGTATGTGGGCGTAGGGGGCATACCAGATACGTCAACTGGTGCATAATGCATTGAGTTTAATCTGCTACTACATGCACATCATCTTCATATTCTTTAAACTTACTTGGGGCCGGTATTTTATTTACTACTTATCTCTCAGGTTTACGTGTTTTTCACTAACTCAGCGGGTGCCGATTTTTTTTTCCAACCTTGTAGGACATGCTGAAATTTTCACTTCGACCCGCCCCTCCATTGAATTCTGCTGGAATGAGCTGGTTCAAGGCTTCCAATGGGTACCTTTCGTGGTTCCAATCCATTGTTTAAGCTATGGATTGTGCTAACCATTTGTCTGAAAAATTTCCATTTTTTTAAGCTTTTTTTTTTCTGACATTCCTTATTTCTGTTTTGAGTATCTGCTCGTTTCCCCACAAAAACTGTGATGTTCCTACAACTCCATCTCGGAACAGGGGCCATGAAACCTGTATGGCTGTTCTAGACACGGGACTCACCCCGCTTCAACTCTCACACGACTAACCTAGCTAGTCTTCCTTGTAAAACAAACAAACTTTTTCCATTTCGAACGCTTCTGTGCAAGGAAGAAAGCAGAATAAGATAAATAAAAGTTTAATTCTCTATTACAGGGCAAAATAAATAAGAGCTCAAACGAAAAATGAGATACCCTTTAATATGTATTCGAACTACGTTAGATGAGCCTAGTTCAATATGTTATTGAATGACAGCTTTTGTTCCGCTTGTCCATCTCCCCCTCTTCTCTATAAGCAGTTCACAACCATAACCACATCTTCTACCCCCCGCCTTGCTCTCTTTATTTCTCTTCCATGTGTTGATCTTGCTCGTACTCCTCCGCTGCGCTTTCACTACTACTGGCTGCACTAACTATCCGCATTCGGATTTGGTCGACGTATTCGTTCGATATGTAATTCATATCATCAACCAAGCTCTCACTGAATGCAAAGATGAGCTTCAAGTTCCACAAGTCCTGTAATGTCTTGGGTCTACTCAATTCCTGTAGCTCAACCTTGTTGTCAATGACGTCAAACATGGAAAATAACGTAGAGGATGGCGAAGTGGCAGTATTTTCACCGTTCGTGCTTTCGAATAGAAATGCTTTCCTTTCGAAGTCATTGATGCTCTTCCGCAAAACTTCCAACTCCACAACCTTCAACAAATCTTGATTGACTTGAATTTCTCCATTAACAACTTGTAACTCCTGGTTTTCATTTTGTAATAGGCTTCCAATTGTACTATTGAGAAGCTTATGGTTACTCCTTCTGTACACATATATAGTCAATGTTTGTTTGAACTTTTCCAAAACTTCCGAGTTTACCCTGAAATCGATGTTTACGTCGAAGTGATTCAGAGAATTGATCTTGATGTGCAAAATACTGTCAAGAGAAGGCAACAAGCAGGGCGATTTAGTGGTGATGATCTCTCCATCTCTCTTATGTATTTCCACCGGTACTTTGACTGGCTTGTTTGAGATGACATCACGGACAATAAAACATCTTGGCTCAATCGATAAAGCCCAGAAGTGTCTCAAGGCTTGTAAATGAACTTCCCATCCCATGCCACCTCCACTGCCACTGCCGTTTGCGTTCGAAGGGAAAACCGGGTATATCGAGGTTATTAAGCAGACAATGGAAAAGTTGGAATTGCTGAAAGCATATTGGCCACCACCAAGGAAAAGAAATCCTAACGCCATGTTAATGGCCATGTAACTTCCATATCCCATCATATCTTTCTTTGTATTGTTTTGTAGGATTCTTAAACGCCTAAAGGTTTCCAAATCTCCGCTAGCAGTCATCACTATAGAAAGGCAAATGGCTAACAAGTTCCGGATTTGAGAAACACAATGATGTGCTATTTTCTGATCATAATTCTTCGGAACCTTGTTTGAAAGAGCCATTATCATATCAAGAAAGTGCAATAAGGTGTCTCTAGCTTCCATGTTTGATGAGGAGGCAAACTTCACTGCTAGTGATACGCAAATTCCTCCAATAATGTTGAAAAATCCTAACTGATCACTATCTAACTCAAAATCAAACAGATTGTGTCTTTTGATGCCCGTCCTCTTCATGTACTTTCTTTTCAAACAAAGCGGAATTTCGCTTTCGACCCAATCTATTGACAGCCCTATGGAGTCCCAGTTGATTATATTCTTGCACATGCACCTAAGTAACAATAAATCTGGTCTAATGTAATCCAATAATCTCTCAGTTTCGGGCACTTTCAATTTATTCAGCAACTGTTGGTTGTTTGTTCTCAAGTACATGAAACCCAATGCTATTATAGCACCACAACACGATTTGTCAAGTTCTTGGGCTGTTTGGAAATCTTTCATTGAAGTTGCAATGGCCAACAATTTATCAATAACGTGAGTGTCATTCAATCCCTTCAAATCATTACCCTTTCCCAAGTTAACTAGACCCAACGCAATACCAGCAGCTAATCTATAGCCTTCATGTATCTGCTCAATGTCGTTTTGGGAAACTGATCCTGATATTTGAGCAAGCAATATTTCACTCAT
This sequence comes from Dujonia boleticola, assembly GCA_029581775.1. Taxonomy (NCBI): domain Eukaryota; kingdom Fungi; phylum Ascomycota; class Pichiomycetes; order Serinales; family Debaryomycetaceae; genus Dujonia; species Dujonia boleticola. The sequence continues at coordinate 718,660 of JARGRU010000017.1, forward strand.
TCGACGGTGTTGACTGGCCAAGTACAATAATCCTATACCAATTAAACCAGCTGTTTGTACAATTATTGGAACGTTCAAATCATTGGCACCTTGTGGTAACAAAGCAACTGCATGAACTGACAAGACCTTAGTTAACTTGTTGTCCATAGTGCCTCTGAGAGATGCAGACATACCTATTAATAGACCAACACTAGTCAAAGGGTGCTTAGGTCCCAAGTAATTATATATGTGCCATTCCTCTAATTTTTTCAAATGCCCATTCAATCCTAACCCTAGCAAAAATCCAGCGTGTTGGGAGTTTAAATCCGGTGGTTTATTGAAGATAATCCACAGTCCCGATATACCCTTAGAATCAGGCAGAATGCTCAACCCAGAGGAGACACCGTTATGAAAGTATCCCCATTCACAAGTTGAATCATTTATCGAGTCCCGTGAGAGATGTATTGTTGCCATTGACGGCGTAACAAGGGTGTTGAAATTGAATTTGGGTATTGGAAACTTTTCAGTCATAAGCGGCATCCTGCTTCCATAGAACAATGCAGCCCTACCCAAGGGAATCGATAACGTTCTCATTGCAACTAATGTTGCCAACTCTCTTTGCAATAGCACCAAGTCGTATTCTCCAACGTCAGAATCAAGTTTTCCCAATGATGCAGACTGGATCTTAGTCTGATGTAGTAAAGTCGTTATTTCAAAATATCTACGATCAAAATCGAAAATCAACTTTGTAATACTAATTCTATCCGCTTCAGATTGTCCATCCCAAGCAGCGATGTTGTCAGGTTTCTCAAAAACGTTTCCAAGAATTGCTAGAATATCGCCAGTACCAGATGGATTTGTTCCATTGGATGCAATAGAAGCTGAAGGTAATACTCGCACATTTTGACTTAATGATCTGCTCAAGTCCTTCCTGCCAACTAATTCTAAGGCTTCGCTTGTCCATTCGAAGGCTGGAAGCTCTTGACACTGCAGGATTATCTCCTTCAATGGTAGCACGATTCCAAGGGGGTAGGATTCCAACTCGCTGGCTGTGATACCATATTCGCACATCATGTCAACCAAATCATTAGGACCATAATGACTAGAAACAGATACTTCGAACAACTTTAGAACACAGTATGTACGGGGAGTAATGATTTTATCTATCGACTCATCTTCTTCAGCCAACTGTGAAAATGTCAAATATCTCTTTATCTTCCCAGTTCCATATAAGCTGCATAACGATTCTAGTAAGTTGGGTGGTGATTCCAATATGGTAACCAGTAAAAATTGTTGACTAGAGTCAATCTTTTCTTTCTCTATCATATAGTAAGAGGTCCAGAATTCTGACCACCCGAGCCATGTAGTAATCTGACAAAGTAGGTGTGACAACTTTTGCTGGCTTGCAGAATTCAACGAGTCAAGTCTTAACTCCTCTTGTATAAGATGAAAAGAGAGGACAATAAAAGGGATCAAGTCCGTGAATGAATATGTTTGTATGTGGGATGTGGTGTGGAGAAGTTTTGCCTTAGGGAGCAAAGGTATTATATCGTTGCAAGCATTCAGTGTATCTGGAAGTGGATGGGTATCAAATGGGTAAATGATAGATAGGACAACTATTACGAAAGCATTCCAGTCATCTTTCCTATCGTCTAGAGTCAATGCAGAGCACCACATAATCCATATTGTTTCTCTGATGTTGGAACCGGAAAGGTATTGGAAACACTTGAGACACTGTTTCACTAAATCGTTCAATGGTTCAAGAACTAGCTGGAAATTATAGTTCTTCCCCAGCTCTGAAACCATGCTCACTTTGTTTCCGTGCGAGCTCTGGAGTGACGCTATTTGTGGAAATTGCTTGGTGAGGTGAATTTCTTTGGATGAGATATCTAAGAATGGATTTATTAGCTTGATCGAAGCTGAGGACTTGGATAAGGCAATAAGATATCCCGGATGAGGCAGGAAGTTTAGTGGAATGCAAGATTTGCAGTCTATGGTGTAGCTTTGCAAGAAGCGAAAGGTATGAGTTGGCTGCTGTCTATATATGTAGACATTTGCTTGTTGCCTGGTTTCGTTCACTATGACTAGGGCTTCCTGGTCCTCAAATTTGATCGTATGCACTTTGTTATTATTTATATTTGGATCAGAAAACAGGAAGGTGTCTAGCTTGGAGAGGATGAGATCCTTTCGGAGTAGCATAGATGACTCATGCGAGTGGTTGTTTGTATGCGAAGTGTGATGGAGGTTGCTGCTGTGGTGGAACTGCTGATGCTGACCAGACCTTTTCAAGGAGTCGTTGGCAAAAGATCCCTCCGACCCCATTCTTGCAATGGAGGAGACATCGGACAAAAGGGTGCTAGTTCTCTTTTTCTCCATGTTGATAGAGAGGACGTGTGAAACGCCGGTGCCACCACCGTGACCGTTTGTGCCGTTTGCATTGTGAACGTCATTGTCTTCCAAAATATTGCGTTGGCCATGGCCCGTTGGCGTGGACACGATTGTAGCTTTCTTTTTGAAGTACTTGCCCGAGTTTGTTCCACCATTGTGATTTGCAGCCCCATAGCTGTTGGAGATGACGTTGCTACTACTTGAAATGGAGCCTCTGGCGTGTGAGCCGCCGATGCTGTTTATAGTATTGCTACCGCCGCTGTTATTGCCGCTGTTGCTGTTGTTGCCGGAATTATGGTGGGTCCCACCTGGATTGCTGTTACTGCTATTCCCAAAGTTATTGGTGAGAGTTCTCTTGGACACCCTCAAGCTAGATCTCACCTGGTACAACACGATTGTGGAATCGCTTCTGTTATACGTAGCAAATAAACATGACACGGAATTAGACAATCCCTTTTGGTTTGGAAAGCTTATGAGTTCTTCGTTGGGCGAAACGACTGTAGTCGACGAGGTGGTGACCAATCTGAAGTCGCCTATGGGGTCCACAAGCGTCAAGAACTTGGCCAGATGGAATGCTTGAGGATGCGAAATATCCAGCACCATGGACACTTCCTTCTCCAACACGAGTCCGAAGTCAAACGGGAACGCCCTTTTCAACGAGAAGGGGAAGCTGATCATGTACTGGCGTCCATCTGGGTAGTATACTCTTGCCGACTTCTTGAGACAGACCACAAGGGCCAATTTGGAGGCATCATTGTCACCGTCAATGGCAGCAAGAGAGTGGCCGCCGTTCACACGCCGGTGACCGTCTCGTTCACGCTCTCGGTCGCTTGCATTGAATGTTGTGTACGTTGCAGAGACGATGGGCTCGTCAAAGACCAATTTTTTGGACACGGTAGCTCCCTGTATTATTATCACCTCGAACTTACCGATAAGTAGTTGTTTCTGATCTGCGAAAAGCTCCACCGAGTACCCAGAGCTGGAGGAGTAGTCGTGGCGAATATCATTCCGTAGGTCAATTGAGGGGAACGATGGTAGCACAGACATGGTGCGTGGTGTGATAAGGTGCCAACAGGTCCGTCAGGCATGAAATAAGGCGCCTACTCGTTTATGCGTGGGTGTAGATCGTGGTGGGGAAGTTTGTGTTTTGTGTTTTGATGCGCTGCGAAATTCATCAAAACGTAAACACGCCAAAACGCACGCAGTGGGAGGGTCAGAGCATACACTACAAGGAGAATCCACCACCGGGGGGAAGCACAAACTGTAGCATGGCCAGATGGTGCTGAGTAGCTACGCGTTGCCATTTGTTCAAAATGAAGTGAAGTGCTTCTTTGCAAGTTTTGGGTATGTTTTGACCTACTGCATGGCTTGGCTTCCCTCCATACTCACTACGCATCACTCGAATCGCATCGTTCAAGTGGTTGCACGCCCCTCACCTCTACGCTTGACTCACACCCTCCTACACGCAGCTACTGCCGTCTCTTGCTTGTACTGTCGTCTGTTATCACTATATACAAATCAGACTACCTATACAAACCCTATAACTTCAATTCAATTGTTTACAAGGACGTTGGATCTATTGGATGATTCTGGTGACTAAACCGGTACCAACAGTCTTACCACCTTCTCTGATGTTGAAACGTTGGTTGGCTTCAATTGGAGTCTTCTTGACTAACTCAATTTCCATTTCAACGTTGTCACCTGGCATGACCATTCTAGAGTGGTCAACACCTTCACCGGCTGGGAATCTTAAAGTACCAGTGACGTCGGAGGTTCTGATGAATAATTGTGGCTTGTAGTTTTCACCGAATGGGTTGTGACGGCCACCTTCTTCCTTGGTCAAGATATACAAGGAGGCTAAGACCTTGGTGTGGGAGGTGACGGAACCTGGCTTGGCTAAAACCATACCTCTGGAGACTTCGTCTCTCTTGACACCTCTCAACAAGATACCGGCGTTGTCACCGGCCATGGCAGCGTCTAATTCCTTCTTGAACATCTCAATACCGGTAACAGTGGTCTTGAATGGCTTGTCAAAGTCACCGACAATTTCGATTTCTTCACCCTTCTTTAAAGAACCTCTTTCAACACGGCCGGTGACGACGGTACCTCTACCGGAGATAGAGAAAACGTCTTCAACTGGCATAAGGAATGGCTGGTCTAAGTCTCTGGTTGGAGTTGGGATGTATTCATCGACAGCGTCTAATAACTTGGTGATGGCTTCGGAACCGATTTCTGGTTGTCTGTCTTCAAGAGCACACAAGGCGGAACCCATGACAACTGGGGTGTTGTCACCGTCAAAGCCGTAGTGGGATAACAATTCTCTCATTTCCATTTCAACTAATTCCAACATTTCTGGGTCATCGATGGTGTCAACCTTGTTAACGAAGACAACCAAGTTTTGGACACCAACTTGTCTGGCCAACAACAAATGTTCTCTGGTTTGAGGCATTTGACCGTCGGAGGCAGCAACGACAATGATAGCACCGTCCATTTGGGCGGCACCGGTAATCATGTTCTTGATGTAATCAGCGTGACCTGGACAGTCAACGTGGGCGTAATGTCTCTTGTCGGTTTCGTATTCAACGTGGGCAGTGGAGATGGTGATACCTCTGGCTCTTTCTTCTGGAGCTCTGTCGATGGAACCGTAATCTAAGAAGTTGGCACCACCCTTGGCAGATAAAACCTTGGTGATGGCAGCAGTCAAAGTGGTCTTACCGTGATCAACGTGACCAATGGTACCGATGTTGACGTGAGGCTTGGAACGGTCAAAGGCAGCATAAGTACGAATTGACGAGACAGCGTTGGTGGCTGGGCGAGCAGCACGCAAACGTGTAGCTTGGAAACCCAAGGATGAAACAAACTTCTTAAACATTCTTTGGATATCTGAAGGCTAGAGGAAGGGGATTGGGATGGGTGTGTTTAGGTGAAATCGTGTTTGAAATTTTTTTGGGAATCGAAGAAAAAAGATGGAAAACCGCAGTCGTGCGCGTGGAGAAAGTGAAAAGTTACACAAAAGTAGGTTGTACTTAGCATAGATAAGTGAAGAGTGGGTAGTGATAGGGAAAATGCAGAGAGAGAGGACGGGGACGGGGAGTGGCCGCGCTACTTGAGTGTGAAAAGAGACGGAATCCCTGTTCGGAACAGGCATATGCAAATTGGATAGGTGGATGGGAATTGTTGGTGTGAGTAGGCTACCGGCTGCTAGTGCCTGTGATGGCTCTAAACGTGGGAGCGGGAAGTACGTTCGAGTCCTGCATACACGCAGCCATATCAGCTCATTCCGAAACTGCCCTTTTTGGCAGCAGGGCAGTTGCAGCTACACCGCCGGTAGCTACAGTGGGGGTGGTGCCGGCAAAGAAGGTGTGGGCAAGGAGGTACTCGCAAGAAAAGAAATGATACCGCGCAACTAGGAGTGTGTTAGATGTAGGAATATTATGTTATTACTTTTATATATGTATGTACCAGAGCTGGGTCGTGGGTCCTTTTGTTTCAGTGGTGGCGGTCACAGTAGCGGCAGCCTGTGAGTTTCAATGGACATGGTATGAGCCGGGGAGATAGCTTGGAATACGTTTGTGGCATCTGCTGGCTCTGGAACTCTGTTTCTTCCCTGCCTGGGGAAAGAGCCAGGTGGTGGCGAGTCGCTAGGGGGTAGTTACTGCTTGGGTCACAGACCACACGAGCAACTCCACGAGCTTACTCTCGTGCCAGGTTCTATTCGCCCCTCTCGTTTTCGGTTCCCGCCTGGGTCAACGGGCTGTCTTCTCTTTCGTTCTCCTCGACGATTCTCTCCACCTCCCTTCTCTCGGCAAACTCGGCGGCTAAGCCGTGGTCCCTGAAGTACTCGTAGTAGATACACAAGGTCAACAAGATTCCCTGCAAGATGAAAGCGGTGAAGTAGGAGATCCAGGACGACCAGTGGGAGCCCTTGGTCAAGAACAAGGTCAAAGTGAAGAGCGCCCCTCCTGGAGTCTGGATGCACATCATTCCGATCGACAACGTTCCTGGGTGCTTCAACAAGTATGTGGTGTAGATTTGTGGCGCGTACTTGATCATGGTCAAGACAGTCGACAACAAGCCGTTGACGTTGGCAATGCTGATCAAAAGAGAGCGGTCGTTGCTGACGTAGGCGATGGCGATCTGGAGCACCGAAACCACGCCGTGTAGCAACACCCACCAGCCCACTTTCTCGATCCTGGCATACTCCTCACGGTCCTGCTTGATCGAGTATCTGGTCAACAACAAGACGAAAACGAGAATCAAGATGGCGCACGTGCACTGGAGGCCGATTTGGAGCAAGTTGAGCTGCGAGTTCAAGCAGTTGAAGAGATTCAACTGCCCCGCAAAGCAGCATCCTCTGGCCCTAGAGGACACAAGCACGATGTTTGTGAGCGTGAAAATGGAGGAGCACGAGCCAAGAAGCAAAAAGTTGGTCGACAACCCCTCGGAGGTCCGCTTGAGGTTGATTCGGAGGTACTGGGGGATGTAACTCCCCACAATCCCGAAGGTTATTAAGATCAGGAAAATGAAGTTGCCCACAGAGGCGCCCTCGTAGACCTGGCAGAAGTCTTCTGGTTCGTTGAACACGTCCATTGTCGCAGTAGTTTAGCACGTGGGGGAGGGAGTGCTGGAGGGAGCTTTTACTTAGCGGTGGCGGAAGTGCGTGGGACTAAATGATAAGCAAGTGTATGGGGCGAGGGAGTCGAGCACTTGTTAGCGTGAGGTGCGCGGGATTGGTGGCACTTGTTCGGCGTCGCTGTATACCTTGGGGATAACGTGGTGGCAGAGAGTGTCCGAAACGCGTACGCAATGATAACACAAGGGGCAAAGTGGCTGTAATGCGACGGGTAATCACCTACGGAGTTACTACAGCAGGCTTTGTTTTTGGGTACTTTTTTGGTCTGCATGTAGCAATCCAGCCCGCTGCGAGTGACTGTAGCACTGACGGGAATAATTAGAGACCGCACCGATGGGGGCACGTGACATCGATTGGAAGCGTGGGGTAGCTGGAGCAGCCATGGGCAGCATTGGAGGGACTGCCTCTGGTGCTACTAGAGGTGGAAATGCCACTCCGTGGGGGCCACTAGCGTGGTGCTCAGCTCGCTGCGCTCGAAGGGCCACCTCGAGATTGCATGGACAGCTGTTGCGTAGAAATTATACTCGCTACCAGACTGTGTTCTACTTGCTACAGTCCGTGTTGCATCATTGCATACTATTATCTTGTACTATTAGAGTACCCATATAAATATATTAGCTATTGTACAATTTTCGTTGTCGATTTCGTTTCTTTTTTTCGCTGCTGCTCTGTACTTTGCTTGTCGTCTCGCTTCACTTTTCAATGGATAACGGCACCTTGATCACCAATGGCTCTGAATGCTGGATGGAGATGGTAATCCGCAAGTAGTACAACCGCCCCATAATGCAACTCTGGAAGCTGGGCACCAAGCAGCACTCTTCTCCCTTCTCTCCCTTCAAGTTTTTGAGGTCAATTGCAATATTATTTTGACTAGTGTACAACTCTCCGGCTCCCGAGCCAGCATTTCTGGCCCCGGCCTCTGTTGTCCCCAAAGATGACCATTTCATGCCGCTCAACTTTGTGTGCTCGATTTTGATAGTGTTGCATTTTGGTTGCAAATGCGCAAGGCTCTTTATATCCATGATCAACTGCTTGGAAATGTTCAAGCTCTCCCAGCCCCAAACCTTGGAGTACTGGGTGATTTGCTCAAGATACTTCTGGAATGGCTGCACCACGTAGACATCGAAATTGTCGGCAGGGATTACTGCTGCTGGCAGCACCAACGATGGCGTCGAAGACGGAGAGGGCTTCAGCTTCTTGTTTTGGAAAATCAAGTCATAGTACAACTCGATGGGAAGCGGGTACTTTTTGGATCTGTAGGTGAATACGATCAAGTCAACAGAGTACAGCTTGATTTCAGGTGGCTTGCTCTTGCCGTTGCCCTTGTAGGTGAATGTCAAGGGGATGTTGATCCCGCTACTGGCGCTGACCGTTGGTGGTGCGGTGCTTCCAAATCTCTTGTATCTCTGGGGCGTTCTATATGGCGTGATGTACTCAACTTTGGGGGTTTGTATGACAAAGTCGCCGATGTACTTTGCGGCAGTCGAAAGAGTCTTTTTGTAGCACGGGGTCGACACTTCGTATGTATTGGAAATGAGGTGCTTTCGTAATCTTTCCTCAGAGCTCTTGCTGGAGTACAATTGGGGTCTCTTCGCAGATTGTGCGCTCGCTGGGTTTCTCAAAATGGGAGAATTGACCCGCCCAGCATCCAAGTCATGTAGCATCTCGAGAACCTCCTCGACCCGGGTCACAAGATCCTTGTAAACCATCTCAGACTCCTTCCGAATTTGCTTGCGGTCGATATCCTTTCTGATCCGCTCATGGGGGACGATACGCACAAACGAGCTCGCTTCGTTCACCACGACGAACTCGTCCTCTCTTTTAGGGTCTTTGAGCTTGAACGCCTTCAGGTGATCGGATGCCTTCCCTACAACTCTCGCCTCGATACTGTAGCTGATGGCAGTGTCTGGGAAGGACAAGTCCTTGAGCGAGTTCTTCATGATGACATCGAGGCCATCTTTGTGCATTGCACTGCCTATGCTCCCAATCCCGCCCCCAAGCGCACCCATTCCAAAGGTGTTGCCGTGGCCGCCGCTGGAGTTCCCATTGCCATGGCCATGGTTATGGTTGTGGCCGTGGCCATGACCATTCTCGTGTGGGGTGACGCTCCCTGAAGACGACGTGGTCGATGTGCCCTTACGAAGCTTCCTCACCTCAAGAAGGAACTGGTCCCTTGGGAGCCCAATCGAGGGCAATGCTTCGCAATGGAGCGGTAAATTGTGGATTTCGCAGGCACAGTCAAGCAACTTGACCGGGATCTTAAAGCTGAAGAACTTCTTGTACGTCTCCTTGGGCTCAAAGATTCTATCCTGCGAGAGACGGAGGCAGGCGTTGTCTATTGGATCCACGTACACCTCGTTGGTGCTCGAGTCTATGTTTGCCGGCGTCCACGAGGCGTTGTAGTCAAACTGGTTGAGGAACTTGTAGAAGATCAAGGTGAATTTCGGGTCATTTATGTCGCCTCCGCCGGGCTTCCTCACCGAGATCTTGCCTTCAAATACCACAAAAAACATGCTGAAGGGGATGGGGACGGAGGACTCGTTGGTCACGGTGATGTAGCCGTTGATGGTGTCTCCTTGCTGGAACTCCACTTGCTTTGGGTCGATCAACTCGGGCTTCTTGCCAGCCTCGCACGGTTTTCGGGTCAACTGGATCGATATCGCAAGCGACGACGGCACCTGGGAGTCCGTGTCCTTCAATCTCTTGAGCTTGTGCGAGTTCCCCTGGATGGAGTTTTCCCACCGCGTTGGCGTTTGCTCGACCACCACCGGGGTCCGGCGGCCGTTGGCAAAGGGAGGAGGTCTCTCCATGTACGGAGGAGATGTCAGCATGGGTGCTAGCTGTTGTACGGGAACCCCCACGTGCGCCACTTGGGCGACGATCGACTCAGGCACAGGAGCGTGGAGTGGCGGTAAACCATTATTTTGTTCGGGTAAGGAGCAGCCGGTGAAGTAGCCGTCGCTGACAGTCAACGACTCCAAGCCCGAGGTCGGAGGCGGAGGAGGAGGCGGAGGCAGAAGGCCGTCGGGAGGGCTGTCGCTGTCGTCGTAGCCGGGCGGCTCGAAGGTCAAGTCATCGTTGGAGAGCAGGAGATTCTTCGAGAAGGTGGACTGGTAGAGCTGGTACGAGGGTAATATGTTCCAGATGGGCACATCTTCGTGCTCTGGGGAGAATAGCGGCTGTATTGGAGGGGTCGCAGACTCGTATGTGGGGATAGGGTGTTGGATCATTGTGAGACAATAGGGTCCGATGAGTTCAGCCTCGCGATATCAGATGGTGGAGGGGGGGATACTTCAGTTACGTTTTTTTTTTCGCTTTGGCAACGGCAGGTACACCAAAGTGATCCGGGCGTCCAGGAGGCTGGGGCAATCCTTAAGTAGTGAAATCGAAGTGGTACGGAGCAATCTTGCCAGGTATTATTAATAAGCAAAAATGGTTGTTTAAGAGCAAAAAACGGTAGAGGCGTGTGCAGGTGCCGTCACCATTTGTGGAGAAAAAAATTGGTGCGAGGCGGTAGAGATGGCGGCTCATTTCGAGTCCGCAACCGCTAAAAAATTTCTTGCGGCGGAAACAGCTGCCCAGTTTAGGCAAAAGTAGCAGGGCGGGAATGCGAGGGGGGCGTGGGAAGCAGTGGGATGAAGTGTGGTATACTGGGACGCAGTCCCAGCAGCTGAGATATGATTCTGCGGAACGCGAAGTAGGTATTATACTAGTGAGCGTCAAGGTCATGTCCCGTAAGCTAGGTACATCTTGTTTTAGCAGGGGACGGAGCAGCAGGATATAAAGTCCGGCGCCTTACTCACTGTGGTGACGACACAGAAGCCGATGCAGTAGTGGCTGGTGGCTAATATTTTGGGACTAAAGGAGGATAATAAACTATACCACGGTGCTCTTTTGCTCATACAGGCTCCGATTAGGACCAGCATTAGAACTCTCTAGTGCAGTGATGGGATAGTAGCGCTAAGTCAAACTGGTTGCAGCTACTGGTTGCAGCCGCTGCAGCGTAGTCCACTTTACAGACCCATAGTACATCCAATTATCCAAACTTTTCTCTCTTTCCATTCAAGTTCTGTAAGCACTACCATACCTCTATTGGCTTCATCATAACTCTACCAACCTCTACCTCTGACTCCAAATCTTGTGCAACCCCTTACTTTGACAGGTGCTGGCCCGCCAATATCGCACTAGCTGCGAAAAGTTGCACCCAAATGCCCTCGAAAAAATCTCGCTAATTGTTTGTTTATGATCTGGCTAGGTGCAGTCCCTTTGTTTGCATTTCTCTAACCTCCCCATTTCTGCGTACGCTCTGCGGGCCACCACTAGCTTTCCACCACCCAGCAGCTCAGTCACCAGCCTAACCAAGAAGCTTTAGAGGCGCACGTTCGTCTGTTTAACCGAAGGCCCTCCAGCACAAGACTCGCGACAACGTCTGCCACGACAACTACACGTTAGCCTCTCCACCTTTCCCAAGTCGTGTTTTTGTATTTGCGGTCATGGCAACTACATTCTGGGCCCTAGACGCAGCAAGGCGACGGAAAAAGGAACCGGTTCCGGGAACCTCCAAGTGGGTCGCCAATGAGTTATACACCGTCAACTCCAACGTGCTCCTGACCTCAGAGCAGTTTGCGCACAACATGAGCGAAGACTACGACATGTTGAATGGATTCATGAAGAGCGCACTCGAGGGAAACGTCATACGAGACTACATACTGGTGCAGAAGGCCCCGAGCGAATGGGAGCCAGTGCTACAGCCAGAGCATGAGACGCCGCAGCAGGTAGTCGCTGAGCACGATCCCGTGGATCATGCGGACGAAATCCTGTTGGACCTAGGAGGCGGCGGCGGCGAGGAAGAAGAAGAGATCACCACGGTGATACGAAATACGGTACCTGTGGAACCTTCGCCGCTCACGTCAACTCCAAGGTCCGAAGCTGTGCCACCACCGCCAGTTACAGCCCTCTCTGTCTCCCCTCCTCACCCTGAATCTACATCTTCAAAACCTACATCTGCATCGCATGGAACTTCCATCACACAACCACCCCAAGCACAAACAAATCCGCACCACCCACTGTCCACTCTGTCTCCTCAGCCACAAGCTGATAAAAGAAGCAGCTCTCGATCCGACTGGAAAAGAAGCTCTTTGCACCGCCAGAGCAGTGCCGAATCTCCAATATCTCCATCGCATTTCACATTTATCCATGTCGGTCCAGACACCAATTTGGTCCAGCCTGAACCTGAGGAGGCTCAAGTTGCTAAGGACGACTCATTCCAAGCAATTCGAACTGCTATCAGGAAGAGTATTGCTGGGAAGTCCAGGCAATTGTCCCCAAAGACCCCTCGGCCCGATGAACGAGCCGCCGGTATCCTACCTGCAACCGCATCTACTCCGGCGCCCCGCTCATCTTCTGGAGCTACTTCTTCTAGAGTTCCTGTACTCTCCTCGACACACACATCTGCCACAGCTACGGCCCCAGCAACAGCACGTCCTGCCTCCCCTTCGAGCAGAAAATCTGTGTTTGCGTCCTTGCCAACCAGAGAGCCTCTCTCTTCCATTGTCACAAGAGGTGAAAAGAAGCGCGAGAGCGAATTCGTTAGAAGTGATACCAGACCTAAGACATCCGTTGAGAACGCTCAGCAGATTCACACTGCAAGTGGTGGAAATGATCGCCAAACGCCTCTTGAAGAAGTTACGGCGTTCAGAGCTACTCTGAAGAGCGAAATTCCCCTGCTCAACCGAACAAAGCTAGAGTCTAAATATGCAGAAGCAAGTGACGACTTGGAACTGGGAGTGAATCGTCTTTCGATCAATCCAAAGTCACAGAAAGAACTCAAGAGTACGACTTCAACCTCATCCGCTATTGCACCTGCTACAGCTGACTCCAGAAAGACAGCTGCTCCAATTATTCATTCGCATATTCAGGACAGGCAATCTTCCACGATTCTGACGACAAAACCACCATATAAAAGTGCTGCTGCTCTGTCTCTCGCCAGCTCCGCCCATTCAGGTCTTGTGGCTTCCGGAAGGCAAAAGCAAGAGCAAACTTTTGGAATGAACAAAGAAAAGAAGGAGGAGTATCCAGCCGTGGATACGACCCCCAAGAAGGCAACACCTTCCAACAAGTATTCTGGCTCAGCTATAAGGAGAGCAAGAAACTTATTTCTAAGTGGCTCGACTGTGCAGAACGCAAATAGCGTAGCTGAAGAAAAGAAAGCAGCAACGATGATACCATTGCCTCAACATGCTTCGTCGACTACTGCGGCTAATCAGGAAGTCGAACTTCCTCGTCCTAGCATTAAAAAGCAATCAAGTGCATTAAATTTGAATCTCGGCTCAACTTCCGTGTCACGGTCCAGATCTCCTACTCATTCGCATCAAAGGATCTCAAGACTGACTCTTAACCCAAAATCTCGTTCTCGCTCCCGTTCCCGTTCTCCAGAGAAGCCACCAATATTACCATCCAGTCCGCAATCTACAAAAGGGAGTGCTTCGCCCGAAAGCGTGAAGGACTCTCTGATAAAGCAAACTGATTTGATAAATAGGCTTATGGCCCCAACTAGCTCCAGTGCAGCAAAGACTAGCAGAACCAAAGTTCAGGAACTTAAGAAAGTTGATCTTGGCGTTGGAGTGAAAAATAAGCTACTTACAGCTACTTTGAATCCTACAAAGCCCCCAAAGTTTAGTCCAAACAAGAATCGATATGGAACGCTTAGGCAGCAGGTATCTAGCAGACCAATTCAATCGCCAGTGAAAAGAATTGATAAGATCGAACAGGTTGATTCAGCTGCCGAACATCTGAAGCTGACATATCGCGATCGTGAAAGGAACAGGGTAACGAAGCCAAAGCAAAAGTTAATGATTGCAGTGAACCACAAGCTAGACTTGAAGATTCCTCAATTAAAGTCGAACTTGAATAAGGCAGATCTGGAATACGAAAGGCTTCAATATGGAGACAACGAAATTGAAGAAACAGCCAATGAAAGTTCGAAACGAAGAAGAACAGATAAATTACTGACGAGAACCACTTCTGCAGTTACGCCGGCACGAAAGTCATCTAGATATCACCAGACATCCAACCCTGTCCTCGAAAAGACTGGTGCTTCCACTTCTGCTTTAACAAATGCAAGTTCATTTTCATCGAAGAAGACATCTGAATTCGTTAACCCTTATAAGACACCAGGTAAGAGTAAAAAGCCTCTGATGGCAACCACAGAATTGCCCGATATACTCACAGATGAGGAGGATGATAAGGAAAAGCGCATATTTGAGTCGTGGGCGGAAACTCCGCAACTTAAAAGAGTCTTGTTACAACAGGAGAACCTCAACCCTGGTGCCATCTTTGGCGATATTCCACCTTTGGATATTGATGATATTTTTGAGTCTCAGGCATCCAGACAAAGAGGAAGAGCATCTTTGTCAAATTGGTCACCAGAAAGCAAGTAGCTGGCTATAATTTATGTTGCATAAATACTAAACCTACAGGTTTATCTTTTCGTATGACTGTCTATCCTTTGTGTTATTCAAGTACGTGTCTAGTTTCTGAGATTCCAAAAAGCTTATCTATGTACGGAGCTAAATAACGATAATACCACTTTCTTAATATACACACAATGCACAAGGTATAAAGCTGCGAGTTGTCGTTTGTAACTTTTCTATAAAATTCTCTTAGCTAGAGCTGCCTCTTTATTCCATTTAGAAAGCCATTCCGCTGATTCTGATTTTGGCAACACGTACATTCTCAAGCTGTTATCGAATAGAGGGACGCTAGGTTTCTCTGCCATCAAGGCTTCGTTAACTGCCACCTTCTTTCCTAGCTTTACCAATCCCCCTGATTCGGTTTCCATGTAGCACTCAAGTTTCTTAGGGATGAACTCCTTGTGCTTTGGGTCTTCAAACCATTCCTTTGGCCTATCGAGCACTGTTTCCAAGAGCTCCAATGGAGTACTAAGTTCACTGACTTCAGCCACAAAGTCGAAATTATCCAATGTTGGATAGACAATCATTGCTGGGAAGATTAATTGAGACTCGTGGTCGAGTTCGTCCTCAAGTCTAATCTTGGCGTCTTCCAAGAGTTCAGCAGGTCTAGACAGCTTAACAATCCTGATGTGCCTCAACTTGATTGAGTTTGCTAGAATAGATTTTTTCAATTCCTTTTCCTTCTGCTCCTTCTCCCTCTTAGCCTTCGCATCAGCGATAGCCTTCACCTTGGATTCCACTTGCTTCAATGTTGTTTTTATGGGTGCGTTTTCCGAGTCTATGCTTAACCCGTATTTGAGAATTTCTATGGCCTCGTCGAATCTCTCTACAGCAAAGAAGGCTCTACCTGAACGGTAGCAGGCTTTCACGTTTTGAGGATCTATGCTTAGAACCTTTTTACAATCCTCAATACACAGTCTATAGTTTTTCAATTCCAAGTGACAAGCAGCACGGTTCAAGTACAACGCACTCGTGAGTGCATCCTTGGCACCTTCCTCGCCTCTTTCAACGTCCAACCCCTGTGTATAATATTGAACGGCGGTCTTATATTGCTTGGTCTTGAAACAATCGTTACCCTGGTTTTTGAAGTTTGTAGCCACCTCGTCCGGTTCACCCTCATATACCAAGCTTTTCAATGCTTCGACTCCAAGATTCTCTCCACCTTCCCCGTCAGTTTCGTCTAGCTCAGTCATGAAGAACGGTAACCTATTCAATTCTGTCATCACTTCGTCGGCAGTCTTGTTATTGATTTCAGATAACTGAGGTGGTAAGGCAGGCTCGCCTGCCTTTGGAATGTACCGACGCTTGTCCCATTCCGAGAAATGGTTCAATATTTCTTCTTCTGCGTCCCTAGGGGGTTCGTTCGATGCCATATCTTCGGTATCTCGCTCAGTAAGGAGTAAAGTGTCTATATCTATATGAAGATAAGGGTGGTGTAAGAACTTTTTTTTTTTTTAGCTTTACTAATGGCATTACATCGCGATGATCTGCTCGATATCTTGAAAATTTAAAGGCATGCTAAAAGATGGAGATAGAATACAGTGCCTACATCACCCAACGAAAAGAACTTTCAAGATACGAGAGTTGTTTAGAAGAAGAAATGCTTACATAATTTTGAACCATGGGTTATAACATATTAAAGGAGAGAACTAACTGAACTAAGTTTAACAGTTAAGAATCAAGAGGGTCACGTGATCTTTTCAACTAGTACGGGGAATGAATCCATGCTGAGGTGGGACCACAACTGGAGCTTGGGTAGTAGAGCCTATTCGTCGGTATGTCTCTGTAATGTGAGTGGGACCTTGATTGCTAGTTTGGATCCGTTCGGACAACACAAGTAAACTTTCAAGTAGTACAATCTGGCTAAGTAACAGTGCTGAAATTCTGGGACTAGACAGAACTCTTTCACATTTTCTCGAGATAAGACTTTGCTGATATCTACTGAAAGGCTGACCTGCTTTGTATATTTGATCTCGTCTTTATCCTTCGTAGTCTTCCACGGAATGGTGAGAAGTGAAATATTTGTGGTATTAGGTTCACTCTTGGGTGGCTGCGCGCGAGACTGAGGCTCATTTGCATTACCCTTCGCTCTGACGGGAATTGGTCCATCAATGTATAGGTGATCGTACTTGCATTTGAGATTTGCAAGGCTCTTTATGTCGGCTAGTAATTCCGGCTCTAGCTCTAGCTTCCGTAGACCGTGTCTTTTTATCATGGAATTCAACTTCACCGCATACTTTTGGAATCTTCGAATGGTAACAGTTTCGAAACTGTCATTTTTGAGATTTGATGAGTCGTTTTCAAATAGCTGCTCGTGTGATATCACTACGGGGATGGGAAGGCCCATTTTCGACTTGACCGTGAATGCAATTACCTCAACGTTGATGTGATGGAATAGCGGAGGCTGGGTATACGTTTTGTTATCTGTAAACATGAAATTAATCTCCAATGGTATTTCTATTATGTTAGTGGTTGGTTTTCCATATTTAGCCGAAGGGAAGTAATTGACGTTGTATTCTTTGATCGGTGTGCTTAGTGCTAGAACTCCTATGGTTTTATGACCCATGATCGATTTTTTGTTGTAATTTTTTATGACTTCGTACATGTTTTTGCTAGTTGTTTCCACCTTGGGGTACAATTGGAGTAGTTTTGTGGGAGTAACTTCCACAGCATTTTCACCTGCTTTCGTACCGACACTTGGCTCCAAAGGGCTAGTTATAGGGATCAATGGGAGTGCCCTCGTACTATGGTCATTTTCCGGGTTTACAGAAACCTCTTTCTTGCTAACCTCACCCCATTGTCGTATCTTCTCCTCAATCGTCCAAATCATATTCTTGTACACTAGATTACTTTCTTGCTTTATCATTTCTTGATTCAACTTGAAAAGTTTGTTGGTGTAAGGAACGACCCTGAAGAAGCAGTTCTGCTCTGCAGTCACTACGTACTCGTCTGCATCCTTGGATAGTGTGGGGAGTTTTTTGTATATGTCGGAAGCTCTGTTGATCACTCTAGCACTTATCGTATAAGCAATAGAAGAGTCTTTGAAGCAAAAGTCGTTGGCCACGGAAGCATACTCAATAGGCTTGTGCTGGTCCACTGCTTTGCATTCTCGCTCGTACTCTGATATGCCAAAGGTGGGTGGGATTTGTAAATGCTTCACCAATCTGTGCGGTACACATTGGATGTCAAGTAGTTTCTGTGGAAGCTTGAAAGTGAAGAACTTCTTATACGTTACACCTGGCTCGAACACTTTCCCAGGGTTGAGGTACGTATAAGTGTTGTCGGACTCGTCTAGCCTATTGAAGCAATGATGCGGATCCACTTTGTCTGTGACAAGCCTATCGAGCATTGCGTCGTTCCACAGGGCATTGAAATCAAACATATTGAGGAACTTGCAGAGTCCAGAGCCCTTCTCACCTTCTCGATCTTTCGTTGCAACAGAATCAAGTGCCAACACTCCCTCCAACACTACACTAAACATATCGAACGGCATGTTTTTGGAGGAAGTGTTCTTGGCTGTGACGTACCCATAGATATAGTCTCCCTGGTGGTATTCTACTGTCAACGGATCTTGTATAACTTTTAGCGGCTGTCCTACTTTACCCAATTCTTCGGTGAGATGTATTTGAATATCGAGATTCTGAACCGCGGTAGAATGTTTGTAGACTCTCTTGAGTTTGTGAGAGTTGGCAAGGACTGAATCCTCCCATCGGGTAAACGTGGTGCCATCCTCGCAAACACTGAAGTGGGTAGGGAATTCGTCTACCAAGGAACTGTTTTCCGTACTCCCACCGATACTAGAGCTTGAGGAAGTTCTTTCGTACTTGGGTGGCTGACTTCTGTCATCATCTGCACTGGGGACCAAATTCCTGGAGATATGAGATTGGTACATCTGGTACGACGGCAAGATATTGATGAGGATGTCTTCGTAGTCATCTTTGCTTATCGATCCATGTCGTTCTTCCGACATATGGATACCGGCTTTACTCTGTTTATTCAAGAAGAAACGGTAACTAGGGTATCCATTCAAGCTAAACATTTGAAATCAGAAGTCAATAGCGATGACTAACCCCACAGTTTTCGCGATGCGGCAAACGGTCGCTATTTTTTCAGGGTCCCGCGTTGGCTGCAACACGTAATATACGCTGGTGACAATGAACTGCCAAAACCACTATTTACTATGCAAGAACTTAAACAAGACTGTACTAGTGTTTCTACTAAATTTGAATCCGGGAATTTTCTTATATCTATAGTTTGTTGTTTATTTACATGTATATATTCCTGCCTTGCGGTTTTGAAATACAGGGTTCGTTTAGTGATTTCCCTTCTGCTTTGTCAAAAGAAACAAGCCAATTTACTTCACATCGACTCAAGGTTCTCCACGATCACAGGAACGTTTACTGTGAGTATCTGATTAGTGGAGGTTTTCAAGCCTATCCGCAAGTAGTAGAGTCGCACCAAAAGACAACTTTGGAAATCAGGCAACAAGCAGTATTCGCCCTTCTGTCCACCCGCTTTGAATTGAGCCTTCAGAATATCAACAGAGAGAGAAAACCTTTTGTAGTGCAGGTTGTATCCGCTCAATATCTCGGAACTCTCCCCAGCAACCCATGGTATACTGGAAAGGGTCTTATGGAGACCAGGCTCATCGTCGCTGCTTACAAGTACGTCATCAACCGCGAGGTTTATGTACTTTGTGGTCAAGAAGGCCATGCTCTTCATATCGTTGAATAGTCTGTTCTCCACTAGGAAAATCTCGGGTCCAATCTTTTTGATTAAATCCGACATTTCTTTCAAGTAGTTCCTGAACTTCCGTACGACAATCGCATCGAAGTTATCATTGCCCAGTCTCTTGGAACCTTCCACTTCTTGGTCGTTGAAAAGCAATTCGTGGCTGATCTCAACTGGTATTGTGTGTTTGGGGGACTTGGCTGTAAACACTATAAGCTCGACCGACACATCTTTAATATCTGGAGGATTCACAGCCTTTCCGCTTTCATTGAGGAATTGCAACTCCATTGGAACTTGGAAGGATGTGTTGTTGACTTGATGTGCCCCCGAGGAGTGTCTATACCTCAAGGGGGTTTGGTATGCAACGTGGTACTCTGCCTTCGGTGTGCTCAAAGACAAGATCCCGGAGGATTTGGAAGACCCCGTTATGGACTTCTTCTTGTACGTCAAAAAACTCTGATACTGCTCCTCGTTGACTGACTTCCTGGGAACCTTCAACTTCATCACCTCAGGCTTGGAGTTGAGGCCCGCTGATGCATCGTAAAGCTGCCTGATTTTCACGAATGAAGACGACGAATTATCCATCGAGTTCATTGGAGTCAAGTCTGAGAATCCAGTCCCACTGCTGCTTCCAATGCCTCCACCAGCATCACCTCCGTGACTCATCACTGGCTGCAAATTCAACAACTCTCGTCCTAGGTTTATTTTATCCTTGACACAGTCGACGAATGCTCTGTAGAAGAGGTTGGTTTCGTGGCTGTTGGCATACATTTGCGCCAGTCTCTCAGGGTTCAGTAACGGAACTACTCGTATTGGGAGGGAAACCTCCTTCGCCACGACGTACTCGTTCTCCTTAACGCTTTTGTGGCCATAGTCAGATGCCTTCCCCACCACTCTGGCGTCAACGCTGTAGGATATAGAGGTGTCGACGAACGAAAAGTCCTTGATATCAGAACCGTCGTTGGCCAATGAGCTCAGTGCATCACTCACTTTGTGGTGTGGGTGGAAAGGCAGGTTGCTGCTGCTGCTGCTGCTGCTCTCCCTCTGGCTTTGGCCGTGGCTCCAGACCGCGCTCTTGGCCGCATTCGGGCCACTTGAGCTCTTGTTGGTACGCGGTATTCCGACACTGGGTGGAACCTCCTGGTGTCTTGTAAGATCATGCATTTCACAGGCATCGTCCAAGAGCTTGTCGGGCACTCTGAATGTGAAGAACCGCTTGTACTTAACGTGGGGCTGGAAGATTCTCTTCACGTCTATGGAGAGGACAGTGTTATCATACGGATCCGTCTCCCCTGGGCACCAATCGTGAGGGTCGCCGTTGTCCGTCACCACCCTATCTATGTTTGCGTAAGACCACGAGGCAAACAAATCGATCATATTCAAAAATTTATACACCGTATGGGGCTTCTTGGTGTTCAAAACTCCGTTATTATTCTCCAAAACCACTGTTGATCCTTCAAAGACAACGTATACCATGTCGAACGCAATGGGCGTGTCAGAGGTGTTCTCCAAGAGAACGTAGCCGTGAATGAAGTTCCCCTGCTTGTATTCTCGGGTCAGCGGGTCCACGAAAACGGGCTCGACTCCCTTCTGGCCCATTTTTTCCGTCATTCGGATGCTGAGCTTCAAATCGTCCGAGATCTTGTTGTTTGTGTCGGTCAAGTTTTTCAACTTGTGGGCGTTGGCCAAGATGGTGTTCTCCCACAAGTTTTCGGACGCTTCGTTGAAAGTCTGCGTGGCAGACGCCTGCGGTTGCACTGGCTGGTGGTACGACGTCACGGGCGAGAGCGCAAGCTCGTTGGGCGGACTCTGTAAGGGGGAAGTGACTAGAGACTGGGCGGTTGACGTTGTGGGGGTGACTTCGTAGATGGGGGGCTCACCGCTGAAGTTCTCCTGCGATCCGGTGAGGTTTCGAGAGACGGTGGATTTGTACATGTGGTAGGAGGGTAGGATATTCAAAATGCCCTCTTCCTCTTCGCCCTTCTTAGAGTCACTGACTTTCGCAGCGGCCGCGGTGGACTCGTAGGATGGCGCGGTGGAAGGGGCTATGGAATGTCTCGGTGCTGGGGTCTGAATGGGGACCAGAGACTGGGACAGGGCTGGCGACAACGACGGCAATTTCTGCGGGGTTTGTGTGTTTGCAGCTGGCGTGGGTTCAGGTGCCGCTCCCGACAGCACTGAGGCTACAGTAGCGGGCGAATTGGACCTCGAAGGGTCGATGCTGGCGGCACTTCTGGTAGGGTGTAGGCCCAAATCGTCTGAGCTCTTCGCAGCACCTTTCTTTTTGGATTTGAAGAAGACCATGTTGGGGTTAGCTGCCAGTGGTACCAGATAGGTTTGGAGAAGGAAGAGTTGGCTTTTATAGGGAAGGAGAAATTAGAATAACACGAATATCTACGGGATCACATGAAGCCATCCCATCTGCTAGCTGTCAAAATATGGGCTGGGCCACCACCTACATCATCTCCCCCGCTATGACTTTCTGTTAGCGAGCAACCCAGTGGATCCTGCATCCAATACCTTATACTTTAAAATAACCGTACGAAAGAGGATTACTAATTTAATGGCTGCAACATTTGCACCATCACCTACTGATACCTGATAACGATTAGTAATAGCTAGCTAGATAATGCTAGAGTCAGCCCTTTGAGCTCTCCTCAATTCATGTGACTCTTCAAGGAGCAGATAAAGGCTGAGGAGTCACACAAGATAGCGCGAAGAAGCTCTCAGATAAGAGCTAGTTGTCCCAACAATCGCCGTACCGAAAAAAGGTCATGCTGTCTTAGAAGTACTAGCAACTACCTAGAGGCTACTTTATACTGCCTCTATCTAGTCTACAAAAGAATAGAGTTACACGTTGTTAGTATGTGAGCAGTTGTAGGAACCTAAGTAAGTTGAACTGCATATTATGCAGCATGAGGCTGCACGCTTCATGCAACAGATTTTCTTAGCATGGCGCCTGTGGTGGAAAAAGAGAGCGGCGATTGGATTTCTACTTTGGCAAGGAAGTGCGAGTGCCTCAGCTCATCCCACAGCTCATCTCATCTCGTCTAGGAGGACCTCACGAAAAAAGGAGGGGATGATACGTGGCGAGGCAGCCTTGCGTGAGGGCACCAAGAGTCGTACAATACTTTGCATAGTCTGGTAGCATTGTATTCTTCAGTGGGTGCTTAGTGGGCTGCAGACTGAGAACCCATAGTGACCCCACAACAGAACATACAAAAAATATGTAAGATATAGTATTCACAAATTATTTCGAAAGCGAAAAATAAAAATGAAAAGAGAGAAAAGAGCATAGCACTACAAGAAAACTTGAAGTTTAAAATGTCTCCTTTTCATAATGATCAGCTCTACCTTCTTCTCCCCTCCGTACCAACTCTAAGCAGCATCTCTAGGCAGCAGCTGGTGTCTCGAATTTAGACTTCCGTGACACAAAGCTGGAGACTCATCTGGCTAATATGCACCACCCCGGCGTATTCCAACGGATTCCCTGTTTTGTGTGACAATCGCTGCTAATGTGCCGTCGTGTGCGAACTGTGACAGCCACAGATTATAAGCAACCAGATAAGCCGCCGCAGATCGCAATAGGTGAGCTAATGCCACCATCTCCCGCTGCCATACTATTACGACAGCTAAGAGCAGCCAAAGATCCCGATCGATTTTATTCCTGCAGCTCATTCAGGCTTTTCTCCGATTCAACTGCACAGGGTACTACACGTTTTCTCCGGCCGCCGCCACTTCTCGCTTACTTATCAATTCTAAGCTATAGATAAGCAGGTCTTCTAACTGTGTGCCTCAGTATACACCACGTATAATGCCGCTGCAAGAAAAGAAACGGTCTGTTTTTCCCGATGATGGCGTAGAGTTGGGTCCCTCGTTGAGAGCAACCGCCACCAACGGTAACCGCTGGTCCCGTCACCGCCGCCTGCTCTTCGTGTTGGCTGCCATCTCAGCTATACTCTTTGTCACACAGTCACTCACTCCACTATGGAATAAGATATCCATCCCCCAGGGAAGAGTTTACCCCGAGCCATGGGTAGTGTCTCTGTACATGACGACAGCAAGGGATCCGCTAGGCGAGCCCTTGGGTTTCCCCACCTTGAGCCCAAACATCTCCCACTTACATGTCGGCAGCCATGCCATGATCGCCTCAGATGTCCCAATCTGCTCGGAAATGGGGGTCAAGATCCTTCAGAGAGGAGGATCTGCAGCCGATGCTGCTGTCACAGTCGCTCTTTGTATCGGCAGTGTCAACCTGCACTCTTCGGGAATTGGTGGGGGTTCCTACATCACCTCTTCCTTCGAGGGCGAGGTGCTCTCCATCGATGCCCGAGAAATGGCACCAGCGCTTTCTTTCAAGGAAATGTACAAGGATAGAGAAATCTTGTCCAAGTTTGGCGGCCTTGCAGTGGCCGTTCCTGGTGAGTTGAAGGGTTTGTATGAGCTCTACAGCAGACACGGGTCTGGAAATTTGAGCTGGTTCGAGCTTTTCGAACCCGTTATCGAACTCAACAGAAAGGGTTTCCCACTCAGTAAAGTTGTGGCCAATGCCTTAGCCTCTAGCTCGAAGCTTGTTCCTGGTATTGAAAAGACTGGATTGTTAGACTCTTGGGACTTCCTTTTCAAGGACAAGGCTACCTTTACGTTCGTGGAGGAGGGCGATATCATCAAGAGACCAAACCTCGCGCAGACATTAGAGCTCATTGGTAAAAGCGGCTCCTCAGATGTATTCTATGACCCTGAGGGTCCTATTGTAGAGTCAGTGGTCGAGCAGATCCAAAGATTAGGTGGATGGGTCACCAAGGAGGACTTTGCCAATTACGACGTGTTGGTTGAGCCAGCACTCAAGTTTGACTTTAACGCTACCACTTCTGACGGTACATGCTCGTCCTTCAGCGTTTTCACTAGTTCTGGTGCTTCTTCTGGGTTGGGCCTTGTGGCAGGGTTGAATTTCTTCACCACCCTCCACAACACTTCGCCTACTGACGACAAGGTGTTGAAAATCCACAGAATCATCGAATCGATGAAGTGGATGGCATCTGCCAGATCAAACTTTGGTGACTTCCATGTATACGAAGGTGTCGACAACAAGACTTACCGTGAGCACCTTATTTCCAAATTCTCCTCGCTCGACTGGTCAGAGGAGATTATCAAAACCAAGTATTCTGACGATAGAACCTTCCCCTGGCAACACTACGAGCCAAAGTACGAGTTAACCGAACCACATGGAACTTCTCATTTCTCTATCGTGGACGAAAACGGGAATGCGGTGGGCATGACTACTACTGTCAACTTGTTATTTGGGTCACTTGTGTACGACAACCGTACCGGTATCATCTTGAACAACGAAATGGACGATTTCTCGATCCCTAACCTCAGCAACGCGTTCAACTTGACGCCATCCATTTACAATTTTATCGAGCCTAAGAAGAGACCTCTTTCATCTACATCACCAACGATTATTATGAGCAAAGAGGTAGTAGACGGGGTTGAGACATACTTGCCTTGCCTCGTTGTTGGAGCTGCTGGTGGATCTCGTATCACGACAGCCATCTTCCAGGCTATCATAAACATATACTACGATAATATCCCCATTTTGGAGGCGATCTCCTACCCCAGACTTCACCACCAGCTCATCCCTGAGTTTGCCTGGTGTGAAAACTACGACGTCTTCGAGGATCGGTTTGAAAATATTGATGTTTTAGATGCGTTGAAGAAATTTGGCCATGATTTCTACGAGTCGGGCCCAGTAACAGTCATGAACGGAATCGCCAGAAAGGATCTTGAGACCAGAGAAAGTGAGGATTCCTCGTACCAATGGGAGGGAGTTTCTGACTACTGGAGAAAGTTGGGAGAAGCCAGTGGATATTAACGATAGAATTCATACACACTCCTATGTATACATTATAGAAATAGATAGGTTAAAATTAATAAGGAGGTAACAAGCTGTAGCGATAACGGGTGAGGCTTATTGTTAAAGTTTCATAAAGAGAAAAAGAAAAAAAAAAAAAGAAAGGAAAACTAGCAAAAACCTTAGATTCCAATACGTCAGGGGAACATTCTACCTTGACCGATGAGGGCAGCAACGTAATCAATGAACGCATCAGACTCAGGGGGAGTATGCACAGACAGGGTGAGCGGAAACGGCGACGAATCTAGATCACCAGGGCAAGCGGAAGAGTAGGTCTACAGCCCCTAACCTGAGAGTCCCGGGGCCAATAGGATGTGTGATAAGGTACCGGAACACCTGTGGGTACTGACTTTTTTTTCGGACTCTGGCCCGGACTCTGGCACCACTCCCACACTTAACCCAGTATCCATGGAAGGATACCACACTTGCAGAAAATATCTGAATTTTTATTCTTTCGCTAACGTCGAATGTTTATACTTTCTTTCTTATCGGCCAATAGGAGGGTTGCTGCATGTCTTGAAGTATACCACAATAATTATCTCGGAACTTCGGAGCTGCTGTACATGGCAAGTAGTGTGGTGACGCCAGTTTGGCCAATTACGAGAAGCAGGAGGCTCGGAGTTTAAGGCAGGTGACCATTCGAAAAAAATAAAAATATTACCCCGGATTTTTGAAATTTTCTTCAGTATTTTTTTTTTCTGTTTGATTACTATGCGCTTAGACGTGGATGCGCGGATCAGGTCAGGAATAGTGTGCGGAGGGTCACAGCGGACGGGTTGCTGGCACCGAAAGGGAGGAGAGGAAGCCTAGCGGTTCAGATACAGTAGCTACACAGAGAATGATGCTCGTGGAGAGTGGCTCGTAGACAGGTGTAGTCCGGCAAACTTAAAGTTTTCGATGAAATGGTTAAAATGGTTATGTAGATTTGAATCCTTAATCTGGTAGTCAAGCAATAGGCTAAAAAGTATGCGCGCGGTTTAGAGCAGATCCACTGCACCAATGCGGTAGTGCGCAAGAAAAATACAAAGGCCACTCGTGCGTTGTTTTTTCTTGCGCAGTTTAGAACGCTAATAAATTAATCAGCAAACATTTTAGTGCTGATAAGGACGAGGTGGCCACCGCACACTTCAAGCTGCTGGCGACACCAAAGGGACGAAACAAGAGGACGAAAGTAGTAGAACCATATTTGCGCCGAATAGCCGCTGTGACTGCGCTTCTCGGCTCCCACAGGAAAAGTGCTCCCTCTCACCCACCTATCCGCCAGTCTCATCGCAGATACGCTAAGAGAAAATTGTCACTGTTCCATGGATTGTGGGGGTGGGCCGCGAGATTTTGTGGGGTCATAATTTATTTTTGCGCTGCACTTGCCTTTATTTTTTTTCTTTTTTCCCTTTATTTTTTTATTTTAAGCTTTTTTGCCCTATTGCGTAAACTCCATTGGTAAGATCCGAAATTTGTATTTAAATCACTGATGATCCCCCAGCGGTAGATCCACTAGTTTCACTCGCTCACTTGCTCGTTGATAACAATTGTGTAGTGCATTCATAGACCAGCTCTAGCTTTCCTTGCATAAAGTTTGTTTTTTTCTTTACATCCGCCAACCTTTTATTTATTCAGTTTCACCCTCCTATCTGCTGGCCAGAATCACAAAGTCACCCAAGCACACCCCATCAGTCATGTCCACTTTCTCCTACCAGCACACTTTGAAAAAGTTGCCAATACCTCCCCTCGACCAAACGTTACACAACTACTTGAAGGTGCTCAAGCCGCTCCAAACAGAAAAGGAGTACGAGAGAACCGTCGAGGCCGTCCAGCAGTTCCTCAAGAACGGAACGGGCCAGTACTTGGACCTGGAGCTCCGCAAGTACGCCGAAACCAGAAACTCCTTTATCGAGCAGTTCTGGTACGACTCGTACTTGAACTACGACTCCCCCGTCGTGTTGAACTTGAACCCGTTCTTCCTCTTGGAAGATGACCCCTTCAACAACGAGTCCATGACGTTAAACCCGCAGGTCAAGCGCAGTGCCTCCTTGACCTTGTCATCGTTGAAGTTCATCAGAGCCTTGAGAAACGAGACCTTGCCCGTAGACAAGCTCCGTAACGGGCAGCCCTTGTGCATGTACCAGTACTCCAAGCTCTTTGGGGCCTCGAGAATCCCCACCGACGACGGGTGTATCATGCAGACCGACCCCAAGTCCAACCACATTGTCATCATGAGCAAGTCTCAGTTCTACTGGTTTGACGTGTTGGACCACGACAACAACATCATTCTCCTGGAGAAGGAGTTGGTCGTGAACTTCACTCTGATTGTCCACGACTCGTTGAAGTCGCCACCAGACGAAATCGCAAAGTCCAGTTTCGGAGTGTTGACCACAGAAAACAGAAGAATCTGGGCCAAAATCAGAAGCTCCAAGGCCATCGTGTCGAACCAAATCAACAAGGAAATCCTCTCCATTATCGACTCCTCCTTGTTCATCTTGTGTTTGGACGACTTGGTCTTGGACGACTTGTCGGACTTGTCCCAGAACATGCTCTGTGGGTTATCGATTTTGAACAACGGTGTCCAGGTCGGTACCTGTACCAACCGTTGGTACGACAAGTTGCAGATTATCGTGACCAAGAATGGTAAGGCTGGTATCAATTTCGAGCATACCGGTGTGGATGGTCACACTGTGTTACGGTTTGTCAGTGATATCTACACAGACTCTATTTTGTCCTTTGCCCAGTTGATTAACGGCAACTCCCCTTCCTTGTGGAAGGAAGACAGAGAGGGATCGAGATCCAACTCCACCTCTAGCAACAGCGACATTGTCACTATCCCCAGAAAGCTAGAGTGGGAATTGACCCCAGACTTATCCTTAGCGCTTCGTTTCGGTGAAACCAGGCTCTCGGACTTGATTAACCAGAACGAGTTCAAGCACTTGGAATTCAAGAAGTTTGGTTCTTCGATGATCAAAAAGATGAGGTACAGTCCTGACGCATTTGTTCAATTGGCCTTCCAGGCAACATACTACGCCTTGTACGGTAAGGTCGAATGCACCTATGAACCGGCCATGACTAAGCAGTTCTTCCATGGAAGAACGGAGGCCATCAGAACCGTGTCGCAAGAATCCAACCTCTTTGTCAGAAAGTTCTTCGACCTGAATGTTTCCAACGTTGACAAGTTGAAGTACTTGCTGGATGCCTGCACCAAGCACTCCGAGCAAACGAAGCAAGCGCTGACGGGTAACGGTATTGACAGACACTTGTACGGTTTGTTCAGCATCTGGAAGAGGTATGTAGCTGAGCAAGAGGACCACGAACACGAACAGTCACAGGGTAACGGACAATTCCACCTGACTGAGCTCTCGAAGCCTGATGATTCTATCCTGACTATTATTGGAAATGAAACCACTTCCTCGTCCTCCACTGCTGACACAGTTATGGGAACCGACTCAAGATTCAGGGAGATACCCTCGCTCTTCGCTGACCCTGGTTGGGACAGATTGAATAACTCCATCATGTCTACCTCCAACTGTGGTAACCCTGCATTGAGATTGTTTGGATTTGGACCAGTCTCCGCCAACGGTTTCGGAATTGGTTACATCATCAAGGACGATCTGATTTCAATCTGTGCGTCGTCGAAGCATAGACAGACCAGTAGATTCTTAGTCACCTTGGAATCCTACTTGAATGAATTGGAAAGAATCTACTTGGAAGTCAACTTTACTTCTCCAGCTCAAGTCGAGACCAACAAAAAGGCCCCTGTCGAACCGGCCTCGGTCACCCCAGTCGCACCTACCCCTACTCTTGCCCCTGTCTCGTCCGTGCCACAGTCTCAACTGCAGCTCTCGACGTTATTGGGTGGTTACGGATACTTCGACATGGGCGATGATGACATCAAATCTAGAGGCCCTAGTCCCGAACCCCCATACTTACATAGAGCCAATAGTGGCTTCTCTTTGAGGGACGTTGCCAAGAAGCTTAGGCTTAGTGAGTACTAGAGTTCAAAAGTATCTTCGCATTTATGACTTCATCAGTCAGTTCAAAAGACTAGTTAGTTAGTTAGTTATTTTTTTACATATTTCCCGGCTTATTTATTTATTATTTATTATTTATTTATCATCAAACTATATACTCGTTAAGGGCGTGTAGAAAGGGATGTACACGGGGGGGTATCATTAATATGTAGTTTCTATATTTACAAATACATTACGTACTAAGAAGTACAACTACTGCATTCAAATTCCAAACCCTCCTTGGTTGAATGCGTGTCTCAAGCCAACCTTATTGGGTTGCTTATTCTTATCGTACCTGTTAGCCTGGGGCATTCCTCTCAAGGCGACGTCGCTTGATTTTGGTTTCTCTTTCTTTTCAGGAGAGGCTGACTTTGGCGGTTGAGGTGGTGGGTATCCCATTGGAGGATAGCCCATAGGATAAGGGTACTGGCCAGGATAATATGGCTGAGGGTAGTAGTATCCATTTGGTGGGGGGTACATGTACGGTTGAGGTGGGTATTGGGGGAATTGGCCGTAGCCTGGCATGTTAGGACTTTGTTGTGGTGATGGATAGCCTGGTTGACCATGTGGTTGCGGAGGTGGCATTGGATGGCCCGCAGGGGGTATTGGAACAGGAGCAGCTCCAGGTGGCTTCCCAGCAGCAGGTGGCATACCTGCTGGAGGTTGCCTTGAGGGCTGTGGCTGAGGAGATTGTGACTTTTGTCCAGGTGACTGCGTTCTGGGCACTGGAGAAGACCCTGATTGTGGAATAGAAGGTGTAGAGCCTGCAGACGATGTCGAGTGATGTGAGTGTCCGTTGGCATAACCATTAGGATACCCATTAGGGTATCCATTAGGTGGATATCCTGCCGGGTATCCATAGCCTGGTGCTGGGTGGTGTGGGTGAGGAGGCATTCCTCTGTACCCGGGTTGTCCATATGGGGGTTGTCCTGGATGTGCCGGCTGGCCAGGGAATTGTCCTGGGGCACCAGGTTGCGGTGAACGTGAGGGATGGCCTGGGTTGGGGGAAACGTTCGCTGCATGTCCATTTGGTGGCTGAGGGTATGCCTCTGATGGAGGGGGCAAGTGTGCCTTACCCGTAGGCAGGAAACCTTGTTGCTGATGTTGTGGTGAAGCTGATTTCAGAATAGGAGCAGGAACTGAGCTGTGTGAAACAGGGGACGTAACATGAATTGGAGGCAAGTCCTTGTCCTTTGCAGTATCCTTTTCCCTTGCTTCACGTTCCTTTTCTTTTCTTTCCCTTCTCTCTCTTCTTTCCTTTCTTTCTTCTCTCTCCTTTCTTCTGGTTTCTCTATCTTTGGATTTTGGAGAAGACGATCTTGTGGAAGATGTGTTTTCTGGGAATTGTGGAGGTTGGGTTCCATCATCAGCTACTTCGCCTCTCGCTAACCTTTCTGCTTCTTCTCTCTTCTTCTTTTCCCTTCTTTTTCTTCTTCTCTCCTTCTTGGCCGCTAATTCTTCGGGCGTTAAATCTTCTTTACTTTCGGAAGTCAAGTGTTCTGCCTTCAAAGTACTGCCATTAGGTATGTACTTCTCTGTAATCGGCTTGTTCAACGTAGTGTCATCCTTCTCTTCGAATTCAGTGCCAGGAATGAAATAATTTTCGTCCTTCTGTTGCGCTTGTTGGTTCAATCCAGCCTGATACTTATCATATGAATCAAGGTAGTTATCATTAGCTTGATCCGAGTGTACCTGAGGATTTTCAGGTGAGTAATACTGAGTGTAGGTACTCATCCTGTTAGGAGACTGTTGGTTTTGAATTTCTTCACGAGCCGACAAGTACGGAGAGGCATGAGGAGAGCTGTTATTTGCATTGACTCTCATAGGAGACGTCAAAGGATTTGGAGGAACAATGGCAGGAGGAGGAGGGCGAGTAAGCTTAGCAGTCGCAGGGTTGAGTGAAGGATCTTGGTAGTTTTGTTGGAATTGTGCTTGGACCTGGGCATTTGCTTGAGCTTGTGCTTGTGCTTGAGCCTGTGCTTGAGCGGCGTGTGCTTGCGCGGCGTGTGCTTGTGCTTGCGCTTGTGCTTGCGCAGTATCTTGTGCTTCCTGTGCTTGCCTTGCAGCTTCTTGTGCTTGCTGTGCCTGTTGGGCAGCTTCTTGCGCTTGTTTTGCAGCTTGTTGAGCTTGAGCTTCGTAGTAAGCCAGGATATTCACCTTATTCTGGAAATCGTAGCTTAGCCTGCTGAATGGAACATCTATCTTGTAGTCGTCAGGGGTGAAATTGAGTGGTGGAAGCATCCCTGTATCCTCAGAATTTCTTTCAACTGGTGGTGGAGCTAAAGATTTGTCCACACTGGCTTGGTTTTTATAGTGCGATGTGCGTGCTGTGCTATTTCCGCCACCTGTGCTGCTTTCTCTCGATAACGAAGAATCTTCCTCTGAAATCATACTGCTGGTGGCCTTAGGAGGAACCTTAGGCAAGTAATCATCCAAAGTTTTGAAATTCTTGTAATACTCCTTGGGTGTAATCAACTCTTCAGTTACAATTAACCATTTTTCAAAGCCTTTCAAACCGGCTTCAACAACCAATGACCTTCCGAAAAGTTTTTTGTTTTGAAGGCATTGGTCTGATGATAATGACGAGAGCCACGTCCATATATAGTAATCTTGCAAAGTTACATCAATTATATTAACCTGTGAGATGAGTGGAATTTCATCCGCGTCGATATCTTCTTCGTAGATGCGCTTATGATCGTCGCTATCTTGAGGCTTGACCCAACCTGGATATACTCCAAAATCACTTTGGATGGGGTCTGCAGTGATTCTATTGAGGATACGTCTCGATTCTTCGGTCAATGTGCTCACAATCTCGCTGGTGGATTGCTTACGGAAAAAAATGTTTTTCAAGATTGTGTAGTTTTCAACTGATACGAAGGCATCCTTCTTATCAAATGAGATAGTATTCCTTACTTTGCTGAGCAATTCATAGGCAGTCTTTGATGGCTTGGTGGATCTAACTAAAACACATGGGATGGTTATTAATGATTTGATTGAGTCAGAGTTGTCTAATGGAGGGTATGAGTTAGTTATGAGTAAAGATTGGAGTGTTTTGGGGAGTTTTAAAGTTTCCTGTTCGTTGTCAGGCAACATGGCTCTCAAGAATGAAAGGAGTAAGTGGAAGAGAGCACTGCTTGTGTGCTTCCAGGCCTCCAAACCTTCGACGAAATTATTGTCTGTCGTTATGGTTGCGTCGAAGAAAGGAGACAGCAGGTGGTTCTTGTGCTGCTGCGATCTGAGGAGTGAGTTGAATGCCCATATGCTGGCCATTTTCAGGATTTTCCTTCCACTGAGGTAATTGTACTGTGAGTTAGATGCTACGCTGATGAGCAAGTCCAAAAAGTCGTAAACGATCAGCGCGTGAGCTGGAGACGATAAGCACTTGGGCATAATCGAGAGAAATGCATTCCTTGGGTATCCAGCGGCCTTCTCTTTCCGCTTGTACTCCAAATACACGTCCCACCCTATCACTTCGTTGTTTGGGAGTCTGGACCACAAATATTTAAGGGAACAGACCAAGGTGAATTCGTCTGTTCTCAGTATAAGCTGTGTGTATTCGTTTACATGCGTTAAGATCCCGTTCGGGAAAAGGGCCATCAAAAACCGCTCGAGTTTCGTGTCGTCTATCCTGGAGCGGAAGGGCAAAAATATGTGGGGGGTCTTGGTGCCTCTATTCTTGAGTTCTCCCGTTATGAGATGCAAGAGGACCTTGAGGTTCTTTCGGGTCAATTGGTGTTCCTGGATTATCAGGGAAATGCGAGATCTTGACTTCTGCTTGGCGCTAGCTGGAGGGGGCGGTGGGGGGACGTGCTTCGGGTCTACATAGCTCAGGTTCAGGTCCACCAGCAGCAGCGCCAGCAGGTGCGAGTGGTAGTAGCTCTGGGGCGGAGGTAGCGAGGGTAGCTCCAACTTGTAATCGAGGGCCATACTGTGCTATAATAAAAAAAAAAAAATAAAGCGAATGTGGGTAGCGAGTGGTGCGTAGCGTGTTTCGTGTCTGTTGGTGTGGTGAGGGAAGCGATGTAATGAGGTTTAGGTTGCAAGTGTATAGTTCGCGGTTCGTGCGCGACGGTGTGTAGTGTTTTTGGTAGACAGTACGCTGTAACGGTTATTACCGGTCTGAAAAGGTGGTGCTTGGGTATGTTTTTACGT
Organism: Dujonia boleticola; assembly: GCA_029581775.1. Taxonomy (NCBI): domain Eukaryota; kingdom Fungi; phylum Ascomycota; class Pichiomycetes; order Serinales; family Debaryomycetaceae; genus Dujonia; species Dujonia boleticola. Next base: position 751,924 of record JARGRU010000017.1, read on the forward strand.
GTTCCGGGGGGTCCATACACTAGCAGTAATTCTCGTTAGATCAATTTTTTTCCTCTGTAGCCCAAACAAAAAAATTCAGTACAGGTTTGTTTTGATTTAGTATGTGCAGGAGAAGACTGTATCTGCAGGCTCGCTTTTCGCTAGGAAAATCGCAGAATTTCAGTCTTTTTGCAAGAAAATAAAAAAATTTTACGTGTTTCTTCGGTTTTAAACTTTTCAACTTTCGGAGGCTTCGTTTATTTATTTTTATTTTTTCTGCCAATGCCATAGAGAATTTTCGGTAGGGGATTATTTTTTATGTAGACGGTCGGTTACTGTGCTCTAGGGTGAAGTATGTGGAGGGTTCATTTGTATGGAGCGCCGGCCTAGGTTTGTTTTCCCCCCCCCCTAGGTTCTGAGCGAGTTTCGGCTACGTAGCTTGGGGTGGTAAAGTGCTATCTAGTGGTAAAAAACAATAAGCTTTAGCGTGAAAATAAGCTTTACGTTGTATTTAAAGTTTTTTCTTTTATTAATTGTTCGAGAAGAGCGTTGCGATAAAAAAAGAACTTTATTGTTCACATGTATTCCATCACAGTTTTAGTCAAGTGCCCTTACATGAACAATTCGTTGGAGGTGATCTAAATTGTGTGTAGGGAGCGCAAAGGGTCCCAGTGCGACAGTGGTGAGCGGGAAAGATCGCAGCATACATCACTTCAAGGGCACCATTATTATCCTCTTTTCTTGCGACATTTTTAGATAGATACGGCTGTTGGTGGTCCCTACGATCTGCTCCGCAATATTTTCCTGACAATGCAATAGAGAACCCGCTGGCCCAATTGTTCTTTTGGCTTTATCTCGATCTCTCTTGACCGTTCCCATTTGACACCATTTCCCCTGACGCACCTCCATGGTGAGTGCGCATCAAATTGCTTCGAATACAGACGTGTCTGCATTTTCGCTTAATATTTTTTCACCAGATTCCGTGCTCTAACACTGCGGTGTTTGCAGTAAATTCCACTGGATGTTTCAAGATTCATTACACTTTCGGAAGCGACCACACCTCGAAAGACACAGCATGTAGAAGCAAGGTTCAGCAGACGAAGTGCAGTAAGCTCTGATGCAGCCGGGGGTGCTTGCTTGAGGCATTTACGTTGCATTTTATGTGGGCCATCGAAAACTAGATTAATAGGACGCTCTGCTTCATGCACCTAGCTGAAACTCTCTATTACCATCATGGCGGACGCGTAGCTGTGGGTCGGTCACGAACAAGCAAGTAAACTTTGGCAATAGTTCACTGTAGTCGAGAGTCGGCTGCTCTTTTGAGTTTTACGTCTACGGTTCGTCTTACGGAATCTCTCTACATCTTGTTTAGCCTATTGCTAAGATATTGCAAAATATACTTCTCATTTCAAATTGGTTAATTTGGTCTCTCTCCTTTTCTCTTGTACTCTTACATAGTTGTACTATCACGCATTGTCTCACTGTTCTATAATATGTTTGGTTGCAAAATATGGTGGTAACAACTCACTAGTTTCGCCTCTCTCGCTCTTTCTCGTTTGCTTTGTGAATACCCTAGTTATGCGCTATTTGTATCACGTTATTGGAACCGTCCAAGAAGCCCTGATTTCCTTGTAACTGGGGACCTTGCACTTGCCCACTGTTACCAACCAGCTGATCAATTTTTTGATGCTGCGGCTGCTGTTGGAGTTGCTGGTCAGACATATTCATGCCTGACCTAAGATTGAATTCGTTTCCGTCAACTTCACTGGTATTTCTCTGGTACGCTTGTGCGAGGTTAGACATAGAATTTATCGTCCGCACATACGAAGTTTCTCCTCCATGGGGGGGAGCAACTCCCGAGCTCATACCGTTGGCAGCCGAGGGCAAATCGGTAAGGCTTTGATGACTGGTGATTCCGTTCACGTTCCCACTACCGTTGTTTTGCAGAAAGTTGCTGGAATTTGTAGGTATGTTCTCCGATGAGCCACCGCCTACTGACTGAACTGACGAAGCAGTATCGTGAATAGTTGACGGGTTAGACTCGAGCAACTGGTTTTGGAGCTGGCCCTGAACAAGGCGCTGTGGTCCTTGAATGGGTTGATGCTGTTGTTGCGGTTGCTGGAGCTGCGCCTGTTGCGGTTGCTGTTGTACCAACACCTGCTGCTGCTGCTGCTGTGGAGGACCTTGGCCCTGAGGCTGTATCTGAGGTATCAGCTGCTGCCCTGCTACATCTTGCGCGTTATTCAAGGTGGTGGGTATAGTGCTTGGAATTGACATTGTGTTGGCGCCATTTCCGCTCACCTGGCAAAGGTAATTCGTTTGCTGAAGAATGTTATTGAAGTTGTCGAATCCTCCCACGGAGTTGAGGAACACGGGACAGTCTTTGTGGCCCTGGAAGATGTTTCTCATGGTAGCCAAATGGTTCTTTAACTCAGTGACCTGGCCCGATAATTCTCTGTAGCCCGTTGAGTAGTACGAAAGCTCGTCCTCCATCTTCTGTATAAGTTGCTTCTTTCTCTGCCTACACTTGGAAGCAGCGACTCTGTTTCTTTCCAAAAAGACCTTTCTCTTCTCCTCCTCGGTACCGACAGGAGAACCCTCCACATCTTCTGTGTTTTCCTTTTCGTCACTGACATCTTCCTTGGCCCATTTGTTCTTGGGTGATGCGTTTTTGGCACCCTTCTCTTTCTTTACACCAGTCTCAGTCTTTTTCTTCTTGTTGGCGGCGGTCTTTGACGCTGCTACCGGTTCCTTGTCTATGCTTGCCTTTCTCTTCTTGGTCTCTGTCTTCTTGGTTGGCTTTGTTTCTGCTGCTTCATCGATGGTAGAGGGAATGCTATTAAGAGGACCGGAATTGTTTAAGATCGGACCCTGTTGGGGTTGCTGTTGCTGCTGCTGCGGCTGCTGCTGCTGCTGCTGCTGAACTTGTTGTATAGGTGGCTGGAGGTGTGTCTGTTGTGCAAGTGGTGTGGCTCCGGTTGGGTTCTGGTGCATGGAGTTGACTTGGTTCAGCGCCATGCCCAACAAACTCGACAATCCAGGGGTCATTGGACTGTTGAGGAAGGCGCTTGGAGTAGTTAATCCTGGAAGCTGGGTGTTTCCAAAGGGGAATCCCGCGGCCCCTCCCGGAGTCAAACCGGACCTCAAATTGGACTCGTTCGGTGTTAATCCAGTCTTTCTAAGGTTGCTCACAAACTGGTTAAAGTTCTGGTTACTATACTGAGCATCACTTGGCAAGCCAGCGTTGGGTGCGGCGCCGTTAGCTGCGCCTGCAGCTCCATTTTGGTTTGGTGGAAGTAATGGTTGTTGCTGTTGGCCCTGTGCACCTTGCTGGCGTGCGCCAGCCAGTCCTGGCGGATGTCCCGATCCCGTTGCGTTGAGCAAGCTGTTCCAGAGGTTACTTCCAGGCGTTCCTGGTGCAGAGTTGGCACCCGGAGACAAGCTCAATGGAGGCAACTTGCGGTCGGCTGGCGTAAACCCTGTGGGTGTTATGCCCGGGAGCTTGTTCGAAGGCAAGTTCAAACTGGATATGTTTGGGATACGGAGGTTGTGTCTATTTGCATTGTTGGACAGTGAGGAGCCAGGGGTGTCCTTGTCTGTTGCGAACGACCTTTCAAAAGGGTTTGGTTCGAGATCAAACGATGTTTTCAGCTAAAGAGGGTGTTAGTAATCAATGGAAAGGGAGACTACAGGGACCAGAGAGAAGAGAGAGCGCGAAGGGGAGACATTGGGGAATGAGTGAAGAGCTGCCAAGGGGTCCAAGGCACTGGCCCGAGGTAAGGCACCAGCCGGAGGGGGGTACGCTGCACGCCTGCCCGGCGAGGGCGACTGCGTCGAGCCTGGCTCCCTGCGGGAGTACCCCGAGCGCAGCGAGCTGAGCACCACGCCAGTGGCCCCCACGGAGTGGAAGTAGCGTGCCCCCGGCAGGGCTGCCACCTTCTCACCCTCCCCAGAAGCAGCACGCTTCTCGGGGAATGCTCGGTGCCCCCTCTGCCGCGAACCCTCGAGGAGGGCTGGCATGCCTCAACACACACCACACACGGGGGGAATACCAAACCAGGTGCTGGCAGCACGTCTCGGCTCCACACCAGGCCCGAAACCCAAATCCTGCCTCTTGGATCAGACAGCAGAGGCTCCAGTGGGTGTGACGTCTCAGCGCTTAAAACGGCCGAGGGAGATCGTACCACACCGCATTACTAAGACGGGAGCATCGCCCAACCACGCACGGGACGAAACCGCAGCTTTTCCTCCAACCCGAGCACCCTTGCTCTTTCAGCAGCCCCGACCACCCCCAGCACTAAGATCTACTACCAATACCTGGCAGCAACCCACTAAAAAGTGAACTGGTTTTAGGGAGGAGGTAGCATGATGTCATACGAAAACAAAAAAGTTCCAGGCTCTGTTAAGGTTATGCCCCTCGCTACACTGTCTGGCCCAGCGATCTGGCCCGGAAGTCCGTAGGCGTGACACCCTGGCTCTCATACGGTATACATACCTCACTTGACATCTTGAAGTCGTTGTTTTTGCCTATGTGAACTGAAGAAATGGGTGTTTCTATGGGTGAGTGTCTTATAATCCTTTGTTTATTACGAGAGTTTCCAGTATTACTAAAAAAATCCGCACTCGTTGTGTTGACGTCATGAAAAAAAAAATTAAGCCCTAGAAAATAATCAATTTTTGACTCCTCTTGTACCACAGTAACGTCACGTGGTGGTTGCATCAAGTCATGTAAATATACGAGGGATTTAGTGAGATCGATTGTAGAAACCGTTGGCGGGAGGGCAGGGGCCACAGAGGGGTGAGCTTAGCCTAGGCGTGGGTCAGCAGCACCAGCGCTACAGGGTGTGCTGGAGCCCGTTCTACAGAGTGTGTGTGTGCTAGCATGGGAATTGCCAACCTTTTTTTTTCATGTCTGTTCCTGTCTCTTGCTCAATCTACAAGAATGATGATTTGGGGAATGTTATTTTTTTGGGGGGGGGTGGTGTTGACAGATTAGGAAAGCGTAGTGAAGTTCTCGTCTACACGACCACAGGCATATGCAAAAACTAGCCCGTAGCACCACCCTTACTACCGGCGCTAGCACGAAATGGGTACCGTCTGCAAGGTTATGGTGGCACGGTGGGCGTGCTGGGCCCGTTGGAGGCGAGGTGGGAGCGGTAATGTAGTGTAAATTGAGCCTGTTTTGTCCCTCAGCGCTGTAGATCGAGCGGGCCCCCGCTCCCTAGCGAAAAAGCGGATAGCAATGTTAAGAAAAAGCGAGTCACAGCAAACAATAGGGCCTCCAAGATGGTGTCATGATAACAAAGAACGGCGCAGAGGTCCAAATAATAATTGAAAAGTCATTTCGAAACCGTTTTATTGGGCGGGTTTAGTCAGCACACTCTGTGTAGCGTAACCGTAGCTGTCAAATATGCATGGTCAGGAACGAGGTGCCATCGCAGCAGAGTTTGATTTTTTGCCCTCTGTAGTATGTAATCGCAGCCATTTTACCGCAAGGATCTGGCCCTTGTGGTCCTGCCGGCGGCACGCTACACGCCTACCCGGCGAGGGCGACTGCGTCGAGCTTGGCTCCCTGCGGGAGTGGCCCGAGCGCAGCGAGCAGAGCCCCACGCTAGTGGCCCCCACGGAGTGGATGGACGTGCCCCCGGCAGGGCAGTCAAATGCCTCGGAGTCACAGGCTGCTGGGTCTGGTAGTCCTGCCGGCGGCACGCTACACGCCTGCCCAGCGAGGGCGCCTGCGTCGAGCTTGGCTCCCTGCGGAAGTACCCCGAGCGCAGCGAGAAGAGCCCCACGCTAGTGGCCCCCACGGAGTGGAGTAGCCGCCTGGCTGGTGCTTCCCCTATCTACACTGTAAGATACCCATCCTGCATCCTACAATTCTCTTTCTTCTACGTACATGTGTATTTGAGCCGTATACACTGGGCATCGCATGCTGCTTCTCCTAGTTTATATCGTTAAGGATCTTCTCTGCCTTTTCTTTGTCGACGGGTTCCTTTTCCTTGGCGGCGTCTGGGTTCTCCTTCACCACTTCGTCGGCTTGCACGTCGATGGGCTTGTTGGCTGGTGCTGCCTCTGGGATCTTGTTCTTGTCCACCTTGGCATCCTTGCCGTCCGCTGGCGCTGGAGGAGGGGGAGGGGTTGCCTTCTTTCTTGGGTCGTCAAACGCTCTGGACCAGCCGGTCTTGAAAAGCGGCTCCATGTCGAATCTAGGGAAGGGGTGGGCCTCGGTGTTGAACACATACTTGTCCAAGGGGAGCTGGTCGGTGTCGTCGAACAATAAATACAAGTACTTCAAGGTCTCGGCGAACCAGAAGGACTCCATGTTGTCTCTCTTCTTGGGCGGCTTGGCCGTGACGTCGTCGAGAGAAGTGTACGAAACAACGCCATTGGAGTCCACGACCCGGGTGTGCTTGACAAAGTTCTTGAAGATCTCGTAACCCCATCTACGGTACTTGAGGTCCTTGGTGAGTCTGTACAAGTAGAAGAGCGACTCGACGGTCTCGGGTCTCTGGAGGTTGTGTCTGTCGAGCGGCTTGATGTAGAAGTCCTTGCCGCTGCCGTCGTCTGCGCTGTTGAACACGACAATCTCCGGCGCGAGTCCCGTCTCGTCAACGTCGTGGTACATCTTGTAGCAGGTTTCGGTCAACGCTTCACCCAACTTGAAGTCGGACACTCTGGTCAGGTCCCAGGACGACAACTTGCGGGCCTCGGCGACAGTCAACCCGTTGGTGGCACCAACCGCCAAGAGCCCACCGTAGAAACACACCAAGTGGTCCATCTTGGGCGAGAGTGGGCCGCCAATGCCGCTCTCCAACTCGCCAATGTACGTCAAGCCGTTGGGCTGACTCTTGCCCACCATGTGCTTCTTGACACCCTCCACGCTTTCTCGGTACATGTCCCAGTAGATTCTCTCCTGGTTGTTGGTCTGCAAGTACTGCTTGAGCAAGTACTCGTAGTACGAGTCGCCTCTGGACCCGAGTCTGATGAGCGACCCCTGGTAGTGGCCGGTGTCTGGCTGCACGTAGATGGGCACAAGGCCGTCCGCGGGTCTGTTGGCGTCCAAAACCTCCATCACCTTCTCGGCCTTCTCCCAGAACATGACCTCGCCGGTCAACTTGGCCAAGTACTTGAACTCTAACTGCAAGGTGGCCACTTCAGCGGTGGACAGCGCGCCGTTGTCCACGTGGTTCTTGATGCCCTCGCCGGTTTCCAAGTTCACGGACGCGTAGGGCACGCCCGTGTCGCTCTTGAACCCGCCGAGAAGCGCGTTGGCCAAGTCCGCGGCACGGTCCAAGTAGACGTCGTCGCTGGACAAGTGGTGCGCGGAAAGCAACCCACCGAGCATTCTGATGGTGGTCTCGAACACGTTCACGTTGTAGTCAAAGTTGTAGTTCAAGTCTTCCTTCACCCACTTCCGGGCGCGCTTCAACTCCTCGGGGCAGTCCATGATCATGAGCGTGTCGAGCGAGTCGACAATCATCCATCCCAATGGCTTGGGGCCCATGTTCTCACCCTTCTTGCTGAGCGGGTGGAACACGTCCTTGCCCCAGGCGTACGTCTCGTACGAGTTCCAGCTCTCGAGGAACACGTCCCTGACTTCCTGCTGGGCGTCGGCCCACTTGGGATCAGAGCTGCCTCTCTTGGAGTCGGAGTCGCCGAATAGGCTGCCAATCAGGAAGGGCGCGTCGGCGTCCATATTGCTGGCGTAGTAGTACACTATGTACAACACCACAGAGAGGACAAACCCTTTGAAAAGCATGATGATCTTGGGTGATTTGGATTTGCCAGGGTGATGAGCAGCGGGCGCTTTGTCTTTGTAGTACAAGGGAAGGTCGGTAAGTTGGGCAGCGGGTGATTTTCCTTTGGGTCTCCAGTTGATGTTGTTAGCTCCAAATGACATGCGGAGGAGGTATGACGACGGGCTGGAGAAGGAGGGGTGGGGTAGACGCTGGCTATTAGTGGCTAGCTACTATAAAAATAGGATTGTACCCTGTTCGTGGTACTAGGGGGTGGTCTGTCGCTTGTGGCACACGGAAACGAAACAGAATGGTTGATCCCGAGTGGTAGATGCGCTAGTTGGATTGCACTGAAATTCGGCTGATCTATCACGAAGTACTTGCAAGGGGATTGGAAGCACTCTTGATGGGGGGGTAAAACTCGGTCTCGGAGAAAGCGTGGAGTAACGTACAGGTGGTGTTTAGCGTGAAAAATGGGAGGCCGGTGAGATTACGCCTGGGTCACGTGCGCGCGGAATTCATAAAAAGGGCCCCCCTATGACAGTAATTGGAAAGGGTGCATGCAATGGTCAGAGATTGAGTGGTTAGTAGAGAGGGTAGACTCACTGCTTAGCGTGTAGCTGTTTGGCTAGTTGGAAGTGGGCGCTCGGTGTGTCGCAGAGTCTACTTAGTATGAGTGTGTTGCCTGATCTCTCACTAAGCGAGGCACTATTGTCGCTGGAAAAAATTCTGACGCGCCTCGTCTAGCGAGGATGTGGGCATCGGCGACGGCTGCAAATGGCGCAGAAGGTGGCTGCAAAACTGCGGAAGGACAGCGAGGGTTCAAAGTGGAGCATACCACAAGCACATGCTTCACACTGGAGATCAGCTACCGTTTGGGTTAAGCGTCCTTGCATCTGAGGTATTGTGGAGCATCCTGAGCACTCTAACACAATACTGAGGACACCGTGCACTGCCTAAGTGGTCCCCAACTGTGTTACGCTTAAGGGCGGAATTCTCGAGCAATTCGAGGCTACATTGGCTGCCCTCTATCGCTTCATTGTCAATCCTCTTCCAAATCCTACACTTTACCTGCCGCTTTGCCAGCCGCTTAGTTTCGTTTTTTTTCTTTCTTTATTAACTCGTTTCACCTATAAAATAAAAAATCCTCTTGGTTCCTAATAGTTTTCTGCAATATCATCCAAAAGTTTCTCGTGGGTAGGTTCCCAGCCCAAAGTCTCTTGGGTGTGCTTGCTAGAAATATCATTGTTCATAGAGAAAATAAATCCAACAAAGCCAAGCTTCTCGGTGGCCTCCTCTTGCTTGATGCTTTGAATTTGAAGGTTGAGTTTCTTAGCAATTGCTTCGGCGATTTCCTTGGTTTGGATTGCACCCTCTTGCACACCATGCCATGCGGTTCCCGGTTCAGCCTTCTCAATCACAAGTCTGTACAACTTGGCAGCGTCTAAACGATGCACAGCAGACCACACATTGCTTCCCTCTCCAACGTAGCCAGCGAACCCATTCTTCTTGGCGAACTCGATCAACAGGACAATGAATGCCTTGTCACCCTTGCCATGGACAGTAGGAGGCAATCTGACGACTGCAGTTCTCACGCCGTTGGCCGCGTAGTCCAAAGTGTGCTTTGCGGTTCTCTTTCTGAGATCCATCATTGGGTTTTCGCCCAATACAACAGGGCTGGTTTCGTATCCAACAGTGCCTGGAGGTGTACTGATGGAGGCAGTTCCACTAGTGTTGACGAATGGCTTGTTGGTACCCTTGAGGGCCTCCAACATGGTGTGGGTAGCCTCGTAGTCAATCTGGCAGTTCTCAGCGAACTTGGTGAAGTCATGGATGAAACCAAGATGAATGACACCATCGGCTTCAGAGGCACCCTTCCTCAAGGCATCAAGACTGGTAAGGTCTCCCCTAATCGAAGTAGCGCCTGCAGCTTCAAGTTTAGCGGCAGCTGCATCTGAGCGCGCAAGCCCGACAACGCTGTGGCCGTGAGCAATGAGCTCCTTGACAGTGGCACTGCCAATGAATCCGGTTCCTCCTGTGATGAAGATCTTCATATTGTTGTTGTAATTATGTAATTGTTTGGGTTAATTGTTGAATTGTTTCGAATACTCCAAGGATCTTTTTCCAATCAATCCATGCCTTCTCGTTGCAATATATACTATTTTTCAATGCTACACAGTTGCTAGTATGAATGCGGAATTGACCCAAAGTGGGTGCGGCCGGTCTGCCCTGAGAGTTAAGTCCGCCGCACTATATCCTTTTTCCGCCGGACATAAACAGTAACTCCAGAAAAACACCCAAAAGTGGGACACTTTTCAGGGCCAAAAATTTCAATGGCAATCTCCTACACAGTTGTGTGAGTCTGAAGGGAGTGTCGGAGAAACAGTTCGGAGGCGTACTGGAGTGTTGGTGGCAAGGAATGTCCGACCACGGTGATTGCGTCGCGAAATCAATCCACGATGTTCCATGCTGCTGGGTCAGGCAGGGGCACAATGGGATCTTCGATTAGGGGACCATAGGGATCATCAATTGTCTCAATTGTGCTACAAATTTACTCAGAGTACTGGAAATATGACAATTAAGGCAGCTTGGACCGACTGTTAGTGGAAGTATCAAATTGTGACTACAGAGAATGAGACAAAAGTGTCAGCAGCTGGCTCTGCGATAGCATAGGTTTGAGCGATTACTGGCAAAACATGCATACTAAGAATGCACCTGCTACACACGCGCCTGCAAACCATACTCTTCGACGGGGACGGACTTAGCTCTCGGCCGTCAGGCAACAGGATGGACAACTGGGAGAGTTTCTCGCCTCTTGTACTCACCTGTTGACGGAAGTCAACTGCACTGCACAGAATGAGATGGAGGTTTGCAGCTCAATATAGACGCTGGAAGAATTGTCACGTGCCCTCTTCCCTACCCCCCTTACACCAAAAAAAATGATCCGTAGAACTCGTCGTCTAGATACACTACCTAAGAGACCCAGCCGACCTACCTACCCTCTTCATGAGAAGCCGACAGCAAAGCAAGAGACCCTGGGTGTGGCTGCAACTTTTAAGGCCGATATAGGCCGACACGTGATACGTCTACTCTTGCCTCGAAACACTTCCCTTGATCCCCGAAGGAATACACCGGATGGCTGTGCCTCGGGCTATGAGCAACCCATTGCGCAGCAACGATTGTACACGTTAGCTTGCACACACGTTGACACCGTGTGGCCCTCTTCCACACAGAGCATAGGGCACTTACATGCACACCAGGCATCTCGAGCGAAGCTACAAACCGTGAGAATTTGAGCTCGACACGCTGCGTCGGCTAAGACTCCCCCAGAAAGATGTCCTTAAACGCCGATTCGCATCACCAAGAAAGGCTGAACAGCCTATTTAGGTGCGTTTAGACTCGCAGCAAGTAGACGGAGGTCGGCTCTTTTTTTTTTCCTCCACAAAAGAAAAATATGGTTGCTGACAGTATGTGGAGAATACAAAAACACCGCAGAGCGAAGGTCTGGCTCGTATTCTGTGGTGATAGGCTTCACTGTAGCTTTTGCATCGAACACTTCGTCTCCTATTGTTGCTGTGTAGTCCCGTGATCTTCCTTTTGCATTTCTTTTTTTTTTTCCGTCCAGTGCCCCTCAGTCTCCGTCGGCTCGTAGCGATCGATCGGTAACTTTCGGTTTTCTGGCTGCTCGCTAGACTCTTGAATTTTCAGCTAGGGACTTCTCCACGCTTTTCCTCTATGTATATCGTCTATTCTGAAGATCAAAAGGGAGATTTACGAAGACAATAACTCCATAAAATCAGTACACACTCCGTCCCCTTGCAGCCATCCACACTCGACTGCTACCATCACCCCGACTCTGTTTGCAGAATCCTCGACGCTTTTGGCTGTTGCTTTCGATTTACCCATACCATCCGCCGGAAGCCCTATTCCAGCAGATAGCGGCTCAGACGACCCATACGATTTTTTTTTTTTTTTGTTGTGGGACGCTAAGCAGCAGCAGCATCAGCAGCAGCAGCAGCATCAGCAGCCCCCCGAAATTTTTCTTTTTTCCCCCACCTGCCCCCCTAATTTTTTTTTGTTTTTCCCTGCGTGCACCGCCCTGTGTATGCGGACTCCACTGAAAAGCCTGAGAAATATCACCCTGTTTCTTTAGCCGACTGGTACCGAAAGTCCACCCTGACTACACCTTTTTTTCACCAGGTCTACACCACCCTTACCGTACTCTACCCTACATGTCCAACAGCGTAGGAGACGAAGCAGGAACTCCTGAAGACTCGAAGACTTCCCTCGCCGACAGTATCAGTGCCGGTGACTCGGGTATAGCAGCTTCTGCCGATATGTCCAACCACTCGGGCTCCGTTAGCCCCACCATCGAGCCTGCTGGCGCTCCCACGACAGCCACAGGCAAGCCATCCAAGTCGCAGAGAAGACCCATCGCGTGCAAGAAGTGCCACTCGTTGAAGGTGAAGTGCACGCCCTCGGACGAGGCCAACCCCGCCGGGCCCTGCTTGCGGTGCTTGAACTCGAATCGGGTGTGCGAGATCGATCTCAACCAGCAGCGCAAGCGGCGGAAGCGCAAGTCCGCCGCAGAGACGTCCGCACCGCCAGCGGACTCAGACGCCAGGGACTCGTCCGAGCCCAAGAATCAAGACCCTCGGCTGCAGCTGCTGGGACCATTGCCCGTGCCCGTGCCTATGCTGCTGCTGCTGGCGCTGCTGTTTCCTCCAGACTCGATTCCGAACTTACCCGTGCCTGGTGCTACTGTTGGTGCGCCAATACCGCAATCCCTCCACCATAACACTGCATTCCACCAACACGCGACTCTGCACTCGCCCTTGCTGTTCCCGTCGGCCACCACGCACCCCATGTCCACGCCGGCACACAGACCGTCCACCACCGCATACACAAACCCGGGCCCTGGCCTAGGCCCAGGCCCAGGCCCCGCCACCACCTCCTCCACCTCGCACTTGCCCTTCACGTCCATACCGCCACCGCCCGCTCCGATGCAGCCTCCGCTCGGCGGCGTGGGCGTGGCTCTCCCGGGGACTCCCCCAGCCGGCGCATCAAGCATCCCCCTCCTGCACCAAAACCCACTCAACAGCCGCCTGGGCGAGTCCAAGGACGACACGATCAAGAGATTGGAGGACCAGGTGCGCTACCTCTCGTCGGAGCTCTCGTCGCTGCGCACAGACCTGCACCGCAACCACTCATTCTCCCAAATCTACTCAGCATTTTCGGCGTCCACACCGCCCTCCACCTACATCTCGAAGGACGACCTTCAGCGAGAAATCAGCCTTCTCTGCGCCTCGTCGAACAACGTGCTCACGGACTTGACCATCACGTTGAAGGCCGCGTCGGACCGTAAAAACGCCCTCATCAGGGGAACGGACCGCGTGGACGTGATAAGCACGGGGCTCCTCTCCATGGAGGACGCGCGCGAGAGATTGGAGATCTACAGATCCGTCATCTTCAAGCGGTACCCCTTGGTAGACGTGAGCGGCAAGACGGTCGAGGGCATGCAGAACACCGAGCCCTTCCTCTTGAACGCCATCATGTCCGTAACGAACAACCTCTTCACCAAGACGCTGGACATGGACCTCTCGTTGGCGATCGACAACGAAGCCATCCTGTCGATCACGACGGAGATCTTGGTGGCCGGGTCCAAGTCCGAAGAATTGATCCACAGTTTGATCTTGCTCTCGCACTGGTACAACACCCCGGAGCTCTTCAGGCAGAGAAGGTACCACCTCCTCAACGTCTTGTCCGTCACCATGTTGCACGACTTGGGCATAGTGGGGAAGCCCACGTACAACTTCAGCGCCCTGGGCAGCAACGGCGGCAAGGTCACCCGCAGCAAGAAGTACCCCGGCAGCAGCAGCTCTGCTGCCTCCCGATCCGCAACCTCGTCGCAATCTGAACACCTGGCTCCCAAGGGAGAGCTGCCCTACAACATGAGTCCGGAGGAGTTGAAGAGCTACGAGTACAAGAAACTCATCATGATCTTGTACTTCTCCACCGTCAGCATCTGCCTCATCTTGAGGCGGTCCATCTACGTCAAGTGGACCCCCTACGTCGAGGAGTGCTGCACCTTGCTCGAGAACAGCGGGGTCCAGGCGTGGGAGGAGATGGCCTTGTTCCTGCGTTTATGCCACCAGCTAGACAGAATCCACCACATCTTGCATTCGCCCGACAATGTCGTTCCGCAAACGGCTAACGGTAATGGAACCGCTGGCGGTGCCTCTGTGAGCCTCAAGCCTGCGTACTCCACGGGGTTGTCCACAAGCAAGTACGTCACACGCGAGTTCCAGGGCAACTTGAGCCAGATCAAGGACAAGATCCGCCCCACGGACCACCCATTCTTGGCCTACTACTATTCCGTGGAGGCGTACTTGCACGAGCCCATGTTGGCGCACTTGCTCACATCCGCGACTCAGGGCGAGGACGGCGGCTTGCTCTCCATCGGCAGCGTCAAGCTACTGGCTGAGGCCATCCAGGCGATTGCCCGCTGCACGGACTCGTGCCTCAATGCGATTAACCAGTTCATCCTCATGAGCCCTAGTGAAATTGCAACCATCCCGTTGTTCTACAGTTCCAGAATCATCTACACCGCAGGAATGCTTCTCAGGCTCAGATACCTCATACTATCGATGCCGCAGCACATAGAAAAGGACTTGGTGCCGCAAGTAGCCGTGACGATGATTCAGAAATTGAGCTCGCTGATTGAAAGCGCCGCCAACATCTACCCTTCGAACTACTTCTTGAAGAAGATACGGTTGGTGGTGTCGCTTTTCATCCAAACCTACGCCACGCAAGTGCAGGAGTTGTTGGCCCACAACGGAGAGACCCCAGAGAACTTCAGGCCCCCCTTCAGCAAGAGAGAGCAGACGGAAATGTCCCGGTTGTCTGATATCTATCCACCCAACCGTGGCGGTGGCTCTCTCACGCACGAGCTGGGTAAGACCTTCCCCCCACACATCTCCCTCGATGTGTTGTCGTATGCGGCATCTGTCAGAGGATCAAGCACAAGCAATTCACCTCCAAGCTTGAACGGAGGAAGCCCCAGACACCCAACGAGCACACAGTCCCACCAAAAGAATACTGGGCAGCAAGCCTCGACGGGTCAGAATGGAGAGACGGGTAAGGCTTCCACAGCTTTCCCATCGAATGACAAGTCTCAAGGTAGCAATAATAACGGCATCTCTGGTACCAGTGGCGCCAATGGCTACATAGGAGCAACCGGAGTCACCGTGCCTCCGTTTGGCACAGCACCGTCTGGTCTTGGCAATCCTCCGTTACCTGCTAGCAGGCCCAGCTACTTGGGCTCGATACTCAACCCAAGCGTTGCGCAGCCGTATGCTGCAAACGGAAAGAACCATGCCTTCCCAAAGCAAGGGTTTGCGCAGGACGGCTACCAACTGGATATGTTGCAAAACTTGGCCAATGCCAACCAGTTGGAAACTTCGTACATGGCTTTGAACGACGAGTTCTGGACCGATATCTTGCTTAGAACCGACTCGGAGAAGATCAACTTCTCCAACGGGATGGGCAATCAGATCTACGAGGAGCCATTTTACATGTGAGCGTGGATGTTGGGTAGTAAAATGGGCTTATAAGCATGGACATTACTGTATTATTTACATTCTGGTATAGCATATCTATTACAAGAACTTTATTTATCTTAATTCTCAATTTGTAGCTCCGCTTGCGCCTGCCTGATGGGGACGACTGCGTCGAGCCTGGCTCTCTTCGGGAGAGTTGTAGGGTAGGCTCCACTGTATCATTTATTGTGAAGAGAGTTGGGGAACTCTCATCTATAAGTGTTCACAAATGGAACCAGAGCTAGAAAATCCAATCTCAGCCCCTAGGTTTTTTTAATTGAACACTATGAGGCTTTACGGGACTATCGTGTTGGTAAAGCGCTTCAACGTTTTGGGTGGGCACGAAGTAGGCAGCAAATGAACTTTTTGCAATTGCTCGTATTTTTGCAGCAGTAGTCAAGCGATGCGCATGAAAATGCTGCTCGTGTTACCAAGTGCGGCTGAAACATTGTGGCACCCAAATGCATGCTATGACACCTCCGTTTGAGCCAAGAAGATGTGCTCCCACTAACTATTAACCTAGATGTAAGCTGCTGGCTTTAAGCTGTCAGCAGTTTGATTCTCCATTCAGCAATTCGACTTGTGGTACTAGCTTTGTGTTGCTAGCTGCATTAGTGAATGCCTACTAATTGCTTAGCAACTGAGTGGAATTTGCATCCAAAATTCTACGTTAATGTCTCAAACTACGGAAAATAGTGCATGCGTAGGCATTGCGTAGCAGCATAAAGCAACTCGAGCCCAACTCTTCAGCTTAGGCTACTCATTATTCATACACTGGTAAAGTTCGTGGAAAAATGATCATAAAGCTGTTGTCATCAATGTATGACTGTGGAAGAGGATATTTCTCTTCCCGCACCATGACTTTTCGCATCGTGGTGTGAATGAAGAGAATCAAGCGGCAAGTTAGAGCCTAGGTATGAACTGCGAGAAGAAAGTGGATATTTTGCTTCCAGTACCATGAAGTTCGCATCTTGGCGAGAATCAAGCTGTTACTTAGTACCTAGGTATGAACTCTGAGGCGAAAGTCGATATTTTGCTTCTCTTTCCACTAATTTACACATTTTGAAGAGTTCGCATCTTCATGAGAATTAACCTGTCACTGAGTACCTAGTTATCAACTCTGAGGTGAAAGTCCATATTTTACATCTCGCTACAATACTTTTCGCATTTTGAAGAGTTCGCATCGTGGTGAGTATTAACCTGTCACTGAGTACCTAGGTATGAACTGTAAGGCGAAAGTCGATATTTTGCTTCTAGCTCCACAACTTTTCACATCTTGGCTCCGGCTGTTACTTAGCACCTAGGTATGAACTACGAGGCGAATATCGATATTTTGCTTCCTAAACGATGACTTTCGCATCTTGGCGAGAATCGTGTCAAGCTTCTATGCATTGCCCGGAAGCAGAGTTGATTTCGCATTTGAAACCTCTTGCATAGGCTGCCTATAATTAATACACTGGCAGAGTTCGCGATTTGCACGGGAAGTGAATATATAGTGAGAAACCTATGGGGCAAGGCTTGAACTAATACAATGCGCACGAGAATTGATTCAGTGTTAAGAATAGTTGCTGCCCATTCGCAGCCATTTTGCAGCCAACGCGCAACGAAAATGATGCATAGCAAGCTACTGGTCGTGAGGTACATGTGAATCTCCACTCAGTCGAACTTGGCTCGTTATCTCTCAGGAGATAGCTACACCGTCTACCATTTTTAATACTCTATCGAGGCTGATAGTTCAATATATTCAAAAACTATATAATTCCCAAAGAATAGTCAAATTAGGAAAGACTACCATGGAAGCTCGGAACCATCATAACTAATAAACTTACCGTTTGATTCCTTGTTTAAGCCATCCAATACCTCAATTTGCTTGATGGCGCTTTCCTGAGTGGTTATTAGCGCCGCTGTGAGAGCGGCGACAGCCTTCTCATCCGAAATGTTTGCAATACCTTGGTTACCCATGTCACTTCCAACTACACCGGGGTGAAGGGCAATAACAGTGAATCCTTCAGGCTCCAATTCATAACTGATTTCCTTGACACTGTAGTTGAGTGCAGCTTTAGACTGACCGTATGCAGAAGAGCTGAATGGGAAAAATCTTCCAATGGAGCCTGCTAAACTGGAAACGAACACAATCTGTTTAGTATCCCTCTTTGTTAAATAGGGAAGTAAAACCTTGTAAACTAATATTGGTCCCAAAACGTTAGTTTTGTAATGATCCAACCATACTTTTGTTGGAGCATCCTTGACGGTGTAGTAAGAGTTTGCAATGGCAGCATTGGAAATGAACACATCAATGCCTTCAGGTGCAGCCTTCTTCAACTGTGAGTCTAAGCCGTCGATACTCTCTTCAGAGCTAACATCGAGCTTAACAATTTCAATGTTCTTGGTGATCTTTTGCAACTCGAGGAGATCTGTGGACTTCTCGATATTACGAGTAGTTACAACAACTTTAGTATCCGACCTCTTAGATAATTCCTTAACAATATCAAAACCAATACCACGGTTTCCACCAGTAATGAAATAAACCTTAGTCATTCTGTGCTGAAATAGTATATCTTTTTGTTCTCTTTCTGTTTGTGTATTGGAAATCTAATCGATTAAGTTGATGTAGAGCTGTAAATTCTACCCGTCGCAATTAGACCAACCGGGTGCATATTTATAGCTTTGGTTCTCCCAGAAGCATGCTTGTGCAAAATTGATGAAACAGCACTATTAGAAATTTCAAGTTATATTCTAGCTGACTAAAACCCTGTTTCACAAGAGTGTTTATGTAGCCGCCCGTATCGAAAAACACCCAATGCTTGGAACATTAGTAAGACTGTTTTTTCGGTCTTGCCTGTTTTGGAAGCCAGGGTCTGCGACTCTTTCCCCATTTGAATGTCTGCAGCAACCGAGCTGTGTTGATTATGTACGTTGCAAACTCTTGGCTCCATGTCGAAGGGTAGTAGTTTCATGGAGCTTTGGAGAGGAGTTATCGGGACTTTGGGGATACAAAACCTGTTTTAGAGACGATGGATAGTGTTATTGGAAGTCATGCAAAGACGTTTTCTTACAAACACAGAGTGAGGCATAAAAGAGGCAATTGCAACTTCGAATCTTGTGATAGACAATTCACAAAAGACGTATTGGCTATCTCTTCTTTGCTCTCGAATGGAGATATGACACTTCACCCTTGAGGGAGCTGCCATTGATAGAGTGGTTGCAGCGCCAAACAAAAAAGTCAAAAGTGCAGCCACCTCTGTATGCGTGGTGCAGTATGCAGGGCAGTATGGAAATCGCAGGCTCCATACAAAAAGCTCCCACACCTGTCACTTCCTAGCAGGCTCCGGCTCCTTCTGCTCTAATAGCTTTGAATTGCTGCCTCCGTGTTCAAGATGGCAAAGAAACCTGAACCTGCAGCAGCATCTGATGGTGCAAATCGCTCACCGAAAGAGCCCAAAGGGGCGGACGACAGGTTCGGCCTCATCGACTTGTTGAGGGTTTTGGCGGGGATACTCTTCTTCAATGCCGTGCTCTCCTACTGGTTCACCTCGTCTACCACGTGGGGGTACGAGGGTAGGTGGAAGGACTTCAAGTACTTGAAGTTCAAGCTCTACAACGGGAACCAATTCCTCACCCTCACAGACGAAGAATTGTCCCTCTACAATGGGACCGACGCGAGCCTCCCCATCTACATAGCCATTCTCGGGAAGGTGTACGACGTGAGCAACTCGAGAAAGACATACGGACCCGGAGGGAGCTACCACTTCTTCTCTGGCCGCGACGGCGCCCGTGCCTTTGTCACCGGGTGCTTCAACAAGCCCGACGAGTTCACGCACGACTTGCGGGGCTTGGACCAGGAGGAGGCGATGGCTGACATCAAGGAGTGGCAGGTGTTCTACGAGAATAGCATACGGTACTGGTATGTGGGCGAAGTTGTCCACGAGGAGATCACAGGCGATCCGCCCAGTTACTGCCAGGGCATGAAGTTCCCAGCGGCGCACCAGTAGCTAACCGAAGGACAGAGCAGTGCTACAGCACGGCAGTAGTAAGTAGTATTCTATTCGTATATATATTAATAAATTTACACACAGTCATCCCTTGTGGCATCCCTAGCGGCACCCTTGCTTCCTCATTTGTGTTGCGCGGCGGCGGTGTCCAAGCTTCTTTGTAACACGGCAATCAAGTCCTCCTTGTTCTCCAACCCAATGCTTATTCTGATCAAGTTTCTGTCGATATCCCACTCTGCGATCTCGTCCAACTCCTGGTAGTGGGCCAAGATGGCGTAGGGGCACGCCAAGGTGAAGTTTGTTCCCAAGGAGGGCCCCTTGTGGATGTTTGCGGCGTTGAAGAAACACACGGCGTCGTCTGGGTCGTGGAAGAGGAACGACATGAGCCCACCGTATCCGCCCGAGGCAGTCTTGATGGCGTCGTAGTGGCGCTTGGACTCGGAGGAGCTGGGGAAGTACACCTTGGAGATCAACGGACTGTTCTGCAAGAGCTCGACCGCAGCCAAGGCGGTGTCGTTGATCTTGGCCGATCTGGCGGCAAAGTCCCTCGAGTTTCTCTCCAAGTACAACGCGTCCTCGGCCCAGAAACAGTCCTCGTACTCCTCGTCGAAGTACGTCTTGAGCCTGTCGTAGAAGGGCGAGTATGGGTTGAGAATGATCGAGCCCCCCATGACGTTGGAGTCACCGGAGAACACCTTGGTGAGCGACGAGGCCACTATGTCTGCGAAGGGCAACACGTGGATATTCAAGAAGTTCCCCACGGTCTCGTCCACCACAACGGCAAACCCAAACTTGTCCGCAAGCTTCCTGATTCTGGGCAAGTCCGGGGTCTTCAAGAGCGGGTTCGAAGGACACTCGCAGAAAAGCGCCATGATGTCGATTTTGCCCGCGGTCAAGTCCCGCTCGAGCTCGTCCAACGACTTGTCGTCGCCGAACCCCAAGAAGTGGACACCGGGCCCGAACTTTCTCAATATGTTTAGCGTGTCGACGTAGGGGAAGCCAAAGCACACGGACTTTTTGGGCTCCGAGATGCTCAAGAGCGCCTGGTGCGCGTTGAAAATCGACGCCATCCCAGTGGGGTATAAGTACACGTCGGTCTCGCTCAAGTGCTTGCCTCTGGTGGCCTTCTCCATCTCCTCCTCCTGGTTGTGCGACTTGTCGGCCTTACCGGAGATTCTTCTTCTCAAGGCGACCTTGGCCTGGTCTGCGAACTTGAGGTCCAACACCCTCCCGTACTTCTGCTCGATGAAGGCTTGCGACTCCTTGTCGTTCTCGGAAGCGCCTCCCGAGGTCTCCGGGTTGTTCTTGGCGATCGAGGGCAGTCTCAGCTGGATGGCCTTGGCCTGTAGCTCTGCCTTGAGGCTCGAGTTCTTGCGGCTCTCCTCCACGGCCTGCTGCACGCTCTTCACGGTCGCGTGCGGCAAGGATCCCTGCTGCTGGGCCAGCAGCAGCTGCTGCTCGGACTGCTCCGGATCAATGAGTTCCTTCAAGAGGTACTCCAGCATTCTCGACGAGATCCCTTCTCCCAGGTGCTGCCAGTAGTTCTTTGCGAGCGGGAACTCGGCCGCGGGGAAGAAGGCCACTCCGATGTTTGCTTCAGTGACCGTCGATCTCTCTTCGTCGTTGGCGGGGGCCCTCGTGCTCAACTGAAGCACACGCACGAGCGGCTTGGTCTCGGACTTCTCCCTGATGAACTCTCTACAGCGCTTGGCAACGTTGTATGTCGGGAAGATCATACACCGCTCGCCGTCACGGCCATATTTGGCTTCAATACCCTTTGCGAGTTGCTGGATAATGGAGTGGATGAAGAACCGAGGGTAGCCTGACGTCATCTTGGATACCACCCAGTCTTCGCCTTCTTCGTAGCCCACAGTGGCCTCCCACGTAGGGAGCGTCACGGAGACGGCGTGCGGAGTGTTTTCGGGGATCGGAACACCAATTTCTTGCGATGGCATGGTGTTTAGTGTAACGAACTGTGCTTTCTATGGGGAAGAAGGGCTGTCAAGTTTTCAAAATCAGGCTGGACGCTTTTTTCTGTGAGTCTTACATCGACGTTGTGCGGGTGCACGGGTTAATGTTGTGATGCCGATCCGCGATACCGGCGCGAGTCAAGCGGGGGAAGCTGCATCGGGGAAGTTTCGCAATCGCTGCCGCCCGTTGTGCGGTGGGTAGGGAGGGAGAGGAGCAGTGAAGTGGGGGGTCGGAGTAAGTAGTGGGTGGGCAGTGGCAACATAGGCGATGTTGGTGGGGAGTTATTGTTGTGCGTAGCAACAGTGACGATGGGGTATCAGGGTACTACAGTGCTGGAGAATTTACGGCCCTTTGTCACCCTCAGCACAGGGTCTTGCCCAGGGTTTTTTCTTTTCGAAGTGTGTCCCAAAATGGAATTTAAGGGCCGCTACCTTCCTGCACATCGATTTTCCACTCGGCCTAACTTTGAGTTTGCAATCACCAAAGAGTACTGCCCCTACTACGGCCACTAACTAACTACTTTCTTTGTGCATTTAAGGCTATTATACTTTTATCGTTTATTTAAGGTTAATACGTTTGTTTAAAAAGGTCGCCATTTATTTCAGCTAGTTTCGATTTTTTACTTTACTAAATTTTTTTAATTAATATACATGATTTCTATATATGCTAAGATTTAATGCAGTTAACTGCACCCTCCTTGAGGCGAGCAATGTCGGCAGCAGAGGAGACGTTTCCGTTTCCATTTCCATTTGTGGATGCAGTTGGTGCCTTAACGGCTGGGGCAGGTGCAGCAGCAGCAGTTGCAGCAGTGGCTCCAGCACGATTATGTTGCATATGAGATTGAACAAGGTGTCCAGCAGCTAAAGCAGAACAAAGCGATAATTCCGCAGCCAATACAGCAGATGCAACGATTCTTGCCAAGTTTCTAGCGTTTTCACCTGGGTTGGTTGGATGTGGACCTCTAACACCTAACAATTCGAGCATAGCTCCTTGTGGTTCCAAAATAGTACCACCACCAATTGTACCAACTTCGATCGAAGGCATAGAAACAGAGATTTGTAAATCCCCATCGATGTTGTTCATTAACGTGATACAGTTAGAGGATTCGACATTTTGAGCTGGATCTTGACCACAGGCTAAGTAAACAGCAGTAACCAAGTTAGCAGCATGGGCATTGAAACCACCAACGGAACCAGCCATGGCTGAACCAATCAAGTTCTTGGAGGTGTTCAATTCAACCAATGCAGCAACGTCGGACTTCAATACCTTTCTGACAACTTCGGCAGGAATTCTAGCTTCAGCAACAACAGACTTACCTCTACCTTCAATCCAATTGATGGCAGCGGCCTTCTTGTCGGTACAGTAGTTACCAGAGACGGAAATAACATCCATATCTGGCCAGCCACATTCTTCAACCATGAATTTCAACGAGTATTCAACACCCTTGGAAATCATGTTCATACCCATGGCGTCACCAGTAGTGGTACGGAAACGGATGAACAATAAAGTACCGGCCATTGCAGTCTTAATGTGCTGTAATCTAGCGAATCTGGAAGTAGAATTGAATGCCTTTTTGATAGTCTTTTGACCTTCCTCGGAGTCCAACCAAATCTTGGCGGCACCGGCTCTGGCTAAAGTTGGGAAACGAACACATGGACCTCTGGTCATACCATCTTGAGTCAAGACGGTTTCAACACCGCCACCAGCGTTGATGGCCTTACAACCTCTCATGGTGGAAGCAACCAAACAACCTTCAGTAGTGGCCATTGGAATGTGGATTGGTTGGCCATCGATCATCAATGGACCAGCAATACCGACTGGCAATGGCATGTATCCAATAACATTTTCACAGCAGGCACCATAAACACGGTCATAATCGTAATTCAAGTATGGTAAACGGGAGGAATCCAAGACAGGTGCATTGGCCAACTTAGCCACGGCCTTTCTACGAACGGCAACAGCTCTGGTGTTGTCAGCCAATTGCTTTTCTAATGCGTAAAGTGGGAGTTTTCCTGCAACAACAAGAGAGGAAACCTCGGTATCTGAAAGAGAAGTTAACTTTCCGCTCTTCATGGTTTCTATACATTCTTCAAGTGGACGAGGGGTAGCACCGGAGACAGATCCGTTTCTGGCTGAGACAACTGCGGTATTAACTTGTTGAGATGGGGCAGAGGCACGAGGAGCAGATGGTGCAGCGGCCTTTTCCTTGGTGGAAACAGCCACTGGAGTGGTTTCCTTTTGTTCTTCTCTGGCTGCTCTTTCGATCAACTTTCTAGTTGTGGTGGCTTGGTGTCTGGCTGCGTTCAAGAAGTATGCGTTAATGGAAATACTGATAGCAAAACCGAACAATAAGCACTTGGAAATCAACTTGTCTCTGATGGCAGAACTGACCTTTTCTAACGCTAAGAGAATGCTGTCTTCAGCTTCAACTAAGAAGCCCACAGGCATGTAGATTCTGGGCGTGATTAAGGTGACAATGGTACCGTTGATTGAGTCTATTGGGATGTGCTTTGCGGTGGACTTGGACAAGATAATGTTGCTAAACTGGGTAGTGAACAACTTGTAGGAGTCGTTCGAGACCCAGGAGCCACCTCCAACCAAGAGGAGCTGCAAACCAATGAAGATGGCTACCATGGCGGTCTTGAAGGAGATGACGCTGCCTCCGATAGAGCTTGGAGCATCTTGAGGGAACTCAATGGCGGAACTCTGAAGGGCAACATTGGTAGCAACCAAAGATGAGATCCCTTCCTCTTCCAAGGCTTCCTTCAAATCTTCAGTTCTTCTGGCTCTGTTGATTTCAACCTTCAAGGCCAAGATGGCCAGGTAGAAAGTGTACACCAACAACAAGTCGAAGGCCAAGATCAAGGCGGAAAGAGTGCAGAAGTTGGCCAATCCGTTCAACTGAGGCACGTAGAAGGAGCACGCAAGCAAGGCACCGATAGCAACCAAGTTGTCTCTCAACAAACTTACAGTGTGGGAGGCAATGGCCTTGCTGACGATCTTCTTGGCGTCGTACAGGGCTAAGATCGACAGGTTTTGCGTGACCACAGAGGCAATCAGCACCTTGTGCTTGAAACCGATGATGGCGACGAGGAATGGGATTCCCTCGGTCAACAGGAGCATGGACACCTTCATGTCGAACACTCTGGTGGTGGTGACAAGGGCGAACAAGAAGGCGAAAGTGGACGAGGTCAAGGTGGAGAAGGCCAACCAGAAGTTGGAGCCGAACTTTCTCATGTCGAAAAACACCTTGATGAGGGTGTACCACATGGCCAAGTAGGCCAAGGTGATCAAGGCAATGTCGAAGTTTTCAGCCTTGCTGATGGACTCCTGCACGTTGTCGAAGCCGTACTTCAAGTACTCGTAGTACTTGGTGATTCTGTTGTGGTGTCTGGCCTTCCAGACAGAGCCATCGGCGGCGCTGGTGACCTTGTCGATTTCCTGGAACTTGACGTCGATTTCGTCGCCCTTGATCACCAAGATTCTCTCGTTGTCGTTGGTGCTTCTGAAGGTGTCGGGGACCTCGGGGATGGGGTGGTTGTGGGTTCTCTTGAATCTCAATGGCGCTATGGTGTAGTGGGTTGCGTCTGCGTAGGCGCCGCTGGCGACTTCCTCAGCAGAAACAGGGAACCATTCGTTGAAGTTTTGCTTCAGCGACGGTGGGTGGTAGTATGTCAACGACTGGTCTATGCGGAAAAACTCAGGCACGTATTCGTCCACCACTGACAAGTATGCTATGGAGGCAAGCAACGCAGTTACTAAGATTGTGTGAATAGGACGGTGTGCAGACGCACTGGCTAAGGCGGTCGTGCCCTTTTTGACCCATTTAATCATCTTGCTAGAGGAGGCAGGCGGTTAGTATAGAGATCGGGTGAAGGGGGGCGTGAGGCGTCTGAGATGGAGTCTGGCAGGCTGTTGTGCGGTGGGCGTAGTGTCGTCGTCAAGATGGCTGTTGCAGCCTCAAAGTGTCGAAAATACGCGTGGGAAAATTTTTTGTTGGCCCGCTGTAGGCGATTCTCTCCACTTTGGTGTGTGGTTGTGTCAGAAATCTGAGTGCGCCGCAGTTAGACGGGGCAGGCTGGAGGAGGAGCCTAGCCGTCAGGGCAGAGTGCGATGCGACGGCTTGTGAGACTCGGAAGCGAGTGGTACGGAGGAGGTGGCGCACGGGCTCGGTGTGACAGTGGTGGATCCGCAAGCGGTGGGTGGCGTGGCGGCGGCTGAAGGGCGCTCGTTTCCTGCTAGCCTCGTGGTGTCAAGCATCGCTAAAGATTTCTCGAAGTTTTTTTTTTTTTCAGCGATTTGGGGCGTAAGTAGTCCGACGTTTTGCGGGTACTACGCCCACTAGGTCGCCCCTTTTCCGTGATTTCTGGGGCCAGGAAGGTCCTGGCACATCCGGAGCTGCGGGCTCTATGCTCAATTACGCTCTAAAAGGTGCTGTCATACTTACTTATACGGGCTCTCGTCTAGTGTCAATAGGGTTTCGGGTTTGTAAGAGAAAGCCAATTTCAAAAATTTTTTTTTTTTTTTACTAACGCGAAGTCGCGAGTGGAGCTGTAGGATTTTCCTCTTGTTTTTAGGCGTGTCGATCAACATGCAGGGCGGTACGAGGGTTGGTTTTTCGCTATACGAGATGGAGAGGTTGCAAACAGTGGCAGAGAGGTTGCGGGATGACAAATATTTATACGGAGGCTGCTGATAGGGCTGTACGAGGAGCGAGGCTGCAATTTAGATAAGGTTTGTACATGCTATTGTGGGACTGGGAACAATGAATGACTGGCTCGCTGGATGACTGAAAGAGGCTATATATGTTGAGGAGGGTTGGTGGGTGGGTGGAGTTGGGTTTGTACGATGGTATACGAGCGCAGGCAGAGAGCAAGTGAGAGTGGGCACACTGTCGTCTCAGTGCTGTCCAATTTTTGCACCGGGGGTGTGTATGTCAGTGCGTTGGTGATCTTGCCCGCTTGCACGAATGTCTCCGTGCTGGCTGTGCTGGAATCCGGGGTAGCTCTGGTTCGAATCGGGTATAATATAATGTGATCCTTTGTGCCTCAATCGCTGAATCGGAATTTACCCAAATTCTTCCACATCGGAGCTAATAGCTTAATTTCTTAGCATTTTTCAGATTGTTCGTCGTATATTTTTTCATTCTTCACTGGACCTGTATTGTTGCTACTTCTTGGAGACGTTTAAGCCGTCACACTTTTCGTTATTGTTTTCTACGTAGGCTACACTGTGAGACGCAATCGAATAGTTCCGTTTATGTAATTTAACTACAAGCAGCGATTGGTGTGACACATGCATGTGAGCACTCACCACAGCAAAAAATTTCAGGCATTGGGTGACGCCTTCGAACAACCAGTAAGTGAATCTCGATTCCAGGATTACACGGTCCATCCAAGCATCTACACATCATTGATTATTGTATAACTGGCACTTGATGGTTTGCTGCGCCATTGCGATATACGACAAGCTGCAATGCATATGTAGGCACCGAAAAGCAAAATAGGAAACGCAGGGCAGCACTTGAAGTCGACTTGCACGGAGTACCAGCACACGGAGTGCCAGTGGGATTAGCCAGTCAAGACTCAGGCGATAGAGCTGTAGTTCATGATTCTGCCACTTTCCATTCCCCACTACTATTTCAATTGGCCCAGGATCGCATGTTCCTCATCGTTTTATTACCCAAAATGCATTTCTTGGCTGCAAACTAATTTATCTACATTTTTTTTTTTCGATTTATAAACTTACATTGCATTGATATCTACCTAGTTAACAAACAGTGGTATATTTCTATAAAATAATGTACAAAATCTCAATCATAACTTTGAGGGTCTTCTCTCGCTTTATAACTTTTCCTCCTTCTTGGTTTCCAAGTACTTTTTCTTGTTTTCCTTTCTGACGTCCAAGTTACCACCCAATTCGTCGATCATATCAACAGTGACACCGCCAGAGATGAGGGACTTCCAACTCTTGAGGTTTTCAAAACCATTTTGAGCGTACAGGTAGTCAGTGAAGGCTTGTCTGATGCTCTTCTCGGAGCTACCAACGAAAGGACCGTGCTGGACAATTTCTTGGTCGAAAACCTCACCTCCAATCAAAACCAACTCAACGTCATCAGTTCCCTCGTTCTTGGCTTCAATTTGGTCACCGTCTCTGTTAAAGAAGACGTTGTGGAATTGCGGAACAACAGTGGTGCCATTGACAACAGTCTTCTCACCCTTTAAGACGTATAAGAAGAAGTTGTAGTCTTCAGGCACATTTTGAGTGTAAACACCGCCTGGCTTGATGGTAACATGGTAGTATTGGACTGGGGTGTATGCTAAGTCACGGAGCAGCTTAACACCATAGGATTCACCGGAGATGACCTTAACTGTAACCTTACCATCGTCTTCAACAACCACAGGGATCTCGTATTCTCTCAAATCTCTGTATCTAGGCTTGGTGAGCCTTAATTCTTCAGGTAAGTCGACCCACAATTGCATACCTTCCACAAGTGTGGTCTGATCACCGTCTACATTGACGGGCATTTCAGAGTGGACAATTCCCTTACCAGCAGTCATAAATTGCAAGTCACCAGGATAGAGGATACCCTTCGAGCCAGTGAAATCTTCGTGAGCAATTGCTCCCTTGATAACGTAGGTGATGGTTTCCTGGCCTCTGTGAGGATGCTCAGGAAAACCAGCCTTTGGACTAACCTTGAAATGGTCGAGCATCAAAAATGGCTTGAAGTTTCTTTGAGAGTAGGTACCAATTGACCTTCTAACTCTAGCACCGACACCTTCTGCCTGTTCAAAGGCACTGAGGACTTGTTGAGCTGTTCTTTTACCCATTTGTTGCTGTATTAAATTTATTTGTTTGCTTTGCGTGTACTTGTTTCTTGTTTAAGAATGTGTATACTGATGAATAAAAAAAAAAAATGAAAATACTCAGAATCTAGGATCCATCACTTCCTTTTATATTCGAAGGTTTGAGGCCAAGAAGTTGCTAGCTCTTTCTAGAAGAGGTACCAAGAAGGATTAGTGACCCCACAACTCAATTACTGATTAGCTCCAATTTCTTGGAACCAATTATTAAAGTCTTAGTAAATTTGTAAAATATGATTAATTCGGGATGCAGGAGAATCGTTTTCGTGATGGTGCGGCTGACATATGCGGGAAAATAAGCTTTTGATTAGTCAAGGGTTGCAGGCTCGGTAAGCGAGCCGTTTTGTATCCGGGGGTGTCTGCTGGGATCGGATAATCCGATTTTAAAGTGCTACACAGTGGTACTGGTGAGGCACTGGTAGGCACTGTAGTCTATGGGCCTTTTTACATGAGAATTTGCTACATTTCCGAAAGTGGTATGAGTTGCTACAGCGAGTGTAAATTATTTGTAATCTAGTTTTCGCACAACAAAAGCATAATACTTATGGGTGCAAAATGCTAAAAAAGGTGAGCAAGGAATATAGGCTCCGGTGTTATTGGTGCAAAGACCGGGCTGATCAGACTTACGTAAGGATCTAGATGCACGAGATCATTATTAACTTCTTACATAAAAATACTCATTCGTTCAATATACTTCATTTTTTAGGATAACATATAAATTGCTATACACTACTTACCAAATCTATAACCTGCCACATCTTTTCTAGGCTGTCTTACAACTCATCGTTGACAGCAATGCTTTGCTGCTTTTTAGCTTCCAAGAACTTTCTTTCGTCCTCTTTTCTCTTCTCAGGACTGCCTCCCAAGATTTCTATCATATCCTTGGTGACACCACCAGAGATAAGCGAGTCCCAGGTTCTGAGGTTTTCAAACCCGTTTTTAGCGTACTGGTAGTCGGAAAAGGCCTGTCTTAATGCTGCCTCAGAGTCACCAACAAATGGCCCGTACTGGACGGTCTTTTGATCCAACACTTTGCCTCCTATCAACACCAATCCAGCATCTTCCGTACCCCTGTTCTCTACAACAACCTCATCCCCGTCTCTGTTGAATAAAACGTTGTGGAATTGAGGCACCTCGATGTCATCGTTCACCACAACGTCTCCTTTCAAGACATACAAGAAGAAGTTAAAGTCGGTTGTGACCTTTTGCTTGTAGGTTCCGTTAGGTTTGATGGTTGCGGCATAGTATTCAACCGGCGTGTATGCCAAGTCTTGGGCCAGCTTGACACCGTACGCCTCACCGGAGATGACCTTGACTTCCACCTTGCCTTCGTCCTCTACAACCACGGGGATTTCGTAGTTTCTCAAATCTCTGTATCTTGGCTCGGTGAATCTCAACTTTTGGGGCAAATCTACCCACAACTGCATGCCTTCAATCATTTGCTCCGTGTTCCCGTCCAAGTTGACGGGCATTTCCGAGTGAACCACACCTCTGCCTGCAGTCATAAACTGCAAGTCACCAGGTAAAAGTATACCCTTGGACCCGGTGAAGTCCTCGTGTGCAACTGCACCCTCGATCAAGTAGGTGATGGTTTCCTGACCTCTATGTGGATGCTGAGGGAATCCAGCGGTGGCCTTGGACTTGAAATGGTCAAGCATCAAAAAAGGGTTGAAGTGGTAGTGGGCTCTGCCACCAATGGATCTTCTGACTCTGGCACCGTCACCTTCGGCTTGCTCGATCGCCTTGATGACTTTCAAAGCTGTTCTCTTTCCCATCTTGCTTATTGCGTTTATCGTGTTAATTTCGGTGAAGTCTTCTGCGTACGTAATGACTACAAATAGAGAAATCCAAATAAATAACTTGAAAATTCCTACAGTCATACAACTAAAACAAAAAAATTAGATTTTTATATATACATGTACAGGACAAGATGTATGTATTCGATTGTCACCGATAACTAATCCAAGGATATTAAAGCCGTCAAATATAAAGGTTGGCGCCGACTGTCGCAAACCGGCAGTTTTCATTACCTAAATCTTAGTAACTTTTATGTGATTATGACTAAGATTATATGCCGGAAAAACGTAATCAAAATTTCTTGCTGCAGTGTCTGCGGCTCGATGCTGAAGGGTCGAGAAGTGCTGCAGAAAGATCTGGTGGAGATGATCTTGTGCGCTGGGGCCACCTGGGGTGTGTTGCACTCCTCCCCATAGGGGAGCCAAGCTCGATGCAGTCGCCCTCGCCGGGTAGGCGTGTAGCGTGCACCAAGAAAGAAATAAGTAAGCTTACACGTGTTGCAGTGGGTTAATTTCGAAAACATTCTATTATTTTGAGGTTCACTTCTATAGATTGAAAAATGGTGCAGCTGGGTAGTTACACACTACGACGCTTGTTTCTTCAACTCTAAATACTTTCTCTTCTCCTCATTTCTCTTTTCCATGTTCCCTCCTAATTCGTCAATCATGTCAAGTGTTACTCCGTTGGAAATCTTTGATTTCCATGTTCTAAGCTTTTCGAACCCGTTCGATGCAGAGTAGAAGTCTTCAAAGGCTTGGTTGATCTCCTCGTCGCTTCCCAAAACGAACGGACCGCCCTGCACAGTCTTCTGATCCAAGACTAAACCGCCAACCAAAATAAACTCAACTGTGTCTTCGCCTTCATTCTTGACTTCAATTTCCTCTCCGTCTCTGTTGAAGAAAATATTGTGGAACTCTGGGGCGGGCACGTTGCCATTGATCACACCGTGCTTACCCTTAATCACATACAAGAAGTAGTTGTAGTCATTCAGAACCTTTTGGGTGTAGACACCGCCTTGCTCCAAAGTGACATAGTAGAAATGCATTGGGGTGTATGCCAAGTCTCTGACCAGCTCCACTCCTGCGAATTCGCCGGAAATCACCTTCACTCTAACCTTTCCGTCTTGCTCCACCACCTCGGGAATCTCGTATTCCCGCAAATCTCTGTACCTTGGCTTGGTGAATCTTAATTTTTCAGGCAAGTCGACCCACAACTGCAATCCTTCCACGACGGTGTTCTGGTCTCCGTCCAAGTTCACAGGCATTTCAGAGTGGACTATCCCCTTCCCGGCAGTCATGAACTGCAAGTCACCGGGCAAGAGAATACCCTTCGAGCCGGTGAAATCCTCGTGGGCCATGCACCCTTTGATCAAGTAGGTGATGGTTTCCTGGCCTCTGTGAGGGTGCTTTGGGAAACCGGCCTTGGGGCTCACTTTGAAGTGATCAAAGCCCATGAACGGGTTGAAGTTCTTGTTGTCCAGGACACCAATGGTTCTCTTGACCCTGGCCCCAGCGCCCTCGGATTGCTCCAATGCCTTGTAGACCTTTAAGACTGATCTTTTACTCATATTGCTTAGCTTTGTGTTTTCTAGTGACTCGAATACGCCAACGATACAGATGAGTGCAACAAAAAGCAAGTGTGCTACTCCGCAGGCCATCTATATACTTGGTAGCCCAGGCTGTGCCAGAGGGTCGCAGAACCGCGTGGAATAAATAGCACTGGTGCTACAGCGTGCCCAAGCGCGGCACATTTGTCATCTGTCTCTACAGCCTCCTGCCTTACTGGCAGGCTCCAGAAAATCTCATTACTGAATTTTACTAACGGTCTCCGCCATTAGTACTTTTTAGTAAATGAGATCTCGCGGAAAATAGGAGCAGCCGCATTGTGTGCTTTAGCGAGATTTTCGGGCTGCAACCAGCGGGCAAGATTAGTAGTGATTTAGTCATCGAGCGCAGCGAGCAGAGCACCACGCCAGTGGCCCCCACGGAGTGGAAGTAGCATGCCCCCGGCAGGGCCACCAGTGCCCCCGTCCCAGGCTGTTAGTTCTGGTGGGTCCGTCAGCGGTACAGCCCCACGCTAGTGGCCTCCACGGAGTGGCCCGAGCGGAGCGGGAGCACACGCCCCTCAGGGCCGTCTTCTAGGGGTACTGTGAGTCCCCATGGTCCTGCCGGCGGCACGCTACACGCCTACCCGGCGAGGGCGACTTCGTCGGGCTTTGATCCCTGCGGGAGGCTCTACGGGTGTCTTTACTTTCTCTTATTTTTATTGTACTAACACTAGTTTTCGGTTTAAATAATTACTTTCCTGTAGCCCAGCTTCTCTATTTGATGGAAACTAACTTGATGTCGAAGGTCAACTCGGAGTTGGATGGGATGCCTGGTAAGGCTTGGGAGCCGTAGCCCATCTTGGCTGGGATGACGACTCTTCTCTCACCGCCGACAGCCATGCCGGCAACACCGAGGTCGAATCCCTTGATGCACTCGCCCTTGCCCAAGCCGAAGGTGAATGGCTTGCCAGAGGTGTTCTTGTCAAAGACCTTTCCGTTCTTCAACTTACCGATGTATCTTATGCCGACCTTGTTGCCGGACTTGGCCTGGGGGCCCTTGCCGACCTTTCTGTCTTCGGTGACAACACCGCCCAATAAGGTCTTGGTGGGGTACTTCTTTTCAGCTGGAGCGGCGGCTTCTTCGGCGGCAACGGCGGCGGCGGCTTCCTTCTTGGCTCTTTCCTTCTTTTCCTTCTTGGTTTCCTTCTTTTCGACGAGGGTGGAGCCGGTTGGGCCCTGTTCCAATTCCTTGGTGAACTGGACGGACTTCTTGTCGTCCTTCTTGTCGTCCTTCTTGGCCTTCTTGGACTTTGGAGCGGCGGCGGCAGCGGCTGGTGCTGCTTCTTCTTCGGCGGCTTCTTCGTCGTCTTCGGCGGCTCTCTTCTTGGAGTCCTTCTCGACCAACTCTTCGATCTTGTTCTCAATGTCGGAGGCGTCTTCAAGCTCCTCGAGGTCGTAGAGAAGCTCGTCTTCGTCAGGGGTCATGTCGTATTCGTCGTCTTCTTCGTAGTCTTCCTCGTCGGAGTCCTCGTCGGAGTCGTCGGCGGGGTGCTCGACGTAGTTACCGGAGAGGTGGATTGGGTACGAGCCGGTGACAACAAAGTACACCTCTTCGTCGGGGGTGATGGTGATGTCGAGGGTCTGTTGGAATTGCACCTTGGGGGAAAGCGTGCAGATGACGTACTCGGAGACTTCGTCTTCGATGTCTTCGTCGTCTTCGTCGTCGTCGAGGTCGTCGGCGTCGGCACCGGCTTCTTCGTCGGCATCCTCGTCGTCAGCAGCGTCTTCTTCCTCCTCTTCGTCGTCCAATTCGTCCTCTTCGTCGTCCTCGTCGTCGGAGTCGTCGTTTATGAAGGCATTGCTTCTCTTCAACAATCTCAAAGTGGAAGGCTCGGCCTTGTCGTCAACGGCTTCTGGGTCAACAGCAGCCAAGGTCAATCTGATGGTGACTGGGAAGTCGTCAGCGATGCCTGGGACAGGAGCGAATGGCTTGAGGGCCAAGTTGTAGGTAGCAAGTGGTAATAAAGAGGCCATTTTGTCTTTGTATGTGTTCTACTGAGTGGGAAGCAAGTCTTCTACGAGAAAGCACGGGCCCACTTGTGTGCTGGAAAAAGGAGAAGAAGCTGGGAGGAAGCAGCACCAGCGGTGGGTGCCAGCACGAAGGCGGAGATTCCTGGGAATCTGCGATGAGATGAGCTCGTCACGTGACACCACACAAAATGCATGAAAAAATTAATTAGCGAAAGCAGAGAAAATGGCGCGATGCAGGAGGGCATGGCTCGGTGCGTGGTGGGAGCCGTTGTGGAGGAGAGCCTGGGACCCCTAGGGGAACACGCTGCACGCCTGCCCGGCGATGGCGACTGCGTCGAGCCTGGCTCCCTACGGGAGGACGCCGAGCGAAGCGAGCTGAGCACCACGCTAGTGGCCCCCACGGAGTGGCCCCAGCGATGAAGACATCTTTTTAAGCTTCCCAAGTCACGTGATCAATACTTTATACTAAGAGCACACTGAGCAGCAGCATGGGCGACTAGCTCTCTTTCTGCTGCTCTCGTTTCACTTTTGTCTATCTATCTTTCACTATCAGTTCCGTACTCTAAACTCTGCAACCGCTCTCTACACCGCAGCCTGCACTCCCCTCTCTACACTGCATTTTGTGCACTACTCTCCACACTGCATTCTGCAGTGTCGCTTCGTCTACAACTAGTGTCTCCCAATTCGTTCAAAAATGTATTAAATATACAAAGTTTACAAGTTTAAAACTACCTTTAAAACTTTAATAAGTGTGGTCTGTCACCGCTCTTTAAAGAGAAAGAAGCAGATAAGTATTGCTTTAATAATGGGGTCTTCTTGATTTCAGATAACAAGGAAGCGTCAACAGACTTTTGGTCAGCAACTCTTTCGGCCTTGATTTCCTTCTTTGGAGCAGATTCGTTGAAGAATTCAGCTTCGGACTTCTTGGACTTTGGAGTGGCTTCTCTGGCAAAGTATTCGACGTTGAATTTGGAAACATCAACACCGGAAACGTTGACCTTGGTGGAGGTGGCGATAACGTATCTAGCGTTAACTCTTCTTAATGGAACACCATTGACCTTGAATGGACCAGAGACTAATAAGGTGTTGTCTTCCAAGTTCTTTAAGTAGACAACTCTCTTACCTCTGAATCTACCGGCTAAGAGGATTAAGACGGTACCTGGAACTAAGGAAGCTCTCAATTTTTGTGGACGAGAGGACTTTCTAGTTTGCTTAGCAACTGGGGCGTCTTGAGATGGGTACCACTTTTGAGGCTAGAAGGGGGCTGTTAGTAAGGGAGCGGGTGAAAGAGGAGAGAAGAAGGCAGAGCAGAAGGGAGAGGTGTGAAAGCGGGAATGGTGCGGATTGGGAGGAATTTCTGGGGATCTTGGGGGCGCGGGAGATGATCGCTTGTATAAGCCAGTGAGGGCTACCGCGTGCTTGTTGGTAGGTGTAGTGGAGGAAATGGGCTGGTGGTTGGTGGTGGTGGTAGTAGGCGCCTAGCCAGCATAATCGAGGTCCACGAATCTGAGAGTATCTAGCCAAACCTTCTCGGCTCAGCCGTCCACTCCGCTGGAAACGTTGGTCGATTTCTGCTACAGTCCAGGCTGGTATGGTGCCATAGCCTCATAGGGTGCTGTCGTGGGTTGCTTAGGTGGTAGCCCAGTTGTGTTCTCGCTGGAATGCCGATCATCCAGACATTTTCATGCCGTTCAGATCGCAAGCCGCTAGACCAAACACGCTACTGCTACTATTTCGTTCGTTGTCGATGATCTTGTTGGTGGTATTGTAGTCCATTTATGGCCCCATATATGGAGCCTTTCAACCCTGCTGGTGTTTCTCGATGGCCCACACAATGTTGCATTTATCTTGTTATTCGTGTCCGCTGAACGTCGCTCGCATTCATTCCTATCGTTCTGTCCTTCTTCGTGTTCTGTTAAAGGTATCATCACATACAATTTGACTCATTTTCGATGTATATAGTGCTGTCTAGTAGGATAACAAACACTTCGTGAATTTTTTTTTAGTTTTATTTTTCACCCGCTACCCAAACGCACTCTACCAGGAAAAAAAGAAAATTCCTGGATGGTTGTGACTGGAGTGCGGGTCGTGGATCCGGGCGAAAAGCGAGCAGTCGTCCGTCGCTGAACTGGTCACGGGCGCGTTAGGGCTGTGACCTCGCGCACCGAAAACCAAGCCCAGTCATGTGATGCGAGGCAGGTGATCCATTTTCCCCATTCGGGTGCTGCAACTTGCAGCACCAACCACTGGAGCAGGCAGGGCAACCAAGCACCTGCTGTTCAGGAGAGTGCTCGTGGTCCCGCCGGCGGCACGCGATTCGCCTACCCGGCGAGGGCGACTGAGTCGAGCTCAGCTTCCCTACGGGGAGAAGCAGCACCACGCCAGTGGCCTCCACGGAGTGGCCCCGCGGAGCGGTACCAGAGATCCTACTGTCACCATTGAAACCTAGTGGTCGTCCTCCTTACACCTTTCAACCATCTACATGAGCCTAGCGGACCTCGGCAGCCCCTAGCGGCCTGACAATTCAATTGACAATCTCAAT
This sequence comes from Dujonia boleticola, assembly GCA_029581775.1. Lineage (NCBI taxonomy): Eukaryota > Fungi > Ascomycota > Pichiomycetes > Serinales > Debaryomycetaceae > Dujonia > Dujonia boleticola. Next base: position 787,979 of record JARGRU010000017.1, read on the forward strand.
ATAATAAACAAATACAAATAATACATACAGACGTTATAAGGGAGGCTGCTGCCCCCTTTTTCTCCCAATGGTACAACATGCTTCTTTCTCTTTCATAGTCTTTCCTATTTCGTGATTTTTACTTGGTTTTATTTTTAGTCTTTATTAGTTCCATGTAGGCGAAAACTTCTTAAGTTTGAACGTATCTAACATTAACAGTAATAGTACCTTTACCGACCAGAAGGTGGAGGTCCTCGCTCTTGTTCAAGACGTCGGTCAATGGGACCGTGGCCACACCAACTTCGTTGTTCTTTCCAAAAGTGTGCTTCTCTCTCACCGTGAACACCAAGCTAGCATCGGAAGTCGACTTGAACGGAACTGACTCGTTCCAGTGAAGCTCGCCCTTCTCCAGCTTGCTTGATCTGGTCTTGAGAATATCCTTTTGCTTCTCCTCGCTCTTCAACGAAACCTTAACTTCCAAGTTGCCGGAGCCAAATGATTTACCGGAAATGATGTTAACTCTGCCAGGGATCGAACCGTCCGTGTTACTTCCAACAAAACTAGAGGAGTCTGTGAAACTGGACGAGTTACGCACGTGGCCCGGTCCGTTGTGGTGGAACACGTTTGGTCTCTGTGGTGGTGGCAACAAGTCTGGGTTCACATTTGGAGCTGCGTGCACCGTTGGGGTCTGTCCAGATCTCAACGAGTGCAAATCATTAGCGTACAGAGATGCGGACTTCTTAGGCGACCCGTTGGTGGTTCCATTCTCGGACTTTTCCGTCTGTTCAGTTTGATCAGATTGTTCTGTCTGGCTGCTTTGATTGGTTTGACCGGTTTGACCAGTTTGGCTGGTTTGGTTGGTTTGTCTGCTGGCAAGGTCGGAGAAAGAAGTGTCACCGTTTTCGGTTTCCTTATCTCCGTTTTCTTTAGCGCTTCCGTCTGGATCCTTCTTCTTACTCTTTCCTCTAGATCTGCTCGTCAAACCCTTGATGAAGGAACCACCCTTGTGCACGGTATCGGAAGCAGTACCAATTGTACCACCGACAACGTTACCGGCCACGTCTGCGGCACCTCCAACCATCTTCATTGGAACGGCACCAACGTCCTTCAAATCAATTTGCAAACCACTGGATGAGTTCAACTTAGGTCTGATGTATTCAGGCTTGAAGGTGGCCCTCAAGTTGATTTGACCCTGGGTGTCCAAGTTGGCTCTGAATTGAGTTGACTCGTTTGGATCGATGGTCGATAAGTCGATCACGGCTCTACCCAATAACTCGTCGTCGTGGGTCAAGTCCCAATCGTACACCTCCAAAAGAATAATTTGTCTGGATCTCGATTGCACGGGGAACTCGACAGCCTCGTTCCACACGGGGTCCAAGGTTCTTCTCTTCTTGTCGGTCTTGTAAACTTCAACTCCGTCCAACTTGACGACACAGAGTGGATCAGACTTACCATTGGAGTCGACAGATTGCAAGTTGTCTGCACCAAGCAAGTCCAACTTGATCTTACCCACATCCAAGATGGTGTCCAATGGTGCCAACTTGACTGGCGAAGGAATGAACTCTAATTGCACCTTGACGGTGTTCTTTTGGTTAATCTTGAGCAGGATTGGCTTGTTGTAAGACTTCATCAAGACATCAAGAGTATCGAAACTCTTTTCGAGTAAAATCTCGTTATCGTGGCTGATTTCCACTTTGTTACCCAATCTGAGAATAACCTTGGAGTTGGGCAAATCTCTGATAAAGGACTCGGCCTTGGAGGGTATGTTCAACTTTCTGCCTGCACTCTTTGGAGCGACACCGGCTGGGTAAGCTTGGTCGTCGAACAAAGTGTGGAGGTAAACGTCTGGCTTGTCAAACTGTCCAGAGAGAATGTGCACAACGATATTACCACTTCTATACTTGATCAACTTGTCCAATGGGATTTCAAGCTTAGTTGGCTCTGGAATAACGTCCTGGTTGCCCAACTCGATCCATTCGTACACAGCAGGGTTTTCCTTGAACTTCTCTTCATCCTTGGCGTGTTGCTTTTCTTCCTCCTTCTTTTCATCCTCGCGTAATTGCAAGTACTTGTCCATGTCATTGAGTTGTTCCTTAGTGTAAACTGGGAGTGTGGGGATGAAACTGACACTGTAAGACAAGTAACCGTGCTTCTCACCGTTAAAGATGATAGGCTGCTCCAAGACTTCGTTGCTACCATCGTAGGCAAGGAAGTGGCCATCTGGGGACTTCTTCAAGAAATCGTAAACATTGATGGCACACGAACCCAACTGTCTGTCCTTTCCCTCTGGTTCTTCGTCCATAAGCTGGAGCAAGATATGTTGATGCTCGTTGGCAATGGGGAAGAAGTAGACGGTATTGAAGTGTGGGTCCACCGTGTTGGCAATGGTGGAGGTCTTGGCACGCAAGTTACCGTCCATCAAGCATCTGATGTATGGGTCAACCTTACCAACAGACTCCAAGTTCTTGACATCGGAGGCGTTTCTCAAGTGTACACGTAAGCCACCGATAGAGGCATCGGTGAACGCACCAACCTTGTCGTCCAGCATACCAAGACCCTTCCACTGCGCGGTGATACGGAAGTTTGTAAACTTGTCCGGTTCGTTAACGCTGGTGGAGGGCATTTGGATCCACTGCTGGCCTCTGGAGGTCTCGAAGATTATATCTTGCAAGTTGGAGTCCAACTTACCGACAATTTCGTCGTTGACAGAGTCCTTAACCAAGACTTGCACAGAGGTCTTCGACTGAGCCGTGATGAGGGTCTCGAGGGACTGTTCCCAAGAGGGCTCGTTTGTCAGTCTCAATTGACGACAGGATTTGACCAACTCATTGTTGATGTAGATCTCCGCGTAGGGGTTCAACAAACCGAGCTGGGAGACACTAATGTCCAAGTCTCTGGCCTCGTGCAAGTTCAACTTCAAGATACCAACCTCGATATCGGTCTTCTCCTCCTTGGTACCGTCGTCGAAAACTCTAGGTTCCAAAGCTGGGAACCACTTCAAGTCGAACTCAAGCTTACCAACAACCTTCCCGGACTGGGTGATGTTCTTGACGACACCCATGTGCATTTCCTCTTGCAAGAGCTCGCTCAAGGCGAACTTGACGTTACCAATCAACTGGTCGTCGGGCTTGTCTGGGATCAAATTGTACACGTTGAAGTCGAGCTGGTTACCGTCCAACTGGTTGATCAAGACGTACTTGGTCTCCATGTAGATCGGGTCGCTGATGTTCTTCTTGGTCTTTGTTCTCTCGTCGACCTCGCCGTTGTTGGACACCTTCAATTGCACGTATGGGTTGATGGTCTTGCTGTCTCCGCTGCCAATCACCTTGAGCTTTTCACACTTTCTGACGGTGATGGCGGCGCATCCAATCAGATCGTTGTTGAAGCCCTTGACCAACTCTTCGACGTCTACAACGAACGAGTTGGGCGCGTACAACATGGGTCTCAAGGTACCGTGGATCAAGGACATAACAATCTTGGATAAACCGGGGATGAAACTCATGATATCGATACCCAAGGTATCACCACCGACGGGCTTCAAGGCGTAGTCGATCGTGGGTGGCTCCAAGAACTGCACCTCAACGGTCTTGACGTGCGGGAAGTTCTGCAGCAACTTCAACTTGATGTTCATGCGGCCCTTGAAAGTTTGGTCCTCGACAAGAATGGGGAACTCCTTCAGGATGAACGCCTTACCGATGGTGACCCCGAGGGCCACCTTGGGGTTGATCTTCTTCTTGATCTCGTTCTTGGTCATGTCGTCGGTGTCGTTGGGTGCAAACAGGAACGCCCAGTCCATTTCAATGTGGTCGTGGCCCTTTCTGGCGTAACTCTTGATGGAGTCGACACGGGGCGCCTTGGATCCCAAGGTGAACTCGTTCAAGGTCAACTTTTCAATCCCGTAGCCGGGGGCCAAGTCCTTGAGGATCTCGTTGGTCTGGTAGAGCACTTGCTCGGACAAGGCGGGCATGTAGATGACCCAGAACTTGTCCAAGAACGAGTTCAACCACTCCATGGTCTCCAACTCGTTGTCGAGCCTGTTGGTGGCGTGCACACGGGTCATGTCGTCTCTGATGTTTCTGTTGAACCTACGGATTTCGGACCGGTACACGGACTGCGTGAACAACAAGACGAACCCCAACGACAAGATGCCGCCGCCGACTCTTCCAATGAGCCAGCAGAAGAAGCACGTGCCGAGCATGATGCCCGTGTTCCAGTACCAGTCTCCGTACAAGTGGTCGACAATGTAGGACTCCACGGCCTTCAAGTTCTTCAAGCTCTGCGACTTGTCGGCGATGGTGTCCATGTTCCAGGCACCAATGTTGCGCCAGGAGAAGGTTGTCTGGGATCTGATGGACGTCTTGCGGCCGTCCTTCTGGCCCAACTTGGTCAATTCGTGCTGCTTCTCGTTGTGGGACTTGAAGTCTTCGGGGGTCTTCTTGACACCCTCCACGTTCAGGCCGTCCACTGGCGCATGCACCTTCTTTGCCTTGGCCTCATTCTCCTTGTTTTGCTGGTGCACCTCGGCACGGTTGCTGGCCAGCCCGTTCGGGATGTCCTCGTTGTCGCCGTTGGTTGTGCGCGGGTTATCTTTTTCACTCTAGAAGGGGGTGTGTGTTAGTAGGAGGCAGAAAGAGAGAGAGAGGCGCGACTCTGGGGAAAGGGCCCCAGAGGTGCGAAGATGGTGGCCCCCAGTGGACCCTAGTGGCGTTTGGGTGGGCAGAGGGAGCCTGCGGGTCCCAGAGGGCCTATGGGGCCCCATTCTGGCGCCAAATGGCCCAGACGGCGCAAAAAGGGTGGCGGGCTTACTGGCGACGTGGAGAGGCGGTGTTTTGGACCACATCACTCACACTGCTCCAGCGCACGCGAGCGCGACGGTACGCGGTTGAGGGCGCCGCCAGGGCGCTCCCCGGGGCCATCCATGTGCCCACGGCATACTTACTGAACCCATTGATTATGTTACTAAACGAGGTGGAAGTTGATTGCGTGGAAGAAAGGAGGGGCTGATTTCAGTGTGGGCAGCCTGGCTGGAGCGACGGTTTTGAAGCGCAAGCAAGAGAACGAAAGCCAGAGGGCTACCTGCAGGACCGAAGGATTTATTTGCAGGTTTAAGGGGGACTGGGCAGGTGAAATTTCCAGCAACATGCTGCGCGCCCGGTCATGTGATGCGGATATGCTTTACGAAAGTTAGATAGAGGGGACAGAGAGAATGGTGAGAGGTGGGGAGAGGGGGCCCCCAGAGGCAGGCGGAGGGCAGACGTATGGGCAGCGTGGTGGTTTTGGTGGTGGTTTTGGCGGTGGTGGTGGTGCACGGCATCCTCCAGCCAGCCGCAACACGCTGATACCGCAATCTACAGCAAGCACTTGCCAATAATGGGAGGAGCAGGCAGAGGTTGCTCGTCGCGGTGCTGCTGGGGGCCATGGCTGCTAACCTTCTTTGCATGCGGCGGTGTGTGCAGGACGCTCGTATTGTCACGACGTTAAAAAGCTTAATTGGGCAGCGAAGCTTTTTTGGTAGGGGCAGTGGGCGGCTAGGAGGGCAGTGGCAGTGGGAGGGTAGAAGCTTGACAGACGGAGGGATTGTAGCGAGAGGGCACTTTCTTGGGGCGGCATGGTGGCGCTGGGGTGGTGCTCTCTGGCATAAACGCTGCTTGCTTTTTCTTTAGTGGTGGGCGGATTTATTGTGCTGCCTAGTAAAAGAAGTGCTCTTTTGCGCGCGGTTGTGCGCTGGCGCCCATATAGCGGATTTTGTATGGACAGGTAGGAATAGGGGCAGTAGGGGCCAAATGGCTGCAAATGAGCAGACGGTCTGGCACCTGTAGCGTAGCTTGTAAGCAGCAGCCGCACTCGAGAAGCAGTAGGCAGGCGGTGGAAGCACCAACGTAGAGACCAATCCGCACCATCCTGGACCCTCTCAGAGCCCTCTCAGAGCCCACGAAAGCACCAGGACACTCACTGTGCCAACCGATAAGCTCACCCCATGGCACCCCATGGCACCGCTGGGCACCAGGGACCAGAGCTCCATGACCAGTCACCCTACGTGCGGCTGCACACTGTACCTCCAGCGGCCGGGAGGTGCCTTGACCACCTGTACCGGGCTAGGCTAAGCTGTTCTCTACCCCGTAGGCTACCGCTCCGCTCGGGCCACTCCGTGGAGGCCACTAGCGTGGTGCTCCTCCCCGGAGGGGAGCCAAGCTCGACGCAGTCGCCCTCGCCGGGCAGGCGAGCCGCGTGCCGCCGGCGGGCCCACCAGAACTAACAGCCGGGGAACGGGGGCACTGGTGGCCCTGCCGGGGGCACGCCCATCCACTCCGTGGTGGCCACTGGCGTGGTGCTCAGCTCGCTGCGCCGTCCCCGGCCGCCACACGGACGCAAACTCCCTGTGGGAGTTTCCAGGCTCGACGCAGTCGCTCCCGCCGAGCAGGCGAGCCCCTCAGCAGGCTGGCGGCTACGGACACTACAGGGGGAGGGCTACAAAACGGCGGCACGGGGCCGCGGGGTCTATGAGTATAATGTATTATAACCTAGACTAATACGAGCACTTGCTAATAGTTGTGGTGGGGAGACGCTTAGACGGTTTCCAAGACGACATCCTTGAAACCACCGGCAGAAACCTTCTTACCCTTTTCTTCGGTGGAACCTTCACCGTGTAAGGCCATCAAAGCACCCAAGTCGAACTTTGGTTGCTTCAACAACTTGACCTTTCTGATGTGGACGTTTTGTAATGGGAAGATGGACTGGGTGGACTTTTCAATCTCGCGGCCAATGACTTCTGGGATCAACTTGGAGGTGAGCTGGGCCAAGGTGCAGTTGGAGACTTCTCTTTGCATGATTTCGATCATCTTCTTTCTGATTTCTCTCAACTTGGAGGACTGAGCGTAGGTGGTCTTTCTGATTTGGTTGGCTTGTCTCTTGGTGAAGGCAATGGCGAAGACTCTCAAGACGTAGTCGTCGGAGGTCTTGACGGTGACGTTGGCTTCAACCAAGGATTGCCACTTTCTGACCAAGGATCTCAACTTGTCGGTGGTGAAGTCGAGGCCGTGGAAGTTGGTGAGCAAGTTCTTACCTTGGACTTCGTCGACTCTCAACTTGACCTTTCTGTAGGAGTGGTCTTCGGAGCCCTGCAAGTCGGCGAGACAGACTTCGACGACTCTGCCCTTCAAACCGTCGGCGGCGTTCTTCAAACCGGTGGACTTGTTGATCAAAGTCTTACCGACGGCTCTGTTCTCGAAGGTGGATGGGGCCTTGATGTCGAACCAGTCCTTTCTGGTGAAAGGGTCGACAACCTTCTTCTTTAAACCCTTCTTACCCTTGGATAATCTCTTGTTCTTACCAACAGCCATGATTTCTTACAGTGTTTATAGGTGGTGGAGGGAAAATGGGGGTGTAGGAGGAAGAGGTTAAAAAAATTTTCAGGTGAAATTTTTCAGTGGGCGAGTGCGAGTGCGAGGGGTGGGTGTGAGTGAGTGTGAGCGTGTGAGCGCTAGCGAGCACAGCGAGCGCATTGGGAGCGCAGCGCGCAGTGCACAGTTGTGCTGCGAAAGATTAGCGGCCGGCCGCGCTAAAATTAGGGAACAGTTAGCGGGAAACGCTGGTGCCGGATAATAGTGAAAATCCACGAAGAGGTGGCCAAAGGGACCAATGGGAGCCCAATAGCAGAGAAATAAGGGCATTACGGTGGTATGGTACTACAAAGGCGTCAGTCTACGTCGCAATTTTGGATCTTTTCTGGATTACTGGGGGTAGATGGTGGGGCTCTAGTGCCCATTCTAGTCATTTTGCGTCCTAACGAACCCCCTAAAAAGAGTCGCGCAGCTACCGTGGGTGCGTCGCTAAATCCCACCCACAGTAACTCATAATCTGTTCGCGCCATCTCAGCCGAATTGCGCGATCTAGCGGCCGCTCTGGCGACTAGTCGCCCCAGAATGGCCCCAGTTTGCGCCAGACCACCCTGCCGCTGGCCACCGCAGAGCGCACCTGCTGAAAAATTTCGAGATGCAGGACTTGGCCTGTTCGGAGCACTGGCGCACCCAGTGTCTCAAGCAGCAGCCTCTGAAATGGCAGCACTAGCTGCTGCTGCTGCTATTGGCCCTCTATGCCCACCCCATCACCCTCTTCACAGTGGCACCAAGTTGTTTTACTGGCCCAGGTACTTCACCTTCGGGCCACCAGCCCCACTCACCTTCCCACCCTATCTTTCCCCCCTGCTCGGAGCAGCAGCCTTTGCTCACTTTGCACCCAGATCAGCGCCCCACGTGACCTCTGTGACCGCACCTTCTGCCCTGCACGTGATCTCCCACGCTTGAGCCCCCGCGCAAAACGTAAACAAACCAAAACACAAACAGACGAGTGCTGGCCCCACATACGCCTGCTGGTCCTCTGCAACGCAAACCATGAGAGAAGAACCGTCAATGGAAGACCAAAATAACCAGTATGTATTCTGCGAATCCGCTCGGGCCCACCATGGCCCGGCCGTGCCCACAAAGACGGCGTGAGGCGCCCTCCATGGCCCATCTGGTGGTGGCAGGCGCGGCACACCGTGGCAGATCAGGCCGCTGCCAGCGGGCCAGAGCACCCCCTTGAGCGCCCAATTGGGCTACCATGGGTCACCTCAGCGGCGAATGGGGTTACCGCTCCGCTCGGGCCACTCCGTGGAGGCCACTGGCGTGGTGCTCTGCTCGCTGCGCTCGTCCCCGGCTGGCGATGCAGTCGCTCCCGCCGAGCAGGCGTGCAGCGTGCCCCCGGCAGGGCTCCCAGTTCAAGCTGGTCCTGCCGGCGGCACGCTACACCGCTCCGCTCAGGCCACTCCGTGGAGGCCACTGGCGTGGTGCTCTGCTCGCTGCGCTCGTCCCCGGCTGGCGATGCGGCCCTCCCGCAGGGAGCCAGGCTCGACGCAGTCGCTCCCGCCGAGCAGGCGTGCCGCGTGCCCCCGGCGGGGCCACACCGCTCTCTCCCCCCCTTTCGATACTAACAGCGCAGAGTTGCACTCAAAATCGGGCTCATCGGCGACTCGCAGATCGGCAAGACGTCGCTCATGGTGAAGTACGTGGAGGGCTCGTTCGACGAGGACTACATCCAGACGTTGGGGGTCAACTTCATGGACAAGAAGATCCACATCCGCAACACCACCATAACGTTCTCGATCTGGGACTTGGGCGGGCAGAAGGAGTTCATCAACATGTTGCCGTTGGTGTCGAACGACGCCGTGGCGATCTTGTTTATGTTCGACTTGACGCGCAAGTCCACGCTCAACTCGATCAAGGAGTGGTACCGCCAGGTGCGCGGCTTCAACAAGACGGCGATCCCGTTCCTCGTGGGCACCAAGTACGACCAGTTCATCGACTTGTCCTTCCAGGACCAGACCGAGATCACCCAGCAGGCCATGAAGTACGGCAACGCCATGAAGGCGCCCGTGATCTTCTGCTCCACCAGCCACTCCATCAACGTGCAGAAGATCTTCAAGATCATCCTCTCCAAGGCGTTCGACTTGAAGTTGAACTTGGACGAAATCGTCAACACGGGCGAGCCCATCCTCGTGTACAAGCAGTAGGCTGCGGCCCTGCACCGCGCTCCGCGGGCGCCTGCCCGGCGAGGGCGACTGCGTCGAGCTTGGCTCCCTGCGGGAGGAGCGGTCATCGCCCCTGGGGAGTCTCCTCGTCCCCGCGGGCCCACAGAAGGTCCTAACGGATACCTTAGGACACTTTGTATGTCGCGTGATCTGGCTATCACGTCACACTAAATAGCATTTATACACATATTAACAGTACCACCGGTAGTGAATGTAGGCGTCGGTATGGCGTAGAGGGCGAGAAAGGCAGTGCATTGCTCTCCTGGCAGGCTTCCTGAGTGCTGGTGGGAGGTGTTGCAGCCAAAATGGAACTAGCACTCACGTGCAATTTTGCACGTGACTGAAGATGCGGCTCACCATCGCGATATGGAGAGTCTCGACTTGCCATACAAAATAGCAGCAGGACGTGTAGGCGACGAGCCTGTGGAGTGTGATAACGCCACCATTGTTAGTAACGAGCGCCATATAAGGGCACAATAGGTACGATATACGCTTGAGTTTGTGCTTTGCAGCTCGACAGACAAGTTTCTGCGTCAAATTTGGAAAACAATGGCGAAAACACAGCGTGATCTCACCGGCTGGCAGTTCAGTTTGGCCGGGGCCAGCGCTGTAAGCGGCGATCAGGCCGGAGAAGGCAGCCTGCCGGTGCGAAGATCTTCGCGAAGGACGCGGGAGTCCTCTTCTGTAGACCAGTCGCTCATCCTCAAGCGCGAGAGCGACGGTTTGGAGGTGAAGAAGGGCAGTATTTTGGTGGTGCGGCAGGGTGGCAGCAAAGGCGGTAGCGGACTGGACGAAGATCTGGAGATCGCCCTCGTCAAGGAGGTCAATTTCGGGAACCTCAACTTTATAGATATCGTTGTATTGTGGTTCATAGCCATAAAGGACGTAGACCAGCTGAAGTTGCCCCCTGGCAGTTATGGGGTGCTCAACGAGCGAGAGCTCTTTGCTACAGAATACAAGGATGAGATACGCGTGGACGAGATTATCGGAGAGGCCAAGGTTGTTTCTCAGGCCCAGTACGACGACGCTCAGAAGGTGGTGGAAGCTGGCAGTGCCGATGGAGCTGCGGAGGCTGACAAAGCTGCTCTGTACGTTTGTAGAAGGGGCTGTGACATCAACGGCGAGAGGTTCTCCACAGAGTTCGACTTCAGCGCGCTCTATGGCCAGTTCATGGCAGATCTGAGCAGCTATGTGGATTTCCTCCGAGAGGAGACTATCCCGGCCGCGTACAAGCGTGCCAAGGTAGCCCCTAAGACCGCTGGGCAGCAGCGCGCTAAGAAGAAGGCGGTGCGGAAGGTATCGCAGGAGGAGGACGACGAGGACCACTCAGATTCCGGGGCCGACGAGAACGACAGCGAGGACTCGGCCAACGACGTGAATTTGGACACGGAGCTCAGCGACAGCGACGACGAGCTTCTGGACGACTTCAGCGACGACGACGAGTACAGCAGCAGCTCGAGAAAACGGAAGCGTGGGAATGGCAGAGCCAGCCCGCGGAAAACAACAAGTGTGCTGGGATCGCCAAGGAAGGCGAGGACCCCGCTGAAAGCGCTGGCCCTGGCCCGAGCTCGTGGCTCCGCCGCTGGCGAGAGTGCTGATGGGAGCAGCCCGACGAAAAGACGGGGCGGCCGGTCCACTGCGTCTCCAGGGGCGTCGCCAACAAAGTTGCAACTCACGGACAGGAAAGTGATCAACTCGATGCTCTCGCCGTTGAAGAAGAGACTTCGGTTGAAGGGGGATCTCGCCAAGCCCTCGCTTTCGTCTTCGCCCACGCGGCCAGTGCAAGCGCGCCAGCTCACGGTCAAGCGAGGCAGCGGGGCGGCACACATCGACCTCAATGACGGGCCGCTCTCGGTGGATGCCACCTCTGAGGTGTTCAAGGAGCTCAAGGCGAAGCTCCACACATCCATGAAGTTGACCTCCTTGCCCTGCAGAGAGGACGAGTTCACCTCCATCTACCTCAACTTGGAGACGGCCATCCAGGAGCAGACCGGGTGCTGTCTCTACGTCAGTGGAACGCCTGGTGTGGGCAAAACGGCCACCATCAGAGAAGTGATTGCCCAGCTCAAAGACCTCATCCCCACGCAGGAAATCCAGGATTTCGACTACGTGGAGATCAATGGGCTCAAGCTCTTGACGCCGCAAGTTGCGTACGAAATACTCTGGGAGAAGGTCAGCGGATTGAGTGTCAGTTCGTCCAACGCGGCGCTCTTGCTCGAGTCGTACTTCAAGATCGAGGAGGAGGACGAGAAGCGGAAGCCACTCGTCGTCCTAATGGACGAGTTGGACCAGATCGTGACGAAAAAGCAGAACGTGATGTACAACTTCTTCAACTGGCCCACCTACCGCTACCTGAAGTTGATTGTCATCGCGGTGGCCAACACCATGGACCTTCCTGAGAGAGTCTTGTCTAACAAAATCTCCTCCCGGTTGGGGCTCAGAAGAATTCAGTTCATCGGGTACACCTACGAGCAGTTGGGGGTCATTATCAAGCATAGGTTGGACATGATCAGTAAATTGAATAGCAAGAGCGGGCGCAAGGGCGGGAAAAAGGTCATTGTGAATGAAGACGCCGTGAGCTTTGCCTCCAGAAAGGTCGCCAGTGTCAGCGGAGACGCCAGAAGGGCGTTGACCATTTGTAGGCGGGCCGTGGAAATCGCAGAAGCCGACTACAAGCAGCAGCAGCAGCAGCAGAAGCAGGGAGCCAATGCAACCTCCAATGGCGGGGAAGGAGCTCCCGACGGCGACGAGGACTCGTTCCACGTGTCCATCACCCACATATCGCGGGCCATCAACGAAACCATCAACTCGCCCATCGCCCAGTTCCTCTCGTCGCTTCCGTTCGCCCACAAGCTTGCCTTAGTGGGCGTGCTTCTCAGAATACGAAGATCGGGGCTAGCAGAGAACAGTTTGGGCGACATTCTTGACGAAATGAAAAACTCGCTCGTGCTCTTGGTGTCCAAGACCCTCATCAAGGACGAGGTCGACAGGGTGCAGCTTCTCTACGGGTCCGGGCTCATTGCGCAGGCTGACGCTAACGAAAACTCCAGCATGAACATACGGATCTTGAAATTCAAGCACGTAATCAACGAGCTTGTGGAAAACGGGATCTTGTTGCAGCAAAACATCAAGGGTGAGCGTCACAAACTCATCCACTTGAACATCTCCGAGGAGGAAATCGTCACCGTGTTGAAGCGCGACAAGGAGGTGAACGGAATGCTCTGAGTGGTGCGTGAAGCAGAAGTTACAAAACGCTAAAGAGCAGCTACAGAAATATAGAATCGAATAATACATACAGCTAAATCATAGAATCGAATGTAGTATTCGGGCTGGGTGCCCACGTTAGTCTATTACGAGAAACCAGCTGCAACACTTCCATGGCTTGAAGCTTCTGCAGCGATAGAGGGTGATAGGAAGGAGAAAAATTGGAAAACCTTTACTCAGCTATCATGTCATCAAATCCAAGCCTCCACAACTCCCGCCCTGTCGCTCCTATGGAAGGGACTTGGTACTCCTGTGGCCGAGCGCAGCGAGCTGAGCACCACGCTAGTGGCCACCACGGAGTGGATGGGCGTGCCCCCGGCAGGGCCACCAGTGCGATCATCCTAGGATGTTAGTTCTGGTAGTTCCACCAGCGGCACGCTTCTCGCCTACCCGGCGAGGGCGACTGCGTCGAGCCTGCCTCCCCTACGGGGAGCTACACCACCACCGTGGGGTCCCACAAAAATGGCTGCAACTACTGTTGATAATCCTGCATACATTCTGAAAAAGCGCATCTCATCGCAGCATCGCATCCAAAAACGCAACTACCCGCTCCCGCTCCCGCTCTTTCTCCTTAAACCACACCACCCGCCATGTCTGTCAGTATCGACCCTAACGACTACGTTGAAGCCCCCGAGGGCGTGAACTCGCTCCAGTTCTCCGACCCAAAGAGACAGGCCAAGTTCGAGCTTGGTGTGTGCATGGCCATCCACAAGTGGGATGAGCTCAACACCGCCGTGGAAAACTCCTGGGGTGGCCCCAACTCCAGCGAGAAGCGTGACTGGATGTCCGGGATCGTCATCGACTTGTTCAACGAGAAGGTTGTGGACATAGCGCTCATAGAGGAGACGCTTTTGTACGCCATGGTGGACGAGTTCGACACCGAAGTCGACAACGACTCCGCGCTCGAAATAGCCGCGTTGGTGTTCAAGTTGTTCCACGACGTGATGCTCGAAAAGTACGACCAGATCGACGAGATGTACGCCAAGTGGGAAGCCAAGCAGAGCGCCCGTGGCCTCAGCCGTGGCGCGCAGGTCGTCGTGGCCTCTGATCCAAACAACCCATCCGACGACGAGGACTCCGACGAAGACGACGACGCAAGCGCTTCCGCTCCCGCTCCCGCGCTTGTGGAGGACACAGAAATGCACATCGACGACGAGCCCCAGGGCCCCGTGATCGACGACGACGGATTCGAAATGGTCCAGAAGAAGGGCCGTCGTGGTGGCAGACGCTGAACACGCGCTGGCCGCTACAATCACCAAGCTCGAGCCAGTGGAGCGTCCTGCCGATCCTGCCGGGGGCATGCTCATCCACTCCGTGGGGGCCGCTAGCGCGGTGCCCGGCTCGCTGCACTCGGCCACTCCCCTTAGGGGAGCCAAGCTCGACGCAGTCGCCCCCGCCGGGCAGGCGCCAGCGGAGCGTCGCAGCACCGCTCCGCTCGGGCCACTCCGTGGGGGCCACTGGCGTGGTGCCAGGCTCGCTGCGCTCGGGCTCAGTACATAGACTTACAATAGAAATACAAAAGTGAAATGATATACATGCCTTTTTGGGTTGGTCTCTATAGAAATAGTGCAGTTGTAGTAGGGTGGAGCGGGAGCGGCTAGCTCGCTAGTCCTGGGTGGAGATGGAATTACGCGGCGTGGCGTCGTTGGACCGGTTCATCAAGTTCAACGAGTGCAACGACGAGATGGAGCTCCGCTTCAGAAAGTAGCTCTCCTGCTCCTCGATGGGGGTGCTGAGGTGCGACCCTGGCGGTACGGGCGTGCCGCCGTTGGACACCATCGACGAGATGCTGGAGCGGCTGTGGTTGTTGTTGAGCCTGAAGTCGCTGAGCCGGCGTGTCATGTCAGGGACGCCGCCTCTGCTGTGCGGAGTGCCGGGCGCAGGTGCCTGGGGCTGCGGCAGGTAGGTGATGGGGGAGCCAGGAGCAGAGCCGTCGTGACCGCCGCCTCCACCGCCACCACCACCACCAGGGAAGATGCCAAGCCCGCCAGGATGACCCCCACCGGGGCTGCCCGGGATAGCACCTGCGTTACCGCTGCCGCCACCACCGCCGCCGCCCATCACACCGCTGATGAGCTTGGTGTTGAGCGCCGACAAGAAGTTGGCGGGCTTGGCGGCCTGGATCTTGAAGAGGACAATCTCGGTAGCCGCCCAGTGGTTGGTGGTGGTGAGGGTGCGGTTGACGTACTCGACCGTCTCCTTGGACTCGTTGGACTCGCCGCGGTGCGACAGCGACGAGGCCGCCGCCGAGACGGCCCCGGACGCGCTCGCTAGCGCCGCCCAGCCCATCAGGGTAATGCTGGCCAAGGAGGACGTAATGTTCTTCATGAAGCGGTTGCCGTTCCCGGTGTACACGCGCACGTTGTCCACGGTGTTGTAGACGTTGCCGTACAACAACAGGAGGTACCAGCCGAGCGACAAGTAGCTCCAGTTGAAGCGGAGCGTCTCGATGGGGGTGCCCGGGAGGAAGTCGTAGTTGATCTGGCGCTTGTTCTCGTCCACGAAGGCGTCCCAGTCGAGCGCCTCGATGTACTTGACGACGGTGAACGCGTCCGGGGCGCCCGACCCGTGGGCGGTGCCGCGGCGCTGGGCCGCCGCTGGGCCCCAGGCCTCGCCCAATGCGAGTTTGATGTGCGGCAAGATCATGGTGAGGATGATCCGGAGCGAGTCGTTGCCTCCCCAGGAGCGCCCGAGCGGAGCGTCTCTGGGGAGCTTCTCCTTGGCCCGCAGCGACATCCCCGTGGGGAGATTGGGGCGGAGGACCAAGTCGAGCGACGACGAGCTGGCGGACGCCGAGAGGCCAGCAGCAGCAGCGCCAGCAGCGGTGACGGGCGGGCCGTTGACCATGCCGGGCGCCACGTCGTTCAAGCTGGCCTTGGAGTTCTCGTGGTGGCTGTTCATGTAGATGCCGCCGTTGGCGCGGACGGCCGTGCCCACGGAGCTGATACTCTGTGTATCGTCGTCGGCGCCGTCCTGGTCCGTTTCGGACTGCTCGTTCTCCTCGTCCACCTCCTGCTGGACCATGAGCGTGTCGCCGCTGAAGTACTCGCTCTTGAGATTGTGGATGGTGGTCCACACCATG
This sequence comes from Dujonia boleticola, assembly GCA_029581775.1. Classification (NCBI taxonomy): domain Eukaryota; kingdom Fungi; phylum Ascomycota; class Pichiomycetes; order Serinales; family Debaryomycetaceae; genus Dujonia; species Dujonia boleticola. The sequence goes on from JARGRU010000017.1 coordinate 803,869, forward strand.
TCGTAGCCCTTCTCGTTCTTCAAGATATTGTAGAGGAGCATGCGCGAGGCGCGCGGGTTCTTCACTATGGCGGTCACCACGGCCCGCACGACGAGCGCAAGCAAGTCCGCGTGGAACGGCTTCTCAAGAATGAACAGCCTGGTGGAGAACTTGGTCACCACCAGCATGATTTGCGCACAGCTGCCGTAGCTGAGCCCGCCGGCCGGGTTGGCGTTGCTGAGCTGGAGCTGCGGCGAGTCTGCCACCGTCTGGAGCTCAGCACGCGACGACACCACGGGAATGAGGTTGTAGAGCGTCTCGACGAGGGTCGTGATGAAGAGCGCTGCAGTCGACGGGTTGGAGGTGGCAGCTTGCACGGCGGTTGCACTCGCAGCTCCAAACCCGCCTAGTGAGATGCCGCCGCTGCCAGCGCTGCCCGAGCCAGCGGACGCGTTCAACAACACACAGATCAGCGACACCGCCACGTCCCGCATGGTCTTGGGTGCCGTCGAGCACTTGAAGTGCGCCGGGAACCGGTCGTACCTGGCGGCGTCAAGCGGCTCGCACAACTTTTCGGTCAAGGAGGTGTCCGACGTCAAATACAACATGAAATACGTGCACACGCGGACAAAGTTCTGAAGCAGCAGCACATGGTGGAAGGTGTAGACGTGGTAGAGCAAGAGGAGGAGAAGTTCGTCGACGTAGCGCTCCTTCATGAGCGCGCGGAAGTTCTTGTTGCATTGGAAGAGTTCCCAGAGGAGCATGGTGGTTTCTGGGATCCAGCAAGGCGGGGCGCTCGCAGCAGCAGCAGCAGCGCCGGCGCTGCCACCTCCAATGCTACCACTACCACCACTTCCCCCGCCTCCAGCGCCTATGGAGGCTCCCGCAAACCGCCCGAAAGCACCAGTGTTGGGCACGCTGGGGCTGGAGTGGGCGCTGCTGGAGTTACTGCCCCCGCCACCGCCGCCGCCGCCGCTGCCGCCGAACCTGGAGTCCTCGGCCGCGCGCGCCACCTCCATGGGTCTCCGCAAGACGTTCATGAGGTGTGTCGCGATGAAGTGGAGCTCGTTCTCCTTGTGGAGCTTGCCAAAGTAAACTCTTGCCAAGTTTGTGGGGGAGGCAGGAGGTCGCACGGTCTGGGCGCTCCCGTCTGTGGTAGCTGCAGCCGCAGCAGCAGCAGCAGCAGCGCTCTGTGACGACAGAACAGCCACAGGGATGCCTGCCAGCTCAAGAAATGCAAGCTCCTCGCTCGGAGGCATGGGGTACACCACCATAATGGCGAGTAGCTGCACGGAGTACGTCACAAGAAGGTGGCGCACCTCGGTGAGCAGCGAGTTGGAAAATTGGAGGCCGTTGGCGTTGATATTAGCTGCGCTGCCAGAGCCGGCGCCCTTGGCGGGGGCCAGCTGGCGTGCTGACCGGCACACGAGGTTGAGCAACGAGCACACCAAGGTGAGGAGCTGGATGCGCGGCGTGGTGCACACGAGCACCGTGAGGAAGCGGTTCCCGGCCGCAACGACGCCTGAGGGCGGCTGGTAGAAGGATTTGGACAAGATCGTGAGGAGAAGTCGCAAGGTCTCCGTACGGTTTGCGTCTATGACAAGATTAGGTGGGTTGTACTTGGCGGAGGAGCCGATCCCGGCCTCCCAGAGCCGCGTGCTGCCCAGGGCAGCGCCGCTGGCGGCGCCGGACCCGCCAATGACGTACGATGACTCCAACGTGAAGCCCTTGTAGAAAAGGAGGGTGAGGATGCGCAGTATGAGCTGTGCCCCGAGCACGGGGGTTTCTGGCTCGTCCGTGCTTCCAGGTAGCACCGCAGCGGCCCTTTCGCCGGGGACTCCAGCACCAGCACCACCAGCAACACCACCAGGGCCCGGCCCACTAGCGGGATTACCAGCGACACCACCCGCTCTGCTGGCGGTGCCGCGCGCTACAAATTCCATGGGGTCAAACCCCCGTGTCCAGAACAACCGGCGCTCGATCTCCTCGCTCCGCAACTCAAACAACACCGGTAGCACTTTGCTCAACCAGCGCATGCAATTCAACACCTCGCGGGGCCGGAACGAGCCGTCGTCGCCCTCGCCTCCGCACATCTTCACCACTAGCACGCGCACGAGCGTCACAAAGTTGCATATGTTGTGGTCTCTGACGCCCCGGACGTCTTGCACTGTGAACAACTCAAATACATCATTGGTGGAGCTGGGCTCGCCCCAGTACTGCTGCCAGTACCGCACATCGCCCGTGCCTATCACGCGGCCCTGGCCAAGCTTGAAGAAGTGCGCCTTGAAGCGCGATCTTTCTTCTGCCGTTCTCATTTTCCCGCTGTTCGTGTCCACCAGTGGGGTGTTTCAGCAGAAGAGTGTGGAGACTACCCGCTTCTCTACTGGCTAGGCGCAATTTTCCATATGGGGCTGCCATACGCCGAGCCGCGCGCGCATCGGGGTCCCAAATGGAGCGGGTGCGGGTGCGGGCGCGGGTGCAAAGGCCATGCTGCTCCGCCACAAGGGCCGTCAAACACCCACTAGGAGGCCCAATTGACCCTGCAAAACCTTCTTAGTGTCCTCTGGTGCTCACCCTTCCTTCTGGGGCAATCCTGAGTCAATTGGCCCCCCAGGGTGTGAGTCGACCCCTCTCCTCGATAATGGCATCCCAATCACGTGACCCCTTTACTAATCACCCAGGGCAGCCTATGGCGGAGCTAGTGCTTCATCAGCTGCTGCACCAGCAGGGCCCCAGTCGAGCGCAGCGAGCCGAGCACCACGCCAGTGGCCCCCACGGAGTGGCCCGAGCGGAGCGGAGGCTCATGGCGGTGACGGGGCCCTGGTGGACGCTCCGCTGGCGCCTGCCCGGCGGGGGCGACTCCGTCGGGCTTAGCTCCCTGCGGGAGTTTTTGCACCCAAGCGCTACGCTACAAGGTTTCTGACGGGCTGTTCCGCTGTATTTCTGTCTATATACGTTATTTTAAGTACTTTTAGTGTATCATGTTAACTTTTAGGGTGGGGCGGGCCCGTGGTGGGCAACCAGTCGCTGTGCCCGGCAAGGCAATCCGTTGAGGGATGGCGTGCAACAGCCGCGCAAGCACCACAGGGAGACGCGAGGCAGACACAATGGATTTAACTTGTCTCTCGCCACCAGACTGTTGGGGTACCGCGCCGCTCGGGCCACTCCATGGACTGGCGTGGTGCTCAGCGCGCTGCGCTCGCTACTCCCGCAGGGAGCAGAGCTCGACGCAGTCGCCCTCGCCGGGCAGGCACCAGCGGAGCGTCCCTTTCGCCGTGCTGGTGCGTCCGGTGGGTGGAGCCCTGCCGGGGGCACGCTACTTCCACTCCGTGGGGGCCACTGGCGTGGTGCTCGGCTCGCTGCGCTCGGACCTTGAAGGGCCTATGGCTTTGTATGTGTTTATTGGCAGCGCGGCGCTCAGTTTCTCTTACGCTTGGACTCGAAGCCCGCCACGTCGTCGCTGCTCCTCCGCACAGTGCCTGCAATGGGGCCGTAGCCGACGTCGACGTCCATGCCCGCTTCGCCGTCCGGGATGGGTTCTTCGTCGCCCAAGTCGTCCGCGTCCCCGTGGGTGAGCCAGGCGTCTGGCACACGCACTTCTGCGAGCTCGTCGCTGGCGCCTGGCTGGAGCGCTCCGCCGCCCAACCCGCCGAAGAATGCGTCGGCGAGGGCGGCCCCGTTGTGGTCCCCGTGGGCCTCTTCGCCGTCGCTGTCGCTGTCGTCAAAGTGCTTGGCCGAGCACCGCGACAAGTGCTCGTAGAGCTGCTCGACGGGTGTGGCGCCCCAGGCGCCCGTGGGCCGGTGCTGGAAGAGCGGGTTGGCGCCGCCGGGGTATGGCCCCGTGGGGGAGGCAGCAGCGCTGCCCTCTGCCGCAGCAGGCGGGTGGCGGACAATCGTCAAGTCCGCCGTGAGGATGTAGTCGTCGTTTTCGGTCTCGCCGGCCTCACCGGCCTCGCTCTCCACTCGTATGAATTCGTTGGAGGGCACCTGCAAGTACAATTGCGGTGTCGCCGGGGCGCCAGGAGGCCCGCCGGGGGCACTCACGAGCCCATGGGCGCTGAGGCACTGGTAGGGGAACGCGACCCCGCGGGCGGTCGCGTTGAACCACACCACGAAGCATGTGTTAAGCACAAAGAGCGACACGCCAAACGTCTGGTCGCCGCCGCCCGCTGCGTCGCCAGCTGCTCCGCTGAGCTCCAGCGACACCACCACACGGCGTCCAGGCACTCCACCGGCCACGCGGAGCGCATACTGCTCGCCTCCGCCGTGCAAAACCATCTGCTCGTCGTCCTCCGTCGAGAACCGCTCCGGCGACGCTGCCAGGTACTCGCGGTACCAAATCGTGTTTTCGATGTTGGGCTGCTCCGTCACTAGGCGGGGCACGTGCACCGTCATCTTCAGCCGTTCTTCGTCGCTTGAGGGGGGGTAGTAGCGGGTCCTTAGTGGCTCGTTCCGTACAGACTGGGCCGCTGAAGAGCCACCGGGCGCCTGGGGCGCTGCAATTTGCATCGCTAATTTTCTAGCGGCTGCCATCGCGCACGCCCCCCCAAAATGGCGTTTTTCCACGCACCTGCCCGCTAGACCGCTAGCGCGCGCGCGCCCGCTCACCGCTAACGGCCGCTGGGTGCAAACCGCTCCGCTCGGGCCACTCCGTGGAGGCCACTAGCGTGGGGCTGGATCTCCCGCAGGGAGCTAAGCTCGACGCAGTCGCCCTCGCCGGGCAGGCGCCAGCGGAGCGTCCCTTTCGCCGTGCTTGTGGCCCCTGCGGTGGGTGGAGCCCTGCCGGGGGCACGCCACTTCCACTCCGTGGGGGTCACTGGCGTGGTGCTCTGCTCGCTGCGCTCGGACCGGCGCTTGCGCTGCGCTGGCCGGGCTGCTACAGGGGTGCCATGGCAGGCGTAAGATGTGTATTCGTTCTTCATACTATGTATATATAAGCATCGATGCTTGGGTGTCACTGTGGGGGGGATGGGTGGGCCGGCGGCGCGCTACTTGGCCCCGGTGTTGGTGTTGCCCAGGGACAAGCGCCTGATCAAGCGCTGGAACGCGGGGCCGCTGTTTTGGGTGTTGTTGATCTCCTTCTTGAGCTGCTCGGACTTTTCGAGCTCGCGTCTCTTGAGCTCCTCGGGCGTGGGCGGGAGCGCCTCATTCTTCAAGTCGGCGCGCTTGGCGTCCTCGAACGACGAGATGGTGTGCTTCAAGCCCTCGCTGCCGTGGAGGAGCGAGCCCTTCGGGAGCACGCCCGCGTTGAGCTGCTTGAGGTGCGCCACGTTCTCGGACTCCAGGCGGAGCACGGAGTACATCCGCGACACGCGCCCGATGGCGATCACCTTGTTGCGGAGCGCTATGCGCTTGGCCTCAAACTCGTCGTCTGCTGCCGTGGCTGGTGGTGGCGCCTTGCGGGTCGCACCGCCCTGCGATGCGCCAAACGCTGCTCCGGCGCCCACCACGGCTGCCGCTGAGGGCGCGGGCGAACCCGCGGGGGCCACCGGCGGGATCGCACCCGTGGCGCCCTCCACGCCCGCGACGCCGCCAGCGGCCGCCAGCGCAGCGGTGGCCGCGGCGGCAGCCTCGATCTCCTCAAACGTGGCAAACGGCGTGTCCTCGCCCAACTCCTCCTCGGTGCAGATGTTCAAGATGCTCACCAACATGTCGGTGATCTTCTCGCCGACAAACGGCAACGACCACGAGAACACGTCCATAAAGTTCGGGAGCCAGTACGGGTGCGGCGACGCGTTGAACTGGCGGATGTTCATCACGTTCTTCTCGTACTTCAACACCGCGGCCTTGTTGTTGTAGGTGTCCAAGTAGTTGGGCGCGCTGAACATGGTGAGGAGCGACGGGAACCCCATCGTCTTGGTGCGCTTGTACATGCGGTACCCCATGTCCTGGGCCTCGTGCGCCCGGATGATCAGGAGGAGCCCCGTGCGCTCCAAAAAGTCGCACAGCGCGCGGTACGTGTACGCGTACAGGCAGCCACGCACCGAGTTCCGCACGAAGTGCGTGTCCATGTTGTCGTCGTCGTAGTCCTCCACGGGGTCCGCCCAGAGCAAGTCGCACATGAGGCCGCGCGTGGGCGGCTCGCGGAACCGGTCGAGCGCCATCACGTCGTCCAACAGCTTGAGCTCGGGCGAGATGCCGCCGTGCACGCAGAAAAACTGCTTGTTCATCACCGCGGCCAACGCCAACGCGTTGAACGACTTGAGCAGCGCGGTGTACACCGCCATCGAGTACTTGTGGAGCACCTCGCCCTTGAACGTAAAGTACTCGGTCAAGTGCTTGCACTCGTGGTTGCCCCGGAGCATCCACAACGTGTCCGGGTACGTGAGCTTCAACGCGTACAAGTAGAGCAAGCACTCGATCGAGAACGACCCGCGGTCCACGTAGTCGCCCAAGAACAAGTACAGCGTCTTGGCCGGGTCCCCGCCCACCTCAAAGAGCTTCATCAAGTCGTAGTACTGCCCGTGCACGTCCCCGCACACCGTCACGGGCGCGGGCACCTCGAGCAAGTTGGGCTCCAGCAGCAAGAGCTCCGTCGCGTCCCGGAGGATCCTGAGCGCCTGGTGCTCGTGGAGCCGGCCCTCCTTGAAGAAGTGGTCCTTGAGGAAATGGATGTCCGGGAGCCCGTTGGGGAGGAACAACTCCTCGTCCGTGGGCTTGCGCGTGGCGGGCGCGGGCACCGTGGGCACCGCCCGCTCCACCGTCGAGAACGTCTCGCCGTCCTCCGTCGTGTAGATCGTCGGGTTGCCCGTCGTGCCGCTGCTGCTGTTGGTGCTGCTGCTGCTGCCCGCTCCGCTGCCACCGTGGCCACCGGGCGCGCCCGTGCTGCCTGCCACCGCTGCTCCGCTGGCATCAGCGTCGCCCCTCACTCCGCCGGGCTGCACGCCCGCTCTGCCTGCGGACCGTGTGCCCGCCAGCAGCGCTCCAGCGGCTCTGGCCCCGTCACGGCTGGCCCCCGCTGCTCCTGAGGGCGCTCCGCCCAGCGAGGCGCCCTTGGCGCTGCCCGCGGGCTTCTTCTCAAGCGCTTTGAGCGCATTGGAAACCTTCGTCGAATTCTCTACCGCAATCCTGTCAGACATGCTTGCTATCTGCTGTGTGGGATGTGTAGCGGCGTGGTGGGGGAGCAGAGGGGGGCCGTTATTGCAGCGCTCCGTCTCTTTTTTAGTCCGCTGTCGCGAGACGCTGGGCGCTATCAGCGCGCACATGCAGGAGATCACGTGGTGGGGACCACGAGACGTCAAAACGGTTGCAACTTAGGGCTAGGGGGTGCCCCAAGGGGTGCCCCACCGACGGGTGGCCATGGGGGGTTGTCGGGGTACTAGAGGAGGGTGACGCTCCGCTGGCGCCTGCCCGGCGAGGGCGACTGCGTCGAGCTTGGCTCCCTGCGGGAGGCGCACGGGCGGAGGGGCCGAGCGAAGCGAGCAGAGCACCACGCTAGTGGCCTCCACGGAGTGGAAGTAGCGTGCCCCCGGCAGGGCGGCACCACCGCACGGACCACTAGGGTGAAAGGGACGCTCCGCTGGCGCCTGCCCGGCGAGGGCGACTGCGTCGAGCTTGGCTCCCTGCGGGAGGCGCACGGGCAGAGGGACCGAGCGAAGCGAGCAGAGCACCACGCTAGTGGCCTCCACGGAGTGGAAGTGGCGTGCCCCCGGCAGGGCGGAGCGACTCTCCTCCCTGGTAGGCTCTCTGGGGTGCAGGGGAGCGTCTACAGTGAGTTTCTTATCGGTATTTATTGTATTCTATGTATGCGGTGCCTGTTCGGACTGGGGCTGGGGGTGTGTAGTCTCTATATGAATGCTGCGAGTAGCGCCACGAACCCCACGCCTCCGGCCATTGAGTTTCGGCCGGCCCCGCCAAACAACTTGCGGTCGATTTCGCTTTCCCTGCTGGCCCATTCCGCGTTGGTTTCGGTGAAGTCGTCGGTGTAGGAGGCCGTTCTGCCGGAGGTGCTGCTGCGCGCAGTGGTGATGGTGTTGGCGGTCAGCGTGGTGCTGCTGACGAAGGGGATCCCCGAAATGTTCTTTGGGTTGAATATGCCCGCGTTGGAGGGCGAGCCGCCCCCCGTCTTGCTGGACACGATGCCGAAGCCAAACGTTTCTGCGTCCGCCACGTACGTAGACAGCAAGATCGCATACGTGTTGTTGGAGTAGCCTATGGGGTCGCTGACGTCCTTTCTGGCGTAGAAGGCGAAGCCGTCGACATAGAGCCTGCTGTCCGAATCCGAGACCCCAATGGTGGCGTAGCGGCTCTCGGTGTCGTCCGACGTGGCCACGAGGAAGTTGTCCTTGCTGGTGGCCAAGAAGAAGGTCACCAGGTCCACGTTTATGGAGACGCGGGAGGCGGACGAGTCAAACGTGACGGTGACGGCGTCCGTCTGGTTCCCGAGGAAGAAGTAGTACGTCGACTCGTCTTCCTTGACCGCTTGCAAAAACATGCCGTCGACGGGCTCGTTGCCCGTGTCTGACTTGACGCAGAGCTGGACGTTGTACGTTTGTGCTGCTGCAACGCCCGCGAGCGCGGCAAGCGCTATTATCGAGCAGTATTTCATTATTTTAGTAGTGTAGAAGGTCTCCTTTTGCAGTGGGTGGATTGTGGAAAGGGTAAGTGCTTTGAGGAGGTGATGAAGAGATGATAGGACCCAAAACCCCCCGTCCAGGGAATCGTCTGGGGAACGCACCGAAGTATATATAGGGCTCGTAAATTCATGTAAGAAATAAGCGCCATAAGCGCAATTAAGATTTAGTGATCAAAGTGTCGGCTATTCGAAAGCTTATTTCGGCGACTGTTTAGGCAGTTCTTGGCAGCACTGGCGAGCTGTGGGCGCGGCTGGTTACCCTAAATAGCCAATTTTGATGACATTCCCATCATTCGTAGGTCAGGATGGGGCCGCTGGGGGTGACTAGTGGCCCTCTTGCTCACACTAAGTGCATCATTTAAGCTAGCGTTAGCGAAGGTTTGCGAATATTTTTTATGCGACCCAGAGAATCACGGCGGCAGCCATTTATTAGCACGATAATCGCCCTGGATACCATGACTCGACGTGTATGCGACGAGGATCCACAGACCTATGACACATCGAAAGCTCACACACGCGCAATAGTCGTCATGGAACCAGAAATAAAGAAAAAGAACTGATTGCAGCACGAGTGTTTCGCGTAAGGTCCTCCATTACAGTTCTTAGTGTCGCAGCGGGCGGTGCCTCCGGCGGCACGCTGCACGCCTACCCGGCGAGGGCGACTGCGTCGAGCCTGGCTCCCTTCGGGAGGTACAGCCCCACGCTAGTGGCCTCCACGGAGTGGCCCGAGCGGAGCGGAGTAGCGTCCGCCAGTGAACTGGAAAGGTTTCAACACACTGGTAGAATGACTCACTTACAAGCAAGCGAGTTGAGCTCGCCTGCTTTGCTTGGTTTTCTACTAACTTTTATAAATCTAAACAATGGTTCTATGTAGCTACTATTCCTGTTCGGAACAGACATAAATAACATCGGCTACCCCCTTGAACCCGTTGAACGAGGTGGAGGCAGCGGAGGTGTAAGCTCCCAATTCAGGAAAGTACAACCAGTCGCCAACTTGAACGTCGTGCGAGAGTGCTGCCTTGCTGCTTACACAGTCCAACCCATCGCAAGTTGGACCCCAGATTGAGTACACATTCCCGCCGGTTTCGCCGGCGCGGATTGTTTCGTTTTCGTTGTACATAAATTCTCCCTTGTGAGTTAAAACGAAGGCCTGTGGGTGTTGGTGGTCAAACAAAATGCAGTTCATGTTGCCGTAAACACCGTCGTTGATGTAGATCATTGGAGGCACTTGGTCCATCATCTCGCCTGCAAGGCGTCCTGCGCGCGAGTAGTCGCGTGGGACGTCTCTTCTGGCGATAACGTTGGCAGCCAAGGTGAAGGCATTGGCAACCATGAATCTACCTGGTTCTCCCATAAACTTGACCCCGTATTGGGCGACAAAGTCCGCTGGGAAGAGCTCGCTCAAGGACATGTTGACGGTCATGGCCGCGTCGGCAAAGGACTCCTGCTGGAAGCCTCCGCCAATATCTAAAATTTGCAATGGCTCCATGCCTGGCATCGAGAGCGCAGTGTCAAAGATCCTTCTCGCGTCCTCAATGGCCTTGTAGATCGACGTAAAGTCGGTGGCTCCGCTTCCCACGTGGAAGGCAACACCCTTGACTTGCAAGCCCAACTCGAGTGCCAAGGGCAAAAGCTCGTGGATAGCAGTCGAGACCGAGCAGCCAAACTTGGTGGACAATCTGCACTGCGCCGACTCGTCGTCGGTTGCAATTCTAAGCAAGATCCCACAGCCTGGGTGGAACTTCTGCAACTTGTACAACTCGTGAGCATTGTCCACAGTGGTCAAGCCAATGTTGCTGTCACGAGCGCTTCTGATGAAGGAGTTGGTCTTGCAGGGGTTGGCGTAGATGATTCTCGAGGCGTCGATGCCCATGGACAAGATGGTGTCAAACTCCTGCTTCAGCGCGCAGTCAAAGTTGCAGCCCATCGAGGCGAGCTTGGCGATCACAGTGCGGTCAGTGTTACACTTGACAGCGTAAAAGGGCTGGACCTGGGGGAGGTGTTCCCTCCAAGTCTTGAACGCTCTCATGACTTCTCCGAGATCGCAGACAAAGAACGAGTCCTCGTCGCAGGGCTCGCAGGAGTCGGCGTCGACGGACGAGACGTGGTTCAACAAGGCCTGGCCAATCAACTTGCGGCTGAGCGCACCGGCGGATTTCGCAGCCGCGAACTTGGCGGCATACTGTGTAGCGTTCACCTGGTTGCACAATTCATTTTGCGAGGTCTCTAGGAGTTTTTCGGCAGCGAATTGAGGAGGGTAAGCTTCTTGAACTACAACGGAAGGGGCCATTCCAATTGGTTAACTCTGGGTGTGGGAGTGGGGAGGGAGAATTTAAGTACTCCTTTTTTTTCTTTTTCTATCTGGGGTTCCCGCTGTTAAGCGATCAACTTTTCAAAACTCACGGATACTGTGAGTCGAGATTTATACAACTTCAAGCGGCAGCTCTCGTAACAATTAGTGCAATCTCTTTGGGGAGATACTGCAGTGTAAGTAGAAAATGGATTATGGAGGTTAAGGTCCAAGTATCCAAAAAAAATCAAAAAAGATCAAAAAAATTCAAAAAAAAATACCGTAAACGCTGTGTTTAAATACACTGAGCTACTTATTTCGTTTTCTTTGCTATAAAGTTGTTTGAAGTGAAGAAGAAAAGAGTGAGTGCAAAGTTTTGCATCGGGCGCCAGTGATTTGGAATTTGAGGTGATGGCTGTGAAAATTCGAATCAAAGAAAAAAAAAAAAAAAAAAAAAACGCAAACATGCTGTGTGCAGTAGGCTCACCGCTTTATTTTCAATTTCCCGCATACTGAAAGTCTCAGGGATGACTCTGGCCCTGGGGGGATAATCCCTCAGATCTCCACCCTTGAGGCAATATCGATCGTTTTCGCCCCCGATTGTTCTCGTGGGAGGTGCCATGAAGAGCTTGAGGCCTTTAAAAGTGCGCTATTTTCACCATGGTTCGTCGCTATTCCAGTGTAGCAAACGACCTGACGACCCTGCGTCACGTGCTCTGATAAATTAGATTGGGGATCTGTGCAGCAATGCTGCATGAATCATCGCTTGTGTACAGGCGCAGCTGGGCATCCCACATTTGCTGCAGTTAGGGGTCCTGGCGCCCGCCAAAGGGCTCAACCCTCAACAAGCAATTGACGAGCAAAGCCCACCCATTTAGTCTGTTCAAGGGTCAATTGAGCTGCGGACATTCCCAGCTCCTCCTATAATACCCAGTAAAGGGAAGGATTTCTCGATACCTAATTGGTTCCCGCTCCTCCATTGCGTGCAGGGGCAGGCTCGCTCATTGCACGCATTTGCAGCATCTCTGAGGGTTGCACCTCCCGTAGGGAGCCAAGCTCGACGCAGTCGCCCCCGCCGGGTAGGCGCCAGCGGAGCTTCTCCATCCACGTATATCCACGTAGCCCTTCCGGGGGGGCACACTCCACGCCTACCCGGCGAGGGCGACTGCGTCGAGCTTAGCTCCCTTCGGGAGGCTTCTACTACGTGTTACCCGGGGTGGGCTCTTGAGTTCATCACCTCTCAATCGCCTCTACTCCTTCTACATCTCTCTAATAATCTGTCCATGTACTTTTTGTATTCCTTGGCTATATAATGCTAACGCTGACGGAAACTTAACTGCAGACTCAAAGCTCAATCAAAGGTTCCTCTGCATAAATCTTTTCGCTCTGTGAACTCTTCGATCTCTCTAAAGAAGGAAGGTTGGAAATAGATGGCAAATCAGTGACCCCGTGTTCATGCTTTTGCCCTTCCGTTTCGGCCTTGGTGCTCTCCTCAAAGTCAGCCACTTCAGGATACTTCTCCGCAACCTTCACCTCATTCTCATCCTCTGGCTCAGTACTGCTGATTCTTGAAGGGTAGCCTGGTCCTTGTGAGGGTTCAGATGGTGCTTCGTCTTCTCCTGGTGGAGCTGATGGGTAAAACTGGCTCGAGGAGGAATCCTGCTTGTAGTAGTCTACAGAGGGATAAGGACCCTGTGCCGCATCAGGACGAAGCGACTCATTGCCAGAAACAAAACTTTGGCGCTTTTGCTCTTGGTCATACCCGTTTTCACCCTGGGATTCGTAAGAATAGCTGGGCTCAAGATCCGGTGGGTAGCTAGCTTGCCCCTTGAATGAAGTTTGTGGGGGTTCCGCTCCAGGGTATGCCTGTAAGTGCTGTTGTTGAGGGGATTTCTGTTGAGGCTTTGAGCCAGGGTATGCGCCAGTGGTCTGTGCATGTTGTTGTTGCTGCTGCTGCTGCTGTGGGGGTTGTGGGATCTGAGATCCGGGGTAACTTCCCGTCGCTTGGCCAGTACGCTGTTGCTGGGGTTGTTGCTGCTGTTGCTGTGGAGGGTAGCCTCCCGTGGTCTGGGGCTGTGGGTATCCCGTAGATTGGCGTCTTTGAGCTTGTGGGTGTCCCTGTGGCTGTGCCACTGATTCTTGGGAGTAGTCAGAAGGTGGGTGGCTCTGAGGGTACGAGGGGATCTGGCTGGCGTGGCCATAGCCAGAATGCTGGGGCTGGGGCTGGCTAGGTGCCTGATGTTGCTGTTGCTGCGGCGGGTAGCCAATTTGCTCGGGATATGGCGCGTTCAGGTAGCCTGTGTTCTGTTGAGGTGGGTACTGATTGTCTACGCCGCCCAAGGAGTGGCCACCGTACGCTTGGGCCAATTTGTTCTCCAAGAATGAGTCGTAGAGTCTAGTGATAGTGGAGATCTTGTTGCTGAGCTCCAAGAAACTCTCGTACTTCTCAAGACTGGCCCGCAACGAGCGATTCAACTTGGGCTTGAATCTGATGATGTTACTGTGGAGCTCGCTGAGGTTGTTGTCGTAGAGAATGTTTGCCTGCTTGGCGGGGTCGTTTTTCACGTTGTTCATGAGCGTGATGAAGAGATTGACAGACTCTTCCTCCTGTTGAGTGAGATCTTCCGGAGGTGGAGCCTTTTGGGGCTGTTGCTGCTGTTGTTGTTGTTGATATGGTTGTTGTTGCTGCTGTTGCTGTTGCTGAGGCAACTGCTGTGGCGCCCGCTGGAACGGATTCAGCGCCAGATGGTGGTCTGGCTCGTGCAGGGGCAACAAATCGTTGTAGAAATCTTCCTCTGGGGCCTCTGGCTCGCCCACCGCCGGTGGTGGAGCCAGCTGCTGCTGGTAGAGCTTCTCTTTCTCCTTGAATTCTCTCAAACTTGCGGCAATTGCGGCCTTCATGTCCTCGTCCTGCTCTTCGTCTTCGTCATTGCCGCCGGCTGCCGGTTCTGGCGCCTGAGGAGGCGCTGAATACTCGGCTTGTGGTGGTGGGTAGTTGGGCCGCGAGATGGGCACTTGGCTCTCACGCAAACTCAACTCGATGGCACGCTTCAAGTCGTCGTCTTCTTCGTCGTCTGCGGCTGCGACAGGCCCGCTATCATGATGGCGGCTTCTTCTACCGGAACCGCTTCTATCGAGCCCGCGGCTGGTGCTGGAGCCCGTGGCAGTCGCCGAAAGCCTGCCCTTCTTCTTCTCGTAGCAGTTGTCGCACACACGCACGGGCTCCATGAGACCGAGCCCGACCAATGGGATCAGGCGCGACGAGTGGGTCTGGCAGTACACTCCACCGCACGAGCGGCAGTGGTGCTTCCTGTTGAGCACGGAGAATGCGTTGTAGCAGATCATGCACTCGTCTCCGTCCACCCAGTCGGGGGGCACCTCGGTGTCGATGAATTCGAAGCCGGCGGGACCCTCGAGGTCCAAGTCCGGGCCGCCGCCAGGAGCGCCCGCGGCGGCCGCACTGAGAATGGCAGCCTCGTCGTAGCCCTCGTGGAGAAGCTGCTTGTACGCCTTCTCCACCGTGCCCAACTGGAGCTGCCCGTGGAAGTACGCGCTCCAGTTCTTCAAGAGCTGGAACAAGTAGCAGCCCACGTCGTACTTGGCAGGGTTTCCCAGGACCGCGCGGTCCCGCACGTTGTAGTGGATGCGGAACACGTTGTCGACAAGGTAGTCCACAAACTCCTTGGAGGCGATCTCCACCAAGAAGTGGTAGCCACCGTTTTTGATGCAGAGGTCCACGAGCGAGAGCGTCAGCTTCGTGAGGTTGGGGTTGGCCTGCACCAACGTCAACCGTTTCTTGAGCGCCCGCATGCACTGGCGGGGCGGCACCTTCTTGCTTCGGATGAGGTCTGTGATCTCGAGCGCCACGGCGATGTCGATCTCCCCGTTGGGGATGGACTCGGACGTGGCCTCGGCGATTTTGTCGTCCAAGTCGGAGATCTGGACGGACGAGCCGCTGAACCAAGACATATTTGCGATGCTAGGGGGTGCTGTGGGTGCTGGTGGGTTGATAGTAGTTGTAGAGTCGCTGCGAAATGAGGTGGCGAGGGGGGGGCGGGTGCTGTGCTGACTGGAGCCCCAATCGGTTTAGTGTGGGGGGGTTTGTGTTCTGGCGGTGCTAGTGGTAGCGTTAGCGCTCTGTTTGGAGTCGCTGGGTGGTCTTTTGCGTGGTTTTGGCCTCTCAATCGGTGCCTCTCCTGGCGCTTTGCCTCCACTCTTCAGATAAGAGTGGGTGGTTTGTGGCGCGCGCGCACCCGCTAGGGGACAAGGGCAAAATTGACAATTAGTGGGATTCGGTAGCGGCACGCCGGGGTGACGGGGGGGCTGGGGACGCCACTGGCGGATGTGCTGGGGGCCTCGTCTCTCCACTCCGTGGGGGCCACTAGCGTGGTGCTCTGCTCGCTGTGCTCGGGCCACTCCCGCAGGGAGCCAGGCTCGACGCAGTCGCCCTCGCCGGGTAGGCGTGTAGCGTGCTTCCGGAAGGACTGCAAGCACCCAGGGCGCCTCAGAACACTCCTCGTGAAATGGCTGCAACGTCGCTAAATGGTAGCGAGGCACTGCCGTACTCTGCGCACACCGTCTACTGACTACTTTGGCTCTTGATATCTGCCCAGTCTCTCTGTGAGGCTCAGGCTACTCTCAGTTCGCTCACGCTCCTGCTGTTGTCACGGCATTTCCCCCAAGTCTTTTCTGTCTCTCCTTCTCGCTGGCTCCTTGCTCCTACGCTGGCGTCGATATGTGTGTGTATTTTTAAATAAAACAACTATAAACCATGATTTCCTCCTGTCTCTCTGTCTCTCCTTCTCCGTGTGTTTCCATGAAAGTTGCAGCGGGTCCAATGCTGCTGGGCCTCAAGGTGCATTGCTGGAGCAGGAGTCTTGTTCCTCTCCAGACAATCGTCGTTCTATAAGCACCTGGCGGGTCCGTGTGTACACTGGCGCTGCCGCTGGCTGCGCCTCTGATTTTCTCAGGCCCAGCCTGCTGCGGTGGCTAGTCCTACAGGATGGGCGGCTAGCCGGGCCAGGACTCTGTGCTTTTCTGGGTCTGGTGGCTTCTCCAGAGCTATCGCGTCGGAATTCGCTCAATGCAAGAAAAGAGTGGCCGAGCCGACACCAATCATGGATACAGCAGCCCACCAGAACAAGTCGTAGGCGCCCAGAGTGGTCACCTTCGTGGCACTGGTTCTGTACTGGTTTTCCAACGAGCGTCTGGCTCTTTTCCTCAACGTGGACTTGGTTTTCGATGCGTCATCGGTAGGGTTCAAGGCATCGGTGGGCAACATCATGGGTGGTCTGTAGGCAAGGTACAAGGGCTGCATTGGGGACCCGTCGAACTGGTAGATCTGCAACGTCCATCTACCGTTGTACCCGTCAACGTACACCTGGTACTTTTCGAACCACGTTGGCTGGACGTATCTGGAGTACGCAGAGAGCCCGTTGTCGTTACATGGGTCACTCAACAACTGTCTTCCGTCGACGGCTATAGGGGTGAGAACCAACGAGCCGTTGGCCAACAAGTCGTACGTTCCATGCTGATAGATCAAAACCGCTGTGGGGCACGAGTGGTTCTGTGGGTTACCGGTGACACGGTACAAGGCGGCTTCCCAGTGGCCGTCGCTGGTGAACGAGTACGAGATGCCTGGCAAGTCGGGCTCGATGAGGAGCTCGTCTACGGGGTCGTAGAACCCGGGGCCCGTGAACACGGTGTTGGACTTGGACGACCAGGTTCCCTCGAGCTCCTGCATGTTTGGGTCTGCCAGCACCAACGCGGTGATGGCGAGGAGTATGTAAGCGAACAACATCTTTTTTTGCTGTGCGTGTTTATATGTGTGTGTGTGTGTGCGGGTAGTGCTGAATTATTATTAGCGTGTTTCCAAATGCGTGAACCTTTTTTTGACACGGGAGAGCACAAAATGTGTGAGCGGGTGATGCAAAGTTGGTGGGAAAGGGGGTGTGTGAGGCCTGCGCGCTAAAACGAGTGGTTGGTGATTAAACAGGCGTGGTGGTGCTACGGAGTATCACAGTCTGGTGATGTTTTCCAAGGAGCTTAATTTTTTTTTTTTTAGTGTAGGAGGCTTGATTTCCACAGGGGAGCAGCTATGATTCGGGGGAGTGTCTGGAGTCGGCGTTTCGGTTCTCGAGATCAAACTAGTCGGTGAATGCTGCGGGCGAGTGGATCCTTCTGTGTGAGCGGTGAATGGTCGGGATCGTCGCGGTTTGAACGTATCTGGGGGTCGGTGGTTGGAGTCTATCCGTGGTGTTTTGGCGTGTTTCTTCAAAAAAAAAAAAGCTCAGATTTCAAACAAATTTTGCGAAATGAGTTTAAAAAAAGAAACAAGTGCTCGGCCTGCACACAGCGCGCCAGGTCTGTTTATATCAAGGCAGTGCAGGTGGTGGGCGGACGACCTGTCTGGAACCCGCCAGATACGCAGCCTGGTGGTGGTGGCTGTCAAGGTGGCAGCCACCCAGGAGGCTACCAGAGAGCCACCAGGAAGTTGCTGTGGGTCTTCTCTTCTTTTCCTGTAGTGTTATGTCTCGGTGGCCATCTCACGGAAACTCCCATTCCACGGTTTTTTTCCGGCCACCTCGCTGCCGTTTCTTTGGCATTTTCTGTTGCTACTGACCCTCGTAACCACATTGTTTCGCATCACACTACGCTGTGTGGATCTTGAAAATTTTACCATACCACTTTGACGTGTCCACGTGACCACCGGGTATTAATAGACTCTGGTTTAAGCTCAAGGATAAGCATACGAGCGAGATGTGGTGGTGCCAACAAGAGACGTGCCACTGGAGAGCCGTTACCGTGTGCTACAGTTGCTTCCTGCCTACGGTGGGTTGGCGCGCTGCACCGGTGTTCGCTATGAATCATCTATTAGGAGAAGTGAAATTAAGAGAGGTAATTAAATGCAATAATAAAAAATAAACTAGATAAGGAACAAAAAAAACGAGTGTGATAAAAGTGGTATATATGTATGTGATGAGTGGTGTCATGTGTGTGCGTTTATATTAGTGTGTATGCGTGAGTGGTGTGTAGTGGAGTCGTTGTAGGTACGAATGGAGTGTGTTTTGGATAATATGCAAGTAATCTGGGGGTGGGGAACAGGTGTGAAATGTTGATGTCTTTGAGTTCGTACCTATTTGTATGTGCTTTGGGGGGGTGGGGTGTGTATGGGAAACGAATGTGTGGTGCTTTTATGCTTTCTTTTGTCCTTTCCGAGTAGAACTTCTCTGTAATTCCGGGGATAAATATAAAAAAAAAAAAACGAAAGTATTTAAAAATAACAAATCAGTGTAAAACTTTTCTAACTTTTGGGTGTTGATGCACCTAGAAACCCCATAACCGGGTGTTTCTATGAACCTTCTTTTTTTTTTGGTTTGTTTGTTTTGTGTTGTTGTTTGTCACTTTCCAAGGTCTATAACTATCACTGTGACTTGCAATAATATTGCTGCTGCTGCTGCTGCTGCTGCGTGTTTATGCTCCCCTGCGCACACCCACAGCCCCTAATGCGAAAACGAAAATTTCGCAGCCAAAACTCGCTAGTTGATTTTAATCATGGGAAGCAGAGGCGAGTCGTCTTCGCTTAAAGGGGTGCCGACGTTGCAGGCGTTGGAGTTGGTGGACTCGTACTCGAAAATCGAGCCGTGGTCGTTTCTGGAAGAGCACTGGGAGTGCAAGCTGGCCTGGCTGTTGTTATGGGCGTGGTGCGTTGCAGTCATGATTGTGGGAAATTTTGAGTTTTGTGGGGTCAAATCGTGCAAGTTGGAGGCTGCGCCGTTCACGCCTGCGCCGTTGTTGAATTTGAGGAGCACCAGGGGTAACACGACCGGTTCGTACATTGACTCGTTCAAGGTTGGAAACGCATTGAACGAGTTGGGCAACTGGTGTGGTGCCGGGATGCTTGACTTCCCCGAGGTGCTGTTGGAAGAGACATTGTTGATTCCAGCGCCAGGCTGATTGGGGAGTGCTTTTTTGTAGGTGGATGCAGAGACCATCCCGGTGGATGAAGTCGATGAAATGGATGAAAAGGTTCCGATGGAAATAGATGAAGATGAAGATGTGGAGGGCGTGATGGCGGTAATTGGTCTCTTTCTGATTGGAGGCTGTGGGATTAATGAAGTTGGGGATGGATTGGAGTAGGCGTGGTGGCTGCTGTTGCTGCTGATTCCAAATGCGTGCGCGTGTGCGTGCTGTGCTCCTCCTCTCAATGGAGACGATGCAGTGTGGCGTAATGGAGAAGAAGGTGTGTGTGCTGCAAACTGGTGTCTTGGGTGCTGGAGGTACTCGCCAGTGGGCGCGGCGGTGGCCACGTGTGGTCTGGGCGAGTTCTTGAATGCCACCGTGTTGAAGACTTGCTGTGGACCGGCCGATTCGAAGAGCTTTAAGATGAATTCGGACGAATTCTGCACCGCCTTCACCAAGTGCTGCTTGACCACAGCGGCGGTGAGCTTGGAGGGCGAGTGCTTGATGGGGAGCGGTGGCGCGGCGCCGGCGCCCTCGATGAAGAAGTCGTCGCCGTCCATGTTGTTGTAGTTGACGCGCTGGTAGTAGCAGTCGCCCTCGCTCAAGTTGAGCGCCTCGTTGGTCAACAGGCAGATGGCCCTGCTCAAGTCAATGACGTCGCAGTCTATCAACTCGTTGGAGTACAACGAGATGTAGCTCAAGTACTCCTTGGTCTTGAAGATCTCCGCGGCGGTGTTGTCGTCGCGGTGCTTCATGGGGTTGATGTTGAACTCGTTGGAGTGCACGAGGAACTCCTCGATGGAGGGGTCGTTCAAGGACCACTCCAAGGTCAGCAACACGTGCAACTCCATCTGCTTGAACATGCCCTGGTCGTACTTGCACTTGGCGCCGCAGAGCTTGACCAACTCGTGGAGCTTGGGGAGTCTGAATCTCTCGGTGGGGCCCAAGAATCTGCCCCCTGACCCGTACCCCAAGTCGGTGATGGTCTTGATGTCGGTCAACTTGCCGATGTTGCTCAAGTTGACAAAGTGGTTGTTGCCGCCCTGCACCTTGGAGGCGATCCACAAGCACGTGGTGATGATGAGCTGTGACTGGTCCAACAACACCACGCGCTTGGAGCAGTATCTGTCGAAGATCTTGACCGCGCGGAAGAACACAAACGGCAAGATCTTGAGGCGGATGGACATCTTGAGAAGAAAGTCGATGAGCTTGGTTCTGATGGCGAACGTGAGGTACGGCTGCTGCAGGTAGAGCTCCAAGTTCGGGCGGTTCAAGTTGATGGAATTGATGAGCGTGGAGAGGATCTCGTGCTTGTACTCGTACAAGTTGTCTGCATGGCGAACCACCTCGGTGTTGTAGAGCTGAGGTGGGTACTCAAACTGGGTGAATCGTACCATGGCGAGCTGTGTGAAAAATTTTTAAATGCTGCTGTAGCTGCTGCTGCTGTTGCTGCTGCTTGGAATTTTCCACAGTGTGGGTGTGGGTGTGGAGTGAGATTTAAGCGACAAAAAATAACCCCAAAGCGTTACTGAGTCACTGCCTTCACTAAATGTGCTGGGAAAATACTTCAGGCAAGATAACTTAAGTTTGAAAAGCAAAAGAAAACTAAATAAGAAAGTCTTTTGATCAAGTTTTTATCAAGCACCGTCAGGTCTAGTCCCCTATTTTAGCCTAATGTGGAATGTGGGTTTTTGCCTTAGTGGAGCCAGGAGTGAGATGCAACGGCTCGAAAATATTCGGAAATTTAGAGTGAAATGTAAATAAAAATTTCACTCGTCTATTTTCTTGAATAGGCGAAAAAAAAAATTATTCAGTGTGTGCAACGGTTCCTGAAATGAAATTGTACCTTAGCTGTACGGCGTTGGTGGTGTTTTTATGGGCTTATCACAAACTTGCTTTATTTGGTCGTCTTAGCTGATAGTCGTCAACGCTTGGTAGTCCAAGTTGCACGGCACTTTTTTTTCCAAACTGTGTGTGGTAAGATACTCTGTGGTTGCGATGGTCCGGATAGAACGTATCTCTAGCTGCGAGTTTCAAGTAATCTCTCTCTTGCAATTGTTCGTCGTAGTTTTTTTTGTAGGTATACAAACACAAAAAAAATATCTCTTCAAACCTCTATTGTGCTTCGCTGGAAATACAATAGGATGTGCGATTTAAATGTATGTAGCCAGGTGATATTTTATTTTTTTTTTGGTTTCGGCCTTGATGTGCACCTATTATATCTAATTCTTAATCGTTTGTTTGATCTTCTGTTAATAAACAACAAAAAAAATACCCAGAAGAAAACAAAGGAAAGAAAGGAAAGGATTTGAAAGAAAAGGAAATGTAAAATAAAATAGTGAAACGAAACTAGCAGGGAGAGGGAACTAGAAGTAAGAAAGAGAAAATTTTCAAGTTTAATCTACGAGGCAGGGATCCCCATACATATTAGTATAACCGTAGGCTTCATATTTCTTTTTTTATTTTATTTTTTTTTTTTTTTTATTATTTTTGGTTGTCTCTTTGGCACTTTAATCACCGGAAAACGCAGAGAGTGACCAACCTACATACATGTAGGGATATAATAAAATACCCTTCCACGTAGTGTTCCATACCTAAATAATGATTATGAGGTGGTATCTTGCAGAATTATCATGTCAGAAATTATTTGTGCAATAGGCACCCTCAGGGAGAGCGAGAGAGCGCACACGCAACCGCAGATGTACGGTCTAGTCTGGACCACCGAAAACGCAAGCGCCCCCCAGACCTGGAGGCCCGCGATGCACATACATTTAGATCGCTGCTGTCTCCCAGCTCAAGCCAGCACATATTGCGTCTCCTTATTGTTTTTTGCCTAATTTGGTGTGGTGTATGGCCATTATTATCAAAAACAATTGCATTGAAAACTTGTTTTAACGCGTAATGAGCATGAGGACAGCAAAATCGTCAATGCAAACGAGGCAGAATTTACGAGGTGCATGAATGTCAGGCACCGCCTGACTAGCAAATTTCTGCTAGTCAGGAGCAAAGAGATGCGTAACCCCTACGTCCCCCCTACATGCGTAGCGAGACCTTTTTCGCGCCTTTCACCGAAAAAGGATTATCCACTACCACTTCTGGACTGTCGGGTGTATGCAATACGTTTAGCCTAAATAAATTAGACGAAATGTGATTCCTTCAGTGACAGACCGAAACCACAATCTAACATATGTCCCCCACCCTTAAACGAAATAAACGCTTTTTTCCTCATTTCATCAGCACCAGCGCACACTGGCCATCCTGGGAAAACTAGGTTTTAGTTCTGGCAAAAGAGAAGCAACCATTTGGGCTAGGTGCATGTTTACATTTTCCTTCCATTTAACCAGCAGCATTTTCCACATGTAGTAAAAAAGATAAACTTTTGGAAAATATATTCATTCCAGACATTGTACTATGGATATTTTTTAAGTTTCTGGCCTCTTCCTGTGAAAAATAACTACCCAATACTTGCAAGGACAATGCCGGGACCGAGCACAAAGTCCCCTGCCCTACATGTGACGATAAGATTATGAGATTTTTATTTATATTTTGGCCATATTTTCTTCGCAAAATAGGCAAAAATAAGTCTAATTGAGCGGGTTTATGAGCAGCAGAGGTGAATTAGCGTTTGATGAAAAAAGGTACTATGCACGAGACAGCCATCGGCTAGCGCTCTTTGCGTTAACTGCACCAGAACACCCAAGCACTGGCGGTCTCGCTAACCTGGAAACAGGGTTGAGTTGAGTGGTGGACGAACGAAATTAAGGTTTATTCTTGTTCTTTTGCCTACCAAGACCCACAATAAAGGAATTCTGGCCAGGCAGGGTAGTCTCTTTTTTTTTTTTTTTTTTTTTTATATATTTTACAGGCCTATTATTATTTTCTTTGTTGTAATCATTTTTATTGTCTCACACTGACTTGTAAGTTATGCTGCACGATTAAAAGTAAAGATCCAGAAGTCACAGAGCGAAATGCTCAGATTTAGTTAACGCAAGTGGTGAAAGATACCAGATCATTGTGATCTGATCGCCAAACGAAGAGAGCATTCAGGCCTCGGATTTGCGAGAGCGAAAAGGCTGACTGGACCCGTCTCCTTTCGGTATATTTTTTTTTTAACTTACCGAAATCTTCTGACGTGGGCCACACGATGCTTGTGCCCCAAACTGTGAAATTGTTGGTCTACCAGACAACGAGGGGGAGGCCAGTCGTAAAAAGGATTACGAGAAATGGCGGCCGATTTTGCGACCATGACGCGAATTACGCTAATTTGCATGGGTAGTAAAAGTCGTTACAGAGACGCTTAACCATGGTTCGGTTCTTTCTTTTGCCTTTAGTCGGTGCTTCCACTTCGAGTACGTCTTGGGTTGAATAGGCCGAAGGGTTCTGCTGCATTGCCTCAGGTAGTCGTCACCAGACATGCGACTTTCTTGACCTAAGAGGACGTAGGCGTATGTAGGCGCAAGCGCAGTCTACAGTGCGATTTACCATACATTTGTGCACAGCATTTACATACGCCTACCGAGAGACGAGAGTCGCTAGAAAAAAAAAAAAAAAAAAACGCGAGTACTTTGTGACACTGAAAAATAATAATAATAATAAACACAAAAGATATAAACTTTCGTGCTGTAGAGGATCAGAAAGGACCCGTTGATCCAGAGAGAAATAGGGGCAAAACATTCGAGGTTGAGCTTGTTGTAGTATCGAATCGTAGAGGATGACCAGTAGCAGCTCGTCCTTCAACCACAACACCACCCCGCAGAAAGGTATTTTCGGTAGGGCATTGGGCGGCCTCTTTGGACCGGCTACCCCACCAACTAACGAGCCCACCATAGACTACACCAGGTTTACATCCCAGGGCAGCGGGAGGAGAAGCAGTGACTACGAGAGTACCATCAACTCTACGAGGGAATTCCGCCCTTCGAAGCCGTACAGGGACTTGTTTGAAGACAAGCGGTGGCTAGACGACGACAGGGACATTCGCCGCGATTTGGATGCGGTGTACAACAACCACGATGATACTGTAATGAGGCTCGAGATGCTCCCATACAATTACCCCGGAAGTTTTCCTAGCACTAGTAATAGAGATGTAAATACAACGTTCGCGCGTAGCAGTAGTAGGGACGGCACACGACTAGGGGAGAGGGAGAGAGACGTATTCGGCATACCCATACACGGCAGTGCCGATAGGCTGCAAATACGCGGCAGAAATTATGAATCTGTGGCTGTGGACAGGGAGCAGCGGAACCGATCGAGGTCCAGGTCTTACACCGACAACAACTACCCCAAATACCCCTACACTGGCGCTGACGTGGTTGGTGGTGGTTCTGCTGCTGCTGCTGCTGGCACAGCCCCAGCCTCTGCAACTTCTCTCCTGACTGAGCTTAAACTCGCCAAGATAAACGCATCCCTACAGTCTATTTCTTCGACGTATGATGTTGAAAAATTGGGCAAGCTCGTTCAGGCCGTGGACGAGAGGAACGAGTTTTTGAACGAATTGAACCAATTGGTAGAACTCTCGGCGAAAGAAGAGTTGCAGGCCCCGTCAGCGGAGGTGTACAATAAACTATATAGCGAGTACAACGAGGAATTGGTGAAATGCAATCGGTTTTACGAGGCCTACTACAAGCTTGCATTCAAGTACGGTGAGTTGAAGAAGAAATTGCAGATTGAGGGAGCCGCTGAGGCGGACCCTGGAGAAAACACCAACGACGCTGCCTCCAAAACACTTGGCGACGACATAGCCGCTATCATAGAGAATGTCAAGTTCATCCAAGCCATCTCGGTGAACTCCTCAATACTCTCCAAGTGCGAAACCATAGTGCTAAAGTTGACGGACTATAAAGGTAAAATCGACAGGCAGCAGAGGCACGAGCAAACTTTGGAGGAGGAGAACAAAAACCTACAGGCACGGTGCACATACTACCAAGATGAATTGGCCAAGGCCAAGCTCAGGATCCTCGAGCTCGAAAGAGGTGAGTAAAGCGAGAGTTACGAAACAAAGAGAAAAAAAAAACCACGTATCAGATCACTATAGCTAACCGATTGGGACGAGTGAAAAGTGTACGAGACAACCATCGTGACGTGGCTGCGCATACGATGGTAGATAATGCTACAGAAGGAAAAAAAAAAAAATCATGTCATACCGCTGCACGATTCATGTATATTACTATCGGAACAACGAAGCGCTGGTCCCCACGGAGGGGAGCAGCTGCCAGTATAGATACCAATAAAAAAATAATTTGAAACGAAGGAACGAGTATCTGTAGAGAGTTTCACTGGGCTTAACCGAGAACCCTTTAAGCATTCGCGAAACGCAGCTCTATGCGCAGTAGCCTTGCATGGCGGCACACACACTTCCCCAAACACTCACACATTTGGGTGCAAACAGTAGCGGGAGTTCATAATGGAGTTTCCCCCCATCCCCCACTGGGCCACATTGTGTCTAGCAAAGTGTGGGCATGCCAGTGCGTGAAAAATCCACTTTTCCCCGAAATATCGTCGTGCCACTTCGTGAGCATTCCCGCTGACGAGTATGCTGAGGGTGCCAAAATGAGGACTACACTCCACGTCCACATTCCCAGCTAGGGGGTTTGTGTATTGCGGATCGGTAAAGGTAAACAATATGAGAGTTTCATATCAGCTGTGCTATTAATAAACTAGTGTGAGATCGAAGAGACTGGGAGGGAGAAAGTATACCCGAAGTAGCAGGATATTGACACTTTTTTATGGCGCTAATGGACGCTGAGCAATTTAATGTATGCTGGTACTGCAAATAAATCAGCATTGTTAGCTAATCTCTGCCTGTGAGATACCCATGTACAATAGGAAACTCTCGCATGCATTATTAGCGAGTTCCAGCAGGCTTTCTGTAGCCAATGCAATCTGAAATGCCCATTTCGGGCGGTTGCTGCAGCACTCGAGAAGGAAGTGTCAAGCAAGCGAAGGAGCCAGAAGCGGGAGAGGGACCTCGGTTGGTTTTCGAGGTAAATTTTTCAAATTTAGACCATTTGGAGAGGAAATCGGCCAGACTCAGGGCAACAAAGCCCGTGGCTAGTCAGCCTCCTTCCGTACACTTACTCGCTGTTTTTGTACTTTCCCCCGTAGCTAATTGCTCTCCCTAGCACCAAACGCTCAAACGTGGGAGTTGCTCATACTGGGAACCAAGGAATGAGCGTCAATGGGGAATCCGCCCTCCTCTACACCCTCGTTGATACACTCGGTGATGATGTGGTCCCAGTCGCTAATGTAGACAAAGTAAAACTGTAGGATCGACGCAACGAACAAGGCTGCAATCATTCCTATCCACAACCCGACCAACTCCAACTCGAAGTAGAAGGCCAACAAGAAGGCAAACGGCAAGGCAATGCAGTAGTACAGGAAGAGGTTCAAGTATCCCCCGATCTTTTGCCGCCCCTGGCCCCTCAAGACCCCGTTTGTGGAGCACGAGATGCAGTCGTTGATCTGGTAGGCGGCGCCGATTATCAACACCTTCGACGCCAAGGCGATCACCACCGTGTCGCTGGTGAACAAGCTTGCGAGCCAGTCTCTGAAGAAGAACAAAAACGACCCGTTGATGATCCCGACTGCGAGCGAGAGCACGATGGCGCTGTTTGAGGCGCAGAGCGCGGCCGACTTCAGCGCAGCGCCGATGTACCAGGCGACTCTCGTCGATGCCGCAATGCCCAAGGCAAAGGGGATCTGGTAGCACAAGACGCACGTGGTGGAGATGATGGACTGCGCGGCAAGCACCTCGGTGCCGAACTTGGAGGCGGTGAAGGTGATGATCTCAAACGCCAACCACTCGGCCTCCACCATGAGCACCCCGGGGACGGACAAGTCGATGATTTTCTGCCAGTTGGTGAAGCACCGCTTGCTGAAGATGGAGTCCTGCGGCCAGCACTCGTGGCCCTTGACGAAGAAGATGTACAAGTACAACATGAGGCACATGATCCAGTTGGTGATCACCACGGAGATGGGGGCGCCGATGAACCCCATGCCGAAGGTCGGGTCCCAGACCAAGAAGTAGTTCAAGAAGGCATTGAGCGGCGCACAGATGCAGAGCACGTACGTGGAGGCGTGGAACACGCCCTGGCACTGCAAAAAGTGCTTCCCGTTCTCAAAGAGAATGAAGCCGGGCAAGCCCAAGCTCAAGATCTCGAGGTAGTTGGCGGCCAAGGTGCAGAGCTTGTACTGGTCGCCCTCGGAGCCCACGATGCCGAGCAAGATGGGCTTGGCGAACACCACCCAGAGCACCAACATGGGCACGTACAACACAAACAACAAGTAGGTGCAGCGCACAAAGTACAAGCCCACCATGTTGTAGTCCTTTCTGCCGTACGCCTGCGCGCAGAGCGTGTCGAGGCACGTGGAGACGCCCTGGATGATGGCGTAGCCGGAGATGTTGGCCGTCATCGACGAGAGACTCACGGCCGCCAACTCGGTGGACCCCAACCGGCCCACCGAGAACACCGACGCCACGGTGAGCGAGTACTGGAGGAGAAACGTGATGCTGAGCGGCACCGAGTACTTGACGAGCGACCGGATCTCCTTGGCGAAGGTCGTCTCGGGCTCGGCCATGAGCTCGTCGTTGTGGTGCGAGATGATCTCGGACACGTCGAGGATGGAGTGTCTGGCGAGCGATGCGTGCGACTTGATGGTGGTGAGGCCGCCGCCGCCACCACCACCGCCGCCCTGGGCGCTCACGCTGGGGTTTCTGGCGGCGGTCCGGGTGTGGGCGAAGCCCGCGGGCGGGTCGAGCCCAAACGAGGCGATGGAGGCTCTTCTGCTCTGGATATACGACACGATCTCAGACTCGTCTATGCTTTCACGTGACGTGACATAGTTGATGGGGGTCGAGGTGTTGAGGGGGGAGAGCTCAGACATTGCCGCGATTGTGTGTTTCTAGCAAAGTGGGGCTCGTCTAGGGAAGGGCTGGGACGATTCGTTTCGGCCAGAATTGTGGAAATTTTTCGGTTTCGATTTCAAGTTTTGACGGGCTCAATAGCAGAAAACGTGTTTGGGGTAGTTTCTATTGTTTTCGCGATGCTGTAACAGAGCAGTGGGAGGGGGGGCGGATGCCTGTGTTGCGCACTAGCCACGATGAAACTGTTGCGGGAGACTGGGGTTGGCGATCTCGTTTGGCGGTTTTCTGCTGTCTTTATCACTGAAAATGTAGGCAATTGGAGGAGTCCAATGGATCTCTCCCGCTGCTATTGTGTGTAGCCAGAGACGCCAATTTCCGTTATCTCGCTTTGCGGCATTAAGGTTTGGGCACGTGACAAGATAAGCACTGCTACTGGAGATAAAAGCCGCCGGCAAAAGTAGCCGATTTAGGGGAAAACACGCCAAAGCTAAAAGCGGCCCATCGCTCTACGGGCCCGCGCTGAGCTCTGCCTGCCCGTCTTCTCTGGGGCTACCGCTCCGCTCGGGCCACTCCGTGGGGGCCACTGGCATGGTGCTCTGCTCGCTGCGCTCGGAGACGGCTGGCGATGCGGCCCTCCCGCCGAGCAGGCGTACAGCATACCCCCGGCAGGGCTCTCAGTTGAAACAAGCTGGTCCTGGCGGCGGCGCGCTACACCGCTCCGCTCAGCTCATCTTTCTGCGCTTCTACGGCTTCTCCTCATACTCTATTATGTGTATTTCTATATCATCTTCTGTGTCTATTCAGTCGCGCGCTGGCTGCGACCATCTCGTGTCGTGTCGTGTGTGTTGGTGTTTTCACGGCAGTTTTCCGTCCACATCTTCCTTCCTCTTTCCTTTCTGTCGGTTTCCGCTTCTCATACTGTGATCTCGATCTCGCTCTATTCAGGTGACGGCCAGGCGCTCCTCCCGTAGGGAGCCAAGCTCGACGCAGTCGCCCTCGCCGGGTAGGCGAGTAGCGAGCCGCCGGCAGGACTACCGTGTCTCACCTGGTAGCCTTGGCCGTCGCTGCTATTGCACTTTCATCTGGCTGCTGCTACTGCAGCTCCGCAATCCTTGTGTTTCCGAGTGCTTCATCTCCACCTTACTCCCCAAAGGACCTCATTATTTGGCTGTGTGTGCTCCATATTCCTCACTTGCAAGAATCATATTAGTACAGAGTCCGGGAAACCACCACAGCGGGAAAAAGAAATAAGCGTACGCGAAAAAGCTGCCTGTAGATCAAAAAATCAACCAATTAGTTAATTAATTAATTGGGAAAAAATTTTCGATTTTTGGTATTGTTTTTGCATTCTTTTCATTCCTCTTCTTACTGTTGTCGTGGCATGGCACTTGCTGGCGTCCAGTTCCACTAAAACTTTCCTCTGAGCAAATTGCCTATCATGCCCTCTGCAGTGAAGTATACGGTTCTACCAAAAGTGTTGAAGTCAAAGGTGGAGGTGAGCGTTTCTATGAAGCCGAACGGCAACATGGCAGGAATCCAGCCCTGGGCCAACTCCAAGGCAAAGGCACCCAGCGGCATGGAGTACTGCTTGACATGGCCCTTGGTCAAGTGGTGCACGTCACCTGGGAGGTACACTTCCGGGGTCAAGGCGCCCGGGTAGGCGGCCTTTTGCTCGCCGGTCAAGATGGTGAAGTAGTCGTCAGCAAAGTGCACGCCGGTGTGGCCCTCGGTGCCGACAGCGGTGCCGAAAAAGATCAAGTACTCGGAGATGGAGGCGTGCAAAATAAACATGGTGCCCATGGCGTTCCCGGCGTTGTTGTAGACCCAGTCGTCAAAGTTCAAGTCCTTGATGGCGTCGCCGTACTGCGCCTTGATCTTGGGCGCCAAGTCGATCATGATGCTGGTGGCGTTCCCGTCCGGGTGGTTGACGAGCGTCTCTTGCACCAACGACTGCAAAACGTCCTTGTCGAAGATGTACTGGCTGGGCAACCAGGTGTAGAACAAGCGGTTGAAAATGCTGTAGATTATGTAGGGGATGACCGTCCAGGGGACAAGTCCAGCGAGAGCGACCATTTTTTTTGGGTGTGTGTGTGTGTGTGTTTGTAGGGAAGCAGACGGTTGGAATCAAAAACAACAGCAGCCGCCCACGTTTAAATACGCTGGGCGCACCCGAGCAGATCGGGCCTCAAATTTTTTCCTGTCGCTCGTATACATCGTATACTGAAAAGTTACACAAACCCTCGAAATCAAAACACGGTGCTATACGAACTGCGCTGCTACAAGAGGCTGTGACAGGGGGAGGCAGGGGTGAGTGGACGAGCCAGGCACGGGAGCAGGGAGTGGAGGCTGTAGATGGTCCCCGTGTACGACAAGAGCAAGACAACAAGAAAAAAAAATAGGTTGCAACTTCTTCCCCCCTCCTCCTATACGAGAGGTTCCACACCTCGAGTTTAAGGTTTTTGAGTGCTCGATGCGCTTCGCCTACGCCAAATTGTCTCGTATAGACGCCGCTACGAGCGCTTTCCGGTAGCCAAGAACAGCCCCACGCTAGTGGCCTCCACGGAGTGGCCAGCGGAGCGTCACCCCCCCCCCCATCCCTCCTCTATTCTCCCCACAGACGTCACTGCCTCCTATCGTATGCTACTCAGAGTGGCTCGCTCCCTCAACCATCGCGGTCTCGTGACCGCTGGAACCCACCCGCCGCACCAAACTAAAAAAGCCTAATGCCATCTGGGTTGACTGCCTGTATACAGAGCTGTATCACGTGCGCTGGATCTATGCAGGGCTGGAGGGAGAGACGCTCCTCACTCATTTCGCTATCTTTAGTCTCCCCTGGTGCTGCCAACGGCTCATCCACCCCCCTACTCCAGCCACCGGTATTCCTCCTTTGCTGCCCCGCCCAGACCCTATACACATGTCTGTACAGTCTGTACTCGACTCTTCGCTGCTGGACAGCGAAAAATGGCGGCAAATCAAGGAAATTGCGCTTGGCAGCGTCCGCGCCAGAGGCGACCGCAGCAGCAGCACCACCACCATCACCACAGCACTGCCAAACACCATCGCCAGCCAGA
The DNA here is from genome assembly GCA_029581775.1 of Dujonia boleticola. Taxonomy (NCBI): domain Eukaryota; kingdom Fungi; phylum Ascomycota; class Pichiomycetes; order Serinales; family Debaryomycetaceae; genus Dujonia; species Dujonia boleticola. Next base: position 834,606 of record JARGRU010000017.1, read on the forward strand.
TACCCGTCCCTGAGCTGGTACTGATCGACGAGTCGACGCCCTTCCTCGCCGTGCAGCTCTTGCTCCTCAAGATCGAGCTACTCAATGACACAAAATCGCCGGCGCTAGAGCTGCTCTACCAACAGGTGCAGCGAGCGCTCCCGCGGGGCTTGACCGCGTTTACCCGGGACTTGCACACCTTGTACGTGAAAATCAAGTATGAGGACTTGTTCTCCGACCACCAGATCTTCGGTCTGCACCCGTCGCCGTCGCCGTCGCCGGTGGCTGAAGTGCCCGCCGCCGCCCCCAAGTTCATGGACTTGGTCAACAAAAAGTTGATGCTCGTCACCAATATCCCGGACTCCGCCACCGAGGAGGACGAAGAGGTGCTTGAGTTGACCGCGGCCATCTACCGGAAGATCGTCGACCTGCTCTTGGTGTCCGGGTTTGAGTTTCAGAAGCGCAATCTCCTCCTCCACATAAACGAAAAGTTGGGCGGCGTGTTCAGCGCCGCCGCCGCTCCCGCTACAACGCAGCTCTCCACGAGGCTAGCCACGCGCTTCAACGAGCAGTTGCCTCAGGCCACCCGGGCGCTCGTGAGGGCCACTATAGAGAGCAGGTTGGTGCCCTGGGCCGCATTCCAAGAGTACTTGTCACGCGACTTCTACTACGCCCACAGCTGCAGCGTGCTAGGCTGCTCCACGGCGCTCGTGGAGAACCACCTCGAGAACAATATCTCGACGCTCGGGAAGTACTACGACAACATCTCGCTCGAGCGGGTGCGCAGCTTGTTGATTGGCGGCGGCGGCGGCGCCGAGCTCAAGAGCATAGACGTGGAGGCGCTCATTGCCGGCATGATAGCCGCGGACAAGTTGGCCGCCGGCACCCAGATCGACCAGTTGGACGGCGTGGTGTATTTCCCGGAGCAGGAGGACTACAGCAAGATGGGCGACATCTGCGAGATGATCGACCAGATCACAAACTTGATAGAGATAGCGTGAAGGTGGCTACAGGCATACAGGCATACGTAATTTTAATGCATAGATCCCAGTTTTTTCAGATTATTCATTCATTTTTGGCTGTAGATACGAAGGCTACTTCTTGTCGAAATGGCCGTAGTTGGAGGTCCACCACTGTCTCAAGGTGTGCTTGCTGCCGAGCTCGTCGATCTTGGCCACCTCGTCCTTGGACAACTCGAAATCAAAGATGTTCAACAGGCCGACGACTCTCTCCTTCTTGGCAGAGGTGGTGATGGGCAAGACGCCGTGCTGCAAGACCCATCTCAAGAGGACCTGGCTGGCGTCCTTTCCGGGGTGCTTCTGGGCGACCTCGGCGAGGTAGGCTTCCAAGTCGGCGGTGTTCTCGCTGCGCTTGACGAGCGGGCCCAAGGGACTGTAGGCCTCGACCAAGATGCCGTGCTTTTGCGAGTGGGCCACGATCCCGGGGGTCTGCTCCTGGAGCTGCGGGTTGAACTCGATCTGGTGCGCAGCGGGCTGGATCTTGGCCACCTTGAGGACACGGTCGAGGTCCTCGGCGGCGAAGTTGGAAACGCCGATGGACTTGGCGTAGCCCTCGGCCACGAGCTGCTCCAAGAAGCCCCAGGCCTCCTCGAGCGAGAACCCGTTGGACTCCTTCTTGATGAAGGGGCTGTGGAGCAAGTACAAGTCGACGTAGTCGAGCTTGAGCTTCAGCTGCAAGTCCGCCTTGAGCGCTTCGTAGGGGTTCTTGGGGTTGCCGGGGAAGTACTTGCTGGTGACAAAGAGGTCTTCTCTCTTCTTGCCGGACGTTCTGACGGCCTCGCCAATCTCCAAGTTGGTGTTGTACACCTCGGCACCGTCGATGTGCGTGATGCCGCTGTCGAAGGCGGTGACGAAGGTGTCCACCAAGCTCTGGTCGAGCCCGTTGTCCGTGGACTTGTACCACTTGGTGCCGGCGCCGTAGGCGACGGCGGGGATCAACTTGCCGTTGTTCAATTTAAAGTTAGTTCCGACGAGAGACATTGTGTGGAGGAAAAAGAGTTCAATAGGGTTCGATAGGGCACAAAGGGTAGGCGCTTATATGGTGGAGGGTCGGAGAGTGCGTAGAGCGAATCACGGGGTAAAAGGGGTGTGTGCTGGTGGAGAGAGCAAACTGGCTGGAAATTGTCAATTGGCGGGCAATTGGCGGGGTTCTTATAGAAATCGCAGGGCTGCAGGGCCCGCCAGGGATTTCAGGGCCCCAGGGCTGGAAATCTCGTCAATCCCACACAATTTAGGTGCCATGCTAAGCCCTTACCCCCACGCTATCAGGAGCGGACTGTCGCACTAAATTTCCGCGCCACAGATTTTTCCACATTTACTATGGCGATGCTGCCACCGCTGGTAGCGTGCGCGGAAGAGCTACCCAGCGAAACCACGGAGATTCTTTTTTGGACCGTGTGCCGGCCGTGATGTGCCTGTGGTGGGCCTGTGGTGGCCTGTGGTTTACTGTGGTGGGCGGGCCTGTGGAATCTTACGGGAGGACTGGAGGAGGGGCGGGGCCATTGTGTCGCTACAGGTTTTGTGGCTCTCTTCTAAATTATGTGTATTTTGTATTAGTTTCTTTTCTCATAGATAAGCTTCTACGTAGGGTCTGCCCATCGCATTATGACAGGAGACGGCTGGAGCATGATTTTGAAGTAAAGTAAAAACGGTAAATAAAACAAGATGATGGAAAGTAAAGGCACGACGGCCGTATAATACAGGGTGGATCGTGGGATAGGACCCTTTTTAAGTCTCGTAAAATGCGTAGCGCGATGAGTGGGACAAGCAGACTCGCTATCTAAATCAAAGTGCGACAAGTGTAGGTGTATTAGTGTGTCTCAGTTTGTTTAGTAAAGTGTCTCGTTGTTGGCGGTCTAGTTGTAGAACCCCGATCCCAATTGAAGCAAGGACTTGGCTACACTGAAAGAGTTGGGAGTGCCAAACCCATTGCCGCCCTGGATGGGTGACGAGCTGAGCAAGTCCTTGCCGACTCTGATCGAGTTGCTGGTGCTCTCCTTGATGGGCCCGTCGTCGTCCTCGTCGATGGTCTCGTCGGTGTTGTTGTACGGCTTGTAGCGCTTGCCCTCCGGCAAGTATGGGTTCACGAGGTCTCTGGACGAGGCCTTGAGCGGTGTTTTCAAGATCTTGTTGATTGGGGGTAATTGTCTGAGCTTGGAGGCAGAAACGGGTGTCTGCAGCGCGTTTGACTGTGGTTGTTTGTTTGGGAAGGTGAGTGCAGGCAATTTCGAGGATTGGAAGGAGGCGGTGGTGGTGGATTTGGCAGTGGCACGGCTAGGAGAGGTGGCGTGCGGTGGGAACGATTGGTGGGCACGGGCTGGAGCAGCAGTAGCAGCAGTGCTGGATGCAGCCGCGCTTGCGTTCGCAGCCGCGCTCAAGCGCACGCTGGCGTTGACGTTCAAGCTGGAGGTTTTGGCACTTGTCGCACTCGCATTGAGGTTTGCAGAGCCAGCACCTCCAGAGCTTGCGGAGGAGGAGGAGGAGGAGGAGGAGTGCGCGCCAGGCTCTAATGGTATGCTTTTGCGCTCCGTATAGAATTTCAGCTGCTTTTTGATCGAGAAAAGTCTCAATTTTTGCGAGTTTCTGAAGAGAAGGAGGTTTTTGTCGTAGGCCGTGGCCGAGAGAGAGGGTTTCTTCCTCTTCGTTATCCCCGCGGTGGCGCTGGATGGGAACGAGGAGGCTCTTATTTTTGTTGTGGATGACGACGATGCAGAATTTTGTAATGACTTGAGGTTAATGTTTATACTGGTGGTGATGAAGGACTTGGGGACGTTTGCCTTCTTGGGGAGGAACAAGCCCTGTTTTTGCAACTTGTAGATGGCCAATTGCAACTTCAATTTCAACTTGGTGGCGGCCAAGCTGGCGGCCGCGTTCTTGTCTATGCGTTCTGGGGAGGCCAGGAGTGAGGGAGGCGACGTGGACGTGGAGTTTGGCGTGAGGTGCTGGTCGTTGAAGACGTGGTCGCCCAAGTTCTTGGGGGTGATTTGCTGGCTAGCGTGGTTTTTGTGGATGTCGAGATCGAGATCGAGGTGGATCGGGTTGTTTTGGTGTTGGTGGTGGTGGTGATGGTGGTGGTGGTGGCTGCGGCCGCTCTTCTGCGAGCCGTTGGGGGTCAAAAGCACGAGCGAGGGAGAGTAGCGCCTCTGGACGTTGCGGGGCGACTTCAAGGGCGATTTCTTGGGCGTCGAGATGTTGAGCGACGAGTCTCTGATGGGGGCCAATGCGATTCTATTGGACATGGCGGCGGTGGTTTAGATGCTGGGTGGTGCGGTGGGTTGAGCGAGTGTCTAGGGTGAGTCTATGGGGTGGGGGGGTGTTTTTTGGTGGTGCTGTTTTTAGTGCCGATATGGGTGCCGTTCTGGTGCTGCTGTTTTCGGTGCGCTAGTGTCTCAGTTAAGCGGGAGAAAAACAAAGCTCTTTCAGTACTACTTCAGTACTACTAGGTAGAGGACAGCAGATGGTCGATACGCAACAACTGGCTCTGTACGGACGGATGACAGTACAGCGATGCTGGAGAAGAACAAGCTACAAAGATTCAAAACGACAGAATTCACAGCACAAATATAAACAACACTGAAAATTAAAAATAGCCTCTCTATATGGATCGCTTCCCTGGTCAGCCTGTCTCGATATGGACTGTTTTTGTTTACCTCGATGGTTCGCGTTTGCACCCAGCAGAAAATTATTTTTTTTTTTTTTTTTCGGAGGGCCGATTTAGCGTCTAGTGGGGGCCAAGTGTTTATATTTTTACCGAATAGCGCGTATTTAGCAAAAAGCAAAATAAACACAAACAACCAAAACAAGCAGTTTGGAAATAATAATAGTCGAGAATGGGTGCGGTATGGCAGTTCAGTGGAGTCATGACAGGAATGCGGTGCCTGAGATAAGGGCGCAATTGCGGAGGAGAGGTGTCAGGCACCACTCCAACAGGTGGTGAGTTGGTGCTGGCGGTTTGGTGGTGCCGGTTGCTGGTGGAGGTGGTGCTTGCAACCTGGACCGGCTCAGCGCTGCAGAGCCCAGTGAGACACTAAAACTGTGCCGCTATCCAGGCACCGCGAGCATTTTAGCGAGGTTTAGATTTTTCAATCTGCAACATCGCATCACGCTTGATGCACCGGGACGCAAGCGGATGAGCGAGGCCGATCATGCAAATGATTTTTTTTTATTTTTTTTTTTTTTTTGGCTACCCTGGCATGCTGCTCAGCTATGGTGAGTGGGTGGGTGGTGTTTCTGTTGGGACCCACACCAGCTGGAGGCACCCAGTGGGCCCGTAGGGACAACCGGTGGGGAGGAAACGGCACCACGAAATACGGATACACGAATTGATCTCAGAATTAGCCCCTTAGCATTCTCTTGCCGCTTGTACTACATCACTACACGTCAATCTCCACAGGCCCAAATCCACCATCGCTCACCACCCGTACTGGTGCTCGCTAAATATGCACCTATGCTAATATCCAAACTACGTTTTTTTTTGTGTGTTCCTCGCACGCTTCTGGCCCGCCCCTGAGCACCGCTTGTTCGCTGGCGGTCGGTGTGGGATACTTTCCTCTGTATGTGGCACTCCATTCACGCTCTGATGTCCACTCGCTTGCACTGTGCTGTGCTGTGCTGTTGCTGCTCCAGCGGCTGGCCTGGCCGCGGGTCCCGCATGCGTGAGTTTTATTTTTCCACGTATTTTCCGACATCAAGAATCTCTCGTGCGTCTGGGTGGACCACTATTTTAGCGTATTGCTACGCGGTCTTTGGCGGCGCGGTGTTTTGGATCGGCCGGTTTGGGCCTGTTTTGTTTACGCTGCCTGCAGTGAACACCAAATATAAGAGCTGCGGCCGGCAAAGAGGCCTGCTAGCGAGAAGGTGAGCGACTGTCGAACGTTTTCGATCTAGGAACGCGGTGCGAGACGGGGGAAGGGCCCCTTTGTGTGCATCTTCGTTCAGCACCAAGTGGCACACCTTGTACCGTCTCTTGGTCTGTCTCTGTCTGTTTCACGGCTGCCCACGGCGCTGTTGCACCCAACACCGCCTGGCCTACCAAAATTTAAGCTTTTGACTCACGCCCACCCTCGCTCGTATATTTGACGCCAAAGACCAGTCCGTGCAGAAATCCTAAACACCTGACACAAAGGTTTAGGTTTATTTTTTCTAGCACTGCCAGAGAGGCCTACGGTATTGTCTGCAGTGACTAACATAAACATTGACACACCAACCTTGGGGAAAGAAAACAAAGGGTGTGCAAGAAAGGGCAATCTGCTGATCTTGGGCCCGGCACAATAGACTGCCTGTGTCATTGCCTCTCGCGTAGACCCGTAAAAACGACATTGTTCGTGTTTTAGATGGCAGTATCGGGCTATTTCTGCTGTGCTAATTGTTATTATTATTGTTATTATTGTTGTTTGTTATTGTTGTTTGGCGTCGGGCCATCGGGCATAGCGCTTGCAGTCACGTGTTTCACCCGTACACCGCAAAGAGACCATAACGGTTTTTCCACTCAGCCCATGTAGTGGAGGCTAAGCGCCAGAACGGAGGGAACGTGTTCCCAGGTCCAGGAACTGAACCTGGTGGTCAGGTACTGGAGGTTCCCCTTACTTGGGGTTCCCCTTACTTCACCTTCTCGAAATTGTTCTCTGTTGCTTCAAGCAGCCCGTAGTGCCTACATGTAGTTTTTCGCAGTAGGTTGCAAAGTCTAGCAACAATATAGTATGTCGATATACAACGAAGAACTATACTTTGAGTCTCTTTACGCTTTTCTCTTCTTACCTTGGCATCACACTTCCATCGAAGTAGTGCCCATCCTCGTAAACCAGCACGCAGTGGCCAATGCCCATCCTGAGCTCGGTCTAACTATGCCCACTATTTGATCACATGACCTGTGCAGCCTTTCTCAGTTTCAATTGGCAAAATGAGCACCTTGACTTACCGCTTTCCACTACTTTAAAACTCATTCCATATCTGCCGGTGACGCCTAAGGTAGTCTAGGAAGCACCCCCCCACCAGCACACAGCCAAAAACCCGCAAATTATTCACAGCTCCCCCGCCAAAACCCACCAGACTCCATCTCCCAGTCATCTCTCTCCCAGCCGATGCAGTCTCCTGCACATAAGCGCTCGCAGATAAGATAGCACCCCCCTACAATAAACCACCCCTCCTTTTGGAATCAGTCCACACTCTTTTTTGCCCCCACGAAACACACACACTCACACCCACGCACACAAGCAATCAGGTGGCTGCAGTACAGCAACCCATACACTCCACTCACACATACGCTTTCTACCAATATTCGAGGATTCTCCGCCCAAGGTTTCCCCCACCCCAACACAGTGACACCACAATTGCATCAATCCCCCCCAATACACTCACAGACCGCAAAAGCTCCCCAATAGAATGCTGATTAGATCAAAGTTGTCCTCTCTCAGAGAGTACTTGACGCCCATCAACCACAGCTCGAACTTTGCCACGACCGGCGAAATATCGCCCGAGGAGTTTGTCAAGGCCGGCGACTACTTGGTGTACAGGTTTCCTACGTGGCAGTGGCTGGGCGCCCCCGACAAGCTCAAGAAGGACTTTTTGCCCGCGGACAAGCAGTTTTTGATCACCAAGCACGTGCCCTCCCGCCAGCGGTGCGCCGACTACTTGGGTGCCAACGTGGACGGCGCCGACGACGACGAGATCGTGGCGGGAGGCGACGGCGAGGGCGACGACGAGGACGGGTGGGTCAAGTCGAAGCGGATCGCCAAGCCCACGCATGTAGAGCAGGAGGAGGCGGAGGCAGAGAAGGCGACCGAGAGCGCGGCCGCAGGCGGCGCCGTCTCGGCCAGGGCGGCCGACGAGGTGGACGACATAGACGATCTCGTGGAGGAGGACGCGGAGGGCGACGAGTTCGACGACGAGGAGCTCGTGAACGAGGACGGGTTCCTGGAGCTCGTCGAGGGCGGCTCCAGCGACCCGCTCTTGCGGAAGTACGACCTCTACATCACGTACTCCACGTCCTACAGAGTGCCCAAGCTCTACTTGGTGGGGTTCAACGCCAGCGGGATCCCCTTGCTCCCCAAGCAGATGTTTGAGGACATCTCGGGCGACTACCGCGACAAGACGGCCACCATAGAAAACTTGCCGGTCTCGTTCAACACCACGTCCGTCTCGATCCACCCGTGCAAGCACTCGTCCGTGATGAAGGTGTTGATGGCGCACGTGAAGCGGCGGGCCACCACCGCCGAAGACGAGGCTGCACCCAAGAAGGACGAGGAGGGAGACGAAGGCGAAGAGGCAGACACGATCAGAGTCGACCAGTACTTGATTGTGTTCCTCAAGTTCATAGCCAGCGTCACGCCCGGAATCGAGTACGACTACACCATGGACGCGTTGTGAGGGCCCTGCCGGGGGCACGCCCGTCCACTCCGTGGAGGCCACTGGCGTGGTGCTCTGCTCGGTGCTCGGAGCTCCTCCCGCAGGGAGCCAGGCTCGACGCAGTCGCCCCCGCCGGGCAGGCGAGTAGCGTGCCGCCGGCGGGCGCACCCCTGGCCCAAGAGTAGGTGCCGGTGGCCCTGCCGGGGGCACGCCCATCCACTCCGTGGAGGCCACTAGCGTGGTGCTCTGCTCGCTGCGCTCGGCGCGCCTCCCGCAGGGAGCCAGGCTCGACGCAGTCGCCCCCGCCGGGTAGGCGTAGCCACCAGGTCAGTGGTGCGCGCCCGCTGAGCAGGCGTGGGCCCCGTAACAACCCCGTAGCCCAATACATATCATTAATAGCAGAAGTAATCAACTGTAGCGCTACACTCTCAGTGCGGTGGTGCCCGCAAGCGGGCGCGGGCGCGGAATCACATGGTGCCGAGCTAACAATGCCACCAACCACCACCAAAGCACCACCAAAACACCACCGGCAGCAGCATCGCCGCGACCGCAAGCACAGTACTAGCCAGTGCGGCCGCAAGACCCTGCCGCTTCTCTCCTCTCTCCTCTCTTTCGGGGCTCTTTGCGCTCTCCTCTGCTCTGCTTATCGGTGATTTGGCTGCAAATGTGTCCTGCACACGCAACCAATAGACCCTCTGCTCCTGGCCTGCACCACGCAGTGCAACACCTCCTACACCATGCCTACAGCGTCCCTACTCCCCCCACTGCCCCTCCCTACCACTTCTCCTACAGTATGCCCACCCGCTCCCCGTCGCCCTCGGGGCGGCCTTCGCGTGGGCCTCGCCTAGTTTAAGCGAAGGCCCCTGCCGTCTCGCTCTCCTCCCCCCAGTGTTTCACATCCCACCCTTCCGCGCCTGCATACACGCCCGCCGAAGGCCTGCCTGGTTAAAGTTGCTGCTTACGGCTGGCGTTGTGCATACGCGCGCGCGCCCAACCGGTACAGCAAGATGGGCCCTCGCTGCCACCCAGTGGCCTGCCAGTCGCCTCCAGCACGCCAGCGTCCCATTGAGCGCCAGAAGTTAGCCCAGGAAGCCCCCTTTCCACTCTTTTCTTCTACACACGCACACACACCGGAACGCTACGCAAGAACACACAGTCGCTACTACACAGTCACTATGGGAAAACGGAAATCCGCCAAGCGCAGCGGCAGCAAAACAACAGCAGGCGCTGGGTCGCTGTCTGGCGTCAACGCCAACGCGGCCGCCGCCACCGCCACAGACGCCCCCACAGAGGTGCCCAAGCTCCAGCTGGTTGTTGACGAGGACGAGGAGTTGACGGAGTCGTCCGCAGACTCGATCCTCTCGGAGGGCGACGAGTACGACGAGGACGAGGACGCGGACGGGTACGCGGACGGCGGCGCCCTCGGGGCCGCCGGAAGCAACCACGGCAGCGCCCACCACGTCTCGTCGCACCACGCGCCGCTCCACATCCACCGCTCGGGCAGCATCATCAGCACCACCAGCAGCAGCCGGGGCAGAAGCAGAAGCAGAAGCGCCAGCCTCGCCGGCAGCATCAGCGGCGACGGCGCCCGCAAGAAGATCCACCAGTCGCGCCGGGTCACGTTCATCCTCGGGGCGCTCATCGGGCTCCTCCTCACGGTGTTCTTCTCCACCAACTCGCACGACTCGCTCCTGAAGGAGTTGGAGAAGTTGGTCAACTACGACTCGGTCAGCGGCATCTTGGACGACTGGAAGGACGTGCTCCCCATGGGGCTCCAGTCCATGATTGCCGACATCGACATCCTGTCCGCCAGCAAGGAGGAGGGCAAGTTGCACGGCAGCGCGGACTCCTTCAGCGTGGGCAAGCGCCTCGTGATCCAGCAGAACTTGACCGAGAAGTACAACGTGGTGATGGTGCCCGGCGTGATCAGCACCGGGATCGAGAGCTGGGGGCTCGAGTCCGCGGGCGACTGCCCCAGCGAGCTGTACTTCCGCAAGCGGCTCTGGGGCTCCTTCTTCATGCTCCGCACCATGATCTTGGACAAGGCGTGCTGGTTGAAGCACATCATGTTGGACCCGGAGACCGGGCTCGACCCGCCCAACATCAAGCTCCGCGCGGCGCAGGGGTTCGAGGCCGCAGACTTCTTCCTCGCCGGGTACTGGATCTGGAACAAGATCCTCCAGAACTTGGCCGTGGTCGGCTACGGCCCCAACAACATGATCAGCGCCGCGTACGACTGGCGCTTGGCTTACTTGGACCTCCAGAAGCGCGACGGCTACTTCACCAAGTTGAAGAACCAGATCGAGGTGATGAAGCTCATCAACGGCGAAAAGTCCATCTTGGTGGGCCACTCCATGGGCCTGCAGGTGATCTACTACTTCATGAAGTGGGTGGAGGCCGAGGGCGAGTTCTACGGGAACGGCGGCCCCACCTGGTGCAACGACCACTTGGCCGCCATGGTGGACATTCTGGGCTCGTCGTTGGGCGCGCCCAAGGCCATCACCGCGCTCTTGCTGGGCGAAATGAAGGACACCGTGCAGTTGAACGCGCTCGCCGTGTACGGCTTGGAGAAGTTCTTCAGCAGAAAGGAGCGGGTCGACATGTTGAGAACCTTTGGCGGGATCCCCAGCATGTTCCCCAAGGGCGGCGAGCTCATCTGGGGGAACCTCACGCACGCGCCCGACGACCCGCTCAACACGCTCGAGACCGAGGGCGTGGAGAACGACGGCGGGATCGCCGACGTGGGCGACGAGGAGCGCAAGACCGACTCGTTCGGCACCTTCATCAGATTCAAGCCGGACGCAGCCATCGACGCCGCCGCCGCGATCGACGTCGCCACGGACGGGTCCACCACGACGCCCGAGGCCGGGCTGGAGCTCAGAAACCTCACCATCAACGAGTCCATCGACTTGCTCTTGGAAAAGTCCCCGGACTGGTTCTCCAACCGAGTCAGAGAGCACTACTCGTTTGGCGTGGCCCGCACCGCGGAGGAGCTCCGCCGCAACAACCAGGACCACTCCAAGTGGTCGAACCCCTTGGAGGCCGCGCTCCCCTACGCGCCAGACATGAAGATCTACTGCTTCTACGGGGTGGGCAACCCCACCGAGCGCGCGTACGCGTACCAGAAGGCCGAGCCGGGCACCAAGCTCGACTTCACCATCGACACAGACGCCTCGAACCCGGTCTTCTTCGGCGACGGGGACGGAACCGTGTCGCTCTTGACGCACTCCATGTGCCACGAGTGGCAGAAGGGCTCCAAGTCCAGATACAACCCGGGCAACTCGTCCGTGACCATTGTGGAAATCAAGCACGAGCCCGACAGATTCGACATCAGAGGAGGCGCCAAGACGGCGGAGCACGTGGACATCTTGGGCTCGGCCGAGTTGAACGAGCTCGTGTTGAAGGTGGCCAGCGGCAGAGGCGAGTCCATCGAGAACAGATACGTCAGCAAGTTGCAGGAGATTGTGCAGGGGCTCGACATCTAGAGGTAGCTATTTATTTAGTCAATAGATAAGCGTTAGATAAGCGTGTGCGTGTAGCGTGCCGCCGGCAGAGCCACGGGCACCGATAGGGCCCCGCCGGGGGCACGCCCATCCACTCCGTGGGGGCCACTAGCGTGGTGCTCTGCTCGCTGCGCTCGGTGCCCCTCCCGGAGGGAGCCAGGCTCGACGCAGTCGCCCTCGCCGGGTAGGCGAGTAGCGTGCCGCCGGCGGGCCCACCAGCAGTCTCTTGGCTCGTGTGTGTCAGTGGAGCCCTGCCGGGGGCACGCCCATCCACTCCGTGGAGGCCACTAGCGTGGTGCTCTGCTCGCTGCGCTCGTTGCCCCTCCCGGAGGGAGCCAAGCTCGACGCAGTCGCCCCCGCCGGGCAGGCGAGTAGCGTGCCGCCGGCGGGCCCACCAGCAGTCTCTTGGCTCGTGTGGGTTAGTGGAGCCCTGCCGGGGGCACGCCCATCCACTCCGTGGGGGCCACTAGCGTGGTGCTCTGCTCGCTACGCTCGGAGCTCCTCCCGCAGGGAGCCAGGCTCGACGCAGTCGCCCTCGCCGGGCAGGCGCCCGCGGAGCGTCGCAGGGTCTGGCGGGTGGCTACAGAGGCTGGTAGTGTCAATGCTTGTATTAGTTTCGTCTATGCTGGTATATAAAGTGTGGGGTGCCGGTGGGCCGCCTATGCCTTTTCCGCCTCCCTGGCGGCCTCTGCGGCCTTGGCGGCCTTCTTCAAGTTGATCTTGTGGAGGGCGCAGAGCGAGGCGATGAGCAAAAGGGTGCACAAGACGCACCAGCCCGCGAGGATGCCGAAGTCTCTGCCCAACTGGCCCTTGTAGGTGTTGAAAAAGACCACTTTTGTGATCTCGGAGGCGCTGTGCAAGGGGATGGCGTAGCCGTAGCGGTAGAACTTGGGGCTGAGCGCCAAGGGCGTGAAGGTGGGGGTGATGTTGACGTAGACCCAGAAGATCAACCAGAAGCCCATGAGCTGCGGGTCGACGAGCGGGATCCACATCATGGCGAGCTCGCTCACCATGCCCACCACGTACATGGTCATGTAGGACATCATCCAGAACACCAAGAAGCCCGAGCGGCCGAAGGCCACCGTGAAGTCGACCTGCATGGCCAACGACACGAGCGAGTACATCAAGCTCAACCAGAAGTACGAGAGCGTGGACAGCGCCACGCGGTACAGGATGTAGTGGTGTCTCTTGAGGTGGTAGGTGTCGACCACGCGGTGCAAGTCCTGGAAGAAGCCCACGTTGAAGAAGGACAAGATGATCATGTAGAGCAAGCCGACCTGCGAGGGTGCCGCGAGCACGGGGTCCGTCCAGGGGATGCGGTCGATGTACTGGAAGCTGATGGGCGTGTTGAGGAGGGCCAAGGTGCCCTGGGAGCCCGCGAGCGCGCTCTTTTCGGCGGTGGACAACGAGTTGACGAGCGGGTCCGTCACGTCGCTGACGACGGCCTGCCACAAGAGCGCCACCAGCTGGATGCCCGACGTGACGTACTCGTCCATGTTGATGAAGTCGCGGCCGGTCTCGTAGATGGACGAGATGGTGTTGTTGACGGTGGTGTAGGAGGCGTCGGCGCGCTGCAACGCCTGGTACCAGTTGCCCGTGGCGTTGCGGCGCACGTAGATGGACGACCAGTAGCGCTGGTGGTGGATGTCCACCTCGATCTGCTGCTCGATGGTGCGGTTGTGGCTGCTGGCGAGCGCGTTGTAGGTGGTGTAGTTGAACACGTTCCAGTGGCCGTAGTAGCGGGCGGCGGGCGTCTCGAGCAACTGCACCATGCGGTCGCCGAACGTCTGGAACCCGGCGGGGACCGTGTCGTCGTCGATCACCACCAACATCTCCAAGTTCTTCAACCGCGAGAACCGCTGGTACAGCGCGCCCCAGTAGATGGAGAAGATGCACATGATGAGCACGCCGATGATGGCGTACTTGCGCAAGAAGAGCAACAGGAGCTCTCTGCGGGCGGCCCTGATCTTCTGGTACGGCGTCTCCAAGACGGCGGAGAACCGCGAGTGGTGCGACGAGTGGCGCGAGAGCGTGGGGCGCGAGTTGCTGCTGTCGCCGGTGGTCTCGGACTCCTCCTTGTGCAAGGGGAAGCCGGGGATGAAGCCGTGGGCCTCGGAGGCCGTCAAGGTGGACGAGCTTTCGAACTCCTCCTCGTGGGTCTGGAACGACTGCAGGAGCGACTGCAGTGGCTGGAGCGACTGCTGCGACTGCTGCGACTGCTGTGTAGATGACATGGGGGAGGGGTGTGTGAATAAATAGGGGGAGAGAGGGGGTCGGGCTAGTGGCTAGTGGCTAGTGGCTAGTGATTAGTGGCTGTAAATGGTATGGAATTAGTGTGGTGCAGCACTGTATGGGTGTGTGCTGATGGGTGTCTGTGCTGGCGTTCTGTGCTGGTGTTGCTTGCGGTGACTGCTGTGTCTACGCTGCTGCTTTGGTTGTTGGTTGTGGAAATCTTGACAGCTGCTGCTTTCGTCCGGCCATGCTCCTCCTTATATAAGACGAGCAGACGGCCCTCTATAAGTAGCAGCTTTTGCTCTGGGACCGCATTGTTAGCGAGTTTCTTTTAAAGTTTATTGCCGCTGCACGGGAATAAACGCCAATCGCCGAAACCCCAAAGCATTCCCCAACACGTCAAACCCGCAAATAAGGCTGCCGTTTTGGTGCGGGACGCCCGCAAACTGGCCAGGCGCGCACTGCACCCAGGGCTTTTCGCTGCGAAAAAATGGCTGCTTCGGAGTCGGGCATCGCCGGGAATAAGCGCTGGCACCGCCGGCATCCCATTACGGGCTAAGGGGGACTGCACGCTGCGCGCCCATCATGCAGCGAACCCTACGCCCTGACAGCGCGGAAGCGGCTAGCGCTTGAGTCTCCGGCGCTGAGGTTCCACACACCCAGGCCCCCCGGAATACAGGGGAGCGACCAACTGCGGAACAGCACGGCTAGCCCCTACACGCGCCAGCAAGCTGTCTGTGTGACTGGAGAGGGTGCCAGGCGCTGTGCCTTGCATGGCGTGAGCGTCATAGATAGCGTCAGAGCAGGAGCATCCGGCAAGTGTGCAGCACTTTACGGTGGCCCAGTCGAAGCTGGCTCTACGCATTTGCATGTACTGTAGGACTATGTATTTTCAATAAATAAATTAGTAGTAGGCAACAGCCCCACGCTAGTGGCCCCCACGGAGTGGCCAGCGGAGCGATACCGCGTGCCCCCGGCAGGGCTGCGAGCTGCTCACACAACTCCGCTGGGGACGCTCCGCTGGCGCCTGCCCGGCGAGGGCGACTGCGTCGAGCCTGGCTCCCTGCGGGAGTAACAGCCCCACGCTAGTGGCCCCCACGGAGTGGCCAGCGGAGCGAGACCGCGGGCCCCCGGCAGGGCTGCGACACAACCCTTTGGGACGCTCCGCTGGCGCCTGCTCGGCGAGGGCGACTGCGTCGAGCCTGGCTCCCTGCGGGAGTTCTACATCCTGAACATCTGCTTGAGGATGTTTCTCTTTTTGGCCTCGTGCTCTGGCTCTTCGTGCTTTGCAGCCTCGGCCTCGGCCTTCTTCTTCCTCTCCACCTTGAGCTTGAACACGTAGAGCGTGACACCGAGCAAAGTGTTGGCTAGGACCAACCAGGCCACGAGCACGCCGTAGCTTCTCCCCAATAGACCCTTCCATGTGTTGAAAAAGATCACCTTGAGAATCTCCGCACAGTTGTGCAACGGCATGGCGTACCCGAATCTGTAGAACTTGGGACTGAGTGCTAGCGGTGTGAAGGCGGTGGAGATGTTGACGAAAACCCAGAAGATCAACCAGAACCCAAGCAACTTGGGGTTGAAGAGCGAGATCCAGCACACCATCACCTCGCTCATGCTTCCGACAACCCACATGGTCATGAACGACGTCATCCAGTACACCAAGAACCCTGCCTTCCCGAACGCCACCGTGAAGTCGATCTGCATGGCCAACGACACAAACGAGTACATCAAGCTCAACCAGAAGTACGACACGGCGGACGAGGCCAACCGGTAGGCGATAAAGTGGCTCGTCTTGAGTCCGTACGTGCTGATCTGCTGGTTGATGTTCTGGAAGAAGTTCAAGTTGAAAAACGACACAATGATCAACAAGAGCATGCCCACTTGCGACGGGGCGGCAAGCACAGCGTTGGTGAAGGGGATTCGGTCGATGAACTCAAACGTGATCGGCGTGTTCACCAACGCCAACGTTTCTGTCGAGCTCGCCAACGCGGCCTTCTCCTGCTCGCTCAACAGGTTCACAATCGGGTCGGACACCTGGTTCACTACATCCATCCACATCGCCGCGATTTGCATCACACTCGGGGTGATGAAACTATCCATGTTGATGAAATCACGACCGGTTTCGTAGATGGACACGATGGTGTGGTTCTTCGTCGTGTACGAGGCGTCTGCGGTCTTCAACGCTTCGTACCAGTTGCCCGTGGCGTTTTGCATCACGTAGATGGAGGACCAGTAGCGCTGATGGTGTATGTCCACAATGATCTGCTCTTCGATCGTTCTGTTGCCCTTGGCGGCCCTTGCGTTGTAAGTGGTGAAGTTGTACACGTTCCACTTACCCCAGTACTTGGCTTCTGGGGTCTCGAGCAATTCAACCAAGTGGCCGCCAAACGTTTGCAACCCAGCGGGCGCCACATCGTCGTCAATAACCACCAACATCTCTAGATTCTTCAACCGCGAGAACCGCTGGTACGCCACACCCCAGTAGATGGAGAAGATCCCCAACAACAAGAACGCTATCGTCACGTAATTCTTTACAAAGTCCACCACGAGGGTATTTCTCTGGTTGTGCAACTTGCTGCTGAAGAACCCAAGCTGGGTTTGGATCCTTGAGAGCCGCGAGGGCTCCTTTTCCACAGGGCTGAACTCTTCAGCGTTGTACTCAGCGCTCTCAATGTCGTCTGGTAGCGTAGCATCGTCCGGTAGTTCAGGCTGTTGAGGGTGACCGCTTGCACCGAGGAACGCTCTTGGCTGGAGCTCTTCGTTGGGCACCACCTCATTGTCTTGACTATTCAAAGGAGTGGCCATTATGTAGCTGTAATGTAGATGCGAGTGATGCTGCAAAGTTTATGCGTGTGTGAATGTATGCAAAGTAGTCAACCAGTTATTTCAGAAGGCCCGGGGTCCAGGGGAATTTTCAGTTCGATTTATGTGAAGATGAGAACAGATACGGAGCACTTGTATGGCAACTGTTTTCGTTTGCTTTTAGGGAGTATCAGTAAAGCTCTTCGTGAAAACAGGAATTACCTTTAGTGAAAAGACAGAGGGGGCTTGACAAATAATAATATTGCGCAGCCTTTATACGATGCAGCGTCCCTCTTCGCTTACTGATACTTCGATGCGAGTGTATGGATGCGGAAATGGCACTAACTCCGTCGGAGAGTCACAGTGAAAATTTATGGTTTTCTTGCCCGGCAAGAAGAAGAATTTAAAAGGTTTGTGATGGAATTAAGCTTTTGAAATGTTCCGCCTGTCCTTGAGGTGGTGACGCGGCGGTGAACGGCTGACCAAAATGTGTTTCTAAGCACAATTAGGTACGACAGAACAATTTGCTTACAATTCAGAGTTTCGGGTTACAAGGTGCCATTAGTAAGTGGGATACTCGGCATTTTCCAGTATGGGGATATCGGCGAAGATAGCTCGTTTTGCATGGCGGTTATTGCTTCGCAGATGTTTCGTATGAATCAGAGATGAGAGTCACAAAGGAGGGATGATTGCGTATGCATTTTGACGTGCGAGCACCCTGCGCACCAGTGCTTAGTAAGAAGTGAAGTAAGGTGTATTAATCGAGATTGAATCACTTCTTAGTATTTCTTTTCTTTTCTCCCTTCTGCTCTCTCCTGCCAAAGTTTACCTTATTACCTTCTTTATCCTCCACTTTGTTAAGGTAAGGATTGAACCCTGAGGAGGCATCTGTAGGATCGATCCGATGAGAGTTCCGACCGGGTGCGGAAGCGGGCATGAGCCAACGGCTGCAGACTAATCGAGAAAAAACAGATTTGATTACGAAAATCCTGCATACCACAACACAGAAATGATTCAGCTCAAAAAGTGTGAAAATCGTGGAGCTATGTGCAGTGCTACCCGCTCTTTCCTTAACCCTGTGCCGTAGACACACACAACAGTTGGATGGTGTGCTAAGCCTTCGCTCGCAGTCCACTCATTCCAGCACACAGGTTACCAGGCAATTCCGCTGTGACAACAGCAGAAGCTTATTAGTGTGTGGGTGTGCGCGTGGAGGTTAGCACCAACACTTGAGTCTCGTAGTAGCCACCTCTACCTCACCACCCCTCGTGTGCTGCTAGCACTGAACTGGTATGGCTGCATTTTTCAGCCTGTGTGCACACCACACTAGAGACCAAACAGGAAGGGGGAATCCTGCACACGCAATCGACACATTTTTCGCGCCAGCTAACTTCCCCGTCGCAGCAGCACCTCCAGCGAGCGGGTGAGGAGTCTGGAGTCGTTGTGCTTTCAACCACAAGTTACGGGCGCCAATTTCCACGGTGGAAGCGCACAAAAACCCGCATAGTGTAGCGCGTATACCCCTCTACAGCGCTATTTAATTTGTATTATATATTGTTCCGGATATGAGGTATGTTTTTTTCAGTTAGTGTCCAGGGCTGAAGTGGATTTCTGGCAGACATGCAAGCAGCCTGCGGGTAAGTGAAGCTGGAGCGGCGGTTTCTCGCAACAGCGTGCAATTGAGACGCTCAATGGTAGCAGGAACCGTGTGTGGGGCCACTTGGGACTGTTCGGGCCTGAAATCAGGCGCTGTTGAGGCCAAGGGGGCCAGCCAGGCCAATCCGAAGCAGCACACCACCTCCTCCGTCGCTTGTTTACTCCGCGGAGACCGCTAGGTATCCGCAAGGTGACACGTCCGGTGCCAATTCTTGCACGATTTCAGGCTCTGGTCGCCCTATCCTGGAGAGTCGGGAACTCTCGTCGTCAGAAGGGCCAAATACTGGCGGAAGCACGGCACCATCGGGCCCAGCTGGGGAAAACTATCCGATATGCCTCCATCAGTTTACCTTACTCCAGGGGCACCAGTACCGTCCCAACAGGTCTTCTCGCCTCGTCACTGCGCCCTCGCGTCTATCTTCGCCCACCCATACTAACTCTAGCAGCGGAAAATTCGTCAGAGCCTCCAAGTACCGTCACGTCTTTGGCCAAGCAGCCAAGCGTGAGCTTGCCTACGAAAACTTGAAAATCACCAAGAATGCCTGGGACTCCAACATCATCCAGTCCAACGGTAAGTACTTGTCCGTCAACTGGGACCTGTCTGGAGGCGGTGCCTTTGCCGTGGTGCCATTGGGCGAAGTCGGTAAGGCTCCGGACCAAGTGCCCCTCTTCAGAGGCCACAAGGGCCCTGTCTTGGACACAGCCTTCGACCCATTCAACCAGGAGCAATTGGCATCCTGCTCAGACGACGGGAAGATCTTGATATGGGAGGTCCCCTCGGACTACTCGTTCCACAAGTACGTGGACAGCAACGACGAGATCAAGGACATTGTCGAGCCACTCAAGGTTCTCTCTGGCCACACCAGAAAAGTCGGTAAGATCGAGTACCACCCAACCGCCCAGAACGTTTTGGCGTCCTCCTCCTTGGACTACAGTGTCAAGATCTGGAACGTCGAGACCGGCAAGGCCATCCTCACATTACAGCACAAGGATCTCGTCACCTCGTTCTGCTTCAACTACAACGGGCTGTTATTGGCCACCACGTCGCGTGACAAGGTGTTGAGAATCTGGGATATACGTTCGGGAAAGGTCATCTCCGAGGGTCCCTCGCACACCGGTGCCAAGCCTTCCAGAGTCGCCTGGTTGGGAAACACCGACAGAATCTTAACCACCGGGTTCTCCAGATTGAGTGACAGACAAGTTGGTATCTGGAACGTCAACGACATCGCTGCCGGTCCAATCGACGGCTTTTTGGTTGTCGATTCGTCCAGTGGTGTGTTGATCCCCGTCTACGACGAATCCACATCCATCTTATACTTGGCCGGAAAGGGTGACGGTAACATCCGTTACTACGAATACGAGTACGAAACCGATGCCTTGTACGAAATCTCCCAATACTCTTCCACCGACCCACAAAGAGGATTCGCCGTATCGCCAAAGTTCTCCGTCAACGTCAAGGATAACGAGATTTTGCAAGCTTTCAAGACTGTCAAGGACTCATGCGTCGAACCAATCAGTTTCACCGTCCCAAGAAGATCAGAATTGTTCCAGAGTGACATCTACCCAGACTGCCCCTCGTCCGAACCTGCATTGAGTGCAGACGAGTGGTTCGATGGCAAGGACTGTAACGGTCCAAAGTTGATGAGCATGGAAGACATATACGAGGGCAGAAAACCAGTGCTGAAGGACTCGCCAGCGGCAGCTCCAGCTGCAGCCAAGCCCGCTGCCAAGGAAGCCACTCCAGCTCCAAAGGAATCTACACCTGCACCAGCTCCAAAGGCAGCCACTCCAGCACCAGAATCCCCAGCCCCAGCAAGAGAAGAAACCCCCAAGCCAGTCGATGAGCTCTTGAAGTCATCCCTGCTGGTTAACGCCTTACTCGACAAGGTCAACGATGCCTCAGACAACGAGGAAGTTGAAGGCGACGAATGGGAAGAGGTGCAAAAGCCGGAAGCCAAGACTGAAACCAAGGCTGAGCCAAAGGCTGAACCAAAGGTTTTACCATTGGTTGAGGCCAAGGCAGTTTCCGAACCAGAACCAGTCGCTGAGACAAAGCCCGAACCAGTAAAGGAAGCAGTCAAGGAGACTGTGAAAGAACCAGTCAAGGAAGCTAGTCCAGCACCCCCAGCCGCCGCCGCCGCCGCCCCAGCTGCAACTACAAGCGCAAGCCCTACCAAGGCTGCTGCATCTGGAGCCCCAACACTCAAGAACGTTGTCGAAAAGCTCCATGGTCTTATTGAAAAATTGGAAAACCAAGTCACTAACTTGGCCGAAGCTGGATTAGAAAAGGACGAAAGATTGAAGCGTTTAGAAGACAAGATTGAGGAATTACTCAAGAAATAGACACTACGATACAATCAACTACAAACAGATAACAAAAAACAGAAAAAAACGGAAATAAACACTGAAAATATATACAAAAAACGACACTACGAAGCGAATATAAAATAAACAACAAAGAAATGCGTACAGGTGCTATTGTAGTGAATTTATATTAAATGTTACTAACTTTTTAACTAATAAGATACATTTGTAACAAGAGAGCCTCCGAGGGCTTATTGTTGGGTATGATAGAACTTTCTGAAGATGAAAGCCATGAGGTTGTGGGTATCGAAGCTAACCATTCCATCAAAGAGGTCAAACGTGCGCTTGCCCTCGTATTGAAGGTTCAAGAATTCGTCCAAGGTGACCATGTTGATAGCACCAGGAACACTAACTGAGCCGGATGCCACTTCAATGGTGAACTTTCCAACCTCGTTACAGCTGAACATGAAGTCGAGCTTCGACGAAGAGGCGAATTGCTTCCCGTTGAAGTCCTTGATGATGCCTTGATCCAAGAGCTTTTT
Organism: Dujonia boleticola; assembly: GCA_029581775.1. NCBI lineage: Eukaryota > Fungi > Ascomycota > Pichiomycetes > Serinales > Debaryomycetaceae > Dujonia > Dujonia boleticola. The sequence continues at coordinate 855,990 of JARGRU010000017.1, forward strand.
AGCCGAGTACTTGTAAGAGCCGAACTTGGGGAGACGGTTACTCTTTCTCAATTCTCTTTGGTAGAAGTATTGCTTGGAGAACACGGGAAGAATTGATAAGAATTTCTTTTCCTTTCCGTTTTTCTTCAGTTGTTGCAATTGCGTCAAGACTTGCTCCACATGCTTGTTGTAGTCAGCAAGCTGGTGGTGTAAGAACAGAGCCTTTTGTGAAAGCTTACGCTGAGATGCAGACGCAATCTCAAGTTGCTGCTTTCTTGAAATTCTCAATGAATGCTTAGTCTTGATATCGATGGCAATCTCATTGAGCAAATCCTGGTATGAATTCTTACGTGTGAGCTTGTGATCGTGTTCCAACTTGAGAATAATTTCAAGCGCCATACGCTTCAAGTCGCGGTATGTGAGTGAAGATAAGTCTCCGAGGGAAGTCTTGTAGTATGGACGCTTGGATTGGTCAGCAAGAGTGTTGTTGGAGCGTTCTTGGGACACAATTTCGCGGAACTTGGCTTCATGCTCAGCAGATATACCAGAGATGAGCAATTCAAGAAGCCCTGGACCGTCTTGGATGCGGATAATGTACATGAGCAGCCTCTTTGCTTGAGCAAAGAGTACCTTCGTCTTGGAGTCAGAGATGGATTCTTCCTGGGTGGTTGGAGAAAGATTCAAAGTGACAAGTCCCCCGAGTTCAGCCAAGGCAATAAGATCCTTTGTAGAGGTGTCAGAGAGAGAGTCTGAATGCAACTTGTTGACAACGGAGTGGAGTGGGTCGTCCTGAGTTGGTGCAAGAGAGTCAATGGAGTCTCTGACGAACTTCGATATTTGGATCATGTCATGGACCTTCAAAGTAAGTTGAGGCTTTTCATGAGCGATAACGTCATCGTATTGGTTCATGTCGTATTCAGTCTCAACGTCTGCAACATTGATAATGTTTTTGATTATCGAGGAGGTGGAGTCGAAGCAAGTGGTCAAGTACTCATTGAGCGGCTTCAAAAAGTTATCGTTGAAGGGCTTGAGAGAAAATGCTTGGAGAAGAACACGGTTCAAGTGCTTAAGGTTTTCTCTGGCGCGAAGTGAGTATGAGGTATTGTACCCGAGGTGTGAGTTGATGAGGCCGTAGTTTTCTGGGCAAATCAAGATGGCACCTATGTAGTGCTTTGCAAATATCACACCCGCAACGGCAAGGTGCTGCAGTTCAAGCTTTTCTGGGAATTGAAGCTTGGATAAGTCGTACGCATTTCTGGCGATAACCTTGACGTGGAGTGGCACTCTGAACGTGTTGCTGGCAATAACGTCCAAGCACTCTGTGGCGAACTCACGGAGAGCCATGAGGTTTTCCACAAACTTGGCACTAACTTCAGGATCCTTAATGGCAACCTGAGGAGTGATAGAGGCGTCAGCACCTTCCGAGACACCACCAGAAGACACTCTTCCCTCCCGCTTGTCTCTGATCCTGTTGTAGATCTCACATGGATTGGACTCAAAGTCCACGTAGTCGTCGTCAACCAAATCAGTGGTGAGCTTACCTAAGATGGTCTTCAAGTGCTGACGTTGGTATGTGTGATTATTGAGCTGAAGGAAGTAGTCGATCCAGCGGGTTTTAGGCTGCTTGGTGATATCCGAAATGTTCTTACAGTGATGCTCCATATCTTGCTGCATGAGCGAGAGAGTGAGCTTGACAAGGAAGTATTCTTCTCTCGAGTGATGCTCAATGGAAGAATCCTTGATTGGGTAAAGGGAGTTGGATACGAGCGCTGGAGAAAGTCCCTGGGAAGCACCTGCCTCGTTGCTTACTTGTCCCCTGGTCAAGTAGTGAACATTAGTTTGGAGCAAGTAGAATAACTTCAGGTACAATTCGAGTCTCTCACGAGACGACTTCTCCAATGCCTTGTCATTGACAAGACTGGAGCCTGAGCCAGATCCACCTACTGGGGAAAAGCTCTTGTACCTCTTGTGTTTCACAAATTCTTCCACAGAAATTTTGTTTCTATCCAACAAACTCAACTTGATATCCAAGTTTTCAATCAGCTGCTCGATCTCCTCGTTGCTCTTGGCCAAATTGATAATCTGGTCTTTGAGCTCAGCCAACTTCATTTCTTCCTGATAATCTATGTCATTATCAGTGAGCAAGTATGCGAACCTCTTGATCACCAGTAAAGGTGGAGATTTCATGCTGATGAGGCCCTTGTATGCCCTTTGGGCAAACTGGGACTTGATGATAGCCTGAGCTCTGATAACCTGCTTAACATTGGCATTGTAGTACTTGTCAATCAGCAGGTGGTTGCGTTGCACCCGTCTTGCTCTGATAATCGACTGGAACTCGATGAAGGAGTCGATATTTTGGTAGAAATCTTCCATCTTCACTTCCCTCTCGAATCTCACCAAGATTCCCCTGAACATAGACTGGAGAGGTGTGAAAACGGGCGCAGCAGCAGCCTCGATCCATCTCTTCTTGTGCTGGATATCCTTTCTTACGAGGTTTCCTCTGACCTTGGCGAAAAGCTCGTTGAAGGCAAGATCTTCGTCGATTAACGTGATGAGGACACTGTTGCAGAGCTTGGTTCTGGCAAGCGCACCTCTAGCGATGCTCTGGAGCTCATGTATCAGGGTAAGCAGCTTGTAGATATGCAATCTCTTTCTCTGCATTGCCTTTTGGGCCTGGTTCCCACGGATGATGGACTGCATTTTGATGATGGAGCGAATGGTGGTTGAGTTTTTGATGGCGTTCATGTTCTGGTAGCGACGGTAGAGGCATGAGCGGGCGCAGGATTGGAGCGTGAGGATGGAGGGGAGAATCTCGTGCTGGATGCTAATGAGCTTTCTGGTACGACTGGCGATTGGCTGGGCACGGATAAGTGCCTGGAGTTGGATCGTCTGGGAGGTTGTGTCCGAGATAGGAGTGAACTGCCTGGTGACCTGGTGGACATCCTTTCTGGCCAAGTTACCTCTCACAAGGGACTGCAAGGATGTGATGGAGGAAGTGTGTGGAGCAAGAGTGACCAACCGTCTCTTGAGGAGGGTTCTTCTTGCGGAGGACTGGAGTGCAATCACCTCGCGCTTGAAGAAGAGCAACTCGGTACGATGCTCGTGGACAGACTTGGCTCTGGAAAGGTTTCCCCTGATGACGGATGCGAGCTGGACAAGTTCCTCGTCGAAGGAGCGGAGCATGATTCTGTCTACAAACATAGTGTAACGGAAGTTTGAGCCTCTTGCGAGCGCCTGGAGCTTTATGATGTTGGCAGCCTCGTCTGAGAGCGACGAGGGGACTGGGGCCGAGAATTCAGAAACTGAAGCGGCAGCAGCCGGGGTAGGAGGTGATACTGGAGCAGGAGATGGGGCTCTTGCGGGTTCTTCCTTTTTAGATTTTGGGGAGGGGACCATCCAGTCCAAGGTGGCCACTGGGACCGTAGGAGACGCCTCCAAGAAGGGGTTGTCCTCGTCGATAGGAGCGGCGGTAGCTGATGGAGTGGCTGCCCGCACTGGGACTTCTCTCTTCAGTACGGCAGGGGTAAGGACTGGACGGGGAGGCAACGATGCAGCCTCGGGCTTCCCAGGCAGCAAGGCCGCGTTGAAATAGGAGCTCTCGCCCTCCTCGTCGTCGGCGCTGGCAAAGTTGGGCAAGCCGGTGTGGGCCAAGCTTCTGCTGGCAGTCTTGATGTCGTCGTCGCTGAACTCCAACTTGCCCACCAAGTTTTCCATGAGGGGCAACGAGGGGTCGCTCTTGCCCAAGGTGTAGCTCAAGGCGTGCAAGCAGAACCACACCTTGGGGACGTTCTTGGCGTCGTACAAGTCGGTCAACTCGAAGCGGAACAAGTCGGGCACGTTCATGTAGTCGAGGAGCTGGAAGAAGCGGTTGATGTTCTCGGTGTGCTTGAACTGGAGCTTTGAGTCGTTTGTGAACACCCTGCGCGTGGTGGGGAGTATGAGGTTGGAGAGCTTGGCGAGGTGGATCCCGTTACGGATGTAGTTGATGAGCTCCACTGCGGACTGGGTGATCTCCTCCTGGAGAATCACCTCGAGCCAGTTCTTGATGGCCTGGATACGGCAGAGGTACTCGTAGGCCGGGCCCGTGCTTGCACCTGGCAGAACAGGCGACGCCGGGGCGGTGTTGGCGGCCGAGGGGCGGTCCATGGAGCGCTTCAAGGGCGAGAGTCTCGTGGGAGCCACGCCGTCCAAGCTGCCGTTGTTGGCGGCAGCTGCGGGTCCGATCTTGGGGCTCCTGAAGCTGGAGACGGTGGCGCTAGGGCTGCCGAACTTGGACATGAACGAGGGCCCCTTCTTCAAGGGCGAGGCGTTCATCTCGCTGGCCAACTTGTCCAAGTCCTCGTCCTTGCCGCCTCTCTTGATGGGCGACGCATTGTACTTGGATGTGGGCTGGAGCGGGTATCTGGGGGAAGTGTCGACGGAGTCGAGCGACTCCAAGTACCGCAACGCAACGTTATTCTTCATTAGCTAGGGCGGGTAGGCGACAGCTGTGGAGAGGTTACGGGGTTGCAAAGAGTAGTGGAGAAAGTGCAAACTAGCGTGGGTGAAGGGGGGGTTGTGTTGCTGTAAAACAAAGAAGACTTTTCAATACACACGCAAACGGCTCGGATACACACACAACACACAAAACAACCACCCAAAGGCCTGGAGTCGTGAGTCTCCAGCCTCTATGACCACCATCGCTGCCCCATACAAACATTCCCATGTCGCATCTATCGCACCTTCCCGATCGGGTCGGTATGTAAACTTGGAGACTGCACATGGACCGAATCGGCGCACGTGAGCCACTTCGGAGCCATAAATGTAAACAAAAAGATTATACTGCAGGTAGCGCTTTTTCTATATATAGGCAGCAGCAGAGCACCACACCAAGGGCCCACGGAGTGATCCCAGTGGAATGGCAAACCTGCTTAGGTGCTGGTGGTCCTGCCGGCGGCACGCTACACGCCTCCCCGGCGAGGGCGACTGCGTCGAGCTCGTCTCCCTTCGGGAGGAACAGCCCCACGCTAGTGGCCCCCACGGAGTGGCCCTAGCGGAGCGTCCAGACGGCCTACAGCTGCGTTGTATTGTAAGTGTGTATTATGCGATGATATCTATATGGCTGCTGAGGCTACAGCCCCAGCGGCAGCTTTTATTTGTAGAGGGTTCTAGCTACCCTAGGGCAGACCAGATTGTAGCGGTGGCTGTGTGAGGGGAGTGGCAACGTAGCCCGCTAGTATGCGATTTGTGTGCGGAAATGGCTGTTCCCACGGCTCAGAGTGAATGGTAGCCTGCTACCATCCTCCGGACCGTGGACTCCCACCGATCTTTCGTCCTGTAGCTCTTGCCTCATGCCCCCTTCCCGTAGAGATCTTCCAAGAACGTGATTGTTTCGTCCAAGACGCTGATCTCCGCTCTCTGGCTCGGAAGCACCTTCTTGAGCTCCACCAACCTCCTGAGCGTCTCCTCGTAGTCTCTCTCGATGGACTGCAACCGTCCCGTATCGATGGATATCTTGCGCTCCTCCTCCACGTCTTCCTGAGCTATCACGTCCTCCGCCTCCAAAACACTGAGTATCTCGGTCACTTCGTTGTCTGTGCGCGTGATCAACTCGTCGTACACCGACTTGACCAGCTGCGGCAACTCGCGTCTCTGCCGCGTCACCTTGATGGTCTCCTGCTCCAAGCTTTGCAAGATCCCTCGCAACTCGAGGTTCTTCTCGTTGTTGAACGGCTCGATCTCCTCCCGCTGGTCGTAGTTTAGCTGGAGGATGTCCTTGAGCTGTTTTGTGTTTGTAGCGCCGCGTGCAGCCTTACTCTTCTTGGAGCCTGTGGTTGTGGCACTGCCAGTGGCGCTTGCCAACTCCTGGCCGTCCACCACGAGCGCGTCCTGCGCCATTTCGAACACCTCCAAGTTGAATTCGTTGATCAAGTCGATCACACGGAGCTTGAGTGGGTCGCTGTTGGCGGTGGGGAGATGCATGTTTAACCGGTGCGACAACTTGCTGTGCACCTGGTCGTACAAGAACTTGAGGTCCAGCTTGGTGAGCTGGATCTTCTCGTACTCGTTTGTGTTGTTCATGGCTGAGTGAGAATGGGTGTGTGTTGTGGGGGTTACGTAAGAGGCAAGTGTGTGCCTCTGTCTCTGTTGTTTTTGTAGATGTTGCAGGGGCGTGCAGTTACCATAATTTTGTGATTGAGTGGTTGCGAAAGAACAGTGGGAGAGATGGCTGCTGAGGAGGGAAGAAGATGGTCATGGAGGAGAGAGAGGAAAACGGATAAAAAGAGGAAAGGGTTGTATGGCTTGGAATGTGGAGGTAATTTGGAAGTGCTGTGATCTTTTTTTTGTATGAAATGCAACAATAAGAATGAACAGAAATTATGGGCCTCCACCCCAAAATAAATCATTATACCCCCAAAAAGCGATGAGGCTGGAGAAATTCAATATGTGAGTAAAGTGCAGGGTAAAGCAATAAAGAACCAGCTTCGTCTTACAAATTCAAACGTATTCAGCATAGAATGGAGGTACATGATAGGTGTTTACTCCGACCTACCAAGATTCAACACATCTCTCACTGTTATAACTGGAGACCCTGCATAGAGGTATTTGATCAAAACAGTAGACTAATGGACCCCCTCCCCTATCACTTCCTATTACTTCCTGTAAAAAATCGCCCAAGTGGGAAACGGTAAAAAGAGAACAAATTGCCGCTGCATTCCACCAGAAGTTCTACCCCGAGGTGGTATCGGTTTCTGTACGTGATAACTCCGATGATGTCGAAAAAAAGATGTAAAAGAACTAAAATAACCTTGCATAACCCGCAGCATCTTCTACATGATGTACCCAACAACGAGGCGGGATGCTTGCCGTAGCAAACATGAATAGTAACAGAGGAAGGCAGTACAAGTAAGGAATGAGAGCATGTGAAGTCTCAAAACCACGGGGTGGGTGGACGGCCTAGACACAGCTGCACTTATACTACAGGCAGATGAGGTTGTGAAACGGGCAAAAAAATCTTTTGCATGGCACAGCAAACGAAAAACGTCCATAGCATCGAGGTACGTACGTGAAGTTTCCACTGTTTCATGATCATGTGATTTTCACAGACTTGACAGGATACATCTTATTCCATTTCGGTAAGCTCCGAATACTATGAAAACTCTCGAGGTATAGAGATCGAAATTCTCTCTCTGCATATACGAAGAGCAAACGTCTTTAATGCTCTGCTCTTCGCCTTTTTTTTTTTTCGCTGTCTAAGAGTGAACTGGCCATTGATCTAGGGTGCCAAAAGCTTTGCAAATTGTTACATCTTTAGGTTAGAGCATTCAGCATAGGAGCGGGCTACGCCGGGTGGCACTACTTGTAGGTATTTTTCTACAGCGGATAGCACTAGCCCTTCACCAACACTAATTAGGAAAATCTGCTCAATCTAGCTCATTTCTGGTTCGGCAGTGGTACCGAGATGCGTTACCTAAAATTTTTGATTACTGCAGCTGCATGGCTTAAACAATAAGATTAACGTGCATAAAAATAAAATTCCGTAGATCGAAGGTTTTCCATGAAAATAAAATAAGCTTCTCACGGGCAGATCTACGAAACCTTCGTTGCGATATAGTTCTACTTTCAGCAGGTAACATAAACGTGGCGTTATCACTACATATAAATGCCTAAAGTTCTGTTCCATTGTGAGGGAAGGTTTCTATTATGGCTGCAGGCTCTGCTTTATCAATGTGTCGATTTAGGGGCGACAATAAAACATAAGCACACAATTCAAAAGTATTCATGATATTTTCTAGGGATATTTTGTGACTTCAGGAAATGTAACCACATTAGTCAGTATTTTCTTTCGGCGTGCATTTTATGTGAAAGGCCCTTTGTTCATTCGATATTATTGCGCAAAATCTTTTTCTATTGCGATGATTGACATACGAAGTCACTAAACATGAACAATACTGGGGGCGAGTCTGGCAATGCCTCAGTGCAATTCGCGTAACAATAACGAAAATGAGCCTATTGTTTTTCGTTTATTAGTCAAAAGCTGGTCAGGCAGGATGCATCTACCACATACGAACAAACGGATTCTCTCGTACAAGTAGAATGTAGCGTCACAGAAAAAAAAAAAATAGATTACAATTCTTAAGTAAACGGCTAATGGCGAAAGAAAAGAGAAAACTTCGAAGAGAGTTGCACAAGCTTTAACTATGGTAGGTGTAGAAGGTTACTTATAGCATGTAGGATGCAACGTCGCTCGTGCCTTCTTCCAAGGAATAATAATTGCATCGCAATTTCTCCAGCGCAGAGGTGCATTTCGAGATGTGGCGGGATTCCGCCTCTTCAGTTGTCAAAATAATTGGTGATTGTATACCTTTAGCTGAAAAATATTTCTCTTATCATTGCCATAGTACCAAGTAAGTGCTCCCACACAATGTGTTAGTGGCTGGACCTTATACATAATTCATTGACCCACTGTGCCTCTATGTCTAGTTGTTTAGTCAATAGTTTCAAATCCAATCAAACCCTAGTTCAACATACATGAGCCTAGGAAACTGAAATGAAATACTCACTGCAAAGAATATGGCGGCTTGACGCAAGAGTTATGCCGGAGATGTAAGTACTGAAGGTGGGTTTGGATACAAGAAATAATAACAAAAGAATGCTGTTCCAACCACTCGTTTGCAACTGAAAAATGACAGAGATATTACTACTCAGGACCCTCTTCTTGAGCATTCGTTGAGAAAATACGTCAGCATATACACCTCATGAAAGAGAGACCTTGTCTGATTGTATCGTATGGTAGCCCGTTTTCTATTAATTGTATTAATGGATAAGTGTAAAAAGGAAAAGGACTCAGGGCTTGCATAATAGCGTATATGCAAACCAGCAGAATGTAAACGGCTCACTTGAAATGCACCACGCCGTCGACCCTACGGCAACCTGCATTACCCTCAAATATAGAGGGAGATCATCCTTACACATCAGGTGCTGTTTATCCTTAAACGAATGGCTCAGTCTGCGGGCAATTTATACCAACCTTCGGGTGTGTAAAGACTTGCCAGAAAGTAATGTCTCTCAGGGGACACAGAGTGCTCGACGACCAGCGGATAAAAAAAATTTAGAGACATAAAGTTTGCCGCTGAGCATATAGTGATTAGTGCATGTCGACAGAAACATACGAAAGCGAAATAATGTAATACTCTGTTGTAATTTCGGTTGTCAGCGTACATCCTGCACCCCATCTAGGTATCCTAGTGACACATTAGTCACCTTCCCAAAGAGATCAAGCATAAGATTGAACCCACATCTCCGCGCATATTTTTTCCATGTAAGATCTTTTTTTTTTTTCTTTTTTTTTTTCGGTTTTTTGACAGTGAGTCGATAATCTTTTAAGCCTTTAATAATAGAAGTAGAATGTATTAAGCCCACTCCCTGCCCGAGGAAATGTGTGACTGTGCACCCTAGTAGGCATGCTTGTAATAAGACCGTCCAAAAAATAGATAGTTTCCGAACTCCCCAGTCGCAGAGACAATAGAAGACAGAAGAAGCCTTGTTCTCATTAGGGAAGTGCTAATCAGGACATTTCACGTAAGCCTGGTTTTTCCTCCGAATGAGAGAGAAGAATTTAACAGACACCCTTCGTCAAACTGGCATAGCTTGGAGCTCTTTTATACTCTTGTTCTGTCATAGTGTTTACAAAGAAAGACTTCGGATAAATATGGCCCCCCTTGGAACACTCATCACTGGCTGGAAAGCGGAAAAGAGTGGAGCCGGTACTCCAAGCCAGACTCAACTAGAAAAAAAAAAAAAAATAATGAACGGAACTGCGCTTAGATATTTAGTAACAGAATGCATGTGTAGAATAGGAAAATCGTTTTACCGATGGCTTGGCATCGAAGGTTAATGAAACCCAATGCTAGTGAAAAAAAAAAAAGAAATCGCTAGGGGGGCTTATCTTATCAAACCCATAATCCCGTTCAAGTAGAATGCTAACATGATCGTAGTGTATTTAGTGGCCCAGTTTACGTAAACGTATCTGGTCAAAAAGAAACGTTACCTCGGCACCATCTGAGGAGGTCGAAGGTCAGTTTGAGATAACCTTAATTATTATTTTTTAGAAGGTTTCGTAACTTTCAGATTAATCTCACTAAATTAAGGTTTCGCGCTAAATTTCCTTTCTATGCCGCAGCCTTAATTTTTCAACCGTCCGCTTCGGGATTAGTTAGTCGTATTTGATTTTCGTTAAAAGTTTCCTTTTTTTTTCTTTATGGTGCTCCACCCTCACTTTTGCCTCAATGCTTCTTCAACAATCCATGCAGCGAGGTGAAGTCACCACCTTCAAACACAAACAAACCAAAAGCAAAACAAAAAGGTTAATAACCCTAAGTATTGGTACCACACACTCAAAGGTTTCACTTAGTAGTCTCCCACCCAAACGAGTTTGCAACTTGCACTGACTACTGAGCCGAGGCAAAAAGATTCACTAGTCACATCCCGCTCCGAATCTTCGTTTGACAGGAATGACACAAATGACACATCTAGTCAGTTTTGACAGAGTCTTGCGCTAATTTCAAATCCAATAGCGTCAGTCAGAAACACACATTCCATGTTGTAGTCAATTGTCATGCATGGCCCTAAAAATAATCATCTATTGAAGGTTTTATTACATGATGCGATGCAGACAACTGTAGTATACACAGGAAGTGATGCACATCTCGGTTGCATAATAAAAATATCAAAAAGAATAATGGGATACCACATTTGTAAGTACAGAAAGTGATGATTCTGCAGCCTAAATTTCCATGTCTAAAAAATAACTTTGTTTATGAAGTATGCCCTGTGCTGGGCACTGCCATTTGCGCAACCATATGCGATACATTACCAAAATGACCACACATTTGCGGCTCCCGAACTGGTGAACAAGTATAAGTGACAGGGAAACGCTCTTCATCTGGGATTTTTTGGTACCTTTTTTTCCTGTTTTGTGGAAGTGTCTAACTATAAATGCGTTTTTCGAACTTAATAGTCCTCTTGGGAGTTTCCCAAGTCGCCGTTAGCGCTAGACTCGACCAAGCGCACAACGTATTCAAGCGTGCGCCACCAACAGGTCCAGTTCCTGACGCCCCAGGAAGTTCTCCGGATGCTTGTTCGCCTCCAACCCCACAAACAGGTGTCGGTTTCAATGCCAAATTCTATCCCTACACGAACGGGGACTTGGTAGACTTTGCAGATGTCAACTGGATGGAAACAGGTTACAACCTGCAGCCTCCTACCAACCAGGCAACCGGTGTTACCAACATTAACTTCGATTTCACTGTGCTTCAGAATTCCGGTGTCACGGGTACCATTTATGGGCAAACCATCGAAGAAACCAACTTTGCTCTTGAGCTCAGTGGTTACTTCTTGGCAAGTGAAACGGGTACTTACTCTTTCAGTCTCACAGCTGATGACTCGTGTCTTGTCCGTTTTGGTGATAGCAGTGCATTTGGATGTTGTAGCAGCAACTCGATTTCCGAAGGTAACTATGCCTTGTGGGCTCAATTTGATTCTGTTGGAAACACTCCAGGTCAAACCACTACTACTTACAAGCTTGTTGCCGGTTATGTCTACCCCATGACAGTAGTGTACGTGAACGCTCAAGGTTCTGGTCACTTTGATCTTACTGTTGTCTCGCCATCAGGGGTTGTTATCACAAACTTTGGTAACGTTCTCCAATTTGCAGACACTCCAGCCACTCCTTGTCCTGCCATTGCAACCACCACTGTTCCTTGGACAGGCACAATTCTTTCCACCACCACTATTCCAGGAGTTCCAAGCTTAGGTAACATTGCAACCATTGAAGTCTTGACTCCTGACCCAAGATCCACTACTACCTCGTTCTGGACTCAAACCGTTGCATCCACCTTCACCACTGGCCCAACAGGTACCAACCCTGGAACTGTTGAAGTGGTCATCGAAGAACCATACCCTCAAACAACCGTCACTAGCCCATGGACAGGAACTGACATTGAAACCACTACTGAATTCCCAGTCGGTGGCGGTACTGTTGCAACCGTCGTCGTTCAAATTCCAGGTGCCACCACTGAAACTAGTGACTACACTGGAACCAAGCTTACCACTACAACCTTCCCAGTAGGAACCAATGGAGTAACCACCGTAGAAGTTTTGACTCCGTACCCAGAAACTACCCTCACTCTGCCATGGACCGGTACTGATATCGAAACAACTACTGAATTCCCAACTAACGGAGGTACTGTAGCCACTGTCGTTGTTGAGATTCCAGGTGCTACCACTGAAACCAGCGACTACACTGGTACCAATGTCGTCACTACCACATTCCCAATTGGAACCAACGGTGTCACTACTGTTGAAGTTTTGACTCCATACCCTCAAACAACCCTCACTCTGCCATGGACGGGTACTGATATCGAAACCCTTACCGAATTCCCAACAAATGGTGGATCAGTCGCAACTATTGTTGTTGAAATTCCAGGTGCCACTACTGAAACTAGTGACTACACTGGAACCAACGTCATAACTACAACTTTCCCAGTTGGTACGAACGGTGTTACTACCGTCGAGGTTTTGACTCCTTACCCACAAACAACTCTTACTCTGCCATGGACTGGTACAGATATTGAGACTGTTACTGAATTCCCATCTAATGGTGGCTCAGTTGCAACTGTCGTCGTTGAAATCCCAGGAGCTACCACCGAAACCAGTGACTACACTGGAACTAACGTTATAACCACAACTTTCCCGGTTGGTTCCAACGGTGTCACCACCGTCGAAGTCTTAACTCCATACCCAGAAACGACTGTTACTAGTCCATGGACTGGTACAGACATTGAGACTGTTACTGAATTCCCATCTAATGGTGGTTCGATTGCAACCGTTGTTGTTGAGATCCCAGGAGCTACTACTGAAACCAGCGATTACACTGGAACCAATGTTATTACTACTACCTTCCCAGTTGGTTCCAACGGTGTCACCACCGTTGAAGTTTTGACTCCATACCCAGAAACCACCCTCACTCTGCCATGGACTGGAACTGATATTGAAACCGTAACCGAGTTCCCATCGAATGGTGGCTCGGTAGCCACTGTTATCGTTGAGATTCCAGGCGCTACCACTGAAACCAGCGACTACACTGGAACTAACGTGATCACCACAACCTTCCCAGTTGGCTCCAACGGTGTCACTACTGTCGAAGTCTTAACTCCATATCCAGAAACTACTGTTACTAGTCCATGGACCGGTACCGATATTGAAACTATCACCAAGTTCCCAACCAATGGAGGTACTTTTGCAACCGTTGTTGTTGAGATTCCAGGTGCCACTACTGAAACTAGTGACTACACTGGAACTAATGTTATCACTACAACCTTCCCAGTTGGAACCGATGGTGTTACCACCGTTGAAGTCTTGACTCCGTACCCAGAAACTACTGTTACCAGCCCATGGACCGGTACCGATATCGAAACAGTTACCATATTCCCATCTAACGGTGGTTCGGTTGCAACTGTCATAGTTGAAATTCCAGGCGCTACCACTGAAACTAGTGACTACACCGGAACTAATGTTATCACTACAACTTTACCAGTTGGTACCGACGGTGTCACTACCGTTGAAGTTTTGACTCCTTACCCAGACACTACAGTTACCAGTCCTTGGACCGGTACCGATATTGAAACCATCACTGAATTCCCAACCAATGGAGGTACTGTTGCAACTGTTGTTGTTGAGATTCCAGGTGTCACTACTGTAACTAGCGACTGGACTGGAACAAGCGTAGTTACCAGCACTTTGCCTGTCGGTTCTAATGGTGTCACTACTGTCGAAGTCTTAACCCCATTCCCAGCTACTACTGTCACCCTGCCATGGACTGGTACCGATGTCGAAACCGTTACCGAATTCCCAACCAACGGTGGCTCAGTAGCAACCGTCGTTGTCGAAATCCCAGGAGCAACTACCTTAACTAGCGACTGGACTGGAACTAATGTTGTCACCAGCACCTTACCTGTTGGAAGTGATGGCGTCACTACTGTTGAGGTTTTAACTCCATTCCCAGCTACAACTGTTACTAGTCCATGGACCGGTACCGATGTCGAAACAGTTACCGAATTCCCAACCAACGGTGGTTCAATCGCTACTGTTGTTGTCGAAATTCCAGGTGTCACTACCTTAACTAGCGACTGGACTGGAACTAATGTTGTCACCAGCACCTTACCAGTTGGAAGTGATGGCGTCACTACTGTTGAAGTCTTAACCCCATTCCCAGCTACTACTGTCACCCTGCCATGGACTGGTACCGATGTTGAAACCGTTACCGAATTCCCAACCAACGGTGGTTCAATCGCTACTGTTGTTGTTGAGATTCCAGGCGTCACTACCTTAACTAGCGACTGGACTGGTACTAATGTTGTTACTAGTACCTTACCTGTCGGAAGTGATGGCGTCACCACTGTTGAAGTTTTAACCCCATTCCCAGCTACTACTGTCACCCTGCCATGGACTGGTACTGATGTCGAAACTGTCACAAAGTTCCCAACTGATGGTGGCTCTATTGCCACTGTTGTTGTTGAGATTCCAGCAGTCACTACTGAGACTAGTGCTTGGACTGGTACTAATGTTGTCACCAGCACCTTACCTGCTGGAAGTGATGGCGTTACAACCGTCGAAGTCTTAACTCCATTCCCAGCTACTACAGTTACCAGTCCATGGACTGGTACTGATGTCGAAACTGTCACAAAGTTCCCAACTGATGGTGGCTCTATTGCCACTGTTGTTGTTGAAATTCCAGCAGTCACTACTGAGACTAGTGCTTGGACTGGTACTAATGTCGTCACCAGCACATTACCTGTAGGCAGCGATGGTGTCACCACTGTTGAAGTCTTGACTCCATTCCCTGCCACAACCATTACTCAAGTTTGGACCGGAACTGATGTCGAAACCATCACAAGTTTCCCAACCGACGGTGGTTCCGTTGCTACTGTTATTGTTGAAGTTCCAGGAGCCACCACAGTTACTCACTTATGGACGGGTACTGGAACTATTACAACCACTTTACCGGCTACTTCAGGCGGTGTCACAACCGTTGAGGAATTGGATCCAGCATTCTTCCTCCAAACCAAGTTCTACACTGGTACTGTCGCTACCACGTCGACTGTGACTGGTAACGATGGAAAGGTTTCTGTTATCGTTGATGAGCCATTCCCACAAACTACTGAAACCCACTTATGGACCGGTACAGATGTTGAAACTATCACCAGTTTCCCAGCCGATGGCGACTCCACAGCGACTGTTATCGTGCTTGAGCCAGGTGTCACTACCATCACTAAATCATGGACCGGAACCGGGGTAGTCACCACTACTTTACCAGCCACATCTGGTGGTGTAACCACCGTGGAGGTGTTGAACCCAAACCCAACTGTTACTTCAACATCCTTTATTACAGGCACCGCACCTCACACCTCATTCACCACTGGTACTGATGGCGTAGTCACTGAAATAATTGAACTTCCATACCAAGAAACTACCATTACTAAGCTTTGGACCGGTTCTGATGTCGAAACAGTTACCAGCTTGCCTGCAAGTGGCGACTCTACCGCCACTGTTGTTGTACTCGAGCCAGGTGTCACCACTATTACTTCTGCATGGACTGGAACTGAAGTCGTTACCACCACTTTACCAGCTACAGCTGGAGGTATTACCACGGTTGAAGTATTGGAACCAGGTGCTATTACAACCATCACTAGTGGATGGACAGGATTATTCACCACTACAGTTATCATTGAACCTAGCTCGGTTGGTGGCACTGTCACTGTTGAAGTTTTGACTCCTACTCAAAGCACCTTCAGCGGATGGAACGTGTCCTCATCTTCTAGCTCCAGCCCAGCTCAGCAGCCTACAACCAACCTTCCACCAGTCACTACTTTACCAGACGTGACCACCCATATCACAGAAACTGAAACTACAGTTGCCACTGCACCAGCACCTCAAACTACTGCCCCAGCACCTGAAACCACTGCACCAGGTTCTGGTCCAGACAACACTACAGTTGAGACTGAAGTAAGCACTGTAACAACCACTCCACCAGTCGGACCTGGACCAGTTGGCCCAGGACCAAACATTTCATCGGCAGGTCCAAATAACGCCGCCCCAGAAGGCGGAGCAGCAGGTGGTGAGCCAGTTGCAAGTCCAAACGCTCCTGGAAGTCCAGCAGCTACCGTGACAACACCACAACTTGTCACAACCACCAATTCAATTTCGTCATCTTTCCCTACAGTTGGAGTTGCCCCTCCTGTTAGTATTGCTGAGGGATCAGCCGTTAAAAACATGGTTTCCATCTCAGTCATTTTCGCCAACATTTTATTATTCTTGATTTAGAGTCTCAAGCAGCATTTCACATATCCCATTTCGGACATGACTCTTACTTCACCGTCATCCATTTTATAGATGAGGCACCTACTAAGGTTCCCAAATCAATTTCTTCTTTCGTAACTCTTTTAGATTTTTCGTTCATCAAACACTTAAATTCATTAATAAAACAAGTCATTATATAGCCAGCGTTTAACCGTAAGATAACTAATTAGATCATAGCAGAAGCTTAATGAGGGTAAGGAAAAGCCATTAGAAACTTACTGGGTCCAAGCAACAGTACGTGGATTTAAGAAAGTGACCCAATTCCTTAATTGTTTGTGATTTGGATCCGTCTGAGCGAAAGTAGTTGTAGTGGACTTGGGTAGTATTTGCTGCGTATTAGGGCCCATGAAGCAGAAAATTCTAAGAAGTCGCTACTAATATAGTTTTTGGCAGCTTTTTACCATGCAAACCTACCTCTATGGAAAAGTGCAACGCCTCTTTATGGACGACGTGAGGTACCTTTCAGGGATGATCATGGTGGTCGGGCTATCCCAGATGTTGATCCGGTGGCTCGGTATCTACTGCTGCTAGATCCTTGGTGAGAGGCAGCAGCTCCGTGCAAGGGAGCGCCTATTCAATAGAATGTTGTTTGAGACGGAGTTGCGCCAACAATATTTCATGGGCACGTTGGGCCTACGGGTCGATCGAAGAATTGAGAATGGGCACTGCCAACGTATTGGGACTACTCGTTGAGTCTACTGCAGCCGCGCTCGGGCTCTTTGCAATAGCCATGTCCCCATCCTGGTCTTTGACCTTGGTCGTACTAGCCACAATCCCTCTTCTGGCGCTCAGCTGCCTTATTTTCGTCGGGTTAAGGCCACAGACCGCGAATTTGAAGCTTTTCAATCATTGTTGCAAAATGCTTGAAATGCGTAGATACTATTACACAATACTTGCATTGGGGAGTGGGCTATTTGGTGGATATGAGAGTGTAGATTCCCTATTCACAACAACATGTTGACTAGGACTCGATTGATCGGTCGAATATGTTTTATCCTTTGGTAAATTCACTTGACTGTGCTCTGGAATTGGAGTTTGTTGCTGGTTTGGAGGATATGTTTGAGTGTCTGGCAGTTGAATTGGAAGATTTGGTTGCTGGGGATGAGGACCAGGCAGTTGAACAGGAGGATACGCTTGCTGGTTCTGAGGATATTGGCCAGGAAGATACTGTTCTTGTGGATGTTGGGGATATTGTGGATACTGCGGATACTGTTGGGTAGCAGGATACTGTTGACCATATACCTTAACAACACCTGCGTTATAACCTGTTTCATAACCACATGGATGTGGAAAAATGGCGCCTCTGCTTAAGCCTGTTTGACCACCGCCCAGAAAGATGAAACGCAAGACAATCGTTATGAAGAAAAATATGTCCATAACGAGGCAGAACGCAGTACGACAAACTACTTGCCGGCAGAGAAAGAAAGATGGATCATGTCTGCATCCCCTATATGTATTGTCTCTGAAAGCAAATGCACATGTTGTCGTCCATAATCCCAAGAAAAGGACTTCCAAAATTGTACAGATCAAAGTGTCGTACAAATTGCTAGAGGCAACAGTCGTAATCAAATAAATCAAGGTTACCCCTGCACTGCAAACTGGGAATAAAGATTCTATGGTATACCACTGAAACGCTGCAAGAAGCTTTCCTCCAATCCCAAGGAGGGAAAAGAGAAAGACAAATTGTAAAAAGCGGATGGTGATGGCAATGACTGTGTCAGCCGGCTGCCCGAAAATCTTGAATTTAATTGAAGGCATTCTTGGAATTAGCTTTGAATACAGGCTAAGTCAATACAAAATATGGAGTGCCAGTGAACCAGGAACTTGATATCTTTATATGTGGTAAATACAACTCTCCACATATTACATCAGCAAGTCATTGACGACTTGGCTGAGCAATTCAGCCCTGAAACTAAAGCATGTGTGTCTCCCTAATTTTACAGTGCATTGAGTACCATAACCAACCAACAGTGTTAGCAAATACTATCAAACTTTAAACTCTAGTATGGAGTGCTGGAAAGTCGTGACTTTAGTACATGAAGAAACTATGAACTATTTCAAATCAAGCTCCCGAACAACGTTTCCATGCTCACGACTCAGCCGTTCATCTGCACGTTGTACCTTATTTTAGTATGGAAGCACGAGCAAGTTACGATCCCTACCTTGTGAGAGACGACTACTTACTATTGATTGAAAAGAACTAAACCAAAAGATTTTAGTAGGCAGGCGAAGTCTCGTTGGCCCAGTTTTCGTAACAAAGTTTCCAAGAAAAATCAATTTATGCAATGCAGATGTACGTTGGAACCATTCCCTACTCTGGCTTGGGATAAGCGTGCTGACCCCACAGAAAGCGTATTAAGATGGTGTCAGGCAAAAGGTTGAAAGGCAAACGAGGCAGCGAGAAACAAGCTGTTACCTAGTACCTAGGTATCAACTGTAAGGTGAAAGTCGATATTTTGCTTCTCGGACCAATACTTTTCGCATTTTTGAGACTTCGCATCTTCGTGAGAATAAAGCTATCACTGAGTACCTAGATATAAACTATAAGGTGAAAGTCGATATTTTGCTTCTCAGACCAATACTTTTAGTATTTTGGCGAGTACGCATCTTCGTGAGAATTAAACTGCCACTGAGTACCTACGTATGAACTGTAAGGCGAAAGTCCATATTTTGCTTCTCGCACCACTACTTTTCGCATTTTGGCGAGTTCGCATCTTCGTGAGAATTAACCTGTCACTGAGTACCTAGGTATCAACTGTAAGGTGAAAGTCGATATTTTGCTTCTCGCTCCACTACTTTTCGCATTTTGGCGACTCCGCATCGTGGTGACAATTAACCTGTGACTGAGTACCTAGGTACGAACTGTAAGGTGAAAGTCCATATTTTGATTCTCGCTCCACTACTTTCGCATTTTAGCGAGTTCGCTATATTTTGCTTCTTGTTCCACAACTTTTAGCATTTTTAAGAGTCCGCATCGTGGCGAGAATTAACCTGTCACTGAGTACCTAGGTATGAACTGTAAGGTGAAAGTCGATATTTTGCTACTCTCTCCACTACTTTTCACATTTTGAAGAGTTCGCTATATTATGCTTCTTGTTCCACTACTTTTCGCATTTTGGCGAGTTCGCATCTTCGTGAGAATTAACCTGTCACTGAGTACCTAGGTACGAACTGTAAGGTGAAAGTCCATATTTTGATTCTCGCTCCACTACTTTCGCATTTTAGCGAGTTCGCATCTTCGTGACAACTAACCTGTCACTGAGTACCTAGGTATGAACTGTAAGGTGAAAGTCGATATTTTGCTACTCTCTCCACTACTTTTCACATTTTGAAGAGTTCGCTATATTATGCTTCTTGTTCCACTACTTTTCGCATTTTGGCGAGTTCGCATCGTGGTGGGAATTAACCTGCCACTGAGTACCTAGGTATCAACTGTAAGGTGAAAGTCCATATTTTGATTCTCGCTACACTACTTTCGCATTTTAGCGAGTTCGCATCTTCGTGACAACTAACCTGTCACTGAGTACCTAGGTATTAACTGCCAGGCGAAAGTCCATGTTTTGCTTACTGAACCATGAACTTCGGTGAGAACGTGTGGGGCTGTTAGCGAGCATGTACCGCTTATTTCTTCTCCTAAATTCTCAGTCATACTTGAGTTTTAATTTTCATTACTGATTAGATAAGTGTATTCTTGTTCCTTTGACCTTTTCCTTAATAGTATAGCTTCTTCTGTAGTTTCTCAAAGAAAATGTTATGGTATGTATTCAACAATACATTGTGTATTGCAATATATCTGATCATTTATACTTATCAAACAAAAAAACACGAAACAAATTCATATGGCCCCCAAGTTTACTTTAGCAGTTTATTATACTGTGAAAACTTATATGCTATAGACACCTTTATTGGAAGAATTGATTTATAGAAGAGTGGTGCCGTATAACTGCTAACTAGATCCCTGTTTATTAGTCGTGTGAAAACCACAGTTTTGAATATTGGCTGCAAAAAGTGGCTGCGAACGGTTCGAAATGGCTGCAAGTACTTACCTGCAAACACCAAATCACAAACACAAAATTTTGAGTAGCTCATGGAAAGTTGGGCCAAACACTGGTAAATATTAGTCTAAGTGACAGCAAACATTGGAGTAGTAGTGGTAGTAGTAGTCTTAAAGAATCTTATCCGACTTATTTGGGAGCTCACCTCCCTAGTAGAATCCGTACTGGTAGAATCCGCGCCGGAGGTTATTTTCAGCTAAAAATCTGAATCGCAGAGTACAAACTGGAGGAGAGTACAAACTGGTAGAATTCGCGCCGGAGGTTGTTTTCAGCGAAACATTTGAATCGCAGAGTATGGACTGTTTGAATTCTCACCGGAAGTTGTTTTCAGAGAGAAATTTGAATCGCAGAGTACGAACTGGTAGAATTCGCACCGGAGGTTGTTACCGGAGGTTGTTTTCAGCGAAATATCTGAATCGCAGAGTACAAACTGGTAGCGTTCGCACGGGAGGTTGTTTTCAGCGAAATATCTGAATCGCAGAGTACGCACTGGTAGAATTCGCACCGGAGGTTGTTTTCAGCGAGAAAGCTGAATGGCAGAGTACGCACTGGTAGAATTCGCACCGGAGGTTGTTTTCAGCGACAAATTTGAATTGTAGAGTAGATACTGGTGGCCGAAGTTATTTTCATCGACAAATCTGAATTGTAGAGTACGCACTGGTAGAATTCTCGCCGAAAGTTGTAATTGTAGAGTACGCACTGGTGGAATTCTTGCCCGAAGTTGTTTTCAACGAGAAAGTTGAATGGCAGAGTACGCACTGGTAGAATTCGCGCCGGAGGTTGTTTTCAACGAGAAAGTTGAATTGTAGAGTACGCACTGGTAGAATTCGCACCGGGAGTTGTTTTCAGCGACAAAATTGAATTGTAGAGTACACACTGGTAGAGTACGCACTGGTAGAATTCGCACCGGAGGTTGTTTTCATCGAGAAATTTGAATCGCAGAGTACGCACTGGTAGAATTCGCACCGGAGGTTGTTACCGGAGGTTGTTTTCAGCGAGAAATTTGAATCGCAGAGTACGCACTGGTAGAATTCGCACCGGAGGTTGTTTTCAGCGAGAAAGCTGAATGGCAGAGTACGCACTGGTAGAATTCGCACCGGAGGTTGTTTTCAGCGAGAAATTTGAATCGCAGAGTACGCACTGGTAGAATTCGCACCGAAGATTGTTTCCGGAGGTTGTTTTCAGCGAGAAATTTGAATCGCAGAGTACGCACTGGTAGAATTCGCACCGGAGGTTGTTTTCAGCGAGAAATTTGAATCGCAGAGTACGCACTGGCAGAATTCGCGCCGTAGTTGTTTTCAGCGACAAATCTGAATTGTAAAGTACGCACTAGTAGAATTCGCACCGGAGGTTGTTTTCAGCGACAAATCTGAATCGCAAGTACGCACTGGTGGAATTCGCACTGGTAGAATTCACACCGGAGGTTGTTTTCAGCGAGAAATTTGAATTGTAGAGTACGCACTGGTAGAATTCGCCCCGAAGTTGTTTTCAGCGACAAATCTAAATGGAAGAGTACGCACTGCGACCGGTAACAAAATCCGTAGAGGATTTAAATTTGTGGCGAGAAATTTATGAGCCAGAGATCGGGGTAACAAAATTCAGTAGATATCGCAGGGGAAGTAAATCTGTAGCGAGAATTTGTGAGGAAGAGATTGCGCTAGTAGATATCGCACGGGAAGTGATTCTGTAGCCAGAAATCTGAGAGGCATTACACCAGCTCACGACTGACCATACAATTCTTTGACTAACTACATTTTCTGCATATTCAAGATTAATACGATTGCGACGAAGTACGACTAAACAAACATTTCCTAAACTAACTAATCTTCACTAACACACCTTGAATGAATAGTCAATTTCATATTACGCTATTCAAGTAGTGTATGCCTTGGCAATGCCTATTGCCTAGCTGCGGTTTCCAATTCGCATCCAAACCTTTGACTTATACCATTTACTATCCCACACTAAATGGACTATGTCTGGGAATTGCCTCGCTGCAATAGATTTATCTCCCAGAGCCATTCCATCATGCATCTTTGTGAAAATAATACACACCACGCTGTCGGTTTCCAGCCACACTTATCCTCTACCAGCCAATACTGTGCCCTCAGACTGGTGCAATCAGGTTGTTGCAGCCAACACCTATATGCCGGACTGGTACCTATCGCTGCATCTTAGGTGCACTCCCACGCTTCCAGTTATCTCTGGATGTATTCCTACAGGTCGTGCGCTCACCGCCCCTCGCTTTTTTATTAGCCCGACCGCCATTTTTATCAGTGGTCCCTCTAGCCACCCTGCCTACCACCGCTCCTTCCACGAATACATCGCCTCATTGTGAAACAAGTGCACTTATTGTCCCCATAAGTTCATTGCACATCCACGTCTACACACAAAGCACTACACACCGCAATGTCTGACGTTTTCGCCGCAGCCTTGCCGGGCGACGAATTGGCACCAGCGTTCGCTCCATTCTTGGGCTTCGCTGGCTGCGCTTTTGCTATCATATTGTCCTGTGCTGGAGCCGCCATTGGTACCGCCAAGTCCGGTATTGGTATTGCCGGTATCGGTACCTTCAAGCCAGAATTGATCATGAAGTCCTTGATCCCTGTTGTCATGTCCGGTATCTTGTCTGTGTACGGATTAGTCGTTGCAGTCATTATCGCTGGTGGATTGGCGCCTAACCAAAACTACTCGTTGTTCAACGGGTTCATGCACTTGGGATGCGGTTTATGTGTGGGTTTCGCCTGTCTTGCCCTGGGATACGCTATAGGGATTGTCGGTGACGAAGGTGTCAGACAATTCATGAACCAGCCCAAGTTGTTTGTCGGTATTGTGTTAATTTTGATTTTTGCTGAAGTTTTAGGGTTATACGGCATGATTATCGCCTTAATCTTGAACACCAAGGGAAGCGGTTAAGCTGGTGAGGTGGGTGGACTGGACTACCCGAGCCAAGTGGCCACACAAACCCAAAAAGACACCAAAAAATAAACACACGAAGCGACAGGCGACGAGCCTACCGTTTCTGAAAAATTTCATTTCTTTATCAGTACATACAAAAAGACAAATAATCTAACAACAAAAAAAAAACTGAAAATAAACACGAATCTAGAATATTCATAGCCAGAAAGTCTGTCCAAAGAACTCGGGATTGATTTGTAGAAGCAAGGTTCTCGTGGGACGTGAACTGCTCCCCCTAAAAATCACCTACAAAGCTCGCCCTGGCCACGCCCCTTACAAGTGTGTTTCAAAAAAACTTTCCTTCATTTTACTTTTCTGATACTTTCTACTTATATTTTACATAATACTAACACGCTGTGAGCGCTGAAGATTTTCTATTCTCCTCTCCTCTAGTCTCGTTGTGTGGCTCCCCTAGGCTTCAATTTCCATCTTGTCAGTTTCATCCTTGACAACCTCTGGAACGGCAGCCTCTACAGCAGTAGGCTCGGCGGCCTGGGTGCCGTTGGCAGCACCGTATCCGAAAGTAACGGATCCATTGTCGTCAATGAACTGCTTGGAGTTTTCCTCCAAGTATTGCACTGATCTGTCACAGTCAAAGAATAACATGTACCCTCTCTTGATGTCCTCCAAGTCAACAACGTTGCTTCTTCTCTTGATGGAGATTTGCTGGGCCACGGAGATCAAGTTGGAGGCGTATCTCAAACTGGTTTCTTGCCCAATTTTGGTCAACAATGCAATGGCGTCGCCGCTCAATTCCACTTCCTCCTCGCTGGCTCTGATCGACAAAATGGTCCTGATTTCGTCAACGTTGTATGGAGAAGTGTGGATGATGATCAGTCTGTCCAACAAATCGACGGGCAAGCCGTGGGGAGACTTGTAGGAGGTACCACGGGTACGCGAAATACCTCTGTTTGTGGCCATTATCACGATTGGCAGGAAGTCGTCTTCCAAGGCCCTATTTATGAAGGAGAAGCACTCAATGTCCAACATGTGCACTTCATCGATGAACAAGACACCTGGCACGATCTCGGCCTTGCCTTCTTCCTTCCATTCGGCAACCTTGGTGTTTATCTGGTCTCTGACTTCCAGTCTGATTTCACCAGTGTCACCGGAGAAAAGGGCAAGGAACCCCTGCTGTCTGGAGTTGATAACGTCTATTTCGTGGAGGGACACGGTGTGCACAACCTCCTTACGCTTTTGCAATTCACCTTCTGGGCATTGAATGAACTTGGTTTCTGGTCCCATGGCGTCGTAGTCACGCGCACGAGTGAAGGACTTACCCAACTTGGTGATCTTACCGGTGGCCTTGTCGATGGAGATAACGTCACCAGCGAGCACCTTTTCCTTGGTCAAGCCTTCGATCATCTTGTTACCCAACTCGTAGATGGTTTCCATGTCGGTGGTCTTGATGGTCAACTTACCCTGCTTGTGGCCCCCGGTGATGGAACGGTCGATTTGGATCTCAACCACTTCACCTTCGATTATTTCAGTCTCCTCCTTGATCTTGATACCAATGGACTTTCTGAAGGCCTGGGTCAAGGATTCGGTCTTCAGCAACTCTAGCGAGTACACTTCACTACCGGCAATCGATGTGAAGGGGACTTCTGCGCCCAAAGATTGTGAGAGACCCATGGCGATGGCAGTCTTACCGGTAGATGGAGGTCCGGCAATAAGAACGGCTCTTCCGGCGATCTTACCGGCCTGGACCATCTTGAGGATGACACCAGCGGCTCTACGAGCCTTCAACTGGCCAACCATCCCCTGTGCGGACTCCTTTGGCTTCAAGTTGTCGTCCAAACCCAAACCAGAGATGTGAGAGTGGGCAGCGATAAGCGATAAGCCCGTCAAGTCCTTCGTTTGCAGTTTAGTAGTGATATTCTGTGTGTGTGTTAGTAAGCGGTCGATGAGAGTGAGAGATGTAGAGGAGGCCATAAGAAAGGCGACGCGATTGATTTAGCGCAAGCCAGTCAGGGTGGTGTTGCACGGCCACGAGTTCATGAAAACACTCATATTTGGGCAGAACTGACGTGAAAGCACCCTGGTAAAGGCCAATAGACGACATAACGGCCCAAAGATGCGCTTGAAGTACCATTTTCCGGCTCTATAGGCCCATTTGTTAACCGCTCCTGGCGGCTCGGCAACGGCCATCCACTTGGCGTCATAATCGGCCAATGCATCGCATATGTCGCCCTTTTGTGGACTCGAACGAGCCCGACGCCCCTCATGGTGTTTTTACATACCATTTTTGTGATAATATACGGCAACTAGTGATGATATTGGTGCTGGTATCAGGCAAACAGTTGGTAGTGGTGAGTTGAAATATTCAGGAAGGGCCAAACTGAGAGAAAAAAAAATACATTTGATGGTTCTGCAGGTAGCGCTGAAAATTTAGTCACGTGTCGAAATGTGGGTACAAGATAGAAAAGTTGCAGCCAGTGAGAAGGCAAGGGCAGTTTTGTTGGTAACCAGGCAACTGGAAAAGGTAGGAATCGTGGTTCTGTCCCAGTCTGACCAAACAGCCTGCTTTTGCTGTACTTGGTTTTACTTAAGGCGCAAATGTCGGACCAAGGCAGTGGCTCGGCTCCAATCTGCAACTCCCTACTTCTCTACACATAGTCGATTACTCTTTATTATGTATTTCATTGATATTTCTAATTCTAATGAAAGACTGACTCATAATGGCACATTTCATCTCATATCCCCCCTTACAACTTGTTTCCACGTATCAAACTACCCTCCTTGTACATGTGGTCGATCTGTTGGCCGAAAAACTTGGCTGCAACAGGTCTCTTCAACTTGGAAGTTGGGGTCACCACGTCTCTGTCCAATCTCAAAGGCTCCACCTCGAAATATATGTTGTGGAACTTCTCGAAACCTTGAAGCTTGCCGTCTCTTGAAGCTTGGTTGTTGATGTATGCCAACAAGGTTCTTCTATGCTCTGTCTCGTTGATCAAGGCAACGATTTCGTCGTCTGAGGTGGCAGCACTGACGCTGGCCTTGCACTGCTCGGTAAGGAACTGTCTGGCCAAGGGAACTTCGATTCCGGCAATACCCACAAGGAAATTCTTCAAGGAGTCACCGTGACAGAAAAGCTGGGTGAGGATAGGGTTGGCGGAGAGGTAGGTGTTTTCAACCTTTTCAGGAGTGACGTACTCACCATGGGCCAACTTGAAGAAGTTCTTGACTCTGTCAATGATGTACACTCTACCCTTGGAGTCGATCTTGGCAACATCACCTGTATGGAACCAGCCGTCCTTGTCAATAGACTTTGCAGTCTCTTCCGGGTTCTTGTAGTAGTGGGAGAACATCTGAGCGCCTCTCAATAACAACTCACCTCTTGGGCCACCTTCGTCGGTCAGGGCGTATCCCATTTGAGGCAATTCCTTCAACTTCATTTCGGAGGTACACCCAACAGCACCACAAGAGCCCGGGGTGGTTTCGTGTGGAACAGAGACACACATTCCGGCAAAGGATTCGGTTAACCCGTAACCCTGCAGGAAACCAACATTCAAAGTAGCCTTTAAGAACTTGATAGTCTCCACGGAGATTGGAGCAGACCCGGTGATGGTGAAGAGCATCCTGTCGAACCCAAACTTGGATCTAATCTTGGAGAGGAAAAGCTTGTCGTAGACAAAGTGAGAGCCCGTGTTCCCGTCCTGAACGGATTGAAGCTTGAGCTTTGTGTCCAACACCTTCTCGAAAAGCGATCTGGTGAAGGCGCTCGATGGATGCTCGATGGTGGCGGCCTTGATGGCAGCCTCGAACTTGGTGAATATTCTGGGGACGTTGGCCATGTGGTGGGGCTTGTAGATCTTCAAGTCTTCCACCAAGGTCAATGGAGTTCCGCCTAGTTGCGGGAACCCGACACAGCCACCGTAACTCAAGACGTAGGCCACACTCTGTCTCTCAAAGATATGCGCAAGGGGCAAAAATGCAAACATCTTAGACTTCTCTGCGGGAGGTTCCAAGAGAGGGAATAAGAACGAGATACCGGCACCGGCAGCCTTTTGGGTCAACACAACCCCCTTGGGCTTGGAGCCCGTGGTACCAGAGGTGAAACTGATAGTGTAGGTAGAGTTCAATTGAGCAGGCAATTCTCTGTGCGGGAAGATCAGACCGACCCGTTCGACTCTGTCCATGTCGATAAGCGTCATGCCCAAGTCTCTGGCGGCGCTGACCAACAGAACGTCCTCGAAGGATCTGGACTCATTCTCGCCCTCCAAGTCCAAGGGGTCCATGGAAACCAACAAGATCAAGTTCTCCAAATCCTTGGGGAATTGCTTCTTCAAGTTGAGAATGGTCTGAATGTTGTGCTTGTCCAAGACAATTACCGGCGACTCGGTCATCTGCATGATGTATCTGGACACGTCGGGGCCCAAGGTGTCGTACAAGGAGGAGTTGGTGATGGCGTAGGAGCAGCACATCAAATCGGTCAAGGTCCACTCCATACGGTTGGGGGCAAAGATGGTCAAGATGAAGGACATGTACTCGGTGTCGAACTTTCCAGCGTCGTAGTCGGCAACGTGGGAGTCGATCTTTCTGTGTGACTCGAGGTCCTTGGCTCTCTTGAATGACGAGTTGCTCAAGAGGTACAACAAACCGGCACCAAAATTCTTCTTCCTATCGTTGGCCTCCTTGTATGATATGGAAGAGTAGGTGGACGCAGACTTCTTCTGAACGTAGTCGTACTTTCTGAACGAGAGGCAGGCCTCGTCGGGGATTCTGGCCACGTTACGCGCAAAGAACTTGCCGTAGGTGTCCAATTCTGGAGCCACGGCGGACTTGACCTTGTTGGGGAAGGCCCCGTTTCTGTAGATTTCACTGTAGCCTGGTTCCTTGGAGCCTGGCACTGGCACTGAGGTGCTCAACGCAGCCTTCAATGCGGGGTCGCGCAATGGGAGCTCTTCCAGAACGATTTGCGAGAGCGGCTTGTTGGCGCTTGTGGCAGCGCTGTTGGACACGATGTATTCAGTTTGGAAATCGAAAACCGACATCTTCTGCGGGTTCTATTAGGGTGGGAGTGGAGTGTGAGTAATAAAATAATAGATGAGGGAGGAGTCTCGAACTGGTCTAGCAGGTTCTCTGGGTTGCTTGCGATACCAAATGCTCTACTTTTCCGCAACAGATCAAGAGAATCAAAGTGAAAGACCGGCAAAGTTAAAATCTAAAACTGACAGAAAATCAAGCTGACAGAAAATCAGAAAAAAAAAAAGGAGGGGCATCCAGAGAAATAAATACTGCCGTATTTCACTTTTGGCTGCGTAGCCACCAACCCTCTGGCCCATTGTGTGGGGTGAAAATTATCGAGCCCCCATGCATACAGGCACTTTCACCCCAGAAAAATGAATGCGAAAGAGGAGAATCGGCTACCAGGCGTCGGAAATAAAACACGAGCCGGTGCAGGAAATCACCGTGGAAATAATGTCCGTTGGACAGTAGCGGCAGCAGCAGGAGCATTAGGGCTTGTATTTGGGAGCGGTAAAAGCACGGCAGGACTTGGATGAGGGGAGTGGCTTGGGTGTCCCATGCATCCAGTATATTGCCGCCGTAGTGGCCCACTGGGTGTGTGTTCTCTCTCTCTCCTCTGGCTCCCCAGCTGCGCAGCTCTGGAAAATTTCACCACCAATGTAGCGAGGCCACTCATCGAGCCGAAGAGGGGTCCTTCACCCCCGGAACAAAACGCCCATACAAATTTCGGGTTTAAACTGTATTTTTATGCACGCTAGCTTTGCTCCGATGCTGATGCGTCCGATTCGAAAAACTCCTCTATGGCTATGGCTCTTATCTGTGAGTCTCTCCGTACTATATATGGGTGGTTGGCACGTACATACCTAGATGATTCTTTTTTTTTTTTTTACGACTGTTTATTTTCTATATGAGGAGTAACAATGAATTGTGGGAGTCCCTTCCGTCTTCAAATTAAGCTTTTTTGGTAAGATTTTGCAAGAGATTTTGCAAAAACGATCCGCTTCCTTCCATTGAACCGAGCCTGCTTGGGTTACCTTTTGTGGGTGGTGGCTGCTGCGACTCTCTCTCTCTCTTTATATATTTCCAAGTAACGTCCTCAATCCGTCTATTTCTGAATCTTGCAAATTTCCGTCCGGAATCTGTTGCACCCACGCAAACTCTCTCGTAGTGCCTCCAGTGGTGACTTTTATGTTTTTGCTCCCGCCACTGCCAATATCCTCTACGCCTTGTGGTGGTCGCCTCGTCGGGTCTGAAAAGTCGTCCACCGTTATACTGTCTTCGCTGCCCTGAACCACCTCTAGGTCTGCGCACTCCTCTATCACAAACGTATTGTTCTCCACTCTGCCATATATCTTACTCTGTGCAACGCGCTTCAACCGAAGCTGGTGGCAGTCTACGACTAATATCAGATCGCACACGTCCTCGATGTAAACGGAGCCGCTGGATTTCAACCAGAGGACACTGCGGCGCCCACGCAGGACGTGGATCTGGCCAGCAGCAGCGCTGGATGTGGTGATAATCGAGCCCTCAACGTCCCGTATGAAAGAATTGAGCTCTCGCACCGTGTACTTGACGCCGCTCAAGCCCGAAACCTCGGGAATCTTGGCTCCAATGCCTGCAGTCACCGCATCTTGTAGGGTTTCACTCGCGCTCTGTTTACTGCCTAGGTCCTCTCGCGGTATGGGGTCTCCTTTAAACTTGAATACTCTTCGCCCCAACTCGGTCTCTTTCCTGCTTACAGCCACGAATATGCCATTCAACTTCTCGTTGAACCGCCTGACCTCGTACTTGGTGAACTTGTGGAGATCACTCTGAAGTCTCGCTTGTAGTTTTATACACGTCCGCTTAATCTGGTGCACGTCCTCTATGCCTAAACCGGGCTTACCTATTTCGTCGTTTATACCTACCTGCTGTTAGTATCCACTGTTTTGGGGGTGTTGTTTTGTGTACTCCCTCGTACGAATTGCACACCAGATCACTGCTCTAGCAAAGCGTGCAAGTACATATACCCCACTAGTTTGCCTACTCAAACCCCCGCCAGTCGAGTATCACGACCGGGGAACGGCTTCTTTGCGCTACTCACCTGTTATTTCACTATAGTACGCTTCATACTGGCTCTTGCTGTCCATTCTGATCTCTTATGGCCATGAATTGTGTGTGCAACTGACAGTATCTGTGGCACACCTACTTTTACTTTTCCTATGCACTCAGCATCTGTTTGTACCGTAAAATCTCGTGTGCGGGTGTGCGGGTGTACGATTGGACTACCATTTGGCTGCAATTTTCATATTCTGTAGTAACCTGCCAACTTCACGACTCTACAGCTCTGACTATTCAGGATTTGGTGCATTATCTATCTATACATTGTACTTTCGTTTATTTATTTATTTCTTCTTTTTTTTTATTTTCGCTTCTTGAGGCCTCCTTTATACGTCTGCTCTTCTGATTCTGGTTCTTCCGACTAATTGATCAGCGATGTCTCTGGCTGCAGCCCACGAGATCTTCTTTGGCATTCTCTTGCCCAATTCCGTCTCGAAATCGTACAATTGTCTGATGGAGGTGAATCTCAAGTGCGACAGCTTGATACCCAAAACAGAGGCTGTGGCGGATATCTGCTTGTTGTCGTATGGGAACTCAATCACATTTTTGCTTGGAGCAACAACGTCGCAGTTCTTTTCGATGAACTCAACGGCCTTGGCGGTGAATCTGGCAGCTCTGGTTCTGTCGATTGGAGATGGCAAGCCACCCTGTTGCACGTGACCGGGGATGGCAGTCTTGGCGTCAAACTTACCGTCCAGCTCCAGCCTGATGATGTCAGCAAGCACTTGGGTGGTGAGCACCTTGGATGCATTGGTGGACTTGAGGATGAGCTTACCGGACTTGGCCATTCCCGCGTCAACAGAGAAGGATTCCCTCAACAGGTTGATGTCCAGCTCCAATTGGTCCAATTGGATGCCTTCTTCTGGGACGTACGAAGCCTGGGCACCACAACAAAGCGAGGCAAAAGTGGCGATGTACCCGGAGTTACCACCTTGCACCTCGATGATGAACGCTCTGTCTCTGGTGGAGGAGGCAGACTGCTTCACGACGTCACAGTAGTCCATGAGCGAGTTCAAACAGGTGTCTGAACCAAGCGAGTACTCGGTACCTGGCACGTTATTGGAGATGGTGGCTGGGATCAAAACCATGGGGATACGGAAGGCTGGGTACACGGATCTAGCCTTTTCCAACTGGTCCAAGGATACAAAGGCTTCGAAACCACCGACCAAGATCAACCCGTCGAACTGGTACTTCTCGAAGTAGTAGGCGATCATACCGATGTCGGTGTCGTCTGGAGTGGATCTGTTAGTACCGATTTCGGAACCACCAATGGAGTTCCAGCCTTCAATCTGCAACCAGTCAATCAGACGGACGGACTCGTGACGAGCAAGACCGGCGAAACCGTTGTGGATCGCGTATGGCGTGTGACCACGGGACATACAGTAGGTGGCCATGGAGTAGACCGCACTGTTCATACCACCAGCAGGGGCACCAACGTTGAGGATGGCGATCTTCTTGCGCTTTTCCACTGGGAGAGTGGGCTCGTTATGGTTGGCGGAGTTCATGGCAATGAAGTTCAGCAAGTGTTCTAAGAATTCCGAATCTCTCAACGACATGGCCTTTTCAAAGTCCTTCAGCTCGATGGCGGTGGCCACGCTCTTGGTGATTCTAACAGCTTCGACCAATGGCTTACGCACAATCTTGTTCTCTTCAATGGCAATGAGAGGCGATGGGGTGTCTGGAGTACAGTCCAAGACGGCCTTGACGGCCTCCACACCTTGCAAAGTGGCCAAGATTCTGTCGTAGGCGACAGCGGTACCACCTCTCTGGACGTGGCCCAAGGTGGTGACTCTGGTGTCGAGACCCAATTTCTCAACGAGCACATCCTTGACGTCGTTGGCCAGAATTGGGTCCAAGTCAGAGGTGATGGCACCTTCGGCAACGATGACGATGGTCTTTCTCTTACCCTTCAGTCTGTGCTTGCCGACAATTTCGCACATTTGGGTCTTCCAGTCCTGGGTGGACGAAGGCTTCTCGGGGATCAAGATGTAATCGGCACTGGTGGCGATACCTGCCATCAACGCTAACCAGCCACAGTGTCTGCCCATAACTTCGACGACGAAGGCTCTGGAGTGCGAGTTGGCGGTGGCGTCGATGTAATCGATGGCCTGACAGATACGGGCCAAGGACGAGTAGGCACCAATGGTGGCGTCGGTGGTGGCCATGTCGTTATCGATGGAACCGACGGTACCACAGATGTTCAAATGCTTATAGGTTTCGTACTGCTGCTCGGTGATTTCCTTGTTGTCCCTGAGCTCTTGGATCAACGAGGGCCACTCGCTTCTGAAGAGATCGGCACCGGTCAAGGAACCGTCACCACCACAGACGATCAAGGCGTCGATGCCGGCTTCGATCAAGTGCTTACAGCCCTTCAATCTTCCGGGTCTCTCCTTGAACGACATGCATCTGGCGGTACCGATGTTGGTACCACCTTCACTCAAGTAGCCTCTGACGTCTTGCCACAGCATTTGCTTGATGTACTCGGGACCGCCTCTCACTAAACCCTCGTAACCCTCCATGACGGCGAAAGCCTTGCAGCCTCTGAAGATGGCGGCTCTAACAATGGCTCTAACGTTGGCGTTCATACCGGGGGCGTCACCACCGGAGGTCATGACGGCAATGTTACGTCTGCGGTGCTCGTCGCCGGTGTTGTTGTTGTAGAAGTCCAGCTGGACGACACTCATTGGAGCGCTCTCAATGCCGTAGTTCTTGGTCAACTTCACCACGGGAGGGATGATGGTCATGGGGTTGGAGCTGGTGGTGAAGCCCACGATGGTGCCCAACGGGTCGATTGCGTGAACTTCGTACGGGTAGAGCTCGTTGGGGGTGATCTGGACGGGGTATTCTCTGGCTCTGAGCGAGCTGATCAATGAGTTCAAGTCGGTGATCTTGAACAGAATGGAGGCAGTGGCCGATCTCCAGTCGGTGCCTCTGCAGACTTGCAAGAGTTCGTCTCTTTCACGGAGCGATTCCTTGGCGGAGGGGGCCAGCTCGCTGTGAGTGACCTTGATCTTGAAGTGGCACAACTCGGAGCCTAGGTAGACCAGGTTGTCCTTCTCCACTTCTTCAGACAAGCCCACAATGTTGCCGTAAAAGTGGAGGGTTTCCTCGAAGAGGGACCTGTCGGAGGTGGAGAGCTCGTAGGCAGCAATTCCATTGACAAGGGGGTACATGGTTGGTGTAGGGAAACTATGTATGCAATTGGCGATGGAGAGGGAGCGGTGAGCAATTGGGTGGGGCTGGGGGGTGTGAAGGGTGGGTGATTGTTGGTCTTTTTGGATGGACAGAGGGGGGGAGGGGGGTGATGGTGCAGAGCTAGGATTTGCGCTAGCACTGGAAGTCTAATTTGTTTAATGAGCTACAGTAGCAATTAATACTGTGCAGGCACACCGGGAACTGTATGGTATCTGGGATTCTGGTATTAGCGACCTACTTATAGTAAATTGAGGGTCGTTTCCTTTTTTTGCAGGATCTGCTGCTGGCGATGGGGCCGGTGGTATCACACATTGGCTGGGGCTAAATTGGTGCATCAGCAGACTCGGACTGGGTTGGTGCGCGAATGGGGTGCACGGGTTTTTTAGTGTCAGGTGATGTAATTGTCGATCGGTGAAGCAAGATTTAATTATTACGCAGACTTAGGGCCGCGGGTCACCTGAGGAGAGTAACGTGATAAATGGCTTCTACGAGGGAAAGTAAAGCGAGAAAGGGGACCAGGAGAGTGTACCAAATCGTGAGGGAACTTGGAGATGAGGGACTGAGCCAAGCAAACGAACCTGCCTGCCTGCCTGCTAGCCACTCCAGGGTTTACCTTCACATCCTCGAACACCTCCATCTCACTACACCAAATATCCACCATTTGGTGTCTCCGTGCCAATCCCCACTGCTGCAGCACTTTTTCGCTGCGACGCTCGAGAGGGGAGCCCTCATTTCCAACATATCGTAACCTGCAAAAATTCGCCTACGTATCGCGGTGCACTAACCTGCAAAAACTTGCCACAAAGTGCAAAATTACAGGTTCTCCGCGACACACTATGGCAAATTTCTTAGGTAAGCCACTCACACCCAAGCACCTGCGTACCACCAGAAAGAACGCTTACTTATCCGTATATACCTTGTATCTATCCGTATATATACACAAACATACAACCAGTGTACGATGCAGATCATTTTCAAGGATTTCAAGAAGGAAAAGATTCCCGTCGACGTGGAATTAAGCGATACAGTAAGTTAGAGACGTATACGCCGTGTTTCAGGCCACAGTGAGTCGTGGATACCGAAGAGACGGGTCTTGCCAGAGCGGAGACAGCCTGGGCATGGGAAGCGGCCCTAGGAACGTACAGGGGAGCTCCCACTGGGTGTTTTGGTTTGATTAGGAGAGGCATTGTGGCTGTATGTTGGCTGGAGTGGGGCAGCGAGGGTGTCGCGCTTTGATTCAAGCGAGCAGCAGCAGACCTGCTGCTGCTGCTGCTGCTGCTGCTGCTGCCACTACTCTACAGCACAATGAATACCATTCATGTCCGCCAAAATGGATGATTCCATCAGACGAGCGTTCGATAGCCTCTGTCACCCATCACCTAGCGCGCTTGCCCTTTCCTGAGGGTAACCGCTGATCTCGCCACCCCAGACGGCGGCCCATCTCTGCAAAGGCCAAAAATTCCCCTTATACACCATATACTAACACCCTCTAGGTTCTCAGTACCAAGGAAAAGCTCGGGTCCGTAAAAACATGCGAGGCTAGCCAATTGAAGTTCGTCTACTCCGGTAAGGTCTTGCAAGACGACAAGACCTTAGAATCATACAAGATCAAGGAAGGAGACTCTGTCATATTCATGGTGTCGAAGGCCAAGAAGGCCCCAACTCCTCCCTTCGAGAAGAAGGTGGAGTCTAGCAGCAAAGAGACGCCCGCTGGCACTTCCTCCTCCGCTGGTGCTGCCGCCGCTGCTCCGGCCGCTGCAAGCACTGAATCTGCTGCAGCCCCAGCTGCTGCTGCTGCTACTCCTGCTGCCTCTGGAGCTCCAGCATCCACATCCATAGAGTCTACCTTCGCCCAAGGCTCAGAAATAGAAGCAAGCATTCAAAGCATCATGGAGATGGGTTACGACAGACCACAAGTTGAGGTAGCCTTGAGAGCCGCCTTCAACAACCCACACCGTGCGGTTGAGTACTTACTTACGGGCATTCCAGAAAGCCTTCAGCACAGAGCGCAGCCTCCATCTGCTGCCAGAGCAGCCGCTGGTGGTGCTCCAGCAGCACCTTCTGCTGCCGCTGACGACGATGACGAAGACGATACAACACACGGCGAAAACTTATTCGACGCTGCCGCCGCCGCTGCCAACCCAGACGCAGCAGGTGATGCAGCAGGAGCAGCAGCAGGCGGACCTGCTTCCGGTGATATTGGTTCCGGTCTCGATTTCGGTGGAAGCGACAACCACTTGATCGGATCCTTGAGAGCAGCTATACAAAACAACCCAGAATTATTGCCGCCATTGTTAGAGCAATTGGCTGAATCAGACCCTTCTGTGGCAGCATACCTCAGAGACCACTCCGAAGAATTCATCAGAAATATCCTTGGCGGTGCCGGCGGCGACTACTTAGGATCTGAGTTTGAGTACGCCGAGGGAGAAGCTGGCGATGGTGCTGAAGGCTTGGAAGGCGGTGAAGGTGCCGAAGGTGACGAGCCAGGTGTGGTTCGTATTCTCTTAACTGAGCAAGACGAGAACGCCATTAATAGATTGTGTGAGCTTGGCTTTGACCGTAACCTTGTGATTGAAGTTTACATGGCATGCGAGAAGAACGAGGAGGTGGCCGCCGACATTTTATTTAGAGATATGTAAACGGGGAGAGAATGTAAAACAAAGAAAAAAAAAGATTACGAATCTAAGCTTTTGTGTAGTTACAGGATGGGGTGTGTGTGTACGGTATTTGTACTATTGGTGATATGTGAGGTGGGTGTATGCTATCTACAAGTCCAACTCGGTGAACTCGTGGATGATCTTGAAGGTCTGCTTGTTTTCCTCGGTCAATGGACTGTTTCCGGGCCTGACGACGACGATGCTTTGCATTCCTGCCTCGATGGCCGCCTCGACCTCCTTCACGTTGTCACTGAGGAATAACACGGAGTCCGCCCAGTCTGTGCGGCCTATATCTTTCAAAATGTTGCTGTACGAGGAGGCTTCTTGCTTGTGTCCGGAGGTGGTGATATCGAAGTAGCCGGCGAAGTTTGCGTTCAAGTCGATCTGCTTGGCTGAACTGTCGTTGGCGGGTGGCTTGACGTATCCAAAGAGCAACTTTTGGGCCTTGACGGAGCCCGATGAGTATACATAGATATCTCTCTTGGAGTCGCGTCCGATGGACTCGATGGCTGCGATGGCATCGGCGTAAACGGGGGCTTGCAAGTCGCCGCTGACGTACCCAATCTGCCAGATAAGTCCCTGCAATGACTTGAGCACAGGGTCCTTGATGTCGTTCTTGACTAGCTGGGTGATGTGCAGCAAGAGCAGCTCGTAGGAAGCGGTTATGTCTGTGGAGAAGCCC
Source organism: Dujonia boleticola (assembly GCA_029581775.1). Taxonomy (NCBI): domain Eukaryota; kingdom Fungi; phylum Ascomycota; class Pichiomycetes; order Serinales; family Debaryomycetaceae; genus Dujonia; species Dujonia boleticola. Next base: position 892,982 of record JARGRU010000017.1, read on the forward strand.
GACACCACGTGAGCAATACGGGCGAGTTCCGAGGCAGAAGCGTCCGGTGCTGCTGCAGCCTTTTCAATGGGGTAGGTGAGCCCCTTCAACTTGGCGGGGACCTGGTCGAGGAAGTATGGGAAGAGCGTGTCCTTGACGAACGAGATGGGGCAGACAGTGCCCTCTATGTCGATTACCACGACGGGAGGGACAGTGTGTTTCGTGGAGGTTGCGTTGGCAGGCATCTAGAAGGACCGGAATTGACAATACTGGGGGGAAGAACAGTATAAGGTAACTCTATATACGTAACGAACGGTAAGTGTAGACAAGTTCGAATGAGTTTCACAGCAACTAGAGATTCGGTAAAGCACAATTACAGCACCTAAAAGTCTATGTACGTCAATGGGCGTGATCTTTAGCGTCTACTGTGCTCTACAATCCTGGAGTCTCCATAGACGCATGCTAGGGCTCAGGGTCGGATCTCAGATTTTGATTACGGTCACGTGCATAAAAACGTTTTTCAGTTTCGTAATCAAAAATATGCGACAAGACAAAGTGTGTTGCCAGGCACTTACACATTCTGAGAGTAAAGCTTCTTTCTACACCCACGCCTTTTTGCCCCTTCATGTGCCAAACTCTAAATCGGCTTCCAAGCGTATCTGTTTAAACTTTTATTATTTGACTTATCGGTCGGCTAAATCTGCATTAATAGGTGCAATGGAAAGAATCCACACTACCACTAATGCCTCCTTCCCCTCCTTTGGGTAACGCATGTCTCTCATTTTACCTTTCAGGCTATTTCTCGACCAGTGGGTTTACCGTTTCAGTAACTAAAAACCCTGGTGCCTGGATTCTGGAACGGCGATGATGTAACATTCTGGGCTACAATCGCCTCACTTTCCACCATTTAAGTAATCATTCTCTTTGACGTAAAACTTAGTACAATGGCCCCACCCTGTATGCCTCTCTCTCCTGTGTCACTTCCTCGCTATCTCGGTTAAATTACGTACATGTATGGGAGGTTCCGCGATAAAAATATATTAACTACTGAGAGTTTGTCCCGAGCTATTTTGGACCAGGCTTTGAAGAAAAAAAACTTTTTATAGGATAATACTGCCGTTTCTCGTCTATTTCACCAGGGTAATTTCGAGCTTGACAGTCTCGTTACTCCGTTCATTTAAAGGAACATAAAGTCTTTCTTTTCTTGCTGGTCAGCAAAACATCAACCTCTATTGTCCCGTTGCTAGCTCATCTCTCGGTACATTTTGTTGGAAGCAACCAGTTCCTGCATACACCGTCTACTATACATTATCTAATCACCGGTAGCACCACTCTACCACAGCCAAGTAGAGAAAAAGTTGCTAAACGTCAAGCGAGTGGAGATCCGTTCGATTCTGCCAGTGGAAATTCCATTTCACGTCTCTTTTGTTAGTTGAGAATTCCAGACACGTCCACGGAAGCAACTGCGCGGGCATAGAGGCGAATCGAGAGCCTGAATTCACTAGCCCACTATTTTGTTTTGAATTTAGCAGTCTATTTAGCCTGAGAGTCACTGCTTTCTTCTAAGCGCTGCTCTTTTTTGAACGTTAACTATTTTCTTTTTTGATTGATTCATCTCTTAGTGCCTATGATTTCCATACCGAATACTCCCTACAAGGTCCCCAGACTGGCGCCCTCCGAGGAGCCGCTCTACGAAGGCACAGTCGATTTCGTTAACGAGGAGCATATCCAGGCGTTTGCAACTGCCTTGGCCTGGGAACACCACCACGACGACGACACCACCACCCACGAGACTGCCAACGGGTACACCAACGTGCTGACGTCATCCCTCCAGTCGCCCACCTCTGACATGCACAACGCCCTGGTTTCCCCCGCTGGCGACCACTGCAGCCCCAAGCTCAACCCATCTGAGATTGTGGACCCCAGTGTGGTGGGCATGGCCCCCGCCAGGCCTGATCTCATCACTTCCAAGTCCGACTGGTACCCCATCAACCTGTCTTCAAACACGAAATCCAAGAAATCGAGAAAGAAATCAAAGAAGTCCGGCACTTCGTCATCGTCATCCACCAAGGGCTCGTTCCAGAAGCTTCGGAACGAGTTCAGATCCTCCGTTGCATACCACCTTCTCCGGTGGCCAATCTTGTTCTTTGTGCTATCCTGGATCGCGTTTTTGTGCAACTGCTACGTCATAGTGAGGGCGTACGTTGCGCTCTCCGAGTACTTCTTGACCTGGGTCGGAGAGAGACGAAAGATCAGGGACAGGTTGAGATCCGCCAAGAACTACCAGGAGTGGGTCGAGACCGCCAAAGAGCTAGACTCCTTCTTGCATTTGGACAAGTGGTCCACTATTCTGAAGTTTTCGTACTACGACTCCAGAACCGTCAAGTTAACGATATCGAGATTAAAGGAGCTCCGTGAAGCGGGCGACGACGAGAACCTTTTGATCTTCTTGCAAGGGTGCCTCAAGAAGAATTTCGCCGGGATCGAAAACAGACAGTTGTACTCTCACCGGTATTATGGCACCAAGAACGTTGTCAACAACTACATCGAAGAGGTGGTCACGTGTATCGACTACGTCTCCGATAGCACCAAGATCCCGCTCCAGCAGAAGCGCAAGTTCTTCAAGATTGTGCTGAAAAACTACGGGAAGACTGCGCTCTGCTTGAGTGGCGGGGCCTGTTTCGCATACACGCATTTTGGGATAGTCAAGGCATTGTTGGACAACGACTTGCTCCCTACAATCATTTCCGGCACCTCAGGAGGCGGGATAGTTGCCGCATTGGCATGCACAAGGACCGACGCTGAGTTGAAGAAGCTCTTGGTGCCCAAGTTGGCCACCAAGATCACCGCCTGCGAGGACCCCTGGTGGGTCTGGATACCTCGGTGGTGGAAAACTGGTGCCCGTTTCGACTCGATTGCGTGGGCTGAGAAGGCCAACTTCTTCACCAGAGGATCCACCACCTTCTTGGAGTCGTACCGCAGAACCGGAAGGAAGCTTAACATTTCCACGGTCCCAGCAGACCCACACTCACCTGTCATTTTGTGCAACAGCATAACATCCCCCAACTGCATTATCTGGTCATCATTATTAGCCTCGCTGGCTGTCCCTGGGATCTTGAACCCGGTTGTGTTGATGATGAAGAACCCTCACAACAACGAAGTGGTCCCCTTTTCGTTGGGTAACAAGTGGAGAGACGGGTCCTTGCGGACGGATATCCCCTTGGATTCGTTGAACACGTTCTACAACGTGAACTTTTCGATTGTCTCGCAAGTCAACCCGCACATCTCGCTCTTCTTCTTCGCCCCCAAGGGCACAGTGGGCCGGCCAGTAGCCATCCCCAGAAGAGTTACCAAGCGCGAGAAGTACGCTTCTCTCAGAGGCGGGTTCATCGCCACGGCGCTTGAGCAGCTCTTTAAGTTGGAAATCACCAAGTGGTTGCAAATGATCAAGACGCTCGACTTGCTCCCACACTTCCTAGAACAGGACTGGCTGAACATTTGGCTTCAGAGGTTCAGCGGGTCCATCACCATCTGGCCGCGGATCAAGATCAAGGACTTTTTGTACATTTTGAGCGACCCCACGGTAGAGCAGTTGGGAGAAATGATCTTGAAGGGCGAGAGGTGCATGTACCCCAGCTTGTTGTTCATAAACCACAGACTCAGCATCGAGAGAGCCATCGAGAGGGGAAGACAGGCGTGCAAGCAGCAGCAGAGAACAATCAACCCCAACGCCTCCACCATCTTCTCCGTGACAGCGCTGCTGCAACAGCAGCTGCAGCCACAGCAGCTGTACCAACAACCAACGTCTCCCGTTGAATTGAGCTCGACCACCAGCAGAGGTACGGATTTCTTCAACGACTCGCCGTTTGGAGTGCAGGTTCATAGTGTGGACGAGGACGACGAAGAAGACTCCGACTCTAGTGACGAGGAGTACGTTGTCGGTGCTGAAAGCTCACAGTTTCATCTCGGGCCCTCGACGTTTGCCTACTCGGAAGAGGACGAAGAAGAGGACGCCGACTACCTTCCATCTGAAGACGTGGATGAGGATCAGGATGGAGATGCCATTGACTATGACGATGACGACAGCGGCGGCACTCTTACAGATGAGAGCTACGACGAAACGGTTCAGGAGACTGCCAGCACAGGGTTCATTCTGTCGATCTTCAGAAGGCTGTCTGGCGGAAGCAACAAGCTCACGAGAAGAAACACAATCTACTAGCTCACTACTTAAGCTCGGGGGGACACCGCTCTTGAAATAAGTAAAACGAATAATATACATTCTATAACTATACATGCTACACTTTTGTCTTCGGTTTTTCTAGTACCCTCTCTGTACCTTCCGGCTCTAGTACTCACCTCTCTGGATCTTTCGGGAGAATAGTTTATTTATCCTGGCCGTTTGTTCAGTCACGCTCTCGATCTCTTCGTTGCTTGACAAGTATTCCAAGTAGTCAAACGAAATGGGAAGTACCTTCTCGTCCAACTCCTTCACTTCGTTCAACTTGAACTTGGAGAGAACCCAGTTGGACATGGCTGCCTTGTCGGGATTCTTGGGCTTGGGGCCAATCCCCACGCCAAACTTGAACACAGACTTGGGGTCCAAGTTGTGGCTGGTTCTGTTGAGCACCTGCTGGCAGCTGCTGAGCCCGTTGTGGGACTCGGGCGACTTCAAGGGAGATATCCTGACCTTGCCTATATTGATGTCAAAATCGTCATACAAGAGCACAAGTGTAGTATCACGTGACGGTCTCTCATCGCTCAAGTACTGCTTGAGCGCTTTGCCTGATTCATTCATATACACCAACGACTTCACTAGCGTGTAGTTTTCGAACTCGCCGACGGTGTACGGTTGGGATCTTGCGGTTGAGTAGCTCAAGTCCAAGCCGAACTTCTCTGCCAACTGGAGAAGCAAGTATTTGCCTGCTGAGTGTCTGTTCATTGGAAGTGGGTTGCCTACGGCAAACAACACTATGCGTCGTATTCCGCTCATTGTAAATGAAGGTATGGGTAGTGGTGCGGGGGGTGTTTCTGCTATAGACCACCTCTCGTTATGTATTTATATAGTTTGTCTGAATAAAAAGCGTGGCTAATTGACTAAGCAGGTATGACTAATAGGCAGACACCGTAGATTAGTTAGAGGCGACTATTTACTTAGCAGCAGCTATATATGTGGTAGTGCCCTGCACCAAATTTTCCATAGTGGTTGCATTTACTGCCTGTGCAGTATGCAGGTGTTTACTGTGGACCTTTGTGAGAAACGATACGCGAGTGAAACTTATGAACTCTCCAAATCTTCGGAGACTCTGACTGCTGCAGCTCCATTAAGCAGTGTGTTTCGGTACTCAAATATGTCTGAATCTGCTGAATTGAGAGACCCTCCCAGTGTGGAAGACTCTCCGAAACTAGAACCCAACAAAGTGGAAGATTCTCCTGGAGAGAGTGGAAACGTGAACGACAACTCGGTGGATCCACCCACAGACTCGGACGACGACTTTGACGACTTCAACGAGTACACTAGCAACAATAATAACGAAGATGACGACAAGGACAGCTTTGGGTCATTTGAAGAAGAAGAGGACGGACACGGAGAAGTACAAGCGGCCTCCGCACCGCATGGCAATGCCAGCAGCTTGCATACCGATCCAGCAGTGGCTAATGACGCTCACGACTCCATAATACGGTTCGACGACGAGGCGTTTGAGGACTCGGAAATCTTCAACAGCAAGCTCAATGCCTTGTTGGGGGAGTTTTTCACTCCCAAGGGCGGCGTGGCACCAGAGGACACGCCCCAAGACATAGCGTCCAGTAACACCATACTCTCAAGCAGATCAGAGAGCATATTCGAGCAGTTATCTGCATTCCCGCACCTCAAACCGCCCAATTGGATCAAACTGAAGGTTCGTCGACACCTCATGACCAAGTTGGGCGTGCCCGTAAACTTGGACGAAATAAATGAGCCTCTGGCTGCAGCCGCCGCTGCGACGAAGGCACCTCCTTCTGCCACTGTGCAAAAACCCGCATCATCCACACTCCAGAAACCTGTGCAGAGACATAGGAGGGCATCTCTGGTCTCAGAACAGGACATCAACTGGGACGAATTCACCATACCTAAGCTCCAAGACCTCAAAATCGATTCGGACCGAGAGAAGCTGTTGATCTTGGAAACTCCCACCATCATCTCCACTATTGAAATCGAGAATCTTGACCATTCATCTACGCAAAGACTTCTTGCTTCGCTGGATGAAGATGTAGACAAGCTAGTGGAGCAATACCAAGCCAACTTCTCAAAGCTTGTAGAATTGAGCAGTGTGTGGCAGAACCAATTGCATGAATTAAAAAAGGATTATGAAATATACGAATCGGTGGTGCAGAACTTGGTGGGCCACACCCAGAGGTTGAAGAGAGAAGAAATCATGGCAAACTTGAACAAGGTAAAAATGAAGAAGGGCAGAAAGCACCGAAGCTAACAAAGCTTGGTGTTGTGGTAAAAAATATACAAAAACGAACCAAATCCAAAAAAAAAAAAAACCGTAGAAAATAATTGTAGCTAAACCTGGACTTACCTTGACTGACCCTTCTCTGTCTACATACTCTGTCTACACCTCTCACTCAAAAAAAACTAATAAATACATTTGCTACTATACTTGAAAGTTAAATAACGAGCTCAAGTCGTCGTTCAAATAGTTGTTGACTGACGACTGCAAGTTCATATTAATATAACTGCTGTCCATAAAATTCGTGTTAAGGCCACCGCCTGGCGTAGATGGTGGTAATTGCATGCCGTTTGCTTCACCATCCGCTTGGCCGCCGCTCATACTGTTGTCGTTGTCATACACAACGCTGTTGTTGTTGTTAGTGGCATTATTCTCTTCGATTTGGTCGTTCAACAAGGAAGCGATAGTAGTTGGAGACTGGGATCTGCTTGGAGGGTAGCTGGTGCCACCAGCTTCAGGGAACAATTGCGTAGGCTCGAAATTCTCGAAGAAATTGGTGTTGGTGGGGATGTTTTCTGTAACCAAGGAAATGTCGGGGAATGATTGGGTAGAGGATGTTGGCGAAGTGTCGGTCTTGTGGGATACACTTGCCGGATTGGTGCTACCTTGGTGGCCGTTGTTCCCGTTATAACTATTACTTGGTTTCAATGGCTGTTTGAATTGCTGAACCAACTCTTCGAGATTAGGCTCCCTTTGGTTGTGTTGCTGCTGATGTTGCTGTTGCTGCTGCTGGTGTTGTTGCTGTTGTTGTTGTTGCTGTTGCTTCTGTTGAAGGTGGAGTTGTTGCTGGTGTTGCTGGTGTTGTGAATGTTGTTGCGAGTATTGCCCTTGTTGAGCTTGCAGCTTGCGCAATTGTGGCAGTGAAGTTGGTCCCTCCTGCTTGACGTCTCTGGCGTAAACTCCACCTCCTGGTGAGATACCTGATGTGTTCAGGGCTGCAGATGGTGAGTCATTGGAGTGTCTGGAGGTGTAGAAAGCATTCTTGTTGTTTTGGCTATCCATTTCCTTCTTCGTGGCCTCAAATTCTTGGTACTCTTCAACCTTGGTGGCATTCTCGATAATTTTTGCCCTCTTGAACTTATCGTTGGCATACTTATCGAACAACTTCACTAAGACACCGGCAATTGGCCAGTACTTACCGAGCTCTCTCAATACGGCTCTTGAAACAAATAATGAGTCGCTTGCAGTCGATGCAATGGCATTATTTGGGGAGTCAACGTGGTAAATCAACATCATCAACGCACTGAACAAGATGTACACAAACATAACAGGACAGTACTTGATCTGGTCCTTATCCAACAAGTTCTTAGAAACGATGGAAATCATTCTAGCGGCTTGGAAAGAAATACCCCAAGATGGATACTTGTAGTTGTTTGGATTGGTTGAGGAGGACTTGGCCATTCTCAACAAGTTTGATCTATGAATTAAATATAATCTGTTATAGTACTGAGCGTTTAAGAGACAACTGTAGAAATTTTGCGTGGACTTGTCAGAAAGTGAAAACACCAACTGTGGAGGTAAATTCGTGAACCAGATACCCATAAGCATATCACAGTGCTGGATAATGGGGAACTTGTTCTTTCTCTTCATCAGTTCTGCCTTTACGGTGTATTGATGCTTGACAATAATACCCGTAATTTCAGCCAACTTCACCAAGTGAATGAAATATAATGCTTGAATGTGGTTGACTCCATAGGGACCAGGTTCATTAGGGTCTTCGTCTTCGTTGAAGTCATCCATGGTAAGCATGGGGACGTCACAATCGTTCAAGTCGATCACAGAGGGTCTTCCGAACGCGATTGCTACGTTTCTGTCCTTTTCAAAGAGACACCACCAGATTCTTCTCCAGATCTTACGGTCCACGGGGGACAAGTTGGGGGAGCCAGTGACGTCTCTGTGGAAGCCGAACCCCTGTGCGAGCCCCAAGGCCACTCTAGTCCAGTAGAATGAGTTTTTCGTGACATCTTCAGGACCTTCCCAGAACGACCCGATCAAGATCAAGGTCTGTATGAGAGAAACTGGATCACTTTCGTAGTTAGCCTCGTACAAGGCTTTTGCTCTGCGGTAGAAGGTCAAGGATGCCAAGTTTGAGGAGCCCTTGGAGTCGAACAAGAGCGGGTTCTTGCTTATTCTGCATCCACAAAGTAACACTGCCTGCAACAACATGAGAGATGGCTGGTCGTTGGGGTTCAAAAACTTCTTCATGAACTCGGTTCTGTTGATCACGGGCATCAATGGATGCACGTGCTCGAAGTAGGACTCCACAAGGTCGAGACACAACTCCTTACCTGGCAACAAGAAGGCACCTCTGAGCTTCAAGATCTCGAGTTCCACCGAGTCCAACGAAGTGTCGTTGATATCGAAGAGATCTTCGGTCAACTCGACGTGGTTTTGACCGACTCTTTGGGCGACATGGCCAATCGACGATGATCCCAAGAATGTGAGCGCAGCACGGCCCTTCCCGGAAAGCAACTCCTTCTTGTGCATGGAGGGACGGTTTTTGTAGTTGGAGGTGAGGGAGGGAGGCACCGAGACCTGGGAGATGTTCAACACTGGTTCCTGAGGGGACGAGTCTCCGTGGCCGTTGGAGTTGCCGTTACCGTTGCTAATTCCAGTGGGGGAACCATTAGGGGCGTTTTTGCCCCCTGACAAGCCAGTGGAGCCGGTGACCCCGTCGTCGGAGTTTTGGGCATCGTTCCCAATCGACGAGCCGGAGAGGTGGTGTTGGCGGTGCTGCTGGAGGGGCGATTGCTGGCCGCCGTTTCCTATGGATTGCTGCGACCCTCCAGACTGGGCGCCTGCGCTGCTGGTCTGCTTTCTCTTGTTTCGGCTGTCCGCAGCAGCTGCGTTGCCTCTCTTCTTGGCCTCAGGGAGGGTGCAATCACAGCCGAAGGTGATACAGTTTGTGCAAGGGATGTGTATTTCAGCGTCACAACGGACTTTTCTTGAGCGGCAAACAACGCACGCTCTGGACCCTCTGGGTCTTTTGTACTTGATGGTGAAAGCCTTGGGCTTTTCTACGGCTTCCTCTTTCATGACTGGCAAGCGAGATGGGTGGGAGTATCAAGTTGGTGGTGTGAAGGGGAGTGGTTGGTGTTGGAGTTGGTGTAGGGAATACTTCTGGGAGGGACCCTTTCACTAATACGAGTAGGAGAAAAAAAAAATAGAAGAAATTTTGGTGACTGTGAAAAGTAGCCAGTGTGCGAGTGAAGGGTATCTCAAGCAATGCTAGTAACAGAGGCGGTAGGGCACGAGTAGTAGGAACAGAAGGAAGAGTGCGCCGTTTTTTTTTGATTTCGAAGTGCCCCCGCCGGTGGTTGTGGTATATTTATTTCTTTTTCTTAGGCTTAACGTGTTGAGCTTCCAGAATATCCTAAGCAAAAAGTCCGAATGCTTGCGAGTAGTGATGGAATTATTTTGTGCGATAAAACGAATTTCAAAAAAAAAAAAAAGCTGGGGGAGGGTTAGACGCAAACAATAAAAAATATAATTCAAAAAAAAAAAAAACCTTATGGCTGAGGAAAATAAAAGCTTAATTGGGGCAGGAGCGCCAACTCACACGGAAATTTTTAAGTTCAGGGGAGAAATGTTACCGCAGAGACGCTGACGGTAACAAGTGCAAGGCAAGCCACCCGCAAGGATGAATGGAGGACGACTACATCTCGCAGCGTGGACTTAACAGAGAGTCCGGTCGGATTTAATGTACAAGCTCATGCAGTTGCGCCCGCACGGAATCGGATGGTGGGGGGGACGTAGTGGGGTCGTTTCATTCTTTTAACTCACCTGGCCGTAGTGTGAGCTTCGGTGACTCTCGCTGCAGCTAGCTTAATGAAAAAGCAACGCTGCCTAAACGACAATTTACAGCAGCGCAAAAAGGAAAGAGCAGAAAATAATACTGGAAACCTTAAAAAAATAAAGCCAAACACTAAAAAAATATTCTCATAGTAGTAATAAAGGCAAGGCAATAAAACGGCAGGAAGAATGCGTTGCGTAGCGCGGTACCAGGAGGATCAGACAGGGTCAACCCAGGGGGGGGGGCAAGGCGGCGGGTCGAGCCTTGTGGCTGAGTGGGTAGGTGGTGGTTAGTACACCACCGCTCACGCAGCCGCCGCCAAACTCAAGGAACATCCTGGCCGTGTGACGGTGGTGTGGAAGGACATTGTCGGAGAGAAGCCGGAGTGAAGGAAAAAAAAAATATATATTTGTAATGGTACAGCTCAAAAGGGGATACCCCACCCCCTCATTTTTCCCTGATTTGCGGTGTTAAAAATAAACCTGACAAGATGGCCCTAGTTGCTGTGTTACGGCGGTGCCAGAGATTGTTTCGGAAATAACAGAAGCTCCCTGATGTTGGGTCTTTGTTGGTGCCGATGCGGGAGAGAAAGAAACCGCCGGTTTCGTCTTGGGCAATCCATCACTGCGCACATACAAAGAAGTGAAACGCTTCGCTTACCTCCATGTTTTGGCTGCAGACTGCATCTGGCACAAATTTTTCACTCTCTCTCGAAGAACGGCTCATCCAGTGCTCGTGGTGTTTCTGTTGGTCCTACCGCTACGGGCGACGTCCACCATCCTACTGCACCACCGTATCCTCGGCTCCAAAACCTTGATCTCTACGGACCCGTATTTACATGGTTTATTTTCCGTGGGGGTGGGTTTTTCCAGCTGTTTAGTCGTTTTCGCCTCAGATCGATCTTCGACGAAAAAACCTCCCCCACCACTCACTGCTGCATGGTTTTTCCAGCGACCAAGATGTGGTTGTTTTTTTTTTTTTTTTTTTTTTCTTTACGGCCGTAGTGCGGAATCACTCACCTACAAAGAGGAGGGGCGGCCCACAAGTTTATTCATCAGCCTCCTTTCACAAAGAATACGAACCATAAACGGTCGCAATACACTCCCTAGGCAAAAAACTAAAGTCCGCCCAACTTGGCGAGATTACTACGTGCATGTTGCCGGATCGCTGGACGATTTACGGAGTGCTGTGTGCAGGATCTCCACCCTTCACCCCAGACACTCCGCTGCTCGCACGCATAAATTTTAGGAGCGAACGCCCAGATACATGGAAAAATTTCAATTTTGACAGTGTGCTAGCGTCCTTTGTTTGCCAGAAATCACATGGACTTGTGCATCTAAGGGAATGCAGTGCAGAATTTGATTACTGGCAATCTGGACTAAAACAAACTTTTTTTCGAGCGATTAAGGTTTCTGGTTCCGCTGCATCGTGATGGTAACCAGTGGCAAGCCAGGGAAAGACCGGGTCGAAACCCATACCACATCTATGGTGGATCGAATGGTGGGTTGGCGCAATGCAGAGACGACATCGCTGATTGTTTGCATTTATTGTTGGTCCTTGTGGTTGCAGATACTAAATACGTTACCTCCGTAGAACGGAACCTGGAACGGGTCCGAATCGTTGCACCCACTTGCTTCGGCCAGGAATCGAAATAGGAACCCGTACCGGTCTCTTCTTGTTTGGTCTCGAGGACTCAACTTTCCAGGGTGCTGCTCCTCCCCTCTTCCTCCCCACCTCCACCCTGTAGTATTTTTTTTTTTCACTTCCTCTCTCCCGCTCAAGAGTCCTTATTTCAGATGATCCGGGAAACTGAAATTCCGTGGCAGCCTCACAAGAAACGTTGGATTCCATCTGTCTCGCGTTTTCGGGTTTTTCAACATCCGTATCCGTATCTTGAAATTGATGAGTGCTGCAATCTGGGGTTTTCGTTTTGTGCGCTTCTCCTTACATATCGAGCAGCCTCTCCTAAAGGTTAATTTTTTTGATTATGATTTTCCTGCACAAAACCCTAAATATGGCTTTTGCTCTCTGCTTACTGAAAACCCTGGCCAAGTGAGCACCCAGTGGTCACTCAGTACCATCAGTTGAAACCAAGAACACGAAAAATGAGAGATTCTCCGACCTGGAGAGACTTCTTCGTGGTGTCGTCTGCCTTGGTGGCCATCACCTTGTCTGTAAAGGAGATCTACGAGCGAACTTCACAGCGCCACCAGCACGCTAAATTGACATCACTTCCACCCAGATCTCGCGGCGTGGCTCTGCTTATCGGGAACACTCAGCTAGTCGAGATTCCCTCTCTTTCTAAGCTCACCGGCTGTAAGATCTATGCCAAGCTTGAGTTGCAGAATCCTGCTGGTAGCGCTAAGGATAGAGTTGCTCTTGCGATTATCAGGGAAATGGAAAGACAGGGCAGGCTCAGACCGGGGCACCCTGACGTGATATTGGAGGGAACCTCCGGATCCACAGGCATCTCGTTTGCCGTCTTGGCCAACAGCTTGGGTTATACCGCGCACATATGCTTGCCTGACGACACTGCCGATGAAAAAGTGAACTTGTTGAAGTCTTTGGGTGCCACGATCGAGCCTGTGAAGCCGGCGCCGATAGTGGACCCCAACCAGTACGTCAATGTGGCCAAAAGGCGAGCTGACGCTATAAACCTGGACCCCAGTGACGATCGTCGGGCCGTGTTCGCTGACCAGTTCGAAAACGACTACAACTGGAGAGTCCACTACGCCACTACGGGGCCCGAAATCTGGACGCAAATGGACGGCGAGATCGACGTCTTCATCAACGGCTCGGGGACGGGAGGAACAATTGCCGGGGTCTCCAAGTACCTCAAGGAAAAGAAGCCAAGCGTGAAAATTATACTATCTGACCCGCAAGGGTCAGGGTTGTCCAACAGAGTGAACTACGGGGTCATGTACGACACCGTGGAGAGAGAAGGTACGAGAAGAAGACACCAAGTCGACACGCTAGTGGAAGGAATTGGGTTGAACAGACTCACCTGGAACTTCAAGCAGGGAGAGGACTATATAGACGAGGGGATCCGAGTGCAGGACTCTGAGGCCCTCAAGATGGCGAAATTCCTTTGCATCAACGACGGCTTCTTCTGGGGCTCCTCTGCTGCCGTCAACTGTGTTGCCGCAGTAAGAGCTGCTTTCAAGTATGGACCGGGCCAGAAAATCGTGGTCATAGCGTGTGATTCGGGGGCAAGACACTTGTCGAAGTTTTGGAGACAAGCCATGGAAGTCCCTAATGACGTCACGTTGGACGAGGTTCTTGAGGGCGATGATTAAGAGTGTTTGCGGGACTAGTCAATATCTGTACATAGGGGGCCAATACTTAGCCTGTAAATACATAGTGTTAATGCATAAAAAAAGATTATTTTCCAGTTTTGGTGGCAAGCCGCCATTGAGGGTCTCAGATGTAATTGGATGGCATCTAAGAAGGGCACATGTAGTACTAGTTTCGCTACTTTTGTTACTGTTGTTTGCACCCATTTCATGTTTCTTATTGTAGAGTCTTCATGTCCTGCATATACTCCCAATATGGAGGGCAGCGTAAGGCGTTGTATTGAAGAGACTACAACAGGCATGAACTAAGCTTCTTATAGCAGCACTGAATACCCCGTAAGCCCACCATTGATGTCTGTAGATCAGGAAGCGGAGCTCGTCTCCATATCTCCCTACGGCATACCAGCGCTCAATAAGTCGATCTCGTCGATTTTGAAGCCGCTACCATATATCAACGATGAGAACTCGGCTTCACCAGCACCTGAAGATGAGCAAGCAGCGGTATCCTTGCCCGGTGTATCCATCCCTGTATTGAAAAATGCAAGTATCTTGAAGCTAGTTGAAGCAAATAATTCAAAATTGAAGAGCCTGTATAGGGCAGTTGGTGTCCAGAGTGGCTCTAGCTCACACAAGGGAACTAATGATATTAAGAATGGGACGAAAAAAGCGTCAGCACAAACAGCTGCTGGCTCCACATCCGCAAATATCGCTTCAAGTGAAGTTACCACCAGTCTCGGCGATGATATGGATGTGGATATAGACGACGCAGAGCCCCGCTACTACTATCCCATCTCTGACTTTGTACCTTCCAACTTGCAAGAGCAGCTCACCACATTGGCCATCAAAGACCTTCCTGGGGTCAAGAAGTCTGTGATTGAAAAAGCCATTCTGCTATTGATTGCCGACAGTGGATCGCGTGCCACGTACAAGTGGTCCAGCATAAGCTTCGACTTTACTGAGCACAGATTGATATTTGTGCGGTTCGACAGCATACAGGGCTTGCATTTGTTTTTGAAGAGTTTGAGTGGAGTAGGGCAATATATCCCTGGGTTGAAGGGATTTGTAGACCCGCGGGTCGAAGAGCATTTGCCAAAAGACGACGAAAGGGAAGCGGTGGCCACACCCACAGGTAAACATGTTGCAGAAGTTGGAAGAATACTAAAGAATCCAAGGAACTTGGACTCGTCCAAGAACTCTGGAACTGAAGATTTGGACGCGGTCATGTCTTACTACAGCTCGTACAAGGTTGAAGAAAGCGAATTGGTGGATGTACCCACGGACATGAGAAGCGGGATAGTGAAAGGCATAATAGAGTTCAGATCAAAGGTGTTGAAGCTTGAGAAAGAGCGCAGGAAGAATGAGATAGAGAGAGAGCGCCAAAAGGCAAAGTTGAAGCTCAAGCAGCTATTCCAGAATATCCAGGAGAATATCTCGCTGTCGTCCTCGGATCCCGTAAGCGACAGTAAGAGTAGAGTCGACGAGAATGCTGGCGAGGACACGCCAGTGCCGGACGAGTATGATGAGTTGAGCGATGCAAAGTACGATGAGTTGATGGAAAAGAAGAGAAAGGCCGATCTCGACTTGACGTACAGCAACGAGCTTAAGAAGATGAAGGCAAAGGAGGACTTTGAAAAGAATGCGTTGGAGCGCAAATTGGTCACCTTGAAGGCGTACGAAAGCAATCTCATGGAGAACAAATTGAAGTACATCGACGAGTTCAAGAACTTTGTCGACTACGACTACAAGCTGGCAAAGTTCAGTGGCGGGTTGAATTCGACCGTCAGGTTGTACTACACCAACCATTCTGAATACTTGAGGCTCAGGACCAAGGAAAGAGAAAGAGAAGAGAAATTGGACCAAGCAGACGAAGCGGAAGAAGAAGCGCAAAGGGAGGCCAAGCCTACGGTTTCAGCTGCTACTCCTATCGCAGTATCCATCGGCTCCTCAGCTGTTGCATCTACACCTACACCTACTGCCACTGTTACGGCTACGGCTACGGCCACGGCTACTCCAACTGCTACGTCCACCACCGTTATACCGAGTGCTCCTTCCGCCTCGTCTGTATCTGCCTCCATCTCAACTCTTCCAGCTGACAAACTCGCCTCCCTCAAAGACAAGATATCCAACCTTATTGAGGAGTACCTTGGTCTTAAAGAGGAATCGCTTATTGAGTTCGTTTATGAGCACCTTCTTGAGAAGAACTTGACTGACAGGGACGGCTTGACCGAAGAGCTCTCAGAAACCTTGGATGAAGATGCTGCTGTTGTCGTCGACGAGTTATGGAAATTCATATCTGAGATATAGCTTTCTACTTATGTATATAAATGTATAACTACAAGTGACGAAAAGTAACAAAAGTATGTTTATTAACAAATAAAGTTTTATAAAGAAACGAAATTGGTGCGTACCACAAATGTTCTATCGAATTATCGACAGGTTCACAGTACTTGATGAGGGTATAATGTAAAATACACGAGGATGAAAATTCTTTCCTCTCTAAGAAAAGTATGGTTTGGTAGGTTGGCTTTTTTTTGGCTTTTTTAAATGTTTTTTGTTTGTTGTAGTGTTGGAAAATATGAAAAGTGTAGTGATTCTTTACTTTTTCTTTATTATTATTCCCTCTATCTAGCCCATCCTAAAGAATTTGATGCATTTACCGGATCCGATATCTGCACCACGCTTCTGCCGTGAACTCCTAATTCAGAAGAGTTGTTGTTGAAAAGCTCAGATAAACCTGAGTGAGATTCAACACCAACGTGACTTTCAGTGTCAGAAGGAGGTAATTCAATACCTCTCTTCTTGAATCTCTTGAATAAGAAGATCATTAAGGTCAAGTAAAGACCGCAACCAGCAGCAGCACCAATGGTGATACCAGCAATGGCACCCTTGTTGGAGATAGCAGTGTTGCTTGAATCCAATGAACCGTAGTTGTTGGTTTGAGAAGAGCCACCGTTGTTTGATGATGAATCAGTTTGAGACAATCCAGTGATTGGGATTCTGCTGTCGATTAAGGCAGCCAAACTGTTTTCAGTTGGGTCCAGGTTTCTGAACAACTTGGAGTCAGCGTTTTGGATAAACTGACTCAAAGCATCAACAGAGTCGGCGGGGAAGTAAACTTCAGCGACAGTGATGGTGTACGAGATACCTTCAGCAGTAGATGGAACTAATTGCTTAACTGAGACATCTTGGTAAGATGAAGTGTCGGAGAATGGGAAAGTTAAAACACCTGGCAAGTATTGGAAGATTTGTGCTGAAGACAAAGAGTGTTCAACGACAAATGGATAGTTCAAGGCAGACTTGAATCCAATGTACACAACTTGGTAGTTGCTACCTGGGGAGGCGGTAGTAGCAGGAGTGATAGCTCTTGGTAATCCGGAGGTTTCACCTGGACCAGCAGTGGTGGTTGCAACAGCAATACCAGTTTCACCGGTTTGAGTAGCAGAAGCAGTGTTGGAGGTATCCTGGATAATCAAACCAGTTGGTAACCAGTTAGAAGTGGAAGTGGCAGCAGCAGGTGCAGCCGAAGTAGCAGCGGCAGTAGATGGTGCAGCAGTGGTAGCTGGAGCAGTGGCATCGGTTGGAGCAGCAGCACTAGTGGTTCCTTCAGCGGCGGCAGTTGATGGTGCAGTAGCAGCAGTAGTAGCTTCAGAGGCAGCAGCAGCAGAAGTGGTTCCCTCAGTGGCAGCAGCGGCAGATGTTGTTCCTTCAGTGGCAGCGGTAGCAGCGGAGGCAGCAGAGGTAGCAGCTGAAGCAGCTGAAGTTGCAGCTTCTGCTGAAGGAGTAGCAACTGAAGCTTCAGATGCTGCGGAAGCAGCTGATGTGGCCACAGTAGCTGGAGCAGATGTGGCAGCAGCAGATTCGGTTGGAACACTGGTGGCTGGGGTTGCGACACTGGTTGG
Organism: Dujonia boleticola; assembly: GCA_029581775.1. NCBI lineage: Eukaryota > Fungi > Ascomycota > Pichiomycetes > Serinales > Debaryomycetaceae > Dujonia > Dujonia boleticola. The sequence goes on from JARGRU010000017.1 coordinate 910,440, forward strand.
TTCACTGACTGGAGGGAGAGACGCCGTAGATGGGAGTGCAGCACTTTCGGTTGGAACAGAGGTGGCTGGAGTGACAGCAGTGTCAGTTGGAGCTGAAGTGACTGGCAAGGAAGCGGTGTCTGTTGGAATAGAAGAGAGTGTTGGTTGCACTGGGGTGACGGTGTTCGAGTCAATTGGGGCGGAAGTTACTGGAGAACTTGGCACCACAGATGGAGACACGATTGGTGGGGTGGAAGTTGGAGCGCCGGTGTCAGTTGGTGGAGTGACAATACTGGATTGTTGCTCTGGAGCACTGGTTGGAGTGACCACTGGTGGGGTGGATGTTGGGGCGGTGTCAGTTGGTGGAGTGACAACACTGGATGGGGTGTCATCTACGGCTGAGCTGCTTGGGGTGACCACTGGAGGCTGGGAGGTTGGAGTGTCGGATGGAGTGATGGTAGGAGTAGCAGTTGGGGTGACTGTTGGGGTGACTGTTGGAGTGACAGTTGGAGTACCTGAAGTAGCACTACTGACGTCAGATGGCAGTTCCAACGACGACTGGGATGGGGAGACAATCAGGATACTGGAAGATGATGTGTCAGTGTCAGCGGTTGGAGCTGCCGTGGTTGGGGTGGTGGTTGGAGCAGTAGCCGAGGTGACTGGGGCTGAAGTCACGGTTGGAGTAGCAACTGGGGTCACAGAAGAGTCTGTTTGAGCAACCACTGAGGAGTCAGCAGCAGTGGAGGCAGATCCAGTTCCAGTAGCAGCGGAAGATGGAGTCGACACCACTGGAGCACTAGCGGTCGATGGATTCACCAAGGATGGAGATGTGTTGGAGTCAGCAACTGCGGTGTCAGAAGTGGCTGGGGTGTTTGGGGATGGAGATGGAGAAACCACTGGTGCATCCTTAGAAGTTGGCGAGGTGGTGGTGTCTTCAGGAACATTGGCACTGCTTGGACTAACCAAATTTTGAGACTTAGTGGCTGTATCCACAGGAGAGGTATTTCCTGAAGTTCCAGTATTAGGGTCGGCTACAGTACTTGGAACACCGATGAAGATGGGTGGAGAAGCGGTTGAGCCGTCGCCCTTGGTGTTGTCTGGGGAGGACTTTGGAGCAACAGGAGAAGCTGCTGGAGCGCTGGTGTCTGTGCCGGCACCGGTACCTGGGCTCGAGGCGGTATCCGGGGTGGAAGGCGACGAGCCAGCAGTAGTACCAGGGGTAGTGCCTGGGGTGTTGTTGTTGTCAGGAGTGCTGCCTGCTGGGGTGTTGTTACCTGGAGTGCTTCCTGCTGGCGAGTTGTCTGGAGTGCTTCCTGCAGCGGTAGTACCTGGGGAGGAGTTACCTGCAGCAGCGGCGGTGGTTGGGTCTGAAGCTGCTCCTGTGGTTGGATTAGCGCCGGTACCAGAGTCAGGAGCAGCAGCAGTGGCAGTTGGACTTGAAGGTCCGGTGGTGTCTGCGGCGGCTGTCTCAGGGGTGGTCCCACTGATGAGATTCTGAACAAGACTCTGGAAAAAGGCGTTACCTCCTACGGATGAATCGTCGGCGGACGAGGAAGCTCCTGCTGCGATTTGGACCGCAATAGCCAAGAAGGTGGCTACTTTAAAACAACGCATGACTGGGTACTAATAATAATAATGAAATTAAGTGTGTGAAAGAATGACGATAGTTGGAGTTTGTTGTGGGTATGGGGAGTTGTGGAGGGTTTTTTGTGGATTAGTGAGTGAGCTGCTTCCTTTTGGGAGGGTGATGCTTTCTTTTTATGGAATAAGCAAAACAAGGAAGAGGGAGAGCTCGGTTGACTCTTTGGGGGGTGGGTTCTTCTCTTCTAGTAGGATGAACGAGTGTGTGAAGAAGAGGAAAGGTGGGAAGCCAAAACGAGGAAAATCACAAAGCAGAAACAGGGGGCCTTTTTTTGGAAGTCAAAAGGTCGAATGTCTTTACTTGTGGCCTGGTTATTGGACTCAAATCAAGGTCTAGGGACTAGTCGTAGTGTCTCAAATCGATGTAGCTACAGCTAACAACCTCCAATAAAATAGTCTTGCTTAAGGATACAACAAAAAACTAGCAAAAGCAAAAAAACAAACAAACGAAATTTCAAGACCGTATCACTTTACAACTAAAAAGTGGGAAGCAAGATGAAGATATACCTAGGTGAAAACCTTAACAACAAGGCAAAAAAAATCCACTGCCAAAATAAATTAAAATCAAAAAAAAAAAAAGAAAAAAAAAATTAATCATGAGGATTAGCTCTGTAGAACGACGCCGTATTCGCGCTTTGAATTCTCAGCTGAAACAGCTTAAAAAAGCTTATATGCTGTACTTTTGTCCCTGAGAGAGAGGTTTTGTTGCCTAAACGGGCAGGCAGAATGAGAAAAAATATTCCCAGTGCGTATAAGGCACAGGAAGGAGACACTTTCAGAGGTGATCAAATCTTAAAACTGAATATTTTCTGGCAGCCACTGGCAAACACACAGTGGTTCCCATACATGAGGCAGATACAGACAAAAGAAGGTTGTTTCTGCTGTATAGAAATAACGAGGGCATGGGTGTGGTTTGTTTTGATTGTAACCGTGGGCCGAACTCAGGCAGGCAAAAGCGAGCGGGAGGTGAGTGTTTTGTTTAGGGCGGGCAGCAGGACTACAGGCTTCGTTCGTATAGGCGTTCGTAATTTCTGTTGGAGGAAGCATTGGTTACCACATTTTTCTTTTCTTTTTCCCCCTAGGTGAGCCCAATGGTTTGAAGCTACTCACTATAGAGAGGGCAAAAAAAGAAATTCTGAAGGTAAGGTAATAAAGCCCCCCCCCCCCCCCAAACCCCCCAATAGCAAACAATCAATAGGTATCCCCACCTCCTTTGTGTAGCAAATGAAAAGAGGATTGAAATTTCTATTATTTTTTTCGCTTAACCCATACACCTATAGTGCACTTGGTCAGGAAAAGTGGCCCAGGGCTAATACACAGGTACGGATTCTTGACAGTGTGGAGGATCCCGCTAGATTCCTGGTTGCGCAGCTTTTTTTCCCTGCTGCTTCTGCTGCTGCTGCTGCTGCTGATGCTGCTGTGATGGCTGCTGCGAAAAACATCCATCAACAGTCCAGACCGACTCGTGGTTCTCTTCTCTGGGCGCTGTTTCTCTCGTGTATCTGCCATCACTCGTCGAGTCGCCATGTTAAGAACTGCCCAGTGAGGTTTTCTTGGGCTCTTACGGCGCTGCTCTGTTTTCGTTTCCTCTGACTGTTGTTGTTGTTGTTGTTTATTGCTTTCTCTTTCAGTAGTTTCTAAACATAGTGCCTATGCTTCAGCGCGTTTATTATTTTACTTCTCTCACCGAATTCACCATTATTATTTGCCCCAAGTATGCATTTCATCTCCTTTTCTTGTTCTTCGTCCATACTAAACCTTGTTTTTATCATGTGCATTCACGAATTGGCCATCTTCTGCCAAACTGACTGCTGGGTTTAGTGGTTTTTGCTCGTCTCGCTAATTTTGGGTTATGACGTTTCCGGTTAGAGAGGTGTGCCTCGCTCGTGAAAAAAAAATCAAGAAAAAAAAAAAAAAAAACAGACTCTCCTATGGAATGATTTCGCTTAATTTTTTTAAAACAGCACGCTTCACAGTTAGGGCCAATGAACACGAAGCGTACCTAAAGCCCCTGTCTAACATTCCACACGAATTCCGTTGAAAACCGTGAACCATGCCTTAAAACCTCTGCTCACCACCTGATCTTAAAACACTGCTGTCATATTGTCTTTTTTGCAACACTGACAGCTCCATAAAATAAAAATAAAGGATCGCTCGCTCCACCCTACAACAATCTCCGCACCCTCGATACATCTGCTATCGAGGTTGTAACACAGCGAGACGGGTGGATTTTTTTTTTGTTATCTGCAAGTCTAAGTCTGGGCTGTTTTGATTCTTTCTCAATCCGCTGACGAGAACCTCTGTCGTCTGTTTAGGCGAATACGCACTCGTTTGCCTCTAAGTCTGGTCTTACTCCCATACAATATTGTTCAATGGCCCAAAAAGTCTGGACTCGCTACACTAACAAACACGAAAAAAAAAATATCCAAAAAAATATCCGACTAGGACAGCGTGTACCTGCCTACTGGGAATGTAATCAAAGCGACTGCAGACAAGCACACCAATGCTAACAATCGTCATCTTCTTGAATTAGACTAGACTAGACCCATTTGGCATGAGAGGAGGGGGGCGCCGAATACAAGAGGTGAATTGCTAGAGCTTAATAAACTAGTAGAGTGTTTGTTTTTTTTTTTTTTACCTTTTTTTTCTTTTTCTTTTTTTTTTTTTGGTTCGTTTCTTTAGACTCAAAAGTTTAATTCTAGAAAAGCTTAAACCGTGTAGAATTGTCGAAGGAGGACTCGAAATTTAGCCTAAACAAGACGGCCGGATTTAGATTTCGATCTACATCAACCTAATCACGGTCCATCAATTACACTCCCCAGTTGGTTAAATTCATCGCATACGTCTTGCGAGCATGTTTGACGGTGGTTCTGTTCACCTACAGTAGCCACTCCCCCGGTATCCCTTCTCTGCCCTGTATTACTCTCTTGAAATTGAATGATGTCTACTCCAGTTGTTGCCATTTCGATTGTGGATTGTTTGCCTAATGAGGTAATATATAATTTCATCGCTGAAAATTACGAAAATTAAGATTTAATATTTGCGATGAGATGAAATAGTGTTCTTTTGTCTGTAGGCCAACCATATAGATTGGACCGCCTTTGAGGAAGGGGTGATCTAGGGGGAGTGATAGCAATTGTCTTATCAGGGAGCACGTTCCTTGGTCATGTCACTAGAGGCGGTTGCACAGTAACTTGATCTGATCCCGAGGCTCTGGATAAGTTGCGTTGCAACAAAACAAAACAGGATAACAATAGGTGGTGTATGTGCAGTACCCAGAGATCAATAGGACTGCAACAAGTGTGTGTAGATTGTTTCTTTATTGTTTTCGATTGGAATTTGGAGCTGGCTAAGTACCTCTTCAGAGTGAGATCATGTCGTTGATAAGCACTCAGTTGGACGTTCTGGCTGTAAGGGGGGTGCCTGTACGTTGCCCCAGGGGTGACATTGACTGATAACGTTGAGTGATTTCCCATCACTTGAGGTTTCCACAGCAGCTGTGCTTGCTGGGGATGTTGTAGTAGTCAAGAGGACAAAAGACAATAGAGGGTTTGACACTCGAGATAAGCATGGGAACAGAGCGGGGGAGGGGAGAAACAAAGGAGTGAATCAAACTTTAAACATTGGTCTCAGTGATCCAAGGATTTAAAGAAAGTTCGGATTTATTGGCGGGGAGCATTGTAGCGTGATTTTTTGTAGGTTGCAACCCTCAGTTTGTTGTTTGGAGGGAAAAGCTAAGGCTTCATATGGCTAGTTAGGCAATAAACCGGGATCATTTGGGTGTACCGATGTAAAAAGAGTATCACTGGTATATGTATTCGACTAGGGTTTTACATCACGAGAAACGATACACAACGGTGAGAGAGATGACGGCTTAGAGGAATTTGCTATCATTGTGATGACCGCTTCCACACGTACCACACCTGATAAACTGTAACTAATAACCCGCCTACCACATGTTAGCCTTTCTGTTATGATGTACTGCATACAGTCCAAACTTGGAGGAGTGAGCTGAAAAATCTACCTGCAGGACCAGGCAAACAGCACTGATCTACAAATCGATTTTCATGAAGCGTTTTGCCATCACGTTCATACTAAAGCAACCAGACCCCACAATCAAGTGATGCTAATACTACCAAACATGAGAAGAAGAAAGATCGATATGGTTGAATCAGACGATCCCATTGACTCTACCGAGCAGGAGTATCTAATCAATATTCTCAGCAAGAACGAGTTGAAGCAGTATAACTTCTACAAGCGAATACTAGTGATATTCTTCCTTTTACAGACACCATTCGCTGTGTACTGGAAGCTGTTGCGAAGACTGTACCCCTCAGCATGTCTCCTAAGTTTGTTATCGATAATCTTGAGTGTAAGCTCGATCCATTTCAAGTTTGATGATTTACGCAAAAATGTACGCAATCCGTACCTACAAAAAGTTGTTGATAGAAGAATATTTTATGGGGTTAATGGACTCATTTGCATACGCTTACTCTTCACCATATACAAGAGCGATATTGTGTGGCGCGTTTTCTTTGTTTTGCCAGTCGCGGATTTTTTCATCAGCGCAGCGTTGACATACTGGCACAATAGCATTTTGCAGTCAATACACAATTTGCAAGGGCTCAAGTATAAGTATAAGGTGAATTAGGAGCAAAGGGACACCCGAAATGGTAAAGGAAAGGGTAAGGCTAGAGAAAAAAAAAAAAGGCTAGAGTGGTTATTTGTGCGTAAGAATGGCACGAGGGACGAAATGTGTGCCATCAGGATTTAGGTGGCTCACACCATATATTGTTTCAGTAGTGTTTCAGTAACCACATCAGTACGAAACGGGCAAGCCATGTGTAGATGATGGTACCGGTATAGCCGTGCAAGTGCGTCTCGTAAGCGTACCTTGGCGAGCAGACGCCAGTTACGGATGTAGTTTCGGAATTCGTTTCCGCACAACCACCAAGGCGGTTGATCCGTTCAACGGCTGACAGCCCTTGCAGGATTTGAGTGGAAACGGGCAAGGCTGGAAAATTTTTCAAATAGTAATAAAATGTGCAAGCAAAAAGCAAATACACAGTTGTAAGCGAGAGGGCACCGCCTCTTAGGTGTCTGAGACTAAGTGGGCCAGTGCCTGCAACATGAACTATTGCACTTGCCACAAGTTCAGGGCTACATCTCACATTGAGAGCCCTAACTCTCTGTTTCAGAATATGCGATGGAATGGCTGCATCATTTAGGATCAAGAATTGCCGTCTTCGGATGCCCCTACGAAAAGAGAAAATTTTTTCTCTCTTCCCGCGGAAAGCTTCGCTACATGGTGCAGGAAAAAATTTTCTTCGAAGCTAGAAAAATATTGCAGGTTCCATACAATTGCGCTGCTAGAACAATAGCAGAGTGATGCACGAGCACTTGCTCTGTCAACAGGCTGAACGTCATTTCACCGCCACCGCTTGCTATTACGTCAAATTGACGAAATCACCAAGACCAGAGTCAACAAACGAGAGATACGAGAAAAGTGACGAAGCGCCAAATACAAGGCCCATTCCGTTGAGGAATACGACAGATCAGCGATCAAGCTTACGAATTCCACCATCTCAAAAAGAATCTCGTTCTCTCGTGATCAAACCTAATTTCGTCAACCCTAAAAAAATTTTCTTTTTTTTTTTTTTTTTGTTTATCGATGACACTCTTGAGGGAACCCTGTTTGAAGTGAGCAAGAAAATAAAAAAACTCTTGGGCTACATGTGTAGGAGCACGCCTACGTAATTAATGTATGTTTCACCCATGTGGCAGGTGAAAGTTAACTCTGACGTTACAGGCATATTTTTTCAAACAACTCTCCTGCAGACAGCGCGTCCGATGGGGTATGGTTGCCTCCACATGTTGCTCTAGTGAAGAAATAATGCGAGAAAATTTTTATAGTGCAGCGGATTCCGGTTCGGAGTACGGAGGGAGCAACGGAAGGCCTAGTCGGGAAATATGGCCAGTCTCGAGGGTACCTACAGCAACCAACAACCACCATCGCTAAAATGGCTGCGATGACTAGTGCGATGGAGGGGATCCCCCCCCCCCCCCCCACCATCCAGCTGTGGTGGTGGTTGTGGTGGTGAGGTTGGCTGTCGATGTCGTGGCGTAGCGGAGGCGAACCGCTACTTGCCAACACTAAGCAGCACTACTTAAATTGCCCATCGTTGCCTAAACCGTGTCTACTCCGCTATCCAAATTGACAATAAAAATAAATAATAGCGAAAAATTATGCGCTCCAGATGACAGCGGCTACAGCAAAAGTAAAATAAAAAAAAAAAAAAAAAAAAAAATCGTCACTAAAAATAAAGACGAAAATTTTTTTCTGTTTGGCTTCCAGAATAGATTCGAACGTTGTGGAACCACACTAAAACGTTGTACCTGGGCCACCATCTGGCCACCATCTGAGGGCCAAGATGCGTTCTGGCGGGTCTAGCCACTCTGCCGTTATCGTAAACGTAGCACTATCGTAATTTGTAATCCATAGTCACACCATCAGCCCTGTTTGACTCATATTGTTATCTCTCAGTCGAAGTCATATTCCGCTCGACCCACCACAATGAATCATTATGTTACTCACCATTTTAGCGGGAAGAGTCATAGAGATCGCGACAGGCGACTGCGAAAAAAAAATTTTTTTACAGATAAAAAAAAAAAAAAAAAAAAAAAAATTGCAAAAGTTGGGGTAATCGAACAAATAGGGCAAAAAAAAAACCACTGTCGTATACCTACCAGCCCCATTACTACTGAAAATAAAATTGTTGACATTTCGGATGGAACCACAGAGAGGGGATTATATTCTAACTGTAAAGCTTAAAGGAACTGTGGAGGTGGTTAAGATCGAAAATCGATCGAATACAACAAGTAAATCCAACAGTTCCTGCCAATTCACAATTATCACACCTCATGGGTTCTGGAACCCTCCTGTGTGGTGGTGGCCCCGCGAGTGTGGTGGTTGTAGCAACAGTGGCCACTGTCAAAAAAAAAAAAAAAAAAAAATACTCGCATCAATTATGATGCACTCTATTCTTGTCGCGCCATAGCATGCGAGTATGACAAAAAATAAAACCAAAAAAAAAACTTTTCTAAGACACAATTTGTCATAACTCTGGCGGTGACTAAATCTATCCATGGATATATAAAGACTCGGAATGGCTACGGATTTTCAAGTTACGGTCTCGGAATCCAAACAATACAGACACTAAATAGCTCAACACTAGTTTCAGCTTATAAATACCTACGCAGATCCAGTTTAATCGCTCACCACAAGGAATCCAATTGATCCAATAGATTAAATTTCTCAACCTTTAAATAGCTCAGATCAAATCTCCTATACAAAAAAAAAAAAAAAAAAAAAAAGAAAACACAGCTAGCCCACGCTCACTAATATTTTTTTTTTTTTTTTGGATTTTTTACTCAGTAATTTTTGGCAACACTCTGCACCACGTGAACTCCTCCTGCAGATTACACCACGTTTTACTCCAAAAGTACTTAAACAGTTGTGATTGCAATTTTTTAAGCTTAACCACAATTCTGAAAACTTTTTTTTGTTTTCTTTACTTCCAAGTCAACTAAAGATTTAGCATAGTAAAAGTACTTCAAATAGTACTTTGATACCCTCACTAGACACCCGTTCTACGCTACACTACTTGCATATACACACAAACTCACATACGAAATGTCTGACTTGGCCTTCAACAACTACTGCATAACTTGTGACCAATTATGTCCGCAAAGTTCCATCTACTGTTCCGACTCTTGTAAACACATAGATGAAGCGCAAGCTTCTTCTTTAAGAGCCACCCTGGAACAGTTGCCTGGCTTGGTTTCCCCATTATTGACTCCATCCATCTACCAACACTACCACAACTACACCAGTGTGGAATCTTTCGAGCCACAACAGTACTACCAAGAACAGTACCAGCAAGCACAACAACCCCAACAGCAAAGACACCTTTCTGAATACCTCACCGACTCTCCACTCATGCTTTCCAAACAAACTTCTGCTACAGACTTAGACTACCATCCATTCGATCTCAATGTGCTGGAATCTAACAACATATTATCGTCTACATCTAACAACTACAGAAAGTGGCTCACTGCGTGTTTATAAAAACACAAGCACCAGCGACAACACAACAACACAGCATAGCACACACACATGAAAACTACAAAAACGAAAAAGCATATATATTGGGAAGCGTAAACAGATGGTGTTTACAAGGTTAACAAAAAACATAAAATCACATTAATAATTTATTTTAAAAAAAATCGAAAAATCCAAAAAAATTTTAAAATAATCAAAAAATCAGGTTTATAGATATATAGGGATTTAATGCATTTACAACATTAATAATAGAGCTTTGCAGATGTAGGTAGCACGAGTAGGTAGCTGAGATAGAGCGGTCTTGCCCCCAGCTCTCTTTCTTGATGGAGCTAGCCAGCTTTGCTAGCAGCCATAATGTGTGTGTTTAGCAGCTAAAACTATGGCTGGAGTCCCACAGTATGGCGTAACGAGGAGAGAGGGCTTGCGCATTACCACGTTCTTGCTGCAAAAAAAAAAAAAAAGAAAAAAAAAAAAAAAAAAAAAAAAAAACACAGATAGAAAAAATTTTCATAGCGGTGCCTGCATACACAGCGCCAGAAGCACACAGTAAATGACTTGTTTTGGATTCATTGCCATAGAGAAATTGTAGGGCTCAGTAGTATAATGCAGCAGCAAACAACCCATCCAAGAGTTTAGGCTGCCTTGATTCCCCATAATGAAAGAGTCGAAAATCCAGTCATGCCCGCTAGTCCGAATAACCCACCTTTCTTACGGCTCTGGGAGCCAGAGTGCAGTACCCTCCCCCCAACAAGTACAAGGCTAAGGCGATTGTAGTGAAGTCATTCTTGCCCCCCTCTCTGCCTCTTTTTTTTTTTTTTTTTAGTGCTGCTCCTCTTTTCATTTAGCTTTTTTCCGCGCATCCCCCCGCTATTCTCTTGTTTTCCAGACACTCCGGAGGCTATTTCTCCACAAAATTTGCGCGAGAGAAGTCGCGGCTGGCCCCTATTGAGCAAGAAAAATCATTGGCAAACCCCCCGAAAAAAACTGCTGCGTGCGTCTTTTGACACTTCAGTTATTTTTTTCAGTTTACGCTCCAATTTTAGACTTTTTGGTTTCACGTGCGTCGTGATCTCTCAGTAAACTCTTTTCTTTTTGGGCTAGTTGAGATTCTCAATTTTGATCCAATTGTTAGCAAAATGCCCCAAAACGTATATGGTTACGAGGCATCTATTGAACCCTTAAAGACTAAATCAGGAGGCAGAACTGCCTGAATGACATGGTTGCGGGAGTACATGCAGGACTTTTCTAATTCAGTCTGTGTGCAGTTGCTAGTAGAGCAAGAGGTCTAGAATCCACCAGGGGGGGTGGTGGCACTGTTTTGGAAAATGCAACCCAGTGGCAGTCCAGACACAAGGCAGAGGAAAAAGGAGACACGGACTTAGACAGTGTGTACAGGAAACGGGAAACGGGGAACAGCATTCTAGGTCTGCTGGCAGGGCCACGGTGCAGGGCCACGGCATAGAGAACGGTTTTGCACTCTCTGGCGTAGTTTGACTTTACGTATATTTGTTAGTGGGGAGTTCCGCTACAATAGTGTGTAGTGCTTGCTGTTTGCAAAGAGTGTGAAAATTACGTACTATGACATAAGAAGCGAGCATGAAAAGGTGGTCATAGCCAAAGATTGTTTCACATGGAGGGATTACGTAGCAGAGAGCCGCTACATGGGGAGATTCTGGGGTTGTGCAGAATGCAAGCAGCTAGCGCTCGGTTTGCTCGGGTTGGGTGCTGGGGGCTGGTGCTGTACCACGGCCAACTCACCAGTATTTTCTATCGTATGTGGTGCTGCAATGCGAGAGCAACAGTAACACACTTGCCCGTTCGATTGCCGGTCAGGGCAATTCTTACGACGTAATTCACAGACACGCTCGCTAGAACATCGTCAGTGCTTCGTGTAGTGTCAGTTGTGAGGACCACTTACGTCACTCGCATGTCGGTTCTTACGACAAGTTGTTTGTTTTGCAGCACTGACTACCAAGGATGCGAGCCGTTATCCATGAAGCTCTGCGACAGTAGAATCCTGTGTATAAGACCGCACTTCCTACCCTCTATATACAGTCCCACCAAACGTCCCCCTACGCTACTTGATTTTTATGCCACCACCCACATGCAGTACTTCTCCCACCACACAGGAAACATAGCGAGGTGAAAAAAATTCAGTGCAAATGAAGAACAGTCGTACAAGGGAAGCAGCAGCACACCACACTCCACCAGTCCCCAGTCCCATATCCCTAGTTCGCAACTGCACAAATGTTCGGACCCTTCAGAGGAACCTTGCCCACCTTCAGTGGTCTTCTCTGGAAGAGAGCCTGGAGAATGTCACAGGACCAAAAGTTCAGACTCAGAAAGAGAATGCAAATGGTCGACAGAAACATCGAGGTGTTGTACCAGTCGTTAAAGCCTGCTGAGGGCAAGTTGACCGGCCACCCCAAGATCGACTACCTCAAGTTCGAGTTGCCAAAGGAAAAGGACATGAAGCCTGCAGACAAGTACACCACATTCAACAAGAACGCTAAGAACTACAGAAAGCCTCTTCACCATGTGCCCAAGTGGACCAAGTTGTCTTTCAGAGAGAACCCTAAGTACTTCTAGATGCGATGGGGCCATACCTACATTACGACTCAGCCTGACCGTCTAGAGACGTCGCAGTGTGTCAAAGAAAAAAAAACGTGTATATAGTGTAACGAAACTAAATAAATAGTATAGACTGATCCAAGTCTTCCTGTAGCTTCTCCCGCAGGGAGCCAGGCTCGACGCAGTCGCCCTCGCCGGGTAGGCGAAGTAGCGTGCTGCCGGCAGGCGTCCACCCGCTCCGCTCGGGCCACTCCGTGGGGGCCACTAGCGTGGTGCTCTGCTCGCTGCGCTCGGGTCCGCCCAGCGGTACTGAGCCCTTAGGTGGGGAAATCTCGGTGCGAGACTAGAGAGCGGGTCCCTTTGGCACTGCCATGAGCGCTAGCAGATTTTTTGCCGCTTCTGTGCAAAATCACGCCTGCTGAGGTCTAAGAGACACCATGCCAGTCGTATGTGTCCTTGCCTCTATAGGGCTCAAGAGCCACTGCGTAACCAAATTAAAGAGGCATATATATACCGTTTCCTGTAGGTGTAAATTTCTAGATTTGTCGGGCCCATGCTTGAGGGGCCTAGGGCCCTAAAGCCTGTCCCAGATATGGTTCGTTATGAAGTAGTCACTGTACTTGTCGTTCACGTTTAATATGCTGGTGAGATCGTTCTCCTTGTTGTAGATCAATATCTTGTCGTTGCCGGAGTCTCCCGTGCTGGAAGCCGCCGAGTCTTCGATGAGTAGCCCCAAGGACTTGTAGAGATTTATCTTCATAATCTTGGAGTCTGGGTTCAGTAGCAAATTCTCGTTGAGGAGGTTTTCTGTCTGTGCGTTGAGTTTGTCGAGCTGCTCGTTCAATTTGGCGATGTTGATCTTCTTCAAGTTTATCTGCGAGTCCAATTCGTTCAACTTCTTGGCAAGCAACACCTTGGTGTTGTCCAACTCTATGGACTTCCTTTCCAAGAGCTCAAACAAGTTCCCCCCGCTGGAGGCAGATGCAGTGGCGCTGGCGACCTTCAACTGCGCCAATATTTCCGGGGACGTGGTCTCTGGGTCAGTGAGGGTGCTCACTTCCTTGATGAGGGAGTCTAGTTCCTTCTGGAGCTGGTTAACCTTGGCCTGCTCCAGCTCTATCTGGGCCGCTCTCAGCTTTGCAGACTTCAGTATGGAGTCATCGATCTTGGTGAGAATTAGCAAGTCCGGGTTTATCTCGAAGGAGTCCACCACCGAGTTGAGGATGGACGTGTACGATTCTCCGGTCTGCATGGTAGGTTAGTTGGTATGCTAGGTGCTGTTGGAGAGGCTGTTGGTTGCACTGGCTAGTATAGTTTGTGTTTGTGTTTTGTGTTTCGGGGTTTTTTTGTTTTGATTTCGCGTATCGCTACGATTTTACGATGGGGGAGGCCCGCCAGATTTTCTCACTAGCGCAGCCGCTACATTCTGCGGTGGTGCTGCCGCGCTGGTGCTGCCGCTGGTGCTGATTTTCGCCGCTAGCTGAAAATCTCACCACTGCCAAATAGTGCGCATCACGTTTTCATTACTGAGGGAATATAGGCTATATGAAAATTCCAAGGTGTGCACACCTCCAGCCCAGAAAACTGCTGATACTTGATTCAAACTTTGCTCGTTGCATTCCCTCCTCAGGCCGTACTAGTACCCTGCCAGCACCAGAAATGAGTTCTAAGAAGTCCCTCGAGGACGTTTTCTTGCCCACAAACCCAAATATCCCTGCGTGGATCATCACCCCTAAGGAGGAGAAGATAATATTCGAGAGATGGAAGAAGAACGCCCATGCTCACTGCGACAAGTTCATCAGAGCATACATTGAATGCTCCAACAGCTACAGAAACCCAGTGGAGGCCATGAAGAAGTGCAAAGGGACAAACGACGCCAGAGAAGCGTGTCTTTGGGGCTACAGAAAGATCCACACCCAGGATGAGGAGACTGACAACTACATCAAGGAGAAGATCGAAATGAGAAAGATGGTGGAGGAGTACGTCAAGAAGAGAGACGGAAAGGCGTAGAGAGGGGGTACTTGTAAATAGATATAGCAAAGCAATACATAATATGTGGATTACAGCACGTGTAAAGAGCGGACCAGCAGAAAATGGGAGGGATTGGTTGGCAGTTGCAGCAGGAGCTAGTCGCCTCTCATGCGAATATATCCATCGTAGAGGGCCATTCCGAGGGTTGAACCCAACCAGAGCCCTCACCTACTCTCTTAAATTGGGAAGGAGATCCTCCCAAGCCAATACTTCGAGACTCGCCTCACTGTTTGTCTATTGCCACATTCCATCGTGTACTCCAAAACTACGGATTTCAGCCGTTCAACGGCCCTTCACGTACGCACGTCCCTTCTTCTTGCGGGATTCTCAATTCTATTATACACTGTACTATACACTATTATTTATACACAGATCGCCCGATTAGACACGGCGATACTCTTTTAGCTCAGTCTAGGTCGTCCTTGTTGGAGGCCGTTCTGACGTCGTTCTCAAACACCACATGACTGGCCATGAACAATGCTGCGTGCATGGTGCCCAATCGTTCAATGTGCTTGACTTGCACTGCAGTGACGGACAACAAGTCGTTGAAGTCGGTAAGGTTGGCCTGTAGCTGCGCCAATTGCGAGTTCAAGTGACTCAAGTGGCGCTGCTTGAGCGATGAGTGTGAAGAGGATGCAGATGCCGATGACATTTTTGGCAGGGATTATTTTCTTTTTTGTTGTTGCAGGCAAAGAGTGACTAAATAGCTTATTGTGGGTGCAGTGGGTTTGCGGGTGAGGGTGACCTTTTCTCGCTATACAGGTTGACAGCAGCGGTACAGGATGACTAGTGCAAGTGGATCGTTGCGTACCTCGGATACAGGGCGATTGCGATCGATTTTCGAAGCGAGGGGGTACCAGGTTGCGCTTGGATATGTATACCTGCCAGAGGACTCTAAGGGAGTAGTTGAGGGTACGTACGGGCAGTAGCACTATGAAAACAAAAATAGCGCTGTTGTTTTTGTTTACTCTACGACATCGCACCCCAGGAGTGCCCATATACACACTCTCCACTCGCTACGACTCGCTATTTTCAGTGCCATTAGTGCGATAGTGCGATAGTGCGGTACAGCAGTGCGCTGTGCGCGCGCGCCTACAATTTAGCTTTTCTCTTTCCTTTTTTTGCGCGCTGTCTCGCTAGAAGCTATCGCACTCGCAGGTATTTCCCCGAGGATCCGTAACTTCCCGACCTGATTAGCGACGATTTTAGTGCAGTTTCGCAGCCGTCATCAGCAAAGACTCGCGATTTTCCGGCGTTACGAATCGACTTTTACTGAGCGAGAGTCATACACAAAAGTTAAAATAATTTTTTTTCCGTTCCTCGATCCTCATCTTAGGGACTTTCCGGGGAACAGGGAAGAATTTTTCGTGCTAGTCAGCTTGGCTTCCTTTACGTTTATCTACAGCCATTTCGCCCGTTTTCCAGCAACACCTTCCTAAAAGGCTAAGCGCAGTCGTACAAGCCAAACGAGCCAGACTGCACCCACTCCCCCACACATTCACATCCACTTCCATCCATCCCAACTCACAACGCACCTATCTCCCCTACACAGGCATTTTCTCACCATTTCGCCCGTTCCGTTAATATAAGTCTCCCTTCACGATAAACTCGCACACACCCAACTAAAAGGGCACACCAACTTCATATCGCCAGCACCCAAGATGAAGTCTGAAGCCTCAGATTCAGCAGCGATACCCAGTGGATCGATGGGCGGGTCTCAATCGACGTCCCCTGCTCGTCCCTCTGGCGGTGCCAATGGCGGGTCTCCATCCACCGGACATACGGAGTCGACATCGGCGAGTCAACAGCTAAATACCGCGCCCACCACCCACAGTATGGGCCCATCCAGCAGCGGGGCCCCTGGACACACCAAGGGCACCAGTGCACCAAGGCACGCGAATGGTGCACAACCAGTGCGCCTGCAGGGGTACTCCCAGGCGAATCCGAACGCACCAACGGCACACCAGCATGCGCAGTCACAGCAACAGCAGCAACACCCACAACAACCGCACCAATACCAGCACCAGCAATCCCATCTCCAGCAGCCCCACATGCATCCGCAGAACCAAAATGGGGCCGGGGGCCAAAAGTACCTCAAGATCCAGCCGGCGATCGCGATCAAACCCAAACCCGTCCCGATTGCCATGTTGCCCAAACCGGCCCACAAAACGTATTTTGACCCGACCCCCAACTTGAAGTCAAACATCCACCTCAACGTCAATACGTCGAAGAAATGGGTGTTGCCACCAAGACCAAGGCCCGGCCGGAAGCCCAGCCCTGGCATGAACGACGACACATCACTGGTGCTGGCTCACCATGTGCCAATCCAGGGTGCAAGCCACCAACACAACAGCAACAACACCGCCGCACAGCCGCTCGTGAATTCGAACTCTGTTTCCACCACGGGTGCCACCGCCGGCAGCCTTCTGCTGAACACGCACCAAATCAACGCGCAAGTGTACCCTCCGGCTTCGTCCACTGTCGGCAAATTCATCCCCAAGAAGAAGTCCAAGATCACTAGCGACGAGGAGACCTCGAGGCAGCAGATAATCAACCAGTTGCACCAGCAGTATCCGGATCGCCAGAATGCAAACATGAAGGCAGCGCAAGCGGCTGCGGCTGCGGCTGCGACGGCATCTGCGACCTCCAGCACATCTACTGTATCGTCCTCCTCGTCGTCGTTGTCGTCGTCGACAGCCCCTATCCACTCAAATGCATCCTCGACGGCACCCACGCAACCTACAGGCAGCGTGTCGTCGTCCAATGCGATCAAGAATCTCAAAATGTACTACGTTTCCAAAATCAAAGAGCAGGAACTCGTCAAGAATTACATCGAGGTGATCAACAAGCAGATCAAGGAGTTGAGGTTTGTGCAAAACGGAGTCATTTCCTTCGACACCTTGAACAACGACGACAAAAAGGGCAGAGTGGGAGGTGTTGGCGGCGTAGGAGGAATCGGCGGCGTAGGCGGCATCGTTGGCGGCGTCAACAGTCTCACCACCAATAACCTTGCCAACAATCTCGGCGGCGGCAGTGGCGGTGTCAACAACACCAACGCCTTATCTGCCGCCTTGGGATCGTCTGCTTCGTCGTCGACCACCTCGATTGCAACTCTTACAACCTCGTTGCAGGCTGCGGCCTCAAGCACTTCGTACGAGCAGTTGGAGAGAATCAACAACATCAACGACCTCAACAAGTTCTTGGGCTACTTGACCAAATCGTCCAACATTATCCACAGCGTCACCAAAAACTACTCGGTGGCAGACGAGAACTTGGACAACCAAATCAAGGCGTACTTGGACAGCAAGGCCAAGACTGCGAAAGGTCTGCTGCTGAAACTGAGAGCCAAGCAAAAGGACAGCCAGCTGAAATCAAAGGGCAACTCCTTGGACAACATCGGAATAGGCAGAAAGACTGCCTCGTCGCCATCTTCGATATTCATGAAGTCGACGATGGACATCAACACTCCCTTGAACTCGATCGTTGAAGATTTCTCAGACGACGGGATCGACGTGCTCAATATGCTCAGCGACGACGGCGGGGTTGTTGTGGACTCCAGCGGGATTGCAGGCACTTCCATCATTTCCATCCCCACCTCGGTTGGGAACACTTCCTCCATGGGTTTAACTAACGACAATGACGACTTATTCACCATCAACGAACTCGACGATTACATACTAATCGACAAGTCCATCAAGAATGCGAAACAGGAGCAACTGCTTCAGCACATGAACCTCTCACTGCTTCCGGAACCGATGCAGGGGATCACAGGGTCAGGATCAGGATCAGGATCCGAAACTGGAATCTTGCAGTTGCAAGTGGAGCAAGAAGGACAGGCGAAAGGACAGGTACACATTCACGGCCAGGCAGGTGCAACTGGTCAATCAGCGGGTCGGAGCGACGCAGCCACCGCCACTAAACGGTCCAAGAAGGTTTCCAGCTGTGGGTTCTGTGCCAACGGGACCCCATGCTTATGTTTAGACGCCGAGATTCAAATCAGGCTGTTACAACAGTAAAGAAAGAAAAAGAAACAATCACTAAAGTACTATACAAAAAAACAACCCTAAAAAACGGGAATGATATGCTACACACTACACAAAAGAGACCAATATAAGCACAAAACTCTGTACATACTAAAGTTGTTGTTGGTCTTTGAGCTTTTTTTTTTTTTCTTTTTACAATTGATTTATTTATTTATTTTATATATATAAACATAATATATGTATATGTATATATTTCGTACCTCAGACTCCCCGAGGTGTAGGTTGTAGGTTTAAGTAACGATCAGCTGGTTGGTTGGACAGGCTAATGCAAGTGACTTCATGTGTGTGGCCATGCCAAAGTTTCAGCTCTTCCGATTTCTGTGTGTGTATGTGAATTTGTTAATATAAATATTTGGATGACTGCGGGCGACAATAGATCTAGAAGAAAGCTAAGTAAGATCCAAAGATAGCAGTAGCACCCAACACTATGTAACCAGTTCTGTAGACACCAGCAATGGTCAATTCCTTACCGAAATCCCAAACCAAGTGTCTGACACCGTTGAAAGCGTGGTATACGAATGGGTAGGCCATGAGAGCCTTGGCACCAACCTTGGCTGCGACAGGTAAAGCAGCGAACGATGAGACAAGAGTGGCAGTGGAGAATGGAACGCCAAGTATGCTGGTGGCAGCGAAACTGACGGTTAAAGCGTAGAAACTACCAGCCATGGCAACACCAGTAAGTCTGTGGAAAGTGGATAAGACGGCGGTCAATTGTTTCTTGTAGATGGTTAAATGAGGAGATTCGGGTCTGTTTCTACGCTGTTGAACGAGAATGGCCTGTTCTTGGTCATGGGAGGCCTTAACAGTTGAGATGAATCTCAAGTTAGACTTTAAGAAGAGTTGACGAGATGCTAGAGGGGGGGATGTTAGTAAGGGATCGGGGATGGGAGAGAGTTGGATCTATGGGACACGACAGTGCCAGCTCATAAAAGACAGCGGTCCTCATGAGCACTTTGGCCATCAAAAGGCGAGTTTAAGGTCATCTAGGTACTTTGTGTGGAGAGCACAGGGCCATGTACGCGGTGCCGGCGGTTCCACAGTATCGGGGAAGCGACTCACCACACAAACCACTAGCAGACAGAAATAGCAGCAGCCCATCACGCTCATGGGAGCACATATAGTTTTGCAAGCCATGAAAACACTGAATTTAGCCTCCTTTGCTGGGCCTGAATCCATCATGATCTAGCGAGGACAGTTACCCGGTGAGTTGGGAGTGGAGCGAATCTCCTAAAGTGCCTGCGGTGGGAATGGGGTCCTGGTTTTTCTTGAGGTCAATTTGGGGGGCCCTTTGTTGATTCATAAATGATACATACGTCTTGATAAACCTAATCCTACACGAGAAAGCATTTTGAGGTGGTTGGTGATGGTTGTATATGGGGTGTAGCAGGAGGTACTTCAGTTGTTAATGATTTTTTTTTTCTCTCTGTTTTTCATACTAAAGGGAATATGGGGGAGAGTTAATGTGGGAGCCAATGAGAGATTCTGAATTTCAAAAGCTGATCACGTGATTCTCCGGGTACGAAATATAGATCCGAGCGCACGAACTGCACAGAGCGTGGAGTGTTTTGGTGCTCTATACAGTATCGGATAAGCTACACTCCAGGTGATTTGGCTGCAATATACCCAAACCAACGCCACATGCCTGCCCTGGAACACCAATAACTTTGATCTGATTCTCCTGGTCCTTTGAACGTCCATTAAAGGACTTTAATGGACCCGAATCATTATGCGAATAGAAGATTGGTTAGATATTTTACGTATGACAAATTTTTAGGCGGCTTCACTTTGCCGACAACAACTAAACTAGCCTAGGATGTAGATGAGGAGTATACCAGGCGCAAGTATCAACTACTTCGAAGAGAAGTAACGGGCTTTATTATGAAAAGTGACTCAACAGTGCCTCTAATTGCACGTGTGACTTCAAAAGAAATTGGGATGGCCGTGCAGGGAGGAATCACTTGCTGTTGTCTGCTAGTGTGCCGTCAGTAAGATATGTGGTTACTTTAGTTTATTGTACAAAGGTTATACTGATCTTTTGATTTAAGCTATAAGTATCCTTCATCATAATCATAAAGAGTCTTTCTTCCATTGGAGTTGCCATTTTACTCATGTGTAGACGCGCGTAGTTTCTCTTCCAAATCTTGTATGGGGCACCTCTCCCATTTCAAGTCCGTAGAGAGATCTCCCATGAGACCCAGTCTTCAAATTGAAAAGTAAGTGTTAGTTTTTGCCTTTTTGGGATTATGTTTGCTTTCCAGTTTTGCAGTCATTTATTGACTCTTTCTCACCAAACGTTTGCAACCTTAATTCTTTGTCCTGCAACTTGAGATTTCGCAGATTGCTGCACGATCGGAAATAGTGGGGTGCTTGCAAAAAGAGAGTATTGAGGAGGGTTGGAGGAGGTGATCAAACTAGCAATAGCAGAGTGTTTTTCGTTGACAAGCTTGAATACGGATACAGAAAGACTCACGGAGGAGCCTGCAGCAACCCCCTCGAAGGATGCGATTGTTGAGCCAATTCCGTAATATTATTGTTTATCCCCTTTTCACATTTGCTGGATTTAAGCCTTCGTGCTTGCTCATCGCACCACAATACTGGTCATGTGGGTCACTCACCCCACGGTTGCCACCAAAAGAACACCTGTGTATGGATGCGACTGCTGTAATCCG
Source organism: Dujonia boleticola (assembly GCA_029581775.1). Lineage (NCBI taxonomy): Eukaryota > Fungi > Ascomycota > Pichiomycetes > Serinales > Debaryomycetaceae > Dujonia > Dujonia boleticola. Next base: position 931,496 of record JARGRU010000017.1, read on the forward strand.
AATGAAGATGCCTGGACTGTGGAACTAAGAGATATCAAGATAGAAAAGGCGTAGCTGTAGACGAACAAAAATGAGTACTCAACCACAAGCGGCCAAGCTGTAGATCAAAATAATGCATGCACGCAGACGAATATGGGTGTGCAGATTTACCGAGCAGCCTACAATGGGCCTGCTGAACCGTGTTCAAGGGTGTAATTGCACTCAAACACACGTAGTTCTTCGGCCCATTTATGTAGAATATCTGCCAGTTTGTCTTTAAATGCCTAACTGTAGGCGCAATTTTAAGTATAAACGTTAAGCAACTCGTTGCTGCAAACCACCCCCAACGACTAATTGCTGCACAGTTTTGGTGCGATGTCATTTGGAATGTCCTTTGCGATCGTCACCTCAACCGAAAGTGTATTTAGGGGGCTATCCCACTCTAATTCACCTACTCGTAGCATACACGCCGCCAGTCACCAGAGAACCCGAAAGAAACACGGTATCCCACGATCAAGACAGCATCCGGTCATCGAGCCCAGCTCACTCCGGAATGGCAATCTTGTCGCTTAACGGCTTGCCGTGCCTCCGCATTGCCGCTCTGGAACAGTGCGAGCATTTCTTTTTTTTTTATGCTGCCAGTTGCCGACGGTTTCGCGCCATTAGCGCCTACTCCATCCGTTTGGTGCGATAACACCCCACCATTTTGCAGTGTTTCCCAGGCCTGTCACCATTTATAGTTTAGTCAGAAAAAAATAAAATCAAAAAAAAAAAAAAAAATCAGACAAAAAAAATAGAGACCCTCTCTCCTTTAAAAGCAAGAAAGGAGCCGGGCCTCCGCACACATTTTCTTTACAACAACACCCAACTGCATCAATTTTATATTTATTTAGCTCGCAATCACACACGTATACAACCCCCCTGCATCAGTACCTAGCATAACATGAGCTCAGTAGCGGCAGAAGTAGTTTCCAAACCGCCAGCAGCAAGCGACGGCGCCCAGCAGTTTGGAGGCGATGACAACGAGCCACATCGACAACAACAAGAGCAACAACAGACAGAAAGAAGAGGAAGCGAAGCAATCAGCGACACAGAGTCCTACGAAACAAACAAAGACTACGACGACAACGACAATGAGAACGACAACGGCACCGAAACTGAAAACGACGACGATCCAAACAACCAATCGGACTCGCTCATGTTTGAGAAGCAGGACGTCCAGAAGGCCAGAACCCAGTCTTTCCAGTCGGTTTTGTCCACGGCTTCGCTCAAGTCTCTCAAGCAGCAGCACCTCTCCTCAAAGCAGCCTAGAAGCAACAGTATTATCAGCACCACCAGCAACTACAACAACTCCAAGAACTTCCAGTCGTTCATCCAGGCTCCGGTTCTTTCCAGCATTTCGGACTTCAAAAGCAACGACGAGATCGAAATAGGACAGAGGCTCCCATTTGACGACAAGAACGACTCCGGCAGCGGCAGCAACGGCGGAGGTGCCAACAACGAGAGCACAAAGGCCCACAACGACAGACTAACCGACGACGACGAAGATCAGGACATAATCTGGCAGCAACAGAGACTCACCATGAATGCATTAAAGAAGTTGAGCTTATCGCCAATACCGATACGTAACAGCGACTTGGACGACGACCAACAGCATCAACAACAGCAGCAGCAACAGCAGCAGCTGCAACCAAAGCATCAACTCCTGCAACTGCAGACTAGGAGCAGTCTGTCTCGTAAATCATCTGTGGCGAAGGCTCCTGCCTTGGACAAAATAAGCGAGCCATATAAGCCAGCAGAAGTAGACTTATCCACTTTTGCGAGTTTGACGAGGCAACCTAAGTTTGAGAAGCCAAGTGAAAAGTCCACCGCCCCACAAGTATCCAAGTCTCCTGAGAGCACCAGAGGAGAGCTCGAGTCCCCTGTGCTGCCGGAAAAGGAAGCACAGTCCGCATTCCAGAGCCCCAAACAGACCAAACAGGACAACGTAGGCGCTGCCGCAACCGGCCCCATCCTTGGTTCACTCTCTGCATCCGACTCAGCCAATGCGTTGAATTCGACATCATCAGCAAATGTTTCAGCATCAAACTCTGTCTCAACCTCTGGCCAAAATTCTGTATCGAGCTCCACGGTCGTATCTCCCACATCGCCCACTCGTCAACTGCAGACACTTTCACACGCACAGTCATCCGGCTCGCTAAACCCGGGAACTACCAATTTCTCACAATCACGCCAGCAGCTGCTTCTGACTCCACTGCTCCTGGCGCACACAGCTGCCTACCATAAGGAGCTTCAGGAAGCGCACCTCAGGTCCATGAGACCAAACGGCTCCACTATGAATGGTACCGCAAATGGCAAGATTCCAGCTGCGGTAATACCTCCTCAAGATATGAGATTCAGAAGAACTTTGCTGCTGCATATGGTGGGACCAAAAGGGAATTCTATCAACAATGGTAACGGAAGCGCAGTTGAGGTCAAGTCCCCATTGGTGGATGGTGGAAATATACACCAGCAGCAACAGCCGCAGCTGAGGAAGCAGTTACAGCAGATTAAGGGGTTCAGAAGTCCTATGTATGTGCCCGCTGTGCTTCGGATGACAAGCGATATCAACAAGCCTGTCATGATTGATATCAAGGAGGGTATCAACGGTGGCAACCAGAACGACTCCGGAATGGATAATGCTGGCAGTTTGAATAATGGCGGAGAGAATGCAAATGGCATTTTAACGCCTTCGAATGAAACCAAGATTTCCAATCATAGCAACAGCAATAATGATAGGCATGCCAATACCAGTAACGACGACGTTGCTAATAATTTCAACAAAAATATCAACAATAACAATATCAACAATACTAGTTCTAACACTAATGGTATCAACCATAATGGCAATGAAAGCACGACACGCTCCTACGGGATCGACGCAGTAAGTGCACCACATATGAATTCCGTTTCGAAGGCAAGTCCATTACGAGGAATTGCGGAATCTCCCATCGAAGGACGCCGGAGCCACTCATCACAGGCTTCGCTTTCTTCAATTGAATCCAATGATTCGACTATCAACTCCATGTCTCCTAGGATGTCAGGATTAGGCGGCTCTGGAGGCTCTAAGAACAAGTTGTTGCACTATGAAGACGTTTCCAGACTGGCGCCTACCCGTAGACACTGGTTGAAGGACGAATCAGTAATCAAGTGCGGAATCCAGAATTGCAACAAGTACTTTAGTTTCTTCGAGAGAAGACACCATTGCAGAAAGTGTGGAGGCATCTACTGTAACGAACACACATCGCATTATCTTTACATAAACCACTTGGCTCAGTTCACTACTGGCGGGAGAGGAACGTTGTCCAAAGTGTGCGACTATTGCATAGAGGAATACAACGACTTCATCAAGAGCGAGTTTGGCGTGGACATTGCCAGTCACAAGGGTGCCAGAAAGGTAAGAAGTGCTTTACCATTGCTGCCTAAAAAGAACAGCGGAAGCGCAAGATCATCGGCAATGCACCGCCAGGTTTCCGAGGGACAGCACGGAGACAGGCACACAAAGGGCCCCGTTGCAGACAAGTTGGGTCAATTACCTACACAGCAACCTGCAGGGTCCATACTTCCAGGACGCAAGGAGGGAAACAGAGTTGAGCAATTGGTGGGCAGTGTCCCGGCCAACTGGAGTTGGAGTTCATTCTGAGACCATCACGATGGTTTCAGGTAAATTTAATTCTATTTCATTTCATTTACTAATATCATTTTCTTTCTTTTTTTTTTTTGCTTTTTTCTTTTTTTCTTTTTATTCTTGTTGGAGAGCTTCTGGTTACCTGTTGGCTCAAGAGGTTGCAAAGACTGTATAGTTCGAAATAGCCATTAATACATGCTAGACAGAGTAAGATAAGGATGTAGCGTGAAAAATCAGATCTCTTGCCGGTCAGGAAGGCATCAGTGGTACCAATGGTGCTGTAATAAGAGAAAAGGGCCAAATAATGCAGTATCCATGCTTTGCTAATACCCTTGGAGTCTCTCACCGGGCACTCTTGCAGTTTGTGCTGCTGCGATTCCCCTTACACGCGTTCACGCACACTCTAATCCTGTCTAATACACTGCCTACCTGCAGGTACTGACACCGTGTTGAAAAAATTCAGATCTCAAGGTAGTCAAGAAAAATAAAGCGTCAAGGCACTGTAGCAGGTGAAGAAACGAACTCAGCACTCATAGACACAAGCAAAAAGAGATACGTTCGGAAGTAGAAGTCAAAAGTAGAGACATACAGAGAGCCAACCGGGGATTGAAAACAGTACACATACGCGACCAATTCACTCAATTAAGTTCTCAAGTCGAATCTTTCCAACTACCATACGCTTTGTGCACAGTGAACCATATACATATAAGTACACACAATGGGCTCAGACAAAAAGAAACAGCAGAGTGCCGCTACCAGCAAGGCAGCTGCTGCCACCACTCGCGTCACAGCAACCCCTGCCGTCCCTAAAATCTTCGGTATCAATGTGAACACCATCAGATTACTCCTCCAGGTTATCATTTTCATTTCGATTGCTGGTGCCTCCATATCGTCCAGATTGTTCTCAGTGATTCGTTTCGAATCCATCATCCATGAGTTCGACCCTTGGTTCAACTTCAGAGCCACAAAGTACCTCGTGACCCACTCGTACTACGAATTCTTGAACTGGTTCGACGACAGAACCTGGTACCCATTGGGTAGAGTCACCGGTGGTACCTTGTACCCTGGTCTTATGGTCACCTCGGGTGTTATCTGGCATACATTGCGTGAATGGTTAGCATTGCCTATCGATATCAGAAACATCTGTGTCTTGTTGGCTCCAGCATTTTCCGGCTTGACTGCGATCTTCACCTACTTTTTCACCAAGGAGATCAAGGACTCCAACGCTGGGTTATTGGCAGCTATCTTCATGGGTATCGCTCCAGGTTACATTTCAAGATCTGTTGCCGGCTCTTACGATAACGAAGCCATTGCCATCACTCTCTTGATGGCCACGTTCTACTTCTGGATCAAGGCCATGAAGTTGGGCTCCGTTTTTTTCGGTACTTTGGCTGCCGTATTCTACTTCTACATGGTTAGTGCATGGGGTGGTTACGTTTTCATCACCAACTTGATTCCATTGCACATCTTTGTGTTGATTTTGATGGGCCGTTACTCCCACAAGTTGTACACCGCCTACACCACCTGGTACGCCTTGGGAACGTTAGCCTCCATGCAAATTCCATTCGTTGGTTTCTTACCAATCAGATCCAATGACCACATGGCTGCCTTGGGTGTCTTTGGTTTGTTACAATTGGTTGCAGTTGGAGACTTTGTCAAGTCCCAAATCCCATCCAAGCAATTCAAGTCCTTCTTGACTGTTTCCTTGATCTTGATCATCACCTTGGGTATCTCCGGTTTGATTGGTTTGACCGCCTTGGGCTGGATTGCGCCATGGACCGGTAGATTCTACTCACTCTGGGACACAAACTACGCCAAGATTCACATTCCAATCATTGCTTCTGTCTCTGAACATCAACCTACCGCCTGGCCCGCATTCTTCTTCGACACCAACATGTTGATCTGGTTATTCCCAGCAGGTGTCTACTTGTGCTTCCAAGAATTGACTAACGAGCATGTCTTTGTCATCATCTACTCTGTTTTGTGTTCCTACTTCGCTGGTGTCATGGTGAGATTAATGCTTACCTTGACTCCAATCATTTGTGCAGCTGGTGCCATTGCCTTGAGTAAGTTGTTCGACGTCTACTTGGACATCAGCGACATCATCAAGAGCAAGGAAGAAGCTGAGGCCGAGGAAGAATCTTCCAGCTCTAGCAAGTCCACCAAGAAGTCTTCCTCCAGTATTGTGTTCATCCTTCTTTCCAAGTTGGTTGTATTGCTTACCTTTGGCTTTTACCTCTTCTACTTTGTCTACCACTGTACCTGGGTCACCTCCAATGCTTACTCATCCCCATCGGTCGTGTTAGCTCTGAGAAACCCTGACGGCTCTCAAAACATCATTGATGATTTCAGAGAAGCTTACTACTGGTTAAGAATGAACACACCAGAAGACGCCAAGGTCATGGCCTGGTGGGATTACGGTTACCAAATCGGTGGAATGGCTGACAGAACCACGTTAGTGGATAACAACACCTGGAACAACACCCACATTGCCACTGTTGGTAAGGCTATGTGTTCCTCGGAAGAAGTTTCGTACGAAATCTTGAAGCAACACGACGTTGACTACGTGTTAGTCATTTTCGGAGGGTTGTTGGGATACTCGGGTGATGACATCAACAAGTTCTTGTGGATGGTCAGAATCTCCGAAGGTATCTGGCCCGATGAAGTCCACGAGCGTGACTTCTTCAGTGACAAGGGTGAATACAAGATGGACCACCAAGTCTCAGACACTATGAAGGAGTCATTGATGTACAAGATGAGTTACTACAGATTCAACGACTTGTACGGAGGAAAGGACGCTGTGGACAGAGTCAGAGGTCAAACCATCCCAGTAGGCAACGCTCCAGAGTTGCATGTGCTCGAAGAGGCATTCACCTCTCAGAACTGGATCGTCAGACTTTACAAGGTGAAGGACTTGGACAATATCGGCAGAGACTTACACAGTGCCACCAAGTTCTCCAAGTTGCAAAAACAACAGACCAAGAGAAAGAGAAGCGCTAAGAAGCCAGTGATTGATTTACGTGAGTGATCTGGGCGTAGATTGGTGCAGGGTGCATTGTGAATATTTACAATATGAACAAGATATAAGAAAGAAAGAAGGAGCAATAAAAAGCGAAACTGAAAAACAAGAAATAGATTACATAAATAGATAAAACAAAGTACAGTAATACAATATCTATTCAGAGTAACTGCAGGCGACAATATATTCCAGGATTCAGGGGTACGCAATTGGGATAATACTTTTATCTGCAAATTTAAGGGTAGTTATTGCTCATTCTTTGGTAGGGGCTTTGCTGCATCAAATACCTAGACAAACAATACGGGGATCGGCAAATAGTGTCAAAATCATACAAGTGAAATTTTTGGGTGTATCTCTCACTCATTATATATACGATTACGAGCGTTGGCCCTCGGGACGATCGAAATACTCCGTCCCCTCATCTCGAGCCGATTATAAAAGGACGGAGCTTACTCCACATTTCCAGAAGTGCCACATCCCCCTTTACTTCTTAGTCTTTTCTTTGACAATTAGTTTGCCAACGTTAGTTGAGGTCAATTGAAAGAGTAGTTTCGTTACACACAAGTTCATAAATCATGCCTGGTCTCTGGGATTTGGAAGGACATCTTGTCTTCTACAGATCATACCACTTCAACCAAACCAATGTGTCAATCCACTTGTTTTGCATCCCATTGATTTTGTTTACTGCCATTGCTCTTTTGGTACCAGTGAAGGTGGCAGACCACCCGTTCCTCAATTTGGGTAACTTAATGGCGGCGTCGTACTCCGTCTATTACACGTTGTTGGACTTCCAGTTTGGAGCTCCTACGATTCCATTGCTTTGCGGTCTCTCGTCTTTGTTTACGTCGATCTATCACGGCGCAGACGCTGAGAACTCATTCGTATCACAGAAAGATTTTTTGAGCGTTGCTGGTGGTATCCACGTTGCTGCTTGGTTAGCCCAATTCTACGGCCATGCCGTTCACGAAAAGAGAGCACCGGCCTTATTGGACAACCTCTTGCAAGCGGTAGTGTTAGCTCCATTCTTCGACTTGTTTGAAATAGGTTTTGCCCTTGGCTACAGACTCGACTTGAAGAAGAGTATGGACAACAAGGCTGGTGTCTTGGTCCGTGACTACAAGTTCAAAGAAGCCGAGAAGAAGAAGGCCAAATTGAAGAAGTCGTCTTAAGAGAGAGAGAGAGTTTTGAATGCAACATTTCGCTCACAGTCGTGTGAATTGAGAAGAACAAATACGTAGTGTCCAAGAAGCTTGTATACTCTTTGAATAAGTAAAAAAAATATTATGATTTATGATTTCATTCACGTTATATTTCACATCAGCACTAATTATGTAAAAAAATGTAGTGAGCTCAAGAGCACTGGAGATTATAGCTACCTACGCACTACTTGCGCTTACCTTGCTTATAAGCTTCGTATTTTTGCTTCACCTCCTCTTCGTATATCGACTCTCCATCCAACTGGTTGCCAATTGTGAACCAGCCCGGTCTAACGTTGTGATCCCTGCCAAACAATTCCAACTTTCTGGCGTGCTTGCCTACCATTCTTTCTACGATATCGTAGATCTCGTCTGGCTTTCTCAGAGTTTCCCTTGTTGCACTCACAACCATGTTTGAGTCAATGAGCCGGTTGATCCATATGGGATTTCCCTTCACTCCAACTAGCAAGTGCTCTTTTGAATGGTTCACCAGTGGCCTGTTCTTCCGGTGATAATGGTTCTTCTCAACTGGTTTAGTTTCACCCAAATAATCTCATCAGAAATTTCATAGCCCCAATTGGTCAAAGCTTTCCTACCCGTTTCTATTGATCTCCCAGTAACCCATAGCAATATGATTCCCTCATCCTGCAACTCATTCATCGGCAAGGATAACAACTCGCCATCCTTGCACGTATCGTACGGAAGAGACATATGAATGTCCCACGCAGGATCTGACAAAACGACTGCAAACTTCCCCAAAATCAGAAACGGGATGGATCTAACATCACAATTGATCCACTGTGGAGGCACCAAGGGCCGGCTGTATTCCCATAAGCTGTCACCGATGGTATACTCATGAGCCTGGCATGCAAGATCCTGCAACTCCCCGTTCGATGTTTCTTGTGAGCTCTTACTGCGACTGCTGCTAGTGCTATCGTTATATCTCGCAATCGGATGCATTGTTGTGTAATGCAAGTACCTACAAGTCTTCATACGGTGGCATGTATCCAAGTACGAGCAGTCTCCCAACAGAATATCTGTGTAGTTTGTAACAATGGGCAAAAAGTGAATATTCAACTGAATGCATTGGTATACCTCCGCCGATACTTTGGACTTGAGAGCGGTTAACTGAGAAGCATTCCAACCAGAAGCATTTCCAACGATGTTTGATAAAACGTTGATGTGGGATTTATTCTTGCACACATCTGAAAAGGGTTTCAGCTGGGTCTTGAGTCTCATTTTGGAGATAGCTAATTCCTTCTGAGCCGTAGGCTTGGATAGCATCCGTTCCAACTCAGCGTAGCGCGTGTCTTGGGGTGTCTCCAAACTGGCAAGGAGTTGCGAAATGGCCATCTTCTTATTCAAGATGCTTCCAGATTTCTTCACCTTTTCAGGCAGCTCGATGTTATCCTCCTTTGTAGTAGCGTTACCTGAGACGAGTCGCTGGTGGAGGACTTTTATCTTGCGGAAGTCTATCCAAGTGAGGATGCACTCACGATTCGAGAGGGGAGTTTCAGCCAAGAGGCATCCTCCCGTGATATCGTTTAGCCGTTGTAACTGTTTTGCAAATTCATCGTACCCCTGAGTCAGGGATTCACTTTGAACAACTGCACTGGGCATTTTGGATTTATATAGTTCAAGAATCAAGCGTGGCTGAGACCACATTGACTCTGCAGTGAGGACGCTTTGATGGTCCAAGAAGAACCCTGTGAGTGAAACTAAATCACTCATTTTTTCTTCCGCTTTGATGATAACAAAACTAGAGAGAGAAAGAAAAGGCTTATACCCAAGAAATTAGTCGTAAGGGGGTGGCGCCGGGCCCTATTTATAAGAATTACTGTCCATCCCTAATCGGTCATGGTGTTGCAAATGTGCCTGAAACAAAATATTTTTTCAGCAGCAAAATTCACACACTTAGTTTCAGATTGGCTGCAAACCCAAAAGGGAAGGAGATCGAGATATACTCAAATCACCTAGAAATGCGTATACTGTCTACGTGTGCAATCTAACAACTTGGTAAATACTTGTACATTTTATTGTTTAACTTTTCTATTTAATTTTCGATACTTTCTAGTAATTGTTTTTGGGAATCCACTAGTGCTTGCATATTCATATTGTCTCGTGATTTCTAGCGGAATGCAATGCTTGATCTTCTATTATTAGAATCCAAATGGGTTATCAGCAGTTGCACTTTGCAAATTTGCCCTTCTGTTTCCGGTTGCTTGCGATTGCAATGGAGCGTTACCGAAGCCGGCACCGGTTGGTTGGGATTGAAGTGGTTGGGGATTAAATCCGTCAAACTGTGGCTGCTGGCCAAAAGTAGTATTTGGGAACTGTTGCGTTTGCTGTTGCTGTGGTTGACCAAGAGAGACATTTTGGAACATGTTGGTCATTTGACCCATATTTGGTTGTTGTTGCTGCTGCTGGAATTGGGGCTGCTGCTGCTGTTGGAACATATCGAATTGGGGTTGTTGCTGCTGTTGCTGTCCGAACGAAGGTTGTGGAATCTGACCAAATGATGTTTGTTGAGGCATCTGGCCGAATGAAGGTTGAGGCATCTGGCCGAAAGTGGTCTGTTGCGGCATTTGTCCAAAAGATGGTTGTTGTATTTGGGGCTGCTGTTGTTGGAACTGACCGAATGTGTTAAAAGGTTGTTGCTGTTGCTGTTGCTGTTGCTGTGGTTGTTGAGGGAACGATCCGAAACTGGTAGTTGGCTGCTGCTGGAATTGACCAAAAGTGTTCTGTGGCTGAGGTGGTGGGAATCCCCCAGTGAGTTGCCCGCCAACAAAGCCACCTCCGACTGGTTGTTGGATTTGACCAAAGCTGGTTTGTGGCATCATGCCACCTGTAGGCTGACCTCCAGTTCTTTGAGTTGGAACAAGTGGTCCAGTTTGCTGCAAGGAAAGTGGTTGTCCAAAACTTGTTGGGGGAACGGTAAAGTTACCAGTTTGCAATGGTACAAAGCCTCCGGTTGGTTGGAATGGCTGAACTTGAATTGGCTGACCAAATGTGGTAGCTGGCATTCCTCCTCCAGTCTTTTGCTGTTGGAAGGTAGTAGCACCTGTTTGCAAAGGAATAATTCCAAATGTTAATTGAGGGGCTAAGCCACCAGTTGCTTGAATAGGCATGAAGCCAGTTGGCTGAGCAGCGATAGGCATGAAACCAGTTGGTTGAACTGGAATCAAACCGCCAGTTTGTTGGACAGGAACTAAGTTTCCGGTACGTTGAACAGGGACCAAACCACCAGTGATTTGAGATGGGATTGCATTTCCACCTGTCTTCTGAACAGCAAACTGTTGACCTGGTTGGACCAAAGTACCTGTTTTAACTGGTTGTAATGCAGGGGCTGAAGGAGCACTTGCAGAAGCGGCAGGGGCGACTCCGGTAGTTGGTTGTGGCTTGTTCAGCGACTCTAATGGCTTGATGCTCACCAAATCTTGTAAGGAACCAGTGTATTGAGGAGTAGCTGGCTTATCTTGTTGCTGCTTCAAGAGATCTTCACTTGACCTTGCTGCAGGCTTAACTGCCCAAGCGTCATCTTCAAATCTACTGCTAGAGTTGGAAGCTGCAAGTGGATCTGGTAATTGCTTTTGAGGAGATGGCAATGCCTTGGCATCGATCTTGGAAACTTCGGTGGCGGATAAGTTGTTGTTCTTCAAGGCACCACCGGCTTCAGTGAATAATCCACCTGTGGAGGATGGGGCTACGGCATCAGCAGTCGACTTACGGTCGAATTTAGCATCCAATACCTTCATGACTCTCAAAATATCACCTTCCCTTAAGCCCAAGGTACGTAATAATGATGGAGAAATGTCTTGCAAGATGTTCTCATCCATTTGTTCACGGCTAAAGTTGAGCGAATAACGTTGACAGTTGCCAATATCAACACCACATGAGAGGAAGAATTCAAACCAATCGTAGTCTGGTTCAGTAACCGCAGTGGTAGCCTTCGATTTGTTAGATGGTCTGGTTGGCTGTTGAGGTGGGATGTCATTGATGGCAGCAGTAGCAGACTTGCCGCTGCTGGAAGTAACTCCACTTTGTCCCTTGGAGCTCTTGGCTCTCTTTTGGGTCAATTTTTCAACCTCCTTCTTGTAACTCTCTAATGAAGTTCCAGTAACCTTTTCAACGTATTCCAAATCTTCAAGCGATAATTTGGTTGCGCCAACGGCAATCTTAACACCATTAGTCTTGTGCAAGTGAATCTTTCCTTCAATACAGCCTAAGAATTCGGCTTCAACTTTGAAGGATCCAGACAGATCAATCCAAGTTCTGACTCTGTGAATGTTTGGCATTGACTTGTCGTGTTCTGCATCCTTTTTAGTAGACGAAGATTTGTCTCTTTGGATACGATCCTTTTCTCTGATTCTTTCACGTTCATCTCTACTACGATGGTGATGCAGCCTCAGTTTACCATTCTTATCTTCAACGACTCTACCCTTACTAGAGGAAGACTTTTTGCTGACAGACTTCTTACGGGTAGGGTGATCTGTGAGCTTGTCCAAATTCGAGCTGCCAACAATTTCAATGTAGGTAGATGGAACAACACCTTGACGTCCAGTGTCAATGTTTTCAACCATCCACCAGTCTCTGGATTTAGTCTCATTGAGAATGTAAACCTCGTCACCTTCTCTACACTGTAATTCATCTTCGCCTTGGGCTTCAAAGTCGTACAACAACTTACCGATCTTCTTGTTGTTGGAATTATTTGATGGTCTAGATGCGTTGGCAACTTCTTGAAGTCCTCTGGCAGAGTCTGCACCCTTAATGTCGCCCAAAATCGATATAATGGCTTCGGCAACGTCCTTTGTTCCTGTGTGCAATTCAATGGAGGTCTTTGGGTTCTTGAACTCCAAGAACAAGTGCTTCTTTTCATTGCTGAAATCGAGCAAGTCCCTCACCTTCCACTGCTGATCGATAGAGGAGACTGACTTCATGGAAAGCTTGGAAGTGGAAGCAGTTGGCTTCAAGATAACCAAGCCTTGGCCAATGGAGAGAGTAATGGCTCTCTTCCTACGTCCATCAACTTCGTTGATGTACCACGTGAAATACTCACCGTCAAACTTGTGCTCTGGTTGGCCGTCACCAACGTTCTGCTCGTCTTCGTATTGATTGGGGGAGTCTGCAACCGAATCTGATCTTGCTCTGGTTGACTGTGACGACTGGCCCGGTCTGGAGGGCATTGGGGGAGGTGCCTCATCTTCCAAGGCCTCTGGTTGTTCGTAACTAAACAGTCTTCCGGGTTTGACTGGAGTTTCGTATGCATTGTTTTGTTGTCTTTGGTTGTCCTCTTCAGCCTCCTTGGGTAAGGGGGGTAAATCTTGGTTACGGTCCGGAGACAGGGTCGCGGTCCTCTCTCTATGTTGGGGTGGAGGTGCAAACGCGGAGAGAGGGAGTTGAGTAGGTGCTGCGTTTTGTTGGACGGGTGGAGCAGTGAAGCCAGCGGAAGCCCTTGCGTCATCAAGCTCAATATAGTTGGAAGGCACAAACCCAAACTGTGTTTGTGTGAGTAAGTCCCCAACTAACAACCAGTCCGGATCCTTCAAGTCGTAGACGTTGAACTTTTCGCCTTCTTTGAAGGACAATTCTTCCTCTGTCTGCTTATCGTAGTCATATAAGGCACTGGCGGTCTTGAGAACTGGTGCAACCTCGATGTAGTTGGAAGGAACTAACCCGCTTGGCTCCTCGACTTCTTCGTCGCCAAGAGCAATTTCTCTCTTCTTCACAGTCCACCATTCATCAACGTCTGATTTTTCTAGCAAGTATAACAAGTCGTCGGCCTTGATCGTCAATTCCTCTTCTGACTGAGCGTCATAGTCGTATACCGCCTTGTAAACACCGATATATAACGACATTGTGGTGATCAATCTGATTTTACTACGGCACCGGCCAAACTAAGAAACTCTAAAAAACTATTGAAAAAAATGTGTATAAGTTTATAAAAAAAGATGAAACCGGGGCGGGAAATCTAATTGAGTAGAATTATCTATTGGCTTTAGCGATCTGATGCTCTATGATGTTATTCGTATACTACAGAAGGTGTAACTAATCTCCTTCCAGTTTTCGTAGATCCCAGAGTCTCCATATTGCTGAGGTTCTTTGATCCCGGCACGACCCACCACACACAATTTCAATAGGAGGCTGTATGGGGAGCACGGAATAATTTATTTTTTTATTTTCTTAGATCGAAATAATTATTTTTTTCAGCTTGCCCGCTTGACGTGAAAATTGGCTGCAAAATTACCTCAGCATCCACTGGAAAAAGTTCTAGTGGACCCGGGTTAATACCGGTGTTCGTAGCTCTAATTCTTTCTTGCTCTCTTGCTCAGATCGATACTGGCAGGTGATATGTACCCAATGCTTAGATCAAGATCCATATCCTGTTGATCTGCATTGTCTTCGTCGTCGTTCTCCATGACTGGACTTACCACTCTTTCTCTAGCCCGCTTTAGCTGGGTATTATCTTCGCCGATTACGTGCTTGTACTTGTCAAAATTGGTATCGCTGTCGCTACCTTTCCTTGAGCTGACATTATCTTGCTGGGTCAAGCCCACGCGACTTCTTTCTGTATCGTATTCGGCCCCGACATCCCTTTTGGACTCTGTATCTTCACATTCTTCTGAATCTTCTTCTGCATCTTCATAATGGTGTTCATCTCTTTGCTCGAAATCGTCATCATCATCAACAACATCAAATTCTTCCCCCTTTTCCTCTCCACGAGGAAGAAGGTAATCTTCAATATCGGAATCTAAGTTTTTGGGATTGAAGAGATTCAAGTCGTACACTTTACTCAAATGATGCAAAAACCGTATTTCTTGGTTCTCACTGAGACTGCTTTTCGATCTTCTTGAGTTCTGTCTGCTGTAAAACTCCTTGAATTCTTCAAGTCTTCCGTCACTACAGACTTGTATCGAGAGAACACTCCTAGCAATAGACGATAAAGTGGGATACTTGTTTTGGTTTGCATTCCAAAAGTCTAGGAGGTAGGACCCAGACTCGAGCGATACGTATTTCGATGATCTAGGATACTTGATTTCGCTAGAAGATGAGGTCTCGTACGAATAACACTCTTTTGTCCCACTTCCTGAACAATTGAACACCTTCATAATCATGTCATCCAAATTATCGTAGCCCGCTCCACCAGTCCTACCATTGTCAGCATAAGCGTTATAAGTATGGTTGCTTGCATTCCCGTTCCTATTTTTCGAGTTGGAGACATCACCAACAAAGGTGTTGACTCTGTTAATATCAGCTTCTTTTAAGTACCGTTTGGTAGAGGGATGTAAATAACTGGCAATTTGAATTTCGAATTTTGTTTCTATTTCATTATGGTACTTCATTAATCTCTCTAGTAAGATTCGCAATGGTTGCTTTGCCTTGCCAGAAATGGTAATGTAATCACTGGAGCTGCTATTTTTCTCAAAAGCCGTGGTGTGGACTATAAGAATCTTTATCCACTTTAAGACCATATGAACAGTAGGATGCTGTACTTCCAAGCAAATCAGTACGATATCATGAAATCTTCTAGAAATATTGATCAAAAACTCAAAAATTTGCCATTCGTCTGGCGAGATAGTCACTTCTACTGCATTTGGTAGGTACTTGGCATTCTTCAAGATATCTTGTTTGTATTTCAAAATGTTGACAAGACTTTGGAACTCACATTCGTCACGATCCATTTTGAACCAATCGCAGTTATCTGGAAAGCCAAGCTCACTCAATTTCAGCATAAATCGTGAAACCAGGTCATATATTGAAAGAGGAATCATTTCTCTAGAATGAAGAGCAGATGATTGTATGTTGCAAGTTTTGTAGCTGTTACTTCCGTTATCATGTACTTCTTGGAAGTCTCTCAAAAACTGACAAATGACTTCGTTCACGAATGTTGGGAAACACTTTAATATCTTCTTCTCGTCAATTTCTTCGTTTGTGCAAAATCTTAGGATATCAACGGTCCTACTCTCTAATTCAAAGTTTGTAGTGATAAACGATAGTTTGGGGCTTAGGTCTTTCAACAAAGCCAATGAAGTCGAAGTCGGGGGAGCAACTTGCAGATCCACTGATTTCCCGTTTGGAACTAACGCTGAATTTCCTTCCTTCATGAGACTGCTGTCTAAATGGCTCAACTGAATGAAACTGAAGGGCAAGTCACACAACCTGTAATTCTTGTTGATGTAGGTCAACGACATGAATAGGAGCGGAGTTCTAGAGGAAGGAGGAGTCCATTTGTGCATGGAAAGGTTGAACCGTTGGTGTAAAAATTGTGAATTGCTGCTGAAATAGTGATGGAAGTATGCCATGTAGTCCAAGTATAGCTGATGGCAAGCCTTTCTCAAGGACTCTGGGTTTGGGAAGCTAGCATGTTTGTCGTTGGTTCTGCCACTCGTTAAGAAATTTGAAAGATGTGCATTCTGAATACTATCAAAAGGAATCAAGTTTTCAATGAATACAAGAAGGATCTTTGTGAGCTCACTCTTTGGAGTCTTCTGTGGTGCTTTTCTCTTTGGTTTCATCGAATAGGATTGAATTGGTGGGGGGGTTAAGAAGGGAGCATATCAAGAGTGGCAATTATGTTTATGGCTGCAAATTTTATGAGAAACGCGCCCTCTCTCAAAACCACAGGAAATCGGAAATCGTGAAAAGCTGCCAAAATTGACTACTTTCACTACATGGCCCAGGTACTACGAAGATTTTCAAAAATTTAGTGAGAAGCGTTCTATCTTATCATTTCTAGCTATCGTCTATCTCATTGTATAAATCTACTGTCCTTGCTTTGCTTCTATTTCGTACTTAGTTGACTGGGGTGATACCCTTGCCGCCCTGTAAGACATTGTCCAAGTTCTCTAAGGCTACGGTGGCTGTGTGGTCAAAGTTTTCCTTGGTGGAGGCACCGATATGTGGGGTCAAGATGACGTCGTGTCTGCCGATCAAACCTTCGTGGCACTTTGGCTCTTGCTCGTAGACATCCAAACCTGCAAATAAGACTTTGCCGGATTCCAAACCTTCAACTAAGGCTGGCTCGTCAATGACTAAACCTCTCCCTATGTTGACAATACGGAATGGCTTGGAAATGGAGTCGATAACGTGCTTGTTGATCAAGTGTTTGGTCTCTGGGGTGGCTGGACAGGCTATGACAATCAAGTCGATGACGTCCTTGGCCTCTAAGACGGAGGAGTGGTAGGTGACCTTGTAGCCCAACTTGGACTCTTGTTCTTCGGTGAGCTTGGTTCTCTTGGTGTAGTGGATGTTCATGCCGATAGCGGACAATCTCAGGCCGATGGTTTGGCCGATGTTTCCGAACCCTACGATCAAGACGTTGTGGGCGGCTGGGGAGAGAACGTTTCTACCACCGAATCTCTCTCCGAAGGCATACCCGCCGTCCTTTACGGCGACAGGCTTACCGATCTTGCTGTCGAAGCTGTCGGTTTGAATGGCAAATCTGGAGAGAATGGTGTGGTTCTTTTCGTGGAAGGCTTCCTCAAACACCTTGAAGTTTCTGAAACTGGACAAGGTCAAGTATAAGACCAAGTCCGCCACGGGGGCCGCAGCGCCGTCGGATGGGACGTTGGTCAAGATGATGTCCTTCTTTGATCTCATCGCAGGCCCATCGAACCCGTCAAATCCAACGGAACAGATCGAGATGATCTTCAAGTTAGGTGGAGCCTGGTCGATGAGCTCGCCTCTGAAGCCACCGATCAAGAAGAATGCCTGCCAGGCACCGTAGATGGCCTTGACATCTTGGAATTTGGTCTTGTAGTCCTCAAGGAGCTTTTCCTTGGTGGTGATTTCGTACTCAATACAGTCGTATTTTTCAGAGAATTCCTTGTACTTAGGGATGGATTTGTCTAATTCGCCTACGAACAATACTTTATCTTTGGCTGCCATGGTTAGAGGTTGCTATTACAATATGATAAGTTGTATGAAATACACCGTTTGAAAGAAAAGGGGAACCGGATCTGGCTGGGCTTTTAGGCTAAAGTGAAAATTTCAATTTTAGCTATGGCGGCTTCGGAAAATCAATAGTGATAGGCTCGAAAGCTTAAAAATATATTGACGTGCAGAGTTCCACGAATTTTAGCGAGCTTTGGCCAGGCTTTCTGCAGCTGGAGCTCCAAACAGTGGCCCGGAATTCAGGTTCCTTCGGCGCACCAAGCAATTGCTCGCGAATGGGCCAGCCTTGTACATTTCGGGCGATATCACGCGGGATACACCTTGGTGGTCTTTTGTTTGATCTGGGAGCGCCAGTATGGAACACCACGCCGATTCCCAAAGTATAATTTCTTTTAAATTTTACGATTTCGTGCCGATGCGCACCAGAAGCGGTATGTTTCGCAGGCAGACGTGAGACAATGCGATGCCTGGCGGTGGGATCTCGAGTCAAAACCAAGAAAAGCAGCAGCAGGGCATGCAACTAACCCCAGTATAAATCACGTCATTTGATCCTGGAACAGCATCTGTGCACATAGTCACTGAGCTTAAGCTTATACTCCGGTCGCTGGATGCCGCTTGGCTGTAGGGACTCCAAACGCCTATTCGCGGCACTTTCGTGTATATAATTTCGGGGAGGGCTACCTGCTACAGACGGGCACATGTTGCATACAAGCTTTTCAGAGCGCTACCCAAGTTTTGGCCTGTCTCACTATCTCTCTCTCTCCATAAAACCGCCTCTACTTTCATCACATCAAATTGGACTACTACTGTCGCTGATCTGGCTACGAGGCTTACTACATGGCTTCCTCTTTCTACCTTGTATGTGTATTTGTGGTGCTTTAATTATTTATCTTTTATAGTATGAATTGTTTTTCAACTCCGAGACTGGAGAGAGGTACTTTAATGGTGGTTGTGGCCTGGTTCACCTAAGTACTTAATGGCGAACACATTACCACAGTGCCAGCATCTACCTGGCTTACCGTCCTCAACTTGCATCCAGTATGGGTTGTGTTCTTCACCATCCTTGGCACCGGAACAACCAACGTATCTGGTACCAATGTAAGATGGAACAAGGTATGGGTCCTTGAGGGTACCGCTACCTTCTCTAACTGGGTTTTCCATGTCGAAAACATCGATACCTTCTCTCTTACCCAAATATTCGAATCTTTCTAAACCAGTAGCTTGATCAAAATCGGTTGGCATGGTACCTGGGGCAGCACCTTGACCGATCAAGGAGTCATCTGGACCGGTGACTTCGGCTAAAGTAGCGGCTGACTTGACGACAGGCTTTTGTAATGCAATTCTTGAAGTAGCAAAGAATCTTAAGTTGCTGACTGGTCTAGCAGCACGTAATGAACGAGAAAACATCTAGAGAGGGTTTTGTTAGTAATTGTGATGGGGAGAGAGAGTCTGTGTAAAGACAGGGAGAATACGAGAATGAGGCAAGCAGTAAGCTATAGGGCCCACTCGGTGACACTGGGCATGGACAACTGGACCTGGAGGGATAGGTACGTGCATGAAATAGAATCTTGAAAGAAGCTTCGATTCAAACACGTGAACTGTGGGGGAATTCTGTGTGGAAGTCCGGCAGACCACAAACGAGAGCTGTATCACTACCCACGAATTACACTTCTCTGCTTATCCGACTCGCGGCCGCGTGTGTTTCTTGCACTGTAGCCCGTTTCCAACTGTAGTAATCAGAGCACAATGCGGGAGCGCTGTATCTCAATTCATGGGCCCAGGAGGCTCATCTCCACCCCACTTACGCCAATTGCCATACGCCGAGTACATATTTTGGTCCGTTCATCTCGAATTGAGCGTTGCTTAGCGTTGTTTTGATTGCTTGGGGTTCACTGAAGTGACGGTATTGTCTCCGAGTTTCAGCCACTACGAATCACGGGCTAGGTCCTTGGTATGGCCTCTTTCAGCACGTCATGACCTTTAAATTACCCGCTTAAACACCACACGTGCTCATGTGTTCCTATTCCCGGTCCGTGTGTGGCAGAATGTCGAGCTGGTGGAGTCATCCCGCTGCCATTTCATGTCTACATTGGCGTCGCAATTGTGCTGATACTGACTGCCCTGGCACTCCTCAAACGGGTCTGAGTCCCACTGGGGGTGGCCTCTGAATCTCTGGCACTCTTCCTCTTATCTTTCGGCTACTTTGTACATACTTTTTGGTGGTTGGTTATGCAATAAGGTGAAGGTAAATAAAAGTGTTTTGTTTCAGTTGTAGTTTTTTTTTCCCATGAAGCTAATCACAGATTGTGTATACAAAATTTCAAAAAAAAAAATCAGCTAACAAATCGCAGTGTTTAATGGTAATTTGATTGGCTAAATTTAAGTCACGTGGTCCAATGTCATGTGGATTATACAAGAGATCGGCTGATTTGAGAGAGGCAGATAGTGGTGCAAGAGGAGCGATGGAAAGGGCAACGTTTGTGTTGTCATCACAGCCAGAGGAATTTAAGAGGTAGAGACAGGAGATTGTGTCGCTAGATTGGTTGCAAGTATGGGAATGCAGTTGTTCTGGTAGTTTGGGTGTGCTTTGAAATTGTGAGAGCGTGCTGCAAACCGAAGGCTGCGAATTTGGTGCTGTCCTGTATATGCCAAGTGCCTACTTACAATATACTTAGCTAAAAGTATGCAGCGGAAGATACTAAGAGATCAAGTTGAAGAACGGCAGAGTGCTAGATAGATCTACGCATGCGCTGCCATTGCCGACGCTTTATCCCTTTGCTCGATCAAGCAGATCAGTCGATGCATTCAATGTACCTGATATGTTTTGCTTACGCTATTTGCAATCACTGTAGAGGGAACAGTTGCGAAGGGAAACCAAATTTAGCATACAAAAGTAGCAGAACTTACACATTGAACAAAGCTCATATTTAGTGTGTTACACCAGCTCAGACTAAATGCCCCATATGCCTGTCAATGGATTCCTGTCATAGATTCACTAGTATCTATAGCTCAAGTTCGCGCGAGTCCTCAGATTCCATTCACTTCGCCAACTGCCTGCGAAGCCAATTGGCACACACACTAGACCTTGAGTGGAAATTGTGACGTACTCTCACCTCTCTGTTGGCATCTGTATGGCGAGCTTCACATACTTTACCACTATCTCCACTTGTTCCTGCACATTTCCCCGTTTTCTTTTTCCTCCATATCGCTCGATTCCATGTTTCCTCTGCCGTCTGCGAATCCAAACGTCAAAAGCTCCTGCATGTATCCACTTGTTCCCTTAGGGCTACGCCCTCGACATTTCCTTTTTATCACGTGTGCCCCCTCACAACGCTTTCTTTGGTCGCGCACGAAAGTTTTTCCATTTTTTTTCTCACGCTAACACTCGCTCTGTCTGGTTCCTTCAATCTCATACAAAATAAAATTCGAAAAAAAATTATAGCATTTTTCATTTGGAATTCTTCACACAATAGTAATAAAGGTATGTACAACCACACCATATAGAATTGTATAAAGCATCCGATAGAGAAGTATGAATGACAGCAAACACTATCCATAGAGTGATTATGAGAGAAGAGGGAGGTTTCGTGCCTTTCTGTCGACGTGAATTAGAACTGAAAAATTATGCCATCATATATCAATCAAAACAGTTGGAATAGGATTACCAAACCAGGAAGACTCAATATACAGCAATGACATGTACTATGTGAATACACTCGAGGTTTCCAATAGCATCGTCGACGGCCAACGAATAAAAAAATATATCGACCACCACAAACTTTTTGAAGTACATGAAAGAAATCTCCAAAGGATTCTGAAAAGATTCAAATCATCACATGAACTGGGACATATAGAAGGGTCAGACAACAGTGCTCAACTTGATCAAGTCCATAGATGCAGATATCTTGAGATCCACTATTAATCACATTTTGATACGGGAACTCGCAATCTGATCGTGGGCGATGAAAAAGTTTTCGATACAAAGACCCTTCACTCGGTCAATACTTTGTTCTGTCGCACACTTACTACTCTAAGCTTTTATTTATTTGATTCTTTCTTTTCTTCTCGTCTTTCCGTATACTAACAATCCCCCTTTAGTAATCATGCCAAAAAAGAGAGCTTCCAACGGTAGAAACAAGAAGGGTAGAGGTCACGTCAAGCCAGTTAGATGTTTAAACTGTGCTAGATGTGTTCCAAAGGACAAGGCCATCAAGAGAGTCACTATCAGAAACATGGTTGAAGCCGCTGCTGTTAGAGATTTATCTGAAGCTTCTGTCTACGCTGAATACGCTTTACCAAAGTTATACAACAAGTTACACTACTGTGTCTCCTGTGCTATTCACGCCAGAATCGTCAGAGTCAGATCTAGAACTGACAGAAGAATCAGAGCTCCACCTCAAAGAAAGAGATTCAACACTGACAGAAAGGTCTCTCCACAAGATGCTGCTAAGAAGGCAAACTAAATTTTTTAGCGTTGTATACTTATATTCTCATTAGTTGTATATTTTGAGTAAACGACATATCTATGTATTAAAGAGACTGTAGAGGAGCTCCGTCTGGGAAGGTCTTTAAGTATTGCGGCCGGATTAGCTGGTGAAAGCTTGAAACGCATACAGCAGAATAAGCCTAAAGGTTGGGTGGAGTTTTTCCACTCATCCGCACAATATTGTTGAAGAGACCTCACAACCCAAACACCTTACTTCCACTTCTTAGTAATGATACCGACTATTCACTCTTGCGTCTAGTACCTATCAGTGGTGCTCTCCTCTGACTTCTCTACACTTGTATTCGCTGCTTTGGGTGAAGTAGCCCTCTAGTCCTGTATGTAGATCAGCTCTCTTTGAACCTGTATATATGACTTTGTCCCTTCCTGTATGTATGTCCCAGCCTATTGCTCGAATCGCTGTTGGGCCAAAGATCACTCCCACTTGCGCGGAGTGACATACAACATGGTGGGGTCGAGTGATTCAAGTAAATTGCATGATAAAACAAAACAATTGGTAGTTGATAAGCAAGGAGGGGGTTTCGTGAGAAAATGGGAAGAAGAAAGAACAAAGTGATGCTTCTGTTATCTGCATACATTGCAAAAACAATAGGAAGAATAAGATACCCTGGCTCACACACTCAATTACACAATTGTCCTCTATATGTGCAAATTTCGAAATTTCTGTAGCCTCACCGTATGCCTGATAGTAGCACGGCAGTGATAGACGTAGAAAACAGGGCTAAGCTACAGAACCATGCGATCGAATAATTGACCAATTGAGTAACTCCGAATAACATTCACTCAAGTAAAACAAATCGAAAACACCAAATACTCGTAAACATGGCTCTTTACGCACTTGGCACCGACTGTGGCCATGCTTCTCATGGTACAGCCGACCAAGCCACCCTATTGTAAGAAAAGTCATTCGTAAAATAGATTTGGGGAGAGGTGAGAGAAATCGAAGCCCCTACATGATCTACGCGGCGCACTCCCCGATACAGGGTATTTATGGAACAAATCCGATTTTCTACCAACTTAGCAACTGCCTGCCTGCCCCCCCCCAATTCAGCCCAAACCTTATTGTTGCCAAATCCTTGGTATTGTCCCCAATTGGTGCCATTGAGCCCTCTAGTGATTCTTATGAAGCTCCTGTGGCACGTTAACTGAGCCTCTCCCGCCATATCTCTCTGTATTCGCTCTCAATTGATCTTCTTTGCTATCAGTCTATAGTAGCGTTGCTATCTCTCTATTTTTGCTGCCCACATCCAACACGCAATTTCGCACCCGATCGTTTCTCCATACTACCCTCGCTAATTAGTTCTCGGGGCTCCCTAATAATTTTTTGCGGATTTTTTTTTAGGGGATCCACACACCAATTCCTCCGACAAAATTAAGGAAGGACAGGAAAAAAAAAAAAAAATACAAAAAAAAAAACTCACCTTTAATCAACACACAATCCCAGAGCTGGTTATATAAACTCAATTTCCAAGAGTAAGAGGACATATAGAACCCCGCTATTACGTATAGACAGTAGAATTCATTGCACTCGAGTGTTTTTACTGATCATTTTTCCATCCATTTAGAATTTGCAGCGAGAATAGGTTTCACCCCCTCCTCTCTCCCCACTCAACTCCCAGTATCCAAATTATCCCACCAGACAAGGTTGTGATTTGAAGGGCGTCGATAAGCAAGCAATTGTCTCTCTGTTTCAAACCGGCATCGATCCCCATCAGTAGCATATCTGGCCCCAGAGCTATTGATCACTTTATTCCTGGTTCTTTGACGACTACCGCAATTGCAGTCTCCTTCACCCCCCTCCTCCTGTCTTTCATAAAAAAATCAAAGCAAGATGGACGAAACATGGAAGTTTTCCCAATGCTTCGGTGATAAAGGCGACATCGAAAACATCACTGAGGCCGATATCATATCCACCGTCGAGTTCGACCACCAGGGTGACTTCTTGGCCACCGGTGATAAAGGTGGTAGAGTGGTTCTCTTTGAAAGAAACCAGTCGAAGAAGCAAACCCTGTGTGAATACAAGTTCTTCACCGAGTTCCAGAGTCATGACGCCGAGTTTGATTACTTGAAGTCCTTGGAAATCGAAGAGAAAATCAATAAGATCAAGTGGTTGAAGTCCTTCAACAACTCCTTGTATTTGTTGTCGACCAACGATAAGACGATCAAGTTGTGGAAGATTATGGAGAAGCAGATCAAGTTGGTTTCCGAGAACAACTTGTCTTCCATAAACGGCTTGTCCACCGCGGAAACCTCCACCAGCACTACTCCCTTGAACTTGAAGAACCTTAGACTCCCCAAGTTGACCTTGCACGATAAGTTGATTCTGGCCCAGCCAAAGAAGATTTACTCCAATGCGCACGCCTACCATATCAACTCGATTTCCATCAATTCCGATCAAGAGACGTACCTTTCATCTGACGACTTGAGAATCAACTTGTGGAATTTAGGCATAAGCGACCAGTCGTTCAACATTGTGGACATCAAGCCAAACAATATGGAAGAGTTGACTGAGGTTATAACCAGCGCCGAATTCCACCCCCAACATTGTAATTTATTCATGTACTCATCATCCAAGGGAACTATCAAGTTGAGTGATATGAGATCCAACTCGTTATGTGACAGCCACTCCAAGGTTTTCGAGGAGTACTTGGATCCCTCTTCGCACAATTTCTTCACCGAGATCACATCTTCTATAAGTGATGTCAAGTTCAGTCACGACGGAAGATACATCGTGTCCAGAGACTACATGACTGTGAAGATATGGGATTTGGCCATGGAGCTGAAGCCCATAAAGACAATAAATGTCCACGAACATCTCAGGGACAGATTGTGCGACACTTATGAAAACGACGCCATCTTCGACAAGTTCGAGGTTCAGTTTAGCGGAGACAACAAGCTGATCATGACTGGTAGTTACAACAACAACTTCATGATTTACCCCAACGCAGTTTCCGGGCATTCACCATCTACATCCTCCGCCGTGGGGGGTAATCCTGTCAAGTTGAAGACGTCAAGAAGAAAGAAGAACAAGAACAAGAGCATTAAGAATAACAAGTACGTGGATGATGATGACGACGATGACAACTATAACGACGAAGACGAAGACGAGGAAGACGAGGAAGACGAAGATGATGTAAGTGCCTCGCCAAGAGTGAATAACGACACTTTCCCCCAGTCTCCTTCTTCTCAAATCGACGACGATGGCGAGCAAGAAGAGATTATATTACAGGCAGACAAGTCTGCATTCAAGTCAAGAAAGTCTAACAATAACGGGCCAACCAGACGAAGATTAATGAGCGGTGTTGGTACCAACAATGCCGGAGATTTTGACAACATCGATTTCAAGAAGAGTATATTACACTTATCTTGGCATCCAAGAGAGAACTCTGTTGCCATTGCTGCTACCAATAATCTTTACATCTTCTCCACGTTATGAAATGAATTGAAATGATTGTATAAAATAAATAAACGAAAACTGACCACATGGTCGGGTGTAGAGCGACGTAGAGGTGGGTAGAACCATTGCGTCAGCAATGCGTCAGCAATGGTGTATTGCAGAGTTCCCGAACATGCTTGTCTGAATCCCAGCGGTAATATGTAGCCTGTGAGTCTCCCAATTAGCGTGACTCGGTACGCAGAGTTAAGGCGTGACCATTGAGATTGGACTAATGTGGTCAGTGGCTACTACAATTGATAGCAGCTTGGTGTTGTAGCAGAGGTTAAGGGGATTTCTATTTAATATGCTAGTCGGAGATGCCACTGTATCCCGAGTTTAGCTTGAAAATGCCTGCTGCTCCCACTCAACCGGAAAAGCGTGGGGATAGTTCCTACAACAGATACGCTCCAATTCAAAGCTGCTACAGTATTTGGATACCCTTGGGCTCAATTCGGGCCCTTCTCATCTACACGGGCTGCCAATTCCCTAGAGCTTGTTTCTTTCTTGTTTCAAACATTTATTTATGCAATTCTAAAGACTTGAGGAGTCCTATCACGTATCTCTCCATTTTTCTTAGTTTTCAATGTGTCTGTTGACATCGGTGTTCCAGAATAAGGTCTTGTCACCATCACCCCAGAAGAACTTCTTGCTTCTGATGTTTTGGTAGTCGTATTGAGTTGGCCATTCTTCGTCAGACAATTCTCTGGTGTGTTGTCTGTGGTGAGCGTGGTGGATTTCAATGTTACCAACTGGGATGGCGGTTAAAAGGATGGCTGGAAGAGCAACGAAGTAGGTGATCTTCTTCCACAAGTTGGTGACACCAGCGGAGTGGTGAGCCTTGTTTTCGTATTCCTTGATGAATTCTTGTCCCTTCTTGACGTCTGGCTTGAAGGCAGCGTCGTTGATGAACTTGGAGGTCTTGCCGTGACCGTGGCCGTGGTTGAAACGGGTGAATTGACGTTGAATAGATCTCTTGAACATATCTAAGTGGTTTGTGTATCTAGTTAACCTAAGAGGAGTTGTATCAGAGGGGGTAAG
Source organism: Dujonia boleticola (assembly GCA_029581775.1). Taxonomy (NCBI): domain Eukaryota; kingdom Fungi; phylum Ascomycota; class Pichiomycetes; order Serinales; family Debaryomycetaceae; genus Dujonia; species Dujonia boleticola. Next base: position 958,226 of record JARGRU010000017.1, read on the forward strand.
ATTTTATAGGACTGTTTTGTATGTGTGCAATATGGAGCCATTTTTTTTTTTGTGTATCTAATTTCGCTATTTTTTTTTTCTATGGGTTCTATTGGACAGAATTCACGTGTATACGTCACGTGATAAAAATCGGACAATCTCAAAGTGGGGGGAGGTAATGCTGCGACTTCATTTCGAGCAGTGGGATTTTGCAGTCAAACTGTTGATACCATGCATTTGGCGAGGTGCAACTAGGAGTCAAAAGCCGTTTCGCCTAATCGCTCTTCCAATTCGTACGAAGCGGTGCTGGATAATAATTGGCATTGCTTCTACACTTTGGTATTCGTAGTCCTCAGTTCGTTTTCTACGGCATCACTTGATTGATCGTCTAAATGAATGCATTTTTTATGCTCAATGTCACTATACAAGATGCAACAAACTTGCAATTCTTTCATTATTTACATTATTATTGGTGCAATTGGGTAAATTCGCTGTAGTGGCAGTTTCCCTATGCTTGTTTATATGCGATTTTTTGTATGACTTGCACGCAGCACTGGAAAACTGGGGATTTTGGTTTATACTCTCCTTCAATTCAGTTGCCTTGAGCGCTTTATATTATGATTGATCCCTTGGATCCCTCTTCCTTCTTCTTCTCATTGGGTTGCACTATCTCGGGTTCTGCTATCTCAGGCTCTGCTATCTCAGGCTCTGCTGCAGCAGCTTTGACTTCTTTGAGTAGATTCAAAGTCCTATCAATTTTCGTATTGAACGTGGATTGTCTTTCAACTTGAAGGTAACTCCAATAATCATGGCGAATGGCCGGGCTTGTAATGGTAAACTGACCATCGGACGTGAGAAGAAGGTTTTGAGTCAGCTTTTTATCCTCAATCCTATTCAATTCCACTTTGTGGAACGATGTCAATGCGTTTGTTAAATAATACTCCAGCAAGTACTGAGGGTGTTCGTTCAAAAAGTCAATCCAGTTTTTCTCCGACCATGCCCCGTATGGGTCAAAGTCTCTGATTTGTCTATTTGATTTCCTACCAGCTGGTAGCTTGAGTGGTTGCGGAGCATTCTCCTTATTTCTGACAGCCCAAAGATCGATGTCTCTGTGATCAACAAATAACCCTAACTTCAGCACAAACGTCTTCGTCCTATACCGCTTGTTGACTATACTTCTATCTTTGTATTCAGTTGTCAAGACGTTTTCATAGTCATGCACGATGTATGCACTTAGCCCGTCAATTGAAGTCAAACGAAGGGGAGATATTTCATTCAACCTGGAGAAATGGTTGTTTCTACAATTGTATAGTTTCCCGTGCTTGTTTCTCTCCCAGTTGCTCTCGAAATTATCGGAAAGGCCACCGTCATACCTGGCTGGTGCTTTCGTTTCAGAAACGGCGATCCCGGTGATATCAATGTATAAACCGGTATCCAAATCGATGAACCTGGCGTCAATGTTGTTGTAGCCCTTTCCTCTGTGTCTTTGACTTATAAATGAACCACAGTCAACAAAGTATCTACCAAATCTGAGCCCGCCCAGAGTGTCTCCAACGTCAACAATGATAGACTGGTTGAATAACTGCGACAACTTGTGCAAGTCGCTGATTGGCATTTGCACATCAATATCATTGTCCCAGGGGAATGAAACACCATTCCAATACCAGGAAAGAAGAGAGCCGTGAGCAATCCAGGTTTTCAACTCGTAGGCTTGAGTCAAAGTCAACCATGCTCTCATTAGACCGTAGAGCACCAGCTTGCTCTTTTCTGAGCCGTTCACCAAGCCGTTGAAAAATCTCCAGTCATAGTGAGCTCCAAGTACCCAGTTCTTCTCCACCTTGAGAAGCTTGGCTTCGTAGAAATACTTGTATGCTGACTGGGTTTGGGTGGAGAACTCTAATGTTTGTCTGTACCTTTCGTCCATTGGTGATAAGGTTACGCCCGACTCTACTTGGGCATTTAGTTCCTTCAAGATTTTCTCTGATTGGTCCTCGAATAAGTCCTCCGATAACTTGATTTCGTAGCTCAAGGGTTTGGGGGTTGGTTGGTTGGTATCTTCAATTTTGGCTTTAAAGCTGTTGATCTCGTCCCTCACATCAAGGTACACGGCATCCTGCTTCTTTGTAGGCTTCTCTCCAACTGCTGGCTCGTCCAGCTCCTGCTGCTTCTTCTGGCTAGAAACGTACCTTTCCACCACAGGAGTGTCTATCAATTGCTTTCTGTTTTCCCAATCTTGGTTCACTTGCAACCGGACGCCTCTCTGTCGAGATGATCCCTTGGATGCATCGGGTGGGAACAATAAGACCACGTTCGACGGAGGGTCCATAAACTCCTGTAAGTAAAGCTTGGATTGAAAAACTTTCTTTGATTCTCTGGATCTCCCTCCTTGCCTGAAAACATGGACGTTGGCCGAGTAAGGGGCCCGCTGCTGAATATGCAAGAGCTTTTGCTTGAGCACGGCGTCCGTTTTGGGGTCGTCTATTTTCTTTTGGAGGTTGGCATGGTCGATGCAGTATGCTTTCGGGTCCATCACCTCGATTTCCTTTTTGCCCGGTATCACCCTAAAGTACTGCTCACAAGTTGTCTTGTCCTTGGTGGTGAGGAGATGCTCGTCGATCATGGAGAGATCGACCCAGTCTGCCCAGTGGAAGTAGTCTATCGACAAGGCCAGCTCTTTGTCGTTTTCGTTTTCTTCCAACTGCCTCTTCAAATCATTGACGATCATTCCGAACGTGAACCTGGGGTCGAAGGTTTGGATGTGGGGGTTGTTTTTGAACTCGCTGGGTTCTACGAGATACAGCGGCAATTTGATCTTTGTATCTAGCTGTGCGTTCAAGTCTAGCACGTATCTCTGGAACACATCCTTGTCTTTCAACTTTTCAGTTAGCTGGTTCACGCTTTTCACGAAAGAACTGAGCCGGCCAGTGCCTCCATGTCGGAGCAACTCAAGGCTATCGATTGTGAATCCGTTATTCGCTGCCCCGCAATATAGGGTAACTATCACTATGAGCAATACCGTCAATATCAAGACGGGTAGCCTCTTCATTCGCCTTGGGACGAGCATGATGTGTCGGGTTGGTGAAAACACCTACAAGTTGTTCAGGTGTCCCTTGAATAAGAAAAAAATTTGGGGTACCTGAATCAAATCAAAATTAAAAAAGGGTCGTCTCTCTTTAATTTTTTTTGACACAATTATACGTCAAAGGGAAAAAAAGAAAGGGAAGAAGAAAAAATAAAAAGCAGGAGGGCTTAAATCGTAGTGGTTATCTTCCGATTGGATCCTCTGGAACGAATGGCTAGGTACAGGATGGTACAGCGTTGTATCCGTAGCTATACGTCCAGTGATAATTCGACGTGGTTTTCGGAACGGTAAAGAAAAATACCTAGTTGATACAAATCAAAAATCAACTTCAAACTGTCAAATGGCTGAATCAAAAAAGGTGGAATCTCGGGATTATAATTTTTTTTTTTTTTTTTTTTTTTTTTTTTCCATTTGATTTAGCGCTGTTTGTTTTTTTGGTTTGAAATATTTTCTACTTATCTCTGCATGAGATACTAAAGCCCAGTTGCACTCGGGAATAGAGTATTAAGCCTTAGCGGAAACAACTCTAAATCATTTTACAAGCGATGCAGCAAAAATTAGCTTGCCTCGTGAGAATTCATCAACCTCCCAAGATGCCCCGTAAACCGGCAACTAATCAAAGATAAGCTAATAATAGTGACTATTTTAGATTTATGGTTTGCGAGTGTGATGCTCGAAAAGCTTAAAGCTCGCTTTTCTACTCTCGTGTGCGGTCACTGAAGTTACTTTTCAGGCCATTTGATTGCAGCAGAGAGCCCGCCGTGCCGCTTTTTAGCGAGCCAAAGGACGCTAAATTACTTAAGTGAGAAAAAAAATAAGCACCGAAATTAAAAAAAAAAATTAAATTACAATACGAGAAATCAGAAGGTACCCATATTGCAGCATTCTATGTCCCCCCCTCCCTTCCCATTTTGGCCAGGCCCTCCGAAGAGTGCAAACTGACTACCAAAAATGTCGCTTATGTCGTAAAATTTACAAGAGAGCCAACCTATAAGCATCCCTGCCAATATTTGACTATTCCAGCACTCTTCACGATTATGGTTGGCATTGCTATCAAAAAATAATAGTGACATCCGGTAACTATATAGGGTGGTGCATGGAAATATAATGTCCGCTGTGCCATAATCTCCCAAATTTTGAAATATTTTTTTGAGTCGCCGGGATCCACACTGAAAATACCTGCCAGTCGGTGTAAACAAAGAGAGATCCACCGTTCCTTCTCGACGCGAGGCTCCGCGAGAGATCCCACCACGTTTTCTGCTCCCTAAGCAGAATGTGGCAGGAAATAAAATAGCACCTATTCGGTGATCAAGAGCCTCTGAAAGGAGGCTTTTGGGTAGTGGACTTTCGTGTCGCTACTTGTGAGCGCCCTAAAGTCGAGCACCGAAAAACAATAAAGGCATGAATTGAATTAGGCAGAATTGAGAGTGACACCAAAAAAAAAAAAAAAAAAAATATTAACGAAAAAAAAAATAAAATAAAAAAAATGAGTGATTTGTGATTGAAATCAACAACTTCCTATTTTACAGCAGTCTCGCTGGCTCTAATAGAAAGTGTTGCAGCCATTTTGTAGCGCACAAAGATAAACGCATTTTTTAGGGGAGTTGTGTGTGTGAACATGAGAATTGCCTGTCTTCAAATCAACCCGCTCTTGGGGAAGCTCCAGCAAAACATCTCCAAGGCAAACCACATCATCGAAACGTCATTGTCCAAGCTAGATAAGCCCTTTGATTTCCTCATACTCCCAGAATTGGCCCTCACGGGATACAATTTCCCCAACAAGGTCGCGATCGAGCCGTACTTGGAGCAGCGGTCGAAAGGTCCCTCCTCAAAATGGGCCATGGAGGTGTCGCAGAAACACAAGTGTTTCACATTGGTGGGGTACCCCGAGTGGGACGACCACGAACAGAAAATCTTCAACTCGGCCATACTAACGGGGCCCGATGGCTCCGTCATCCATCACTACAGGAAGAGCTTCCTCTACGAGAGCGACGAGAACTGGGGGTGCTCTGAGAACCCCAGCAAGCAGTTGTTTGAGCCATTCGACTTGGTGTTGAACAAGAGCTACTACTTAGACGGCGCCAGGGCTGAAAGGCTGATCAAAACCAACATTGGTATTTGCATGGACCTCAATCCGTACAAGTTTGAAGCGCCTTTCAACAAGTTTGAGTTTTCGTTGACGTGTTTCGAGAACCAAGCGAAGCTCATCTTGTGCCCGATGGCGTGGTTATCTCCGCTATCTCCCTCTATTGCCGAAGACAAGTCTAACAAAGTGCCCATAGCGCAAGCAGCCGACGTCCAGTATGACATCACAACAAACAGCAGCACAAACACCGACACCACCACCGCTGCAAAAATAGACGAAACCAACGGTGCTGCCGGACAGGAAGCCCGGTTGCCCGAGATGTCCACCGTGAATTACTGGGTGTTGAGATTTTTACCGTTTTTGAGGCACCCGATGGTGGATCTTCCTAGATACTACAAAAACGTCACGTTGGTCTGCTGTAACCGCGCAGGTCAGGAGGGCGATGTATTGTATGGAGGCTCGTCGCTGATTTTCCAGTTCAGAAGCGACGCCGTGCCCTCGCTAGAGACCGGCGTGGCAAACGAGAGCGTAGCGTACTATGGCAGCTTGGGGACTGCCCAGGAGGGGATCATCGTGAGAGACGTAGACTTGGAAGAGTAGCAAAGCAGCGCAGGTGCGCTGCTGCGATTCGCGTTTCGCCGTCTACCACTGCCTTGGGTGTAATGTGATGTAACTAAGCACATTGTGAAAAAAAAAAAACAGGAGTCAAAAAAAAAAAAAAAAATTAAGCCTTAAACATTGTGCTCTTCTCACATGTTCGGGATTCCATAGACCGTAATGTATACACAAAAACATATTATATATATATATACAGAAATCAAAACACAAACCACAAACCACCTGCCAAAGTCTGTTTTCCCTGAGCTCACAAGAACAGTTGCCCTTTCGGAGAAGCTGGAATCTCGGTATTACTTACATTGGCGCTGCAAATATGCGTGTAGATCTGCCTTGTTCCTCCAGAGGTAAACCTTAATTAGGCGAGATAATAGAAGTCATAGCCAAAGAATCATAGTGAAGCTACCAGGCACATGCGGCAAAATTTTCTTGCATGACAAGAAAAAAAAATAAAACCATACCGTTTCATAACGATTGCATATTTCTTTTCACTTTGTGTAGTCGTCAAACGACCATATTTTCCGCACTAGTCCATAGAACTTAGACTATTGGGGTTTGAAATCGACATTAACGCTGCATGCGACTTTATTCCCCCAGAGTTACGAACAAAGTAGCAAGATAAAACACAAAATAAAAAATAATAATAATAATATAAAGCCTAAAACGAATAATTAAACATATAAAAAAAAAAAAAAACCTAAGAAAAAAATTCTAGGTCATCTTGGGGTACGAGTGGTGGGTACCTTGTTGCCTTAAATTGGTTTGTTACTCCTTGTCTGAAACCCAGGCTGCTCACACGTAAGGCTAGCCAGTGAGTGAAAACCCGAATCTGCAGATCATCTCAGCATTAGTCCCACACTGGCTGAACTGGGGAATATTTTCATGGGTATTGCCGATATTTTTTCTCTCCGTCATGTTGGCTACTGGCGAGATAATTGAAAAGGTCTGAAGTTAAGATAACGTCCGGCGCCGCATGGCATGGGGAGAGAGAAACTGCAAGTCGCCTTAACTGCAAGTAAAAAAAAAAAAAAAATAAAAAAAAAAAAGACTGAATTGAAGCCTCTCTGAGTTAAGAGTCTGTGTGATGGCTGTATATATTAGTGAACGTTCTCCGTGGTTGTGATTGTAGGATTTTTCAATGTATTACCGGTCAGTCTTTACATTGGCCTTTTTTTATCTATTTACATATCCAAGTTCCAGCGTAGCTTTTTTAGGAACCATTCCCCGATACCCTGCGTAGACCAACCCACGATAATGAGGACCCAAATCAGACTAAACAGGCTACACCATTTGGTGATCACCTCTATCATAATATTCACATTGATATTGGTGTTGTATTTCAATATCTCGCATGCCACCATACAATCCACACAAAAGTATGTGACGCAAAAGCTAGAGGACATGACCAAAGACATGAAGATCGAGATAGATCTCGACGATTCCGAGGGCATGTTCCAAAAGTTGCTCCCGGGCTTGATTTCCACCAAGCTCGACAAGGACATAGATAACGACTTGTGGGAGATCAACAAGGCCAACGACAACAAGTTGCCGCTTTTGCTAGACATCCCCGACTACTACATGGACAAGAAGATAAACAAGCCTGCAGTCCAGCCGTTTGACCCCAGATTCAGCTTGGGGGTCTACTTGCAGCACATAGTGAACAACATGGACAAGATAGACACCGACGACGAAGCGGTGCTCCCGTTCAACTGGCAAGACTGGGTGGATACGTCGGCCTTGGACAAGTACATACTCTACCACAACGGGATATCGTGTGAGCAATTGTTCAAGGTTCGGTCCACGGAATTGCACCCACTGAACAAGGCCAAAACCATAGCGGATTACTGCACAAACGACCCCAAGTCAGCGTTGGGCTTCAAGATATTCGCCCACCCCGGTCTCCACTACACCGAAAAATATGTGCTTGCTGGTAGAGCATACTTATACGACCAAATGCAGACCCCAACACAGATTGTGTTCTTAACGAATAACGAGAACGAGAAGGGAGAGCAGCTGTTGAAGGTGAAGGTGGAAAGATCTGAAGAGAATATCATAAATAACGGTATTGTTGAGCAGTTGGTCAAGAAGGGCGCCAAGAGCGTGCATGTAGGAAAGTCATTCCTGAAGATGCAGAGCTCGCTATTCAAGGACAGGCCCAGTCAAGGACACACTCTCCCATACAAAGTGGATTTGGCAAAGGAAGAATTCAGGGTTGATTCCAAGGCCACCATAGAACAGATGACCTCAGCGTTAAAGAAGATCCTTGAGGAGCAAAAGGAAAAAGAAGCCAAGGAGAAGGAGAAGGAAGCCAAGGAGAAGGAAGCCAAGGAAAAGGAGGCAAAAGAAAAGGAGGCAAAAGAAAAGGAGGCAAAAGAAAAGGAAGCAAAAGAAAAGGATGCTAAGAAAGAACAACCCAAAAAAGACAAGGATTTTGCAAAAGACAAGGATTCTAAAAACGAAAAGGATACCAAGAAAGAGAAAGATTCGAAAAAGGCAAAGAGAGCTGAGTCTGGACTGGAGCCAGCAAGCAAGAAGGACAAGCCTCCAAGTCCGAAAGAAGTTCACTTCGAGCCGGAGGTTCAATTGGAGTACGAAAAGCTCGAAAACTTCAAGGACGCCTTAGAGTTTTCGGAAGCTAAGAATGACGATCCACCCAAGTACTTCTTCGAGACAAACTTGTTATCGACTCAAAAGGGATACGTGATGGGATTGCACTACGACTGGAGATTTTACAACGGAGTCAGCGAGTCCGAGTCTCTCATCGAGCGTGAAAGTATCAGCCTCCACCAGATGCTCAGGACATGGTTGAAGTTCACCCAAGCGCACAACTTGAAGACTTGGTTGGCTCACGGAACCTTACTCTCGTGGTACTGGAATGGAATGAGTTTCCCATGGGACAGCGATATTGATTTCCAAATGCCTATTGAGGATTTGTACAAATTGGGCCAAGAGTTCAACCAGTCCATCATCGTTGAGAATATCTTGGACGGTAGCGGAGGATACCTCGGAATGGGGAGATATTTGTTGGACGTGGGCTCAACCATTTCCTCCAGATCTCCAACGACCAACAGAAACAATATTGACGCTAGATTTATCGATCTTGACACTGGGTTATTTATAGACATCACCGGGTTATCCACCAGCTCGCTTGATAAGCCAGCCAGATACAATGGGAAAAACAAGGACACTATCTACAACGATAGATTCCCCCACCACGTTAGCCACGAGGATCTTTCACCCTTGATCCTCACCAAAGTTGATAACGTCTACGCATACGTTCCATCAAACTTTGAAGCGATCTTGAACAACGAATACTCTTCAAAGGGTATGCTGGAGGTGGATTTCTCCAAGTACTTCTACTTGCCTAATTTCAGAATGTGGGTGGAAACTGGGGTTGTCCTCGACTACTTGTCCAACTCGAAGGCATACTTGAAGGTCAACGGAATCAAGGAAAAGTTGACCAAGAGAGTTGCTGGCGTGTTTGAGAAAATCCACTTGAAGCACTTGACCGAAAAGCAGCATGTTGAGATATTGAGCAAGAACTCCTTATTGATTCAGTACCTCACCGGGCATGATATTGCCAAGACGCATGAACAAGAACTCAAGCTTATACTCGCAAAGGACTACACCGCATCACAAAAACTCATTCAATTTTCATCAACCACCAACAAACCACTTAGAAAAGACGCATTCCTGTATAAATATTTCAGAAACCATTGGAGATGGGACAGAGCACTCGCATCCACGTTAGAATTGGGTGCAGCTTATGTTAAGGCTGACAAGGACAAGGAAGCCAAACCACAAAAGGTGAGCTATCAAAATTGATAAATAGCATAACATACATAGAGAAAAAATGTATATATTTTTTCACACCACGAATGGACAGGTGCAGTCTGTAGGCAAGTTGGTAGCGAAGAGCTACCCTTGAGTCTGAGTGCCTTGTAGTGGTATGCGTTGGGCTACCAGAGACACAAGGACAGTGAACAAATTGCAGCACCTGGCTGAAACTACACTCGTCCTGCATGTTGGTCTGTTCGAATATGTGCAGGAGGCCCCCTCCTCCTCCTCCCTTAGGGTGGTGGTTGATTTGCTAAGGATAGAGGCTTTTCGAGGCCTCTACGTTTCAGGTATCGACATTCTATTGTTTTTAAGTGCAAAGTTGCTAGTCGGGGCAGGATTGAATTTTGGGGCTGAACCACTCCTGCTGCTAGGACACAAAGAGTGTAGGTAGCAGACCCAGATACCGCCAAACGAAAGTAGGCACCTCATGGAAGCACTAACATTCATTGCACTGAGTTAAACTGTTCTCATACACAAGATAATTGCTCTCTAATGTAGCATTGACCCTCCTCTGGCTCCTCTGGAGGTATATTTCTCTGCAGTGGTCTACAGTGTTTACTTGTGCACGATTCTCTAAGTGTGTGCGACGCGAGCGAGCAGAGCCACCACATTTTAGGTGCCGCAAACACCCCCTGGTGCGTTTCCCATAGATGGTAATGCTATGATCTCACACATTCTGGTAGCCGGTCAGTCAGTCAGAGCTGTTTGCAACCCATTTTTTGTCCATGCAATTTCGTCACACGACAGTTTATCCGGCTCGGAAGTGCATACTGCTCGTCCCTCCTATATGTGGATAGACATTCCTCTCTCGGAACGGAAATAAGGTTGCTGTCAACGGAAAATGACACCGAAATATGTCACCACATACCTTCTCTAGCCGTTATCCAAGCCTGTCAGCAACCTTAATTCCAAAGTTGCGCGTGCAGAGGGGGGAGGGGCTCCGCTCATGGCGCTCTAGTTACTGGTCTCTACTAACCAGACTGTTTTCATGTACAAATTGAGTAATTTTTGGCTCGGTAGAGATAAGAGGTCTTTGCTACTTCATCCACGGTAGCTCACTGCCTTCTGATAATTTCAGCCTGGCAAAATAATCTTGGGCGCCCGATTGGGATACTTGGTTTTGAGCTCGGGGCTAGTCTGTGTTCAATTTAACTAATTGGGAAAAAAATCGTTTTATCGGTAAGTGTAGGGAGATAGCGTAGAGAAGCGGGACGGAGCGTCATAATGATCCTGTAACGCAGTCAAGGAACTGTACGGCAGTCCCAAACGCAATCCACTCCCGCTCATGATTTCAGGTTCTGAGTGGATATTTGTTGTTTTGTGTGTAGACACTTCAACCACCAGAAACACACACACACTAGTACGCACGAAAATCTTTCCTTTTATTCGATCCCTAACACACTCCATAGTTTATTTTTTTTTCAGCATAGCCTAAAAAGCAAACTTTGTATTAACTTTGTAGTGACGATGAGTCTTTTCTTTTGCCTTTGCTATTTGCTACGATTACTCTTTCTTTTTTTTCGCTCTACATACCGGCCGGTCCTTGCCACTTTGCAGTGATTCACAGAATTTTTCAAGGTCATCGCAATAACGGCAACCTTAAAAATTGCCTTATCTTCCTTAAAAAATATAGGCGCTAACAAAACTTTTTTTTTTTTTTTTCTTTCTTTTTTTTTTTTTTTTTTAATCTTGCTGCATTTTAGCTTTCTAAAGTTCCCTAATCGTTCTATTGTCAGCCTGACTCTTCCCTCCCTATCGCTCGTCAATTTGTATAAAAGGAATAGGATTCCGAGTTTTTTTCTACATATCTGCCTTTTATAAAGCCTTCTTGCTTTCTTTTGTATTTTCGTTCACATTCGTTTACATCAAAGTAACATTAACACTATTCACAATGCAATTTTCCAAGATCATCGTTTCCTTAGCTGTCGCATCCGCTGCTTCTGCTGCTAACGTTTCTAACGTCACTAACGCTAGTAACGTTTCCACTGCCACTGCCAACGCCGCCTTCTCTGCTCAAGCCAGTATTGTCGGTGTTGCAGCTGCTGCTGCCGCTGGTGTCGCTTTATTATTCTAAGACGGCAAAACCACCCTTTTAATCCCCCCCCCCCCTTTCCAAACATGATTAAGCAAGTTTCCAAAAAAAATTACATATTCCTGTCTTCTTTTTTGCTTAATTAATATATATATCATTACAATATCATGAGACCCAAACCCATAAATGATTCATATCGTTTTTATTTTTGTTCGTTGTTTCGTCATATCTTCGTTTCAACCTAGTTGCACAGCACCCGCCGTTTGCGTTTTGCAGTAGTGGGGAGTTATTCGAGCACTAGTGTACTATCTTAGCTTTATTTTAATTATTTAATTCATACTATAACTGTTTATTCCGACATGGCTTAAAAATATTGCATACTGTAGAGTTTTTTTTTTTTTTTTGATTACGCTGCTGCCTTGTGTGGTGTATTGGTGTGGCGGCGGAAAGATAAGAGAAGAAAATAATTTATGCAACAACCCAAAAAATAATGTGCAAAGACAATGCAGCAGAGACATTCCCTACATTTTGCTAATCAATAGCAATTGAAGGCCCTTTCTGAACCACATGGTGTGAGGTCATCGTAGGGGCCATTCGAGCACCCCCCCCTTGGTTTGAGTGATTTTGTATGTTCATTTTGTTTGCTCTGTGGATCATGCTTCTGTTTTTCTGTCGTCTGATGATGAATCAAGGTATCGCCGGAGCTACCGAAGTTCGCTTTCCTTCTTTTTTTTTTTTTTTTTTTTTTTTTCTTTTTTTTTTTTTCTCGCCCTGCTATTGTCACGTTTCGTTAGACAGTTAACGGAATTTATGGGCAAGGATTCGTCAGTTTTTGTCAGCATAGCGACACCTTCGGCTAAACTAGGTGGTAGTATCCGCAGTTTATCCACTTCCGAGTGTACCCAGTGTTCTTCTGTCGCCCTTCTACTTATCCGGAGCAAGGTTTCAGGCACTCCGAGATCGTTCATCTGACGCTCATGCTCCGAAACTTTCTCTCGAGGCCATTTTTTTCGCTCCACTACGTCGTTGTCACTGGTTGCCAGGAGTCTGCGCAAAAAAAAATTGCTGTTGCAGGCATGCATTGAGCTCCCTCGTAACAAAGTTTGCTTGCAGTCAAGATCTACACACACGCACACACCCACAGTTGCAAGAGACAATAGCAAAACGGATCAATTTACAAATGTTGCCGAAACTGGACTCCACCACAATCGTGTATTCCTCTTTTATTTTTTTTCGTTTTCGTTTATTTGGCATTCCTACAAACTCTTTCTAGCTAATTCCACAACGGCTTCCTTGGTCTCGGCACCTCCAATAAATCCAGCAGCATGTACGAAAATACATCCTGGGATGCCAGTCAAGTCGCTCAATTCTTGGTCTCTAACACCTCTCCATGGCTCTAACAAACCCTTTCTGAACTCAAACGACGTGGAAGTGAGGGAAACGGTCGACACTCTCCACTTGGAGGAGGAGTCTTGAAACAAGACGAACTCGATTTCGCCTTCCTTTCCACTATCCTTCTCGATGGAGTATAAGTGTTCCTTCCATGGGCAGAACTTGTGCAAGACCAAGATCTTACCGGACTTGTCTACGTCGAATCTAGCGTCGAACGATTCTTGCACGATAGATTTGGCCTTGAGCCAGGATCCGTATCCCTTCAACAAGTTGACGAAAACCTGGCCCATCAAGTTGGAGCTCGTGGCAAAGGCTGCGTCGTAGGTTGCGTCGGTTGCGTCTTCAGTCCAGGAAGGATTCAACTTGGACACAATGGAGGGGAGGGTTATGTTCTTGTCGTTGAACTTCTTGGAGGCTTCAACCTCCTTGGTGTAGTTGTCGATACCGTTGTCGTTGGCATCCAAGGCTTCGATGAATTCCTTGTAGATCTTGACGTAAAGTAACTCGACGTCGGCGTGTTCAATGGGCAAGTTCAAGTGGTTGGCGATAATCTCCTTACCGAAATGCTTGTAGATAAGACCAGCTGAGGACAACTTGGTCTTGAATGAAGATGAAAACACTTCGTTGAACTCTCTTTGGTGGTGGTCGAAGAACTTGACACCGTCGTACTTACCACCGACATCGATAACAATGTCTGATTGTTCCCAGTCTTCTGGCTTTCTCGATCTGATCAATTCGCTGTCAGCGTACTTTGGTAAGAGTTTGATCAAATAGACAGCGAGAGATTCATCTGCGTGGAAAGAACCTGAGTGTGTGCAAACTTTTAAAACCATCTTTGCCTTCTTAGCTATGGACATTCCTTGAATATGTTACCAGCAATACCTCTCAAATGAAAGCTGCTCTGCTCTGTCCGCAAAGTTCGATTTTCATGAGACCAAAACTGAAAAATAATGCCTAGACGCGATGGCCGATTGTATGTAGGACCCCCACTCTGCGAGAGAATATGGGTCACGTGACACGCCTGGGGGCCAGCAGTGGTGTCAAGAGGAACAGTGATTGCACTTACAGTTTTACTCGTCAAGGTTGATGCTTGTATAGCCCCTCTATGTACATGTGCCAAAACTAATCTAACTCTCCATCCAAGAGGTTGAACAACGCTCCCAACACGGTATCTGGATTGGCTCTGATACCGTTGTGGAAGAAATCACTGGTTATGTACTGTCTCAAGTTACCGTTGTTCTTGAACACTTCCTTCTTGACTTTTCTAGTTATGTCAAAGTCAACGTATTGGTCGTACACATAAGTGGCAGCGACGATTGGAACCTTTTCCCACGTGATTTTCTCTAACACCTTCGTGTCGTACAAGGGGGTCCAGTCCTCGTAGTCATGAAGAGCATGGGCCAATGGCTTCAATTTCTTCAACTCCGAGTAGTCTTCAAACATGGACTTGTAAACCATCTCGCCTGTGAAATAGAACGGTTCTGATTCCGAAGCTGCAACCACCTTGTCGTGAACAAAGTTCTCGTTGGTGCTGGCGTACCTCAATCTATCTGCGCTCCAGTTTGACCGGGAGAACTTGTGGTTGTTCCCGTCACAGTAAATTGCTTCCTGGAACAACGCGTAAATGATGTTGGTGTCAAAGGAGTAGCTCAGCTGCACGTCTATCAACGTCAGGTAAGTGGGTTTGCCCGCCACCCTGATATCGTAGTCCAACTTGAGCACGAGCTGGTGAATTGAATCAGTGCCTCCAAAGCCGCCAAAGCTCAAGCCCAAGGTCTGGAATCTCTCGACGGAAAGAGTGCCTCCGTTTGGTAGCTTGGTTTCGTTCTTGCTGAGGTGATTGGCAATTCTGCGAACCCTGCTGACATCTTGCGGGTACTTTCTGTAGTAATGAACGTTTCTCTCCTTTGTTCTCTCGTATGTGGCTTGGTAGACATCGTCGACTGTGTGGTTTACTGGTGGAACACCGCCGGTGATGAGTGCTTCCTTGATGGAGTCTGGGTACCTGGACAAATACGTGAATATGCAAAAGCCTCCGTACGACTGGCCAATGACAGACCATTTTTGAACTGTTTTCTCTTTCAACAAGTCCTTCCTGATCCATTCAGCATCCTCAACGATAGAGTCAGCTCTGTGCTGGAGAATGTAGTCAAGCTGCTTGGCGGTGGCGCTCTTTTCATCTTCGGCGTGGGCAGCGGCCACCTTCTCGAGCCTTTCAGCATCGATTGGAGTGCTGAACCCGGTTCCCCTCTGATCCAAGTAGAAGATCTGGTAGTCCTTGCCCAAAATAAACTTTGCAATACCGTCCTTGTCGCTGGGCGATACACATGGGAACCCAGGGCCCCCCTGGAAGTACACGATAATCTTGGGTTCGGCTGGGAGGAATTCGCTCAACTCTTTGCCTATGGCGTTCTGATAGTCTCCATGGAGCTTCTCGTCGTACTTCTGGGTCAAGGTACCGGCCACAGTGGTCAATTCTCCCTGTGGTTTATCGTGATGGAGTGGGATCTGGTACAACACGCGGATATTGATGATATCTCTGAGTCTTACGACGTCGAATATTTCGCCCATTTTCTCTGTTTGGTTTGGATTGTATTTGAGTTTCAATTGAAGATGGAAAGAGTGGGTATACATCAAACAGAGGGTCAAGCTAGTGGCACCCCGCAGTTTCTATTCAATATTTCTTACTGAGCAGCGACTTTCTCACCGAGAAAACCCTCAATTTACCCTGCGTTTTATATTTTTCTCGCTATCCGTTCAAATGAGCGGCTCACCGATCGCACAGAAGATCCCTTGAAAATTACTGCATGCTGCTGCTGCTGCTACTGGCTGCAAAAAAAAAAAAAAAAAGAAAAAAGAATGTCTCTAGTAAGCAATCCTAGATCTTACACTTGTCTACTTCTACGATATATAGTCGGGTAAATTCGTAATCATCTATTCGTTTTCATTTCACTCCTAACTGGAGTTAATAACTTAAATAATATTATTTTTTTTTTCTTTTTTTTGCTTTTTCGTCATATATTTCCCTTCAAAATTCATCAGCCTACTCGGATAAGGAAACGAAAACACCATCTTGGTGACACATGGTGAGTTGTTCGTTCTTGGCGCATGGGTATGGTCTGTCGTCTCTAGATACTAAGTTAGGGAACATTTGGACCAATCTAACAATAATGTAAGAAGCTTCAGTCAAGGCAAATTGTTGACCCAAGCAGATTCTTGGACCACCGTTGAAAGGCAAGTATGCCCAACCGTATCTACCACCTTCAGACCATCTTTCTGGTCTAAAGATTTCGGCATCTTCACCGTAGTACTTCTTCATTCTGTGAGTGGAGTAAACATCGTAGGCAATACAGGTACCCTTTGGAATAAACACCTTGGACTTGCCGTCAGGACCACCGCCTAATGGCAAGGTGGTGTCCTTGGTGCTGACTCTGTAGTTTAATGGAACAGATGGGTAGAGTCTCAACACTTCGTTGATGGTCCACTTCAAGTATTCACACTTCTTTAACGATTCAAAGGTAATGTTTTCAATTCCGTCACGGCCGAAGTGAGTGTAGATTTCGTCCTTCAACTTGCTCCAGATCTCTGGGTTTCTGGCCAATTCAAAGAAGGTAAAGGATAACAAACCGGCGGTGGTATCTCTACCAGCAATCAAAATGTTTAACAATTGATCTTGCAACACCTTGGGGTTTCTGGTTTCCTTGACTAACTCGTACAAGAAAATGTAACCATTCATAGACTTCTTTTCCAATTCTTCAGCGGGGGTTTCGAGGGCCTTGTTGACATAGTACTTGGCAAATTTGTGGACATTTGTGCAGGAGTTTCTGAATTCTCTAGAGTTGATCAATGGGTAGAAGAACTGACTCCAGGATCTGGTAGCCAAGTAGGATTGAGACAAGTTGAAACTTTCAGCGAAGTTTTCTCTACCGTCGAAATGGTTGGTGTTGTGGATACCGATGGATTCGTCTTGCAAAGTTGCGACAGATTCACCAAACAAAAATTCAGAAGCAGTGTCGAGGGTAAGCTTGAAGAACAAATCCTGCAAGTTGACAGTGCTGCCTTGAGAGTTCTGAATGTGCTTGGCAAGGAACTGGAAGTGGGGTTCCAAGGCCTGCACGTGGGCAACCTGGTCTCTTGAAAACTGTG
Source organism: Dujonia boleticola (assembly GCA_029581775.1). NCBI lineage: Eukaryota > Fungi > Ascomycota > Pichiomycetes > Serinales > Debaryomycetaceae > Dujonia > Dujonia boleticola. The sequence goes on from JARGRU010000017.1 coordinate 975,398, forward strand.
GTCTCAACATGGCTCTGGAGTGCTTCCAGCCTTCGCCGTCCAAGGTGAAGATACCGTCACCCAATAATGGGTAGAAGTGGGAGTGTCTGGTTCCAAGGGCAAAGTCGTTGAATTGGGTAGCCAAGATGGCCTTGATGTTTTCTGGTTCTCTAGTGAAGTAAATCTTGACTCCGGCCAAGGTGATTCTAAAGGTTTCGCCAATCACTTCAAATTGTTCGTGGGTCCAGTCGACAACTTCACCCTTTCTCTTCTTGGTCAAGACGGTACGGAGAAGGCCGATGGAGAAGAAGGCGGTGTTGTAAGGTTTGGTTTCATGGCAGTTGTTCTTTCTCATGAATACCATTATTTGGATTCTACGGTAGGTGTATAAAGCGAGCAACACCAGGATGATTAAACCTGGCCAGCTAAAGACGTAGCTTTTGATAGCGTCGAGGTCGAGCAGCGGGAACATCTTGTGACTATTGATACTTGAAACAGTTGAATGTTATGAGGAGGATCAAGTTCTTTTAGCTAAAATTTATCGAATTTAACTAACAAAAAAAAAAAAGGATCGGAGTTTTTTTTTGTGAAGGTTTCTGTTTCGGTTGCAGTTGCAGTTTTTTTTAAGTTTAATTTTCTTCTTTTTTTTCGCTTCGGAGTAGTCGCTACAGTCGGAGTTCACAGCAGAAAAAATATAAGCTAAGCGGGTCTCAACAGTTGAACGTCTTTGCACGAAAAGATAAAATATATATATATGTTTATATAATGTATATATTCAAAAATGCCAATCAGAGACGGAGTGATAAGCGCCTCTTTATATATGAATGACAAACACCGGGGAACGATTAGAAATAGAACTTAAAAACACGGAGGGAAAAGGCAATAAAACTCCTCCTCCTCCTCCTTCACGGTGCTCCCCACATTATGAAAATGAGTGGAAACAATGCGTTTTGCATTAGCTAAGATTCATTTCCCTCAGGTTATTTTTACACTAGCTACATAAAAAACGCCCACCCAGCGAAAAAAAAGTTCCTGTTTGAGTAGCATGTGATTCTTCTCCACCTCTACGCATATCATTCTTCTCTCTCTCCATGCAGGGTCACAAAGGTTCTGAGTGCTGGGACCAAAACCGGATTGTAGGAAGCGACCCCCATTCCCCTCTCCGAGCAATGAGTCTGATTGCATGGAAAGAACACTAATTACATGGACAGGCGTATATTGCATCGACACATTTTCATTTTGCCTGGAATTGGCGGGCCTCATTTTCACATGCCCCTTCTCCTGTCGCCCACTCTTCCGTTTCGTCTGTTGATTACCTTTTGGCTGTGCTAGAAGCTCATCTCGCGATTGTTTATTGTCTTCTGAAGGACAACTCCGGAGTTCTCCCGCAAATGTTGGGGGCATGTGAAAATTTCACTGGTTTTCTCTCTCCTCCATCGAAATAAACTTAGTGAAACATGCCAAGGGGGGGACCCATCGTGCAGTCTTTGTATTCTTTCGCGAGATCTCGATCTAAAATCTTACATACAATTGCTCTACCATATGACGTCGTAAAAAAATATTTCTGCAGGCGGTGGAAAAGAAACCGGCTAAGATCCAGTGCCACTGATACTCTAAACTTTGGTTTATTTTCTAGTGGTAACCTTCTTCTGCGTTACCCTTTTTGGCTGTCTTGTGATAATGCTGGAGCTGCCTCCTGGTAAGATTGTCATGTGTACATGTTGTCTCTTACAGGCTATTTCTTTTTTTTTTGTGTCTTTCGCTTTTTGCAGACTGCTGCTGGTATGCTGCCCTAGGCTGCTGTCAGCATTTCTGCATTCCGTCGCATCTATTCACTCTCTATAAAGAAAAATTTGTAAAAATTTCACAAGCTCTTGGGGGTTCTATCATTTATTTTCTTGCTAGGCTGGAATATTTTCTCCTCTCTGCCTCATTGTTAAACTCAATTTCGATATCTGAGTCCGAGTCTGAATCTAATGCTAAAGTTAAACCTTTGGTGTTTGTATTGACATTTGCTTGTTTCGGCGAACCATTCTCTAGCTTAAGCTCTGTATCTCTCGCTGTGATCTTGCCTACTGTCCCGCTTAGTGTCCCGCTTAGTGTCCCGCTCGCACCACTCGAAATAAACGGCGACTGCTCTAATCTGGAACCACCGCCTGCTTGTGTATCCTTGTACTGCTTCATGTTCAGCACATTGGCGCTCCACTTCTTCTTCTTGCCTAGCCTGTCCTCCATAGACGATGTAAGTTTCTTACTGGCATTCAGATTACTCAATTCGTAAAGCTCTTGTAGATTCTCGGAGAGTAACTTGCGGCGTTTTGTTGGACTCTTGTAAACTCCTTCGTCATATGCAATCGAATTTGCTGCAGGATTGAATCCAATCTTGCTGATAATTTTAGGATTGAAGGCAATCTTTTCCACGGAAACTGCACTTGCACTGGTTCCTGTTGCAGTTGTGGAGGTTGTTGTTGTGAACTCCAGTTCTGTAGCTCCGTTTTTAGACGTTTTTGTGGCAACTGTGCCCCTGGGCTTCGATAGTCCCAAACTGCGTAACGATGCGGAAGACTTTATGTTGCTTAATTTTTTTTGAAGTGCCTCGTCTGAACGGGAATCTTGCAATTTCCGCCTCTTTTCTGTTAGATTTTCAAGTATTTTAGGATTTGTGTACTCATCTCTGAAGAAGGCCTTGCCTGAGTAGTATAGGTTGGGATCTGGCTGATGTTTGTATTGGGAATAATCTGTCATGATTTCTCCTGCCTGACCCCCGCTGTGGCCACCACTTCCTCCTCCTCCTCCATTTCTAACTCCGCCACCTCTCATATACATGGCCTGCTTAGTCCCATCGCTTTTTGACGGTGACTTCATGGTTATACTTCCGTTAAGTTCCATTCTTTTACTCCCGGTCTTCCTGATCGCTAACTCTTGGTGAAAGTTGCAATAGTCCGTTCTCTTGGTGTTGATTGGAGTCAGACACCTGTGCCCATCTTTTTTGATGGACTTGCAGAACCCAAAGTCTCTGGCGGATCCGATTTCTATAATGGTGTCGCAGGAGTCGTCAAGAACCAAGTTGAACCCCTTTGGTGACTTATCTGCCTGGTTGGATGCCGAGTTACTGTTGAGCGAGACCCTATAGGGCTTTATCACTGGGTTAAGGATGCTAATAACGTCCCCGACCTGTAGTTTCCAGTACTTTGTGTAAGAGTCCTTGAACAATAGTACATCTACCGATATGTTATGGAAGTTCCCCACCGAGATCTTCATATACTTTGACTTGTTCTTATCATTCGTAAACTTGGTTTCACTTTTGAATAGCACCATGCCCACAAGCATCCAGTTGGAATACTGCGGCTCTGTGAACAACGGAGGGTATACCTTGGCAAAGAACTTATCAGTGGTGAGCGCCTTCTTGTCCTTGAACATCCTGTCGATCTCTTCCTTTGGATAATACCGCTTACGCAAATGGATAGAAGAGTAGGGATCTCGGTCCTCGTTGGGCTCTTCAATAATTATGTTGCTTTGGGCAGGGATCGACTCGAACGAAAACTCTCTTTCAAGAGGATTGAATGACCCAGATCCAGAAGACGAGTTGGAAGCAGCTTTCTTCGAAGTTGCTTGCAACCCCAATGCAAACGAATTACCAGTCGCAGGGCGTGAACGGGAGCTCAGACCCAGAAACACGCCACTCTGGTGGAATCTTGCCAGCTTTTGTGATCCTTGCTGCTTCTGCAGCATACCGGATCCCATCTCCAGCCTATCGTCCCTCAATGCAATATTGGGGTGCTCCATGTCGAGCTCAATCACCTTGTCCCGATTTCGTATCACCCCTAGTTTATTCCCCACTGCACCTGGTCTGGTTGGCTCTTCTCCTAGCAGCCCGCTAGCCGGACGCTCAGGCGACGGAGATCGACTCCGCAGCACCTCTAGGGCTCGTATCGCCTCCTGAGACGTCCCCTTGTTTCGTCTTTCCTTCTCCGCCCTTTTCTTTTCTAGCAACTTGATGCGTTTAGCCTCATATTCTTTCTGCAAGTCGAGCAATTCGTCTTCTGAGCTTTCGGTGAGTATCGTCTCATCCTCCTTGTTATCTCGCGGATCAATGTACCCCATCTCTGTGTACAGTAGGCAGATCAAAGAGCAAAATCAAACAGGGAGGGGTGTAATTTTTGCACTTATCTTTGAAGATATCTTGTACGCTCCGCAGCCATAGTGAAGCGCGTACCAAAGGTTCTTTTTTTTTTTTTTTTTTTTTTTGGCTGCTACTGTTTATTGTGAGGGACTGCACACACGCACTCAAATCAGAAACACAAGTACGTTTTCAACTTTTCATGTAAACTTGGCTGAAAAGGACACCCGTCTACCAGATTCATACACCACATAGATCCTTTATAGAACATCCACCGAAAAAAAACCTACCAATTACGGTCATGGCTCGTGGGAGAAGTAAGTCAGTTGTGCAAAAAATTGCCCTGGATGCTGCAACCCAGGACGGGAAGTTGGAGAACTTGGTCCAGGAGAATGAGAAGGCCAATACAAAGCCATGGAAGGTTGAGGGCAGATCTCAGAGTACCGACCGCTACAGAGGCGCTACCAGAACCAGAGTGGGGACCTCGGACGTGATATTTGATGCATATCCGCTCACTTCGAGCGAACTTTCCAAACTCTCTGCAGCACACGTGAACTCGTATAACCACGAGATAATAATCCCCACTGAGTCCATTCAGTCTATCCAGTCGTTGACGGACGACTCGATACTCTCCTTCCAGTCAAAGTGCCAAACCAACCTTTCATCGGTATCCTCGTTAATCTTGCAGACCAACGACGTCATTGACCAGTTGGATAGCTTGACGTTCAAGTATGACTATGTGACGAGAGAGACTTCAGACTTTGCCTCAAAATCGCAAACTTTGATAACCAAAAAGCAACAGCTCGAGGAAATCTCGAGCGACTTGAGCTCCAACTTGGAAATCTTCGAGTCTTTGGACTCCATAACCAAAATCTTGACCAACACACCGGGCATAAACGTTGTGAAGAAGCAATCCTTCCATCAAACATTATTCAAGTTGGACAACTGCTTGTATTTTATGTCGCAGCACGAAAACTACAAGGAAGCGCCTACATATAACGTCAGATTCAGGCAGTGTATGACTAGGGCGTTGACATTGATTCGAAATTACTTAATCGAAGACTTGAAAGAGTTGCAGAAAGAAGTTTCTGGTAGACTTGTCAAGTCGTTGCAAAACAAGGGTCCAAGCAAGGATGCTAATTCAACGTCTGCCGGCTCTTCGTTTTCGTTCGAATTGTTCTTGTATACGCTTTTCAATGAGCACATTAAGTCTGAAGAGCCAGACGCATCGCATCAGTTCCAAGACTACTATAACTTCCCCAACCTTAGTTTTGAGATATTCAAGAGAATCGACGACCACCAGGAGTACATCGGGCTCTACAATGACGTTTTGAACCAGTACTTCAAAATCAGATCGGGTTTCTTGAACGATTACATTTGGAATCAAATAGACACCTCATTGGAAGAGAGAGACTCCAAGAACTACACTTTGGTTCAGTTCACTCAGAACAACCTATCCTTCTTCAAAAAGATGTTATACAGGGAGCTTGAAATGTTTCAAAAGTACTTCTCGCATCTGCAGCTATCCCCCACACAATTACAGGTGCAATCCCAATCTTTGGCCAACTTCGCACCATCATCGGCCTCGGCATCTATCTACTCCGAACTCATAGAGTGGTTTAAGTCACTCTTAGAGCCTCTTTACGACACGTTGAGAAATAAAATCATCCGTGAAGTAAACATCAGCACTCTCTGCGAGGTGACCACTTTGCTCCAGAAATACTACGAGTTTGAAGAAGAGGCTGGAGATGTGCAAAATGGCATAATAAACTTTGGTGACTTGTTCGAGCCGATCCTCCAGGATGTCCAAGCGAGACTCATTTTCAGAATTCAGCTTTACACTGACGAGAAGTTGTTGAAATACAAGGCAAAACCCGAAGACTTGAACGTTGGGAACAGAAGAAGGGGCGACAGTGTGCTTGGAGTCACGTCGACATCGCCGCTGGATTCGGTGTCTCCGTCATCTTTGCACTATGAAATCAATGAAAACCTCTTCCCCGGGTGGTTCTTGCCGATTGGGAAGGCATTCACAATTTTATCCAATATTTACCAACTTATCAACTCGATCGTATTTGATGACTTGGCGCACTACATTGTACATAGCTGTATCATCATTTTGAAGGATAGTGCTTACAAGTTGGCCTTACTACACTTGGGAGAAATTGATGCAAAACTTTATTTGTTGAAGAATTTAATCTTGTTGCAGCAGCAACTCAATCACTTCGATATACAGTACATTCGGACTGAAACAAGCTTGGATTTCACCAGTGGGATAGCAGACATATTGGGAGGAGCAAGAAACGGTGACGCATCTGGAGGTGTCTTTGAGATTATCAAACGAAGCGTCCCTAAAGTTGTAAATAATATGATGGATGCCAAATACGAAATCGAAAGCGAGCTTGCAAATACCCTTACTGACTTCATTAAGGTGAGTGTCGATAAGATCTGCGAGCCCTTGGAAAGCAAGAACGCTGACATCTTGAAGGCTTCCTTGGATTACAGGGACAAGATAAGTAAGGAATTACCTAAAATAAACCATGACATGCAGACATACTTGAACGATATTGACGGAGGCAGCATAATAAACCATTTAATGGACACTATTTTCAATCAATTGATACTCAGGTATGAGCAGTTCTATGTCCAAGTGGATAAGACTGGTAATGACAAGACTGCTATCAGTGATCTCATGGAAGTTGACACTTTATATGGGTTCTTGAGTGAGGTGGTGAATGAGATAAACGAGCCAAAGAAGACAGACGTCAAAGAAGACGTTTCGCCCATAGAAGCATAAGAGTCTGTCCCCCTTAGGTTACTCCTGTGCGTCTTGGTCTCTCCCTCTCTCTTTTATTTGCATAGTAATTTTCTTTTTTTTTTCTTTTGAATTGGAGCAGGATGGATGAAGCTTCATACACTTACTGTTCATCGAACGGGTCGTAGATATTTTTAGACAATAAACGATTCAATTCATTTTTCACCGCCTGTACCTTATTCTGATCGATGACAAGATGTGTTTCGTCTAACTCTTCTATGACGATATCGTGATGCGCAGAGTCGATTTTTAAGATGAGAGCCTTGATAGAAGGATCGCACCGTACTAGTATTCCTCTGATCGCTCTTGGCATAGTATGAGTGTGAGTATATACGAATTGGAGTGGTTGAAAAGTAAAACTATCAATCCTTTGTAGCATCATGTGAGCTTAGCATCTGTTGGAAGACGAGTTGAAGTGGCATGTGCAGGTCTAAATGGTGTATGCAGAAAACATCAATACGGACTGTTGCTTAACTTTATTTGCGGATGACACTATTCTAAACTCCATGAGATAGCTTCCCATTGGCATTGAGGCATATAGAAGAACATCGGACTTCCGAAATGGATAAAGACGACGTATCTGTGAAGGCTGCTGTGGAAAATGGAGGTGATGTGAATAGCTCAGCCAGCACAATTGAAGAGAACGGTGGTGGAGATAACAAAACACTTGAAGGGCAAAATACAGACGATAGCGAAGTCATATCAGAAGAAAATCAAGGGAAAGCAGAGGCACTCCAAGATGATCCCAAGGAAGGTAATGCTAGAGTAGAAGAGGAGCAGGACGGAAACAACCTTGAGAGGAACGGTGTGGAAACCTTCAAGGCTGAAGAAGAGAAGGATGATACCGAGGAAGTGGAACCTGCAGAGGGAGACGAGGAGGAGGAGGAGGAGGAGGAGGAGGATGAAGAAGATGAGGATGAAGATGAAGATGACGAACCACCAAAGTTCAAGTACTCTCGTCTCACAAATCTTCCGGTCACTTTCTTCTCTCGAGATCCAATCTCAACGTGTACCTTCCACGAGTCCATATTCATATTTGCTACTCACTCTGGTATTTTGCATATAACGCATTCTGACATTAAGGTGATAAGGACCTTCAAAGCACATAGAGCTTCCATTTTGTCTGTGTATACTGATGGAGTATTCTTCGGCAGCGCATCAATGGATGGGACTGTGGTGATAGGGTCTATATTGGATGAAAAGGATATCATTGCATACGACTTCAAGAGACCAATCCACGCGGTGGTTTTGGATAAAAACTACAAACATGCCAGAAGCTTTGTCACCGGGGGGATGAGTGGGAAGGTTATCAGATCTTCCAAAAACTGGTTGGGCCAAAGAGTTGACACTGTCATTGATGAAGGCTCCAAAGTTGGGGGTCCAATTGTGGGCATCTTCCAGTTACAGGACTTGCTACTTTGGATGAATGAAGATGGCATCAGTGTTTATCACACGACTACGAAGCAAAAGATCCTGACTATAGAAAGACCACCAAACTCTCCTCGAGGTGACATGTACTGGCCCCGTGTACACTTCCCAGAGATTGATAGAATCGTAATTGCATGGGCAGATCACATATGGTTGCTCAGGGTAACTGGCGGAAACGGTGCAGGTACATCGTCTTCGAATGCAGGTGCCAGCATCGCTGGTAGTGGGTTTGGAAATGGTGGAGGCGGCCTGAACTCTAGTAAGATATTCATACCTTCCTCAGCAACAATCTCGTTCAGATCCGGTTATCTGAAGGCAATTGAAATAGAGCATGTTTTGAAGGTTGACGACTGTTTGATTGCGGGCATTTCAACCTTCAAGGATGACTTGTGCATAATCTTGACTTTCCAGCCACCAACGAGAACGGAAGACTCCCCCAGACCAATTTTCCATAACCCAGAACTAAAACTCATAAACACCATAAATGGGGAGATTGTGTTTGAAGAGGAGATTGGATTAAAAGATGTAACCAATCTCGGATTGAACGATTATCATCTAGGAACGCATATTGGCGAAAATTCACTGCCAAAGTTTTACCTCATCAGTGCAAAAGATGCCGTGATAGCTCAAGAAGTATCCTTGAAAGATCAACTTGAGTGGTTTATCGAAAATGAAAAGTTCTACGAAGCATGGAAGATAAGTGAGCATTTGGTAGACCCAATCAAGCGATTGAATTTGGGGGTATCTTATGCAGACAGCTTGATAAAGGAAAACAGGTGGGAAGAAATAGGAAATTTCTTGTCCAAGTTACTCTTTCTTGATAGCGACAAGCTACCTGAAGGAGATACACGGAGTACACTCCAAAACAAATCGATAAAGGATGAAAATAGCACAGGAAGTGGTGGCGATGAATACATTAAAGAAATTGTCGGCCAGTGGGACAATTGGGCCAACATATTTATAGAGTCTGGACAGTATGATGACTTGGTACGCATTATCCCGACGTCACCAAAGTTGGGCTTGTCAACCACCATATACACATCCATTTTAGAGCACTACTTGTACGCGGATGACCTCACTACTTTCTATGTGCATCTCGATGCATGGGATCCAGAACTTTACTCAATAAAAAAGATCGAAAATATCATGGAAGAGAAGTTGGAAGCGGACCACCTGAACGATCGTTTGAGAAGGTATCTTTCCCAATTGTACGTCAAATCTCACCAGCCAATAAATTCAGTGGAGCATTTGGTATACTTGAAGGATAATAACATACTAGAATTCCTCTCAACGTATCATATTTTAACAAATTTTGTTGATGAGATCCCAAGTTTCATCGAACTTCGATTCAACAAAGAAGCGGGTGAAATACACAAGTTGCCTATCAGTGATTTGCAAGTACAGTTGAATGATATAGTGGAATTGCTAGTGCAGAATAGACATGAACTACCACCAAAGCGGATTGTCGACTTGATGTTTGCTCATCATTTAGATTTCATAAACTACTTCTATATTGAGAAGTTGAGTGAGATTGATGAATACTTGACTAGGTCGTTCAGCAATGAAAGAATCTTGTTGTATAGTCAATATGATAGAAGCAAATTACTCGGGTTCCTCACGAAGGGATCTGGAGGTGGTAACGGAGGAGGTGAAAATTCAAATAACTATGATATAGACAAGGCCATAGAGCTTTGCGAAAGGAATGAGTTCACCGAGGAATTGGTCTACTTGCTCGGAAAAATAGGCGAAAATAGAAAGGCATTAATGTTGATCATAGATAAACTAAATGATCCCGAAAAGGCAATCAAATTTGCCAAACATCAGAACGATGAAGAAGCATGGACCATCCTCTTGGATTACTCGATGAATAAACCAGCTTTCATTAAAGCACTCATAGAATTGGCAGATGACCAGTCTAGTTCGTTTTATGATCCTATATCGATCATCAGGAGGATTCCCAAGAATGTTCAAGTGGATGGGTTGAAATCCTCAGTTACCAAGATTTCATTCAACAACGACTTGAACTTGGTGCTCAATCAGTTGATTCTTAAGATTATATACAAAGAATCAGAAGATATATCGAAAAACTTCCGAGCTGACAAATTGCTTGGAGTGGAAATTGACATTGATGACGATGAGAAATTTGGTGAAAGAATCAACTGGAACAGTAACATTGAAGGTTTATTGCAGCAATTTGAAACTATTGTTCTTTACGAGGAAGTGGGAAGTAGTAACAACTTCGGAAACAAGAGAAAGAAGATGAAATTGGCTACGCTCAAAGATTTTTTCAGTGAGAGGCCAGAAATCAAGGTCCCAATTGTCATAAAGTACAGTTCCTTAGCCGACAAGATAGAGCATCTAGAGAAGATCTTGGATCTTTGAGAGTCGCTGAAGATAATCATAATAAACATAATAGAAAGACTTCATGTGTAGAAAATGCCTTTCAGCTGTTCAGGTATATTGTGGATGACGAATACATTCGTATTTGCCATAGCGTTTTCTGCCAGAGTATATACATTATCAATTCATTCTACACTAGTATGTAACATGCACCAAATTGTATTAGGTCCCTAAATATGTAAGTTTTCATAATAATATAATGGCGATCCCTTGCTTTTTGAAATGCTTGACGGGATAAGGGTTTCTTATGTAAAGAATGTCAGTATTATAGTAGTGTTCTACTTGACAAGCTTCATGATACCTCAAGATTTGTTCGTTGAAACAAGTTTGTCGTTGGACGCAAACAACTGGCTTATGAAGTGCTTGACATCCTTCTTCAGGTCAGTTGAAGAGAAAATTACGTTCAAACGTCGATCAAACAAAATTTTCAGCACATATAGGACTGTATCAAGTCTTGACTTGAAAATCTAACAGGTAATACCAAAGTATGTAACTTACTGACCGTAATCAATGTTTTGAGATATTTTCCCACTTGATTTCAGCCTCTACGCGAACGGATTCAACCTGGAAAATGCACTGCTGGTGGCTCTTGAGAACAAATCGGTAGCAATTCCGTTTGCCTTTCCGAATTTGTCACACTTTGTGAACGCCATTGCATTCGTGATAGATAATGAAGTGGCGATGATTATCAACAATAAATACAAAAACTGGAACTTCAATACTGCAAGCACTCCTAATGCCGCCCATAAGGCAGGCTGCAAGTATAATAATAACCAGAAGACTCTGGAGTCAATTGGGTTGATGTATCTGTCTGGATTAGCAGACTCGAATACCCATACATTCTCTATCTCACCGGACGCAGAGCCTTCCACCAAGTTGGTTTCATTCCACCACCTCAACCCCACAAGTAGTCTACCGGAAATATTCTTAAGGTTCCAAAAATCTGCTGAAACCAATAAAATTATGGATATGAAGTGCAAAATGAACTTACTGTCTGCAGTGAATATCCCTATGAAAAGGGTTCCAAAGATATACATGAAAATTGGAGAAAGCCTGAAGAATATGTAGAAGAATAATGCGGAAGGGTGCGAAGACTCTTGAAGCTTTCTGTACCACGACCAGTCCTCTGGGTTTGCTGAAGGAATTGATGATGTTTGAGTTGACTGCTGATTCGCTTGTGGCGTTTGAGTTTGTGCCTGGGGTGTCGTTGTTGTTGGGTGCTCCGTGTATGGAGGCACATCCGATTCAATTGGAGTGTACGAGGACATTTCTTGAGCGACTGGACCGTATCAATCTATAGGAAGAAGTCCGCAGTATATCTACTTTCAGTGTTTAGCTTATCACCAGAGGGCGCAGGACATGCGACTATTGGTTACGTTACCATATGTATCAATCAATCCACAAAAAAGTGCTACATGCACTACCACTCCAGCGATAATCAAAGTGCAATAGTGTGTAAAAATTTGTATGGCTGAAAAAAAGTTGCATGATCTACTTCTGGGCCCCACTCTAACACACACCACACCAAAAGCAGACAGAAAGGATGTTCAGGTTTATTAATAGGATAAATCGTACTCAGTTGGAGACGTTCAAGGTATGTTGAATATACTCTGTGTGGGGGGGCGAATGCGCAGTCAGGGAAACTCAGCTATGTAGCTCACTAACTGGTTATACTAACATTCATCTCTACTAGTTTGCATTCTACTTGATCACTCCCATTTGTGTCATGTACTATGTTGGTTTAGACACCGACAAAAAGTTCAACATGCCCGGGTTCTGGCCAGATCCAGCCACGCTTAACCAAATTCCAAAGGAGCCTCACGAGATCCAAGCGGAAGTCGCAAGAATCAGAAGAGTCAGAGCAGAAAAGAGAGCAAGACTCGAACAAAAGGCCAAGGAGTTGGGTATCACCGAGGAAGACGCAGAGTAGGCGAGTTTTCTTCATTGCCAGACACGAAAAGAGAAGCAGCAGGGTTGTATAAAGAGGAAACATTCAGGGAGCCGAATGGGTGAGCTTTAAAGTGGCACCTAATGCGGTCGACATCTCGTCAATACAGTACGAAGCTGATTGAAAACTAATTGCATGTACATAGGACTAAAATGAAACTGATAACAATAATAAACAGTGTTTATGATCATTTCGAGATGGGGCCATATACTGTGTAGATCTAATGGTACTTTTATTTAGCAGCTGCCACCAGTAGGTGAGAAAGTGCTATTCATTATATGCATTGAAATACTTGCCTAACGTATTCTACTTTTGATTATTTCCTATCACAGGAATTGGTGCGGCCTCTCGCTGCTGCGAGATTTCACGTCGTTCAAACTGTTCCGAAGCTCGGCGAGTGTCGTGCTTGAGAGCTTGAGGCCAGTGCCAGAGTTGGAAGCATCAAGCAACTTCGTGAGCGAGTTTATCAACTCTTCGTCCTTCCCGCCCAATGCATTCGTCGCGGGCGCTACATTGCTAGTAGATGGAGACATGATTGATCCACCAGTTCCTCTGCTTCCAGAACCTATGTCTCCTCCTGGTCCAGCCCTTCCTCTGGTGCTAGGCACTGTTGTGGGCGTGTTCCCAAACAAAGGAGCAACACCACTAGCGTCTTCGTTCATAGTTGACCGATAACTGTACGCAGTGTCATTCAAAAAGCTCGGGTTCTGGGTAACCGGAGCTGTAGAGTTTAGTCCGTAGGGCTGCTGAACTTTTCTCCGTTTGTCTGCGTACCAGTTATTGTAGTTTGGAGGATTGGTGAGTGCCCTATCGTTTGCCAGGATGGTAATATTATCATTGTAGTTGATTCCATTGTTGTTATTCTTGTTGCTGTTGCTGGCATTGCTGAGTTTGTTCGAATTGGCAACAAAGTTGTTTGATATTGCATAGGTTGACAATAAAGGTGGGAGTGTAGACTGGCTTGTAGTTGATGTCTCAAGAGGCATAGCACCAGCAGCCGCAGGACTTAGCGATATTCCTGAAGGAGACGCAAGTGGACCTCCTCCACTGTAGAGTCCTTGGGCATTCTGTCGATTGTATGTAGCAGGATTTACACGATTCTTGTTGTTCCCCTTGTCGGTCACTTTTGTAGGTGGAGAGAAGGGGCCAGGAGTATTTCCACTAGCAAAAAGGGCATTGGCGGCAGAGTTGCTGTTGTATATCGGAGAGGGGAGCGTGGATACTAGGAGTGAATTAATATTCATGCTATTGGCAACATTCCCAGCACCATCTCCGTTATTGGGGGGCGCAAATTGAGAGTACGACATATCAAATTGATTATCATCTTCCACGGGGGTATTCCCCCAGTCTGCCAAGTTCAAATCATTACTGGTCAATAGTCCAACACCACTACTTACGGACCCTGTCATGTCATTTGCATCCAACGCTTGACTTCCATCGTTGATATCGCCATTGCCATTGCCCATTGAATTTTCACTCTCTTGGCTTAGCAATTTCTCTCTCTCCTTATCGTATGATTCCAGCAAGCAACTTCCAATAATCTCTTCGATACTCACATAACTCAAGGTCACCTTCCCACTCTCGTTCACAAGGCCCAATAGCTCGTCTGCCTTCCATGGAATTACCACATTTAAATAGCCCATGATTTCATCGAGTTTCTCGTAGCTTCGATTGGAGTTGTAGACGGACGCTTTAGCTAATAAGGGGTCCAATATATTGTATGCATTGGAAACAACCTGAGAATTCAATGCTGGCCAGTTTCGAGGGTTCAAATCAAATAGCTTTGTCTTCTTCCAAGATAAGAATATTCTTTCACTGGATATACTATCCCAAGATCTTTTGATCCATTCTATTACTCGAATCAAAGGTATATTATAGTCTGATTCACTCAAAGTGGAAGTGGAAGATGAGTCTGGTTTGTAATTCGATATCGAGGACGAAGTCAAGGGCATATTGAGGCTACTATCTTCAGCTGCTGAAATAGGTTCCCCTGGTAATATTGACGTGCTCATCTTGCTATTTCGGTCCCTTAGTAGTTTGCTCTTCTTGGCCATGTTTCTTTGGATGTTGATCATCTCTAAGTACTGCTGTAATCTGTATAATATCTTGAATTCTTCGACAATACCGAAACTCATTGGAAGATAATCGAACCTCAGTCCATTGAATGAGCTGGTGTGGTAAGGATTCTTGTGGTTTGATTCGTTTTTGAGGTAGCACAACCTAATGTTACTGAACTTGAGGTTTATGATTCTATGGGACGAAGAATCGTCTAAGATAATGAGAATTTTACGGTTTGGGGAATTGCCAGCTAGCTTGTGTTCTAGCGCTAGTAAATAATTTTGAAACATACTTGAAGTTATCCACTTGTTTGCGTTTGATTTGTAGTAGATGTTGTACACCTCAGTTATCTTGTTCATGATGGTGTGGTTGTAGGCGGCGTTACTGTTGTCTTGGCTACTCTTTGTGTTGGCACCGTTATTGGAAGCGCTGCTACTATTGTTATTGGTGTTTGCGCTCCCCGCTGTGGAGTTCCCATTCTTGTTGTTGTTGTTGTTGTAATGGTGGCCGTGGTGATGGTAGGACAAGTTCTTGAACAAATTCTGTGAGCTCTCGGATACATCAAACTTATCATACTTGCCTACTATCAAGGGTGTCAACTTTTCCGTTCCATCTATATTTGTTCCAAGCATGATAGTAACGGAGTTTTCTGTGCTACTTGAGGATTGTTTGAGCCCTTTGTCGATCGATGAAACATCAAATATCTGATCCAAGGGCAACGAGTAGAATAATTGGAACTCATCCAACGTGAAGATGTCTTGTGGCGAGTAGTTCTCAACCTCTATGAGACGCTTCAAGTACGACTTCAATTCCAATTTCTCATCGAGTTTCCAGATCTTGTTTAATGGGAGCTGGCTTGGGTTAGACATTATATCTGAATCATCGCCTCTGAGATTCGCATTCAACTTCTTGAGAAAGTGGTTGCACCACTTCTGGTTGAACACTCCGTTGCCGTCCTTTTCTTCCGGCGGCAATCTTGTCCAGATCGCGTGTGCAGTCAGCTGGATGATGGGCGTCGTTATGGGTATGTTTTCCCAAAGAGCTTGTGTTATCCATTCTGTTAAAATGCGGCGTAGTAACGGGTTCAGCTGTTTCCGCCTCCTAACAAGCAGAAAGTCTGCTGCCTTGGATGCTATCAATTCATTCTTGGAGGACAATATCCTCGAGATGGTCGTCTGAGAAGGTGCCTTGGGCGATCCATATTGGTGCATTGCCCATTGTGCGAGATCGCCCTGGGTCATGTCCGGGTTTGCCTCTGCCTTGAGACATATCTCTATTTTTTGCTTAATGTTGTACCCCATGGTTTGTAATGCACTGTAAAACTGCTGCTATATTCTCCTGATCGTTCAATTACTATGCTTCCTGCTGATATATAAGGTGAGTTTCTGTGTAGTGTGTTGTAATTGGACGTGTGTGTCGCCAGCTTGACTGATTTTCAGATAACTTGAGTGTGTGTGTGCGTGCGTGTGTGTGAGTGTGTGTGTGGAGTGATTAACTGCAATTCCTATTATAAAGTTCCAGTGGTAGAGAGTAGATCAAAGATGGATGGCTATCACTGTATCTTCCATAACGAAGGTTGCAGGGTATATGGATGCTAATTCGTATAGTTTTTATGGAAAAAAAAAACCACTAGGAATTTCGTAACCATCTGTGTGCCAGAGTAAGGGTGCAAGTCGTAAATGACTTTTGAGACATCACCAGATCCAGACTACATGCATACTGCACATTTTTCATACTTTCGGGCTTTAAGTGTGCGAAAATGTGCCATATGCCGGATGCCAAAGCCGTTAGGGGTCACATGACTGCGAGTCACCTTGTGACTCCGGAGAATGCCCCTATCGAGTCCGATTCCGAGTCTCTACAGCCTATTGGGTCCTAATTTTCGAAATGATAATAATATTATTACATATAGTTCTTAGCCATTTTCTATAACAGCTCTTGCTTGATAAACCCAACAAGACCCGATAGCCCATTTGCAATCTTTTCGTCTGCATTCTTTAGTCTGGTTATCAACGTTTCTTCGTCCACGGCATTCTCTCTGAAGTCTGCCATGCGATCAACGTCGTCGTCTTCATCGTCTTCATCTGCTTCGTCTTCGTCGTCATCTCCCTCCCCGACGTCACCGTCGGCGTCTCCTTCCGCCTCCGCGTCTTCCTCGTCATCCCCTTCCCTTTCTCCCACTCCTTCGCCGTCTCCACCGGCATCCACCTCGTCACTCTTTGTGTAGTCCGTTGCAATGATCTTGTCAAGCTTCTCTGGATCGATCTGTTCATCTCTCACCAATCTCAACAACTTGTACCGGATGATTCGTCTGATGCACTCGATTGATTGTTTGTTTATCCATCCGTCTTGGAAATCCGGCTTTTCTCTGTAAAATGCGTCCCCTTTTTCTGTTTGATGCTTGGCTAATAGATTTTGGATATCAACGTCCAACAAATCTCCAACTTGATAGGTGATCGTTCTAGGGAGGCTCTTCCCGTCGAAAAAGAGGTTTGAGGATACTGCGATTGCGGGGCCATCATCTATGCGGGTATCGTTGCCCTCGCTGTCACGCTGATCTAAAGTGGGAGGGCTGATCTTCTCTATGTTCCCGCTATAGTTCTTGTTGAATCTCAAGCCTGGGATTCTGAAGTACTCACTTTGATACTTCCAGTACGACTTGTCTTCCTTTGCATTCACTCCAAACTTAACGTTGCAGAATCTCCAGGGCCCACTCTTGTATATGAACGACACATATGGTAACGCTTGCTTGATTACTCTCTTTAATTGAGGTGGAACAATATCCTCAAGATGCTTTCTAGTCCAAATTGGCTTCTTTTCAAACATGGTCTCTAACCATTCGATACACTCTAATAGGGTGAATTCCAAGCTGTTGACTGATGGCTTTGTGCCTGCGCTGGTGAGCTTCTTGTAGTTGTCCTGTAGGGGTTTAGCAGGCTCCATAGGAATCTGGGTACCGCTAGTGTTGTTGAAGTCCACGATTATGGTATGCAACCTAGGTGTAAGCTTTTTCGAGACCACCTTGATTTCTCCACTTTCTGCGTCTCGCATTGTGGCTGTGAGCGGATTCTTTTGGTATTTGTAGTCAAACGGGAATTGGATGGGCAGAAATAAAGGAGGTGGGGGTAACTGATGATCTACATTCTTGTAGTTCCCTGGATCCTTGTAGTCAGAGATGCTCTGGAAGTTCTCGTGGCTCTCGAAAAATTGGTTCAACTCCTGGTAGTTACCCTTCCCGTTCAACACGTGTGAATTGAAGTCTTGCACCGTGGGGTTGCTTCTCGTTGTAACCTGAAAGTCTGCCATGGATTTGAACAGATGCGTGTTGTCGATGATCGCCACAGGCTGGATTTTGTACCCAACGCCCTCTTTCTCCTTGTTTATGGAAATCAACTTCCTGATGGAGTAGCTAGAGGGGTTCGTATAGTAATCTTTGGGGATGTTCTCCTTCGGTATGGACACCTTCACGAGAATCTTCTCTGTGGAGTTTGTGATCGACTGGACTGGGTGGTGGAAGGGGTCTTTACGAAGTCGCAACTCGAGCAAGTTATCCGAGCTGGTGCTGTTGCTTGTGGCAATTGACTGATTAGAAGAAGACGACGAAGATGACTTGTGGGCATTTTTGTTGCCGCCCTTGGATGCATTAGACTCCTTCTTTCTGCCATTTGTGGCGCCTCCAAACCCTTTGCCGTTTCCACCACCATTACCACTGCTGCCCTTGATATTGCTGCTGGCACTGGCACTTGCTCCACTATTTATGTTGGAGTTTCTATTATGGGTTATTATTGACCCAACGTTGCCTGCTGGCTTGTATTGTGAACCGATGACTTTACTGATCTTCTCCTTTCCTCCTAGCATGGAGACTGCCTTCTCCTCATTGTTGACAATCAACGGCAATTCCACGCTCGTGACGTGCGGAATGTCCATGGAGTGCTTAGCAGCAATCGAGGGCATTACTAAGGGATGTTAATGAGTGTATGAGGATTATAGTAACGTGTGTAATTGATTATAATGAACGATTAGATTGCGTGTGCACTGTATGCTGTAGAAAACAATAACATACAAAAAATATGTGGAGCGTAAAAAACATTTCCTGCATCCGGATTCGAACTAACGATCTCCTCATAACTTTACTACTAGTGAGGCTACTGAAAAAAACCCCTAGTTAGCGCTGCAAACTGGAAGCAAAAAAAGAACTGCCTTCAGCCAGATTCGAACTGACGATCTCCTCATTACTAGTGAGGTGCCTTACCAACTTGGCCATAAAGGCTAATCAACGGGAAGTAAAAGTTTGAAGATTGCCTCTATGTCTCTGATTTGTGCTTAAACCCGTACACCATGGAAGTTAAGGAAATGGATTAGCTTGCGAGATGTGGGCGGGAAACATACATGCTAAAGAAGAGAAGCATGCAATATCGGCCAAATAATCTCGTTTGATCCTAATGGCCTTTTATCACACTTATTGCTACCTAATTGGTCAAAATGGGTACTAAATAGTGCATTCCCTTTGTTGTCATTGATGGTGGTTGCATCTTGTTAACATATTTCTTACGATTTTACTGCGAGTATCAAATAAAACTAACTGTATTAGAGTAACACAAATCATCGTACCAAAAGCGAAGATACAGCGAGTGTCTTCGTAAAGTAGTACTATCCCACTCACAGGAATGACAGTACCTTCACACTAAGCACCAGAAAACATACAAGATATCAATAGATGGCTCCACGGAGTGAAGCATTCGGTTTCCATGAGTCTCCGATTACTGTGGCCGGGAAAGCGGATCTGAAAAAAAAAAAAAGAAATACTGAATGTTGCACCCCCGAACGAAAAAAAAAAAGGCCCCTAAAGAAGTCGCTAGCTCTAACACTTATCTCCATACTTCCATTGATCCAAGCCTCTACGAACCCAAAAAAGCAAAAAACAGCCGTATACACGAACACAATTCTAACTCCTGAGAACAACCCGCCGCAGCAGTTGGTCGAATTTGCTACACTGCCCATACAATTGGTGTTCATCGGGGTCTCGACAGTCGCAGACTGATTTCTCTCACTATTTACTGAGCGGATCGGCTGAAAAACTCGAGCCAAAACACATGACTCGCTTTTTTTTTTTTTTTTTTTGGCGTGGTTCCTAGCGCAACCGAGCCATTTTTGACGCTACGTTTTCGGCTGCTATAGAAAATTAAAGTGTGGAGTCCGAATTGAACCGAAAATTTTAACAAAAACACTACCAGTAGAGCAGCACCCCGAGTTCTGATTGGCTGTTTCGATCGCGCGCACATGAACTAACCACATGAACCTTATGAATTTTTTTTTTTCACGTAATTTGCGAAACTGGGGGAGGAAATCCACCATTTTATATTAAAGCTAATTAAATCGTTGATTTTGTTGGAATTTTGAATTTTCTCTTTTCCTTTTTTCTCTTCTTTTTCTTATTCCACTAACTAGAATAAACACACATTCATAATGTTCTCAATTGCTAAAAGATCATTCTCTTCATCCTCCGCCACTGCCTACAAGGTCGCCGTCTTAGGTGCTAACGGTGGTATCGGTCAACCATTATCTTTGTTATTAAAGTTGAACCACAAGGTTACCGACTTGGCCCTTTACGATTTAAGAGGTGCCCCAGGTGTCGCTGCTGATGTCTCCCACATCCCAACCAACTCCACCGTCAAGGGTTACGAACCAGAAAACATCAAGGATGCCTTAACCGGATCCGATGTTATCGTTATCCCAGCCGGTGTCCCAAGAAAGCCAGGTATGACCAGAGACGATTTATTCAACACCAACGCCTCAATTGTCAGAGACTTGGCCAAGGCCGCCGCTGACCACGCCCCAGACGCTGCTGTTTTGATCATCTCCAACCCAGTCAACTCCACCGTCCCAATTGTCGCTGAAGTTTTCAAGTCCAAGGGTACTTACAACCCAAAGAAGTTGTTCGGTGTCACCACCTTGGATGTCCTCAGAGCCTCCAGATTTGTTTCTGAAATCGGTGGAACCAACCCAGTCAACGAAAAGGTCACTGTTGTCGGTGGTCACTCCGGTAACACCATTGTTCCATTATTATCTCAAACCAAGTACAAGAGCTTAGACGCCGATGTCAGAGACAAGTTGATCCACAGAATCCAATTCGGTGGTGACGAAGTTGTCCAAGCCAAGAACGGTGCTGGTTCCGCCACTTTATCCATGGCTCAAGCTGGTGCTAGATTCACCGGTGCCGTCTTAAACGGTTTAGCCGGCGAAAAGGATGTCAACGAACCAACCTTCGTCGACTCCCCATTATACAAGGGTGAAGGTATCGAATTCTTCTCCTCCACCGTCACCTTAGGTCCAGAAGGTGTCCAAACCATCCACGGTTTAGGTGAATTATCTGAACACGAAGAAGGTTTAGTCAAGGAAGCTAAGGAAACCTTAATCAAGAACATCCAAAAGGGTGTTGAATTTGTTAAGCAAAACCCATAGAGTATTTTCCTCCGATAAATAGTTTATAGCCGTAAATAAAGAAAGCCCCAGATATATTCATTCCAGCTGATGTAGAGGTCCCAGTCCACCAGTAAATCAGCCTCTCTCCAAAACTGATCCTTGAAAAGTTCTCCTGCATACAACTCAACCAGCTGAAAAATTCTTATAGATGTGTGGCAGGGGCTGGAGGAGGCTTAAACGAAGCTGGAGGACGCCCTGTGGGAAACAGCAAAACATCGGATGCATTTTCTACCCAGCAGCCAAGGGACGAGAACTTGAATCAAAAAATAGCCATTGAAAAGGCTAGCGCTGAAGGTAGTGCCAGTTATTTAGCCTCCATGAATTTCATCTCGATAGTGCCCTTTTTAAGCTTTTAGGGAGGGTTGGCTAAATTCTGGTATCGCGCTATCTATGATTTCTGTTTCTACTTTGAGAATGTAGATCTCGACTTTTAGCGGTAAATTGATCAGAAAAAGCTTGAAGAAAGACCTCTCAATACGTACATAGGGGCAAAAAGAGTAAATCTTACGGAGCTCTGCAAATTAGCTCATACAACCTGATAGTTTTTCTTTTTTTTTTCCACCTTGGCTAAATCATACATATTCAAGCTTCAATATGTAAGGAACATTCCTGTTTCAAGCATAAAAATATAATTACAGGTGCATACAGGAAAGGCAAAATGAGATTTCCCAGCCAACTGGAACTGAAAACCTACTAGATTTACAGATACGAGCAGCTGTAAGTGAAGGGAGTCGAGAGACAAAAGATGGAATAAGGTGAAAATAAAAAAGGGGAGAATTGAGCTGATGCCTAAAACGTGTAGTAGCACTGAAATTGGAATCCAACAAAAATATTCTGAAATTGAAATTAGTATTGCAAGAAGAACAAGGTTAAAGTTGAATTTAAATTGAGGCAGAAGAATCGATCAGCTAGCAATCACTCTTTTTTTTTATTTTACTCTTTTCCACTTACCGACATTTCTAGTCATCAGAATATCTGCTACATGTGCATATGATGTGTATTTGGGATGGTTAAGGTTGTGACAGTAAAGGTGCCGTGATATTCCCGCCATCTCCAATCCCGTGTGTCCGCCAGGTGGATGCAAATAAACTTTGCTGTAAAATTTGAATATACGAAAATTACGTCCTGTACATCAAACCGAAAAACGTCATTTTCGAAACCTAAACTGTATTGTACTATCAGTTCGCTGCTTATCTCTACGGCATTGCTGAGTATGACAAGCCAGAAAAATGAGCAAAAAAAAAAAAAAAAAAAAAAAAAACTTGGGGCACTGCCACTCGAAGGTGAAAAATATTAGTGTAACACCGGAATATGTTATAAATGTGTGTAGTCAAGTACCTTCGTGAAAAATCTTGCAAGCTAGAGCCCAATACGAACTGAAATCATGAAACAAGAAATGCATAAGGTCCATTTGTATTCAATAAGGGTGCGTGTGTGTATATGTGTGTGTGTGTGTGTGCGCGTGTGTGTGTTTTTTTAGTCAGTCAAGTTAGACCCTTTGTTGTTGTTCATACTTATAGGGCAATACTAATTTTTTTTTCTATTAATACGCGTGAACGTTTATGCAGCGAAGTTTATTTCGGTGCACATGATAATATTTTTTCGGCTTTACTATTGTTCAGCTCTTGCTACAAAAAAGCTTAAACCTTATTTTGTGTAACGAAAGTTTGAGGAGAAAACCCAGACCAGAAAGCTGTTGCATCTTAAAATTGGGCGGAGAAACACATCGAAGAACGGAACCACCCATTTTCCCAGCCACTACTGGCGGTGAAGTAATGCAAAATGCAGGTGTTGGGTCACTACCTTTCGGTGGGAGACTCGGTACATCTCTTGTTTTGTGTGTTTTTTTTCTCTTATTGATGGTGTATTATTTCAAGGTACCAGTTCACCTAATCGTTCCAATATTTTCTCTGGTACTACAGGGGCGTCGTCTTCGAAATGCAAAAGGACAAGAAAATTACACTGAAATGGAAAGCCGTTTATGAAACTCTGGCAGCACCCTACATCTTTTCGTAATACAATCGAGCTCGAAAGTTTGATTCTCCTATCCTCTCACTTTTATTGTGTTTCTAGGCATGAGCTTCTCCTATAACCACTTTATGTTTTAATCTGCATAAATAATAATATTAGATCTTCAGGCACAAGTTCTTAAATTTACAATCGCGTAAGGTTCTCCTTAATACTTCCAGCAGGTTTCGGAATTACAGCCAAAAGTGAATCGCAGCACTGGAAAGTTTCAATTTAGACATGATGATTGGACAAAAGGAGGGGTCCAAGTAAATTGACATTTACGAAGAGGAGAGAAACTAAAAACAAAAAAATAAAATCTACGCCCACATCCATCTTTGATTCTTTCTTATTCCCTTATTTCTTAAATCCAATCATTCTCTTCATATTCAAATTTAATTTTTATTTTTCATTTTTCTTTCTTTTTTTTTTTTTTTAATTTTTTGATTTTGATTTCAGCAATTGGATTTCACTGACATGCTAAACCCTACATGATTTTGCAGTACGTTAGACCAATGAAGATCCAATGCGCAAGCATGAATTGCGCATGGAAATCTAGAATACCTGAATTTTGCTACGGCAATGATGCAAGAACAGGAATAGTCTATACGGGGACGTAGAATCTGAAACATTATGCACAAGTAACAATACCCCAGGGTGGAATTGTGTGCTTTATGGCCCCAGGTCGAAAAAGCCTATGATGTTGGTTCCTGAAATGATTGACTTTCGCTTTGGTTTTTTAAAGTTAAACTAAAAATTTTTAGAGTTGTATGGGGGGTAAAGTGGGGAGATTGAAAGACGATTGGTTAGAACGGACAGGTTTTCATTACTCAAAGTAGCATGCATATTCTTGCTAGTCATTGAACATGAAAAGAAACCGGGGATATTCATGTACTTACTCCGACACAATCGCTCACATGAAGACCAGGGAATAAAATGAGACAATAGGAGCGAGACACACAAAGACTCTCTTTTTTTCTTTTTCATACGCCGATTGGCAAATGCCTGAAAAAATATTATGGAAAAGCCGTGAAAAATATAATGGCTCCATCTTGTATCAAGTCATGGTTGCTCTTTACAATTCTTGTTTTTGAAACCCATGGAGATGAGATTATAGACAGCGGCTTGCATATCCCGGTTGAAATATATCGTACTACACCATCATGAAATATCCAGCAAATGAGGACTTTGTCGGGAGCAGCAAGCAGATGAAGAAAAAAAAAAAAAAGTCACTATTAGTAACCATATGCGAGCCTATTTTCCTCGCACATGGCTGCATGAGATAAGTAAACTTCCACTTTCGAAACTTCTCACACATTATTCACACACATAATAGGCGCAGAAATAGACTGACAAGAGCACAAAATACAACTAGTAAAAGGGTCACCCCAGGTACATCACGCACCGTAGCCGCCCGCTCACTTGCTCAAAAAGCCGTTCTATTATCAGTGGTGTCGATGTATATTCGAACGCCTCGCTTGATTATTTTTACGATTTACTAATTACATTTGTCTTTGACTTTTCGATATTTTTTAAGCTTGTTCTTTCTTTTTATTTTATTTTTTTTTTATTTTATTTTATTTTCGGTTTTTTTTCTTTTACTTTTATTTTTTGATTTTTCATTTCTAATGTAGTCTAAAAGTTAGTTAAATCAGGTATATACCAAATTATGTGGATCATTATCTTTCCAACATTCTAATGCCCTGGGATATGTCTCAAGGAGTCGAATGGGCCACCATTACAGTATATCTGAAGTAACAGTGATGACGAAAGAGACATTCTAAATTAAGCTACAATAAGTGGTGTCACCGAAGTGAAGTGTATACACTCTTATTGTATAAAGAAATCCGTTTTTTTTTTTTTTTAAATGATTTTTTTTTTGGTTTGCTTCGTTGTATTATTTTTTATGAGGGGCCTTTTGCTGTACTTGGCCTCCAACAATGTACCCCATTTAACGTAAATGTCGCTAATGTAGCTGCCCAGTTTAGTGAGGTTATCAGGGAAAATAATGGCGTTGTCGCCGACAAAAATGATAAGTGGTCTACCGTCGAAATAGTGAGGTGATACCGCTAGCAGGAAAAAAGAAAAGTGAAAAATACTCAGTAATAATGAGGCTTAACTGGTTTTATACCCGACCAGAAAACCAACTTTTACAAGCGAGAGTAGGTGCTAGCCAGTGAGCAGCAACCCCAGCGCAACCTGGACAGTAGAGGGATTTGTGTTGATTTGGGGGGGGGGGGGGGCACAGTGTAAGATCCAATTGTAATTGAAACTAGCTAGCTTTGTAAAATAGTTCCCTCTCTAAAACTTGACAATAATTTTAAAATTACAGCAAAAAAAAAAAAAAAAAAATTAAAATATTAATAAAATAATAAAAAATTACCGACAATCTAAAAATTTCAATAAAAAAAAAAAAAAAAAGAAAAAAAAGAAAAGAAAAATTCTAGCTCTCTAAAAAAAAAAGCTCTACGCGTTTTTCAATTCTTAACTAGCATTTTAAATAATTTATGGTTTACTCCGTTCGTTTTCCTTACGTCAAATTCTAAAACTTATTATAATCATTTTAAGTCTACTCCCCTTTTTTTATATTTTTTTTCTGTGGTAAAAATTTTTCGTTGATATCTTTTCATTGGTTTTTTTACTTGATACTTCTTTAACTTGGTCCTAGTCCATTACCATTTGTAGAACGCCTCAATTCATTTCAAAGTTGTGTGGTCCAGTATTCAACAAAATTTGATTGAGACTCCCACCTTACCTACCAACCACCACACCCTCCCCAGTCACCAATCGTTCTCGTCCTACGAAAAACAAAGAAGAGGAATCACCCAAGCCATAATTCACCAAAACACCATCCCCCCCCAAAACAATAAACCTGTGCCAAACCAGTTCTCCCCCCCAGAGACTAAGGACTTTATCGCCCAACTCACCCTACACCTGAAAACCCGACAACTCGAACTTCAGAAAACAAACCTCGATCCGAAACTTTCTTGGCCAATTTGCACTTAGACACGGCTAGCCAAATCTATCTCCTGACCAGATTAAAAGCTCGACACTATCGAACCTAAGAAATTATAATCCTTTTTGAGCCTCAAAGCCTCTCTCAACATAAAAACTTAAAAGCAATTATACGTCGTCATTCGTTTTCTTAAAACACTAACACAACACAACCAAACAACATGGACAAATTTTTACTAAGCTCTCCGGCGTTGTCTCATATGGAATTAGAGACTTCCAACGTGCAAAGAAATTTGCAAAGCTCTCTTTATGATGGCTCTGGTTTGGGCGTTGGCTTTTCACCACAGTCGGAGCGAAAATCAAACAAGTCTCCTGATAACTCTCCACCACCTTCACTCTCCATGAGCTCTTTCGAAAATTCAAGAAACTTATCGTTCATCAACGAAAGCCAGCCATTGGATCAGAACATCATGGCGAATTACAACGTACCTCAAACCCAACAATTCTACCCATTGCAGGATGATAATCTGCTAGCTGAGTTTCGACAAGCACAGTCACAGCTGTTCCAAAACCAGGTTTCGCAACAATACCATCAACTTTCAAACCAGTTCCACCAAATGCAAACTGCAGCTAATGGCAGCAGTCTAGCAAACGACGGAGGTAGCGCTCTCGTTGGTGGCACGAACAACCCTCAATTCACTCATTCACGTTCGCATTCCCACAACTTGCAGTCGCAGAAGTCTCACCCGCTGTTGAAAAGTAACAACATCAAGACCGTTAAGCACTCTTCATCACTAAATACCATTTCCTCCACGGACTCCATGCCTCAGCTTTCGTCGTCAAACTCGAACCAATCGTTATTAGACTCACCAGCCTCATTGTACTATAATACTATGACGCCTAGGAAAATGGGACGGAAGAAGTCCTTATCTGTGAGTTCTGCAAACATGTATCATACCCCTATGCGGGGCTCATCAGTTCCATCGTCCTTTTCACCTTCTGGCACCGCTGCTGCGTTGGCCGCTTCAAACCAATTACAGGTCAACTCGGGAACAAATGGAAGTGCCACGGGAAACAACAAGGTCGGCAAGACCCCACACTCATCCAGAGGTCACAGTAGATCAAGATCTTCTAGATTATCTATAGATGCGATTAACACCCCCTTCTTGTTGAACCAGGCGGGACCAAACTCCAGCACGTCGA
Organism: Dujonia boleticola; assembly: GCA_029581775.1. Classification (NCBI taxonomy): domain Eukaryota; kingdom Fungi; phylum Ascomycota; class Pichiomycetes; order Serinales; family Debaryomycetaceae; genus Dujonia; species Dujonia boleticola. Next base: position 1,002,791 of record JARGRU010000017.1, read on the forward strand.
TCAACTTCAACGGAAACAACGGAAACAACAACAACGGAAACAATACGAATAACAACAGTAACAATAGCATGAACAATATTGGTTTGAATGGTAACAACAGCAATAATGGTGCTGGGTTAGCCTTAAACATTTCAGCAAACATACCTTCGTACGCTATCCAAAACTTGTCGATCAATGGAAATCCATTTTATACCCCTTCGTCCTTCGAATCTCCTAAACTAGATGATTTATCTGGAGATTTGGAGAACTTGGATACTCCATTGGCAACTCCCAGCGGAAGTTTTGTGAACCTTCAAAGCCACCAGCAAAACTTTTTGAGTCCTGCGGCAAAAACTTGGAGTGCCACCTCGGGAAGCACTAACACGTACCCCCAATATTTAGCATCTTCAACCTATCAGCATAATGCACCTATAAACCCAAACGAAGGCTACATCACGCCTTTGGCATTACAAAGAAACGATACTTTAGATAGTATTAAGATTGAAGATCAAGATGACGATGCATTGAAAGAAATCAGAAAGGCAAAACATCAAATCATCAACTCACGCTCAAAGAATGCAAACCTCTCAATTGGAGGGGCAGGTGCCATTGGCGGATTTGAGGTTGATGGATTGCTCTTCGATGCTTCTGACTTTTCAACGTTGAAATATAATGATAATGAAATACAAAACTTCCAACAACAGCCCCAAAGTGATGGGAATAGAAGTTTAGGTGGAAATTTAATCTCTTCACATTCTACTCCGGGAGTATTGGTTTCAAACAACTCTCCTTCTCAGCATTCTTTTGGTTCTTCTTCACAAAATCTTCAAAGAGCATATTCTTCGTACTCCGTGCCTACCACTGCTACTGGTAATTTGGGAGGACAAAACCTTCCAGGAGACGAAATATACAATTTTGGAGATGCTTCTATCAACGGCGAGGATAAACTTAGAGGTAATGCCACGAGCAACAATTCTGTTGGCTTGGATCTGATTGCATCAGTGCAGTCATTGTACAATAATAATAATAACAACAACGCCAGCAATTTAATTGCTAACAACAATAGTAACAATAACTCATCAACAATTTATAATGGCAACGGAAGTTCTCAATCTTCTGCTACGTTGAACTCAGCTTCTAGTGGCAACACATTTGGCGGTAACCATACACCAGTTTCGGGCCCATCAGCCACCGCACTCTTACCACCAATGGCTACTTTCAGCACCGCAAACGCTGCCCAAAAGTCCAAACTTCAAAAGCCGCCAAAGCAAAAGCTAAATGATGGCGTGGTACAAAACCTCAAGAAGGTGGAAAGTAAAGCAGATGCTCCGATTGACCCTAAAAAGAAACATCCATGTCCAATTTGTAATTCAAGATTCCAAAGACCAGAACATGTTAAACGTCATTTAAAGAGTCATTCAAAGGAGAAGCCTTACGAATGTGAAGAGCCTGACTGTGGAAAGAGGTTTAATAGAAAGGACAATTTGAAGGCACATTTAAAGAAGATCCATCAAAAGGTGTGAAAATGAAAGGCATTGGGAGGTGGAGTTAGCGTTAGAGGCGCACATATAGAATATAACTCCACCTATGTTTTACTCATTTATTTTGAATTTACATTGAATTTCAATATTCGACTAACATATTCTTAACACATATCTCAACTCACGATTACTTCATAATTGCATATTTAAATACATTGTAACAAAGAAAAAAAACACAGAAAGTACGGGAGGACAAGACCCTTTCTTATTGTTACTCTTACACACCAAAATTTTTCAAGTAAAGAAAAAGAGACTCATATTTCAAATATATTTAGTATTAAGTTAAGGTATAATCACGCAATCGTGAATGTAGCTCCAGCTGTATATATATCGTCGTAACGCGGGCACCTTCTCGAAGATGGTTTCATTACTCTCTTGGAAATCAGATGTTATGGTGAACGGAATCGAGCAGAAACCTGCTAGACAACAGCAAATAAATAACATAGAAGGAAAAGTAAATGAACCGCCAAATACCTTCCCTCTTCTAAGCGTAACCCTAAACTTTCCAGTCCCCAAATTATCACCTACTCCTTCTCTTGATCTGGTGGGAGCCAGGTATTGGCAGGATTATTGGAAGCTCGAACATAATTACAATAGTATTCTATTGGCAAATCTATGTCTTCTTCCGTACAATTGAAAAGTTCCTGAACGTAGATATTATAGCCTGTACTTGATGGGTCCTCAGCTTCTGTATTCGATGGAGTAATCTCGGTTGAAGACGGCTGCACAAGGTCATAAGAGGTGTATTGATCAGGTAAGGGAACAAAGTGGTTAGGAGCTAAATGCGTATTGGGTTTCCACTGCAATCCAAAACGACAGTGTCGGTGTACTTCTTCAAAGAAGAGCCAGCGACAGCATTCACAACGGCGAAAAGGGTTAAAAGAACTGTCAGATGCATATTCTTTACCCCTAAAGCTTACAAAAGTATTGAATTACCCCAAGTTACCCCATATTTATATATATCTACAAGAGTGTGGGAACCACATTCAAAACTGAATTCTCATCACATAGTGAATGTAGTTGGTGCAACTTGGCATGTATTGGAAGATGTATATAGATGGTTAGTCCTTGAACACCCATTGATTAGGTCCTTGGACGAGACTCTCTCACTTCAACAAAAGTATGAAAATCGGTACAGGTTCGGAGAACTGAACAGTGTACTACCTACCTAGATTGAGCAGTCAGTTGCTAAAACCAGGACAAAGAACCTCGGCACTACATACAGGGTTCAATGTTCCCTAAATTTTATTCTAATACATTCCTACAAGCGCACCAGACAATTATCGAAATACTCCCACATTTTCAAGCCTCATATCGCCAAATCCATTTAGCTTTACGGCATCTTCCCATTTCTTTTTCAACGAGTGTAGATGAAATTTTTAAGTTTAACAAAGTGTAGTTCCGTTTTACCTATTGTTGCGGCCAAATAACGTGCATAAATTCATGCAAGCGAAAAAAAGAAAAAAATAATCAAAGTATACCGAGCAATATTCCCTTGGTATACGGAATGCCTCACGGCGCCATAGCCGATCAATACATGTGTGTCTAAAACCTCGCCGTTTCCTGTTGGAATTGGTGTGTGTTCGATCGATAGTCGTACGTCACGATAGACGCTGGCTCCCATTGTCAAGACATGTTTGAAGGAGTCGTTCAGCCGATGCTGCTGCCGCTAAGAGTGTCTTATGATCCTATTCTTTTTTTTTTTTTTGTGCTGATTCCATGAAAAATTTAGCATTTAGAGTTTGGGTTGATCAGTGGGACCCTTTCATTAGACTTCTTTTTAACTTTTTTTTTTTTTTCAAATCAAAGAACGAGAATGATTTTGAGCACAAAAGCACATCAAGATGTTCTGCTCCTACATTAGCTATCGTTAAAGTAAGACTACAAGAAAAAAGAGAAAAAAAGAAAAGAAAATAAGAATCTAGATTGACTTCAATTCCCACATTCAGAGATCATTATCACGTGATCAAGTATCAGGAATGCAACACTTTGAAAATAATCAGATAAACCCACTCACCCACCCACACACACACACACCGCACTACAAAATCATAAATCCGTGGCCCGGTACTAAAGGTGATAAATATATTGAAAAATTGTTGCGTGATATGATACTTCGTCAATTAACTTTTTGCTTTTTTTTTTTTTATAGCTCTATTCTAGTTCCTTTCTCCTCATTCCTCGATTCCTTTCCTTTTTTCAGATTTATATATTTGATTTTTTTTATTGCTTTTGCTTTTGCTTTTTGGTTTCTTTCGTTAATTCCCTATTAGCCCATCCCCTAATTTTGAGTCTCCCTAACAACCTTGTCCAATGATGTGCAGAATTGTTCTATGTTCTTTTCATTCAAACCTGCTACATTGACTCTCCCGGTACCAGTCATGTAAATGTGTTCTTCTTCAACGATCTTGTTGACCTGGGTTTGAGTCAATCCGGTGTACCAGAACAAACCGTTTTGCTTGGTGACGTGATCCCAGTGGCCTGGGGTGTCCAATTCAGTCAATCTGTTCAAGACAGCCTGTCTCAAGCCCTTCAATCTGTGGGTGATATCTGCAACATCTTGATCCCACTCGTTCTTTAAATCCTTTTGGTGCATTAATTGCGCTGCAATTCTAGCCCCAAATGCAGGACCAAAGGAACATTCCATTCTGAAAAGCGTAACTAACATACCTTGAACTTTATCTAAGATGCTAGGGTTTCTTTGGACCACGACATGTAAGCATCCTGCTCTTTCACTGTACAATCCCATGTTCTTGGAGAATGACTGACAGGTCAACAAGTCGAGACCTTGCTCGTAAAAGTATCTGATGGCCCAGGCGTCTTCGTCCTTGTTTCCAGATGAGAAGCCTTGGTATGCAATGTCGAAGAATGGGTACAAGTCTCTTTGTTTCATGATGGAGGCAATTTCGACCCATTGGTCTCTGGAGTAGTCGGCACCAGTAGGGTTGTGGCAACAGGCTTGGAAGAGGAAGACCGAGTTCTTTGGTGCGGAGTTCAATGCTTCCAAAGTGGACTTGAAGTCAACTTCACCGGTCTCTGGGTTGTAGTGTCTGAAGAGGTTGACCTTACCACCGGCGTGTTCGATCAATGGCTGGTAGTTGGCCCAGAATGGGGTACCCACGTAGTAGTTGGTCAAACCACATTCGTTCAAGAACATGGACGCCATGTGACAGGCACCAGTTCCGGAAATGGTTTGTAAAGATGCAATGGTACCTTGCGATGCAATCTCCTTCCCGAAAATCACTTCACGTGCACCACCGGTGAATTCTGGAATCCCAGCCATGTTGGTGTAGTTGTGGCCTGGGTCGTTTGCAGTCAACCATTTCTTGGCTTTGGCAACGGAAGGAAATAAGTAAGATCCTCCGTTCTCATCCTTGTAGACACCGATGGTGAGATCGACCTTGTGTGGAGCTGGATCTTGCTCGAACTTGGTCATAACCTTGACGATGGGGTCGACTTCAACCTCTGGAAGGTTATCGTAGTAGGAAGTTACTGTCATTTCTGCGCGTTTTGGAATGGATCAAAAGATGGGGTTAGGTCGTTTAATTGAACTATAGATAAACTCAAGCTAGGAAGACTGATATATGAGTTTACGTGTTTGAATTCTGACGAATACGAAGTTTTGCAAGACTGAATATTATGAAAATTTCTTTTTGGTGTATTCAAGTCCGGAATTAGTAAATATCGCCGAAGTTTTTCAAGATGGCTGCTTAAAATTTCTTTTTTTGGTTCTTCGTTTGACGTTTTTTTTTTTTTTTTTGGAAAGCTTAATGCGTTGCAAGTCTTTTACTAGTAAAGTAAAAACAATGTTAGCACACACAAAAGAAAAAATATACTGAGGAAAAGCACGTTACTTGAAAGTAAAATAAGTAGAAGATTGCCTATATCCAATTGGGGTAACCTGAAGTCGGAAACCCTGCTTATATATATCTGAAAATTTTCCCAAATTGTGTAGGGTCGGGGACTTTCTTTCTTGTCCTGCAGATCGCAAAGACAAAAAAAATTTCTTGGGGCTCAATTGTGCGAAAATGCCTTGCGTAACCGCTACAGTATGGCTTTTTGTATGGGAAGTTCGCACCGCGAAGCCGCGTAGAGCCGCGAGAACCCGTTCTTGAGCCCTACGACCCCAATATGTCGTTACACACGTTGATAATTAGCGAGTTCTCACCAAGAAAATCACCGTACAGCTTTGTGGCGGTAGCGACGAATTTCGAATTATTGACCAAAATTGCTGGCGGCGCTGTTCCGGCATCGGAGTTCCCCTGCACAAGAGCCGCTTGAAGACCTTCGAGGAATTTCAAGTATGGGGTCAAGATATTGTGCCTGAGCTGGGGTTCCTCTCTGTAGGTTTCCCTTAGGAGAGCTGAAAAATTTGAGCACTGGAACGCCATACCTAAAGTTTTCAATTTTTCTAGCAAAATATCCAATTCTATCGTATCCATGGGTTTCACCATGTTCTCAAATAGAATTGAAATCAAGGAGGAGGAGGAGGAGGAGATCCTCACGTTCAGGTTCTCCGCCGCCTTTGCTGTAGTCGCCGTCTCACTGCCGACAGAAACGTGATCGGCTGCAGCTTGTGCTTCTGCCAGGGCCACAGTGTCTTGCGGTATGTCTGGTAGTTGCTTATCATGAATAAGATTTTGAAGTAATACCAATAACACATCTTCGTTCTTCTCTACTTTATCGAAGAGCATCCAGTAGTCGGCTAGTTCAAGCAAGCGCTTCTTTTTCTCTGTAGGCAATAACCTGATTGATCTCTTAACATATTTGACTAGTATGCTGTAGATCTCAGGATAGTAATTCTTGTTATCGATGATAGCCTTGGTAGTCTTGTAGATGGCACGAAGATTGTTCGGGTCAAAAAACACCTCGCTGGCAACTTCAGGCGTCAGCAAATTCACCAAAAAGTGTAACGCCTGGTACTGAACAACGTCATTGAAAGAAGATAGTCTCTGGCAAAATTTCTCCACAAAACCAGCTGGAAGTCCCAGTACTTCCCTGTCTCTTGCCTCCACCCCGTCAATGTTGTTACCCAAGATGACTCCGGAAGCTGCAATCAAGTAAGGATTTTCTCTGGTATAAGGGCTTTCAATGTCTACTACACAATCTGCATGCATACTCCCATTGGCGAATGAGGGCATCGAGGAGATGTTCCCACTGGTTGCGAAAAGTTGTCTCTTTACAACAATGGATTTGATGGTAGCTTCATTTTCTCTCAAGATCGAGTGGACAAGCTCTTCGCACTCAGTTAAGTCGGTGCCATCGCCGTTTAAATCCTCGACCAGAGTCAAGTTCAAAGTGATTGTCGATGTGGTTTCCAAGATTTCGTCTGGATTGAAATCATCATCGTCATAATGGTGATCTCTGAGACTGTCTGCATACGTGGATGAAAGCTTTAGTATTAAAAGAAGGTCGTTTCCCATATCATTTAATTTGATTCCACCGACTTTGGACAACTCTAAATAGAGCTCGAATTCCACATCGAAATCGTATAAGGTATACATAGGCTGCTTCAACTCTTCGATTTCATCATCTAAGGCATCAATGGGCAGCCCCCCTTCATAATTTGATTCGTATAGGGCATCGCTTCGTTCCTTCAATTTTTCTTCCAAGGGGTCCATTGGTAGCCTCAACCTGGCCACGATTATCCTGTCCAAACTGTGTCTTAAGAAAAATGCTGCCCACTCTTGACCTTTTGAGGTTCCTCGTATGAATTGGGCGAGAAAGATGATATCCATGTTCCAAGGAGACAAAGAATCGTACAGAACTATCCTCTCCTCCTCCAAATGACTATGTATAGTTTCAAAAAAGACGCCCCAAATATCGCTGCTTATTAATGCTTCACGGTTTCTGTCGCTGTTTGCAGCAAGATTGATCATAGCTCTTTGTATGTTGTGCAAGTACTTTGGTCCATAAGCTTCACTCGACACATCGGCATACCGAAGGAATTTGGCGCAAATATCTGGGATAAGTTGGAATATCTCTTCCGAATCTCTGGTTTCCTTGTCTCTGAGTTCAGTACCCAATTGAGCGATAGCCTCCAAATCGTCGGTTGTTTTGAACCTTTCTATGTAGCTAGCCATCTCGTCTGGTTCCCTTTCCTTCAAGATGGGCTCCTACTCAGCAAAAGCGACACAATGATCTATTTGATCTCCTCTCTAGAAAGTAGTACGAAACCGTTACGAATCGCCCCTTCCGATTTCTATCTATCATGTTGACCTCAAATGCAGGACCGCATATTAAGCGATGCTATAAATACGCGCCAATCATGCAAGGTTCCATACAGGATTGGAATGTAGTATGAGTGAAAGTTAGAGTTAGAGCGGCCCTAGATTAGCAAATTTTGCGCTATATGATACGATAAGAAGCTAATATAGTAATAATAAGAATGTATTTTTATATGTTATCTATGTGTTATGGAGTGGCAGTTGGCCTTTTGTTACAGCAAGGTTCTTGCGTAGTTCGAAGTCGCAGCCTCGAAAGTTGATGTCAGAGCTCAATGATTTCTGGCACGAGCTCTTTGATTTGTATATGCGTTCCCTTCTCTCGTTTCATTCACTCTTGTTCGTTTATCATTTTTACCTTTCAGTATCTGTGTGTGTGTGTGTGTGTGTGTGTGTGTGTTCATTGCTTCATTTCTCATTAAAAAAGGATGGATATGAACGTACTTCCGTTCGGAAACGCTCTATATTCAATTCTCGAATACTTTCTCCCCTCCTCGGAGCCCAAGGATGTATCGTACATCAATGCACAAGCTTAAACTATGAAGCATGGGGAGGAGATTCAAAAGATCTCTGTCGCCTTGATCGTTGATCCATCCTTCGATCATAACCGCATTATCTTCATGAAGCGCATAACTAACGGGCGAGTTGTCCAAAATTATCACATTCTTCAAGTCATCCTCCCGGGGGAAGAATTTCGATAAGTCTTTGATGTAGCCAACGCCCGGTCTATACGTGCAGTCTGTTCTATAGTATCTTTTGGTGAATATAGACTTCCTAGGAGTGTAAAGGTGTTGCTTTTCCGCCGTGGCGTCTTTATTCTGCTGTTGCTGCACGTATGGCGTTATTTCACTTTCCAACCAGTTGATTATGGGGTCGGCGTACTCTTTGACACTGGCGGTGAAGATTTGCAACTCAAACCATTTTGCAGCCTCTTTGAGGAAGTAGTCACAGTATGGTCGTTTGTAGACGTAGTACAAGCTTGCAATGTTGTTAAGCTTGATTTCGATCATATTCGAGGAGCCGGACGGACTGAAAGATCTGGGGGAGCCTCTTGATAAGGAGTGAATGAGCGTTTCGTCCAAATCGAGGATCAATGTCTTTCTTTTCTTCCTCCTCTGCGGGTTTCTGGACAAGGGGAACAATCTCTGCGGTGGCGGGATGAGGTATTTGGAAGATGCGGAGGGCGATTTTATCGTGTTGGATATGAGGTTTTCTTGCTTCATAAGTTCTATCTTTTGATCTCTATCTGAGGGTGACTGAGGTGCTGGAGTCTCATCGTCATCGCCGTCTTCAACACTAGGTTTTGATGTGGGGGTTCTCGGCTTGGACGGTCCAGTTGAGGCGGATTCTATGGCGCTGGATGCGCCAGATGCATTGCCCTGCGTCGGGTGGAAGAAATTGGTGAACGGGTACGTGACCAACAACCACACGAAAGTTAAGGGCTTGATGACGAGGTAGTTGGGGAAGAAGAAGAGGTACGAGAACACCAGCGATAACGTCGACTGGGAGCCATTGTCGGCCGTGAGGGTGTTGTCCTCAACTTCGTAGTCTTCGTCCTCGTATTCATCTCGCACTTTCTCCGACGCCACTTTGTCCGGGGTCAGGTCCAGCGCCAAAGTCGCCGTCAGCAGCGAATCGGTGCCTGCTGGAGCAGGCTCCTGGTCTATGGATGTTCGCAATTGCAGATCGAGGTCGATCTGTTGTTGGATTCTCTCCTTCTCCGAGAGGCTGGTGTCTTCGTCTCCGTTTTCTGCTGTGTTGTCGTTGCCTCTTCGTCCTATGGGAGGGTACAAGGCGTCCCATGAATTGACTATTAGCTTTAGTGAATTCATTTTCTATTATTTGCGGTTTATATGCACATGAAGGTGGTCTTGGGGCGAGATGAGGGGTGGCGAGGGTGTGTGTTTTGGGGATTGTAGTAGAAAGGGACTTGCTGGTGGTGGGCAAGTGCTGTTTTGGGGGTAATACCGAGTAGCCGGATGTCTCTCGAGGGTGTATGGGGTAGAGCTGAGCAGGTTAGTCACAGAAATGCGGAAGCACAGGCCAATATAATTGTAGCGCTCTATCTTTTTTTTTTTTGTTGGATTGACAGGATTCTAGAATCAGGCTGCTGAAAGGAGGGCAGGTGATCACTCAATGAGCCAGGATGTGGGAAGTTGATACTCGAGATGCTACTAGGGGCGAGTTCTGGAAGTCGTCCAGGCGGAATGGGGCAGTTTGGGGGTCCGTTGGGGTGGCGGTGTGTTGTTGTTACAAGAAGAATGGGTAATGTAAATCGCGATTCTTTGTATGCTATTCACCCACGATCTCAGTCTCACACTCAATATTGCTGTCTCTTAATATTTTTTTTTTTTTTTTATTTTTATTTTATTTTTATTGAATTTGCTTATGAATTTGGCGCACCCAAAAACAATATGCTATACGAGATAGCGCTGTCGTTCCGTGGAATGACCAAAAAAAAAAAAGTAGTGGGGAATACTGGCAGAGGATCCGGTGGGTTTGGGGTGCTACTGGAGATGCCGTTTCAAGTGAAAGAGCTGGAGTAGGCGATTTAGAAGAGCGAACCGTGCACGCCGGGCTCTCCTGTGTGTGGTGCCAGAAGATGGGAGGTGCTGCTGGAGCCGGCGGTTAGGTGAGTGTCTCGCTGCAGTGCCACTTCTAGAAGTAGAGAAAATTGCAGCTGAAGCGAAGGCAGAGAACAAAATGAAAGAGAAGCTAAAATGAGAAAGAAAAAAAGAAACCAAATATTTGGGCCGCTACAGGTGGAGTTTGCGACATCAACGTGGTTAGCGATGCTACAGCCCTTAGCGACGATTTGCAGGTGGCAGCTCTGTTTGCGAGTGTGCTTCCGGTTGGTACATGCTGCGGTGAGGGTTCCATACATGCGGATCAAAACGTGCTATTAAGGTTTTAAGAGGCAGCACCAGCCTAACGGAAGCAAAGCCAAACCTAGTGTGCACTTTGTTGATGTTTCTACACAGGCCGCTGCTGCCTGGCAGCAGCAACAGCAGCAGCAAACGCTCCCCTTCGCTGGCTCGGCGACAGTGGGGAGGTCATCCCGTGTCATCGTGCCGATCTTTTGTTTGACCATTCCGTTTGGTGGGCGTGCGCTGCAACATCCCGCTAAAAAATAAATCGAACGAAATTAGCCATCACCACAAAGGAAAGCATAAAAATAGAAAACCGAACGTTACCGAAGCTTCACACATTGCGTCACTCACAGCGAGCTGGGAGCCAAAAAGGCGCTCGGGAAGACCACCCTGGGCCCTTCTGATCTCCCAGATCCCCCAAAAAACCACCAAAATGCCTCGCTTTGCATGAACCAGTGCTCAACCGATGGGTTCTGGGGTAAGGTTGGGGAATCGCAAAACGTCAATATTTTGGGAACAATATTTTGTTGTGCCCCAACTAGGCATGGAAAACCTGCGCAACTCACTAAATGCAAAAAATATTCAGCAAAAGGCCTGACACCGATTTTTCCGTGCAAATGGTCGGGGGAGGGGATACCCATGCCAGTGAGAGCCTCTAGACAGACATTCAGCTCTTATCCTCGACTCGACAGTGGGACTCTTTTTTGCTCTGCTCACCAGCGAAATTGTACACACGCAACATTACCCTCCCCTCCCCACACAAACGTTTTTCCACCGATCATGTGAAAGTGTAGTTTAGCTAAGTTTCTCTTTTCCTGTCCACCACCTCAATTCTGCGTACCCTCCCTTGTCATTGCTGTCCCTTCTCATCGCTCCAATTCCGTGTCGTCATTGCGTGTCTGTTGGCGAATGCTGCAGCCCAGAGCATAATTCCGCTGAATGCACGCTCCGACTGGGCTGTTGCACCGTTGCTCTCACTAAAATTATCCATCTTGCATGCAGCCCAACCTAATTGTTGAGCGAACGGTTTGGGTGCAAAAAAAAAAATTCTCAAAAAAGCGCATCGGACTAGCAACAGCCCCAGGCTAGTGGCCCACCAAGGAGTGGCCAGCGGAGCGTCACCACCACTCTGCTGCTGCCCGCTACTTCGCCTGCCCGGCGAGGGCGACTGCGTCGAGCCTTGGCTCCCTGCGGGAGTAACTCATATAGGACGTGTTTATTGGTATTAGTGTCTATGAAAATAGCTAAATATAATTAATTACAGAGTCTATCGATTTTTCCAAGAGCCTCTGTTACTGCTCTAACTTTCAGTTTGGCCCTCTCTTTTTTCTCTTCAAATTCCGCTCCCTCTAGTGCACTGCATCTCCTCTCTTTCTTCCCTTCTCCCCAGCATCTTCCAGTACACTATTGATGAAGCCTTGTAAGACCGACGCAATGTACGAAACGTTCGAGATATCTCCCTCCTTTCCAGGCTCTCCACCAGCACCATCCCTCTGCTTCCCCTTCACGGATAACTTCATTTTGCCGTTTTCTCGTTTGTGTACATTGAAGTTACCGCCCATATGCCTATCTCTGAGTCTCCGTAACGATCTAAAACTGATCAAGTTCTGATCTCTCTCGTCGTCTCCCAGGTCGTCTATATCATTTTCATCGTCGTCGTCGTCATCATCTCCTGCATCATCATCACCTTCGTCGTCGTTTTCGTTTTCATCATTATCATAATCATCGTACTCATAGTCGTCGTATCCTTCGTCATGAGTGGCACTAGTATTTTGCTCATCGATTCTGAAATTGCTCTGAAGATTGGTCCCAATGAGTCTCATGGAGTTCTCTGTTTCTCGGAGAGACCCACCATTCTGAGCATTTGCCTCTTCTGCTTCCTCCTCCTCCTCCTCTTCTGGCTTGATAAGCTTTAATTGATTTGTATTGTAACTCTTACAATACTCACATTTTAATCCCAACACGTGATACGACACATTCGACTTACCCTTACAGTCATTGCAACTAACAATGCATCTCCACAAGTTGTACGGAGCAGGCAATGGCAGCTGGTAGATTTCCTGGTCTAAAATTCTAAACTGCGTCTCAACATCCACAACAGTCTTTTTGCACAAGGGGCATTTGAAACTGTGCTTGGTCAACTCATCATAGCAGTGCTGGTGAATCAGATGGCCACATTTCATAAACACCACCTTGTTGATGGAGGTGAACAAGTATTCGTTGCAAATGGGGCAATTACAATGTGTAGTGTTTGAGATACATTTGTGTCGTTCTTTCAAATCGATGGAGAGACAAATATTGCACTTGTCGCAATGGAAATAGTCCTTCCCGATTCCCAACCCTAATCTGCAAATGCCGCACTTGTCGCAATGGTAAATGTCCTTCGTGGGATCATTGTCGTACAAGACACACTTCAAGCAGAAGTAGTTTGCCAATTCGATACCGCACTCAATGCAGTAGTTGTCAGACGGGTTTTGCGGAGTGCTGCAAGACATGCAGAGAATATGCTTCACTGCTGATCTAATGAGCTTATGCGAAGTGACCTCCTGGTCGTGGCAGAAACGGCAAGTGTACCACTTCAAGCAAGTTGGGCATTCAAGTTTACAGTTTCTTTGGTAATGCTGACACCCCATTATATTCGACGCCTTGTTGTAGTATGTTGGAATCAAATCAAGCTCGGTAAGTATGACCTCGCCTTCATCGATTTTTTGGCTTTCAGCGTCGTTTCTTGTGAGGTCTTCTTCTTCTTCTTCTTCCTCCTCCTCCTCTTCGGCTCCTCCTTCGACTGGTAATAGTTCATCTTCATCGTTCACCTCATCTTCCTCTTCATCTCCATCGACTAGGCCCTCATTATCATTGCTTGCTCCCATAGATGCATCGGAAATAGCAGCAGCCTCGTCCATGGTCAACGAAGCCATGCTTATATCCATTTCGTCCCTCGTATTTTCGCTGTACGCCAAGGAAAGCGAGGAGCTTGTTTCCGTAGCCCGGCGGTGATGCTCGTGGTGATGGCGATGATGGTGGTCGTGGTGATGCTCGTGGTGAAGCTCGTGTTGATGGTCTAGTTCGTGATTCAAAGCGGTGCGGATATCCTGCCTACCGCTCCGTTGGACATCTGTGTCCAAACGCAACCTCTTAACCTTGTCGGGTATCTCCTTGTTAATGTACTTGTAATAACTCCCCATCATTAACCGAGTAACAAGCTTGTTTTTCAGCTTTTGGCTCAAGTTTGTTAAGCTCTGAATGTTTTGGATTTTGTGCCTCAACAAATCTTCCTTCTGAAAGTCCTCGGTGGACTGCAAATCGGTCAATGCCCTCACCTCTTCGCTGGTCAATTCGTCCACTTGATCCAAATCACTCCCAGGTTGAGTCGAGTTGTTCTCACCATCAGTGGTGGAGAAGATGGCTATGGATTTCGGTTTCTTATTGCTCAACTTTCTCTTCTTCTTGTGGCGCGATGATCTGTGGCTCGTGGATGATTTGCTTGCCGCAGCCTTCTCTGGATTGACGATCTCGTTGACCAACGGCTGGTTGTGCTTATGTACAATCTTTTCGACTCCAACGGGCTCAGTCACGTCCGCGGGTATTGCGGACATATCAGCCGAAGTGGTGGGTGCCAAATGGTGTTCCGCAAAGTTCCCCACATCGTTCTCCATGGAATCATCGGTAGGCAAGATTATCGCCTCGTGTATTATGCTGGTGAGTGGCTCCAATCTGTCTATGGCCGCCGCCAACGAGAAGCCTAGATTCAAATCATTTAGGAAGTTGTTCATCTGGATTCTCGTGGATATGGCAGTCTTCATCGACGTGATCGTGGTTGCATTATCTGAGAGCGAGTAGGACGAGATGTAGTGCGATATGTAATTGGAGATGTCATCCGAAAACGTTTTCACTCTAGAGAGGTTCTTGAGGTCCAAAGTGGGGAGATTGGGCAAGTTGAAGGACGGCCTATTGAGGTACTGGGTCAAGTTGATATTTGGTATGGAGATATTGAGTCTCCCTATTTGATCGAGATCCTCACCCAAGGAGTTTTGCGAAGCATCTGAATCCATTACTGCTGTGGTGGTTGGGTCAATCGATGCATGCAAATGACGTATGCAGAGGTGTGAGTGGTGGTTGTTGTGGTTCGCAGGGTGGGGTTTGGTGGTTCTGGAAGCGTTCTTATGGTGTGAATAGTGAAGGTTCAAAGAAATTGTGGCAACAATTGGGTGTTAGTTGAAATTTGAAGCTAACCAAAAAATAAAATAAAATAAAATAAAATCAAAAAAAAAAAAAAAGAATCTGATAGTATGGAGTAGAAAATCAGTGTATGTAGCCAAGTGAGATACTCAAAAGTATATTGTTGTTGCGGCAGCCAAATCCACCGTTTTTGCAAAAAGAAGTGTGCTCATCGATACACGCGGTGTAGAACTAGCAGTCTGATCCAAGACAATAACCAATACGCTTTTATAGAGAGCAAAGAATTCAACCAGGAAGCTTCGTGTGACACTACTTGGCACCCCCCCATTCATCTCATCTCCTACCCATCATAGCGACTCGAGATGCCGTCTTCTGCCGAAATACCGGCTAACATATTGGAAACAATAAGCAAAACAGTGACGTATGTGGTGAAAAACGGAAAGTCCTTCGAGGAGAGATTGAAATCCAACGCTGGCGACAAGTTTTCGTTCTTGAACGACTCGGATCCACACCACGAGTACTACAAACAGAAACTCAGCGAGGCCAGTGGCAACACCAACAACGCAGTTAATGGCACCACCACGATAGGGGGCACTACGGCTGAGGAAAACAAACCCAAAGAGCCCCAGGTAATCCCTCCACCAGAACCCTTTCACTTCCTCACGACTCTCCCGCCCATATCATCCCTAGATCTAGACATCATCAAATTGACTGCTCTCTTTGTGGCGAAGAATGGCGAGGAGTATGCAACTCAGCTCATGAACCACGAGAAGAAACGGAAGCAGGAGGCGCAGTTTGAGTTTTTAAACCCACAGCATTCACTCCATCCACTCTACAAGTCCTACATTCAGCAATACCACAGAGTGATATCATTGGAGGACGTAAATCTCAAGGATAAATCTGACAACTTGCTCAAGAATGCATATGAGAGAGCCCAGTATGAAAGGCAGCATTTGGCCAAGGCCAAGGATGAAAAGAGAGTGAAAAACGAACGCCAAATAGCATACGCATCTATTGATTGGCAGGACTATGCAATAGTAGCTAGGGTTCAGTTCGATGCTGTGGACGAAGTCAAGGAGTTGGCTGTGCCCTTGAAGAGAGATGACTTGGTGTTCAGGTCCTTAGAGTCCAAGAGAAAAGAGCTTGAATTGGAAACGGCTTCGGCACCACCTCCGCCAGCTCCAGTGGTAACTGAAGCAGTTTCAAGCGAGCAAGCGCATCACAGTGAAATTGGAGAAGAAGAGGCGAAACGCAGTGCTTCACCAGCAGCTCCAGCCAAGGGAGTACCAAAGGGAATGAAAATAAGAACAGCTGGAGAATCCAGACTCAAGCATATACGGTCAGGCACTTCAGGTGGTGATCCACAAGAGCCCACCATTCTTTGTCCTATCACTGGCAAGCAGATTCCAGAGCTGAAGTTTGATACACATCTCAAAATCCTTCTCAGAGATCCGCGTTATAAGGAGCAACAGGATAACTTTATGAAGAAGAACTACAGTTACGCGTCCAATTTGTCCACTGATGAAGTGTACGAGAACATCAAGAGAATGGCCCTCAAGAGGAAGGGCACTGAAAGCAGCGGTGAACAAGGACCAGCAACGAAGAAGATTGTAAATATAGGACCAAAGAAGTAGAAATCAGCTACAAACAAAAGGATCAAGCAATTTTATAGATTTACCCACATACAATGCAATGATGACTATAGACCACTAGAACACTTTTGTATCGTAAGACCAACCGCTACAACATTCTATCACAAGTCCATTTACCGCGATATGTTTTTATTAAATACACTAAATAACACAAGAAGCATATACACAAGCTAGTCTTCCTTCTTCTTGTTCATAAGAGAAAACATAAGCCAGAATAGAAATTAACATGTAATATATATAATTGTAGTTATATGTTATATAATTGATTGATTTAAGCCTTTAAAGAAGAAGCTCTTCTCTTCTTGATTTCAGCTCTTTCAGCCTTACGTTCGTGTAAACGTTGAGCCAATAATTGAGCGTATTCAGCAGCAACATCTCTTTGGTGTTGAGAGTTCTTGATCTTTTGAGCCTTTAATGCTCTCTTTCTTTGTAAAGTTTGAGGAGTAACTAAACGTTGGATCTTTGGAGCCTTGGTGTATTTCTTGTCACCCTTGACGACTTCACGTCTAACAACGAATTGTCTAACGTCATCTTCCTTGGTTAAACCGAAGAACTTTCTAATGTTGTTAGCTCTCTTTGGACCTAATCTCTTTGGAGTGGTGGTGTCGGTTAAACCTTCGATTTCAGCATCACCTTGCTTGACAATAGCCAAGGATAAGACAGCTAAATCTTGGGCGACAATACAACCTCTGACGGACTTTCTCTTTCTTTCACCAGTTCTTCTTGGTCTGTAACAAGAGTGACCCTTGGCTAATAATAACTTAACTCTGGTAGCGTGTAAAACACCTTGTTTCATTGGGAAACCTTGCTTATCGTTACCACCAGTGATTCTGAAAATGTAACCTTTGAATTCATCACCTACTGAGTCACCTTCAACTTCTTGACCCATTCTCTTTTCGTAGAAAACACGTAACTTGTGTTCATCTTCGATGTCAATACTCTTTTGTGTACCGTTGGCTGGATAAGAAATGTTTAACTATAAGAAATATGTTAGTAAAAGAAATCGATGAAAATTTTTCTGCGTGGAAGAAAATGTCCAATAGCTAAACTAGAATGGGAACGAAACAAAACGAATAGCAAGATTGATGAAAGTGAATGAGATACTCCACTTTGAGTGTGGTGCTTGCCTTGAAATGATTGCATCGAAGTGGGTTCATCTCCTCATAGTAAAAAATTTTTTCTACCCCTCTTACAGTTTAGTGATTCAAAAAGTATCGCCAGAAACTTGAAAGCGGATATTAATGAGCTTGTAGGATACTATGAGAATGATGATTGTTCGATGTGATACTGTTAAGCGAGACTTTCTCTTTCTTGGCTGGGCATGCTGAGGCAGGATTGCCTTTTTCTATTGTAGGAAGATATTTTTCTTGAATATGTATGAGTAGGTTGGGACAGGAAAGATATCTGTTGACATCCTCTGCTTCATTCATCTATTCCGTTTGGAGCTGAGTATCTCCTTGTGGTGTTGCTTCCTTGTCCTGTAGCTCCCTCTTTGGCTTATGTGTTTTGTTTCAATGGTGATACTCCCACTAGTCACTTGACTCCCAATATCTTTGGTTTTGGGAATCCAGCTGTGCGGTTATACTCGTTCTGTTCCTCTTCTAGCTTGATTGACATTAACTACATGTCCATGGGGACTTCTAGATGTACATACCTTCATATTGAACTGGTGTACCTGGGCCTTTTCGAATTAGTATCAATATTGAAAAATCAATAATTTTCTATTAAAGTTGATTTTTTTCACCAAGTGAGAGGTGCAGTTTGGATTCTCACTCGAAGTTTCACAAAATTAGAAAAATTTGAGAAAAGCGGATGGCTACGCAGGAGGGAAGTCGATGTGACTGTGGAACGTGATCTGGCTAGAGCCCTACCCCATCACGGACGCGCAATAATGTGCAGGAATTAACTTACTTCGCACAAAAGATGGTCACTTCGCTAAATGCAGTCCACTCATACGGTATGCGGGTTAGATACCTCTGAGCCTGGCCTCTACGCAGTGCCTTCTGATCGTTTCCCCATTTTCCCATACTGGGGACTCCGTATTAATAAAATACGAAGGGCTAACTGAAAAAAAAAAGAGAACCTTGAAAAATAAAAGATCTTATGTGTAGGATTAAGTAAGCATTTTTCAATGGGTTGCAAAATTGGCAGAATAGTTCTTTATTTGTAGTTTGGCACCCTTTTTGAGTGGTTCAACCATAGCGATTGCTTCATGGTAGACGCAATGAGATTTCTCATCAGCATTGGTATGCGCTTTGGGATCCTCCTCCTAGATCACTGTAGTTATTTCTCGGTGCTGATTCGACAGCCTTCAAGTCGACTATGGTACTTTACACCTGGGGACTGATTATTCAAACTAGTATTAAAATTACAAACTATTATATACATTCATTCTCATAGAGAGCATCTAGGGTCTGCGATGAACTCTCTTTCATCATCATTCCTTCTTTTTCTCTTGCTCTTGAGTTTGTGCTCCAGCGAACTGATTAGGGGTCAGAAAGCTATCCTTCAGCTGGGGTTGTTGCTGCTGTTGCAGCTGCGGCTGCTGCAGTTGCAGCCAGTTTGCAGGACCTCCAGGACCACCAGGTCCACCACCAGGTCTGGCTGACATTAAGCCGCCGAAATAGTGTGGCATGGAATTATGAAGTGGGGTGAGACCAACGGCAGTAGTAGGCCAATCTGGTGCGTAGAATGCAGATGGAGAAGGGAACATTTCAATGTATCGTGATGGAAGCCCCGAAATAGGAGTTTGTTCGCCCGGATTAGTAGGGTGCTGCTGCTGCATCAACTGCGACGGGCCCGTGAGCAATGGAGGGCGGGTCTTGGCGTTACCGTTGTTGGAGATTGCGGGGCCTCCATAGAGATTGGGTGTATTTGGGTTGGTGTTTGACGTGTTCAGTGTATCTGTAGTATTATTATTGGATGTAGACATTGAACCTGGACCACCACCGGGCGCTTGTCTCCCCTGTGCCTGCAAATTGAACTGCTGTTGTTGCAGAGCGGCAAGCTGCTGTTGCTGCTGCTGCAAGAGCTGCTGTTGGTAGCCCTGTGAAGACTGCGGGAAGGTTGGCGGATACTGTGAAGATGGAGAAGACTGAGGAAGCGATCCATAACCAGCCATTCCGTTCATGGGGAGTTGATGTGAAGCAGTGGCGCTGGATGGAGATGACGTCAGGGACTTACTATTGAACAGCAAGGGTAATGGCAAAGTTGGCTTGCGAGAGTCCGGCGACTTGAAGGTGCCAAAATTGGAAAACTTGGAGGAATTAATACTGGGGACGCCTATTGGACTCATGCCCTTTTCACCCGGGAACTTGTTCCCATTATGAGCAGTCGCCAATGGAGGAGGCTGCGAGGAGCCATCATCCTTATTGGAAGCTCCAGGGTTGGAACCGTTACTCAAGTTCTTACCGTCGGTTGCAGATATCAGGGAAAGGAGCCCCTTGCCGGCGGGATGCTTAGTCTTGTTTTGGTTTATGTTCTCTTTGAGGCTGTCGTTTCCGTTGACTCGTTTGACGACCGATGTGTCTACAGCTGTGATAGTTTTGGCGCTGTCAGCGTTTGCGGTTGGATCGATTGGAATTTGAACTCTTAGCACGGGTCTTTGGTGGACTTTTCCGTCACCGATGTCGGAGTCCACCAGGCGCTGATGCTGGTGTGAATGCTGGCGTTGATGTTGATTGTGCTGTTGCTGTTGCTGTTGTTGCTGTTGCTGTTGCTGCTGTTGCTGCTGCTGTTGTTGTTGCTGTTGTTGGTGTTGCTGCTGCTGCTGTTGTTGTTGCTGGACATAGTTAGTGGGGAATTGCGGTACGTGGTTCAATGAGATGTGCGATGGGGGTGGTCTCTTTATAAACTGCAGCTGCTGCTGTGGCTGAGGTTGAGGCGGTTGGGGATGTGGCAACTTCGATCCGCCATTCTTCATGCTGTCGTAGTTTCTCTTGGCTCTCTTGGGATCAGGCGAGTCGCTGTCGTAGTCTGAGTCCTCGCCGTCTTCAATGGAGATGTCGTCATCCATCACATTGCCGTACTTAGTTGTGACATGCTTCTTTTTCTTGTAACGGCCTCCGTAGTTCTCTGGGCCCTTGGACTCCTGCACTCTTGGCACCTTTTCGTAGGCCAGGATGAGCTCCTTGGTGTCCACGGATGAAAACTCGTACACTCTATTGTTGTTTCCGATGATTATGACCGCCAAGTCGACTTGGCACAACACGGCGAGTTCGTGGGCCTTCTTGAACAACCCGGACTTTCTTTTGACAAACGTGACCGTTCTGTTCCTGTCATCAGTCAATGGTTCAATTTCGATTTTTCTTCTACCCATTGTTGCTGGTTATTATGAGGTTTTTTTGGGGGGTGGGTGTATGTGCGGGATGAGTTTACTCAGCGAGTTGAGATGGTGCTAATGAATGGTCCCTTTAGCTGTGGTACCTCGTTCTTTTTGCCGGTAGGAGGGGGAAATATGCGGTGATTGCTGGCTGGATGGATGGATCTCTGGCTCCAATTCACAGCTGACTAATTGGATGGCGCCCGTGGATGGATGGTGCTGGGGCTACTGTGATGAGGTGGTGTTTGCTGGAGTGAAACACAAAAAAATTTTTTGCCGCTCGAAAAATACACGTTAACTATCAGTGGAATACCGTGTAACGGGAGACAAAATCAAAGAATAGCTGCAATTATATATAAGGTATAAGCAGATGTAATCAGGTTTCCTAATTAGTGTTTTGACTGGGGTCCGTATGGGGCTCTACTAAGTGTCGATAGAAATAATTTGTTTGTGTATGTAGCGTGTGGAAATTCTAAAAATAGTTCCAAAAATACTTGTGCGGGTCAGCTTGAGTCCTTTTTATTAGGCGCTATTGTTAGGGGAAATTTTTTTTTTTTTAATTCTTTTTTTTTTTTTTGATTCTTATTTTTTTGTGTGCCTATCAACGTTCTTTGAACAATAACGGGCGAGAAAATAATGGATTTGGAACGAATCAAACGACAAATTAACGAGCCGTAAAGCCAAAAAATATCTGGGTTAGGCTTTCCAAGAGATGGGGGAGAGTGCTAATTTCCACACGGAAGGGGTGTGTGTGAAAGGGGATGATGAAAAAGAAAAGTGAATGTGAAACCTTAAACAGGTGGCCGCCAGATTGAAATTGCCCATGGCAAGATCAAATGGCCCTGAAAATGTACAGTGGAGCCGTAGTGCGGAACATTTTTTTGACGTGGAGATAAAAAATTATTGCTGATGAAAAACGCACCGGGGGGAAGACCAGTGAGAGTGTAGTTAAAGGAACGAGTTACCTGATCGGATCGCTGTGTGGGTGGTTTCTTGTACGTGCGCATATTCGGCACGGCTGGATGTACTTGTGTGTGTGTGTGTGTGTGAGTTGGTGCTTCGCCGTATCTTCGTATCTGTCAATCTCTCATAGTATATTGACGATGAAAACTGTGACGGTTGCATTTCCAGAAAATTTGATGATCCCAAACGCATGCATGTTGGAACTCGCCTAATGTTGATTATTCCTCGACGACGTACCTCTCATGTCATTATTTTCTTCCAGAGTACATGCCCTTTAAAACCTTATTAGGGGTATGATGATACCCCGAAAGGCGCTCTCTCGAGCAGCATCTTGGATCGAAAATTGCTGCTTTCTCCTAAGCACATAACCGAATATGCAATGGAACCCTAGGCTATTTTTAGCATTTTCCTCTGAGGAAAAACTGTTTCCAGTTTCATGATTGCAACAAGAACATAACTAAAATGAAACACCGGGAAGGGGAACAAAAGTAAGGTACGTCAGGCTTGTTTGGTACTAAGGCACGAGCGTACGTCCCCTCTTCTCTGGCGGCTTATTTTTTCAATGACAGAGACTAAACGCACCCTTATGTCATAGTTTCAGCTTCAAGATGTTTTGCTGCTTTTCATGCGGAAGCTACAAAAAATTTTTTCCCTATGGGTGGATGCTTTGGGGGTTGCATTCTCATGCAAGAAGCGAAGCGAACCTGTAATCCAAGGTAGATTACCTAGCCACATGATGTAGTGAAAACGGCGCCAGCTTTAGGGGTCTTGTAGTGTGTTGTGTGGAGAAAAACGCCAAGCACACAAGATTCTCTGAGTGCGAACGTGAACGTCCCGTAAAACGCAAAACACTAGACAGAAAATGCTTCAAAGTGTAAATAGCTATCATCCTTCTCTGTAGTGATGCTTAACATCCCTTCCCTGTGCCAGCCATGTCTGGCTCATCGCTTGAGTTTCTTTTTTTCTTCTTGTTATTTTTTTGACGCTTCCAGAAGTGTTAAACTCATCTCTCTAAACATCCCACTTTTGGTGATGATCCGATCCGCTGCTATTTTTAAAATGTCGAGCATGCAGGCTCAATGGGGTTCTATGCATATTGACCAGTGGATTGTTCCAGCTACTGGATTGACACACGGGGGATTGTTACACCAGGGCCCGGGTCAAAACCAACAAAATCGATGAGCTGTGAGGGGTGATGAACGGGCGGAGTGGCCTAAAAGGGACGACAGAGCTTCGAGTTCGACTTTAAATTTGCTCACCTATGTCAAAATTGACAGGAAATATATTACGTCACACCGACAGGCGAGAGAAATTTACGGAAGAACTAGACCGGGCAATTACGATCTAGAGGGAATCTGGAGAGAAACCCACAAGGTGAGCGTTTGGCACCAAGATGTGAGAACAGGGAAGAGGCGAGAGAAGAGGAGAAAGCTTGAGACACCCCCACCCCCTTATTTCTTTACGTCTGGTGATTTAGAGTGTCTTCTCTAGCTGAACACAATGCGCTCCTTTCAGTCGAATTTTTCACCGGCACCGGCACTCTAAAGGTGCGTGAAAAAAGAGCCATATTTTGTATGGGCATTAAGGTTTTGGTGCATGCGTCCACACATCTGTATGCGTTTGGTGCTCACATTGTCCCTACATGCGATGAGCACTTTATCTCGCCTTATTGATCGTTTATTACTATGTATAGAGGAAACTAAACACGACGTTATTCTACAAATATTTGAAGCCATGGCTGTTCATTTTTTGGTCTTTTTATTTTGGATTGCATTTTTCAGAATGCATATTTGGTGGGTCTGGATCCTTTTGATTTCTTGACGGCACCTCTCAACGCTTCTTGTTGTTTTTGTGCTTTGGCTTGAAGTTCTTTCTATGTTTGTTGTGCTTCTTGAATCCGTTGCCCAAAGATCTGTCAACGAGGCCGATTTCTTTGGCCAAGGCAGTACCTAACTCGACACCAAACTTCTCGACTCTGGCAAGATCCTTCTTGGCAGCCTCGGCGCCCAGTTCATCACCGAACTTCACAGCTCTCTGGATCTTCTTTTGCAATAACTCAACGGCCAATTGCTTTCTTTCTTCAGCGGTCAAAACCTTTGGCTTTTCAGGTTCTTCTTCCTTGGGGGCTTCTTCGGCGGCAGCGTGGGCGGCTGGAGCTTCGGCAGCAACAACAGCAGCGACTTCAGCAGCAGTAGCTTCAGCAGCAGCAACAGTTGGCAATTCTTCGGTGACTGGCACGTCAGCAGGTGCAACTTCCAGAGTGGCAGCTTCCGGTTCTGGTTGGGACGACTCGGCCGCTTGTAAACGCTGCACCAAGTCAGCCTTCTTACCGTCCGTGGATAATCCCTTTGACTTTAAGAGCTCTTTCAACTGAGCAACTGTTTGTGAAGCAAAATCAGCCATTGTGTTTAGTGTATATGTATATATGGGATGGGAGAGGGGTATGGGGGGTGTTGGGACTAAGCTAATTGCTCTCTGTATTTTCCAATTTTCAAAAGTGAACGCGTGCCGCTAACTTTTGATATTCACTGGAAAAAACAACGAGCTGGAGGATTTTCTGGTGCTGGTCGCACCATGTTCCTGTATGTAGAACGTGTGGGTGGGTGTGGCGCTTTTGTGCAACCTTAGCTGCTGCTCGCTATTGAAGCAACTTGATCGCTAGAACAAACACAACTAGCGCTACAGCCATACAGAGGATGAGCATGATCACCAAGGTGATCCGCGTGGCGGGGAAGAAATCTTTCATGAGAAGCGCCTGTACTTGTAGATATCGCACTATGCCGAATATGAGACTGAAAATGGCCAAGATCAACCCCAATATGATGAGCGGCTTCCCCAAGATGTGCACTTGGCGGTACTTGGGTTTCTGTAGGATTTCCAGCGTTTCACCGTCGAAGAACAGCGAGAAGGCCATTTCTTGGACAAGAAAGATCTGCACCAATGCCACCACAAGAGTTAAGAACGTGACGGCTGTTCTCACCCATGCAAGGAACGTCCTTTCATTGGACAACTAGATGTGTGTGTTTGTTAGTATGGGGTCGAGTTGTATAAAGAGTGTTTAGCGAGAGATAACTGTATAGAAACTTCTGCGCCGTAAAATCTCACTGTATTATTATTTTTATTTTTATTTTTTTTTTTTGGTTATTTGGTGGTAATGCACTTACATGGTCTCTCGCTACCGAGCCTTTGTTATCTAGCATGAGCGATGAGAATCGGGCCACTTTGAGCAAACTTTCAAAGCGCTTCTCTTCTTGAGCCTTCTCGGCAGCAACCAATTCCTCGTCTAGTACCTCATCGACCGGCTGTTGCTGTTCTTCTTGCTGCACCTGCTCAAGTGACGGGTACGGGTGTAGCTGCTGGTTCTGAACCTCAGTGGAGAGATGAAAGTTGGAGTGATGCGATTGAATGGGGTCCAATTCGATCGACTCGCCTGCAGTGCTGGCGGTGGGCACGTTGGCAGTGGATGCCTTTCTTGAACGTAGCGATGCCATTGGCTAATGACGGAAGACGTTGGTGGGAAACGGGCGAGAAGAGACGGATCAAATGGGGAGGGTGAATTTGAACTTTTTTTTCTTTTTGTATTGCTGAAAAACGGGCTACCCTACGCCAAAGCGTAGCGAGGAAAATGAAACGCCCCAGCGGGATTAGCTTGGGGGGACGAAAATTAGCGGGAAAAACAAAATTTGCGGTTACCTGTGGACAAGTACATAGTGGTAGCAATAGATGCAAATACAGGTACTTTGCCAACTACTTGTGAAGGCAGTCCACGGTTGCTGTGCGACGGGCATCGATCCGAAAGGTGTAATACCTTAATTCTAAAGCCTAAGCCGTTTTTCCTTTATAAAATAAAACGTATTTTGATTTACTTGCAGCTGCTGACGCCATAGTTGAGACTGCGAAAAAATTAGTGGGTTGCGCAGGCACCCACCGCCGGTGTTACCCCAGAATACACTACCATACAAACTTTTGTTAGCGCCTGTACACTCCCACTATCACCGCTGCACCGCACACGAAAAATCCACTGCTAGAAAAACGCGTAAACACAAAAAACAAAAACACCTCTGATCTTCACCTCTACGCCACCAAATACTTCCCATCATCCAACACATACCACACAATGGACGCCGCAAACATCAGAATAGACGCCACCTTGGTGTCGCAGTACCAAAACAAGCTCGTCCGTATCATCGGAAAGTGTGAATCATACGACTCCTCCTCCAGCAACGCCGTGTTGCACAGCAATGGCCAAGTGAACCTCTCCGTGAGCACAGGAGACTCCTTGGAAGTGAACAAGAACTACGAGGTGATCGGCAAGGTCGACGGAGACTCGACCGTGAGAGTGTTGTCGGTGATAGAGTTGTCGGACAACATCAACTTTGACGCCGTCAACAAGCTTGTGAGCTACGTGC
Source organism: Dujonia boleticola (assembly GCA_029581775.1). Classification (NCBI taxonomy): domain Eukaryota; kingdom Fungi; phylum Ascomycota; class Pichiomycetes; order Serinales; family Debaryomycetaceae; genus Dujonia; species Dujonia boleticola. The sequence continues at coordinate 1,028,929 of JARGRU010000017.1, forward strand.
ACAAGGTTCCAGAGTTGTACTATTAATGATCGACATATCCCGAAGCAGCAGCCACGGCTTACGGTTCGATTGCATCGTATCCTACTCTGTGCTCAATACTTCTGTATCATTCTATTAAATACATACATACATACATATAATACTTTTTAGTGCTCCCGGGCTTCACACGCCGCTCTATGTAAGCTTGTCGACGTCTTGGAACAAGTCGACAAACCTCTTCTCGTTCAGACTGTCGACGTAAAGGGCTTTGCAAACCGATACCCACTCCGGCTCCTCCTCGATCTTGACCAGTGCAAACTTGAAGTTGGCGTAGCCCACCACCAAACGGTACGCGGACTCGGAGTTGGCCTCCACCAACGAATCGCCTGCGGAGACCAAAAACTTCACGATTGGTCTGGCCGACTGTGGCGACGAGTGCAACCCGGAGTTGGTCAACTGAAGGATCGACAAGTTGTAGATGAAGGTGGCAAGCGCCGACGAGGTGTTGCCGTAGTGCTTGTGGTCGTAAAAGGAGGTGAACGCCTTGGAAATCCGCGCGAGTGTGTCCAACAACTGCAGGAAATCCTCACTGTACTGAAGCAAGTTTGAGCCTTCAGCCGAGGTGAAGTAGAGCTGGTAGAATAAAGTCGTGCCCACCAAGTTGTTGAGCACCTTCAAGATCATCATGTACAAGGTGAGGTAGCCCTCTTCGGGCTTAATTCCAGCCAACCCGTCGTTGATGGCGGACTGGATCACCTGCGCACCGTCCAACGACTGCAAGATGTCCACCGTGGTGACACTCCTGATGCAAACTCTCAACAAATCGTACCCAATGAGTCTCGATGTTGCCACAGGCCACTTCATAATCTTGGGGATCACCGCGGTGATGATCCACAACGCCTGCTTGGACGAGATTGTCTGAGACGCAATGGACGATGACACCTCAGAGATCTCCAGCTCGGTGAGTTTGTGGGCGGAAGCCTCTGCGGGGACCTCGTTGTTGAACTTTGTGAGGCCCTTTACAAGGATGGTAGGCTTGAAGTCCAAAAAGTAGATGTGTTGCTTTTGGGGGGTCACTTGCAAGGAGCCGGCGGCCTTCTTGATGCTTCCGGTGGTAGGTGCAGGAGCAGCAGCAGCAGCAGCAGCAGCGCCAGAAGCACCAGCATTGGTCGTTTCCTCCTTCTTTCTATAAGTCGAGTCTGCGTACGGGTCTGCGTAAGCGGGGGCTCCTCCAGTTTGGCCTGCACCAGCCTCTGAGCCGCCCAACTGGGCGCCCTGGGTGTTTTGCATGATGAAATTGACAACATCGTTCGTGTAGCTGGATGGAAGCTCGTTGGTAGCCAAAAACTTCTCGGCCACTTCGTACGGGTTATCAGTCAAGTTGAAGGGGAGCTTCAAGGGAGGCTTCCCGTCTTCAATGTCGACATCAAACACGTAGTCGTACAGGGCACCTTGGTACTCAACCTTATCCTTCCCGGAGCTGGTGCCTCCAACAACGTCTCCGATTTTGACCCACTGACCGCCAGACCACTGGTGAGCTTCGATAATGCCCGTTTCCTCGGCCTTGACCATGATCGTCGAGCCCTCCTGCTTACCTGGCTTGGCCAAGGCATCTCTCTTGTTGGGGATATCTGTCTTCTTCAAGTTGTCCATGGACTGCTCGGGGATCGTGGACGATTGAACCTCGGAGTCAAACTCCTGCAATTCGAACTCGTTGGCCACTCTTTCGCTCGAGTTGGTGAACACTCTGATCTTCTTGTCAGAGCCCCCGCTGACAATGTCCCCATTGGGCAACACGGCGATCGTCCAGACGGAGATACAGGGCAACGTGATCACCTGGATCGGCTCACCGGTTCCGAGCAGCCAGATTCTGACGGTCCTGTCTTCACCAGAGGACACGAGGAGCGGCAGATCACTTGCGTTTTCGAGGATGGCCAAGTCGTAGATGAACGACTCGTGGCCCCGCAAGGTCCTCACCACACTCTTCGTCTGTATGTCCCAGATGCAGATGTTCCCGTCGTTGGAGCAGGAGGCAAACTGCCTGCCGCCAGGCAAGAGCAAGAGCTTTCTAACCACATCGGTGTGGCCACCGAGATACTGGCCAACTTCCTTGTCGCGGTTCCACTGGCGAATCGTGCCGTCAGCAGAGGCCGTCAAGTAGACGTTGTTGGCGGCGTCAAGCACGATGGCGTCCCACACGGACGCCTGGTGGCCCTCGAGCACGTATTTGCGGGCGCCCGTGGTCAAGTCCCACACGATGGCAGTGCAGTCCCAGGACGACGATACGAGCGTCCCGTCAGTGTAGTTGAGCGAGCACACATTCTTGGTGTGGCCGAGCAAAATCTTCTCTGGCGTGGCGGTGGGTGCCTCCGCGGTCAAGTTGACGACGCCGTCCAACCCACCGTTGGCTATCAATTTGAAATCAGGCAAGTACGCCAACGCGTTGAGGAACTGGCGGCCCTCAGAGTGGAAAATGATGAGCGTGTCAGCTGACCCAGACGCCGCCTGCGACCAAGCGTCTGAGTCGTTCGACTTGCTCCACACTCTGACGGTGGAGTCTCTCAGACACGACGCAAATGTGTTGTTATCTATGGCGGCTACGGCCTTGACGTCCTGCTCGTGGCCGGCTAGGGTCCCACTGAGACGGAAGGGCATTTTGTGTGGCGGTAACGGGTGTAGCGTTTTGAGGGAGAGAGATAGCTGCTTTGAGTGCGTGCGCGACTATATGTGGTTGGAGCGATGGTGAAATCTTAGACGTTACTTGCTCCTGGCGCCTAATTGTGTTTACTTGCGGTCTCTTACTGCCTTTATTGTAAAAAGTCAGCAAGCTTTAGCGACACACAGTTGACTAACAAAGGAATCTTCAGTAGTGTGGGGCGACCAAAACCCATACTGGTGCTTACATGCACTCCAGATCGCTCTCTCACGTTTTGGCGGCAAGCATGGTGGCTGAGGTTTTTTGTGTCACCTATAGAAAAAACAAAATTCGAATGCAGCTTGCTGGCACATGCAGATCTCCCAAAGGGAATTGCTAGGCGAAACGACCCTTGTTTTTCCAGGTTTTTGCTTGGTCCAGCTACCAAATTGACTAGTTAACTGCTCCTGTTTGTCTTGACTGCTATAGCCTCGGGTATTTACTTGCTTAACTTTGCCTTATTCCGACAAGTTTTCTGTGCACGCGTATCGCTACTCCCCACACGTAACTGATAAAGAGCCTTCCACGCCTGCCGAAAGCTGATCTATATATCCACACACTAGAGATTACTTCCACGCATTCACAAATTTGCCCCTCTTTGCTCAGCCGATATGCTCTACTCATACTCAACTGACGGGACTCACGTGTTTTCCACGCCCTCATCGTCGCTTCTCATCACATCCAACTTGATAGAGAAGGCCGACCATCTCCCAGATATCTACGCCAAGCTCCCCAAGCAGCAAATCTCCTGTTTGCTCGGTACAATCAAGCTCAAGCTCAACAAATACATCGTTATTGGTGACAAGCACACCGTCACCGGCTCCGTATTGGGCAGCGAAATCGCAAAGATCGACTCCTTCAAGATCATTCCATTGACTCCCAACGCCCATGCAGAATCCTCCGACCACGACGAGAAACACTACTTGGATCTCTTGAACCAGCACTTCGCTGCTGCAACTTTGTTCTTCAGCGTTGACGGATCCTTCGATTTGACCAGAAGGTTACAATCCCACTACATTGCTGCCCCTAACGCTCCATCCAGTGGCCCCGACCCGAAATTCTGGTGGAACTACTACCTCGCCGAGGAGTTCGTCAAGCTTGACCTTGCAGCAGGCTTCGTCTCGCCAGCAATTTACGGGTACTTCAAGTCTGCCACGATCCAGGCCCCAGACCACAGATCGTTCGACTTTGCCCTTTTAACCCGTAGATCCACCGCCAGAGCAGGTACCAGGTATTTCCGCAGAGGTATCGACGACGACGGTAACGTTGCCAACTTCAACGAGACCGAGCAGATCTTAACCACCACCAACAACCAAAACAGAAAGAACCAGGTATTCTCCTACGTTCAAATTAGAGGTTCTGTCCCTGTTTACTGGGCGGAAATCAACAACTTGAAGTACAAGCCCAACTTGATCGTGTCCTCCAAGTCCGCTTTATCTCCAACGACAAAGCACTTCCAAGACCAAGTAGACCATTACGGAGACGTTTACTGTATCAACTTGGTGAACCAAAAGGGATACGAAAAGCCAGTCAAGGACGGGTTTGAACGTGCCATTGCCAACTTGCCCGAAAAATTGGCTACCAAGGTGCAGTACATCTACTTCGACTTCCACCACGAGTGTAGAAAGATGAGATGGGACAGGGTGGATCTCCTCTTCAAGCACTTAATCGATAGACAATACAACAGCGACAACTACTTCCAGTACGATTTAATCACCAAGGAGATTGCCTCGATCCAGACCAAGGTTGTGAGAACCAACTGTATGGACTGTTTGGACAGAACCAACGTTGTTCAATCAAACTTGGGTAAGTGGTTCTTGCAAAACCAATTGACTAGATCTCAATACTTATCTGCCAACGAAGTTACTCCATGGAAGTTTGTTATTCCTAATTTATTACCAGTTTTCCAGAACTTCTGGGCCGACAATGCTGATTCCGTCAGTTGTTCCTACTCTGGAACTGGAGCTTTGAAGACCGATTACACGAGAACTGGGCAAAGAACCAAGCAAGGTGCATTCAACGACTTGGTTAACTCGATCACTAGATACTACAAGAACAACTACAGCGACGGTAACCGTCAAGACGGGTACGATTTGGTCTTGGGTAAGTTCAAGCCATACCAAGATTCCGTTAACCTGCCATTCATCGACAGAAGACCTGCCTACATCCAGTTATTGCCATATTTATTGGGCACTTCCATTGTTCTCTTTTTCGCCATTTTGTTATTCCCAAGAGGTTCAATCACCAACTGGAAGAACTTGTTTGCCATTGGAGCCTCTTTGTTCTTTAACATCAAGAGTTTGATCTTCCTCAACCTGAATGGATACCAGTTTGTCAACTGGCCAAAGTTGGAAAAGTTGGACTACTTGAAGAGGGTTGATGTCTTTGACAACGAGGGTAAACTGGTAGGTATCAAGTACGAGGAGAACGACCACTTCAAGACCACCGACAAGAAGTCGAACTAGGCAAGGAGCAGGAAAGAAGAAGCGGAAACTGAGACCAAAGCCTTCAGGGTTGCAGAAGGTCTACGACATGAAACGTTGTGTGAGTATATGACTTCTCATTGAATTATTTGCGATAATGTGTTTTGTTAGAGTAGTTAAATAATTTATTTTATAAATGTATACAAGTCCTTTTTTTTCTACTTTTTTATGGGAGGATGTGACTGTAGTTGAAGGGACTAAGACAAGTGGCATGGGGGGAATAGCTTGTGGGACCTGGCAGCTTTCTGGTTGCAAAATCGTTGGTAGAGCGTCTCACGTGCCGAGATCACGTGCCTGCGTGGAAAAAAATTATGTGCATGGAAGTTTGAACGAAATTACGGCAGCAGTCGCCGTTCAACGTGACACAAGGTAGTAGCCAGTGACTCTTAACAACACCCCCATTTAACTCAACTTATATCATATAAACCCCCATAATAACATGTCAAATCCAATCTTAGAGAGATCGTTGGATGAAATCATCGGTGAAGGCAAAAAGTCCGAGAGAAGCGGCCGTGGCTCTAGAGGTGGCAGAGGTAACAATAATAGTAGAGGTGGAAGAGGAGGCAGAGGAATAAATAAACCAGTATGTATTTGATAGCTAAGAGCGAGCCCAGAGGCAAAATCAGTGGCTGGTAGGATCCCAATGTACGTGAATACTTTGATACTAACGATAATATTCTTTAGGGAAGACCAAACAATTCTCGTCCAAGACAACCATTCAAGCCAAACAGATCAGTTCCTCGTGAAATTGCTTCTTTGGCCGGCCCAAGACCTTTATTGAGAATCAAAAACGTGCACGAAGAGTTGACTGGACAAGACCTCTCGCAGTTGTTCGACGGAATCGCCGCTGTCGAGTTTGTCAAGTTTGACCCCCACAATGACAGCGTAGCCTACGTTTGTTTCGAAAACAACAATGCCAGAAACAACTCGGTCGCAATTTCCAAATTCGATGGCAGAATGGCCATGGGCAGAGAGATATCTGTTGAATCTACCACGTCCTTGGCTGACAGAATAGTCATACCAGATAGAAGAGCACCATTGGTCAAGCCAAGAAATGACCGCGAGCGCGGCGCAGACCATGAAGCCAACAAGAAGAAGCCTGCAAAGAAGGAACGGGCACCCAAGCCAGTCAAGAAGTCTGTGGACGATTTGGACGACGAGCTTACAGCTTACATGGCAGGTCAGCAAGCAGCCGCAGCAGCACAACCAACTACCGAGCAGCCAGCTGAGCAGCCTGTTGAGCCGCAACCACAGCAAGCCGGTGCCACCACCGAAGCTAATGATGAAATGACATTAGATTAGTTTTTTTGTTTCTGTATTATAAAAGTAATGTAAATAATCTTCAAGCCAATCGAGGCCGTGTAGAGTCGGCGGATCGTGTAGATTTCCGGGGGACCCTCCCCCCACCTCAGTGGTATGAGCACAATGCTCTCTGCGCGATTAAAGAGGTGGTGCCCTGCCAAGAAATGCCTCAAACCCCAAACTCAAATCCGAACTACAACGTCTACAGTATTTAATGTATTATAATTAAAATAATATTACCTCTTTTTGTAAAAAGAATAAGCACTGCGTTCTACCTAGAAAGCTACGTCCTTATGAAAACTTGTGTGTGTGTGTGTGTGTGTGTGTGTGTGTGTGTAGTCGGAGAATTAAGCACCTTGCGATAATTCAACCAACTTGATGTATAAGCCCTTGGTCATTCTACGGAAAGTCTTACCGTAGTAGAACATAGGGAACATACAGGCAATGGTAACAAAATCAATCACAGCCAAGGCTATGTATGTGTTCTGAGTACCAGATGCAGCTAACCAATCACTGCATGTGAATGTGAAGATACAGGCCAAGGTATTGTTGATGATGGAAACACCCACCATACCTTGAATGACGATTTCTGGGTACAGGTCCATGAGGTAGGACATGGCGGTGTCACCGATGGAACCCCAACCGAACCCAATGAAACCCAACCCGACGTAGATGGCCTGCCATGGCCACTGTCTTGCGGCTCCGACACCGAACATGATCAAACCCAAAGGAGAAATGATCAAGGTGACAGCCAACAACCACAATCTCATTTCTGGCTCGAAAACACTGTTGTTTCTCTTGGCCAACCACAAGACGTGGTAATCGGACAAGACACCGGAGAACAAACAACCAATGACGGCACCGATAAGGGTGGCCACGTTCATGATGGCGATACCGTTTTCACTGTAGTTCCATGGAGCCTCAGAGAAGTAGTCGTCTTGGGTGGTCAAGAAGAAGGTCATGTAGGCGTCCTGTAACCCCCACAAGATACCGGAGAACCACACTGCAGGGATGGTGAACACTCTGAAGTAGTTCAACAATCTGTAGATGTACTGCTTGAAACCAAACCCAACCAAGTAGGAGGATGGAGTGATGATGGCGACTCTCTTCCAGTATGGGATCTTGTCTTCTGTGTCCGCGTGGTGTCTCTCGATGTCGGCGGTTTCTGGGTTACCAGAGGTCATGATCATCAATCTTGGGGAGGCAACGGTGGAGATGCGCTGGGTGGTGGTGGCGCCTATGTCGTCTGCGTCGTCGGTCTTGTGTTCCCTCGACTCGTCCTCCTCGTCTTCCTCGGTGTCGCCAAGGGAGCCCTTCTTTTCGTCCTTGGCGGTGAGCAACTCAACGTCTTCGGAGGAGTTGTTGGTCTTGGTGGACTCGATCACTGGGATGTACTTTGCCCTGTCGAAAACGGTCTCTTCACAGGTGAAGAGAACGACAAGCAAGGTACCACCGCAGATGATGGCACCCCAGTACCCGATCCATCTGAAAGTCTGGCCCTGGCCAATGTAGTTGGCGATCAAGGGACCCAAGAAGGAACCGATGGAGGTGGCCATGATATAGACGGTCAAGGCACTACCCAACTGGTGCTGGAAAAAGATGTCGGAGATGGACTGCTGCACTTGCGCTTCGGCACACAGCTCACTCATACCGACAAAGATCTGCGAGTAGAGCGAGTCCGAGGTCTTCTTGGTGAGCCCGAACCAGAGACAGCCAAAGGTACCGCACAACAAACAAATGATGTACGTGATACGTCTACCGTACAAGGACGAGGCTGGTGCAAAGAAGATACAGGTCCAGCCGATGAATATGAACAAGATACCGGCCCCGGTGTTGAAGGCGTCGTAGGAGATACCGTACAACTCGTTCATGGCGTCACTTGCGGAGGCTGCATCGTTGGAGGTGGCTGCGGTAAGCCCCGTGATGAAACACACCAAGATGAAGTGCCACATCTTTCTTGGGGTGGACCAGTTCAATGGATCGTTGGGGGAGTCCGAGGGCTGGGGGAGCAAGATGACCCCGTTCTTGTCCTTTTTCAAAGGATGGCCCGTCTTGTCGCCCTCCTCGTTGTCATACTTGGAAGCAAAGATGTTAACGGTACCAGGGACAAAGTCCTCATCTTCGTAGTCGGTAGGCATATTGGTACTGTTCTTGTTTTCCCTTCTTCTTGCCAGTCTCGAGACTTTCCCTTCTGTGATGTCAAACCAGGCGAAAGGAGGAAGTGCAACCTCTTTTTATTTAAAAAAAAAGTCACCCAGTGATTGTGAAAAAAAGAAACGACAGGTGAAGTCCAAGCAAAAGAAAAAAAAAAAATACGTTAAAATTTTTTTCTTCGCTGTGACTATATACTAGTTGGAGCTGATTTTAAGGGAAACTGCAGTAGCAAACCTTAATTAGGGTACGGAGTTAGAAAGTGACTTAATAGTAATAAAAAAAGTCCTTTGGCAGGGGTACAGTTTTAGAACGATAGGGTCAGCACACTTGGAAAGAAACAAATATTTGACGATACTTGCTACTATATAACCAAAGTGTATCTTGCCAGAAGCTAATCAAAAAAGCCAAAAATCAAAGCCGAAAAATAATTATAATAAAATAAAAAAAAAAAAAAAAAATCAAGAGGCTACATCATAGAATGCCGGCTCGTATCTCTCCACCTCGCAGTATTTGTTAGGGAAATCATGAAAAAGGGCCGTTCGCTTCGCAATGATCACGAAAAAAAGAAAAGACTAAAAAAAAAAAAATTCATAGATAAGGGGACCAGTGATAATGGATTTAGCTCGCACACACCAGCGTCAACAATAGAAGGGCATGTAGGAGGGGGTGTCCAGTATTGTGAAAGACGTTGGATGGCTCGCGGGAAGACTGGAGTCGATTCAGCATGTACGAGAGCCTAAATCGAGGTTGGTCTAGCGGATTAACCAAAGGGGGGTGTGTAGGAAAACGGAACCCTTTGACCCCAAACGAACGACGGGGAAGTGTTGCATCGAGGGAGCCAGTGAAAAAAAATAATAAAAAGAAATAATGATCAAAATAATTTCAGAATCACAACGACAATAGCCTTTCGAAAAATAATTATTATAATAAAAAAAAACATAATGAATATTAGAATAATAATTATTATGATTAAATTATAGTTCAGTAATTTTTTGTACTGGCAAAACATATATTCAGCCTGCTCTCTGTCCTTTGCCAGAGACTGTAAGGTGCAACAGGCTTTTGGCGGGGGAAGTATTCTGAGCTTCTCAGCCTCATCGTACCGCCCACTTCATTCGTTAGCTCCTTATCTACGATTTGAAGATGGGAGACATAAAAAAAAAAAAAAAGATTGCTTTGCCTTGAAGCTGCCTGCCAGAAATCAGCCTTGTCGACTCCTGGCCACATACACTATGCTTTCTCTCCGTACTCCATAGGTTTTCACCCTGCTTCACACACTTGATGCACCTCTCCACGCGTTAGTAGCCAGTGGCAGCGGGCCCGCCAGTTTATTCGTCGTTGCTAACAATCTCCTCTTTCGTAACATTGTGGTTCAACAATCGATCGCCGCTTACTGGTCTACTCCGCTTTCTCTCCTTCAAAAACCGGAATTATTTTTAACGGATCCACTAGACCGATAACCAAATTGGGCATTATCTAAAAAATTCTACTCGCTATTTTCGATAAGGTACACATGGAAATGCCCGTGAGAGCCTTAGCGCATCCGCGAATCAGGAAGGTGCAACAGCAAAACCGCTAACCCCACAAACAGAGCTACCAAGGCTCTGTTAGTCGACTCTGGCTAATGTGTCAATATAATAGAGCTCTCTATCCACAGAATATAGCCTCTTTCTCCTAGGGTGGTCTACCCCGAAGATTTATAATATTTTGTTTCTTTTTTTTTGGCATTTCATTTTGACAGCTTTTTTCAATATAAACTTTAAGTGTGTTGTGAGGTGGGGTGGAAAGGTGAAGAAGGTAAAATGAAAAAAAATTAGACAGAAAGACAAGTGAAGAATCTCACAGAACAATCCTGTCACAGCTATCGTGCGATACTCAGAGAGCCGTGTAGTAGAGGAATACATGAAAACTTTCACGATCTGTACGTGCCCTACATCCCTGTTTAACTACAATGTCTTCCGCCGCATCTGACACCCAACTGCCAAACTTTTTCCACAAATCCTCAGAAAAGTGGAAGGAGTAAATATGTGTGTTTCATTCAACTAACATCCCTATGGGCTATCAACAGGAAGAATATACCGACACCTTCTTTGTTCTCGCCAGAATAGTCTCCAATATGTCCCCCAAGTTGTGCTCTCTCTACACATCGTCTCTTAATTATACAACCTAAAACACGGTAGTGCGATTACCATATCACACAAAAACAAAACGTATCACTGCCTGACTTTCTCAATTGATGCTCATAGCTCCGTCCACTACTCTTCTTCTTGCCCTCTGTGATCTAGACTTACAGGTATTCCTTGCCTTTTTCGAAACTCATCATAGTACTTGTTGCTGCACTCAGCTGGCATTAGGCTTTGTTTTCAGTTTTGATAGCATCGGATACTCTTTTTTTCTTTTGTAGCGTTCTCATTTCGTTTCAGTTTCTTTTATCCGCCACTTCAAGTCACACTGGAAGTGAAGCTTTCGAAGAAACCAACTAAAAGGGATATAAAAATCACTTTCCATTGGAACAATTCATACTATTACAGCTCTTAGTACAAAAAATTTTGATCGGCAAGAGAATAATAGATATTCCATACTAGTTTACTTTTGTTTTGCATTTTATTTATTGTTTGTCTTTATTGTGCTAGCAGCTAACACCTTCTACACCTTTTCACCAAATTAATTAATTTCATTAACTCATATCACTTCTTCATTTCTCTCTTCAAGAAAAAGGAAAAGCAAAACAAAAAACAAGCAATGCTGATAGGACTCTCCAACAAGGATATACTAACCTGGTGTGACGACCTCCACACGCTCAAAGGCAGTGTTTCACAGTTCCAATCATCGCTTAATAACATAATAACAAAAGCTCCATCTTCGGTTGACTATGAATTGCTAGAAAAGGAACTTGCACTCAACCACAGTTCTAACCTGCCGATCGTCGAGAAAACGAAGAGTCTTTTATACACACCACAGGCTAAGGTTGGTGTCAAGATAAAGGACTTGTATAATTCTGATTTGCTCCCATTTTTGGCATTGACGAACAAAGTCAACTTCAAGTCGCCTAAAAGTGACAAATGGGTCGGTTATTTGAACGACTATAACCCACCGAATGGGATTGGACGGGAATTTTTCAAATTGATCAAGGGAAAGAAGGCTGCCGGTACCACCAGTGCCAATGCTGCAGCGTATCCGCCATCTCTCCCTCCCATTGAGAAATCAAGTTTGCTTACCAAAGTCTTGACCGACAAGTCCTTCAGACAGCCATCAGATTTTATTGAACTGGCATCGTTGGATGATTTTAGTAATAGGCATAATGCCAAACTAGCTATCAGAGGTAAGAAGTTACTCGAGTTTGCCCTTGTGGAGATTCTTGATGAAAAATTTCCCAAATTGCATGAGGACGACTTGTACTTGCTTCAATACAAGTTAATTAGTCCCACAATACTCACAAAGTTTGCATTGGGGTACAACCTAGTTGAAGAATTGAGATACTCAATATCAATGGATGGTGTCAGTGTGAAAGACAAATTATACATATTAAGCAATATCTTTTTGGCGTACATCGGAGGCATAAGTAAGCAATCAGCAACAGCTTCTACTTCGCCGGAATTCGCTTACCCATTTGATGAGATCAAGTTGTGGATAAAAAAGCTCTATGAACCAATAATCGAAGACCTTTACAACAATATCAAAGCGAGCGGCGAGTCGATCAAACCTTTGGACAGTCTCGCCAGAACTGAGTTAGATTTCCTATTTGGCGATGATATAAAATATCAAGAGAAACAAGATAGCGACTTAGTTCCTAGTGATCTGGTTTTCATTGTTGAAGTGAAGTATAAGGGCGAAGTATTGGGATTTGGAACAAGCGGTAAAAATGTCGAAGAAGCAAAGTTGAAGGCTGCACAAGAAGTCTTTAGCACATACAAACAGAAACTCGACGAAATCCTAGTACAAGAGGAAAAGCTGAAGAAACGGAAGAAAGGAACTAATGTTGCCGTTACAGCTAGTAACAATGGAAATGCAACCAGCGCTGTTGCCCAAAGTGGTAATGAAGATGAAGATGTCGATGAAGACGCGTACGAGCCAAGCGTTGAGCCAGAGGAAATGGTGGTGGATGAAACTTCAGGGACCGGCAATGTGGCAGTCACTAATGTCCCACCTAAGGGCCCCCAGGCTAAAAACCACCCCGGCACCCCTGCATTCTACGGAGCCCCACCTCCACCACCTGGTAGAGAAGTTGATATACTACAAGCCAACTTGCCTTCGATGAAGCACTTGGCTAAGAAAAATTTGCATGGAATCCTTGGAAGACACGGGTTAGTTCCGATTTACAAGTACTCGAAGAATAATAAAGAGCATATCGTGACCATTATGGTCGACGACGTGATCTTGGCGAAGGCTGTTGCTACAAGTAAGAAGATTGCATCACAAAATGCGGCGCAAATTGCAATTGCAAACAAGGAAACTCTTGCGGCATTATTCACAAAGGCTAACACTGACGGTAATAAACCTTTAGGATCCAATGGACAGCACGGTGGAGGGGATGGTTCTCATGGGGGCAAAGTTGCAGCCACCTCCATTCCTGAACCACAAAGGTTCGGTTTGCCAAACTTGCCCCAGATTCCACATAAGAAAGATGTTTAAGAAATATACTTGATAATAATACAGCAGTTACTTACACGCCGTTATTACGTAGAATGTAGAGGGAAGAAAGTTCTTTCATCGGCAACCGTTGAATAGCCGTTGCATATCCGGAAACAAAAAAAAAAAAAAAAAATGGCAGATGCGCGTACTAACCGCACAAGAGATAGAGAACAGGGAACCCATTCACAGAATGGGAGCAGCAGAGCATGTGTCGCCTAGTTTAGTTTGTTTTGTCACCACCATGTCAAAATGATCCGTACCACGGAAAGAGTTGCAGTCGGAGTATCCGCACTAAGCGAATTTGACACCCATATCACACACAGTCTGCATGCATACAAGTCAGCAGTATGTACGCTGAGGTGGGACCTGCGGATCACTGCGAAGCACCAATGTGCGCCACATATATTTCCATGGGTAGGAGTGTGTTGTTTGCATTCAACCACGTATTGTGCTAGTCATGCCTTAACTCCGTCTGGACCAGAGGAGGAAAGGTCCCCGTAAACGTGCAAGAGAGTCACGAGGCAGCAGGGAAATCACTCTTCTATTTTTTCTTTAATTTTTTTTTTCCGTGTTTTTTAGTACATATCTCCGAAGGAATCAAAAAACAACCCTAAAATGCTATCTCCTCCAGCGAGTACCAAAAACGCATGACAGTGCAGTTGCCACTACGCAAGCGAGGAGAAATGTGCATGCATGGTATGACACCAATGGGTTTCCACCTCATTCGATTCAAAACTATGGTCTTAGGCCCAGCTTCGGTTTGCACCCAAGTTTTGCACCCAAACCGAATTGCACCCAAACATAGCATGCCTTCAGCCGGCCGTGTTATCCTTCACGTTTTTGGTTTCTTTTTTCCGCGTCACCCCCGTGCCACTACACTACAAAAACCTCCTCGAATAACTCCTGGCCAATCAAATTGCCCGGCTTTCCTGCATAAAAAATCCGACTTTCACCGGATTCGACGAGCGAAATGCAAGTTCACCGTAGATCAACACTAAGCAAAGTAACAAAAAAAAAAAAGAAATAAAGTTACCAAAAAAAAAAGAAAATAAAAATTTTTTCCCTGAAATTTAATTTGCCTATTTATTTTATTTAGTTTCCTTGGATTCTTGATTTTTTTTTTTCTTTTTCTCCTTCTTCTTCTTCAGAAAAGAATATAATCTATCTTTTGTCACATATTTATATATATATTCATACTTAATACATCACAGAATGTCTTCCGGATTACCTCAATTCACCATTGGTGACTACGCTTCATTTGCTCTTGCCGGTGCTATCGGTTGTGGTGCTACCCACGGTGCTATGACTCCAATTGATGTCGTCAAGACCAGAATTCAATTAGAGCCAACCGTCTACAACAAGGGTATGGTCGGTTCCATCAGACAAGTCGTCAGCACCGAAGGTGCCGGTGCCTTATTGACCGGTTTAGGTCCAACCGTCTTGGGTTACTCCATGCAAGGTGCCTTCAAGTTCGGTGGTTACGAATTATTCAAGAAGACCTTCATTGAATACTTAGGTTTAGACACCGCCAAGCAATACAAGAACTCCATCTACATTGGTTCTTCTGCTCTTGCTGAATTCTTCGCTGACATTGCCTTGTGTCCATTGGAAGCTACCAGAATCAGATTGGTTTCCCAACCAACCTTCGCCAACGGTTTAGTCGGTGGTTTCTCCAGAATCTTAAAGGAAGAAGGTGCTGGTTCTTTCTACAACGGTTTCACCCCAATCTTGTTCAAGCAAATTCCATACAACATCGCCAAGTTCTTAGTTTTTGAAAGAGCTGCTGAAGCCATCTACAGTGCCATCCCAACCCCAAAGAAGGACTTATCTAACTCTGCCAACACTGCTGTCAACTTGGGTGCCGGTGTCATTGCCGGTTGTTCCGCTGCTATTGTCTCTCAACCAGCTGACACTTTATTGTCCAAGGTTAACAAGACCAAGAAGGCTCCAGGTCAATCTACTGTCGGTTTATTAATCCAATTAGCTAAGCAATTAGGTTTCACTGGTTCTTTCGCCGGTTTACCAACCAGATTGGTTATGGTCGGTACCTTAACTTCCTTACAATTCACCATCTACGGTTCCTTAAAGAAGACCTTAAACTGTCCTCCAGCTGTCGAATTATAAGCAAGCTAGATTTTTTTTTGAATCCAAAAGCTAGATGCTAGAATGTTAATATAAAAAAAAACCCCCCAGCAGCTATGTTCTGTTATTAGTCGCCATTTTTTTTTCTTTTTTTTTTTTTTGTTACAGTTGTTACTTCATTTATATATTTATATATATTTATTTAACTTTATGTGATTGTCCGATCACTTAAAGACCACATTTGTACATTTATAGTTAGTGGATATTTATTTTAATAAAGGAGTGCTTTACAAGAAAAAAAAAAAAAATAGAGTGAGTAGCAATGGTAAACTATATTCCGAGATAATATTAGAAGTAGTAGTCAAGATAACGAAACGATTACACTGAAGGATTTTCGATGGAGACTTTCTTTTCGGCAATTCGAGCAATTGAGTCTCCATATGTCTAAAAATGGGTTTACATCGATTCAATCTGCTCGAAATTACGCCCGATTTTGACACACGAGCTACACATCTTGTGGGCATAAGGGGAGATGATCAACACAATTTTTCATTGTTGTAGGGATCATATTCTGTGCATTGGAACGTGCACGCCATCGCTAATCTCAAGGAGAAAAATGAGAGTGATTTTATCCGACATACACGCATTTTTCTTTCTCGATATGAGGTCGTGCGCGCCTCGAGATCAAACCTTTTCAAGTTATCTCTAGGCCGTTCCTGATTGATCAAAAAAAAAAAAAAGAGGTACTTGGTTTTGAGCAAGTGTGTTTTGTGGTTATGGTGGTGGGGGGTAGGTGGGGGAGGTCAAAATGAAGAAAAGGTGTAAATATCGACGCTAAACAGATTTATAACCAGATCCAGTAGGGGAACGGTGAGTGGGGTTGGCCCTTTCGACCCCATACCATACCACTTGCCAGCAACATACTTGTTGCTTGTATCAACCGAGTATTACACGTCGACGGTGGTAATCAAAAAAAGGAGCGTATGGTGGATGCATGCAAAAGCACGGTGTGGGTGTTTTTTCTGCGGAGTGGATGCCTGATGGGCGCCGGATTTCTTGCTCGCTAGTGCAAAATTTGCGAGTCCTCGAAAAATAAAAAGCCCACACACTAAGCACCCAATTAACTTGATTAGGAAAAAGAGTCAACAACACCTCGAAAATCAGCCGTTGCGATTGACAAGTGACACCCTGGGGTCCTTTGGTATACAAAACACAGCGCTGGTAAGCTGATGCAGCCTGACGCAAGGTGCTATCAGAGAGATATGTAAGAGAAAGCCATGGAGTATGTGTAGTGCTGTGTCAGACCAAAGATACCAGAAAGAGTTGCAGCATCTTGAAACCTGTAGCAACACCTATTCCCTATTTCGGCAACACGACTTGGCTCGAAGTCAACGTAAAATATACTATTTGAGTAAGCATCTCTCGAGTAAGATCTTGGGTGCGTCGACAAGCACCGTGTTTTCGTTACTTTGGTAGCTCTACCTACCACTAGAAGCAGCGTAATCGAGGCACCTCCTTTCTCCATTCTTGTTGAGGTGTTTTTTTTTATTTATTTGTATTTTTCACTGTTCTATTATCAAGGCGATATTTTTCCTATTGTACGCTCAACAAACTACCCCCTTCCTCTCACACTTTTCCTCAGATCACTTTTGTGTGAGTTGCGATGACTCCTTCCCCCATTATTCTGATGTAATAGAACAGGTGAGGCCGAAAAAGACCGGAAATGCATCAATTTGATTTGATTAGATGATGCGATGAAATGCGTGCGGCTCGCTAAAAATAGCAATATCCTCTTTGGGGTTAATTTTCCACCCATCGACGACTATTTTGTTACTTAAATAGTAGATTTTCCATGGTTTTTTGGCAATATTATTTGGTTTCTATTGTTCCATCCACTGTTCCCAGTTACTGCTTGTTGAATATTTCATAACAAAACAGTACTACTATACATACATATACGTACTACAAAAAAAAATACATTGACGATGAAGTTCACATTAGCCAACATCCTTGCCTTGTTATGCTGCTTGGTTGCATCCACGCTCGCCTCGCCTATCCAAAAGAGAGTCTTCCAGCCAACCTCCCCAGTCTTCTCCTTGATTGCCCACCACAAGGGCGCTGTGTTCCAGTACAACCTCGTCAAGTTTGACGGCCATGAATTAACCTTGGCCTCCGACGACGCCGCCTTCTTTGGCCGTATCAAGGCGCAAAACGGATACATCTTGAACTTGCCTCAAGCCAACTCCAACTCCTCCAGCAACTCGTCCACTGTTGCCCCAGCCAGCACCAGTGTTATTGTCAGCAACTCCAGCCAGCTTATCACCACCGAAAGCCCAGTCAACGCCTCCACCCACTTTGGAATCAAGGACTCCTTGCTCACCTACTTGGACTCCAACAAGTTTGTCGCCTGTCCAGATTTCTCCTTCAGAGGCCAGTACTCCATCTTCTTCCAAGGTAACGTCACCAACACCACCACGATCTGCCCTAACAAGGCTGAAGGTTACGAAATCCAGTTGATGGTCCAGGTCGACGCTACTCTTAACTACAACCCATCCACCAACAAGAACTCCCTCGGTAAGAGATTCGTCAACTTTGTCAAGTACCTTGCCAAGCACTAAGCTACCAAAACACACACACACACACACACACAGTCATTCATTTTTTGCAGCTAGACTGCATTCCATATTGCATTTAATCACGTCATTCTTTTCTTATACGGAGCTGAGCAGCACGGCCTCTCAGACTCCTCTCGCATTTAATCAGGTCCTTCTTTAACACACATAATATCCCTCACGATATCCAACTAAGCTCTACGGAGAGCAGCTAATGATAAAATATTCAAAAAAGTAATAAATCCTCGGCTCATATGTGTATACACACGTATGACTTAATTAGGTATTTTAATTATAAATATATATCTACTTAAGCACAATAAAAGTATAACAAGGCAGATACCGCAAAGGGACTCACTTGTAAGCATCAAAATCGCAAAACCCCATCACGTGCTGGTACTGTAGCAATCGCTAGCTTTTTGAGCCTCCCTCGCTAACACTGGGACTCTCTCACACGGAGTGCTTGCTTCTTGCTTTCTCCTACATCTTCTACACTCTAATTCTCCGATGTGACATAAATAATGCATCATAATTAAAATATAAGAGAAGAAAGTCCCTGGCTGGATTTGTATGGGGTGGAAGGTATGAAAGTCCCTTCCTTTTCTTGGTGGTTCTATGAGGCACTTCTATTAAGCTGATGCGAAGCAGATGCAGCGTCTCTACTTTTCCTCCTTCTCTTCCTTGCCGTCACTCTCCTCGTCGACAATGTAGGTGGTCTTCTCGCCGCCCCTTCTGTCACCCAAGGGTCCATAGCGCTTGTCGTGGTAGTAGACGGAGATCAAGGCACAGGCAGATATGAATTCTGTGGTGGTGGCGAGACAGTACTCACATGCAATGAAGTACGAGGATAACCCTTCTCCGTCGTAGTTGGAGATAAGGTAGTAGTTCATTCTGTTCAAGAAGATCGACATGACCCCGAAAATACCCCTAACGAGCAAGAAGGGGTAAGCGAAGAACAAGGCGTACAAGGTGTAGACTCTGACTCTTTCCTTCTTGTACACGTAAAGCGACAAGATCACCAAGATTACGGTTTCCCCCAAAAAGATGGCCTGGCCAACACATCTCAAGGCCTTGGACGTGTTCACCTTGCCCTGTTCGTTGGCCAACTCTGCCGGGTCGATCCCGGTAAGCATGGTGCCACCAGCGATAAGAATGGCGTTGGCTGGGATCAAGATCCAGTGGAACACGTTGGCTGGCGTGCACTGTCTGAACCTGGCCTTCCACTTGTTGGTTGTGTACTTCATTTCCTTGATCTCTTCGCTGGTGGGCTTGATCCAGGAGGTCCCCACAACGGCAGTCTGCGCCTTGGCGAGGAAATGGAAACTCGTGAGCACCAACGTGAAGTAACCTTCTGCGGAAAGGACTAAATACGCGATCAACCATTGCCAGTGCGTGATACCAAGCTTGGAAAATGCAACCCCACACAACTGGCCCCCGACACGGATCACACCGAAGATCAACAAGAAGGTGAATCTGCTCTTCCATCCTTCGAGGTACACGATGTACGAGGTGAACCCTGTGAACACCACGTAGAGCGCCAAAAATATACACGCGGCGATACCCTCTCTCACTGATACAAACGACGACATTGCCTAAAGGAGAAACAAAAAGCGGCTAGCTAACTACCTAATTCAAAGGTCAATTGAAACACGAGAAAAAACTGAGTACTGATAGTTAACCAGTGATGCTGTGTGCTGATGAGTAGCTCGGTAAACAGCAAAAACAACAGACGGAACTGGAGATCCCTTTATATACCAGCTGCGCTGCAGACCTGGATGGGTGTGCCATCAATTTGGCTTTTTTTTGGTTTACTGCGCTTAGATAAGCGCAGTAGGTGTGCATATACACCCTTACACCCGCACCATGGAATAAGCTTTACGAGAGGCTTTTACCAGCCTTTAAGGGAGAGTTAGCCAAAAATTGATGACATGTCGCACCAAAACACGGGTGCGGCTGCGCGGCTACGTCAAGGTGTGCAGATAAACGTGAGGGTTTCGAGTAAGAACAATATGTCTGACTAGCACTGTGCCACCAGTGGGTATGGCCCTCCTCAGTGGTCGTTTCAGCTGAGATCTGTTGCAGAGGGAGGCAGGGCTTGTCTGATCCACTCTTGCCTATTCTGGAGGCGGAGGGTCCATCCGTGTCGCACTTTCTGGACGGCACAGCCGTGGGCGATGACAGTTTGCTGTCATTTGGGAAATGAGAAAACCCAATGGCCGCGAGTGGCTTAGCCGTGGGGTGTATGCTTATAGGGGAAAACCCTGAATTGAGCTACAAATTTCAAGGGATAGTGGACAGCGGACAGATCAATTCACAGGGAAGACGTAGACGGTTATATTATTGGGGAGTATTTTCAACCACCGGTGAGGTGCTACTACAGTGGTGCTCAGTGCGCATGAAACCTAAAAGAGGTTCTAGATCGCTAGTGCAAACCAGGATGTCCATTCAACACGAAGGGTCTTGCAGTGTGGGGCTACGGTCGCTTTGTGCGGTGTCAGGAAAAGAAGGAAAGCTAATCTAAGAATTGACTTGTGTAAATACCTTAATACGGTTGGGGTCTGTGGTGGGCCTCGTGTCGAGCACACTACATCGCAGCTTTAATATTAAAATCCCTTTTGTGACAGGGTTAAAATTGCAGCACCCAAGCCATAAGTGCCACGCCCTCAATCACCTCTGCCTTCCTGATCATCCACTTCCATTTTGCTTTTTGCATATGTCGTATCTTGACATTGTAGTTTATGGTTCACGGGGTAGTTCTTTCATGCACCAACACCTAAACAAGCATGTTCGAGGAGTTCGCGAGACTTCACCGAGAGCGCAAAAAATATCGGGTATAACGAGACAGACAGCATGGAGATACAGTGAAGTGCCAGCGGAATTGTCAGAAACGAGCATCAAAACGAGCCATAGTGACTAAGTTGCATCGTCTAAACTTAGCGCTTTGTGGTTTGCAATCAGTCCTACGGTGGAATGGGCACGGTGCGGCTGAGCAATTTTTAGCTACTGGTGTCAACTGCTAGGGGGCTCGCGTTTTGGGATCCCACTAATTCAATTCCCGAAAATTTAATTATGTCAAAAATCTCACATCGTGCCTAATACTTTTGAATACAACGGAGAACTTAAATTTCCAGCCGTGTAAATGGGTGCACCGCTGTTTGGAAACTCTATTTCAAGATTAGGTCTCAATTGTTGTGGGTCATTTTGCTTGCTATTTCGCAATTGCAGATGTGACACATTTTTGGGTGGGCATACGCTTATTGGTGGATGAGCTGAGTATCGCTCTCACGCTAGCTGGTTTCCACTAACCACATAAGAGTGGGGCTGGGGGCTTGTGGCGTGGAAGCACCCGGCATGAGCGATTAAGTAAGCGTCCACTCGACAAATAAGTTTGTAACTGCATTTTGAAGTCTGACGTCAGATTAGCACGTATATGCCACCTCTTGGTGGAGGAAACCTTATTTGTAAGGACTTAGAGCTGCTTATTGTGTAGGGTTGTGCTGCATCAGCCTCTAGTGGCATCAGTCGTGCTGCTAAGTTTTTGGCTGCGCAGCTCATTGGCAGCTCTTTTGATCACACAAATGTCCACACAGCTGCAGGGTTCGTACGGGAGATACTTCCTTGATGCCGTCGGTGTTTGTGTGAAACGATCTTGTAGCACACACAGCCTACATACCTAAGCCTTTGCATGGAGAAACGGCTTGGCTAAGAGGTGGTGTTTGTGCAGTACCCTCACGAGACACGCACAAGAGGTGAAGCTGAAGTTGGGAAATTTGAATCTTGGTTATATGCAGGAACCAAAGAAAGAAGACCTCAAAATGAGCTGCTCTGAAAAAAACCATTTGGTGTTCCTGTACATAACACCCCAATATGGAGATGAGAGAGATGGTTTTAATATTTTTTTTTTTTTTAGCTGCTTAACTACTGCACTAGCCAGTAGCCCATCACACCCCACTACAATCCCCCCACTAACGACCTAATTATGGCTGCCTACAAATCTGACAAGTACATCAACGACTCAGATTCTGACTCCGAGGCTGAAGATGTCGCCTTCCAACCACCAAAGAACTTTGTCAAGGTGAAGCCATCCACATCATTGCCTAAATCGCTAGACGGAAAGGAAATATGGATCATCAAGGCTCCCAAGAACTTCCCCATCAAGGACCTCAAGGCTCTCCCAATCTCATTCACTTCCACCTCGATTGCAAACGGTGCCGAAAAATTCAAGGCCGCCAACAAATCATTCCAAATAAACGAAGAGTTATTCTCCACTGAGACCGAAAACAGAAAGTACTCGATTCTTAAGAGTGACAAAAAGACTAATAACGGTAATGGCGGGTTCATATCGACCGGCCAACAGGTCCAAAGGTTTTACAATATTCGTGAGGTTGTTGACATTCCAGAAATCGACTTTGACGCTGCCAGAGTGCCCAGATTGGACGTTGAAAAAGTTGATGGTTTGCGCATGAGACACTTCCCAACTGGATACGGTGCCGACGATTTCGAAGAAGCAAAGGCATCCGCTGCTGCTTCCGGGTCCAAGAGATCGGCTGCTGCGGCTGACGACGAAAAGGCAGCCAAGAAGCAAAAGAAGGAGAAGAAGGAGAAGAAGGAAAAGAAGGAAAAGAAGGAGAAGAAGGAGAAGAAAGAAAAAAAAGAAAAGAAATAATAGTGGCGTTATGGAGACATAGCGTTTCTAGGGGAAGAAGAACTTTGAGAAGGGCATATAGATCATACAAGTGTGTATTTAGACAAACCGAGTGGGCGAGCAAATCGAAGCTCAGCTTAGGAAAATAAAAATCAAGAAGAAATTGAGCAGCTGCAGAAGGAACGTGTCTGAGTGACTGTGTAATTGAGTGTAGAGAGTAGCCAAGCGGGTGCTATGCCTGCCCAACTGGGCTATTGTCGATAATAATGCTGTCAGCCAGTGCAGAGAAGATCTAAAGACAACTTTTTTTAGATGGTATCACGTGACCTCTGGCACCTGATCTCGACATGATTCTCTCATCTCCTTTCAATTGGGTTCCAATCACTTGCACAGGCAATACATTAGAAGAGCTGCCCACGCCAACACATTAGACCCTTACTGAACTAGCAAGTACGCCAAATAGTCCCCCAGAATCTACATATTTACACAGCGATGGGATCATCTGCTTCGAAACCGAGCAGAAAGCTTGCCTCCACCATCCAAAAGGATGCCACCAGCACGATTCTTGCTAACCGCAAGGGGAACATCAATACCCTCCCTTCCGAGGAGTTGAAGCACAGATACATACAACATTCACAAGAGGTGAACCAGCCACCACCAGTTTCCGATATACAGGACACTCATTTACCGTTGAATTCTTCGTTTAGAACGTCTGATCCTACCAAATTTGACTCGTCTAAGCTCAGCAAGAAGATCAACGCTAGAGCGCAGGCTCTGCCACCGCCACCATCACAGGTCCCACAGGCTCCTCAGACGCCGAACTCGAGCGTTCCCGAGGGCAAAGACGGGTTTGATCCCCAGGTTGGCGACCACGGTTCGTACAGCAATGCGTTCACTGACTCAGTGATGAAGTTGGGATCTCAGATCCAGTCGCACTCGATGGACCAGAAGCTCAATCAGGAGTTCACGGCGTTGAAACAGCTCCGTAACAGGAAGACGTTATATTTGAAGGGAGAGAAGGAGAACGAGGACGAGTTGAACGGAGTCTCTGACGCCCAGCCACGCACCATGATCCACCCACGGAGCTTGGGTGGGATCTTGAACGACTTGAGAGACCCCAGAATCACCAACGAGAGAATCCTACTCGACTACAAGCTCCACCCTGACTTCTTGAAGGAGTTGGGTACCCGGTTCAAGCTCGCCACTGATGTGCTTGTGGTGAAGGAGGAGGCTAAAGAGGGGGAAATTTTGGTTCAGAACACGGCGCCTAGCGAGCTGCAATCGCTTTCTCCGCCTGCACCACCTCCCTCGTCGGCTGCCGCTGCAGCTGCAAGTGCCTCCCAATTGGCTGACAATCCTGTTCAGTCAAACATGATCAAGCAGGACTACAATGAAGACGGAGAGCTCACAGAAGTGAATCCCGAGAGATTGCAGCAGTTGAAGAACAGGTTAGGGTTGGACGACGAAGTCGAAGACGAACTGGCTAACGCGAGAAGGCGTTAGGCGCCTCCTGGAAACTGAACGTCTGTTAAACAGGGTTTCAGATAGAAGGTGTGACAGGTACTGGTGACGGAATTGAGTTAGCTGAGAGTAGTAGGGGAGACTGAAGGGAAGCAGCTGTACATAGTAAAATCACGCCCCACAGTATATATAGCCGTGAAACACGGACCGCAATCGTACATAAGTGATAGTATTGAAAAAATAGTATGTAGTCGACACCTTTCAGCACGTTGGTCCACACTCTCCCGAAGGGAGCCAAGCTCGACGCAGTCGCCCCCGCCGGGCAGGCGCTAGAGAGCCTGCTGCAAGTCTTTGGTGACAGTAAACTGGCGACTCTGGCGGTGCAATTGCGTGGTGGGCTCGCTGCGCGCGAAAGAAAAATTCCCGCGGTCGGCGCCGCTAAAACCCCCTAAAGTTGCAGGGGTGCGCAATCTGAATTGTGGAGAAATTCACAGCGGAACACATGAAATCACAGCACTTTCTATTGCACGGACTCTTCTGCTGGCTTTCTTTTTTGTCGCTTTTTTTTTTTTTTGTAAGCTCAGCTCGATAGTGGCATTACTCCAGCCAGTAGTCATGCCCTCGTCAAAAGAAATTGTATCGATTCTTTCAAAATTCACGCCCTGTGACGTTTCCGATGCCTTGGTTCAGTTCGGCCTGAAAAATGGCGGCTACCTTCCCAACCTCGTGCTTCGCTCGCCAATTGTGGACTCCTCCAAACTGTCAATTGCGGGCCCAGCGTACACAGTCTTGTACGCGCCAAAGTCAGACCCCAGACCCGCGGTCAAGCAGTCCTACATCGACGAGATTCCCGAGAACAGCGTGCTTGTGATCGGGCTCCCGCTCGCCTTGCAGAGATTCAGTGCGCCATACGTCACTGTGAACAATGCCTTGTACGGTGGTTTGATGTCCACAAGAGCCCAGTACAGAGGCGCCAACGGGTCCGTGATTTTGGGCCGCATTAGGGACTTGGACGAGCACATAGGCTTGGGGTATCCTGTGTGGTCCTATGGGGTTGGCAGCACTGCTCCTGGCCCTGTGGTCAAGGTGGTGGGAATCAACGTCCCCATCCAAGTGAAGGTGAGCGAGGCCGAGGAGTCGCAAAGCGAGGAAGATGTAATTGAGATCAACCCTGGCGACTACATCATCGGGGACAAAAACGGGGTTGTCACATTGAAGGCAGACGACGAAGCAAAGCTTAAGGATATTTTGGAGTATATACCAAAGAGAGTGGACGCAGACACCAAGGTGAGCGAGGACATCAAGAAGGGAAAGGGAGCGCAAGAGTCGCAGAAATTGTGGAGAGGAAAGATTTAAGTAGAAATAAGACCAGAGTAGCAGGCAATAAATAACCAGACGAGTGCCCAAGTAACAGACCAGTAGGCAGTAAGATGCAAACGCCCACCCAGATGATTTGCAGTGGTATCCCCTAGCGATCGCTTAATGGCTGCCAAAACCAATTTCGCACTACGCGCCATTTCGTTTCCCCCACCCCCCGACTGTTTCTCCATACTTCGTATAGGCGATAAGAGGAAATGCGAATAGTGAAAATAGTCACAGGAAAAAAATCCCCATACCAGATAATCAGCGCCTATATATCATCTCCCTAGACACCACTTTTCGTCCCGAATCCCATACTTCACCACCCCCCGTGAACACCATGCCGTCGCTTAACTTCACCAATATGGCGGAGTTGCGGGCCAATCTCATCGGGAACAAGGATCTTAAGTACAAGTTGTTCCGAGACGTTGAGATCATATCCAGCTTGAAGGACGAGTTCAGCAAGCGGATCTTCAGATTGATGTCCACGCTGTTGGACGATCCCGAATACGCAGTCCTTCTAGACGGGCTAGAGCACCAAGCGGTGGTCATCAAGATGATATGCTCGTTCAGCCAGGAGGTTGATTCCACGGCTGCTCCTGCGCACGCCACTAGCGGCGGTGCCGCCACCACCTCCTCCACCACCTCTGCGTCTTCGTCGTCCTCACTCTCCTCCTTTCCTGTGTCTTCGACACCCCTGGGACCTCCAATGGCACCAGCTTCGACAGCAGGCGCGGGCTCGGTCTACGGAGCAGACTACGTGGCCCCCGGTAACAGCGCCTCTTCAGGCAGCAGCCACTTCATCTTGAACAACTTTGAGCTGTCGATTGCGCAAATCGCACTTTTCTTCAAGTACTACATGGAGGCCATCCTCCCATTGATCTACAAGCGCGACGCCAGACTCGATACTGAGAAGTTCGAGAGGATCACCAACGACTTGTTGGACATAACCTTCCATCTTTTGAACCACACAAGGTTCAGCTACAAGTTGGAGCGGGACTCTAGCCGAACGCTCTGGAGATGGATCACGACGCTCAGCGTGATCAGCCCAGGAACTTCTGTTTCTCTTTCAACCACCGGCTTGGATGGAATGGAGCTGTACTCAAGCAAGGAGGCAATCTTCGATAACGAGGCCTTATTCTTGAAGCTGTTGAAACTCGTGCCTTTGTTACTTTTCGACAGCAAGCGTGAGGAGGTGAGCAAGACCGATGAATTCAATTTCAACTATGATCACGAAATGGCGTCCGTAGACGAAAAGAAAGCTGGCAGAGGCAATGAAGATGGAGCCGGAGACGACGACGGCGACGACGACTACAGCAGCAGAATAATGACCTTGGTCTCCGTTCTCTTGCGTCGCTTGAATATCGAAAGTGAAAAGATATACTACTGCCACTTTCCCGATGAGTTGGACAAAGAGAGCGTAATTGCGGGGCCAAATTCTGGATCTGGATCCAGAACAGCATCTGGTGCTTTGGATCTGGGTTCCAGCGCTGTGTCGAACGACCACGAAGGCGAATTGCATATCTTCAAAGATCCTAACTTGCCCAACATTGAGCCAAGTATCCAGTACTTCAAGAAGAGCATTGACGTTGAACGACTTATGAGACTAATCTGCTGCATCGCCCAAATATTCAGTTTCATCAAGGAGAACGGCTACGTAATTGAGGGCTCTTCGTTGGGAAATAGTAATGGGCCCTTCACTGTCCTCCCACCGAAAGTTTATCTTAGTCTTTTACTTCTCCTCAAGTATGAGAATGTCAATCTCAACTTGGTCACACTCAACCTTATATACTTCTACCTCAACAATCTTAGCGACGACGAGAAGTTGCCACTCGAGTTGATCTTCAAAAACTACCAAAAGTTGTTCCCAAGGATCAACGAGTTGCTACTGGCTGCGGACTTTTATGTTCCAACTTTACTCATGTCTCCATGTAAAATTTTGGCAGAGCTTTGTACCAGGTACCCATTGATCAACAACGATATCAGAAGGGCTAATCTTGATATCAAGCTTATTGGAATCATGGAAAACCTATTCAAAAACAGTCGAGAGTTGAGGCAAATGAGACAGTTGAAGAAGCAAAGTGCCGAGAGCTCCAAGATTATTGACACAAGCAAAATCACCTTGACGAAGATGGCTGAAAAGAATGAAAATTTGAGTGATTTGATCTTGCTATTGAGCGTGTACTCAAGCAAGAAGGAAGAGTATAGAAGTAGAATTGTTCAGCAACAGAAAACTATAGAAGACAGCAAGAAAAAGAGTGTGGTTGTGTCATTCATGATATTTGAAATTATCGACAATTATAGATTCCTATTGCATCAGATTCAAATGGTTCACATGAAGATAAGAAAAGTGATATCTACCCAAAACCAGAACCAGAACAGTGCTGCAGACTTGGCTTACTTGGGGAAACTTCTCAGTTCGATGATAAGTTTGTTGAATGACTCTATTTACACCAATACCTTTTGCCTCATAAGATCTTTATCTAGAAGCGTTGCCTTGTTGAGAACCTTTTTCGTGGAGTGCAACTCTTACCCATCCACAATCAAAAGAAAGAGAACCCGCAGTACGAATGGAAATGGTATCAGTATCGTGAGCCAAAGCAGTCTGATTGTGGGAGAAAACTCTTTCATTACAAACTTGACCCAAATATTGAAAGGAATTGAGAACTCGACTTTGATTTTGAACTATTACAGCGATAGCATCATTAACTCGAAAGAATCCATAGTTTTAATTAGCAGGTCAAGTTGTACTAATAAGTCGATTCTTTTGGGTATCCTTGCTAACTTTGTATTGGATTTCAGTGCTTTGAGGTATTCCATTGTCAATGATGAAGAGTTCTTACAAACATTAGTCAAGATATTCAGAAACTCGTTTAAGCCACAAGCAATCGACGCCTATAAATCAAAGGACGAACTCTCGTTGCAAATGAATACCATACAGTATAATACTTTACAAGTGTTGCAGAACTATACTTACAATGAAAATGATGACAATAAGCAATTCGTGATGGAGCACTACAAGTTTGAATATCTTTTCGATAAAATTACATACGGTATGATACTAGGGGAAGAAAAGGAAGCTGAAAATGATAACGATGAAGTGAAAGAGCTCAAGTTGAAGCAAAAGGTGATTTCATTTGACATTATCAGAAACTTAACATCTGGTTCCGAATACTTCAGTCAACTTGTGCAAAAGAAATACAATGAATGGAGGAAACTCAAGTCAGATGACTATTCTTACCAACTGGAAACAGGTATCAGGAAGAAGCATTTTGAAAACATTGGATGGTATTCATTCTTGTACAGGAACCTCTCTCAGAATCTCAGTTTGTATGGTATTGAGAGTGGTGGATCACTTGATGATACTTACACTTTGATGCAGCTTTGCAAGAATGAGAACTACTCGTCTCTCTTCTTGGCCATCAATTATATCGAGGATCACAAGTATACCAACATCGAAGACTGTAATGATAATCTTAAATACAAGGAAAGATTATTCAAAATATGGTTGCTGTTTTTAGATTTAACAATTAGTAAAGAATTTGAGGAGAGAGAAGGCGGAGAAGTGAACAGTATTGTTAGAGCCAACAACAATTTGAGCTCTATTCAAGTTTCAATTTGTTGGATCATCATCAATTTGACCTGGAAAAAGGAGCTTTTTGGAAGTAGAAGGTCAGACAGTGTACAATTTAAGATTTATGATACTGTACTGATTGGCAGGGTCAACGATAGAATTGATATTGGTGGTGACACAGATGAAGAAGATGAAGGAGCCGAGGAGCATTTTGAGAGTAAAGACGAAACCGGCAATGATCACATCAGGAACTCGGACACTTTTAAAGACGGAGATTTCAACCCGGGATCGTACGCAACACCTACCGATAGGGCACATTACTTACGAGATTTTGGTTTCCTCTCGGTTTTGGATAGATTGGTAAAGAGATTGAATGGAGGCAGATTCTCTATGAATGAGAGGTTTGACTCAATAATGGGGAATGACTTGCTCGAGAAAGCTAGAAACGCCAAGAATCAAATGTTGGAGCTTACAGGAAACAAGAATCCAGGAGGCGGTAGAAGAAGAAGAAGGAGTGATAAGAAGGATCCAGAGGAGAAAAGAGCGTTTGACCAGTCAGGACCAGCTTCTTCGTCGCAATCGGGTGGCCAAAGCAACTCTTCTGGTTTGGTCAACAGACCAGATGTGAACAGGGGAGGTGAAGGGTACGGTTATGAAACCGACTCAGATGAGTATGTTGATACCGTGGAGCACAACGAAAGCGACGAGGAGATGATTGACGAATTTGATGAATGCTGGATCAGGTGAGGCCCCCCTAAGGAAACGGTGAGTTTGAAATAGTAAATATCAAAAAAAATAATAAAAAGACAAAAAAAGCATAAGAAATATAATTACATAAGTATAAACAATTCAAGTATTAAGAAAAAACGTAATAAGAATGATGCAAAAATAGTTGTGCCATCAAAGGAACATTGCAGGGGGGGCGGTCTACAGGTGGTGGTGGATGCATGCTGAAACTGATATCAAGCCGGAGATCGTGCCGATCAGTCTAAGATTGGAAATTTGCATCTGTTTATAGATCAGGAGGCATCTTACGATAAAGATTTGCCGCAAACAGGTGTAACTGATGACACATGATGCAGGAGATAGAAGAAATTATAAGCGTACGGAGACAAATTTTGCTCAGGGTACGGTGAAGATGTTGCATGAGATGACTGGACAGGCATGCTCGGAGTTATTGCGGAAGCGGCAAATCCTTCGTTTTGGGGAAAGTACCGGCAATATGAATTATTCATAATTGGTAATCGAAGGTTTTTCAGGCGTTTCATGCGTTTGTCAACACGAGAGAGATCTAGGTGCCTGTCAAAAGTCATCTCTTGGGTGGTGATGCCAAGTGAAAGTGCACAAGATAGTAAATGCACCCAAAGAAAAAAGAAAGCAAAAAAAAAAAAAAAAAAAAAAAAGATTTGACAATCTTGACATGATGGGGAAGATGAGAGGGAAAGTTGGGATGGGTAAAGAGAAGAGTTGGAACGGGCAGTGGGGCACACCTGGTACAAAAAGGGAGTACGCACCGATAAACTGCTCACTTTCGAAGAAGGAGTGGGTTGGCTGGAGGCCACCATGAGCCGATTTGCCAATTTCCATGCTGCGGTACTACTGACATCATTTGCCAGTGGATCTTTTAACTTTACCGTTGACGTAAAAATATGGATAAAGCTAAAAGTTCCGATGCAAATACGGGGCACGTAACTGGAGCGGTTTTGTGTCACTCCGTTAATTAGCGAAAGCCTGTATGTAACCGCAAAGAAAAAGAAATTTAAGAAATTTGACTAAAAAAATAAACGATGTAGTAAAAAATATCGACTTTGAGGGAAAGCAAACGGCATTGATTCAGCAGGGGACACAGCGAGTCACTGTGGAAAGTTCCATAAATGGACTGTGCATCAACAGCCAACTCTGCCCTATTAGTGAGAGGGATATCGGACCAGACCAACCTGTAAGCAGAGTGAGTGGGCCATGTACCCGATCTGGCTTACTCATCGCTATGGCCACTCTCTCTCTCTCTTTGCCCTGCATATTTTTGTTTTTCTGCTCTCTTTACTGGCTGGGACCCAGTACTCTTTCGCTAGGTAGATCCAAAAATACATACATACATGTAGCGGTACACAACGTACAAAGTTGGGCGCTAAGATCCATAAAAATACACCCACATACACGTATTTCGAGTGGGATTCCCTCGGGTGGCTCGAATCCCTGTAGACGGGCTACGTTCTGGGAGGTTGGCAACCCTCGCCGCAACTAACCGCAAGCGCAACCACACTCACAGCAACAATATCTCGAGCGCTCAAGACAGTTCCGCGCTGACATTTTCAGCTTGATCCAAGGAGACTGGTGCTTGACAAGGCATAACCAGAAAAAATCAAAGGTAAAAAAAAAAAAAAAATTAAAAAAAAAAAAAAAAAAAAGAAAGCAAAAACAAGGAAAATTTTTTATTGAAAAAAAATTTTTTGGAATTCTGGCATAATCATAGTCAGTTGAGTTTAATTTACGCTCGGGTTCATTTTATAAATAGCGGATAATTCAAGAGCATTTATTTACAAAAATCTTGGGCAATCATCTTTTTTACCCTGTTTGTGTGGCTCCTGATAAACTAGTAGAACCGTGAACAGCTGCTAGTAAGACAAAACGTTGAGACGTAGTACAAAGCGATAGGCATCCCCTAGCCACCTCCCCCCCTACTCATTTCATCCTCACTAAAGAAAAAAAAAAGAGACCCCCCTCCTCCACATTCACATCCCCCACTATCTGAGGACCTTCCAAACACATATATTCATTTACACCGCCACCCAATCGAATTTTCCAGTACCCAATCATAGGCACAGAGAGCAACGGTCTCCATACCATCCAAAGAAAAAAAAACACTGCATCGATCCCACTTTCATTCACAACCTTCATATTCAATAGTATTATTAGTATTAGTATTTCATAGACGAACAACCTTGATCCCAAAACTTTTCCCCCCTATAATCCACCTCCCAAAAATTTTACATTAGCATTACCAAACATGACATCGATGGAAAACCAAGAATCAAGCATCAGGTCCTTGAACGATATCTCCCTTGAAGAGCTCGCCAAGAGGCAACAGCAGCAGAACATATACGTTCCCCAGCCAGTTCACAATAGCATAGAGCCTTCGTTTACCCAGCAACAGTCTCACGATGACCAGCAGCATAACATGAGCGACCAGCAGGATGGCGGCAACAGCCAAGACTACGATACCAATAACAACCATAGCAACAACAACGATAACGATAAAAATAGTAACAGCAACGATGGCAACTCACAATCTAATAACTCATCCCTCCAGCAAGCATCATCGAAACGTCAAACCGGCAGAGACACAACCACCAAGGGCAAGTACACCTTGAACGACTTCCAGATATTGCGCACTTTGGGTACAGGATCCTTCGGTAGAGTGCATCTTGCCAGATCAATCCACAATGGTAGATTCTACGCTATGAAGACCTTGAAGAAGGAAAGAGTGGTGAACATGAAGCAAGTTGAACACACCAACGATGAAAGAAGAATGCTCAAGCTCGCGCAGCATCCATTCATCATCAGAATGTGGGGCACATTCCAAGACTGCAGAAACCTCTTCATGATCATGGACTACATAGAAGGTGGTGAACTCTTCTCGTTACTTAGAAAGTCTCAGCGGTTCCCCACCCCTGTGGCCAAGTTCTACGCTGCTGAAGTGTTCCTTGCCATCGAGTATCTTCACAAGTTGGATATTATTTATAGAGATTTGAAGCCTGAAAACATCTTATTGGATAAGAACGGGCACATCAAGTTGACCGATTTTGGGTTCGCCAAAGAAGTCTCGGACGTCACATACACATTGTGTGGAACACCGGACTACATTGCACCCGAAGTCGTTGCTACAAAGCCATACAACAAGTCTGTTGACTGGTGGTCCTTCGGTATTTTGATCTTCGAAATGTTGACGGGATACACTCCATTTTACGACCCTACTCCTATGAAAACTTACGAAAACATTTTAAACGGTACAATCACATATCCAGACTACTTGCCACCCGATGTCTTGGATTTGTTGCAAAAATTGATCGTGAAGGACTTGTCGAAAAGATTAGGTAACTTGCAAAATGGATCCGACGATGTTAAAAACCACCCTTGGTTCAAGGAAGTCATTTGGGAAAGATTGTTGTCTAGAGACATAGAGACTCCATATGAGCCTCCTATTACCTCTGGTGTCGGTGACACTTCGCAGTTCGACAGATACCCTGAAGACAAGGACTTGGACTACGGTATCAGCGGTGTCGGAGATCCATACGGCGGCATGTTTTCAGACTTTTAAACAGAGTAACCCGAAAAAAAAAAAAAGAATATCCCAGGAAAGGATAGTACAAACAAAAAATGATTCAATATTTGAATAGTCGTATCATAATAAGGAATTTCCATCGGCATACTACTATACAACATACATGTCCAATTTAGCTTCTTCTCTTGTTATCCCCCATTTTTTTGCTTTGGATAACACTTGTATCATAGATTTGGTTCTCAATTAATTAGATGGCTCGCGGGTCACTTCTAATTACTTTTAACAAAATGATTTGTGCTTTTTGCTAGTGCACAAGTACATTTTGACTTTTATATAGATCTCCTCCTAAATATAAAGAGCATTTGGATGAGCGCTTGTAACTATTGGGGCCTACGCATGGTATCAGATATCTTGAAAAAAAAAATCGTCTATTGTACATAAATTAATTAAAAGCATTAATACTGTTGGTTCGTTTTTTGTCATTATCGTCTGTATCGTGTTTGTGAATCGTCTCTTTTTTTAAATACAAGTTTCTACCCCTCTCATCCAGTCGCTCTTTAAGAACTCCTCCACAGTTAACCGTGTATCTGGATCTGGGTCCAACAACTTGTAGATAAACATCTTACGAAGATTGCAAAGATCCTTTTCGTCTTGGTCCAACACATCATCATACTCTTCATCGGTGTCGTCGATACTGCTATCATCTGCAGTGTGTGTATCGAAAAGAGTCTCAATAGGACCGTATGTCCCCTCTCTCTTTATTAACCACTCCTTGGTCTTACATTCATAGTCCGCGACCATCCTCTTCACAATGTACTCGTCAAAGTTCTTATCCTTGAACTTTTTGTCTTTACGGAGCATATGTTGTTTTGGTTCGGTGGAGTGCCAGACGTAGCCTCCGCTTGAATCGCCCGAATCTTCGGCGCTGCCGTTCCCGTAGCCTCTCTGGGAGTAGAGATGTTTCTTTATGTTGAACATAAGCAAAATTAACACCCCTAATGCCCAGTTATCCTTCTTCCAGGACCAGAAACCGTCTTTATTGGCCCCACCCACTCCGTTACACCATCTATTGCCGTACTCTTCGGGTGCTATGTAAGGCTCTGATCCGATGGGACCAGTGGCAAACGTAGTCAACTGCGGAGCCTTATCCCATTTTGTGCGGAAAACATTGGACTTACCAAAGTCCGAAAGCTTTAGTACCGCTTTGGAATGGACAGTGTCTGCCTCGATGTCGGAATTAGGTTCCACTGCAACGTATTTTATCAAGATATTTTCAAGTTTCAAGTCACAGTGAGCAACACCGTGTTGATGCATGTACCACAAACCCTTGGCGATTTGCTTGATGAAGCAGTCCAATTCGTCTAGGGACAAACGTTTCACGGGGTGCCCAAACCTGTCGCTTGCCATTGTCATGTACGAGAAAAGATCTCCACCAAGCGTGCAATCCATAACTTGGTTGATCTTCACAAAATCTTCCTTGGCATCGACTGGAGGTAAGGTGATCATGAGATCGACGGTCTTCACTATGTGCTTGTAGTTTAATGTGGACGATATTATGAATTCGGATAACACTCTCTCGATATACTTTGGGGTTGGCTCTGGTTCCTTGGGTGTGCCTCTGCGCAAAAGCTCCTTAACAGCATAGAGCTTCTTGTTGTAGTATGTGTGCTGCTGCTCCGCAGGTGGAGGCGATGCTGTTGGTGTTGGAGGCGATATCGACTTGGATCGGCTAAACGAAGAGGATCTTCTCTTGAGAGAAGTGACAGAGTCGGATCTGTTCTTGGTGATTGGTGGGTACGAGGTAGCGCCAGCGGCGGCGCCGGCGCCGGCGGCCCCGTCCTCTATGGGCTCCAAAATCTTGATTAAGCCGTACGCTCCTCTTCCAATGACCTTCTTGGCCGTTCCGTACCTCTCAAAGACAGTCTTGCCCTGGGATGCAAGCTCGTACTGTGCCTTCCTGTCCTTCAAGTCCACGATGTTGTTTATTTTGCTGGTGATTTCCTTTATGAGTTGCGCCTGCTGCTCGTTTATCACAGGCTCGTGCAACTTGGGGTCATTTCTGTTGGTGGTGCTGCTTACGGTGAAGATCTTCAACTTGTCGTCAAGAAGAGAGAAGGTTCTCTTCAGCTCTTCGTTTGCAACCTCGTTCATCTTGGATGGAGTGAGGCCGCAGTATGCCATGAAACTGTTGAACTGCGAGTGCATGGACGAAATCGCCGCTGCCTTCTTGCCCATGATGACGTGGAGATGGCCCTCGTCATCGTCTGACTCTTCGTCCAGGTCTAGCTCCTCGTCCAGATCCTCGTCGTTCACCTTCTCGTCTTCAAACTCCGATCCGCCGGTCTCTTCGCTGTCGGACTCTGTCTCTGCGATGGTGCTGATTCTTTTCTGTTTCAAGGACTGGGCCTGGGCGCTGGGGAACGGAAGCTGGAGGCTGTCGATGGGAGACTTGCCATTGCTGATGTGGAACTTCTTATCTATGTCCGCGACCACTTCGTCTATCTTCTGGAACGATGCCTCGTCCGGCGTCTGCATGCGGGTTGGGCTCAGGTTCTTGGACGAGGGCTGGCCGTTCCCGTTGGTGACTATCTGTGGGAGAGTCTTGATCGAGGCAGCGGACTTGACCGATTTGAGGGACGCTGATCTGGACGGCGCCTTGCCTGCTGCGGGCGGCGAAACTGAGGTCTCCTTCTTTTTCGATGAGCTTCTAAATAGATGCATTCAGATGGTGATCTCTCTATAGGTGGTTTGCTGTTGAATGCTGAATAAATACGGGAATTAGTTCTAGATATACAAAGAAGAAGAAAAATATGATATGATAGGGAAAAAAAAAAGAAATAGAACTGAAAGTGTGTGTCTCCTCTGCTATCAGGTAGTGTAATATTTTTTTTTTTGTATGGAGTTTTTCCTGTTATGATTATTAATGGCAAAATGGCATACTAATTTTCGGTCGGTCGCTCCATGTTTCGGCTACCCGCTCATAGTGATTTCTCTCCGAAATTCCTCGTATCAACGCTAACACCGGCGCTAATGCTCGTTTGCTAGCTATAATTTTTTTTTTTTTCTTCCTCCCACCATGTTACCACACAGGATTTGTCTTGTGAGAGCGCTCATGGGAAAAAAGGTGTAGTGCACATAAGTTGTCAATGCAACAGCATCCAGCCACCAGGCAGATGTGTGTCAACGGTGGAGTCATTCATTCAGCACTGTGAGATCGCAATTAGAAACAATTTCGGGAAAGAGACAGTTTGCAATTAAGGTGCCATGTTTAAAGTTAAATGGAGGGGTGAATCATAATGCGGGTTGGGATCGCATGCAGTCGCTAGTTACCTGAAAGAGCAAGACTTGCACCCAGTATTAAACTTAAGCATTGCAGTGGTGGTGATGCAATATTACAAGTGGGCCGGGTGTTTTTCTGGCAGTACAAAGTTTTCTCTCTCACCGGCACGCAACAACCCTCTAAGGCTTTTTTGACTCGTCTAATATACACATGTACGTACATATGAAGTAAGCGGCGGGATTTTTTGTACAATGGATGCAGGTTCTGCCACCAACATATATTACTTTGCTCCTTTTTGTTGAAGATGTAGTGTTTTCGGAGTCACATTGTATGGTTCCACGGTTTTTATTGCAACTGCGCTTTTCACGCTGCACTTTGCCTAGGTTCTCAACCAATTGCTGAATACTAAACCAAAAAAAGGTAATTATAAGAGAGGTAGGGTACTATATATAGTGTGTAATAATGCAGCACGCCCTCTATTATACTCTAAAACTAACAGCGTCGACAAATTGGCTCATGTAGAACTAGATCTGCAACACCTAATAATTTATGTAGCTCATTAGGTGCCTACTTTCGAATGGTACAGTGTGTGCTGAGAAAACGTAATCAAAATTATTTTAAGAATTAGCGAGAAATTAGCGATATCATCACACATTAAAAAATATTCTTGCAATCAACCGCAGTAATTCACGCTGCTCTTCATCAGTGTCAAGGGGGGGTTTAGAGTTGGAGTTGAAACATTTATTTGGCTACTACGTTTGCCCTCTATTGGGAAAATAAAAAGAAACGTCCCCACAATACACACCACTGGCTCCAGCAGCGGAGTCTAGGTCGGAGGAACGGCAGGACACTCACACCAAAAATGAAGGGCAACTTGTGGCAGAAAAAAAAGAAAAGCAAACATAAAAATTAATCAAAAGAAAAGTGAAACCAGAATGAAACAAGCTTTTGCGCTATGAAGAGGGCCCTTTGCACACCTCTCTCTTCAACGAGGCAGGGAAAGCAGACTGCTCGTAATTTCTGTTTTTTATTTTGGAAAACGGGGGTGTATTGCGTCGTGTCCCTATTCCCGTCCACAATGCCTCACTTTGCCAGTGGCTTGCGTGGGTGGGTGGGTAGGCTCTTGCTGCCCTCATGTATGTATGTTCCCGCAAGTACTATTACACAAAGACGCGTTATCAGGGGCATCAATGCATGATAAAAAAAAATTTTTGAAATTATAACTAATTTGCGCCTGCATATGTGCTGTGCCACCCCAAGTTCCAGTACGAGTTGATTATTTACTAAGGACTTATAAAATATTACCTAAGTATTTGCAAACGGATAAGAGGCAAGACATGTGCCCAAAGGGCTCCAAAACTAAAAATAAAGACCTCACTGGTAATCAGCATGCGAAAAGAAACTACATGGCTTATGCCTTTTAGTGCTCACAAGATCCGAAACCTTAGCAAACGCTAGTCTAAATCATGTGGATTCCCCAAGTGTGAAGTTAGAAGTTTCCTAATCGAGGGGTGGGTTTTTTTTTCGGGGGGGGCCTAGCGCCATGTTTTACAGTTGTTTTACAGCCCGCTGCTACTCTTACGTTTCCATGCCGCTAGTGCTCATTTCGATCTAGCTTCGATTCGATTGAACTCCCCTTGTAATGCGATGTGTTGCACACTGATGCACGCGCAGTATCTCCGCCCTCTTCGCTTTGGGCCTTCCCGTCTCTATCTCCTCTGCCTCTCGTAACGTTACGCGGTCGGTTGCAATTTTTTTTATTTTTGTTCCCAAAAAGGGGACACACACACCATTTATATTTTCGTCAAAAAAAAAAAAAAAAAAAAAAAACATACTGAACACAAATTCAAATCTCTAAAACGTATTCGTTTCGAACGTCTCCTGTCTGGCCTGCTGTTGTAGAATTGGTGTTTCATATCTATATCTCCACACGTACCTTTTTGCTTGTGTATTTATTTGCTACGCACACGTTCACGCTCCATTTTCCAAGCTCTGCTGTTCCCGCTAACTGGCTTGTGTGCTGTATACCCTAAGGCTACCCACGCAAATCAATTTTCGACAACGCAGTGACATCCACAGGAATCCCAGTCGACTCAGGAAAACGATATCAACAACAACAACCAAAAAAAAGTGCCTCTAATCACCTTTGGTACTGGTACCGTCACGCTCATTTTTCCCTTTCTTTGATATCTCAGTCTGCCCCAGACACCGTCGCCTCTGCCTCAGATTCCTCTGTCCGAACACGCTCGTTCTCACCCACCCACTAATATATTTATTGATTGATCGCGTCATCCTAGGTGGTCAAATCTAATATTCCGTCGCAAACATGGCCAGTGTCTACACCTCGGATATCAAGCATTACAGGAAAGCTCCGCCTCCTCCGTCTGGAGGCACCCACACCACGGGGATCCCCAGCATCGACGCGGAAGACATACACGTCTCCGCCCCCATTCTAGGCCCCATGGTAGCCTCGCACCTGGCCTCCTCATTCAACCAAGTCAACGGCTCCTCCACGTCCTTGGGCGGAGCCAGCGTGGCCAATTCGTCGTCTGGAGGTGGCAACAACTACAACGACAGCGACAACAACAGCAGTCCTGTGCAGCCCTCCACCGCTGGGGCCGCAGGTTCTTCGATCCGTCTAGGCTCCAACAGGCGCCAGTCAGGCTTGGTACACGTCAAGGACGATGGTATTTTCACCTCGTTCCGCTGGAACAAGCGTTTCATGGTCATTAACGATAAGACATTAAATTTCTACAAAAACGAGCCTATTCTCCACGCTAACATACACATCGACAGCCAGACTGCCGCCGCAAACTCGCCAGATTTGTCGTTCCCCTTGAACCAAATCGGGTCCATAAACTTGAAGCCAAACTCGGGAAACACAAAGCAATCGCATACCCTCGAAATATTGCCCAAGAACAACGGCAAGTCGATCTTAATTCTGATCAAGCACAATAACGATTACTTGGATTGGGTTGACGCCTTCACCGCCAAGTGTCCATTGATAAATATCGGCAACGTAGGCGGCAATTCCAGCATTGTAGGCAACTCCGGCGTGTCAAATCCCATCAACTTCACTCACAAAGTTCATGTTGGTTTCGATCCTGCTAGTGGTAACTTTACCGGATTGCCAGATACCTGGAAGAACTTGTTGCAACATTCCAAGATTACGAACGAAGATTGGAAAAAGGATCCCGTAGCGGTTATCGAAGTTTTGGAATTTTACCTGGACATTAATGGAGGTGTGAGCAACAACGGGACTCCTATCAGTCTGCCCGCTGTGAACAATGCAAGCTCCACCTTACAGGAATGGACCAAGCACCCCAAGGCTGGAACTACCACTGCAAGCACCTCAAACAACAACAGTAACATCAACCAAAGTAATCATAATAACAACAACAACAACATCTCCTCCAACAATAACATTAACAACAACAATCTCAACAACAGTAACAATTCATCATCTTCAAATTTAGCATCTGGTTTCAAGCCAAGCAGGGCAGCCCCCAAGCCTCCTATCCCGTACCATTTATCTCACCAAAAGAGCTCTACAAATGTTTCTCCATTGCAAAATTTGATGAAGAACATCAAGGACGATAACAATACTAATGGAAACCTCAACAGCAATGACGGTAAGAACGATGTTGCTGAAGGTTTGAATAATTTGGCCATGTCAGGCAGCGCTTCAGACCTTGTGCCCGTGAGAAAGGCACCACCACCACCTTCGTCGCAGCAACAAAGGCAAAAGGACCAGAAGCAGACTGCAAAGGATGGACAATCAAACGGAACCCAATATAAGAATCAAGTGTCCCCTACTGGTTTAGGATTTTCCAATCAATCTTCCGCCAAACCTCAGCAGCAACCACCATCTATTCCAAAACCTCAATCTCAAGTGCCTGAGTTGAAGCTCAATACTTCCAATAGTATTTCACCATCAACCAGCAAATACCCTACACCCCCAGCAAGCGCTCCAGCAGGTGGTCCAACCTACATCAAACCATTTGGCTTGAAAAGTGCTCAGCAATCTCAGCAAAACCAAGGCTATGTACCTCTGCAATCGAAGAATCAATATGGTAAATCTGGTATTAA
Source organism: Dujonia boleticola (assembly GCA_029581775.1). NCBI lineage: Eukaryota > Fungi > Ascomycota > Pichiomycetes > Serinales > Debaryomycetaceae > Dujonia > Dujonia boleticola. The sequence continues at coordinate 1,069,558 of JARGRU010000017.1, forward strand.
TATTAAGCCCCTTGATTCTTCTTCATCGTCTTCATCATCCCAATCTTCAGTTGTGAAGCCATTGCAAACTAGACCTCAACACCCACAACATTCTCAACTGGTTCCTCATGTTCAACAAGTGCCTCAAGTTCAAGCACCTCACCACATTCAACAACCAAAACAACCACTCCAGCAACAACAACACCAGCACCAACAGCAATACCAACAGCAACAACCCCAACAACAACAGCAACAGTACAATCAGCAGCCACACCACCCACAGCAACAGCAACAACAACAACAATACCAGCAACAACAACAGCAACAACAACCGCAGTTCCAACCCCAACACCAGCATCAAAACTCACAGCAATTGCAATCACTGCCTGATGACCGCTTCCTTGGCAAAACCACTAATGCTCAGGGGCAAGTCAAGACTGCTAAGCAAATCAAGCGTGAACGTGAGAGGCTTAATGAATTGCAAGTCATTGCTAAGTTGAAGACTGTTGTTAACAATAAGGATCCAACTCCTCTTTTCAAGATTATCGAGAAGGCAGGTCAAGGTGCCTCTGGTGCTGTTTACTTAGCTGAATCATTGGCCACTGGTGGTGATAAAGTTGCTATTAAACAAATGGATCTTAACGTTCAACCAAGAAAGGAACTTATCATTAATGAAATTTTGGTTATGAAGGACTCTCAGCATAAGAACATTGTGAACTTCTTGGACTCCTACCTCCGTGGTAACAGTGATTTATGGGTTATTATGGAATATATGGAAGGTGGTTCCTTGACGGAAGTTATAGAAAATAACGAATTCAAATTGAGTGAGAAGCAAATTTCAACAATTTGTTTTGAAACCTTGAAGGGATTACAACACTTGCATAAGAAGCATATTATCCATAGAGATATAAAGTCTGATAATGTTCTTTTGGATGCAAAGGGTAACGTTAAGATTACAGATTTCGGATTCTGTGCTAAGCTTACAGATCAAAGAAACAAAAGAGCTACGATGGTTGGTACGCCATACTGGATGGCTCCAGAAGTGGTTAAACAAAAGGAATACGACGAAAAGGTGGACGTTTGGTCCTTGGGTATTATGACCATTGAAATGATTGAAGGGGAACCACCTTACTTGAATGAGGAACCATTAAAGGCACTTTATTTGATTGCCACTAACGGTACGCCAAAATTGAAGAAGCCAGAGGTTTTGTCCAACTCCATTAAGAAGTTTTTATCCATTTGTCTTTGCGTTGACGTGAGATATAGAGCTCTGACTGATGAGTTATTGCAACACTCATTCATTCAGCATAAGCTGGGCAAGATTGAGGAATTAGCACCACTATTGGAATGGAAGAGACAACCTCGCCAAGCACAAGGCGATGAAAATGACTGATCAAAATCTTGAGATATCAACGTGTCACTGGCACCACATTCAAAGATATACGACAATCCATAAAAAAATAAATGACAAAAAAAGGAAAAGGAAAGCCCACATAGTTTCCATTTACGATTGTTGATTCCTTTTTTTTGGTATTTTGTTGGCAAGATAAATCAACCTTTGGGAGAAGCTTAAATTTTTGACCCAGACCAATAGCTAAATCTAAAATAAATCAGAAAAATAACGTACTTCAACATGGTTAAGTGAAATTAAGAAATGATTTCATGTAGGGAAATAGCTTAAATTGTATGTTTAGGGTTCCAGGCTGTTTGTCCTGATTTTTTTCAAGATTCAGCATGGAATATCAAACTGTAACTCACCAGCTCTTATAGTTTCGTTTAGACCCCAGGCTTACAACGATTTGTGACATTTTTGTTATTGTTTCCCAATGTGGTTTCCACGAATCCCGATTCATGTGTTGTGCAAATGGCTTTGAAAAACGCAGCAAGACGAAGCGTCAAAATTAAATAGATGAAAAAAAAAAAAAAAAACACAGTAGAGAGAGGGACTCACAACTTGTGAGAAAGTGCTAGTACCACTTCCTTTCGCCCAAACAAGAGATATAAAGCTTAATTAAAAATAGAAGACAGGACCGTCGATCCTTTGGATGTGTACATGTAAGTAATTGAAAAAGTGCCGCTAGAGTTTTAAGGTTTAGAGTATTTTATGTATGCACCTTACTTACGCAAGTAAACAATACCTGCTCATTCCAGGTCTATTGAAATAACTCTAATTTGACTGGCCCCTAATGCAAGAAAACATAAAGTAAAAAAAAAAAGCCAATAAAAAAACACTTATAGACGAAAGGTTAACTATAATCAAGAGAAGTTTACGCTTTGAATGTGGCAAGTGTGAAGTTCGCCTCGCTATCTGTTCCTGGTAGAGACTCAGGATATATGGAATTTTGTCTTTTGCCAGCCCTGCTTCCCCTAGCGATGATTCAAAATGGAAAATTGTACTTGGAGGGAAAATGTGCTAAACAGAGTTACGACGGTTTCGTATTCGAGGGTCCATGAGTGGTTTTCCCCGAATTAAAGCCGACGAGTGTCCACCTGGCCAATGTTCCAATACTATTATGCTAATAATGATTTACGACAAGATTAACCGTCTTGCTGAGGTAAATTGTGAAAAAAAAAAAAATTTCCAACGGTTTTTTGGATGTGTGTGTGGGTTTGTGTGTGTCTTTTGGCATGTTTGCAGTATAGGTTGATTTATTTTTTTCGTTATTATTTTATTTTTTTTTTATTTTTTTTTTTATTTAGGCTTGACTTTTCCTTCTATTCTCTCTAAGCGCCAATATGTTGAAGCTCCTTATCCTAAGCAAAGCGATATACGGCGTTTACATCAGGTTTTGTGCGATAATAAATTATTTTATAGCTCTGGCAAATATTCGATCCACATATTTAAACTTTCAAAACTTCTTCCTACTTGTATCGCCTAGTGGGGAGAAAAGCTTATAACTATGGGAAAAATGTAGGAACGTGTTTTGTTACTATATCCCGATGAAAGAGGTGCATATCAAAAATAAGCGGATGGGCAGGGTGCGCATCATGCCCAGAGACTGCAGAATGACGACTTCTTCTTCTTCTTCGGACTGCGTTATCTTGGTTCACTTTGTTCTGCCATGGAACCATCTTTGATTCTATTGGATGAATTACAAATGTACAGAGGGACTCGATCAATGGATAATAGGGAAATGGACTTTCTTTTTTTTTCGCCTCTCTCATCAGCATGAATGCCGTTTCATCTTTCCTGTCACATCCGCATACCCCTCAGAAAGGATACAACGGAAATTTCCTTGACATTGCATTTATTTTTTTTTTTTTTTGGTATATCGCTCAAGGGGATATAGCCTTTCCCTTAACGATCATCATTCTGTGTCTGTGCGTTATGTATCACACTCTTAGTGGATTATTTTTTAAAGACAAGGTTTTCATATACAGCAGGCTACTTTAGCACCTCAAAATCTATTTGTCAGGTGGTTTGGTCAAGGTCCTAGTCGCACTATTTTATTTTCTGGGGGTTTTTTTTTTTTCGTTTTTGAATATTGTGTGTAACCCTTATCAAGGGGGGACCCTTTGCGAAAGAAAGGGCGGGTGGGCGTGCTTTGTTTTTCTAGACTTCCTGGGGTTATATCATCCCCCATGCATTTTGTATCAAGTATGAATCCTGGGGGTGTCATTTTTTTTTTTCTTCTGTTAAAGGCCGCAATTAACTAAAAGACTCTGTCTGTTAGGCTGTATTGCAGTTCTCGGCTGCTGGTAGCTATCATTATGTGGACTTGAGGTGGAACGGCAATTGATCGTCCTTAGATTAAGGTTGAGGGAGAGATGGTTTTCTTATTTATTTTTTTTATTTTTGTATGGTGATTCAGTGAATATTGCCTTATTTCTTAAACACTATTTATTTTTTTGCTATTTTTTGGTAATTTTGCTATGCAAAAATTTGGATTTTTTTTTTTTTTTTTTTTTTTTTACTTATTTATTATTATTTATTTTTGCTTCCTCCTCTTTTTTGATAATTATTTTTTTTGTGTGCTTAACTATACGTAGGCATGGTTTGCACCAATTGCATAGGAGAAAGCGCATAACTCCCTTAGCGCTAAGCTCTCTTAGAGGGGTTAAGAAAATAATGCATTCGACCCTTCAAGCCACTTTCCTATTCCTTTGTTCGTGAAAAGAATAGGCATTTACGGCATGCATCATGAAATATGGAGAAAAAAAAAGTGCCCACATTCAGCCGTCTCATATCTCCAGCACCGAATTAGTTAGACGTACAATTTTAACTTTTCAGTGAAGGTGTCAACGATGATCTGCTTCGAAGATTAATCTCTTCAAGTTTTAGTGTACCTTGTGGAAGAAGAGAAGGAAAAAGCCAAAAAAGGCCAAAAGAAAAGAGCTATCGCATGCCACGCAACCAGGGTCTGGATTGATTTTGATTCCCATATTTTCTCTCCACAACATGAAGATTTGCATGCCCATTTAGCTCCACATACATGTCAAATGCATTCAAATGGTTAATTTTAAGTTAAGCGGTGAAACAGCAACAAAAAAAAAGACAAGTCAAACGGTCTCTCCAAACCTCTTCCAGCAAGTTTCACTAAGTGCAGCAGGCAAAAAATATAGTGTCGTTATTAGCTAAATTTCTCATCAGGTTGCTATACAATTAGCCTCTGGAAATTGTAAATCAAAAGAATCGTTCTCCCCCACTGCATACTTTTCTAAATTAATGTTTTTAGAAACCTTACCCAAGATACCAAAAAAAAAGCTAGTATTTTAAACTAGGGTACTGTTTATGGTTTAGATTTGATCTGAACTATCTCGTCTCGCTAAAACTCTACAGAAAAAGTCTCTTTGTACCTATTTTATTTTGGCCCTATTATTATTAAACATAAGCGTTTTCTGAACTTAATACGAGAATTGATTATACAAAAAAAATAATGGTAGAGTACATTATATAAATATTTTTAAAGCTATTAAAACAAAAAGAATCACAACTTCAAAGCAAACCCAAGCGTTAAAAAAATTGTAGTTCATAAAAGAAGAAAGGAAGAGAAGAAAGAAAGCAGATTAATAAAATATTGGATTTAGTACACCAAGAAAAGAAAGCAAGAAGTTTCCATTCCTTTTTCAAAAAAAAAAAATCCAATTACCCAAATAATAGTATAAAACGATATAGTAAGTTCGTACTTGAATGTAATTTCATCAGTAAGCTGGCATATAGTGTTCGTTTGTTGAAGCATAAAAATGATACAAAACGTAGGTTTTGTAGCACCAGCTGAGCAGAATTATATTCGTACTGATCAGTATATCATATATTTCGTAGTTGTTGTTTGTGTGTTTTGTTGTGGTTATAGTTTTTTTTTTTTTTTTATGGAGGTGGATTTTCTGATTTTTTTTATTGGTTTTTCTTTTGCATTCTGTTGATTAATGCCTATTTTCTTTTCTTTTTCATTAGGTCGTGCCACTGTAGTTGGTACTAGTCACGTAGGACGGGTTACTTTCCTCATTGGAGGGATGGTGTGTGTGGTGATGGAGTGAGGAGTCTTGTCCTAAGCCAACAGCTGGAGGTGGTGGGGCGACGTAACCACCATGGCCAGGGTTGTTAGAGCTGGACGTAGTGAACCAGGTACCACCCTGGCCCCCGATACTGCTTCTGCTTTTCTTTCCAAGAGAAGAAGGAGGTGCGCCAGACATGCTGGAAATGGATCCACCTCCGTTGGCACCGCCTTCGACCAAAGTCGAGCCTACCGCAGAGGATACCGATCCGTTAGAGTTACCACCGATTGAGTACTCGCTGGAGTTCAGTACGGATCCATGTTGGTGTTGTCCTGGTTGCGAGTAAACTGTTTGAAAGTGTTGGGGAAAAGGAGGGTAGTTTGGTTGGTTGTAGCCTGATGTAGGTTGTTGGTTGGTGTATGAACCTGCATTGTTGTTGTCAGAATACTGGTTGTGGGAGTATTGTTGAGGTTGAGGAGGAGGAGGATTCATGTAATTGGTATTGTAGTATGGGAGACCCGAGCCAGCGGTAGCTCCAAACCCGTAGTTACTATTTTGAGTATTATTTGCACCGGTTACTGAATTTCCTGAGCCAGAGTGTTGTGAATTGCCCGTGAAAGGGTTGACGAATGTTAACTCGGTGGATCCTTGTTGTGATGGAGGGGGTAACACAGTACCAGCGTTAGGCTGTTGTTGCTGCTGTTGCTGCTGTTGTTGCTCGTCAGCCAGTTGTTGTTGAAGTGGGATTGGAAGTATGTGCATCTGAGCCTGGCTGGGTGGGTACTTTTGCTGCGAAAAGAACCCTGGTTGTATCATAGATTGATGGTGTGGTGGAGGTGGATGGATATTGCCCTGGCTGTTGTGTTGAAGATGAGAACCCGCAGCACCAGAAACCGAGGCTGGTGCAGAGTGTTGAAGGGCAGGTTGCTGCAGCAAGGAGGACATGTTTTGCAATTGATAGTTGGTGTCAAGAAAGTAGAAGGCTTCATCCTCAATTGGGATCTTGCCCCCGAGGGAACTTTCCTTGATTGCACTCCAAAGCTCGTTTGGAATAACCAAGTCTTTCAAGTCTGTAACCGAGGGACGGTGAAGCTTACCGTTCAAGACATCGTCAGCATTGTAGTAACTGATAAGGTGGATGGTGTGCTTGTCGCTTTCACCAGAATCAGATTTTTCGCTTTTGACAGCTGAGTTGGAAGCAGCTTTTCCCAAGGCAGAGTTTGATGGTAAGGTCAAGGACAATGTCTTTTTGATAAGGCCTTGGTCCTTGAATACATATGTGTTTACAAGGGAGCCCACCAATTGCTTGCTGAAGTCATTGTCGCTGTAGCCTTCCGTGGATTGTAACAACTGCTGGGCTGGAGGCATCAACTGCTTCTGGTCCAACGGATCTTGGTCGAAGCTTGTCTTTCTCTTCTTCTTCTTCTTATCGTCCTTTTCACTGAGAGACTGCTTGTCCAACTCTCTGTAAACAAGGAATCTGCCTAAAATTCTGGAAGGCGACCATGCGATACCGTCAGTCCATCTCTTGATACCCGACAGTTCTTCCATGAATACAAATACATTGCCTGATTTTATAAGAGATGGTCTTTCTCTTTCATGAGGTCTTCTTGGTATTGGGTCCAATTGCTTTTGGATGACTGCTTGGATGATTAAAAGTGCATCGTTGGTTGACCCCACATATCCGTAATAGGAAGGGGTAATTTTAGCCGAAGTAGACATGTCTCTGGCAACAAGCAGATAAATGGGGACTTGACAGGGGAAGGGAGTATACTCAAGTGGTCAGTATACTTAAAGGTAGACTATCTTTTTCTTTCAAATTAAGTAATTAAAAAAAAAAAAAAATAGATTATTTTGAAAAGACAACTAAAATTAATAACTTGTATAAATATATTGTGGCTTTTGCTGTAGAAGGAATATGGGCCCTTTTTTTTTTCTTTCTTTAGGCTTGAGTTGGACGTAATATTGAATGGAAGTAGCTCTTGTAAGTACTACCTAAGATATCACAAAGAACTAGCTATAGTGGATTCGGATTCAGTTCCTTAGTTGGTCCTTCAAACTATAATACGAGTATTTTTAACAATACCCTTTCGCTTACTAGCAAGCTATCAAAAATATAGCAGAAAAATATAATTGAAGAAAAAAAAAAAAAAAGCTAGTAATACTCTATTCACACTTGAAGGTTTAAGCTAGTATTACAATATTTCAGTAGTTCCTATATCACTTCTTTTGGTTTTCGATTCACGTAATCGAAAAAAAGCCAAAAATTGTTGCAAGGAAATGAAAATCAGTCCTCCAACGTATATATATATTACTATTCATGCAATATATTTCCCAATTACGAATGTTGTTGGTTTTTTTTTTTTTTTTTTCTTCTCTGGTAGTAAATTCTAACGAAAAAAAAAAAATAAAAAAAAAAATAAAAATAAAAAAAAAAAAACGGTGTATCCTTAAATTATTTTTTTGTCCTTTATTTCCTCACTTCAAAGTCCTGTGAAATCCAAAAAATAATTAAAAAATAAATAGATTAGAAAACCGCCTACAGAAAGAGTACACTATCACATAGACCCAAAGGCACAACAGCTTTCTTAGCAACTGCTCATAGATGAAAACCATATGGAATCTGGATGATTAAAAAAAAAAAAGATTGCCACATGAAAGGTAAACATCCTAAACGAAAGAAATCACAACAAGTATTGAAAAAGGGAAGGGAAAGCGTATACCTCTCTGCTTATTGGTTCAGTAACCAGGTTTTACTTTTTTTTTTTTTTTCCTTTTTTTTCTTGCTACGCTTTTAAGCTTTTTCTGTACCTCAATAGTGGGTTCTAAAAACTCTGGTTAGCGATAGCACCTGAAGGAAAAAAAAAAAATAAATAGATCTCTTCAGCCTACCATCAGGTTAACCGAACTTCAGCTAGCACTCTGTGACGGTTTTGTGTAAGTTTGGTGGTGCATTCCAGTGAGCACTTGCATGCGCATCCTGGTTTGAGAGGTACATGGTGCATACGTACTACAAGGCTATGTTTGAGGGGACAGGATAGGTACGACAAAAAAAAAGACCTAGAAATTGAAAAAATCCTAAAAAATAACCAGAAGTGTGGCAAGTTAGAAATCAAAAATATCAAAAAAACTAAGAGGGAATCGTAAACTCAAAAGTATATTACAAAAAAAAAACATAAAAAATAAAAAAATAAATAAAAAAAAAAAAGAACCAGGCGACAGCCGCCTTCTTCCTGATGATCATTTTGACTAAGGCTATCAATCGAAAAAAAAAAAAAAAACATAGAAAATAATGTATATAGACACACCTGCTTGAGCAGGGAGAGAGTGGAGGGGGAGGGGTGGAGAGCTAGCATAATAAAGCATTGCTACAGGAGAAAGAATGACTATGACTAACTCAGGTGCATTAATTCCCATACGTTCACGATGGGCTGGGCATTTCCAGACCCAGTGTGCTAGTAGTCTATCAAGGGTCGCTGTCCTGTGTTTTTTTTGCTCACTTTTTTTTTTTCTTTTTGACTTTTATTTTTTAGCGGATTCATTCCAGAACCTCTTTCTTTTTTTTTCCCTGTTATCCATACTGAGTTGTGACTAACCACCCTTACGGGAGAGCACGTCATGGGACCTGGTGATAGTTTGGTTTACGATTCGGATTTTTCGCCGGAGTGCTTCACCAGTTCGCTTGCTTACGTTTTGTCTTATTCATGCTGCATGTTTACCTCGGAAAAGGTACCCCCCGCTCATACTTGCTAGCTTGTGTTTAGAAAAGTTAATATTAGCCTTTAACCTCACAGTAAACCATGCTTCTCCTGTCTTCTTTTTTTTTTAGCCTTAACGAAGCGCTGCAGTTCCGTTTTTTTTTTTTTTTTTTTTTTTTTTTTTTTTTTTTTTTTTTTTTTTTTCTTTTCTTTTCTTTTCTTTTCTTTTAAACGATACTCGTAATCAAGGGTCTCATGATTTAGGCTTTTTTTGAAGTGCTCTCGAATTCATTGACTTCGGACTGAAGAACATAAAAAATAAACAAACAACCTAATGGGCCACTGCTATTTTTGCGCAGCTATCTCAACGATCTGAAACCAGATGTGTTATTTGGTATTTTTATTTTGTGTAGTGAAAACAATGTAATGAGTCCAAGGTGGTAATAATTTACGCAGGTTTGCAAAAATCTGGAGATTACCATATATCTCTTGGCTGTCCCACCGAAATTTTACAGCAAATGGTTCTATTCAGTTTTGTCATGTGGGTAAGTGACCATGAGTCAACACCGAAGAAAGGTTTAAGGGGAAAAGGAAGAAACAATACGTAATGGTGTCGACTGGAAATTTCACTTGCACAACGGATATGCGCTTCGAGCTTTTACGTCCGTAAGAGTTTATAAATAGGGGTGGCAGCTGGGCGGTGTGGGGGCTACAGTATACTACAGTAGGGCATTTTTTTGTGCTAGCTGTTTATTTTGACTCTTGCACTCTTTTTACCACATGACTTTTAGTTTTATTTTTTGTTTTTTTTTTTTTTTTTCAATTGATGTGCTGTCTCACTCTCTCGTACTGCATGTATCTCCACAACCGTTATTTAAATATACGCAGCCTCCGAGTACATATACGTGATTGGCCCGTAATCCATCTACGGACTGATATACATGGCTCAAGTCACCACTTGTGCACTCAAGTGTGACACCCTGTGTAAAAAAAAAAAAAGAGCTGCTTGTGTCGAGAGTGACACTTCTGCCTTGGTACCCCACCCCGGCATTCGCTTTTCTTTTTCCCGCTTTCGTCCAGTCTAGAGCCTCTTGCGCTAGCGACCTCCTCACGAATCGCTAGGCTATTGGTGAGTGATTTTATCCCAGTATTTTTTTTTTTTTTTTGCTATTAGCGATTAGCCCCCTATTTCGATGATTCTTATTTTTTTACTGATTACGGCATCATGTACAATGCAGCTGTCTTCCTATGGTAGTGTGCGCATTGACGAAAACTTCACTGGCAATTGCTGTGTTCAACACTTTCAAGGCAAAGTATGTAGAAAGAGTATACACACAAAAGTGTCAAGTGTGTGTGTTTTTCAACTATCTCATGTTCGCATCTTGAGGCGTAATAGGCTCATATCTTATTTGTAGTACTGTCTGGACCTCGTAAGCCTTGCCAGGTACTTCGTTTTGCAACCATAAGATCCTGTATATAGAAATACGACTAAGCCATGGGTGCAAACCTTAAGAGATCACAACACTCGGTTCTTAACGTGAAAAGTCTATGCCTATGCTTTTGTCTCTTAAGTATCGAATAACGAAATCATGTTTCCTTGCTTGTGAGTTGAATGAGTATTGTGAAAGCGCTAGATGAGATTCACAACCATCATGCGAGGCACCACCTCATGCCACAGACATCTACGGTGCTCTCTCTAAGCAAAAAGCACACACACACGCAGAATCCATTATTTCGAATACCACTGAAAGGTAGGCAGGGATCATGGCCTGGTTAGGGATATTCATGCTGCAAAAACGCACACATTTCAACATCACACGTAATCTCAGTGGGATTTCCTCGCTTCTCTCGTTTCCCTGTCTCTCTCCTCGCACCTTCTCTTATCAGTGAACCTATGGTCCCGTTGGCCCCATTGTCTCTGTTATCATTGATAAAAATCATGAAACTTCTCCATCTCGATTATCAAAACGCTCTACAATACAATACACACACACCAGTCTGTAGTTATGTATACGGTCCGTCAACTACAACCAAGCTAAACCAAAGTCACCAATCTACTACATAACAACACATCTTAGTTCGCACATAGTTAGCTAAGCTACCAATGTAATGCCCATCAAATGAAACAGGCGAATTTTTCTGCTGCCTGGGTTTAAGTTGGCAACTCTACTACTGCCAATGCCCAGATATTTTCTTAGTTTTTTTTGTGATCTTGTCTAACTCTGGTACTGCACATTCCCAGCCGTTATGCTGGGGCCTCGTACATATACGTTATTGGCCCCGGGATGATCTAAACTCAGAGTGATCTCCGTACTTCAGATCAATCATAGCCTGTTAGACTATGGCCAGCACAAAAGAAAACAAAGCTACGTGTGGTGGGAGTGACACTTTTGGCTGGATACCCCGTTTCTCGCTTTTCTTTTTCCCGCTTTCGTCCAGTTGAGAGCCTCTTACGTTTGCGACCTCCTCACGAGTCGTTTGATTATTGGTGAGTTTTTTTCCGTCTATTTTTTTTTTTTTTTTCCTATCAGCGATTAACCCCCTATTTGGCTAAATGCCGTTTCCCCCAGATTTTCTCATCCGTTTCCAGTAATCAGCCACCCTATCGAGAGAATTGGATCATAAATTTTACTTGCTAGAAGAATAAAAAAATAAGAAAAAAAAAAGAAAAAGGGGGGGAAGTGATGATAGAGCAAAAAAGCAATAATCAGAATTTGCTACAAAGCTCCAGCAAACAACCCATAAGAAGGTTGTACATAGACCACACAAAGCGATTTCAGGTGTGGCCCCTATCAGACTGACAACTACCGATTTCCCATTCTCCGGAAAGTAGACGCCTCTATTGTGAAGCCGAAGCCGAAGCCTTGGATACATTCCCACACTTTCGCAGCCCCTCAATACCTACATCTGAGTCAAAATTTCGAAGTCTCAAATATATACAACCTTGATTGTGGCACAGTAGTATAAAAATAAAATCGTTTTACCTTTTGGTGGTCAACCGTATTTTACGTGCCGTTTGCTTATTTTTTGACTATTTATTTATTTTCTGAATCCAGTGAAGTGTCTTTTTCTGTCTTTTCTTTGATCATCTTCTTTCTTATTTTGTTCACAGTTCCCAGATCACACACATATATATGCTTAAATCAGAGACAACTAATCAGCTAGATTTCCATTCGTACCTACCTCCATACCGCTCCTTATTATCTCCGCACGCGAGATACGACTACAGAACCCACTCCTTGATTCCTGTTTCGCAGAATGATCTCTCGTTGCCTAACTTAAACGGTGCTGGTGCTGGTGGTAGCGGTGCTGGTGCTAACAAGAAATCCAAGATCAAGATGAAGTACAAGTCTTTGCTCGGTGATGTGTCTAGAAGGACTTCGATCTTGTCCTTGAGGATCAACCACTCAGCTTTGAATCTGACTACCTCGCAGAGTCAGGCTCAGGATCTAGATCATTTATCGATAAACTCATCCACCTTCAGCAAGCAGCAGCAACTGCAACTGCAGCTGCAGCTGCAGCTGCAAGCTCAAATGTCCCCTATATCGCCTGTACAGCCTCCTATTCAATTCAAGAACTTACCGATAGAGATCTTGGAGCACATCTTAGACTTGGTCGATGATTTCGAAGACTACAAGTGCTGCTTGCTAGTGAGCAAGCAGTTTTACCAGCTCACCAAACCATTTGTCTACAGATCATTGTCCTTCACCTCTACTTACAAGTTTGCTCAGTTTGTTTCATACTTGAGACTAAACTCAGAGGTTGGGGTATACGTCAAAGAAGTTGACTTGTCAGGCATCAAACCAAGCAATTTTGGTATCGAAGAAGAGGACGAATCTGTCGAAGAAGTTGAATTCGATCATCACAGATTAATCAGAAACAATAGGCAGTCTATTGATGAGAATAACAACCATGAGAATAATCAGATGGATGATCTGAATAACTTCACTCACCCATTCATATTGGCAGGCTGGAGAGACTGGAAGTACAAGTCCAATCCTCTCTACTCTATCAACTCGTCTTCCTCGTTCAATCTTACAAAGATCAAGTCCAATAGTCAAGTCTCGGCTAGATCTTTAAGGTCTGCAAATTACTCAATCAGAACGAGCAGCACTAGCACCAACTTTTCAACCGCCTCCAACTCCTCTTCCAAGATCCAACGGTTATCTAAATACTTCAAGAACAGGAAGAGGCAAAGAATTGGCCACCACAAGAGTCTTTCTACGGTATCGTCAAACCAAATGCTCAATTTGGGAAATGTCGTAGGAGAGTCAACACAGCCCATAATTGCATCCTCTCCATCCTCGACAGCACTTGCGTCATCGCGCAGGTTGGTCCAACACCCTCATCCATCGATGAACAAGTTGTTGTATAATTATTCATCATCTAAGGATATTCCTATTGGATACGTCCTTCACACTTTAAATCTTTGCCCCAATTTGGTCTCGATAAATTTAGCAAATCTTTCACTTTCAGTGGACTATGAGATCGATCCAAAGATGACTTACAAATACCAAACATACGATCTTATGAATAACTATTCTAAAGATTTGATTCAAAAAATCAACAAGCTAATGACAGCACCTGTTTTCAGCGATGAATCAATTTACAGTGGTAGCAACCTGATTAGAGCTCTCAGCGATAGAGACTCGTTAAGGAGCTTCCCATTTTATGCCGCAAGTATTAGGTCAACAATACATGCAGCCGGTAATAGTGTATTCAATAGTATACACAACATTAACTCTGGTAGCAATTACACCAACAGTGTCAATGCAGGAGGAAGCAATAATCTCCACGGGGCCTCTTCTGCTTCTTCTGTCTACTCATTTCATCCACCCACTCGTCCCCGTTACAATAGTTTGTTACCACCATTGCCTCAGAATTCGGTTGATATGTCTTATTTGAATAAAGGTGACGGTAAAGTGTTCCTCTCTGATTTGAATTTAAAGTCTATCAATAATAACTACTTAACTAGACTTCAAGAGAATGAACTTCTTAACACTATTGCTAAGATCCACTCCAACAGGTTTGGTATTTTCAACACACTCAAGTATCTTAATCTCTCTTCCATGATCTGGCTCACAAAGAATTCCATTCGGGAGTTCATTAGTGAATTTATCGATGACTATCAGTGCAGCATGAGTGACGATGAAAACTTCGACACCAATAGTCTTGACACTTCATCATTTCACTCGGGAATGAACTTCTGCGAGCACTACTACCAAGATTTGGTTATTGATTTGACAGACTCAGGTATGTACAAGAACTTACTGTGGGCCAGAAAGATCGATTTGAACCTGATTCAAGGGTGCAGATTGGCCAGAAAGATTGTAAGAGATGAAATCCTTGATGTGAACGAGTATAATTCAAGAAGAGAGCAGGTCAGAAGAGGAAGAATAGGTGAGAATTATTTCAGCTAAGTTATATTATTTTTTTTTTGTCGGTTTATTTAAATAATTTCGGTTTTTTTGTGTATCATAGTTTAATAATATTTATTCACATCATTGAAACTGAGAAGGGCTGTAGGTTGACATACATTTTACTCTCATCACTATTTGCGACGCCAAAGAGTGATGCAGCTACAAGGTTGAATGTTCCAGACTTCAGGTCATCACCATTTCATGGATCAGCCAACTAAGCTTTTGGCAAAGGGCGACCTCCAACAGCGATGGTTTTAGAGCTGGTTTAGTTCTCTCTAGAAAACCTTAGTAGTACCCCTTACGTCCGCAGCACATAGATGTTAACGCTGCCTGTTGATATAAGAGTCACTAAGAAGTTCATCGTAGAGGAGAAAAAGGAAAAAAAAAAAGAGAAAGAAGAGAAATAAGATTGAAAATTTTGATAATGGTGGAAGGGTTTTTTTTTATATGAGACTGGGGTCGTGTCTGGGATAAACATACTCAGTATGGATAATTTGATATGCGTTTTCGTTCAATAAGTCACGTCTGATTACTCTCCTTCTTATCCTCTCATAGATCAGCTGCTAAACCCAACTCCACAGCTCCTGTCAACCAGCTTATAGAATTTGGCTCCAATATATTGCCTAGTATTCGCAAGGTCTTTTGGTATCTTTAACAAAATCTTTCATCCGACAGAATCAAAAAAATTCAAAAGAAGGGACAAAGTATACTGACAAATAGCCTTATTTCTAACCCTAGCCTACGCCTACGTACGCTATTATCCCCCAACTCGTCGTCCATATTCAAACATCATATTCAGTTCTTCCCTTCAGTTTCTCCAGCATTTCAATAGCATCATATTTCCTCATATTCACGATTACACACCATGTCCGACTTATCAGCTCAATTATCGGCCTTTAAGAATAAAATCAGGAATGGACCATCCGTGGTAGTTCCTCGCCGAGCTATCAATCCCCAAAAGGCTCCAGAACCTGCTCCCCCTGTCAATAACAAGTCAAGTAGCCAGAAAAGAACCGCAGATTCTGTTTCTGAAGCCATAAAAAGACAAAAGGCCTCATCGGGACATATGTCGGGATCTCATCTTTCCACCCAATTGCATCTTGCAGTAGAATATATTAAACTGCACGATTCACCCATAAGTGTCAACAAGCTACAAGATTATCTTTCCTTTGATATTCACCAAACCTTACTTCCTCTTTTGAAAGAAATCGATAGAATCAAATACGACCCTACTAAGCAAACGCTTGAGTATGTTTCCTTGCATAATATTAGGTCTTCTGACGATTTGTTGAACTTTCTCAGGTCTCAGCCTACATTCAAGGGTGTTTCAGTCAAAGAATTGAAAGATGGGTGGTCAGGATGCTTAGAGGCAATTAATGAATTAGAGGCACAGCAGAAAATTTTGGTTTTGAAGACTAAGAAGGAGAATTCACCAAGATTCATCTGGGCAAATTTGGGGGGTGAAATGGGTCTAATTGATGAAGAATTCTGCACTATGTGGGCGAACGTCAAGTTGCCAGATCCTGATAATCTCTACCAAGCATTGTTGGACCACAGTTTGAAGCCAACTGGTGCAGATCCAATGATTTTGAAGAAAAAGCCTCAGCAACAAGAAAAGAAGCAGAAGAAGGCAAGAAGAGGAAAGATCACAAATACCCATATGAAGGGTATTTTGAAAGACTATTCATCCATGTCATGAGCCACCTTGGAGAGGAATAATTACGAAAACCACACTCACATACATATATTCGTATATAAAAAAAATGCACATAACCTAATAAACCTAAGTATCAATATTGTTTCAAGGCTCTCTCTATATATATATATTTACACGTTCCTTGTATTGATGAGATCTTAAATTTTGCTTCAGTTAGTGCCATAATTGGATACGTTAGGTGACTAGTAATGGAAATACGAGATAGTCTTGTATATACCAAGTTTTCATTTTTGTGTAACACATGTAGTCAGCTCAGTGTACAATTTTTGTCAATTAACAAAGTTTGCGTCTTGGTAACAGTATTGAAGAGCTGTCAATATATCACCATCCGCCATGTCTGGTATGTATCTCATCAATAAAGACAGCTTCACCCGATTGGGAGGCTGATCCTCTTCAAATTCCGAGGAGGAATCACCCGCCTGCTTGTTCTGATAGAGTATACCATCTTTTATAGTCAAGCATGTGGCGCCACGCTCACACACAATCTCCGTTTGTCCCGTTGTACTAACCTAAATGAATCCAGTTGATTTCAATACCGTTGCCTCTGAATTCTGTAACTTCTACTATCAACAATTCGACTCTGATAGAACCCAATTGGGTAACCTTTACAGGGAACAATCCATGTTGACCTTTGAAACCTCCCAATTACAAGGAGCCAAGGACATCGTTGAAAAGCTTGTTTCTTTACCATTTCAAAAGGTTGCTCACAGAATTTCCACCTTAGATGCTCAACCAGGCTCTCCAAACGGAGACATCTTGGTTATGGTCACTGGTGAATTATTAATTGATGAAGAACAAAACGCCCAACGTTACTCTCAAGTTTTCCACTTGATTCCAGATGGAAACTCCTACTACGTCTTCAACGACATCTTCAGATTGAACTATTCTTAGATACACGTTTGAATTGAATTGAATTGGGAGGAGAGGGAAGCAAGACAGTTTGAGCAATTTGAACTAATTAGCTAAACTTGGAATCTGCTGCGCAATAGTTTGTTACTATTCATTTTTCACTATATCGCTACATTAGTCAAGAGTACTATATATAAATAAGAGATTTGTCAAGTGTAGGTATGCGTTCATGTAGAAAGTGATTTCTGATCGCTTTTATTAATTGGTTAGCTAAGTGGAGCTGAGTCGGAAATATGTATTTTTATTTTTCTTTTTCCGTATCAGATTGAAGTGAGGGGGAAATTTATAGAAGCTGATAAACGAGAACATTTTAGGCAACGTGATCACTTTGTTTCGATTCAACCTTCGCTGTTATTACACTACACACTTGGGAACTGGATCGCCATTCATACAGTAAACATGCTGGACTCCATCCCAATTCCTTCGATTCCGAAGAGACCAGCGAGAAAAGAAAAGAAAGAATCGACTGAGGGCTTGGATGAGTCTGTTTCGAAGGTAGAATCATTCTTGGAAGAATTCAACGTAAACAAGACACAACCAAAGGCGGGGGAGACAGTGAACGTGGACACTGATAATGAAGAACGTGTCGCAGAGCCAGAGTTGAAAAGGGGGGAGCCAATTGTACCCCAGAGACCTTCCAGAGCCAGCAATTCACCATCTGTGGCTCCGGAACCTATTATTCCTGCTCGGCCAAGGAAATCAAAAGCAGAAGATTTACCTCCTCAGGTGTCACATGAAGCTGAAGAAGTTGATGCAATTGATGATTTGAGCGCGATTGACAAGGAGGCGTCGATTGAAGCACCTGTGGATAGTCAAGTGAACGATGAAGTACACCCGGAATCAGTTGATGAGAACATTGACCACGATGATAAGGAAGGTGGTGAGGCTGAGCTGCCCGTGTTAGTCGATAATGTTCCTCCTGAAGAAAGTGCTGCACCAATTTCTGACCAGTTAGAAGAGGAATCAGAACCGATAGCAGAAGAGAAGTCCAAGCCAGAAGTCATCGTACCAACCATTCCTACGAGACCCAAAATTCTGACGCACAATTCAGCTACCAGCTCAAACTCGATTCCTCAGATTCCCAAAAGACCTCTGAAGGAACGTTCCTCAACTGCAACACCCAAAACAGAAGGTGAGGTTCCGGCTGAATCTCACATTGAAGCATCTAGCAGGCTTGTATCTGAGATTCAGAAGGAGGGTGAACCGGAGGTTGATGCTGATGGAGATAAGACACCAGGTAATACCGATACAAAGGTTTCCTTCAAATCTTTTGATGAAGAAAGACCCGCCTCTGATACTTCAAGCTTCAATGACGATGTTGAGACTGTTCTCCAAGAAAAGGAGGAGCTGGAACCAATTGCACCAATTGATACTCAGGCAACACCCATTAAGATAGAAGATGAAACCCCTGCAACTGAGAAAGCTTTGCAAGAAGGCGATGCTCAAGAAACTCACGAAGTAGCTGAGAAGCCGGAAAGCCCAAAGAACCCAACTCCGATCATTCCTAGGAGACCTCCAAGACCTGACGTCAAGAAAATAGAAACCGAACATAACGCTTCACCCACATCTGCCTCTGCGTCGCCTTCAGATGTGCCTTCAAAGCCAAAGGCACCACCTCCAAAACCAAAAAAGTTATCGTCAAAGATTGCTGCATTCCAAGAGATGTTCCAAAAGGCTCCAAGTCCCGTGGCACCTAGCGCTGCCTCCTCCAAGTCTGAATCAAATCCATCGATCCCTAAGCGGCCATCAAAACTCTCTTCCGATAAAGCAAAGTTTGCCCAGGGCTTACAGGGAATGATCGGAAGAGGAATTGCGTTACCTGGAATGGCAGACCCCTCGCTCTTAGAAAAATCAAGTAACAAAGACTCTGGGAACGATGAATCGGAACCTGCAGCTGAGAAACCAAGTCAGGCATCTTCAGATGTTAGAAAGGGGAGAGCAAAGGGTCCAAAGGGGAAAAGGTTGCCAAAGTCAATTAAAGAAACGACAGTTGAAGCAACGTCAAGATTCAATCTTGTTGTTGACGACTTATGGGAAGTCAGTCATGTTAAGAAAATATCTGCACCTCCTAGCATACAGTCAAGCCTACCAGAAGAAGATGCAGTTTTTGAAAATGATGATGCGGATAAAATAGCCGTACATGATGGCGGAGAAGTATCTAAGGAAATCTTTGAACAGGAGGAAGAAAAGGTTGATGATATTTCAGGTACCCATGATGAAGCATTAGTTGAGAGCAAGAGTGTCATAAATGATGAGCTTCTGCATGAATCTATAGGTGAAAATGAGTCCGCATCTGCGATTCCTATTGTAAACCTGACTGTCGGTGAGGATAAAGAAGTCCATGGCCATGAAGACCAATCTGAGAGGGAGACCGATTTAGAACCCGAATTGGAGGAGAACTCCGAACCAATTAAGGTGCCTGTGTCTTACCCTCTGGTTGACTCTACGGAGTTGCACGCGGATATTCATCAAACTCCGGAAGACGCTGAACCTCCTCTTGATGAACCTGTGAATAACGCCGAAAGAAAAATACCTGTAAATCCAGAAGAGGTACATGATGCTATCCCGGGTTTAGAAGTAAAACAGGAGGAGGAGAGCATACCCTTCCATGCAAACAAAGATGAAGGAGCTGAAGAAGATTGATAATGGCAAGCCAATCTACAATTAGAATCAATTGTCGGGCGATATGTTATGAATTAAGAAAAGTACCTACTGAATAAAAGTGTTAGATCATTGAACCAAATTTGTAAGAATCAGCCGTTCCGTTTCACTCTTTCATTATATCTGGTCTTATAGCCCAGTTCTGCATCGGTCAGCTTTGAATCCTCGATTTTATCATACGATTTCAGCTCCACCGCAATGGCCCCTTTGTCTTCTTTATGATTTTTATCACCTTTCGATCGTATTGGTGACCTATCTCTATTGTCGCTACTCCTGCGTAAAAGCAGGTCTCGGAGTTCAGAAACTTTCTTCTCTATGATGCTTTCATCCACATCATCGTCTTCAAGCTGATCTCTGAGTTCCATGCATTTCACTTCAATTTCGCGCTTCTTGTTGTGTTCCTGTATTTCTTTGTCCTGCTCTACTGGGTTCTTGGCTCTTGCCTCCCTATCCTCTTCGTGCTTCTGTAATTGCCTCGTTCTATAGAGCCCGCCTGCGGCCTTATCTTGTTGATTACTGTCAATTATGGAAGCAGAGTTCCTCTGCACGTATCCAGAAGTTCCTGAACCTCTGGGGGTTTGTAGTCCTATTCCATTATACAGCATACCAGGTGTTTTTATTATCGACTGAAAAGCTGGTTACTATATTACAGCCAAGCTCATTGCCATAGAAAAACTGCGTTGCTATTATTATCAATATTGTTTTCAGCCGATCTACGAGAATTATTTTTTTCTTATTTTTTTTTGTTTGCGTCGCGTTCATCTAAACACACTAAATTTTAGAAGCTACACTCCTAATCATCGAGTTTCTTTCTCAAGGGCATACTTGAAATACTGCAAACATGGGAGTTACATTTCCTAATCTCTCTCGTGGTATGACGCGTGTTTTGGTAGGATCATTTGTTGTTCTTCTCATAATACTAACTGCGTACCAAACGTCAATTCATCATCAACTATTCAATGGTTCCTCAATCACAGACCAGCACCAAAATGTGTTTGCCAAACCCACTATTGGCACTGGCAGTTTGAAACCAATACATAAATTTTGGCACGACACTTTTGTCATTATGAATGAAAACAGACCGGATCTCGGTAAAAATGAACAAGATGCTATCAAATATACGGGATCAAGCAAGGATGGTGTAAAAACTAAACAGCACCTTTTGGCAAAGGCAGAAATCGCACCAGCAACAGTCAAGGAGATCAAGGAAAAGCATGCTAGCTTTTTGGCAAATCTCCCTGAGTTGAAGCCAAACGTAGCTTATGAACCTGATACCAGCGGTATTGTTATTGTAGGAGGTGGCAGATATTCATGGTTGGCATATCTCTCTCTTTTGGCACTCAGAGATGCAGGCTCTACCTTACCAGTTGAAATCATCATTCCAAAATATGTCGACTATGAAAAGGAAGTTGAATTCTGTACGGTAGTCTTGCCTCAATATAATGCAGCCTGTGTTGTCATTCCTGATGTATTGGGTCCTTCCGTGATGTTAAAATGGAACAAAAAATTAGCTTCTTACCAGTATAAGTCCTTGGCTTTAATGGTGTCCTCTTTCCAAAACGTCTTACTCGTGGATGCGGACAACATCATGCTAGAGAACCCAGATTCACTTCTTGAGAGTGCAATTTACAAGGAATATGGGATGGTTACTTGGCCAGACTACTGGGAGAGAGTAACCTCTCCTGTTTTCTATGAGGTTGCAGGTGTAAACGTTGATGAGCTGAAGAGAGTTAGGGTCAACAGATTTCCTTTAGATCCACCTCAATTGATATCAACAGACGCAGAAAGAGAAGCAGTTCCATTCCATGACTTTGAAGGCGCAATCCCAGATATTTCAACCGAGTCCGGGCAACTTCTTATCAATAAGGCTACCCACGCAAAGACTCTTTTGTTATCGATGTATTATAACATGTATGGCCCCACCATTTACTACAAATTGCTCTCCCTTGGTGAACCAGGCGAAGGAGACAAGGACACTTTCCCAGCTGCAGCTGTGGTGACCAACCAGAAATACTATCAAGTGAATTCTAATATTCAAACTTTTGGATACTTTGACAACAATGGTGACTTTCAGGGTGTTGGTATGGGACAAAAGGATGTGAATGCCGACTTCAATTTATTCAATGAAAAGGTAATAAAGGCAGAGACGACAAGCAAAAAAACGTCAACAGAAGAAGTCCAACATCTCAAGAAAGTCTTGGACGAAGAATTCAATAAAAATAGCATCCCTGTTTTTACTGTGCATTGCAATTTTCCAAAGTTAGATCCAATCAACCTCATGAACAAGCCTGAATTGTATGATGAAGAAAAGAAGGTCTTGAAGTACCGCATGTACAGTGGGTTCAAATACCCAAGAAAAGTCATAGAAAATGGCATACAAAAAGAAGTTGAGCAAGATTTTGAATTACTTCAATGGACTAACGTCAAGACTGCAATTTGCGATAAGTCATACGACTTCCCTCATTTGGAAGAGAAAAGCAAGGATGATTTGTGTACCTTCATTAACAATCAAGTCAAGTTTTTGTCATAAATACTTAATTCTTTAATTCTATAATTACAATATTAATACTAGATATAGTTTTGTGTACCTGCATTTCACTACCTCAATGAGAGTAGTGGTATTGGCAGGGGATGGGGTTTATTGTCTATAAGTTAGTTTTCTCTTCTATCAATCTTTTAAGAATCTGCAAGCGAGATCTTCAATGCTTCTTCTAGCTGCTTCGAAAACTCGTCAGCATCTTGAATAGTAGTTTCAGTTTGATGCGAGTCTTGCACGTCGGAGTTTGATGTTTGTAATGACATCTCCAATGCTAATTTCAATTGTTCTTCTTCAGTTAAATCACTGTGTGTCGTTTCATTCTGACTTGCACTAACGGCAATTGCCAACGAAATTTCATCGTCGTTGTCATCACCAATAAAGTCTCCATTGAATTTATCAACAAGTCTTTTAGTTTCTAATCTCTCTTCTTCTTGATATTCGTATTCGTCCAACTCTACTTTGATGTTTCTTATTGATGGTTTTTGATGGTTCAATGTACGCTTTTGCTTCGATCTCTTCTTGTTCTCGCTCTCAGCAGGAAGTGAGCCAAGTTGAAAGTACTGAATTAGATCGTAAGTAACCACAATACCATTTGTTACCAATGGATCAGGGTTTAAAATAACTTTCTGAGTCGAGAGGCCCTGATAATGATTTTCGAAATTTCCTGGAAAATCCTTGGTACAGCTTCGGATGTATTCACCAGTATATAGATCTCTAACTTCTGAAAACCCATTTCTATAACCTAGAACAATTACCAAGCTGTTTAATGCCATACAGGTAGGCTCATCTCTCAATCCCCGAGCTAGCTTGATATGACACTGAGGAATAATATCGCTGCTAAGCCTAGAATCTCTTATATTCCATACGAATAAGGAATTGTCCTCAAGTAAGGTACCATACATTATGGCATCACTTCCAACAAGGCTTGGGTCGAACTTATTCAATTTTCGTGCCTTCATCGTTTGAAGTGCTCCAAACTTTATATTTGAAGGTAGGCTAATTGATTTGAAAACTTTACCTGCGATATAATCAACGACAATAATCTGGTTACCTACTAAAAATGACAATTTATCAAAGCCAAAGTCGACTTCGATCCAGCATTTCGAACTTCCACTTGTGTAGTAGTCATAATGAACTTGCAAATACTCATCTAAAGGCAACTTGAAAGTGTAGGTCTTTTTTTCGTCTCTATTTATGTAAAACACTGTGTGATTGGAATCTATAGCAATCAACTTGTTCTTATAGTCTGATTTCACGAACACAATTGGTAACGTGCTCAATTCATAACTTACAAGTTTCTTCCCTTTGAAGGTCCAACATTTTACCTGGCCACTCGCATCGCCAGAAACGAAATCAAACTCATGGTTTTGGTCGAAGCAATCATCAATGTCTAAGCATATTTCGTGTACTTCTCCCTCGTAGTCGCACCGTATTGATGACTTTGCGCTAGATCCTGATGATCTCGCTGCCTGTAAATTTTTTATCCTGATGGCATCATCTTCAGCATCAATCTGAATTAAATACCTCTGGTTATATTTAGGAAGCTTGTGCGTTAAGCGTGGTCTGTTTGGAATAAAAACATAATTCTTTCCATTTATAAGATTACAACTACCATATTCACCACTTTCGGTGAGGCCATAAACCCTCTTCGAATTGAAATCCACTGTAAGACTCGATATTGAAGCAAATCTTTCCATGAACTTATAATACTGGTATGTTGTTCTTGATTTGAACCACTTCTTTCTCGCCCTGAGTCTATCTTCGTACTCTAGTATCCATAAAGTGGAATTGGATATGGACGGGAAAGCGTCCACTGTGTTGAATTCGTGACTGAAAGATTGGTACCATATCTCTTTCGTTTGAACTAATTGTTTCCATCTTTTACAGACCTTCCATATGTTATTTAATGTCAAAGGATCGAGCAATCCGAAGACTTTTAATAAGATTTCCGGAGGTAGAACATTGATGGAGTGAGTCTTTGAGGAAAGGGTCAGATTATCATCTATTTCACTAATAACAGGACTCTCCAGCTCTGAGAAGGAATCCAGTAATTTGGGACTTTCCTGGCAACTATCTCCACTTCTCCTATTACTGAGTGGTAGCATACAATTTCAATAGGTATAGATGAGCTGTGGGGAACTCTAAATATACCGATCTTTCACGTTTAAGTTGTTTGAAAGTTTGCCACTAAAATCATGAGCCATGGCCTATGTATTCATCCTACATGATGAAATATCAATTTTCGCGAATTGGATTATCTGATGTCATAAACGTGTAGAAATTAATAAGATTGAAGAAGATGGGTACCCAACTGGTACAAACTCTGCCGGTAGAGGATTAAAGCAACTTTCCATTCTCATTAATAAATACTCAAGTTGTTCTTTCAACAGAATGCTTGAGGTCATTTGAGCATAGCGATGCCGAGATGTCTGCTTTGTCAGGACTGTGAAAAAAAAAAAGGCTGCAAATCTGCCAAGCGACTACAAAAGAAAAACTTCTGGCCGCCAAGTACGATATAATGCTTATGTATATGTAATGCTTCTGCTTTCGTTTAGAGGTCATCGGAATGCATCTCTTCCGTATCTCATCCGTATCTGATGTTTTAAACAAATAATTCACTGGAGTATGCAATAGATGTAGATAGAGTATTTTCTCTCCAGACTTTGCAGCGGCTAGAAAAAAGAGCAAAGATGTGATATGCAGTTATATCTAAATACTATTCTTACAATTCTTCTTAGGAGTAGAATGCAAAAATTGAGCAGAATGCAAGGATAGTAATCCATAGAGCAGTGTATATCCTCAGGAAAATGACAACTTGCCCGGGATGTGCTCCAAGTCACAAGATTAGCCGGTGAAACATTCTTTATTGAGTTTCAACCACCTAACTAAGTAAACCAGTATTTGTAGGAACATAAATGCAAAAAGAAATTAGGTCCATCCACCGAACAATGCAACGCAAAATACTAGGAACGGAACGTAATGCAATTATTTATGTATCTATATATTTACAGGGCATAAAAGCACAAGAACGCAAATAACACATTCTGGTATGAGCTAAATGGTGAAGAAAGCAAACTAAATATACGAGAGATTGTAGGTAGACTGGCCACCTGGTGGAGTAGACACAGGTCTCTCAAAGTATACAAGATGATAACAAAAAGAAAGCCTGGCCACCAAATGGACACAATTCAAGAATAATAGTAAAGAAAGAAAATGAGTACAACAACCAAATGGACGCAATTCAAGAATGATAGTAAAGTAAGAAAATGAGTACAACAACCAAATGGACGCAATTCAAGAATAATAGTAAAGTAAGAAAATGAGTACAACAACCAAATGGACGCAATTCAAGAATAATAGTAAAGTAAGAAAATGAGTACAACGACCAAAGGGACGCAATTCTAGAATAATAATATAGTAAGAAAATGAGTACAACAACCAAATGGACGCAATTCAAGAATAATTGTATAGTAAGAAAATACAGGTCTCTTAATCGAAGTATGCAAGAAATAAACATAATACAGAAATTCTGGTCACCCGATGAACGCAATTCAAAAATAAAAGTATAGTAAGAAATTGAGTACAATAAATGGACGCAATTCAAGAATAATGGAATTCTGGTAACCAAATGGACCCAAATCGAGAATAATAGTATCGTAAGAAAAACGTAGACACAGGTCTCTTAATATAAGATAATGAAAGACAAACCAGGTATCTCAAGCAAGGGTGTAAAAGCTTCGACTGAAGCACTGGGTCTCATTGATAGATCAACTGTATTAAGAGATTCATGCTCTAGAGATTCATGCTCTATCAATTCAGGAAGAACTTACAAGTCTCTTACTCAGGGTACGAATCTTTGCCTATCTCAAGCATTCGGGCTCGTTTGCATCAACAATATCCAAGTTCATGTCCAGCTTTAACACCTACCGGCAAAAAGGATCCTTTACCTATTGAATAAGTGAATTCCAACTGAACAAAGGGAGTAAGATTATTCAGAGAAGGAGCAAAACAGACAGGGCTACAAGAGAATTTGATTAAGAGTTTAAGGGAACTTGAACAATTGTTGGAAATAATTTGTCCAACGACAATCCTGGTTTTATTATGCCTAATTACATGTGCAACTCCATCTTTGATGGTGAACGTACAACAATCAGTGCTTTATTAAATCAAAACAAAAAGAATGAGAATATGTGACAAACATTCGTTGAACTAACAAGCCTTGGGTTTCATTCTAAGCTTTGTGAGTTCGAATAGCAATGTCTATAGCAATCAAGCTCTTGTAGGACCTGGAAACCTTCCTTTCAAGTTTGATTTGTTCGTCAAGGACTAGGCGAAAGATCTAGTATCGTACGTTCTTCAAGTTGAACTTACAAATGTCTCTTACTCGCAATGATCTCCTACATCATTCCTCTTAAAGCATATTATTCATGATCATTATGGGACGAAGATGTTCTTATTGCTTAAAGTGGGGAAACAAGCGTGTTCTTAATATAAATGCAATTTGCCTCAAATAGATAGCCTCAGAACACCCTGTCAGAGGTATTCTTGCCATGAGGGCATATCGCTTGAGCACCACCAAATCATCTTCTGTGGAAGCAGCATTCTAAAAATGTACCTTCGCTTTCCATTTCATGAAGACAGTCTTGCATAGCTTCATCTATTTTTTGACGGAGCTAACTTTTTCTTCACTAGTAAACGTTACACCCTATCATGTGAGTCAGACTCACTTTTGTAGCTAAATCTTCGTATTGTATAGGACCATCCAGTCCACCCGTTGGATTTGTCTATGTGAAGCAGCATTGGAAAATGAACTGTTACGTCTAGCCTCAACCACTACTAGCAGTGAAGCTGATCGTTGTCAACATACATTCCATCGAAGAGTTCTTTTTACTAGCCTTATTTTGAGAAAGATTACCGGTATCCATTCTAGGGAAAGAGGGACACCCTTATATTCTTTTTCAGTTTGATCCGCACCAATGCTGACCACGCCATTTCCAAGAAGCATCGTCGAAAGGTTGCCTATTCTCTAACATTGTAGTTTTCACTAAAGTAAGACTACAGTTTTGGGAGTATCCAAGCTTCGGAAGGGAGCCAACCTAGCATTATCTTTGATTATATGCATATGCACGGAGCCGATGAATTGTGTGTGTTTTGGCTGCTTGCAGACTGCTCATAATGGAGGCTCGCAGAAGCTCTTGTTCAAGAATATCGATGACATTATTGAGTGGCCAGTGTGTAATGTAGAGACCTACGCTACATTCGAGCCCCCCAGTCAAAGCTCGGTGCCCGTCATGCCTTGTGATGCTCTTTCAAATATCTGCCCTTAATGCAAACGTTTTGTATCATCGTTGGAATTTATTAACACTGGAAAGAATCACTTTAACCCATCAATTGTCTGCAAATTGGCTCTCTTCGTCTCTTTTCGGTATGAAAGATATACTGCCCCTTATTGTGTATGTATGCTGATCAACTTCAGTGCCCTTTCCGTTAACGTACGTCATCAAGAGGTATTTTTAAAGGTCATGCTCTATATGGTCAAAGTGTACTACGGTATGTTTGGAAGATTCTGATTCCAATAATTTGGTAAATAATTCGATGGGAATCCAGCAACTTGAAGCTCTTATACTCTATTTTCATGCTTTGCACTTGCTAGATATCCATCTTCTGGTTATTCTGGCTCTTTGAAATGAACTGAAGCAATGAGGAATGCTACTCATCGGTTTCTCGTTTCTAAAGGTTATAGCTTTAGATTCTTGAGATGATCAAATGAAAACTGGATTGATTATTGTGCTGTCTTTCAGCTCTGTACTTACATCAATATCTATATTATGCAAATGAGGAATGGTTTTTAGAGCGTAAACTCATTTTCCATTCTACGTTGTACCTTTCCATATTTCAAGGAAAGAGTACCCCTTAGATAGTAATTGCTGTTATTTCGTTTGATCTACAAATTCTTCGTTTTAAGTGTGTTTTATATGCTTTTAAGATTGGAAACGCACATTAATTGAATGTCTCTTTTTAGTGATATGATTCAAAATAGTCGTAAAGATGTTTTGATGTGGAACGTTCTATCTGCCAGATTGTTTCCAATTTATATTGTCGTTAATCTTTGTTTCCACTTTCTTTGGTTTCGGCATGAATATAGGTACTTTGTTCAATTTCATATCGATACGTTGATAATTGTATTAATATCTTCATTTTGGTGCTTACTTTGACAAAAAGAATGGTTACCAGCTTTACAGTTCGCGAGATTTATTATAATGTTATATAATAATCGTAATCCTTGATTATACTATTAATACAGAAATGATGCATAATGTGCACTTGAATAGTTAGTCAATGGAGTCATAATCTATTCATACATTCGGATGGCATCGTTATCTTCATAATTTATTATTTTCGAAACTATTAATATTTACTAGGCATCAGCTTTTTTGCCTAATTCCACTTCGTTAACGTTGACAACATTGAGGGAGCTATTGTCATCGTCTATCAACTTTCCGTTGGAGTCATGCAGAGCATCCCATTCTGCTAAATCATCATTGTAGACTTTAATAACAGTGTGACCCTTTTCACCATTTTCTAAAGAATAGTAAGAGGTTCTGTGTTCATAGCCGAAAACCTTTGGTAAGATTCTGTCCCAGACATAATAATAGGCAACACATAATAACAAAAGACCAACAGTCGTAATCGTGTAGGCAGCGTAGAAAAAGGAAACATCTGAACCATTTAATGAACCACCTTTAGGTGGAACCCATGCCATAGCAATAACGAAAATATCATAAAGGATTGTAATGACTAAGATAGGTAATGGAACTTTAAAGCCTTCGTAGCCTAACCCAGCAGCATGTCTTTGCTTTCTAACGAAGAATAAACCGACAGTCAAGAGCAAACTGAAAATGTAACCTGAGTACGATCCAATATCAACGACAAAGTTATAAGCATCACCAGGAGGTGGAGCAAGCAAGACTACTAAGTTAACAATAAAGATTGCAAGAACAGGTAAAATAGGCGTTCCCCATGGCTTTGTTGTTGTCCACCAGCTTGCGTATGGTAACACTCCTTGTCTGCCACATTCTCTGATAATTCTTGATTGACCAATGATAACAGCAAGTAAATGGCCTAAAGCAGAAAGTGCAACAAAGACATCGAGGGCTTGTGCAGCCTTCTCAGTTCCGAAAACGTTCCTGAAGAAAACTGAGGAAACCAAACTTCCAGATTTCTTGATGGCAGCAACTTCGCTAATTCCAGCATAGAAAGCAGTAATAATCAAAATGTAAAAGATGAAGATCGACACCATAACAAGAGGTAAAAAGATGGTGAACATTTTTTTGTTCTTTCTTGGATCAGCTTCACCAGCAATTGCAAAAAGGTATTGGGTTCCACCGTATGCAAATGAAACCTTGATGATAGCATTTGAAATGGCATTTCCATCACTGGTAGAGCCTTCCCAAGAGTTTTCAAACACTTTGGTTGGGTTCTTCACTCTCGTATTGCCACCGAGGACGACGAGACCTGTTATGGCGATAAAAATAACGAACACGGTCTTAACGAATCCTAAAAAGTTTGAAAACTTGAGAGCAAGCCTTGAGTTAACAAGTGTTAAGACACTTGTGAAGAAAAGAACTGCAACACCAACACCTCTTTGCTCCCAAGCAGTTGCTTTATAGTTAGCAGCCGATAAAATGTACAGTCCAAAGGCAATAGCAGACGAAGTCAGGAAGGATAAGATAACACTGACAGCGGCATAGGTGGATGCAACTAAATACTTAGGCTTAGGGTAAGCTTGTTCTAAATAAACGACACTTCCACCTGAACGACGTTTGAAGTAGGTAACAAATTCGATGTAAACCAAGAGTTGGAAAACCGCAATAATAAAACCTGAAACCCACAAGACATAACTAGCTCCGACAGACCCAATAGACTTTAAAATACTTGCAGGGTTTGCAAAGATACCAGTACCAATAACACCCTGAAGAGCCATAAAGTATGCAGTGAAATAGTCTAAATTATATCCCAAAGGGTTTACCAGTTCAACTGGTGCACCGATAGAAAGTTGCGCATCCGAATCAGCATCAGAAGTAAAAGAATCTGGATCTTGCTTTTCAGCACCAATAATAGGATTTAAAAATCCTCTCAAGTATTTAGACATCTTTTGTTGTTGTTAAGAAGCAATTAGCATGTTAGTTGGACATTGGAATTCACTTCCTTTAAATATAATCATTGCCTAGATGAGTTTTTATTTTTTGATAAGATCATGGTTGCAAAAAAAAAATTCGCCGACGAAAATGCCACAATGCGAACCACATTGCAACATCAACGAAGGTTTGTGGCTCCTGCACGGTCTTTTCTCAGATCAAGTTATCAACAGGACCCTTAAGACAGTGTCCTAGGGTCAAGGCGATATATACACTGGCAAAAAAGGCTAAAGGATTCCGTTCTTGGTAATTAAGTTCACAAGCTTAATCTGTCAATTTGATTATTAATTGACCGAAGAATGTATTTTCAAGTCCCAAAATGAATGAAAATATACTTTAAAATTTCAAATGAGAACGAGATCCTCAGTTTTGGTGTGGTTCCAGTATGGCGGTTGATATGATCTGCATCCAAATGATGATTGTAAATTTTGCAGGTTCAACCAGCCTCAAGAATTTAGACTTCAAGATAGCGGTTAGGTTCACCCACAGTTTCATTGTTGCGTGATCATTCTTTTATACAAGCAGTACGGTTAAATGCGAGCACAACCGTAGTCTTTCACTTATTCCGAGAGCGATGTCAAGCTAGAATGTGTCAATTATCTTACAAAGGGTGTATCGTTATTGGTTAATAAGTCCACTAGATTAGAAGCTTATTTAATTTTCTTGGGTAACGGAATTAGTTGATTTTGCAGCCTCAGCTCGAGACCTGTGGATATTTCCGCCCCCTTGAACGTTTCCTCCTCGACTTTCGGTTCTTTGATTGACAGATCTTATGGTGTCACACAGAACATTTAGGATATCATCAGACTTCGGTTAAGGATGATTCGTTTCTGTAGCCATAAGCGCAATTACTGGCCATCGCATTCATACGAGTAACACAATAATCATCCAGAGAATTGCCTTTTACACAGTTTCTAACTAGATGAGGTGAGCTGACTATAGGTGTAGCCATAGCTGTTTCTTGGACTGTGTATTTCTATCGCCGGTTACGGGCTTGGTATTGCCGTAAGAGGGGAAATATATTCTTGGACCGTGTATATGTAAAAAGTGTGTTTCTTGGTGTTCGCGATATCGATTGCGAATAAAATACTTAAATTTTGCTTTTCTCACAACGCGGAAAAAAATAACTATTTAGTAAGTGTCATCAATGCTTCGAACCGAGTGGAATTCTTTCCCCAATATGTCAAAAACTAGAAAATAATAGTTTGATAGACACCGTAGTTTTGGAAATAGTAAGTATAATCTCATTATGTTGCAAGAATTGACCGTTCAAAGTCAAAACCTTCAAACCAAAGTACCACATGTAAAGCTAAGCGAGTTGTAAGTATGAATTCATCGGCAATTTTGTTCGTAAACCGTAATTAATTTCAACGTATGGGCCAATGCAAGTTGTGCTAAGTTTAGCCTTAGGCTTTTTCTTAGCCTTTCTAAATCAAGGTAAAAGAATTACATTAATCAAGTTAAGCGATATCATCCGTTACACCTTCTTACCACCGAGAAAATCTCTCCAATTATCATTTCTTTTACTCTTTTTCTGTAGTAGAGTTGTCTTGAAATAGCTGTGAAACATTCTTTGTACTTGACGTAGGTGCTACATGGGTATTTCAGTCCCTCGTAGACGCCTCAATTATTGCCGGAGTACAATTTATTTCAATACAATATGAAATAAGCGCCCAAGTTATCAGGCTACAGACGCATAGAACAATTTACAATGCAATCTACGGAAATTTACAGTAATTACAGGTTTTGTCTACTTTTAGCTTAATAGAAAACAAACTGAAAATTCACCAACTTTGTTTTTTCACCACTTCAGCTTAAAAGCTTACTATACTACTGAACAGGAGCTACAATGATAAAACTGAAGCTCCGATACAACTCTTTGCCCACAGTCTTGCGGCACTAGTTTATGTATATGCTACATATCCTTTTTTTTTTTTTTTTTCTCTAATTAATGCAAAAGAAGATGGTCCAACTTCTTCTCCAACCTTATACTGTGCGAAAAACGTGGGCGTACTTGGTTAACCATCATTAAGCAAACACAATATGCAGGATACACGTGTGTCAGAGTCTATTCATTAATGTAAGACATTCATGAACTTGAAAAGAAACGCAAATAGATTGGTTTTACTTTAGAGTCTGATAGATAAAACTGAAGGAAGATCTTTGGTCTTCAAGACAATCATACATATTGTATAACAATATAAAGAAAGAAGGCAATAAGAGCGTTTTCTTTTTATTTCCTTTGCCAGTCACCTAGCACGATCATTCACTTTGAGTCAGGCTTTTTTTCTCTCTATTTTTTTTTTTTTTGACATTTATAACACCAGAAAAGTTTTTTTGGATCCTTGGCTTTCCATAAAGACACCAACCACCCCAACCAGGCATAAAAGTAACCGCAAACTATATGAAATTATTTATGAATATCCAGATATAGTATACAATGAGTGTGATGGAGCGTGTTTCGCCCTTTTTATCACCTTCCAGTCGATGTTATCGAGGATTTTACCAGCTTGTGCATGGATCAAATGGATCATCAGCGATGGGTGCTTCCGTACCATTGAATGAACAACAAGAAGTAGACCTTGATTATAACAAAGAACGAAATTACTACAACGAGTCGAAAATGAAACGAAATTCGATGTCAAGATCGTCCTCGTCATCTTCGTTGGCTTCTGCCAAGTCTTCACCAAAGGTGAGAAGAGATTCCTTCTTACTGGCATACATGAAGAACAACTCCGGCAGTGCTAATAGCAGAAGTTCAAGTGTAAGCGGAAACTTCCCAATATATTCTAAATTGAACAAAGACGATTTTTATAAGGCATATCTTCGTCAACGAGATGTTTTCATACGTGATGATGAAATAAACGAAGAAGATGGTAATCTTCAGAAGCAGAATCACTATAACAATAACGTTATAATAGAAAGCAAACAATTAAATAACCAGCATAAGAAACACAATTATCGTGAGCATGATCATGATCAAACTCGGTCAAAACATATCAAGACATCCCCCGACGAGATATGGCAAAGTAAGAGCCCTCATGTCGCAATATTGACCCCACCCCTCCGTTCAAAGTTAAGACAAGAGATCCGCCCTCAAGACGAAATAAATACCACCGACAGTACATCTGTTCAATTACCAAAGGATTTCATTGATTGTTCTATTGACCATCTTATCACATTGATTTCAAGGATGCTCAGATCGTTAATATTGTTAAACGATAATAATGTCCCGAAGTCCGTATCCAACCCTCAATCAGAAAGCGAAGCCAATGGTAAGTCATCATGGCTAACAAGATACCATTCGAGAACACCACCTAGCATATCTATTCCCACGTACTTGACTAGATTAACAAAGTTCAATAACTTCACTAACGCAACTTTGTTAACAACTATTTATTATATAGATCTTTTATCACACCATTATCAACCCTTTTTCACGTTGAATTCCTGGACTGTTCATAGATTTTTGTTGGTGGGTACGATGTTATCTCAAAAATCTATGGAGGATTTCTTTTATACAAATGATCACTACGCCAAAGTTGGTGGTGTCGCTATTAGTGAATTAAACTGCTTGGAGTTGGATTTCTTAACCAGAGTAGACTGGAAGTGTATGCCAGCAAAGCAACTAGAGAACGGAAAATCCAGTATCAAATATGCAAAGGATGTCTTGGACTTATACTACTCTCAATTAATTCAGTTAATGGGTAAGAATGTCACTAAAGGAGATCAAAATTGTTATGAAGCTGGTGGTTCCCTGAAAGAGGAAGATACAAGGGAGTATCAGCGTCAGCATAGTGTCCGCGAAAGCTCCCTTGAAAGCAAAATGGAAAACTCATTTGATAATGGACAAGACGATATAGAGATAGATGAAACGCAAGTCGAAGAGGATGACGAGGAAGACGAAGACGACGAAGAAAATTATGATGATGAGGAGGATAATTATGATTCGGATGAAGATATAGATTATCAGTCACCACGATTCCCATCCATGGCCCACAAACAAAATGACGGTGTTAATTTGAGCGTTGGATCAATCGGCCAACCCAGTAAGTTCAATTCGTTTGGATACAGCGTGGATGGATCTTCGTCGCCTCACTTGAAAAGAAGGTACTCAATTCAGTCAGAGGATAGCTAAGATGACGCAAAGGAAAGCGAAAGTAGCAAAGAAGTATAGCTAGCTATCGGAGTGGTTCGACAACGGGTGTTGCTTGAAGAAATTGCAAACAGTGAAAAAAAAATATAACCAATGAATAATATTTGTCTGAGGAAGACTGGAAGGAAAAGTTAAATACATAGGTAAGTCAGGATTAATATTTGAAGCTTAATGTTAATAAAGGAATACGGATTAGAGACAACCTGTAGAAGTGTCGTTTAGTCGTAAATATAAAAAAAATAGAACACTGATCATATCAAGTCGCTTTCGATTGACCTGGTTCAGCATAAACGAGTTCTGATTACATAAGTATGCTGCTCGGAATCCATCAAGTTCTTCCACGTTCTTTACTCCGGAGGCTTGCTTGGATAGGTCCGCCATCTTTATATTTGCCCTTATCCCAATGATTTGATCGGTTGGGTCGATTATACAGCGGTAGATAATCAGGACTTAAAGTCCTAATGCCGCACATTAATTCCGTTTCCCTGCAAAATACAGACGGAGATTAACACCACATTTTTCCGGCGAGTGCCACAAAGCAGTCGTCTGCTACCTTAACGCCTATTGTGCATTGCATTATTAAGCTTTACTAAGATTTCTCCCAAAGTTTTCGGACCGCGCATCGGTTCATTTTAGTCACGTTCCTTAATTTTAGACCCTTGGCATGGCCAGGTTCAGTGTAAATATGCTCATCAAAACATCAAACTTAATTGCTTGGGTCTGACGTGAAAAAATACTGGCCTTGTCGTTACAACTATGTTGGAGCTTGCCTCTCAAAACTAAGTATGAATCTCACGATCCATCTCGTATGCTCATTTTAATCTCGTTATTGCCGCCTTGACTTTATGGCCGACAATTTCACAGGCAGCTGTTGTTTTTTTTTTTTTCGTATGACGGATGAGGCAAGAATGCCCACCAGCCGTACTCATTTTACGGCCGTAAGTTTGGTGCCCGATATTTTTAATGTTAGCCTTAAACTTTGACAGGGGCTTCAAAGCATCCACATGAAAAATACTTGCAATGGCGAAACAAAAATGGTGATGTCAGATTTTATTTATATAAAATGTAAATTCTCATCTATTATGCCCAATCTTCGAAATTGAACACTTTCGTAAACACTCTTCTATTGAACTCAAATTAAGTTACTGTCCGACGTAGAATAATTTTCAACCTTGCCGAAAAAAAGGGTTTTTGGAAGCAAATAAAATTATTTGAGGTACAGGAAGCAACACTACAATGGATGTCCTTAGTGCTATTTCGTCAGAGCATGACATTCAGGATTTCAATGGACTTGCAGGTGAAGGAAACAACCTCGACTTAGTCAGAACCGTTACGAGTGCACACAATGAAGAGGTGTTACAGAGATTAGAGACCTTATCTAGAGAGTTATCCAGAAAGAACCCCGAGTTTAACATCAACCCCGATGACTTCGATTTGCAAAACATTTTGTCTCTTTTCACATCTTTAGCATCTAAGCAAGGTATTCATTTACGTCAAGCTGGTGTGACATTCAAGAATATTCAAGTCAAAGGTGTCGATGAATCCTCATCAATTGTCCCAACTGTTGCCGACATGTTAAAGGGTCCAGTTGGTGCCATTATGGCTGCAAGAGCCAAGAAGCACACACCAGACAGAGTGATCTTGAATGATATCAACGGTCTTGCTAAGCCTGGTGATATGGTTTTGGTCCTTGGTAGACCTGGTGCTGGTTGTTCGTCCCTTTTGAAGACTTTGGGTGGCACTGATCTTGATTTGTTTACGTCTACTGCTGGAGACATTAGATATGATGGTTTGAGCCAAAAGGAAATGATAGAGAAATACAGAAATGACTTAGTCTACAACCCAGAATTGGATATCCACATGCCACACTTGACTGTTGAGCAAACTTTGAAATTTGCAATCGGTTGTAAGACTCCTCATATGAGAGTCAATGGTATTACCCGTGAACAATACATAGATGCCATGAAAGAAATTCTCGCAACTGTCTTTGGTTTAAGACATACTTACCACACCAAGGTCGGTAATGATTATGTGAGAGGTGTTTCAGGTGGGGAACGTAAAAGAGTTTCGATTGCTGAGGCATTGGCTTGCCGTGCTTCCATCTACTGTTGGGATAATGCTACGAGAGGTTTGGACTCTTCGACTGCCTTGGAGTTCGCCCAAGCTATTCGTACCTCTACGAACTTATTGAAAGTTGCTGCTTTTGTCACGATCTACCAAGCAGGTGAAAACATTTATGAATGTTTCGACAAGGTCACCGTATTATACCATGGACGTCAAATCTATTTCGGCCCTATTGAAGAAGCTAAGCCTTACTTTGAAAACATGGGTTGGGAATGTCCTGCCAGACAATCTACTGCTGAATTTTTGACTGCTATTACCGATCCTATTGGCCGTTTCCCACGTCCTGGATTTGAATCCAAGGTTCCAAGAAATGCTGAGGACTTTGAAAGGTATTGGTTGAATTCCCCAGAATTTGCCAAATTGCAACAAGAAATTGATGACTATAATCATAGTATGAATGAAGACGAAACCAGAAAGAACTATTACGAGTCTCTTGTTCAAGAGAAGATGAAGTATCAACGTCCTTCCTCAAGATTTACCGTTAATTACTACCAACAACTCAAGTTATGTACAGTTAGAAGATTCCAAGCCCTTTGGGGTGACAAGGCTTATACAGTTACTCAAGTTGTTGCTGCTTTATCCCAAGGTCTCATTACTGGTTCGTTGTATTATAATACTCCTGAATCTGTTAGTGGGTCATTCTCTCGTGGTGGTGTGGTTTTCTTTGCAGCATTGTACGTCTCCTTGATGAGTCTTGCTGAAGTTACAGCAGCATTTGATACTAGAGACATTTTGATGAAGCAAAAGAACTATTCTTTTTACCACACTTCTGCTGATGCATTAGCTTATTCGATTACTACACTTCCTGTCAGTTTTATTGTCACTGTTGCCTTCGTTATTGTCTTATATTTCCTTTCAAACTTAGCAAGGGAAGCAGGCAAATTTTTCACATTCTTCTTGTTCACGTTTTTGTTGTCGAATACAATTTCTTCTTTGTTCAAGGCGGTGGCTGCATTGAATAAGACGATTGCCGCAGCCAATACAATTGCTGGTGTTGGTGTTCTTGCCCTTCTTATGTACTCCTCATTTATGATTCAAAGACCATCTATGCACCCATGGTTCAAGTGGATTTCTTATATCAATCCTTTACTTTACGGATTCGAGGCTATGATTTCTACTGAATTCCATGGCAGAAGAATGGAATGTGATGGTATCTATTTAACACCAAGAGGCCCTGGCTACGAAAACTTGGGACCAGGTGAACAAGTTTGTTCTTTCAGAGGATCAGTTCCTGGCCAATCTTGGGTCCTGGGTGATGACTACCTTAAGGTTAGTTTCACTTACAGTTTTAGCCATGTTTGGAGAAACTTCGGTATTTTGATCGGTTTCTACGTATTCTTCACAACAATCAATGCAATTGGTGTCGAATATGTTAAGCCAGTTGTCGGTGGGGGAGATAAATTGATCTTTGTGCGTGGAAAAGTCCCAGATTCAGTTGTTTTACCTGAAGAAAAGCAAGAATCCGAGACTAACACGACTTTGGAAAAGGAAGATGATGATTCTGCCAACGCAGCTGCAGTTTTCGAGGACTTGAAGTCTAAGGATGTTTTTGTTTGGAACGATGTTAAGTACGTTATCCCATATGATGGTAAGCAGAGGACTCTTTTGGACAATATTTCTGGATTTTGTGTTCCTGGTACTTTGACCGCTCTTATGGGTGAATCTGGTGCAGGTAAAACCACCTTACTTAATACTTTAGCTCAAAGAATTTCCATGGGTGTTGTTACCGGTGACATGTTGGTAAATGGCCATGCATTGGATACTAGTTTCAGCAGAAGAACCGGATATGTTCAACAACAAGATATTCATACAGCTACTTTAACCGTTAGAGAATCTTTGAGATTTTCAGCGAGACTTAGGAGATCTACTGATGTCAGTGAGGAAGAAAAGTTAGACTACGTTGAAAAGATTATCAGCGTTCTTGATATGACAGAATATGCCGACGCCATTGTCGGAAGATCCGGAAATGGTCTTAACGTCGAGCAGAAAAAGAAGTTGAGTATTGGTGTGGAATTAGTCGCCAAACCATCATTATTATTATTCTTAGATGAACCAACTTCAGGTTTAGATTCACAATCCGCCTGGGCTATTGTTAAGTTGTTAAGAGAGTTGGCTAGTGCTGGACAATCTATTTTATGTACTATTCATCAACCTTCTGCTACATTATTTGAACAATTCGATAGATTATTATTGTTAAAGAAGGGTGGTAAAACAGTTTACTTTGGAGATATTGGTGATCATTCGCATACAATCTTGAATTACTTCGAAAGGAATGGATCAAGAAAGTGTGAAGACCGTGAAAACCCTGCAGAATACATCCTTGAAGCAATTGGAGCCGGTGCAACGGCATCAGTTAAGGAAGATTGGAGTGAAATCTGGAACAAGTCTCCTGAGAAACACGCGGAGGACCAGCGTGGACAAAAATTAATTCAAGAATATTCTACACGTAATTCGGCTGTTCAATATTCCAGTGCAGAGACGAAGCAAATGACTTCACAGTATGCTACACCTTTCTCATATCAATTCTGGATTGTTCTTCGCAGAACCTCATTGACCTTTTACAGAAATACTGAATACATTGGGGCTAAGATGGGGTTATACACCATTTCTGGTCTTTTTATTGGTTTCACATTTTTCGGTATCAAACATAGTATTATTGGAATGCAGAACGGTTTGTTTACAGCATTCTTGTCTATTGTTGTCGCTGCCCCATTAATCAACCAGATGCAAGCTCAAGCTATTGCAGGTCGTGATTTATATGAAGTGAGAGAAAAGTTATCCAACACCTATCACTGGTCTTTAATGATGCTTTCTCAATTTCTCAATGAACTTCCATACTGTTTTGTTGGTTCGGCAATCATGTTCGTTTGTATTTACTTCCCAACCCAAGCCAACACTTCAGGTCCTTTTGCTGGTGTTTACTACTTGACATTAGGAGTCTTTTTCCAATTATACTATGTTAGTTTCGGTTTGATGATCCTTTATATTGCACCTAATGTTCAGTCTGCAGCTATTTTAGTCTCCTTCTTTTATTCCTTCATTGTTGCATTCTGTGGTGTTGTCCAACCTATTACTTTAATGCCTGGTTTCTGGACTTTCATGAACAAGGTAAGTCCTTATACTTACTTCATCCAGAATTTGGTTTCTAGTATTTTGCTGGGTAGAGAAGTTCATTGTGCTGACAAGGAATTAGCCTTTTTTAACCCACCATCTGGTCAAACCTGTCAACAATTTGCGGAATCCTTTGTGAAAACTCACGGTGGTTACTTGTCCAACCCAGATGCAACATCCAAATGTGGATATTGTACTTACTCCAACACCACTGCTTACATGGCTGGGCTTGGTATTAAACACTCATACAGGTGGAGAAACTTAGGTTTCTACTGTGTATATATCGTTTTCGATGTCTGTGCCATGCTTGCCTTGTACTGGCTCTTCAGGTACAGACGTGGATCCTTGATTCCCCCTCTTCCTTCGTTCCTTAAGAGGAAGAAGAAATAATTTGCATCGTTGTATATACACAATATGGAACAAAACAACAAATCAAAAAAATGAAAGCATTTAAAGTGAATAATTTTTATACTTAATAATTGTTTGTGTATGAAATACCCACTTTGTAGATGTAAATTGTCTACGTGCTTACAGTAGAATTTATTCGCATATATATATTAGCTGCCCGAAATAATAAAACAATAACACTAAAATATATGAACTAAAGTTCAATAAATTTGATTCGAAGTAAAAACATAATTAGATTAATCATAAAAGTCATCAAAGACAAGGGAATAATTCGAAAGAATCACGCATACGTTGAGAAAGTAATACTCTTTGCATACGGAAACCTCTCGCTTCTAACCAGTTTTCCTCAAAACCTATATACATGTAGCTTTTTTCTCAATAATAATTTTCTCTCTCTGGATCGTTGTACTCTATAATGATTTCATTTCAACGGTTTCAACAACTCAAATGAGCAACACAATTTTTTATCAACATTCATAACAGCTCCGAAGTTGTCGAACTCACCACAGTAGTTAGGGGCTGAAAAAATCGTAACAAGTTTACGCTTGTTGAAAAACTCATACCCATCTTCAACTACCATGTGACCCCTTACAATTAGATCAATCTTGAACTGTGAACAAAAGTAATCAACATGCTTTCTTCCGAAACAGTAGGAAACACCACGATCATTCTTTGGCCAGTCCGAAATCGAAAAATTCTTGATCAGGGCATCAGGATCTGACCACAACAAATCGGCTAACAAACCTTTCTCTGGGATATCTGTGGGTCTTTTGATGTTCTCAATTTCTTTCAAGTCCCTTAAATCTGGTGACAAACCACCATGAATGCAAAAAACTTTGTCATTAATAGTAGCTGCAATCGGCAAAGTGTTGAAGACATCGATGAACGACTTCCACAATTTACTACTGCTATTTCTTGAACTACTCGAAGATGGCAATCTTCTTTTACATTCATCGTAGAAACCATAAATCTTGGTGATATTAGCACTCTCATGGTTCCCTCTAAGCATGAAAAAGTTCTCAGGATACTTAATCTTGTAACATAACAAAAGCAAGATGGTTTCCAATGACTTGTAGCCACGGTCAACGTAGTCACCCAAGAACAAATAGTTTGTGTACGGAGGGTAACCACAGGAGTTGAATATTCTAATGAGATCATGGAATTGCCCATGGATGTCACCAACAATCTTGACTGGAGGTGACAAACGAAGCAAGGTTGGCTGTTCTAAAAATATTGATCTTGACTTTGTCAAGATGTACTTGATCTCATTTGCTGATAACGGCAACTTATCCTTTTGCTGTCTTTTACGAGACGAAGCAGAAGTTCCTGGTCTTTTCATTCCGATTTCCAATAACCTGTCTATGATCAAGTCAAGTTCGATGCTTTCCTTACTTCTGCTAATGCTCTTCAATAAAGGAGGAGAAGCGGAAGCTGAAGAAAGACTCGAGGAAGATGTAGACTTAGGGCCGTAGTTGGAAAGCTTGATCTTGGCTGCTTCAATAGTTGTAGTAGCCGTGGTTGTTTTCACAGGAACCGGTGTTGGAATGGGTGTGGACTCCAATGAAGCCAGTGCCGAACACTCTACAATTGGTTCCAACAAGTCATACGACCCATGTACTTCCTTTTCATCAGCACCATTATAGGGTAACGAAAATGAAGACAAAGTCAGTTCCAGGTCGTCATTAGATGAGGTAAAGACAGGAGACGTGACGTTTGACCTCTCCGAGTCGACAGATGACCCGTACGCGGAGTTAACAAGCGGACGGGCATAAGAGTAATCTGGGGACGAAGAAATGGAGGCCGTGTTGAGTGGAGATGAGCCGCTGGTACCGTTGCTTAACAACTTTGCCATGGAAACACTAATCTCCAAGTCAAGATCTAAATCTGGTTTTCTTGAGCCTTTTGAATTGTTGACGTTGGTGTTGCCACCATGAAGTTGGTTATTATTACTATTATTATTGTGAATATCACTACTAGTGTGTGATTTTGAGGAAAAGGAGGTATCTTCATAATTACTCTTCTTACCTATTCTTATAGCCATCGGCTGAATGCTATAAGTTGACCCTCTATCCTTGGATTGAGAGCCAGTTGGCCGCGATAGCGCGGCTTGGACGGACGAGTCGTCCGGCTGTTCAAGCTCGCTAGCGCTCGAATTTAACGATGTTCTTTGGTTTGACGAGGTCGGTAGAGGATCATCTTTTGACGGGCTATTTCCCATAGTTGTCTTAAACTGGAGATGTCTAGTGAAACTGAAAATGTGGAAAGAACTATTAACGTGTGTACAAGTCTTTTGAATATAAAAATTAAAGTGATAGTTGTCTGGCTAAACTTAAATGCGTTTGATTTTCTTTATTTCAAGCGAAAATAGTTGTTGATGGTGTTTTCTAGTGAGTTGGGTGGTTGTGTGTATCCTCAAGGAAGATGGAGATATGACAGGGGATGTTTTATCTATGACTTGAAAAATGTATTACAAATAGGCTATACTAGGCAAAAAAAAAAAAAAAGGTTCATTTTGTGTAAAGTCGTGTGCAAACGAGGGATTTGAGGAAGTTCCGAACCCCGGAAACGATTCGGGAATGTATGAGAAGATTGCCAATCTAACGTGTAACGCAGAGAAAATGTGGTCGCAAAGTAAACTTTTGCTACAACTCTATTATCGTCTAGGAGACAAAGTAGCTTTCTATTGGTGTAGTAAAGTATTTGAGGCTATACGTGATCTACATTAATTGCCTTGGTCTTTCCAAAAGACTCTAGAACTGCTTGTTTTATTTTCTGCTATCCACACTCTTTCCCCGACTTGCATTGCCCATTGTGGCCAATTTCTTGTGAAGATTTTTGGTCATGTGAGACTTACATGTATTTTTTGACCACCGTTCTATAAGGTTGACACATGCATCAAGGAGCACCAGGAGGAACAGATTAATGACATAAAACAATTTCAAGATGAAATACTTTTTTAAACGCGTGGGCATGAACTACAAAGGTATGGAACCGGAAACAAAACACGAAAGTGTTAATTCCAGAACTCTATTGTCGATGAGATAATAAGTGCTCTTGCATTCCTGTTTTCGCTTAAGGTAAAATACCAATTGAGAATTGGTTAATTCATGTGAGGATTCTTTGCCAGGGAGTTGCCACAGTATTCCGACCCGCAAAAGGTGGCAGACTTCCGTACTAATTAGCCGTGGCAAACAATATTATTTTATTGGTAAGATAGTTCCCCGTTCACAGCGTCGGTGTTTAGCTATTTCCCACCCTTTTTCATCTCCGTAGTATTTATCGTGCTTCTGAGCCTCTTAATATTCTCCTATACTA
Organism: Dujonia boleticola; assembly: GCA_029581775.1. Classification (NCBI taxonomy): domain Eukaryota; kingdom Fungi; phylum Ascomycota; class Pichiomycetes; order Serinales; family Debaryomycetaceae; genus Dujonia; species Dujonia boleticola. Next base: position 1,113,229 of record JARGRU010000017.1, read on the forward strand.
AAAATCGTAAAAAGCGTGTGCTCAAATCTTATCAGATCTCGTACTCACTGATGCGCCTGTATGCAGTCCACTATACAACCTAGTAACGCTCACTGAAGATTGTTGTGGGGGAACGTTAAACTTACACAAATCGTTTAGTCGTGTAGGAGCTGGAAAGTGGTAGCAAGAATACTACATTTGATAACTCTTTGTTAGCATCGTTATTGCTTTTTGATTTTCGATTAGATAGCGGTTCGCTCTTCCCTTTGTGTGCTTGTCCGTTCAATCTTTCATAATTCTCCGTAGATTACTGTTAGGCTTAAGTTCCAGACGTTTCTTCATGTCTGCGAACAGCCCATTAATCGTATCCGCCGGGATCCTTATCATTGGGGACGAGGTGCTCAACGGTAAAATCCTAGACACAAATTCCCACGAATTTGCCAAGTACTGCTTCCAAGAACTCTCTGTGCCTCTCAAGCGGACAATTGTGTGTGGAGATGATGAAGAGGACATTATTACTTCTTTGAAATCACTTGTGCTCCAGGATAAATGTCTGTTCATCATAACCAGTGGAGGAATCGGTTCCACTCACGATGATATCAGTTACCCTGCCATTGCCAAGGCTTTTAACTTGGAATACGGGTTGGATCACGAGGTTGTTGATAGAATGCAACGGTTAAGAAGCAAGTACTTGCTGACCTTGGACGAAAAGCAATTACAGGCGTTTTATAGAATGGCAACGATTCCAAAAGGTGAAAATGTGGAAAAGATTTACATCAGCGATGACCTTTGGGTCCCAATAGTTGGTATCAACAAGCAAGTTTATATATTGCCAGGTGTACCGCAATTATTCAAGACTCTCTTAGTTGAATTGGGTCAGCAACTCAAGCCGAGAGTTCACAAGAACCAGTTAACCCGATATTTTGTCACCACTAAAACAGGCGAAAGTGAGCTTGCTCCGTTTTTGACTGATTTACAGGCTGAATGTGACTCCAAATATGGCAAGCAAAGTGTCAAGCTAGGAAGCTACCCGCATTTCCCTTGGAAGATCAATACCATAAGTATTATCGGAAACAACTCAGTGCCTGACACTTACTTGAGAGAAGTAGTCCAAAAAGTGATCGACGGAATCAAAGGTGGGGCAAAGGAAATCACAGCAGAAGAAGAAGACGTATTGACTAGCACTAACCCTCCCAGCTAGGGGGAGCAAGTCTTGTATAAATATTTTGATAAGTATCTTTGGGACGTGGTTCCTTCATTGCGCGCTACTACTCTTTACAACTTGCCGTAAATTGATACTAAATTTAATTATATTTAAATATACTTATATATACACCCCAGTCTAATTATAGAAATGGCAAAAAAGTCCTAATTTGCATGTATTATAACTTTTCAGAAAGTAATTTGGTAACGTTTTCAATGGCCTGCTTGATTCCAGCTGGCTTGTCACCCATACCTTGAACAACATTGCCCTTTCCTCCGGCTTTACCACCAATTTGTTCGCTAACAGCCTTGGCTAAATCGTTTGAGTTCACACCCTTGGCGATAGCTTCATCAGACACGTAACAACCATGAGCGATCTTACTGTCATCAGCACTGTTACCACCAGTAATCAAATAAAGAGACTTTTCCTTGCTTTGTTTCTTCAACAAGTTGATAGCTTCAGTGATGGCCTTGGCGTTAGCACCAATTGGAACGTGTCCGACAAAGAACGATTGTGCCTTACCTGCTTCGCTTTCCAACCACTTGCTGACAACTTCTATAGTTTTCTTACTTTCTTCCTTTTGCTTCAACTTTTGTTCGTCCTTGATTGATTTGTCTAACTTGTTAAACTTGTCGTTGAGTTGTTGCTTAGTCAAGGTAGAGATAGTCAACTTCTTCAAGCGCACACCCAAATCCTTTGAGGCGGCTTCTTTGGCGGAGCCGAATGGCAAGCCGATAGCTCTGTCAAGTTCATCGTTGAATTCCTTGGCGATTTCTTGAACCTTGTGAGCTTCTTGTCCAGTAAGAGCAACAATTCTTCTGATACCCTTGGCAATACCAGACTCTTCAATGACGATTAAATCCTTGATTTCACCAGTCTTTGTGACATGGGTACCACCACAGAATTCAATAGAAACCTTGCCCCAAGCGTCGCTTGATGGATCGGCTAATAAGTCATCAACTGGGACACCGATAGAGACAACTCTGACTGGGTCTGGGTAAGTTTCACCGAAAACAGCTCTTAAACCGTTAATTTCCTTAGCCTTACCTAAGGCAACATCCTTAGCGAAAACAGCCTTGTTTGACTTGATATATTCATTACTGATCTTTTCAACACTTTCCAATTCCTTTGGAGTAAGAGCTTGCTTGTGAGAGAAATCAAATCTCAATTTTTCAGAGCTGACAAGAGAACCCTTTTGATCAACACCATCGCCTAAAACTTCTCTCAAGGCGTAGTTAAGAACGTGAGTACCAGTGTGGTTGTTTCTGATTGGCCATCTTCTCAATTCGTCGTAAGTTGCAATGAGGTCTTCGTCTAAGCTGATTGAACCTTCAACGACGGAACCAGTGTGTAACACATAACCAGCGTAGACTTGGACATTGGTGACATTGAATTCGAATGAACCATCGACAACCAACTTACCTGTGTCGTATTCTTGACCACCTTGCTCAGCGTAAAATGGAGTCTTGTCTAAGATGATACCGAATTGAGCATCACCAGAGGCTTCATTCACAAATTCCTTACCGTTGTAGATGGCCAAGACCTTGGCTCTGACGTTTTCGAGACCGTACTTGTAAGAGTCGTCGGTCTTGGTGACCTTGTCGTTTTGTTCTAATTCACCTAAGGCATGGACATCAAGCTTGACTAACACTTCACCACCAGCGGACTTCTTACTCTTGGAAGCTTCCCTACTTTCTTCCTTGGCCTTTTCAAAGCCATCTTCATCGATCTTGAGACCAGCTTCTTCGGCCATCAATCTGGTTAAATCGACTGGGAAACCGTAGGTGTCATATAATCTCCAAACATCCTTACCGCTTAAAGTTTGCTCTGGGGTCTTAGAGGCGACAATAGAGTATTGTTCGAACAACTTTTCACCTCTGTCCAAAGTCTTAGCGAAGGAGAGTTCTTCTTCGTTTAAGATTTCCTTCAAGTCTTCTTGCTTGGAAAGTAATTCTGGGAAAATACCCTTGTTTTGTTCGATGACAACTGGAATCAATTGTTGGAAGAAAGTTCCAATTGGGTAGTTCATGTACTTTCTAACGTATCTAGAACCTCTTCTCAAGATTCTTCTCAAGACGTAACCTCTACCTTCGTTGTTTGGAACACCACCGTCACTGATAGCAAATGTTAAAGTTCTGACGTGATCAGCAATGACTCTGTAAGCGGTATCAATACCATCCTTATCTTCACTACCGAACTTACCAGTGTATGGTCTGACACCAGTGATTTCTCTGATTTGTTGGAAGATTGGTTGGAAAACATCAGTGTCGTAGTTGGAAGACTTGTCTTGCAAGATTGAGACCAATCTTTCGAAACCCATACCGGTATCGATGTGCTTGTTTGGTAAAGATCTAAGACTCGAGTCTGGTTCTCTGTTGTATTGAATGAAAACGATGTTCCAGATTTCCAACACGTTTGGATCGTCCATGTTGACCAAGTGGGCAGCATTTCTGCCACCGATTCTGTCGTAGTGGATTTCAGAACAAGGGCCACATGGACCTTGGTCACCCATCTCCCAGAAGTTGTCCTTGGCGTCACCAGGTAAAATGTGGTCTTCGGCAACACCGACATCAAGCCATAACTGCTTGGCCTCTAAATCTGGTTCAAGACCCTGCTTGTCATCACCACCGAAGTAAGTGACGTATAATCTGTCCTTGTCCAACTTGTAGACCTCAGTAAGTAATTCCCAGGACCATGAAATGGCTTCCTTCTTGAAGTAGTCACCGAAGGACCAGTTACCCAACATCTCAAAGAAGGTGTGGTGGTAAGAGTCTCTACCAACATCTTCCAAGTCATTGTGCTTACCACCAGCACGAATACACTTTTGTGAATTGACGGCTCTCTTCAAAGTGGCCAAGTCGGAAGATGGATCAACAGTACCCAAGAAGACAGGCTTGTATTGGTTCATACCAGCATTGGCGAATAATAAAGTTGGGTCTCCATGGGGAACCACAGAGGATGAGGGAACAAAGGTGTGATCCTTCTGTTTCTGGAAAAAGTCTAAAAACGTCTGTCTGACGCGAGCAGCTGGCCACTCAACGCCAACAGCACTTGTTGATAATGAGGCTGAGGACATGATAACTCTCTTAAAAATGTTTCTAGAAGTATGGAAGCTCAAGACCATATACTAAAAGAAATATGGAGAAAAGAAGCACCCACTGAAAGAGTCACAGCACGAGTTTTCTCTGGCTTTAATTTTGTGAGACACGAAAAAAAAGAAAAATTCTTGAACTGGCACTCGAGCAGAGAGAAGCGTGCAGTTACCAAATTGAAAAATCCAATCCTAGGGCTATTCTGAGATAAGAGTGTAGCTCTCTAGTTTAGAGAATCAAGTTTTCTCTGTTTTAGTAGGATTCCATGTACAAAAAGGGATTAAAAGACTTCAAAAAGGGTACCAGTGTATATATACCATAGCAAAGATTCCTCTGAAGGAAAAAAGCGATTCAAATTGACTCATTTCTTCGCCTATCTCCATTGCTGTGTTTTTTTCCGAATACAGACGAACCGTTATCTATGATATTCCCCAATGGAGCCAGCTTCCTTCTTAGCGAGACGAATTTCTGAGTCACTCACGGTGTCGCTTTTCACCTCTTTCAAATTTCTTCTGAACCCATTCAATGCCAGGAACATTCCAGCTGCGGTATGCGGACTCCTAGTCGACATTTCTCCTAGACCGCACAGTCGTTGGAGCGCGTTGGAGCTTGACGGTATCACACTGACTCTTACAGATTTGTGGACTGGTGGTTTGTATATAAGCATTTTCTCATCTCACATAGTTAAGTGATAAGGAAATTGCAGCACCAAAAGAAAACATGTCATTGTTACAACTCTATCGACCCCACCAATTTCACACACGTCGATGATGCTTCCCTCTATCTCCCTCCCCGTAGAATATTTTTTTGAGTCGCTCTCTTACCGCTATATACCGTTCGCTGTGGCAATGATGGCGTCTTTTCCGAGTAGCTGCACTCGTAAAACTGGAGATCTCATGTGTGAAGTCACGTGACCATTAAATAAATATGCTCACTTTTCTTATTTGGGCCGCTGCTACAATGGCTGTTGCTTAAAAAAAATAAAAATTTAAGTGAAATCGAAAGAGGCAACACAATCCCACACAAAGGGGAGTAACAAAGCGATATACGCCTAGAGAAAAAGAATCTAGGCATCGAGAACCTGCCAAAACCAGTTACAAATCAGTTTCTGCTGTAGTTTAATTAACTTTTTCTAATTCAGATAAGCGAATCTAAGACTGATCTGACTTGAAGATCTGCAACTGAAGACATCATAGTCTATCTAACTTATTGAGTAATATAAGTGATATATACCAAGCGAGTAACAAAGATTCCGTCACACCAATCGTGCCCCTTCACACTACACAAATCCGCCTTTTATATCATAACTGCATGCACATAGATGATTCTCATAGATGATATAAAGTATTCTTGCATAGAATGCATCCGAGGTCACAGATCGAGTCTCTGTCGACATCATACCCGGCCGTTGCTTCAAGTTCGTTCCAAAGGTCGTCCTAATGTTAGCGCCAACGGGAATCCGAACCATCGTATCGCCATATTTGCTGAAGAGATTGTACACGAAGAAGAAAACTCCAAAGGAGGATGCGAAACTAATGATCCGAAGGAGGCTAAGTCGAGTGGCGGCGGTAAGAAGTGCAAATCAAGAGCCTCGCCTGTGGTAATCTTGAAGAGCTCGCCAAAGCAAGTTATAGATTTAGTATCGGGTCAAATCATTGGTGCATACGAGCCAAATGATGAGAAAGACGGAGTCAAGTCGAAACGACTGCCCCTGCTTCTGCAACTGCAAAAGTATCAACAACAGGAGTCGGCCCAAGTGAAAACTGAGCCCTCAGCAGAGACTAGCGTGACAGGAGGATGCGCTAATTGCAGTAATGTGAAATCTGAACTGCCATCTATACCTGCAACTTCGCAATTCGGTTCTGGCAACCAAATTCAGACTCAAACTAAGGCATCTTCTTCATGCTGTGGTTCGAACTCCAAGGCTACTTCAAAATGTGCCTGCTCTAATAAGTACAAGACCATTAACAAATCGAAGATCTTGAAAACGTACTTGCAGAATCACTTAATGAAGCTGAAGGATAAGTCGTTGGCGGAAAAGTTCATACGAAAAGAGGAGCAGGATCAGCATTTACAGCAACAGCAACTACAGCAGCAACAGTGGCAAGTCCTATTCCCACAAAACTCTGGTTCCAATGGATCCCAAGCTCAGCAGGCTACTCAGAATGGAAAAAGCGCTGCCGAGTCCTTTTTTGCATCTCTTTCAATGTTTCAGCTGGAACACCAGGCTACTCAAAGTCAAGCTCAGCCTCAACAACTCCAATTCGATTACTCATACCCTCAAGTCAAGCAGGAGCAACAGTCAACGAAGTCCATAGCTGAGCTAGCATCAGCAGTAGGCACATCTTCCCTCGCCTCAGGTGATCACTATAACGACGTGACACAAGATGCAACTCCCCCACCAGCAGTTCCAGGGGTTTACGATGTAGTAAATATCCCTGCATGTTCTATTCCTGGCACTTGCTGCTGCGGAGACTCTTGTTCATGTGAAGGATGCGTGGTTCACGGAAACCCATTGGAATCCATATCAGAGCAATTTGATAAGCTCCCGCCCGTACATCATCAAGTCGTGCTCTCGGATAATAAGAACCAGCCAGAGGCTCCTTATGCATTCACAGAATTATTTGACCTCAAGAATTTGGAAGGAGGAATAGTTTCTGATGATTCTCCCGCATCCAATGCAACTTGCTCGTGTCCAAATGGAGAATGTGACTGTTACAACTGTGAATCACATGGGATAATCAACGGCACAAAGCTCGACGACTTTTTCAACGCACAAAGGCATCAAGCAGATCTCTCTCTCCAACAATTTCAGCAACAGCAACAGCAGCTTCATCAACAACCACTGCAGCAATCGCAATTTCCACAGAGCTTGGAATCACTGCTGCAACAGGCATCAAACACAAATCAAAACTTCAACTTCAACTTCTCAAATCCAGATCGTGACTTGCTTGACTACGCATCGCTATTGAATTCAGTTCTCAGCAAGGAATCCACTCAAGTCGATGGTAGTATTGGGAGGTAATTATGTGCTAACACATCGTGTATATAGAAATATTTAAGATTAGATATTCGTTCATAATATTAATCAGGGAATTATGGTATTCAACTTGTAAGTTGCACTTGCAACCATCTGTGAATCGCAGGGTCTATGGTCACGTGACAAAGAACCTCAAACTGCTACTAACTACTCTATTTCAGCTGTGAATAAAATCATTGAAAAAATAGCTTAAAAACCGTCTTACAGGAAACAGGATAACGTGAGAGAGTAGCTTCGGTAGCTTCGGTAGTTTCTGTTCGCTTATTTTGTAATCAGCGAGATTTGTAACACATCCATAATGTATCGCCGCCTTGGTATATTATCTCGTAATTTGCAACATTCGCACACAAAATATGTTAACGTACCGCCGTATGCCGTGCAACGTACATAAACGGCAGCAAGAAGGTATACCGCTATCTACAATAGTGCTAACGGCTTCGTAGTCGCCTCGTATCTCATGTGTGTTTCTCACGCCGCCTGCCTGCCGTGCCGCCTGACACATGGGGATGTTACCCGTTAAGGGCATGTTGGCACCCAAACTTCTCACTGTGAAAATCCAAAAAGAAATTTAAAAGTTCCAGAGAATTCCATCCATAGTGAGAAAAAAGTTCCAGAACCTTCTATCACTTTAGTATATGAGAAGAGCAGCCCAGCATCTACATATACCCACCCAAGACACTAACCAGTTACATTTGTTTACCTTTCTCTCTTTTTCCGTATTTTCCAGAGTCATCGTCGTGTCTACATCGCCCGGAGTATCAAAGAAGAATCATTGAGACAATAAGTCAAGTTGTTTATCGCATACTTGCTCCTTCAATTGTACCCCCCACACAGGTAATCAAGTGTACTTACATAGCACACGATATTACCATCCAACACCTTATATGAACTCGTATTCCCCAGATGACCCTGTAGCTGAATTGCTTCGCTCAAATCCTGGCGAAGATGACATCCCCGTTATCCAAAGGGACCAAGATTCGCTCAATGAATACCCATACAACAACATACCGCAAGGATACAGACAGGGTAACAGCAAGGGCAATAACAGCTATACATCGAACAACCAAAACAACATAAATAATAATAACAACACTAATAGTAATAATAACAACAACAACAACAACAACAACAATAATAACAACAATAATAATAGCAAGAATTTCATATCTGCATACGATCTGCCGGCAACCTACGGCTCAGGACAGGGCATGTCATCGCATCAAGTATCCCAGAGTAACTCCTACAACAACCCCAATAATGCGTTCGATGATTACCAGCTTGTTCCACAATCGAAATATCTCACATACCCGCCCTTGCAAGGTTTATCGGAAAGTGTGTTACCTCCCAACCTCTCCATTCAGGCATTAAAAGGAACTAACTTATTGAACGGGTTAGGAAAATCTAGCGGACTTCCAACGTCTGGCATAGTTGGATCCGGTAACGGTGATAATTCTGGTAGCACGGCGGGCGCTGGAGCTAATTCAAGTTCAATCTCCAAGAAGCGTAAGGAACCCACCGGCCCCAAGACCAGACCTGCATTCGTGATGAAAATATGGTCAATGGTGAATGACCCTGCTAACAAACAATACATAACATGGAATGAAGATGGAAAGTCGTTCCATGTTTTCCACAGGGAAGAGTTCATGAAGCTTATCTTGCCAAAGTACTTCAAGCATAACAACTTTGCATCTTTTGTCAGACAATTGAACATGTATGGGTGGCACAAAGTGCAAGATGTTAACAACGGGTCATTGTATAGTCAAGGAAAGGAGACTTCCAACGATGAAACTGCCACAGGTGGTGGTGCCGATGAAATCTTACAATTCGAGAACCCATATTTCATAAGGAATAGAGAAGATCTACTTGACAAGATTCAAAGAAATAAGAACTCAGGCCCAAATGAGTCAGAAAATGGAGTTGCAGATCCTAACTCTGTAAACTTTTCGTTGATATTGAACGAGCTTGATCAAATCAAATTGAATCAATTAGCTATCAGTGAGGATTTACGTAGAGTACGGAAAGACAACAAGACTTTGTGGCATGAAAATTTCCTTACCAGAGAGAGACATCAAACTCAAGCACAAACTCTTGAAAAGATCTTAACATTCTTGGCAACAGTTTATGGTAACAATGGTGGAAAAATCTCTGAGGTTGAAAATAGTCCTTTCGATTTGAATGGAGTTATTCCATACAGGCAGAATAATCCACAACAGCAACAACAACAACCATTACAGCAACATCAGCAGCAACAGCCACAGCATTTCCAGCAGCAACAACAGCAGCAACCTAATAATACGTCAGTGCAAGGCAATCCATATCAACAAGGTCCAGGAGCAGGTAATCCTTATGACCAATTTCCTCCTCCAAGTCCCTTCAATAGACCCAGGTTGATGTTGATGAACAAGGCGTACCAGAATAGTACCCCAGAATCGGCAAGGAAAAGCAGCTCTACTAGTAACAATGAAGGTGTGGATTCCGTGGAAGAAATCATGAGATCTTATGATAATACTCCCAAGTCAGCGTATAATAACAATAGTGCCGAGACCACAAATGCTGCCAATAGGATGTACCAGCAGCTAATGGGCAATCAGGATCATCCCTCGCCAAGGCATTTCTTCCCAGAGCTCAACGGAATGAGAAGTCCATACCCAGCAACACCACAAGCTCAAAACTTAGGTCTCAATACAGCAGTTGGACAAGGTCAAACGCAAAGTCAAGGACCTGGTGCAAGCCCTTCTAATCCCGATCTTATGAACGCATTGGAACAAAATGTATATAAACAAGGGCAGTCCATTCAGCAGGTCCAGGACTGGATTCAAAAATTGGCAACTCAACAACAAGAGATCCAGCAGAATAACAGTAGCATAGCAAAATCCCAACAGCAACAACAACAACCACAACCACAACAACAACAGGCAACCCCACAAGGACAACAACATAGCCAGGGACCACTTTCTCATGATTTCAACGATCCAAATTTTGAACTCAAACCGGATTTTGATGAGTTCGATGTCAATGAGTTTTTGGACCAATCAAATTCAGGATTACCTCCAACTCCGATTTCGAATGAACAATCTAACAACGTACACCAACCTCACCTTGAAAAGAGAAATATTGAGGAGGTCCACGATGATGAAGATGAAGATGTTGGAGGTTCGCGTAAGAAGAAGAGGGTATAAGCATGGGTTTCTCCTATGATTTACGAATATATATCATTTGTATAGAATACAGGTTATTATTAGAACTTGAAATTGGAAAATGTAGAGTTGAAGATTTGTAGAACCAGAATGGGAACCCCGTATGATTCACCTACAAAGACATCTTCTCTAATAATTTATTTTGAAAAGTTTCAATAGATCGCATAAAAGTTAAATGTAGCAAGGGTACCATAGGGTCAGAATAATTCAAAGTCCTGTCCTGTTAATGAATGCTATTCCGCTCCTTGGAGTCTGACAATATTTTATCCCAATTAGAAGTAAAGACATAATAAGCTTCAGAAACACATAACACGAAAATACCGACCCCTAATCCACTCCAAAGACCGATCAACTCTAGATGGCATTTGAATGCCAAAAACAAACCCAATGGAACTGAGATTAGGTAGTAAGCTACCAAGTTTAGCTTGCTACCAATATCTTGCCTACCTTGACCCCTAAGACACCCCGCAAATAAAACGTTTCCGCAATCATATAATTGATTGATTCCAAGTATGATTATAATCTTGCTGGCAATTTTTACGACATCTTTGTCATCAGTGAACAATGAGGCAATGAAAGTCCTCCCGCCACATAGAACTATGCAATCGAGTAAACCCAAAATAACAGCAAAGAAGATGGCAACCTTGTTGACTATTTGGGCTGCGGATATATTTTCACCACCGATATAGTTACCCATTCGTGTTGAAATAGCCACAGAAACTCCAAATGGGATTTGGAATAGTAAAGTTGCCATAGTGGAAACAATAGATTGGGCAGCCAAAGGAGATACACCAAATGTAGAGGCCGAAAGAGTCAATATTTCGAAAGCGATGAATTCTGATAAGAGCATGGCTGTTCCATTGAGTGCCAATTTCATCATTGGACCCCATCCCAAGAAAGCCTTCTTGAATTCAATCCCATTCCAGCACTTTTTACCATCCACAAATAAGACATACGAGAGAAGCAATCCACTCATAAGCCAGAAGGAGATAGCCGTCGAAATTGGTGCTCCTAAGAATCCAATACCAAACTTCCAAACGAGAAGATAGTTAAGTATAATATTAATGGGTGCAACAATAAAAAGACAGTACTGACCAGCATTGAACAAACCCTGTGCTTGCAAAAACCTCTTACCAGTTTCAAATAGTATATAACCAGGAGCACCGAATGAGATTACACGAAGGTAACTTTGAGCCAAAACTGCTAATTCTTGCTCTTCAACAATCAAGCCTAATATAGAGCCACTAAACCACCAGAGCGTTATTATTGGAATTGACATTACAAGCAACATTGCAGTACATTTTTGAAAGTAAAGTCCCACCAATGAATACTTTTTTGCGCCATAAGCCTGGGCGCAAAGAGTATCTAGACACGTTGCCATCCCATTGAAGATTGAAACTGTGACATTGAATGTCATGATAGCTAATGACACCGCAGCTAATTCAGTCTTGCCTATATGTCCAACAGAGAATATTGAAACAACAGTCAAAGAATACTGCAAGAAGAATGTTGTAATTAAGGGGCCAGAGGATTTGCAGATTGCCTTGAATTCCAAGATTGTGCATGTTGACTTTGGAGGCGTCTTGCTTTGTATGAGTGGTGAATACTCGTCCATTTCTGCTTTGTTCTGCAGTCAAAAGTCAATCAGAAAACGAGTTTTGATGCTTTTTTTCCTTCAATATATGCTTTTATTGCAAAGCTTAGACTAGCAGGGCAGATCTTATCTTGATTTTTTTTGCAGCTGAAGATGAGGGTGAGTCCAAAAAATAGACAAGCGCAAGTTCCTATTATAGCAAATAGACGCAAAAAAGTTCTACATTGAGAAATTTGCGGCTTATCACTCCTGCAGGGCTCTATACCATATACGTTGTGCAGAGATTAGCGAGCCGACATTACACCTGCATTCAATCGGTCGCAAAATATTTCTTTTTCGTTATCATGAAGATTACAAAATTAACGCAAATTTTTTGATCCAAAGGTAATGTTGTTCGATGAGTCTAGATATCACCACCGACATGATAATGCAGTGATAAGTAGTATTTAAATCACTGTTAGATTCCGCTCAAACTTTCCAGCTTCTTTAATTTCTTATATTGCATAATACTAACGATCAGGATACACGAATACCTAGAAAATAATAATGGTTTATATTGCATATAAGTCGAATGCTGCAGTTATGGAGTTTCTTAAAGAGTTGCCTACAAGATTGGAAGTACCCCATGACGAAGAGCCAACAATTTTGAGGAATGAAGATTTGGAACCCATTCCTCCAAGTAGGAGAATCTGGTCGTTCTGGAGTTTTTTTGGCTATTGGGGAGTTCCTAACATTACGATCTGGACTTGGTCCACAGGCTCGGCAATGCTCGCACTCGGTTTAAACATTGGTCACACAATGGGGGCGCTTACGATCGGAAACATCATCATTTGCGTATACACTTGCTTGAATTCTGGTCCTGGTTCAAGATATCATATTGGTTACACTGTCTGCCAAAGAATGATATTCGGGATATACGGATCAGGGATTGGAATTATCATAAGAGTGATTCTTTCGATCGTCTTCTATGGTTCTCAGAGTTGGCTCGGTGGTCAGGCAATGGTTGTGATGTTCTCTACCTTTAGTGGTAATTACTTGAACATGAAGAACACCTTCCCTGAGACACTTGCTATGACTACAAGAGACTTCGTTGGATTTTTGTGCTTTCAAGTTATTCAGATGTTTTTCTACTTCATGAGGCCAGAGAAAATGAACTCGTATGTTAACTTTTCTTGCCTTATAACTTTCATTGCCTTTGTGGGTGTCCTTATTGCATGCCTTAAGAAGAACGACGGACCTGGTCCAATATTCTATGAAAAAGTAACCTTATCATCTTCGGAGACTGGTTGGATGTGGCTATATTCAATGACTATTTGGTACGGGGCTTTGTCCCCTGATGTTACGAATCAGAGTGATTTTTCAAGGTTTGCATCCAGCAAGACAAAGATGTATGCTGGGATAATCACTTCCATTATGATAACCGGAACGTTTGTGCCATTGGCAGGATTGATATGCGCATCAGCAACTCAACAGCTTTACGGAACAGCAATTTGGTTACCTACTGATATCTCTCTCCAATGGCTCGAAGATAACTATTCGCCCGGATGCAGAGCAGCATGCTTCTTTCTTGGGTTTGCGTTTGCATCTTCTCAACTCACATTTAACGTCTTAGCAAATGGATTTGCTGGTGGAATGGATTTGGCAGGAGTATGTCCCAAGTATATCAATATTAGAAGAGGAGCGATAATCACAGCGTTATTATCGTGGGTCACACAGCCTTGGAATTTCTACAATACTTCCTCGGTTTTTATCAGTGTCATGAGTTCTTTTGGTGTATTTGTCACACCAATTATTGCAATTATCGTTGCCGATTTCCACATTGTCCGTCGCGGGAAATTGCCTTTGCCAGATCTTTATCTGACTTCACCAGAAGGAACCTTTTACTTTACAAAAGGGTTCAATTTTAGAGCTATAATAGTTTGGATTGTTAGCATAGTGCCAGGTATCCCAGGGCTAGTTGCTAGTGTCGAAAAGACTTTTAACATTCCCGCTGGTTTGAACAATTTTTTTTACGGCAATGTTATATTCGCCTTCTTCTGCCCTTTAATTCTTTACTCTATAGTTTGCTACATTTTCCCTGTGAAAAATGCTGGTGTCGATGAAAAGATGGATCACCTCCTGGAATATACAGAAAAGCAGCTAGAACTATATCCAGGAACTATAGTGGAGGTTCTAGATGCAGAGGAGTCAAATAGTTTCGATAAGGAAAGAAAGACTTCAGTCGAAAAAGTTTAAGTACTCCACCTTTGATTTTGAGATAGTGATTTTAATATATTTTTAGTGAAAGATAGTTACTTGCGAGCATCACAGTATTGTAGTCATTTTTGGGGTGGGAGTCAACGCAGACATCCAGGAATTCAATTGGGAATTTTATCATTGTTGATTGTCAGAGTCAGACAGAATGTTTGAGACTAACGTCTATCTCGTCATGACTCACCGAAAGAGGTCGTTAAACACTGCCATGTAGCACGAGTCAATAAATCGATAATCTAATCTGACGTTCAGCCGCCTGATTCGCTTGTACCGTTAATTTTTCGGGCCGATTTGGGGCGCAATTTATTACCAAAATCCGCAAAGGCTCCTTTCTGTAACTTTAAATCTTTAGTGTGGTCGGAGATATGGTTGAAGATATCAAACAAGGAGGAGAATGAAGGACTGAAAGTTGGAAGTCAAGGAATTTCCCAAATTGTAACTTCCGAGCGATAAAGGCTGCGTAGGCGGGATTCAGGTGAATTGATTCCCAATTTGTAGCTTCCGAGAAAGGGGTGAAAATGGCTGCAAAAAAAAAAAAAAAATCATGTGTCTTCCCGAAGTGTAAGCTTATAAAAGATGAAGGAAGTTCAAGACTAAAGTAATTTTTTGTCTAACCAATCATTCACAAAGGCTATTTCAAAGTACCTAGCCATTCTCATGATGATATTCTCTGCACCTGTTTTTTTATCGATATGTCTTGCTCTCACTCAAGCTCATGTTCTTCCTGAACAAGTTGTCTTGAAGTGCGAAACAACTGGCGAAACAGTTGGCATCTCTAACTCAAATTATGATGCCGAAGTAAGAAACTCACTCAGAGTTTCTCGTAATGGTAATGATGTGGCAGGCGTACCATTCTTAGATCGCTACTTTGGCCAGTCTTTTCTCGGGTTTGACGCGTTACCCTCCATTGCATCATCGTCTGCCAACAAGAAGGAAGCTTTACCATTGTCAAACGATCTCTACTCGCTCATGTTGAATGACGAATACGAGTACCCAGACAAGGATGACCTCCGTGATATTAATGGGACAGCTGTGCTTTATCGTGGTGGAGAATTCGGTGGAATCAACACGTTTGCGCATCTTCCATACGCAAATTGTTACGACCCTGAGTTATTTGACAAGGAGGTTTTCGACATAGCTGTAGTTGGAGCACCTTTTGACTCCGCAACAAGTTATAGACCAGGCGCAAGATTAGGAAGTGTGGGAATTAGGGCTGGAAGTCGTCGTTTAGCTCCATCCTACCGGGTTGAAGACAATTTGAACGTCTATAAAGATTGGGCTAGGATTGTCGACTGCGGTGACCCACCAGTCACTCCATTGGACAATAGAATTGCGCTTGACCAAATCTATCGTGCCAACCGTGCCATTGCCAAGCACAAGACCACCAAGAAGAATAAAGGAAAGGTGCCAAAGGTTTTTACCTTGGGTGGTGATCATACGATCACTTTGCCTGCCATTAAGGCTGCCTATGAAAACTTTGGACCAATTACAGTTATTCATTTTGACTCTCACTTGGATACTTGGAATCCTTATTACTTTGGAGGTAATGTTACCGAGTACCAATCTGTGAACCACGGTACATATTTACATTGGGCTCACGAAAAGGGGTTGTTGACTAACAGCTCTATTCATGCAGCCATCAGAGGACCATATCCAGGACCACGCGATGTTCAACATGATATTGAATGTGGATTTGACAGAATCTTAGCTAGAGATATTGATCGCATTGGAATCGAAGGAGTGATCAAAAGGATTAGAAATAGAGTTGGAGAAAGCAACGCTATTTATATCACTGTAGACGTTGACTCCATGGACCCATCGAATGCACCTGCCTCAGGTACTGTCGAGCCTGGTGGATGGACTTCAAGGGAACTTTTATCCATTTTGGATGGGTTGGAAGGTTTGAATGTTGTCGGTGGTGATGTTGTTGAAGTTTCGCCACCATTTGACACTGTTGCAGAGATCACCTCAATTGCTGCTGCACAAGTTGCTGACTCCATTATCTCGTTGATGATCTTGAGAGACAAGGACGAACACAAAAAATCAGCCGGCCCAGAAGACAACTAAAGCTTCATTTCCTGGGACCGAACACCCTTCAACTATATGGTACCAGGAGTCAGCTGGATAAAAATTGTTTGTTTTTCAATTATTTTTATACTTTATTATTACTTTCTCTTTGTTTATTTGCTTGTTCTATTCTATAGATAGACGTACCAATAATATGTTCGTATATATGGAACTATGAGAGAGATCATTGTAAGTTATAATTTATCTGGATTGTTGCAATCACAGAAAAATAACAGTTGATTAGCAAATTCATAATTGTGATTCTGTAAGATTGGAGCTACCGCATGTACTACTTGGCTTGTAGACCGGTAAAGTTCATCTCTAGTAATTGATTTCGATGTAAATAATCTTGCACTCTACTGGATCGCTTGCTATCGAGATCGAAACCTTAATACTAGTGGCTGATAACGCTTGTCTAGAGATCCTGTACAGGAAAAAGAGAGGAAAAAAATAAGAGCGTGAAAGATAGCTGCAACTGGCCATATGAGTATCTTGTCTTGCATTTGTTTTTCACTCCTTAATTCATCTTTCCGCTCCCTTTAAATCATATCCAGCGTTATCGCTTTCTTTCAACGAGCCTATGGCATAGTGGTCAGTCGAAGGAGCGTCCACTATTATGTCTTCACACGTTCTAGTACTAGACAGCATGGAGCCTGCCAAACGCCGTCATTACAGTAAAAAGGGTTGTAAAGAATGCAAGCGACGCAAAATCAAATGTGACGAGGGGAAGCCCAGCTGCTGGCAGTGTCATAGATTGAAGAAACCATGCGAGTATCCTGTAAGAGGCGAGAAAATAAGAGAGTTCACCACAAACTCCTTCCAAGTTAAAAAACCAGATTGGAGTCAGCGGGGGCAGATATCTCTAAGAACTGCAAAGGCTGCGATTCCCAATCTCGATGATCCTTCCAACGCCTCTTCCACAACATCACCAGCTGATATCACAAATCAAAGCGTCAAAACGCATGAAACACGGTCTCGAAGCATAGAGGTACCATCACCAGAGCTGGACTCTAGTGCTCGGTCCCAAAGATCGGCTTCACGCCGAAATGCTCGAGGGGCAATTTCATCCCTGTCTATCACAAGTCTATTAAACGATACTGCTCCTATTGATCCGAGACAAAATCTCAATACGAGCGGCGAGCACCAAGAGGCACCTGGGAAATTATTGCAATCGCATTCACAATCTCCTGCTCCCACGGCACCAACTAGTTCTCATGCAAAAGATTTTGTGGCATCAACTCTGGTTTCTGACGTCCCGACTCCTTTGCAGTATGAATTTCTGAACGAGAACATGGCAAAGCATGGCCAAGATGGCAATCCAAGCTCGGTAAACTACCAACCTCCACAACAGACCCAAACCCAGCTACCACCTATGTCGAATATTTCTAGTCTATCTCCGCTCCCTGACCTAGAATTCGGAGGCTTTTCTAAAGAAGATTTGGACTTACTCGCTAATGACCTTAATAATATTGTCAATAATATCATGGTTGAGTCAAACTTTGAAATTCAAAGTGATAAGGGTAGTGGAGACTTTGATTTAGGTAGCTCCTCGACGGATTTGAGTACTTTCAATTTGGCTGACGAGGCTCAACTTCGTGATGTTGCATCGAATTCTGGGTATCACAGGTCGTATCATACGACTACACCAGCCTTATTCCCGCCAACAACAGAGCAACAACATCTATCACCTTTTCCAGCTCAGACTGGTACGATTGCACCCACTCCCCTAATCCCACCTATCACTATCCCTCAGTCGGTTCCTCTTGATTTTATTAAGACTACCAAGTCGCACGAGAAGTTGTATCTAGCAGAGTTTTACAACGAGTTTGCCGGTATCATTCTACCATTCAATGCGTATGACGAGACAAAAGCGGTTTACACAAATCCTGCCAGGGACATCATTTTGACTTGCGCCGCTAGAGAGACGTACTTGCTTGCTGCCATCTTGGCACAAGGTGCGAAATCGTGCTTCAAAAAGAGTGGAATACAAGAAGATGAAAGGGCATACTGCCATTATTTGTCAAAATGCTTACAGTTATTGGGCCCTGCATTGAATAGAAGTAACGATTCTGCTCCATCCAATGGAGGTAAAAATCAAAACGATGGCAAGAATTGGACGGGCTCTGCTGATATCACTGCGAATATTGAATCGGTTTTGCTTACGGTCCTTTTGCTCACTTCTGCTAATGCCTCAAACACGAAACAAAATTGGAGAGCACACCTTCGAGGCGCCAAAGATCTACTTTTAAAATATTCGGTCAACAACGAAGGCGGTAAAATGAATCAGATCCATAGGAAAATTAGTTCCTCTACTTTAATTTTTTGCAAATTTTGGTACATTTCAATTGAAGTACTAGCTGGTCTATCTTCAGAATTTGGTGGAACTTTGAAGCGTCACGATGAACTAGACTTGCTAATCACCCCAGGTGATGAATATGAAGTCCAGGTGATGAGAGCCTTCAAGTTGATTAATGATGAAGGTTTTAATATTCTCTTTGGGTACCACAATGATTGTGTTGTGGAATTGAGAGATTTAGTCAAGGTCTTAAACACAGTCAGGGAAAAATCAACTATTAAAAAGTCAGTTGCGCAAATAGTTCCCTCCTTTGAACTATTCCGTCTCATTACTTCTTTCTACAACCAAAGTCTTCGTGAATTTATAGATATTTCGGGGAAGGTTTCTCAAGATAAGCTTCAGCATGTTAAGCCAGGTGGTTCTTTGATTGAAACGTTTACCAAATCTTCGAGGTATAGGCTACTGATAAGCTGGGTAGACATTCTGCATCAGTCTTATATAATTGCATCCTTGATTACGATCTTGACGAAAGGTTTGAATTTACCAAGTTCGGCACCACACGTACAAGAACTAGTTTCCAAATTTACGTCCATGTTGGAATTTTTGAATTATCCTGATCCTCCATCTATAAAGTATGCCGTTTTAATGATCCAATGGTCCGTACTGGTGATCGGACAACATTGCTTGAAAGAGGATGAAAGATTTTTGGTTATGAAGTTTTTCAGATTATCAGCTCAGAATGGTTCTGGAAGTGCTGCAATTTCATTGCGTCGTTTACACAAGCAATGGACTAATCAACCACATAGTAAGGATGAGTCCGATGAATTGGAAGTTGACGTGATGACATACTGAAGATAAACATGTGATTAAAAATTTTGCTTAATATTCGCTTCGCCATAAAAAGTTGGATAGAAGTTCCGGGTGCTGGGAACTGAACTTCTATTATTGCTATATAGATTAATATAAACTTATTTATTGTTTAAACTACTCAATTTCTAGTAAGGAATACCAATTTGCCTCTCCTCCGGCAAGTTTCAATCTCGTCTCAAATGAGGAAAGTGTGCTGTTGGCTGTAGCATCTGTTGATAACGAGTTTTCGCTCGAGTTCCAGTCACTAATTGTAGACTCTTCACTTTCAGGATCTTCACAAACAGGACAGCAATTAATCGAACAAGTTTCATCGGTCTGGGCGGTAGAGTTTATTGAATTGCTCCAGTCAAAGGTGCCAGTCGATCTCATTTCTTGTAGGCACCACCCGACTCTTTCAGCACCCAACCTTGCACCATCTAAATTGGCTGATGATGGCCCCATTTTCAACTGTGCATTCTTTCCTGACATAAACAATGGAATATCGTCACTCCATTGTAAATTATCAGTCAATACAGGCAAGCCATGAATAATATCGATGGGATGGTTATCAATAAGCGAGTTTAAGAAACCCAAACTTTTCAAATTCGCAGATATTCCGGTTGCAAAGTAGATATAGTCAACATCAAATAATTCACTAAAGTTGTGTTTAACTTTATCCCCATTTTCATCAATCATTGGCGATAAGGAGTTGTGCTTACTGGGTTTGGTTCGTAAAGTAAGTCTCCAGGTTTTCTTATCCATATCCCACTCCTGGTCTTCAATGGTCGTAAACCTTAGGAGTTCAAGTTTACCACTTTTGACATGCCCCATAAGCTTCTTATAGTATTCCGGATTAACAGAACCACCTTCTCTTGCATCTTGTATCATTTGAAACCTTTCCTCATCTGAATCGAGGATGTAAAATGCCAGCTTTTTCACATTTTTATATTTTGTAACCCAG
This sequence comes from Dujonia boleticola, assembly GCA_029581775.1. NCBI lineage: Eukaryota > Fungi > Ascomycota > Pichiomycetes > Serinales > Debaryomycetaceae > Dujonia > Dujonia boleticola. Next base: position 1,133,761 of record JARGRU010000017.1, read on the forward strand.
TCCAAATGGAAATCAAAGTGTTTTATCTTTATGGGACCTCTTAGCAAAAGGTAGCACTTTTCAACACCTGAACTAATGGCGACCTCAATCAATTGAGCCGAAGTTAACCCACCCCCGACCACAACCAACTTGTTTGGCTTTCCCTGGGAAACCTTCCTCATAATTTTGGGGTCAGGAAATTGAGACACGTCTCCTTGAAAGATATGTGTTGTGTGGCAACTTCCTTCAAGCCCAGCAGTATTGTCTGTAAAAGGATGGATTGGGAAGTTAATTTGACCAGCATGCCCAGAAGTAACAACACAAGCTTTACAACAATACATCTGTCCACTTTCGGTTCTGACAACAAAACCTTTCCCACTTTCATTTGTATCCGTGATATTGATGAAACAATATTCAATATCAACGACCTTATCTTTCTTGACAATGTTCGCTAACAGGTAGCGATCAATTATATCTTGACAGAAATCCCGAAATAGAGGTGTCGAAGGACGATAGTAGTCTTTCCAGTCCCTCATGTTAATATCAATAAGACCAGGCGAGTCAAACAGTTGAGCTGTAGATGGCACGGGCGTTTGCATCTTCTTCTTGTTATTCTTCATCCTCTGCTTCTTTTGCTTGTGCTTGGAATATTCTCTGCCAACTACATTCTCAATCTCTTTCAAGTCCTTCGGGCCTTCTCTTTTACTAAAATGAGCATAACTCACTAAGCCGTCGACATTGACAGGATCAGGATGAAAGAACATTGGTGACCGTAAGTAAGGAATAGAACAAGTCTTAAATTGACGATCCCACTGGCCCAACCAAGTATCATCTACCGCATCAAGAACTAAAATCTCTTCCGGTGAATATCTCTTCTTTGGTCTATATAAGGAAGATTTAGAAGGCGGTTTGAATGTAGATTTTGAAGAGATACTTCTGTTTATAAGATTTACTTTCCCGCCTCGTTGACTTAACCAGTGGAATCGCTGATGTTCATCTTCTGTGTAGATCGATGCTGGTGTATCCTCGCACAATCTTGCAGCCACCGCCAACCCACAAGTTCCACCACCTACAACGATGACCTCCAAACAATTAGCACTATCAAATTCGTAGCAATCCATAACAGTATCCAAGTTACGTTGACATATACTCATTCATTCACTTCCTTCTTCAATCGAAGCCGACTGGTATGGTATTTATATACCTATAACCTTGCAAGTTGTAACCACTGAGGTTTATGAGTTTGCAGCCAATTTTGACATCCTTACACCGATACTGAGGAATCCCCAAGATACTTGCGATATCATTATACATATTCAATTGTTGAGAGCACAAATCTGTATAACAATAGTGCTTGGGTGAATACGAGTTCTTACACAGTGATTAATCAAAAATAATCATTTTTTATATAGATATTCTTATAAAGCTTCAACAAACCCCTCGATTATTGCCAATAAACCTACGGCACCAGGGTCTGGAATTGCACCATCCTTATCTTTGAAATCATCTTCATCAACATAACTTGCTCTTCCGAATTTAGCTTTCAAATTGCTGGTTTCATCACAGCCCTTCTTTGCTTCTTTAACTGCAAGATCAAGGTCCTTGTCTTTGCTCAAGGAGTCGACAAATGGTTGTAATGTATCCACAAGAGTCCTGCCACCAACCCTTGCCTTCGTGTACTTGAATAAGCCATCGTAAAGACTACTCTTGAATGCATCTGCTACTGCTTCAACACTAACTTCGGAACCTTCTATGGCCTGCAAATTTTGAACCAAGGCAGTCAAGAAAATGGAGTAGAGACCACCAGAAGTTCCTCCCATACTTCCCTCCACGAGTTCGGTGATAATGGAGATGGATGCAACAGGGTCATCCAAGTGTTTTTGAAGGGACTTGTCCAGTTCAAAGGCCTTTAAAATCGAGTTTGCACCAGCTGCCAAAGTTTCTCCACAATCACCATCTCCGACGAGAGTATCGTAATGAGTAATTTTTGGTTCTTGATCTAGCAATTTCTTCAAACCACTTGTGAGAGCCTTTTGGAATAACGCACCGTCGATCTTGAGATCAGAGGTGACAGGTTCTTCATTTTCCTTGATGGGCGATTCCTCGTACTTGGAGGAAGTCACTTCATCCCATAACTTTGAATCATAGGTCTTTGATCTCCACCCCGGAGCGTCTGTAGATAAATCCAAGTATCCTAGTATATCATCCTCTTTGAATTCCTTGACGTTTGATAAATTGAGTAAAGTAATCGAGAACCCTGGCGCATTCAATGAAGTTACGAAATCACCAATGAGGACTCTCTTTGGCTGCTTCTTAAGGGGAATTGTGGAAAGAATGTGCTCAGCGATGACATAAAGCTCCAAGCTAGAAGTTCCACCAATATTGTTGATAAGTAAAACGTAGTCATCGTCATCTTCGAAATTCACATAATGGCGGTCTTTATCGTCAGATGAAAGAAGCTTATGGAACATGTCCTTAAGGAGATCGTCAATATGTGGAATAGGATTGAGGTGCTGCCCAGGTTCATTGTGGATCCCTAAACCCAATTCTGCGGTGTCTTCATTGAGTTGCTCTTGTTCGTCTTCGTCGTCATCTTCGTGTGCCGATTTACCTGGAACAGTAGTTCTGTCAAGAGAAGCTCCAATTGTAACAATGTTGGAGTTGATTTCCTTTCCAAGTTTGAAAACTTCAGAAAGATCATGGCCCTTTGAAGCTGCCCCACCTACGATCTTGTGCACCAAAGCAGTACCAGCCAAACCTCTTCTGCCAACCATAGCATTCTGCTCCCTGCCGACAGCTACATCGTCAGTGACAGGCAAGAGCTCCACGTTATAACCCTCAGCCTTGGCTCTTTCGGCAACTAAACCAAAGTGCAAGATGTCACCAGTGTAGTTCTTGACTACAATTAAGGTACCGCCCTCTTTAGAACTTGTCCGCTTGATGGCTGCCATGATTTGCTTTGTTGATGGAGATGCAAATATGGCACCACTGACTGCAGCATCAAGCAAGTTTTCACCGACATAGGCTGCATGTAAAGGTTCGTGACCTCCACCACCACCGGAAATCACAGTTACTTTCTTCTTATCTATGGAGTGAGGGTTATATATGACTTTTTCGTCAGGAATCAATTTGACGGCTGGGTTCAGCCTAGCCAATGCCTTCAAATGCGAAACGACAAGGTCTTCGTCTTTTCCATAAACCCAATGCTTTCCCATTTTATTTTTCTCTGTCTTATCTTGATATATTTGTGTTTTCTGGATTATACTAGTTAATCACGTAAAGATCGATCTTGCGGAATAATACTTCAATAGATCGAATAACTGCAGAACTGAAAACCAACGTGAAAAAGAAGTAGTTTGGAATATTAGCAATGTAAAGTATGGGGTGGAGGGGGGTGTTTCGAGACTCTTCTGGGATCACGTGTATGTACCTTCTGACCAAAGCAGCAACAAATGAGAAAGGAGAACGAGGAAGCAAAAGCTTGTTTTTGCGTTCTAGCTAGGTGCAGTAATGCGGAAATTTAGTGTATGATGATGTCAATGATGAGATGCTCTTGGGCTGCGAGAAAAAATGTATGTAACATTACATTAAGGAACGGTTCTCACGAGAAAAAAATTGGGTGGGTGAAAAATCCTGGTGGAGGGCAGATGAGATGCACTTTTATCGCTGAGCACTTCTTCACTGAAGAAAAATGTAAGCCAAGGTGAGCGCATTGGCTCATGAAGCTTATTTCTTATTAAGGGCCTCAGCAACCCGTCTAGACTTACTAGTTTTGGTAAAGTTTATTATGACTCGCACCTATAAATAGACAACGTTGCAAGAGATATGATCACGTGGTGGCCATAATCTCCAAGTATTCGTAGTTGACTCACCATCCGACTTTATACGCGAGATAGTATATTAAGTAATTAGATACCACGACTTCACCTCTATCGTCGCTGTATATTTTCCTATTTTCGAGTTCCTGCCAGTCCGAAATATTTAGGCTGAAACGTTACATGGATAAAACCGGTCGGGATTCTCCGCTTTATGCATCTGCGGTTTCTGCTTTTTGAGAAAATTAAAAAAGAAAAAAACTTCGCGATCTCCTTCCCAACAGGTCTACCTCATCTTCCCTAACTGCCTCTTCTCTGTAAGGAAACTTCTCATACCTACTTTTCAACTAAGAAAAGGCATTATTATCCTCCCCTCCACCAGCACTACTGAAATTTCGTACGGTGTTTGAGCCTTATTTTGCCGATCTGCTTGAAAAAACTTGTTTTTCAGCTTTTACCCCAAACAAATTCAATTGTTTTTAAGAGTGCAGCATCTTTCCACACACGGTGCTCAAATAGCACAAACAGAGACATCTACACACAACAAAGGTGTATCAGCATACCTTACAGTCGCATAGCAAACGAGCTATGTCATCCCTGTCGCCTGATGATTCTGCAAAAGGCGCGAACCCATTGGCATCTAAGCGAGAACTAGACAACCAGGAGCGAGACGCAACTGCCTCTAGCTTAGAGGCATCGGAGAGAGATGATGAGAACGGAAACAATTCAAATTCCGACCCCAAGAAGAAAAGATCAAAGACATTCACAGGATGCTACACTTGCAGAGCAAGGAAGATTAGATGCGATTTAGGAAGGCCGAGCTGCCAGAAGTGTTTGAAATCGAACTTAGACTGTAAAGGCTATGACATCAATCTTCGATGGTCGAGCCCAGTGCAATTCAATCCCAGGACTGGTAATGCAATAAGTTCTTCAGGAGTCTTCCAGAGTACGAAACAGGATCTCGTCGAGGAAGGAGAGAAGAAAGAGGGAAATGAAGATCCCAACATCTCTCTCTACTACAGAAGGCATATTGGATTCGTAGATTGGGAAAGTGAGAAGAAACACACACCATACAAGTATTACCACGATATGGATACAGATTTGTCGATTCTACACAATTCCACCTCCGATCCAAAGATATCTAAGAGCAAAAAGACGAAAATGTTGGGCCCCTTTGGGGTCTTTAGAAGCGAGAGAGAGGATGGTTTAGAGAATGGCAGAAAGGATAAAGGTAAGACTCAGACCAGCTCTACATCTGGCGATGACATAACTCTGCTTAAGAGACAGAATTTAGAACACGAGGCTGGCATGCTGAGTACGAATAGTATCCATGGCAGCAACAGTAACAACAATATAGCTAAATTGTCTGCAGAAGCCTCTGCTGCTAATAAAAGGCAAAAAGTGGCCTCCACAGCCTCTTCAAGCAAGGCATCGCCTTCTTCATACACAGTTACTCCCTTGTTGAACCCCCAAATGCCCCCTGTCGCTCCACAAGATCAACTTTGGCTTTCTAACGAACTTCGTGACGATGCCCTTCTTACGGCAGCGGCTCTTAACGGTGACACTCAATTCCTTGACTTCATGTCGACCTTGTCAACTCCAAACAGTAATGTGTTCACACCAGTGAACTTCAATAGCTACAACCACAATACTAATCAGAATGATTTCTTGAATTTGGTGTTTCATAGACACAACCAACCCCAGGGCAACACCGCCAATGCAGGCACAGAAGCCGGGGCAGCAAACAATTCAAACCCACCGCACAACATGTCTATGCTCTTGAACGACCAAACATCATTAATGAATCACCCACAACAGCAGCAGCCCAATAGAAGGTTAGTACGGCCGCAGCTGCAACTTCGACAAGAAAATTTGGATGCTGAATCAACTATGGAGGGCAATAACTTGCTATCCCAAGGAGCTCTTGCTCAGCAATCAAATGTCCAATTTCCAGACGATGTACAGTATTCCAACTATAGTGATTACTATTACAACAATCCTTACAAACAAAATGAAGATTTGGAGATCCACCTAGATGCTTCTCCCAAGCACAATCCTACCAATGAAAGAAACACAGACCTTGTTGAAGGTGAGCACAATAATTCCGCAACAACTATGCCACCGTCAATCATGTGCACAGTCAAGAGTGTCCTCGAGCCAAAGCTAGGATTCGATCTTACTATCCCACCGCAATCTCCGGAAGAAAAGATCAAGAATGGAAATAGCAGTATCCCACCTGGTCTTCCATCGACTGCCTTGCAAGTTCAACCTTTAACCCGATACTTACTTAACTACTATGTTACTCAGGTTGCTGATTTGATGACGGTCATTCCGTTGACTGAGAACCCATGGAAATCTATATACTTCCCAAGAGCATTGATGGCTATTGGTGAATTGCTGGCTTTGGGACATACAAGTGATGCCAAGAATGCTTTACTCAATGCCTTATTGGCAGTTCTGGCTTTTAATTTGCAATCCAAGTTCCCCAAAAACTCTTCACCAATGAAATATTACCTCAACTTGGGAATCAGATTGAGGAACCAAGCTAGTGTTTTCATCAAGAAATTGTTGAATGGCAACAATGATGAAGGGGTCGGCAGCATTGAAAACTGCGTACGAAATGAAAAATATAAAGATGTGCTTTGTGCTGTTATGTCCATGATCAGTGTGGATTTGGTTTGGGGTACTATGCAAGATACAAATTATTACATAAACTGGTGTGGTAAGGTCATAACGACCAAGATGATAAACAAAAAGAAACTCTCCTCAAAGGCCAGTATCTTACACAGAATCTTCAGTAGTTTAAAATTGATTCAAGATTCAACCTGTTTGGACATTGAGCATATCAAGAGAGATCACGAAATGGGTTATGATGTGAATGGAGATAAATTTGGAAAGGTTAGAAGCTTATCGGATATAGATACGAATGACAACAAGGAGAAGGGTGATAAGAACAAGATCGATTTCTTGCTTGCATCAGGAAACACGCTTGGGGGAGCGACAAAAGCTTCGGTATCGGGAGCCGCTTCACGGAAAACTACTTCGCCTTCATTCTTGAATAAGAAACTTATCAACACAAAGAAGACAGACGAACATTTTGCAACGGACGCACTTTACGGACTCCCCAATTCGCTCATTTTGCTATTCTCAGACACTGTTTGGTTGTTGAGGACCAAAATATATCACAATAAGAAGCGGACGCTCCCGTCAACGTTCCAAGACGAAGTCAATGTACTTGGATCTAAATTAAGAAATTGGAAATTAGACTGGGTGCTCTATGATGGAGACGACGAGAAAAAGTTTTTCAGCCCAATGCATGAAGCGACATACCATCACATTATGTCCTTCTACCACGCATTAATAATCTATTTTAAGAGACTAATCTTAGACATGCCTGGGAAAAAGTTGCAGCTGAGTGTCGAGAGAACGTTGGAACACTTGAATGCGATCCAAGTGCTCATATCTAAGGGCGAGGCGGTTATTATCCCGCTATTTTGGCAAGGATTTATTGCCGGCTGCGAAGCCATTTCGCAGGAGTTGCAAATGGGATTTAAGAAATGGGGTGCCGACATTGCACAATATTTAGGAAGTTACTGGGGAGCAAGGCAAATCATGCTAGAAGTTTGGAGACGGAAGAGAATGAACGAGGGTAGAGATGATTGGGTAAGTGTGATTCAAGACTGGGAAATGAATCTTATGCTTAATTGACGAAGGCAGAGTAAATAGAGAAAAAGTGGGGTATGCGTCCACCTCTTCTTTTTTTTTTTTTTTTTTTTTTTTTTTCTGATTTTTCGAATGCTGCAGAATACGAAAATCATATAGAACATCACGAGGTCAAGAAACCGTGAAAACTGTTACGAAGTAGCATAATTTATGTGTACATAGAGAGCGAAATACACTTTACATACTTACGAGTCACGGCAAAAGCAAAAGCAAGCAAAAAAACAACATGTAACAACAACAACAACAAAAGCAATAATAACAAACTTACATCTGCAAAAACATAACCTACGGAAACATTGGAGAAGTTTTTTAAGGTTTTATGGAGTCACCGAAGAAAACAAAAGAAAGCTAGTGAATGTCGAAACCTAATAATGTAGCAGATGTGTATGGAGCGTAGCGTCACCGTCAGCGACCGGCTAGTAAAAATGCCGTATTATTGGACACTCACGAGAGCATAACCATCTGCTTAAAATGCAGCACAAAGTATACGAGGTTTTAGCTTTAGAAACAATAGGTAATGTAAGTAGGCTAGCGAAAAGTCCCCCCGTCCCCTTGCATTACAGGAGAGAAAAAAAAAAACTTTAGCAACCGTAGAAGAAAAAAATCCACAGGGAAATGCTAGCATCTGAATGTTGGACAATGTTCCACCTTCTTGAGGATCGCGCTCGGGAATCGTGGAAATAGTACGTTTGGCCCAATAACATGCTGCCCGTATAGTCCACGAAACGCACATTCTTGCCTAGGACGACCCTAAAACAATTGCATTCGAGCCTTGAGAGCGTCCTTCAATGCATCTGGATGTTCTCGAGCTGATTTATTTTTCGTGATTCGCGTTTTTGTTTTTGACATGATGAAAAAATAAACAAACAAAGCTGCATGATGATTCGTGTATGAGGCGGAATATGTATACAAGACACCCTAAAAACTCTAAATGGCCATGCTAACGGGGAGCCACACGCAGGAAAGGAGGTTTCAAGTGGAGGACAAAGGGGAATTTACTACATCGCCAAATTCCTTCTTCATAACCATATGGGCTTAATTCGTGACGCGTTGCCGAAGAAAATATTACAGCCCATATGGAGCGAAGAATTTTCTTCTAAAACCTTAAGCCTAAAATGAATATATAAAGACCCCGTCCACCCATAGTTTTCTTCTTTCCTTTTTTCCTTTTTCTTTTCTTCAAACACACCAAGTTCCAACTCCTTACATTCGTTAACACACTAACTACCTACTTTCTTTACAATGCAATTCTCCAAGACTCTCTCCATTGCCACTCTCGTCGCTATTGTTGCTGCTGACGCCACCGTCACCAACTACAGCACCACTGAAGCTACCATCACTTCTTGTTCTGACCACGAATGCACCAAGTCTGCTACCCCAACTCTCCCAGTTACCGTTGTCACCACCACTGTCGAAGGTGAAGAAACCGTCTACACCACCGTCTGCCCAGAAACTGAGACCTTAGCTCCAACTTACTCCGTTGTCACTACCACTGTCGAAGGTGAAGAAACCATCTACACCACCGTCTGCCCAGAAACTGAAACCTTAGCTCCAGCTTCTGTTGTTACTTACACCGTTCTCACCACCACTGTTAACGGTGAAGAAACTATCTATACCACCATCTGTCCAGAAACCGAAACCGTTGCTCCAGTTGTCGTTACCGTCACCCCATCTGCTGCTCCAGCTCCAGCTCCAGTTAACACCGTTACCGTTCAACCAGCTCCAGCTCCAGTCAACACTGTTACCGTTCAACCAGCTCCAGCTCCAGCTCCAACCACCACTGCTGCTCCAGCTCCAGCTCCAGCCCCAGAAACCACCGTTGCTGACGTCACCGTCACCCCAACCGTTGTTGTCTCCACCCCAGTTGAAGCCACCGTTGTTGCTCAATCTACCCACGTTTCCGTCTACAACAACTCCACTGCCCCAGTTGTCACCGCAGTTGCCAACGGTGCTAACTCCCAAAAGTTCGCCATGGGTGCCGTCGGTTTAGCCGGTTTAGCTTTATTGATCTAAGTGTCTACAATGTCTTATGAAATTATATATAGATAGTAACATATTAGAAACAAGAAAAAGCAAAAAAAGGAAACACATTGATCAGGTTTGTCCGAATAGGATTAGATTGATTCTAACCGAAAAGACTTATTAATACCCACATTGAGAGAATGTTTAAAAAAGAAAAACTTAAAAAAGGAAAAAAAATTATACCATGAACGAACACAACAACACAACTACCACGAACCAGACAGATAGTTAAGTAATTAGCTTTCAAATATAAAGTAACAAAAATTAAAAACACAATATAAAACATGTAGAATCAGAGAATTTGAAAATTTTGCAACCATTATGCATGATGCGCCGCACATTATTTTTTATTTTGGTGTCACGAAAAAGAATGCATAGGTCTCGATTCGCGTATCTGCCCAGGTGCAGGAATCCACGATTTTCACAGGCTCACGCTGTGCTTGAAACCGCCTCCTACTGCTTACATTTCGAGTCGATCCGTCTAGGGGTATGTTTTGGTTTTGTATCTATGATGTTTTCAGTAACCTATTTACACAAATATTTTCTTGTACTCTTCATCGTCCTCCTCGGATGCACCTTCCTTGTTCGATTTTTCTCCTTCTCTCTGCGAGTTTAATTCGTCCATGTATTCTTGGTATGGGTTTGGTTTTCCAATGAAGCTTTCCCACATGTTGTTCAATTTGATGAGGGAGTATTGCCAGACGGTCGGTATGAGTGTCTTGTAGCTGGTGAGTACGAAAATCGTGGCTTCCTTCACCTCGTCGAATGCTTGCAGGAACTCGTCATTGAAAGTTCTGCGCACCTGTTTGTCGCCAATGAACTTTCTCTTTCTCTTCTTGTTTGTGCTCTCAGCAGTCTTGGACTCTATTTTATCGTCTTGCTTCTTTTCAGCCTCGGCAGCAGCAGCAGCAGCAGCGGAGGCAGCCTTGATCTTGCTCTCTTCATTCTTTTTACTACTTTGAAGCTTCTTGACCGGTTCTTCAGCCATGAATGGGAAACTGAATCCCTTGATAGTCAGTCTATCCTTCTCGTATTCTCCCAATTGTGCCTTTCCTGCTTGGACGTCCTCCAAGTGCTGCAAGTACATTTGCTTAAAGTTGTTGATGGCTTCGACACTCTTACTGATTCTGTCGAATGTGTTGAAAAGAGCGACAAGCTCGATTCTTCTGAACTTCAAGCCCTTCTTTTCATCTTCAAATAACACTTTCAAGGCAGTTCCGTAGCCGATGGTTTGGAGCTTGCCCCACATTCTGCATCTGTCGCAACCAACACAGTCCATGATGGCAGAAACGTTTCTGAATCTCTGTCTGAACTCGTTCTTCAACTCTGGGGAAACGAACTGAGGGTCGAAAAGGGAAGTGGTGTTGAACAAAGTGTGGCTGGATAAGGCTGGTAAGATAGAGCCAAACACCTGTTTGTAGTCTGGCTCTTCGTTACCCAAGAAGCGTTGCAAGTCCTGCTGCTGTTGTTGCTGAGCCTGCTGTTCTTGGTCACCACAGGTGATCTGGTCAACCAAACCACCATCGAAGATGTCACTGAGCTTGATAATGGCCTGACTAATCAAGGCGTAGTTGAAGTAGATGTTACTCAATCTATCGTTGAAAGAGCCGACTCTTTCCATGAAAACTCTCAAGTTAGGCTCAAACACTTGTTCGTGGCGTCCATCGTCGACGTCGTCGTTTGCGTCGGGGCACAAGTACTCGTTGGACAAGTGCACACCAATCGATGCGTGCAACCCACTGATGAGTCTGTAGAACAAGTTCTTCTCCACGCATTGTTCGGGCTCGCTGTTTGTGGAGCTCATGGACATGGGGTTGGTGTTGGGGAAACAGTTTTCGCTGTAGATGGCCTTCCAGACGTCCATGGACTGGTTACCACCATACCCGGTGAACCTCTCTGGGTTCTCGACAAGGTCGACGTAGACACAGTTGTTCCCGTCGTCGATGTGGCAGTAGTCCAAGTCTTCACAGGTGCCAGCTTCGTCGCTTTCAGGCTCTGGTCTCTGGATTTCGCCGAGCTTGGATGGGCTGAACTCTTCGATGTTGGACCAGTTGTACTGGTCTGGAGGCAAGATTTCGACGGCACAGTTTCTGGTGGCACAGAAGTGCTGGGCGTTCCAGAACTTGCATTGCTTGTCGAAGTCCAACTTGAAGTAACGGAAGTATGGCGTCTTGACAAGCTCCGACAACTGCGGTCTGATCTGTGCGTTTAACGCATCGATGTATGAGAAGGTGGTGTTACATGTGGGGGTGATGATTTGGGAGCAGAAGTCCTGGGAGTCGAATGGCGAGAAGGTGGACGCTATTGGCGACGTGAGCCCGGCGGCGAGCGCCGAAGCTAGCACGCAAATGAAGGTGATGTATACTCTGAGCATGGTCGATATGATGCGATATGGTGTGGAGGAGGGGGTGGTTATAGTATTATACTAGGTGTGTACTAGGTATGCTGTTGGGAGTTGATGTGTTTAATAATGCTGGTTGTTGGGCGTGGATCGAGATCTAACCGAATCGATGGATTTGACAGTACTGAGATGGATGAGTTCGGATGCTTGGTGAGCTTTCTCAAACTCGAAACAGTGCTCTCTATCAAGGCAGCGCTAGGCACGAAAAGGGGAAATAAATATATATATATATATGTAATATAGGTAGGTATGAAACTCCCGATGTCTGTGTATACGCTTACGAAGTCCTCTGCAACTGAGACCAAAAAAAGAAACGCCAGAAAATATGAAAATTTAAATACTGAGCTGCCAGTTTTAGAAATAACGGCTATCGGCTTCGTGGCACTCTAAGAAAATTCTTTATCGTTCCATTAAAAAGAAACAATGCAGGCAGGAAAAAAAATCTACTGGAAAAAGAAACCAGCCTGCCGCTGGAATAAAATTTCTACGGAACGGGCCACCTTGCGTCACCACATGGAACAGAACCCGATGTGAACAGAGTGTTCTCACGGAGAGAGCCGCGACAGAGTCGACGATGTTGTGCGGAAAAGCTGCCACCATATTGGTGGATCTAACTCACTCTCTAGGATTCCAAAGTATGGGTCCATGTAGATCATCCCACTTCGTTGCTGTGCGCTAAGCCCGCTATGGAATTCCGCAGCAGCTGTCAGTGGCGAGTCGCACTCGCAAAATCAGCCAGTGGACGCTGCTGCTGTCCCCGCTAGAATATTCTTTTCTGGTGGGCCAAAGTGCAGGAACCCGCTAACACTCACTGAAATTTCCTAATGAGTACCGTAGTGAAAGCTTGCTGTTGCAGAGTGCGTTGACAACGCAGGCATGAGATAACACGTCGATAACACGTCGCTGTTTCTTCTGCATGAAATTCGAAGAATCTCAAAAGCTTAAGCACTGAGGGCAAACGGCTCCTTCTCCGTCCATCCCGTGATTGCTAAGTGCTTATGTTAGTTGGTGGGGTAGTGATGGCCCTCCATTACTAATGCAATCAAATTTCGAGCAAGTGCACGCTAGGGAAGAAATGGCTTCGCGCTCCGTGCGTGGTGCCAGCAACAAAAATTTTGCAGCCAAATAGGCCAAGAGCATGGTAGTCTTGTGGACACCGTAGCTTCTTCAAAACAGGTCTACGGGTATACTAGATGTGACACAGCAAACTCCCTGTGCCTACGGGCAACAAACCCTCTAGGTACTTCTTCTGGCTCTTTCTGTTCTTTTATTCGCTTTAAATATGACTATTTATACATTCTATACATTACAAGATTGGCGCCACTGGTGTGGCAATGTGTATCAATACCTCTACTCTCCGGGTCTGCCTGCTTAATCAAACTTGATCTTCTTGGCAGTTTTCGTCATGTCGACATCCTTGAAAAAGGCACCGTAGGCGGAGTGGGCCTTCTTCTTGGTGTGTCCACCGAACTTCAACAATTCATCGGGAACTGGCTGGTTGGCACCTCTCAAAATGTTCATTAAGGCACCACTCAAATGCTTTTCGTGCTCGGTGAACAAAGTGTGGGCAGTACCAGTTTGTCCAGCTCTTCCGGTTCTACCAATTCTATGAACGTAATCCTCAACGGTTAATGGGAAGGTCAAGTTGATGACAGTCTTGACGTTTGGAATATCCAATCCTCTGGCGGCGACATCGGTGGCCAAAAGAATAGACGAGTCTCCAGTCTTGAAGGCATTCAAGGCGTGGGTTCTTTGCTGTTGCGATAAGTCACCATGGATGGCTGCAACGTTGTATCTGTTTCTTTGCAACAAGGACTCGATTCTACCGGCCTCCTTCTTGTAAAGGGCGAAGATAAGCACCTTGTCGTTGGCAGTGGGTCCGGACTGGTACTTCTTCAAGAGACTCAAAAGCTTCTTTTCCTTGTCGTATGGTTCGATCACCTCGACAATTTGGGTGATTCTCTTGTTGGCAGAAAGCTCATCTCTGTCACCGATACTGACCTTGATAGGAGAGTTCATGAAGGTGGCAGCCAACTCTCTGACTTCCTTGGGCCAGGTGGCAGTGAACATCAATGTTTGTCTGTCACTCTTGCTCTTGCACTGTCCAATAATGCTCTTGATATCCTGTTCGAAACCCTTCTCCAACATTCTGTCGGCTTCGTCTAAAACCAAGTAGTCAACCTTGTCTAAAGTCAAGGCACCATCGTTGAGCAAATCCAACAATCTACCTGGAGTGGCAACAACAACGTTGGCATGCTTAAGGTCTCTGATTTGGTCTTGCTTGGAGACACCACCATAGATACAGACACAGTTCAATTCCGACGAAGTGTTGGTCAATTCAACCAAGTTATCGTAGATTTGTAAGGCCAATTCTCTGGTTGGCGAAATGCAAAGAACATTGAGACCCTTCTTCTTCATGGTGATGATGTTGTTAATGGCTGGAACACCGAATGCAAACGTCTTACCGGAACCGGTTTCAGCGACACCAATAACATCCTTACCGGATAACAAGTACGGCCATGAAACAGATTGAATTGGAGTTGGCTTGGGGAACTTGGCGACAACCTTCAGGATCTTAGGGTTGAGGTTGATCTGGTCAAACGATAACAATGGACGGAGGTTCAAGTTGTGTGGATCGTCGACGGTGACCTCGTTGGTGGAGAGGAATGATTCAATTTCAGATTGAGGGAGGGCGGTTAAGGTTTCTGATTGAACGTAACCCACAGAGGTAGCGGCGTCTCCAGTTGGAGCAGGAGTGAACTTAGGCTTTGAAGATTCCTTTTCCTTCTTTTCCTTCTTGTCCTTCTTCTCCTTCTTCTCCTTCTTGTCCTTCTTGTCCTTCTTCTCAGACTTGTCCTTCTTTTCAGACTTGTCCTTCTTTTCCTTCTTGTCCTTCTTGTGCTTCTTCTCCTTTCTTTCTTCACCTACTTCGTGCTTTCTCTTCTTATCTATCTTTTCAGAACTACCCATTTTGTCTATTTATGCTGATACTTTGTGGAACCACTTTCTTTAGGAGTGGATTACTTTGAAATTTAGTAGTATAGTGGTTTATATGAAAAATTTCGTGGTGATGTGTGCAGGTCAGAGATGAGAGGATGAGGAAGCTTATTATCGAGATGGGGAACACGTGATCAAGGCACCAATACACACAATATCCTGGAACTAGGAACTTACGAAGGAGACTTTTGCATAGTGGATGAGAGCGACGGCACACTTGGTACTACTGATACATAAAAGGCAGTGCCCAAACTGCATTTAGAGCCGTCTTGGACCGTGAACTATCACCTAATTTCTCGAATCACTCTTGCTTAAAATATGGTAAGCCACCTGACTGTGAGCACGTGATATTTAAACACATTTTGCAAGGG
Organism: Dujonia boleticola; assembly: GCA_029581775.1. Lineage (NCBI taxonomy): Eukaryota > Fungi > Ascomycota > Pichiomycetes > Serinales > Debaryomycetaceae > Dujonia > Dujonia boleticola. The sequence goes on from JARGRU010000017.1 coordinate 1,149,069, forward strand.
CTCCTCTGAAGCTAAATCTATATATACTAGCTAGTTTAGAGTCATGAAGCTTACGACAAACATTGCTTGATTTACACATGTGGGAACTTAATTTGATGCCATAAAGCTTATTTTTTGTAGCACCAAAAGTTGTTCAGATTTCGACTCATACTAATATCGGTCATTGTTTGTTTGTATTGGTGTATATATTAATTTAAGAATAGTAGAACATGGAGGAACAAAGAAAAAACAAATATAGGATAGTAAATTGCTAAGGCACTTTTTTTTTTCTCTCTTCTGTAATAATAGAGAAGTTTGATATAAATAGAAGTATAAATAAAATCAAACTGTGTCAAACAGTTTAAAGTGGTGACTGGAGTTAGAAGCACCCACACAAAATAATCTGGAGAACAATTGCGGCTGGGGTTTGGATTTCTCGAGCATGACGCGAAATGGGCTTCGAGAGCGAAAATAGAAACTGATAAGCGAGTCGCGATTCCAGCTAAGTAATCGCAACCAGCAGTAATACTGTGTCCTAAGTGGTGGTGTTCTGGGATGGTTGTATTAAAGTTCCAGAAACCTTGCTATGTTGTTTTTGTGAGGAAATTGCTCTTTTCAGTCATTGCATTTTTGGATGTTGCTCGGCACACTGTTAGTTCATTTGTTTATTTCTATTTTGATTTTGATTTTGACTTTCCGAGATTTCCCCAGTGATAACGAGATAACAAGATTTGAGTTTCTTTTTTTTTTTTTTTTTTTTTGTTTGCGTTTTATCTCACTCCACAATTTATCTCGAGATAAACCGTGGGAGACCAAAAACAACCTCCTAAAACACACCGGAAACACACATAAAAAAACCCATTTCTTGTCTGGCTGTAATTTCACACACATTTAAGTGCTCTTTTGCCAATTGCTCGTGTATCTTCGTCCCTATTTTTTATTTCTTTTTTTGATTATTTTGTAGTGGTTGCGTGCTTGCCTAGCTCGCCACTCTTAGTGATTCTTCTTGTTCTTCTTTGCCTTCCCCTTGTTCTTGCTTTTCTTGTGGTGGTTGTCAGTCTTGAACTTTTCTGGCAATTCGTCGTCGAGAATCGCAGAGTAAGCCAAAACGTCAGCAGTCGATTCAACTACAGGTGCTGGTGCCTTTGTAGCTGTTGTTGATTGGGGCTGCTCTTGCTTCAAAACCTCGAATTCGTTCTTCTCGACTCTGCCCTTGGCTGGAATGGCCCTGGCCACTGGCTTCAAGGAGGCAACTTCGGCGTAAGATAACTTGCGGCATTGGATATCAACGAACCCGTCGTCTGTACCTTCGGCTTCAGTGTCGACCATTGAGACCTTGACCAATCCTGCGCCCTTGCCAGATATGGTGAACGCTTGCGGAGCAGCATCCTTCTTGGCTGTGTTGTTTGTGTTGGCTGACTTTATGGTGGTGGCGGCGGCGGTGGACTTGCCCCAAAAGAAAGAGAATGGAGACGACTTGAACATTGCGTGTGGAGTTGGAACTTGGAGTAGTAAAAGAAGTAGTAAGTGAGTGGTGCTGTGTATTCAGTTAAGCAAATAACTAAATAACCAGAACTTAATTAGAACAAAAAAAAAAACGAAGACGAACCTAAACTATGGAGATAAGATCGTGGTTTTTTTTTTTTTTTGTTAGTGCTGATAAGAGATTATGACAGTGCTAATGAAAGTGTCGTAATCGATCGTGGATTGAGTATAAAGTATATCCTTCTTCTATATAAATAAGATAAAAGGAAAGAAGGTAAATGGAGAAAAGAAAATAAACACGGATATACACAAAAAAAAAAAAAGTAGGATCTGCTACATAATTAAACCACAATCGAGGTTTGTGATTCATATGTGTGGGTCATTTGAGTAATGACTCTGATAGTAAACAACTACACGGTGCATGCTCGCGGTGCAGCACCCGCATGAGATTAGAGATTAGAGAAAAAAGAAGCCAAGGGGCCATGATAGCAAGCTGTATGCACAACAAACGAGGCAGAAATTGTCCCGATAATACCCATGAGCCCCCCACTTTCCCGAACCCCACGAAATTAATGAAACAACAAAGTCCCAAAACCAAAACAACCTAGCAACCTCGTGGGTAGCGCAGCGGTTCAGGGAGCTTTTGGGCTGATTGCATCACGTGGGCAGGTGAGGCACTTTTTTTTTAGGGTGTGTTGGGGGGCAGCAATGGGAACATGTGTGTTGACAGATCAACGGAATAGAGCGATTGCCCTGGCCAGGCTGCTCCATGTCCAAATAGGGGGCACAACCAGATCGAATCCAGACTACGGGTTTAGAGTTCCACGCATACTTTTTAGTATTGCCATATGCTTCGTGGTACCGCATTGGGCTAAGCAAAGTAGTTATTTTCCCAGTTCGTGGGGGCGACAGTGACGTCAAAACCACACTTTGGGCGAATCACATTCATATACTATCATGGAGGTAGTCTTTATTTATAGCACCAAGCATAGACTTTAAAGCCTAGCAATCTAAAGAGCCTGCATAATCAATGATGCTCGCGGAATTCTGGCTGAGTGTATCATGCCTCCTGCACCGTAGCATCCACGATGTGCCAGCTACGAATCGGGTATTCATCCGGCTTTTGAGTTGCTTTGAGAGTTTAGGGCCGACCGTGACTATAGCGGGTGGATGCAGCAAGCAACTGGTAGAAAGAGTGTAGTCACTAAGTTTGTAGTCATGGTATCGTACTTTCCTGACACCAAGCAAGAGAAAACTAGCCTGCGACCGTTGCATTGTTTCTGCAATGGCATTGGGGGATGATGACGCCAAAATCAAATCACGTGACACTCACCGAAATCGAGTACTAAGAAGGAGAAACCGTGCACAACCTGAGATTGATAGAAGAGTGGCAGAATGACACTAGAGGTGTTTATGGCTGGTAGATAGAAAGATGAGTACTTCAAAGTGCATTGTGCTGACTTCGAGTTTATCTTTTTGCCGCCCTTGCCAGCAATTTGTAACACTGGGGTACGTTGATTGAGCATACCATACAAGTGAACACACAATATGCTGATTTGGAACGCTGATACTTACACCAGCCTAGCGCTCCATGTACCCCCCCCACATTCACTTGGCATAGTAAATACCTGTAAATTCACCTCTTCACCGCTGCTAATGCGTTTTTTGCAGCAATATGTAAAGAAGTCCGCATCGAAACTCCCTACCTAGTAGAAATGCCCTACTCCATCCTGCACAAAACCCGCGCTCCATAGTGCGGTGGATCGCGACATGAAGAAAAACATGAAAAGGCAGAAAAGGATCCTGAAACTACCAGACGGACTCTCAGCCATACGGTTATTTCCTTGAAAACCTTCATTCTATACCGTTTGTAAATATGGAAGGCTGGGGAGAAGTATGTATACAAATACAGTGGAAGCAGATGTCAAAATCGACGCAAAAGGGCGCATTGGACTGAGGCATCCTAAGCACTTCGACATTGAATAACAGTCAAGAGTGAAGCACCATCTAGTGACATATAGTGGATGCCATGCCCGCTAGATTGGAGGATTCAGGCACTGAAGAGCATGTGAAAGGGCAGCATAGAGCTGAATACACGACATTGAATTGCTAGCCCGCCCCCTTCGCGTCTCGATCAATACACTAAGCATTTTACTAACCGTAGCGTTATAGATATCAAGGATTCTACCCACGACTTCCACCTCCAACGGTGGGAGGTCCCAAATAACGACGTTATCGTTCGACAGCCAGCAAGACTTGTTATGGTGCGGAGACTCTTCCGGATACTCAGGCTCGTTCACCTCCACCATGCTCACGCCCTATACCCGTTTCAAAACATCACTAGCAAACAGAGACCCAGTAATACAGCATTTAAACCACCAGAGAGGAATATTGTCTCTATCCAGCAGAAACATAAACTTCAATTCAAGGACAGGAGCCAGCAAATTAAGTATAAGTGCCGAAACGCTCAGTGGTGAAGTCGGTAGTTTCAGCCCCGCGGACTTCAAAGATTTGTCGTGTATGACTTTGAACTGCAACACAAATAACGATTTGATTGTGGGAACAGGGTCAGGGATAGTGAAAATCGATTTATTGAAGCCCACTGTGGTGAATCAAGTATTTGACCACCAGGGAGGCGTTTCATTCATGAACACGTCACTGAAGTTTTTGGTTTTCGGTAAAACTAACGGATCTTTAGAGACATTTGACCCTACTTCAAACCAGCTGATAAAGACATTTCACGGACATAACGGACTATTGAGCGACTTAGACGTGCTGGGGAACTACGCAGCTACCTGTGGATACTCCTTGAGGCCGAAAAGATACGCAAACAATCACAATCACAATAATAACGGAGGCGGCGATTACCTTGTTGATCCCTTAGTAAATATCTACGATTTCAGAATGATGAGGCCACTCTCACCCATTCCCTTCCCAGCGGGAGCATCTTTCGTTAGATTTCACCCCAAATTACCAAACATAATCATAATAGCATCGACAAATGGTCAAATCCAGTTTGTTGACATCTACGACCATCTGAACGTATCGGTCTATCAGGGTGACGTTAGCGGAGGAGTAGCTTCTGTGGGAATTGGTGTAGGCTCAGGCTACTTATCCAACTTAAATATTAGTCCTAACGGTGAGTTTGTCACTTTCAGTGACTCTCACCTGAACTTACACTTGTGGTCATATCTCAACAACGATAACTTGACATTTAACAACTTCCCCACTCCAATTGAGCAACCAGACATAGACATGATGCATATGACACCACCAATGAGCATAGATGATCCCAACATTCCCTTATCATCGATAGGATTACCATATTATAAGGACTATTTGCTATCCAATTACCCACCTGAACTAAAATTCAATAAAGAGTTGGCAAAATTGCCCAAAAAGATAGACGACGAGATTGTTGAAGTTTACGAGCAATTCGTTAATAATGGTGGTGGAAGATTCATGGCTTACGATAAACAAAAGTACGGGCCTAAGAACGTAGAAAACAAGTACCAATCATTACGCGAAAAGCAAATAAAACACAAGATGGGCAGAAAGACATTAATTCCAAAATTCATTAGTGAAAGGATGGGTGAACTTACGAAGACAATGAGTAACACATCAATAGACAGTGATAGTGGTGCTGGCCCCGTCACAGTTGGAGTCAATTCGATAAGCATAATATCTACCCCTGCTGCTGCAAGTGCAATCAACTCTGTGAATGCTGGGTACGGTATCGGTAGTGCTAGTCCATCCAATTACAATGATAGACTCTCTTCACACAACCACACTTCATCTATCGGTAGTATAGGAGGAGATGATCACGTTTTCCAGTTCAAATCAAATTCTGGACTCCCAGCCAACTGTTACACTAAGTTGCAAATCCAGTACTCACGATTTGGTGTGGATGATTTTGATTTCGAGTACTATAATCAAACGAGTTTGTACTGCGGGCTTGAAAACCATCTAGACAACTCATACATAAATCCCCTCCTTCAATTGTACAGATATTCATCTGTATTCTATAATGAGATAGTATCCAAATTATTAATCGAGTGGTTGCCCAACGATAATGATACCATATTGGCAAAAAAGAACCCACAGGGAACATCGATGTTGAACGAGTTGGGATATCTCTTTGACATGATGTATAAAGCACAATGCAAGAATGTCAGCATTTCCAATTTTTCAGAATGCTTTAATTCGATCGAGGAGGCAGCTAGCTTAGGGCTTCATAACGTTGATGAAGGTAAGACCTTGAATGGAAAGGGGTTGAGATCACTTATAATTAATTTCAACAAATTCTTAACTAATACAATCTCCAAGAATCAGCGTGAGCAACAGCAACAAACGAATCAAGGATCTGGGTTAGACCACATTCTTGGCTGTTATTCAATTTCTGAAGCGAAAAGCATTGGCTGCAGTTTTTACGACCAAATCAACAGTATTCAGTACTCTATTGACTTGAATATTTCAAGCGGATCCTCTTCGTCATTTGCATCTAATTCGAACTCAACCTCGAACTCAAATTTTAAGAAACAGAACATTGTCTACTGCCTTGACAAGTCATTCTACCTGTACAAAACATTGAAATGTCAGCAATGTTCTAACACTAAGTATCACTTGTTAGAAGTGAAGCAACAAGTTGTGAAATTGCCTGCATTACTAGTTTTGAATCTCAATGATATGGAAAAGCAACAGGATTTTGAGAGACTTGGAAATGACTGGCTAGTGAACGAATTTTATGCCAACACGGGCGGAGAAGCTGGTGGCACTGTAACTGTGTCAACTCGGAGAGCACCATCCAATCCAACTAAGTACGAATTATTGGGATATGTTTGTGAAATCAGCCATGGTCCAGACTCATCTGTTGGTGAGCACAACTTGATTTCGTACATCAAAATCCTGGGTGAGTGGTACTTATTCAACGATTTTTTGGTTATGCAAATTCCAGAGACTGAAGTTTTCGACTTGAGCAAGAGTTGGAAAAAACCAACTGTTATCTTTTATCAACAGGAAGGAGCCAAGAACAATAATGCCTTCAACTACGTTCAACAGATAACGCAGAAGGATCCTAGTAGTATACTTTACCGTGACCACTTTGCAGGTACGATTCGTAAAGATTATCAAAAACAGTATCAACTTTTGACTCCACTGGAATCATGTCCTCAACCTGGAAGTTTAATTGCAATCGACGCAGAGTTTGTCACATTAGAACCCGAAGAGTTAGAAATTAGATCGACAGGCCAAAAAACAATTATCAAACCAAGGAAATTGTCTTTAGCAAGAATATCTGTTATTAGAGGTGATAACTCCGATGGTTTGGAAGGTGTTCCATTTATAGATGATTATGTTGTCCACACGAAAGAGATCGATGATTACTTGACAAGTTTCTCTGGTATTGAGCCAGGCGATTTAGATCCATTGAACTCGACAAAGAATTTAGTGACATTGCAGACTGCCTACAGAAGATTGTGGTTACTTTTGAATATGGGATGTGTATTTGTTGGACACGGTCTTTACAACGATTTCCGTTGCATCAACTTACAAGTCCCCAAAAGACAAATCAGAGATACTGGTGAATTTTATTACTTGCCAGAATTTAAGAGAAAGTTGAGTTTGAAATTTTTGGCCTACATCTTACTTAAGGAAAAAGTTCAAACTGGTAACCACGATTCGATTGAGGATGCTTACACCGCATTGTTATTGTACAAGAAGTATTTAGAATTGAGATCTCAAGGTGAGTTCGAATCCAGCTTGTATAACATTTACTACGAAGGGCAACAATTAAGATTCAGGGTTCCTGATTCATGAATACATCTGCAAGACAGATAATTCTTCTATAGCAAGATCTAATCATAACTGATATAGACCATACATAGCATACTTAATATACAAATATCTAATTAAAGGGTATTCCTTGTAACATTAATGTTTATTTGTTCGGACGAATATCCGACTATATATTTATATTGTTTTTATTTCTTTTTCATTTTCTCTCTTTTTACTTTTTGATATATCAACTAGAAACTAGTCATACTAGTTTAGACGATACCATCTAAAACAACTTCAACAAAGTTTTGAGTTTCACCCTTAGCTTGCGCCTTTGCAATAATCTTGCCATCAGTGACGGCAATTCTGACCAACAAAGCAACCTTGCCACCCCAAACATCCTTACCCAATAACTTCAAAGAATGAGAAGTAGCATCATCTGGTACGTAATCAGAACCATCTAAAGCCATCATATTTAAGTTCTTGGTCAATTTTTCAACAGCGTTGGGTAAAGTCTTACCAAGACTGTTCAAGTTGTACATTCCACTTTCCTCGAGTTCTAATTGTTCAAACAAGTTAGTGAAGTTAGAATTGTAAATTGGTTGGATGAAGTCACCTGGAGTGATAAGTAAATCTTCGATTTGGTAATCATCAGCCCAACCTTCATCACTTGGATCTATGTTTCCTTCATCATCAATGATTTCTTTATGAATGTAGTTGAGAGTATTACCGAAAGCACTTAAGATTCCAGCACCATGCTCTTGTAAGTCAGGAACCAGGTATACAACGTACACGGTACCTTGTTGTTGTGGTTTCAATTCATCTAATTGAATAATGAGTTCTTCTTCGAAGAGTTCATTGTCTGGTTGAGTGACAATGGAAATGTCTTGCAAGATCATGTGGTCAACAGTATTTAAGATGTTGTATTGAAGAATTAACTTGGATGAAGAAATGAAAAAATGCTTTATACATGAAACAACAAATTCGTTTTCTTTATCAGTAAGGTAAATTGTTTGCGAGGAAGAAGTGAGGTTACCGAAGGAGGAGAATTCTGGGATAGCAGAAAGTTCGGAAGAATAAGTTTGAAGACGAAGTGCAGCATCGGCACCACCATTGTTAGCAGAGGAACCAGCTGCATTTTCATTGTTAGAAGCCTTGGCACCACCAGTAGCAGACGAGGTGTTGTCCTTGTCTTCTTCAACATTTTCTTCTAACTTTCTCATCTTTCTACCGTACTCTAAGGTCTTTAATTCTTCGTTGCTAAAGATTGGGACTTCTTCAATTGCAAATTTCTTCAGGAAATCACCATTGTTTAAGTAATGGGTTAATTTACTTTCCATGACACTCAAGTTATACTTTTCATCCTTGACAATAAGGTCCTTCTTCTTATTGGCAATGAAGCTTAATGCCAATACAGCTCTGTCTCTTACTTCATCGTCAACATCGTTCAAACATCTCTTGAGTAAAATCTCGATATTTTGAGATAAGGAGCCACCGCAGATGACGGCAAACTTACTCAATGAAATGATGGCAGAAGATCTGATGATAGAATTTTCCAAAACCAATCTATTGTAGATGTGTCTGATGTAGTATGATGGGTTTGAAGTCTTTGGACCTTCGTCACCTAAAAGATGGAGGATTCTAACCAGTAACTCAGTGAACTCACAATCTTCGATGAATTCACACAAGTTCATCAAGATCAATTGCTTGGCACCGTTTTCATCTGATAAGAACTTTATCAAGTCGAAGAGGGCATCGATGATACTGCTCTTCAAGGTTAAGGTACCATCGTCACGCAACAAGTCAGTCAAGAAGGCAACTAATTTCTTGTGCTTTGAAGGGAACTTCAAGGCCAAGTTTTCAATGGCCTCGATGATAACTATCTTGAAGTCTTCAGTGATTTCATCCATCAAGGAAGTCATCTTGGTGATAAGACGGTCAACAGATTCGCCACCTTCAATGTTACCGCTGCCACTTTCTACAGTACCGACACCTAAGGTCTTAAGGAGTGTAGTGATGGCTAAAGTTTGGATAGATCTGTTTGTGTCGTTAATCAAGTTTTCCAACTCCAAATTCACGACAATGATCTTCTCTGGGTGCTTGATGGAGATCTTGTTGATGAGTCTGATAGCAGCGAATCTGGTGGAGGTTCTTGGGACAGACAAGAGCTTTTGCAAACAGGTGATGATGTTCATAAACTCTTCGTCCTTGATGAGATGCTTGAGGTTGATGAGAACCTTACATGCTTCAATTTCAACCATATCAGACTTGTGCTTGAGGAATCCGGCAAGAATTGGGTATAACACTCTCATCAAGGATTCGTCGTCGTTCAAGATCTTGTTGATGTATCTGATCAATTGGATGATACTCAAAGAGTTCTTTAAAGACGAGCCTTCACTGAGGGAGGTGATCAACTTCATCAATGCCATCTTATCGTGGTTTCTCAAGTGGTACAACAAACCCAAGGCGTGGTATTGGTACATGTAACTGGTGGATGGTAAGTTTGTGGTTGCGTTCCCGTAGTATTCGTGTAATTGGAACTGGTTGGCTGGGAATTGCTTGTAACTGGTCAAGGTTTCCAAAGTTTCGTTGGTGAATCTCTTGACAACATCCTTGGCAATGGGTAACAAATTGTAACTACTGATCAAGGCAGCGGACGACAAGATTGGGTTCTTTTCCACAATTGCATTCTTAAACAATCTTTCACTGGCGGAAACAGTCAGCGGATCCAAAACTCTGCCCAAGGTTCTTATAGCGTTAGGCTTGTAGACGATGTCACCGCCTTGGATATCCTTCATGATTGAGGAAGTAACCATCAAGATATCGTTACTGCTAGCACTCAATTCCTTGATGGCCAAGTAGACCATCTGTCTCAACGAAACGTCCTTGTGTTGGAACAATTTCAGAATCAGGAAGAACAAGGTGGTGGACTCGGCGGATGGGAACACTTCACCGTGGTAGATCAATCTTAACAATTCACCCAATAAGTATCTACATTTCTTGGAATTGACTGGTGATGCATTGAACTGCTGAACACATTCTTGGAAGATCACCATTTTGTCTGGTAAACCACCAGTGGCGCCTCCGCTAGGTCTGGACCCGGTGAGGTCCAGCTTCCTGTAAGTTGAAGTAGACATTGAACTGAGGAAAAAAAAACAACAAAAAAAAGCAAGGGGATGGTCAAATGGGTGGAGGGAAAGGTGACTGCTTGATTCGAGTGTGGTGATGTGGGTGGGAGGTTGTGTTTTTTGTTCAAGACCTTGGAGTTTAGTTTGGTTGTATATTTGTGTGATTTAATATTTTATGTTTTACGTGTTTGATTGGGGAGAAAAAAAAGCAAAAGGTTGAAAAATGAACGATTTTGTGTAACTTTTCTTCAATACACGTATGCGTGAGATTACGAGAGTGAGTAGCGCGGTAGAGGCAGCGTTACTGAGAGAGTATTGGAGAAGCAGCAGACGGCACCAAGCTCAACACGCATAGCAAAGTAGCCGCAGTAAGAAGCGATTACCCACACGAAGGAACAGTCATTGCATGTATGTGACAGCTACAGTGGCCCATCCTTTATGGCTGACTTTGTCAGCTTTTATAAGTGCCCGAGTGAGCTTGACCGTCATACATGCAGTACTGCAACTAACTATTTTGCAGCCTTTTCCAAATCAACAGTTTCCGTTACTGTGCTACATACAGGAATAAACCACCCACAGTATAGGTGAAAAAAAAAATTGTTAGACAAGCCATAAAGATCAGCTTCTAGTCCAACCAGCACAACCAAACACACACACACACCTGCCACAATGTTCGGTTTATTGGGAGGAATCGGAAGATCTGCGGCTCACAACTTGGCCGCCGTCAACAACACCACCGTGATGAGATCGATCTTCTTCAGGCCCACCGCCATGAAGTTGACTGCTCCAGCTACCACTTCGTTAATGGCCCAAGGGATCCGTGGATTCAAGGTCAGAACCGCCGTGAAAAAGTTCTGCAAGGACTGCTACATGGTCAAGAGAAAGGGAAGAATGTACGTCTACTGCAAGTCCAACGGTAAGCACAAGCAAAGACAAGGTTAGACGCAGGCTGCCCGAACAACCAAAACACAATGATAGATGATATAAGTGGAGAGAGAGATAGAGAGAGAGAGAGAGTCTTGTATATATATAACGGAACTTTTAATAATAAAAGAGAATACTTGAGATGCGTACTACGCAGTGTAAGGAACGGAGTGGCCAAACTGTTGAATTAAGGGAAGCTCGAGAAGGCACTCGAAAATGCGCGATGGGTTCTGGCAGCAGTCTTCCAGGTAGCTCCAGTGGGAACCGCCGGCACACAGTGGAGAATGAAAACTTCAGCTCACCCTTGCCCACCCTCGCCTTCTACAAGTGTGATATTCTACGTGGCCAGCTCACGCTGGGTGTCCTGTGACTTATTAGATGTGCTTGTATATGCTTGTATGTGCTTATATGCCTGTTTTCTTTGTATCCAGTTGTATTCCTTGTGTTTTGTAGAGGAAGCCAGAGTCAGAGACTCCAAAGCCTTGCCTCTCTTCCCCCCTCCCTCTTTTTATTCTTTATTATGCTAGGTTGACCAGATGGTCGTTTTTCTTGAACGATTGCTGCGACGCAGCCAACTTTACCGCCCGAGTTGTTGGAGTCTGCGAGCTCCGGAGATTATTGTAGTTCGACTGCGTGTACGACTGTAACCTTTGGTTTGTAGGTCTGACAGAATTCTGGTTTATGCCCTGCTGCGCAAGCTGCTGAAGTGCCGGCTGGGCGCCTTGTTGCCTGTATTGGCCCGACAGCAGCAGCAGCTGCTGCAGCAGCTGTTGACCCTGGTGCTGCAGTTGTTGTTGTTGCTGCTGCTGTTGAAGGTGGTAATGGTTGAGTTGCTGCTGCTGGTACCCCTGGTGTTGTGGAGCCGCTCTCAATGGCGACGTAAGCGTCGTCTGTGACGAAGATGCCGATGGTGACGATGTTATGAGTGCAGTCTGCCAGATTTTGTTGACCATGGACGCAATTTCTGCCTCCTTTTCCTGGAACTCTGGCGAGTACTCTTTGAAAGTGTTCGACGTGGATGCCGGTGCTGCGAGAGACGACGCGGAGGAAGGCGACAGTTCTCGTGGTGGAGGCTTGCTTCTCGTTTTGGCAACCTTTGCGTTGATGTTGCTATTCAACTTGAAGTAGTCCTGCGTGCGCGACAACGTCTCTGCGACCGGATTGAGGTTTCTACGGACGTTGAGGTACTCTCTGTTCAACCGCTCAAATTCAGTTCTCGATTGGATCGAGCTTTGGTGCGACGTCTGGATATTCAAGAGGAGCCCGTAAAGTGAGGACGTGGAGTCCGAGGGACCCACTCCGCCGGCTCCTGGAGTCACGACAGCACCAGGAGAGGGCAAAACACCAGCAGCGCCAGGGCCACCACCCGCTCCAGCGGCACCTGACGCGCCAGAGATGGAGCCATTGTTACCGTTACCTGCGGACGCATCCCCTGCGTGCCCTCCCTGGTGGCTGAACATGAGATTATTCAACGACAAACTCGAAAAGTTTGCGAGCTTGGTGGGGTCTAACGTCGGCACGTCCATCAAGGAGTTCTCACGCTGGAGCCAGAGCCTCTGCTGCGTTCTATTGTCGTGGTGAGACGTGCCTGGGTGTGCTCCTCCTCCCGCACCAGAGTCTCCGCCAGGAAGTCCCAGAGGACCACCCGCAGGCCCTGCGGCGGCGCTGGAGTTGTTTGTCTTCAAGAAAGTCAGGAAATTGTTTGTGTTGCTGGTTGCATCGTACACGTTGGTGGTGTTCAACGGCGTGTTTGTCGATTTGGTTCCTCGTCTCTGAAGGTTGTTGAATATGGTCTGGTTTGGCTGGTACGAATTCTTCGTCTCTACAGTTTTCGTAGTTGTTATCGGGATGGCTGCCTTGCTTGCAGAGTCCATTGGGTTCGCCTTGAAAGAGATGCCGCTGATGTTTTCTGAGTTGTTGGATCCGATGGAGGCAGAGGCGCCTCCGGCAGCAGCAGCTGTTCCTCCTTGGTGTACTTGATGCGGCTGCATGCCTCCAGCGCTCATCTCGTTGATTTTCTTGGTTAACCCGGTGGACTGTGACAATAGCAACAGCCCTCCGTAGATATTTTGAGAGCTGAGATCGTCTGACGACTGGAAGGAATAGCCGTTCGAAGGTTGGATGTGGCCAGAAGTGCCTCCAGTAGCACCAGCAGTAGCGCCAGCAGCACCAGAAGCACCAGAAGCATCTTTCAAACCACCAGCCTGCGATCCAAGCCCGGCGCCTACGCCACCTGCAGCTGCAGCCAGCACCTCCTCGGGAGGACTGCCCGTGTCTTCGTATTCGTCGTCGTCGTCGTCGTTTAGCCGCAAAATCGCCTTCTCTTTCTTCGAGCTGCTCTTGAGCTTGTTTATCGTGTTTGAATTGAGCCCCTTGAGCGACGAGTTGGACTTGTTGGACTTGATCAGCTGATTCAGCGTCGACTTGGTGAGTGGTTGCAACCCAGTGATCTTGGTGAAGGAGCGATTACTGCGCTTCAAGCCAAGCCCACCGGCCATTCCGGCGAGAGGCTTGCCAGACTTCGAACCGACGCCATCGGATGATTTAGATCTGGCCAAGTGGGGTCGGCTCCCGTGGGCGGAGGCCTTGCTCAGGGTCAGTATGTGAGATAGTGATCTGCCGTGGGAGATTTTGCTGCCTATAGCGGCACCCGTGGCGCTGTTTTGGGCGGTCCCGGATCCAGAGCCTGTCCCGGGCCCACTAGATCCAGCGTCTGCGCTGTTTCCTGGCCCAGTGCCGGCGCCTGATCCGCTATTTGCGGCACGTTTCATCTTGCTCTGAGTTAACACCAGCCCAGTGGAGTAGGAGCTCAAGGGGGGCATTTTCGGTCTCCCCCTGGGGTCTTGCGGTGCTAAAGTCAGCAGAGCGCGGTCCAGCGGTAATTCCAGTGGAGCCATAGTCATTATAAACGCTTCCACTCTAACATATATGGGCCGAAATGAATGGGGTAAGTAGAGAGGACCTATGAAAAATTTAAAGTATGACAAACCAGTAAGCGGAGTTTATTGTGCGACTGCAGGTAAGCACGTATTTTTTGTGTGTGCGCCAACTGCCTCTACAGAGTGCGATGGTTAAAATCTCCACAAAAGCGTGACATGCCCATACTTTTGGGTGGACCGAAGCGCTCATACTCCGAGCACCAGAATTCCAGGTGTCGCTGATAACGGAGATACGCGAGAAGAGAGTATGTAGTTAAAATTTAGCCGACTATGACGACGTTGCTTAGATCTCAATATAGGAGAGAAAGAGAAAAATGGGAGAAACCCCACCCCTCCATGGAATGGTGGAGTGTAGTAGTGCCGCGCCCTAAATCTGGCCCACAGTGAGGACTGGTTGCAATATTGCAGCAAAGGCTTCGACCGCAAGTATGCACACAACACCCAATCCACCGATACGACTAGGAAGGTAGGAATGAATAGAGACAGTAAGTAGTAGGATAGCTGATTTTCAATATCAAATGTGCGGTTCCCAGCACCGTGTTGGGAAATACAGGAAGTTGAAGGAGGCTAGATAGATGCGTGTAGGAACAGCTCGTAGAACTGAGATCTCCTCCTCACAACAATATACTTGTCATCTGTATTGGAATGGGGTGCCTTTCATTGGCAGCGATACGGAACGGGCTTCTTCGGGGACAGCAACGAGCATAGCACCACGCTAGTGGCCCAGCGGAGCCACAGCCTTGACTGCAAACACCGAGCAAAATCATCAACTGTGGGTCGGCCAGGAGTAAGCAAACAGAGAGCATCAGACACGAATTGCGCCGTTACCTGCCCCTGAGTGCAACCCCAAGCCACCGAGCGGCGTATTCCTTGCAGAATACGGCACTGAGCAGGTGGTGCCCTCGAACAGCCGGAAAGCGGCCGCACCTGGCCGCTATGCCAGAACTAAGCCAGTGCAAAACGCTGCAGAAGGAGATCCATAATATAAATAGAAGCTGGCACTTGCAGAACAGACATAGCCCAAAGAACGGAATCTGCAGCACACACAAGACGGGATGCCATTCTGCATACAAGTGCTCAGATCTAGCGTATACTCCCACAGTGAGGATGATTTACGGTAGCCCCTTGCCTTAGCGGGCAACTGGGCAGAATACGGTGCGACAGTGGGCCGATACACTTCCATATAAACTACAGATCACTTCCATTAAGCTTACGAGGGAGTGTTCCCCCCCCCCCCCCCTAGCGTATCTGGCGTATGCGTAAGTATCTAAATACTGTTGCCGAGTGCATCTACATGTGACACCAGCGAATATTTCTTGGGTAAGATTGTGCTCCCATACAGGAACACACTGGCACACTCTCCCTCCCCCAGTGAAATATCGGCTATTGTATGTGAGCGTCAGGTGTTTCAAGATTGTCTCAGCCAAAGCAAAAAAATAAATTAAAAGAAAGAAGAAAAAAGTCTATTTTTAGTACACACGCACTTTAAATACACCCTCTCAAATAATCTTAATCACAGCCATCGCTTAGAGTTTAGTAGTCAATCAGGAACACCCGAAAGAGGCAGAGCTTGCAGATCAGGGGAATTGAGTATTAAATTGGACCTGAATCTCTTCTACATTTGATTTTTCGTCTCACGATTTTCCAATCTTGAATCGTTTCCTGCCTTCGTTTCGATCTTCTGCCCACGTATCCACAGTAAGTAAATCTCCCCCTAGTTGGCGGTACCTTAATCAAAATGCAGAATCGTGTTTTAGCGAGCATCAATTACTGCGTAGGGAAAAATTTGCCAGTAATCAAACAAAATTTTTTTTTTTTTCAATTTATTTTTCTGACACGCCCACTGTTTACATTTTGTGAGGGAACGCTAGCAATACCGACTAACGATTCGAACAAGCCTCCCCAGGACGCATAACGAATGGGGAATAAAAAAACCGATTCCCGACTCGTCAAGAATTACATCCCTGTTTCTTCCTGCTGTACTAACATTCTACAGAATTTTGAACCTCGAAAAGGCTAATTTTGGTAATCCTTTTTAGCCATCACTTTAGCATCACTCTCCCCACACTAAGAGCTCGCTAGCGACAAGTTGAGAAATCAAAAAAGTCCTCTCCCCACACCCACACGAAAAATCTCTAGCCGCGTTACACTGGATCAAAAAATTTGGTGTCATCTAAAATTTGCACGTCTCTGGTAGTTTAAGAGAACACAACCAGCCAGGACCGAATTTCCCCCCACCGTCGGCTTCATAGAACCACTCGTCGCCGCACACCATGTCTGACGACTACCTAAACCCAGATGGCTCAGGCCACGGGTCTCCATACAACCACTATGATCCGCGTCACACCTACTCCAGACCGCAGCACAACAATTCAGACCCCTCGATAAATTTCCAACAGCCCCCTGAACCCATGCACGAGTCCTTGTCCAGATCACGCCAAACTTCAAACTACAACCCGGTCGAGGAAGACTACTACGAAGACAGACCGTCCAACATCTTCACCACCACGTCGCCCCACCCTCCCAATTTGCAACCGCTAAACCCCAGCGGTCTGCGCTACAATTCCTTGTCTGGCAACCCATTCCAGGACGATCCCGGCCACAACAACTACGAGTTGAACTCGTTCCACGACTACACCAGCGCTCCACCCTATGACCAACCGCACCAGCTGTACCACCAGGCGTTTGTCCCCATGACCTACAACGAGGACGACGAGGACGAAAGAGAGTACGACGAAAGAATACAGCACGACTTCCAAGGTGAGCACTACGACGCCATCCAGCCCGTCATACAAGACTCCCCGCAAGAATCGTACCGCGATAAGGACGACCTAGTGAGCATAGATGGAGAAGAAGAGGAAAGTCCATTCGGCGAACCAGTCGCCCGCGTCGAGAGGGCCCCTCAGAGAGCAACTGCGCGTCATTTCAACGGGCACTTGGTTTTGGATTGTCCAGTGGCCAGTGAATTGTTATCAAAATTCAGCGACTACAACCCCCTGCTCCCAGGTAATGGCTTACCAAGAGAGTTCTCCCACATGAGATACACCGCCGTCACCTGCGGTCCCTCCAACTTCTTCAGAGACGGGTACGTCTTGAGACCTGTCCATTACCCAACCCCAAGACAAACGGAAATGCTTGTGGTTATCACCATGTATAACGAAGACGATATCTTGTTAGCAAGAACTTTGAAAGGTGTCTTCAAGAACATCAAGTACTTGGAGTCAAGAACAAGGTCCAATGTCTGGGGTAAGGATTCGTGGAAGAAAGTCGTTGTTTGTATTGTCAGTGACGGTAGATCTAAAATCAACGAAAGAGCACAAGCGTTATTAGCAGGTTTAGGTGTATACCAAGAAGGGTTGGCCAAATCCTTGATTAACGACAAGAAGGTGCAGGGCCATATTTATGAATACACCACAAGAGTCGGTATTTCCTCGGTAGAGGAAACTGTCAAGTTAACCACAGAGAAGATCGTCCCCGTTCAGCTCTTGTTCTGCTTAAAGGAAAACAACGCCAAAAAGATCAACTCCCACAGATGGTGTTTCCAAGCCATTTCGCAAGTTTTGGAGCCCAAGATGGTTGTTCTTCTCGATGCCGGTACCCAACCAACCGGTAAATCGTTGTACCATTTATGGAAGGAATTCGACAGAGACCCGCAAGTGGCAGGTGCTTGTGGAGAAATCAAGGCTTCCTTGAAGAAACGTCAAATCTTGACCAATCCTTTGGTTTACGGACAGAACTTCGAGTATAAGATCTCCAATATTTTGGACAAGCCTACCGAATCAGTGTTTGGTTTTATTTCTGTCTTGCCTGGTGCGTTCTCAGCATACAGATACATTGCACTTCTAAACGACGTCAATGGTAAAGGTCCCTTGGAAAAGTACTTCAAAGGTGAATTCTTGCACAGTAGTGGAGAGCTTGATCCTAATGACGATGAATATGAATTGAAAAAGCGTCAGCAAAAGGAAGAGGCTGGTATTTTCACGTCCAATATGTACTTGGCCGAAGACAGAATTTTGTGTTTCGAGTTGGTTGCTAAGACTGGCTGTTCTTGGGTGTTGAGGTATTGTAAGAGTGCTTCTGCAGAAACTGATGTTCCTGAGCATCTTGCTGAATTTATCTTACAAAGAAGAAGATGGCTTAACGGGTCATTCTTCGCCGCTATCTATGCATTGGTTCATTTCCCCAAGGTCTGGCGATCATCTCACTCATTCGGTAAAAAGTTTTTCCTCCACATTGAATTCTTCTACCAGTTTTTGAACTTGGTCGTTTCTTGGTTCTCTATCGGGTCGTACTTCTTGGTTTTCAGAATTTTGACTACATCTTTGGCTGACAAGGACTTGCATTTCGCTCCTGGAAATGTCTTGTCTGTCATTTTCCTATGGTTGTATTTGGCATCTATTGTCACAACCTTCGTTTTGAGTTTTGGTAATAAACCACAGGGTACCGAGAAGTTCTATATTGTCATTGTTGTTTTCTTTGCGATATTGATGGCGTATATGATCTTTGCAGCCATCTACATGGCCGTGCACTCAATTCAGTCGATTTACCAAACGGGTGATATAGGAGTTTCTACGTTCTTCAAAAACGAAGAATTCAGAGACTTGGTGGTGGCCACAAGTTCCACCTATGCATTGTACTTCGTCGCCTCTTTCATTTACTTTGAGCCATGGCACATGTTCACCTCGTTTGCCCAGTACATTTTACTCTCGCCAGCATACATTAATGTGTTGAACATTTATGCATTCTGTAACATTGATGATATTTCCTGGGGTACCAAGGGTGATACTGGAGCTCATGACTTGGGTAAGGCTATTTACAAGGAAGATGGTACTTTCGAAATTGATATTCCAACCAAGGCACAAGAAATTAATCAGTCATACTTGAACCAGTTGGACAAGATCAAGAAGCCATTACCACCTGTGGACTCGCATCCTCCTACATCCAACGAAGATTATTATGCTTTCATTAGATCCATGACAGTTCTTATTTGGATGGTGTCCAACTTCATTATCGTTGCATTGGTTCTTGAGACTGCAGGTATCAACCAGTTATCAGGAGCTACTTCCACCCCAGACAGTAGATCAAAGACCTTCTTGACAGTCATCTTATGGACTGTTGCCTTCATGGCGTTGTTCAGATTCGTTGGATGTGTGTTGTACTTGATTCAAAGATTCTTCAACAGGTTTAGGAAGTCTGAACTGTCCACCTACGTCAAGGTAGTGCAATAAAAAAACTAAAAAAAAAAACTAAAACAAGATAATAAAACTGGTGAACATGTTATATTGTCGCTGTATTTATTGTTTATATTCTTAGTACATATCTATAAAGAATCAATAGGGCCTGTGTAGTAAGAAGTAGAGTGCGTGTTGGGGTTGCTGCAAATGTGCAACACCGTTGCAGCATGCTGCGAGTTACGTGCAGGAATATCATCACACCAAATTTCGTGTTTCCCACTGATTTCGCTGGTTTGTTTTTGTTTTGATTTTGCATACATCGGTCCAGGATTTCACACCCACACGCACCATACCACGCATAAAAGGTCAGATTCGGCAGTCGATTTCGAAGCCTCCCCTTAAGCTACGGACACTCACTTATACACTCGTTTAAATTCATTCCATTGGACGTTTTCCGCAGCATTTCTCACATAACCTCAACCCAAGCTCCTGCATGAATGAATAGGTTCAAGAAGAAGGACACCATACTGTTGGGCGAACCGTTGCCTCTACCATACAAAATCGAGCCTCCGCCTATAAAACGCGAACAGCTGCCACAACCAAATTCACAAATACCCGTGGGACAGCCGTACGAGCGTCCAGTTACCACCACCCATGCTGAGACCGGCGGGACAGATCAGAGCATAGACCTGTCGTTGAAGCGAATACTTGTAGGAAGGCTCAGGAGGCAAGCTACCAACACACAATACAGCAGCTACGACACCCATGCAGACGAGCCAGCGCGATTCGTCGACAGCAATCGGAATGCGAGTGGTGGGAGTGCGGGAGGAGGAGCCCGTGGCTCGCGAGTGAGCAGCAGAGAGCACGACCCTATATCGGAGAACAGATACAGTCACAGAAGGGTAGATGAAGGGGATCATATAGAACACCACGACGGGCCGGCCCTTGGCAGTTTCAATACTTTCAAAATGGCAGAGTTTGCCTCGAAAGTTAACCGAATCCACGCCAAATTGGATCTTGTGGAGCAGTCGTTCAAGTCAGACTTTTCAACGCAACCACCCCCCATCGCAGACATCGAAGACAAGCTTCAGCTCATCAGTGAAGAACTCGATGAGATAAGCAGCCAGTTGACGTCAGCGGCACCTCTAGACAGCTCCGAGCCGGGATCTGGCGCTCCCAACCCTTGGACCGTAGCCGCCAGCCAAAACCAACCCTCGGTGTTTGACGAACTTGAGAGGATACGAAACAAGACGCAGCTCGAGAAGAAGCGACAGAACGGGCGGTACAGTGTGCAGTTGCGGGCACGGGGTGCATCGTTCTTGACGTCTATTAGGTCCATATACTCCAGCACCGGCTATGTGACCGTATTGGGATTGGCCATAGTCGTACTATTCTTTGCATCGTCGTACTTTGTTTCGGACTTGACGTACGAGTACTGCTACTACTTCTGTTAGAAGGATTCTATAGACATTTTGTATCATATGTATAAATACTACAATAGCTGGGACCCAGCTTGCAACAATAAATACGATCACGTATAGTCAAAAAAAAATATAAAAACTAATATCTAATATACAAGGGATTACAGTTATATACACCACACGGGACTAACCACGGTGGAACACCGGCAGGACGGTGGAAGGGAGGACACTTTCCATCCTTTTATGCAGTCACGTTTCTCTAGTCATCATAATCGTTCTTGGGCGGAGGTGCGCTCTCACTTCTCAAGTATAAGTCAATGGCTGTGGAGAAGGCGGCGAAACCTGCACACCCAAATAAGGCAGCCTGGGGCCCAGCCTTGATCGACAACCCAGCACCAGTGATACATCCGGCACTGACACCGTTATATATGTCGTGCTTGGCTCTCAAACTCTCGATGGAACACTCAACACCTGAGTACACCATACCGATGTATCCAAAGTTCTTTGCACTGTTGTAGGATCTCTTGGCCATGTCGGAAAACTGCAACTTCATCTGCTGCTTGAAAGGTAATTCGGAGATGTGATTCACGGCGTTTGTTCCCACCGGCACATCGTAGGCCATGGATGCCATGAATAAACCGAAGAAACCACCAAGGAAGAACCCTGACCCACCAGCCATGGCGGTCTTACCTGGACATGACTGCATGAATTCGACAAACTTCTTAGCACCTTCCTCGGCCTGCTCCTCAGCAGTCATCTCAGCGAGCGGCTTCTTAGCGTCTTGTGGGGTGTATGTACCGATCATTATGATATTTACAGGTAGCAGGCGATACGGCAATGATTAAGCGTGGGTAGACTAGGGGCCAGTGCTGAAATCGGTGCTCAAGGTTTTTTTTTCTTCATACAAAATTTTCCATACTGGAGTACAGTGGGAGTGCAGATAGTACGTATAGTGAGAGAGAGCTGAAGCGGCAGCTCCAGAGTGAGCTTCCCCAACTTAGAAGCAATTCTGTCACTGCATATAGTGCAAATGCTATAGATTTTAAGTAGGGGAGTAACTGCCAGTTCAGTGGAGATGCTATGGCAGCTTTGCATACACAGCGATCGTGGTTTTAGCCGTCCCCACAGGCATAGACCTCTCTTTCCTTCCCGGTTTCACATCCTGGACTTAGCTCTGGAGACGCTTGGGCTAGAAGTGCCACTATTCCTCACTCTCTGGAGCGGTTGCCAGAGACTGTTATGACAGATATACTCGAGTCCTGCATACAACCCAGCTAACCCACCTTCGCTCTCCCACACATCCTCCCACCCCATCTCCCTGCCCCCCATTTAAGCTTTCCTACGTTCATGTAAGCGAACATCAACAAAAGATCCTCACCTTCATCATGACTCCAAGTCATTTGAAAAAGAAAAGGATCCAACATCATCCTCGAGGAAATCATGGGCCTCCCAGTAAACCAACAGAAATACCCCCAAAAGAAATCTGCACCGAATCATTATTTCAGATAGTGTCTCGTGATTCTGTCAGGCCAAAATCGCAATTACGAGCGCTAGAAAAAAATAATGTCACTTGATTTTTTCTGATGCAGCAATAATCAGATGAGACGGGGAAGATCACACAACACAAGGGGCAACACCACCAGCAGCCCCTCCCCCATAGGGAAACAATACAACCTTATCGGACACCCATGCATGCTCTATGGAACTCAAAAAGCATGCAAATCACGTTGTTGTACGGATGTTAAGTTTCTTTTTGCTATAGTTAAGCTTTCTGAAACAAAGGTCACACTCTGCCTTCCCCATCCTTAACCCACTTTTCTGTCACTTTTCTTTTTTTTTAACTAGTAGCTTTGGGATGTAACACCACCAAAATTCCCCACATCGATTAACTAAACGCATAATGCCCCCTTTCCGGCCATTACAGTTTCAGTATGGTGATTTGTACATTTTGCAGCCTTACACCCAGGTTTTACTGTCACCCAAAAAAAAAGAGGATCACCATACTCAAGAAATTATTTTTGCAGACGCTCGCTATTATACGAAAAGTAGTGAGGCACTGGGTGTTGGGGAGAATGGACAAGGAGTTTGGGAGGGTGGGGAGCCTGGACTGAAAGATTATAAAAGGGGATAACCAGGTCCTTTCTTTTTTCCGAGTTGTGTTTCTTTCTTTCTTTTTTCTTCTCCATCGATTAAGAATTCTTATTCTTATATCAAAACCTCTAAAAACCACTTTCAAGATAATACGAACAAATCTTTTCTTATAAGAAAAGTCTTATCACACACAACACAAACTACTAGCGCTCATGACAAAAAAGAATAAGAAATCAGTTGTCCCATTAAACCTCGACAACTGTGAAAAGTTGATGGCATTAAAACCTGCACCATTAGATAGACCCCACGAAGAACCACCACTTAGAGAATTTGACGATTTAACGTCATTTGAAACCTTTGTTAGAGACGAAACCTGGGACAATGAGTTTGACAACTTCCACGCCCATTTGACCTACTACCCACCCTTCATTATGCACGAGTGTCACGACAACTTGGAAAAGATCAAGCCCACAATGAACAAGAACTCGTCCAAGTTTAAGAGACACTTGCAACACCACATTAAGAAGCACTTGATGAGTGATTTACAAACAGTAGCTGGCTACGACATGAAATTTCAAAAACCCGAAATTCAAGAAACCTTTGACACCTGGAAATTAAAGTTTGTTGACGAGAGTCATCACGGATTTACCGAAGAAGAAGAAGAAAGTGCCCACAGACACTGGAAAGTTGAAATGGAAGTCAAATGCAACAATGAAAACCCATTAGTTGAAGTTGACTTGAGAAGTATTCCAATTCTTGATTGAATGGATCTTCCACATCTATCCGCTTGCTTTTACGATCTTCTTTGAAAATCCCACACTTTATCGTTTCCGCTGCTACGATGTCAGCTGATGTTTTTAAATAACGAATTATGTCCCAAATGAATTACGAATCTAACTATTAAACTCCCACTATAAGAGTGTTTGTAGAGCCATTCTGGCTACTTATTTTGCAGCCAAACCGAGCGCACTGAAAATTTCAATTTTCAGATAACCTTGAAAAAAAATTACTAGTTTTGGAGGGCTGCGAGCGAGTAGGTGCAAAACCTTCCCCCGCTGATAAGCTACATATTCCCCCCCTCCCCCCATCTGCTACGTCACCTCTCTCTTTTGTGTTCGTACATCATTAATTTGTCATTACTATTAATCTTTAAGGGCTTCCTAAGGCTTCCCCCTTGTGCCAGTACTCGGCTCACTGCTGCGCTAAATTCTCGTAGTCTGGCGGCACATTCACATACCCGTTGGTGTACTTAGTCAAGTTCTCTTCGATGTAGTGCAATATCTGCCTGCTCTCGCCCACGAGTGTTTCAATGCTGACGGGATCCATGGTGGTTTGGGCGATGAGCCCGGGCAACGCAGTGAAGAGCCTCAATAAATGCTCCACGCCGTAAACCTCGCTCATGGGCAACCCCTGCAAATCGGGCCGCTTGAGGGTCTTTAAGTATTGTAGCCTTTCGAACTTGTATAGAAGTATCAAGCCAAGCGACTTGTTGAAGTACTCCTCAAGTCCTGATAGTATCTCGTCAACTACAGCAGAAGAAGCGCGTGTGGTGGTGTGCTTCCTGCTCTTGAAGTCCCTGTAGTCGTTCAAAATCACGCTGACAGGAATCGTAGACGGTATGTTCACCAATATCTTCTCCTTGGTAATATTCTCCCAGTCGTCTACGAGGGCGTATTTGATTCTAGGCGAAATTGGGAGCAATATATCGGACGCCGAGGACGAATTGGATGACCTCGATGACGAGGACGAGGGAGCTGAAGAATTGGCGGTTGACGAGTGTGGCCGCTTTCTGGTCGCTGGAGGTGTAGAGCGCACTCTGCCCGCGCCGGCTGAGCTCCCAGCACCAGCACCTGCCGAGCCTGATGGCGCTCCTCCTGAACTTCCTCCAGCGGTCGATTTTGCTGTTTTTTTGTCGCCCGATGCTGCGGCCAGAGGAAGTGTCTGCTGCTTAGGCTTTGCCATCTTCTGCTTCAACTCCTTCTGGAGCTTCAACGTTTCTTCCGTCACGCCCATCACTCGCAGCAGCTCTACCCACTCGTCCCATTTCGGGTTCCATCCCTTGTAGTGAAGCAAATACGCGCTATCGACTCGGAGTTCTTCTTTGAGTTTGTCTGGGAGCGGCAACTGCTTACCCTCTTGGTCCACGACGTAGGTCTTGCCCTTTTCGAAGGTTTGCAACACCTTGGCCTCGTAGATTAGTGGGCCGTGGTATGCCAACACTTTAGAGCCCGACACAAATGACATGGTATCGGTGTCGGTTTCAATTCATGCGTGTTTTACGAATGAAGTGCAATGCTGCAAATTGAAAAAAGTGAAAAACTCACTGGAGTACAAAACAAACAAAGAAAAACCAAGAAGCGAAAATTTCGTGGTGTGTAGATGGTATGTATGCAGTACGCGTACATACGGTTTTGACAGCAAAAAATGAGACTCAGTGGGGTGTAGCCATTAGCGAGGCAGCGAATAAGTAGAGAGAGCGAAAATAGGGGGAGAGGGGAGTGAGGGAGCGCACAAAAAATCATCAACCACAGGGAAAGGAGTCTGTAAACACATGTAAGAGGATATGAGGATGTACATCTCATGATCAAGATCATGGAGCTCAAGTATGAGTGTAGTGAGTAGCAAAGGAAATGACAAAGAGAAAGAGTCTCTGACCACCGCAATGCTCGGCAAACCCTGCTAGTTAGTCTTCATAAATCAGGTGAAGCTCACTAACAATGTGCGAAAACACGCGATTTTGTTTCCCCCCCCAGAGACTGCAGAATCCTTATCGATTCCGCCCGCAATGCGACGCTATCGAAGCCTAAAAGTGACAATGTTGCGGCAAAAGTTTATTTTTCACGCGCTATCGTTCACACTAACAGCCAGCAATTTTTTGTTTGTTTCCAGTCGCAAGATGCTAGGGAGCCAGGAAGGCAAAGACAAGTCCAGGTGAATTATTAGCAGACATGCTTCGCACTGTAGCCGAGCCCTAAACGCCGCCAAGTGGTTCTTAAGCAGCACAGGGTAGCCCTCGCTTGTCACAGTCCACCAATTAAAGTTTGCCTGTTTCAGCGCTGCCAAAGTATGCTGCATTGTTAGCATTTTCCAGGTCCCACCCCCACTAAATCTCTCATTCACAGTTTTCATGCTCTGGCTAATTGGTATCCTGAATCTGCCGCTCTCTTGTTCTCCGTTCCGCATTTGTACACACTTGACCCTAAATTGGCGCAAGTTCTCGCGGTAACAGACAGAAAACTTTAGCGTGCCGTACGCTCCACTGTAGACACACCCCACTAATTTCGCAGCGTTTGAGACAGCAAACTCTATGGGGAATCTCTCGTCCTGGTGATGGAAAATAAAAAAAAAAAAATAACAAAAAATTTCTGGCAAGCTAGAAAAAAAAAAATAAAATAAAAAAAAACTTTCAGTCCTCTTGCTCCTGGAAGTATCGTTTCATAGCTCTAGCACACCATAGGGGATCTAGATACCAGAGTATTCATACGCCTGTGTTGCTTACCTATCTACTCCCGGCACCGTTATAGAGGATAGATTAGCGCCATACAAGAAGAGCTTGCACGCTGTATCGATTGATATTGCTGCCTTCCTCCCCACCCACCAGCCCTACGAAAACCCAAGACAATATCAGCAATTCTGAGTCTCCCTGGTCACTTGTCAACCACACTACCCCTTTCCCTCATATACCCACGCCACGCCCCCCTGTTTGAGGCTCCAGAACCATAATCTTTTGCATTTTGCTCCACTCCCACACACCTAACATCTGAATGGCCCAATCATCCGGCCACATTGTGGGCGTCCACTACAGAGTAGGCCAAAAAATTGGCGAGGGATCCTTTGGGATAATCTTTGAGGGTGTCAACCTCCTCGACAATACGCCCGTAGCCATCAAGTTCGAGCCCCGAAAGTGCGAGGCCCCGCAATTGAGAGATGAATACAGACTGTACAAGATCCTCAGTGGGTCCGCGGGCGTCCCCAAAGTATACTTCTTCGGACAAGAAGGTGTCCACAATGTCCTCGTTATGGACCTCTTGGGTCCCTCGTTGGAAGATTTGTTCGAATGGTGCGGCCGCAAGTTCAGCGTAAACACCGTAGCGCTCGTTGCTCTTCAGATGATCAGAAGAGTGCAAACGTTACACGAGCATAGTCTTATCTACAGAGACATCAAGCCAGACAACTTCTTGGTGGGAAGACCGGGCACTTCTACCGCACAGCAAGTCCACATTGTTGATTTTGGTATGGCCAAACAATATAGGGATCCAAGATCCCACCAGCATATCGCCTACAGAGAGCGGAAGGCATTGAGCGGGACCGCTAGATACATGTCCATCAACACGCATTTGGGAATCGAGCAGCTGCGAAGAGACGACTTGGAGCTGTTGGGCCATGTGTTCATGTACTTCTTGAGGGGCTCATTGCCCTGGCAGGGCTTGAAGGCTCCTACAAACAAGCAAAAGTACGAGAAGATTGGCTTAAAGAAGCAGCTGACGCTGGTGAGCGAGCTTTGCTCCGGCTTCCCCGTTCAATTCGCCCAGTATTTGAGCTACGTAAGAAACTTGAAGTTCGACGAAGAACCAGACTACGACTACTTGGCTGAGCTTATGGAGAGAGCCAAGGACCAGAACCAGCTGCACAAGAAAAAGTCATCTGCATCTGGCGGCGTCCTGCAAGATCTGGGACTGCTGCAACTGCTGCTGGCACCAACGAATGTGCAAATCCCTACACCTGTGTCCGGAGTGACCAAGGAGGAGCCCAAGGACGCCAATGGAAGCGCGGACAGCGGCGCCGCGAACCCGTTTGAAAACGTCCACTACGACTGGATGGATCTCAACAACGGGAAGGGCTGGGACGCAGCGCTTAATAAGAAGACAAACTTGCATGGCTACGGGAACCCAGTGCCCAGAAAGCACACTAACAACCACAGCAGCAATGCCAACAACGGCACTGTGCCGGTAGGAAGCAACATAAATAACAACGGCAACAACAAATCAACGCAAAGACTCGTGTCGAAGCAAAAGCCTATGCCCAACTACGGAGCATTGCCATCTTCGTCGCTCGAAAGGGGCCAGCACAGAAGTAACCAAGCTAGCAGCAACAACGATGATTTGTACAGCGATAGCTCATCCTTTGCCAGGCGGAAACCATGCTGGCTCAGGTGGTGCTGCTTCCCATATTGAGTGGGCGGCGGGCGCACCCTCCCCCTGCTAGCATGCATATGTTTACGACATACTTTGTATAATAGAGTTGGTATTAGTGAGGAGAGTTTTCCCCCACACATACTTGCGTATCATGTCCGTTCTTAACTTCTGTGTGGTGCGAATGGATGAATTTTGAGTTGAGTAGAGTTATTACCTACAGATATATATATATATTTTTTTTGCAGTTATAGGGTCATAATTGGAGAGATCTGGGATCTCGTATGCAACTTTGTTTTAGTACACCAACACGAATAATATTAATAATAGGAGTAATAAAAGAGCAAAAATATTCAAAAAACCACAAAAAGAAAACAACCGCAAACTGTAGCGTTCACGCCCAGGTGCCCACGGCGCTAAACCATGGCCTCTTCGGCATGTATTGCTTGCAATTTAACCTGTCAAACTGTACCGATGGGGGCGTAGGGTGTACGGCTCAGACTAAACGGGATTATTTTTTCGTGCAGACTGCATATTCCCACGTAATTTCGCCATAGTATATGAATAATCATCATCACACTTAACTAACACTTCAGATCCTATTGGAGCAACAGCAAGCTCAACGCCAGGCGATTGCACCAGAGTAATACCTAGTCGGTTACAATTGGCAGGAACATGAGTGACGGGAACACGTACACCAGCCCGGACACGGCAAGCTGGAGGTCGGTGCTAGATGAGAATGACCGTAGAGCCAAATCTGCCTGTATTCGATGCAGGACCCGTAAAACCAAATGTACGGGAGAGTACCCATGTAAGAAGTGTATTGCAGCTAACGCAACATGTGAGTACCAGCGGAAGAGGAAAAGAGTGAATATATACGACACGGAGGTCGAGGCGTACATCCAGAGGATCAAAGAATTGGAGGAAAAGGTCAAATCGTTGGAGAACTCAGCAAAGCGATCCGAGACCGTGCCGAGAAGGGCTCTCTCAGTGTCTCCACACCCCCAGGGACGTCCTCGACAACCCGTCCCGCCGTCTACAATGACGCTGGCTGCTACCGGTGCTGCTGCCGCCAATGCTGCTCCAGTATCTGCGTCCGCGTCGGCTCCGACTCAGGCTCCAACAGCTTCCGGTCAAGCACCCGCAGCATCCGCGGCAAACGCAAACAATGATTTCGTGGATCTTTCTCTATACCTAGGCTCTGGAAGCTGTGAGTTGATCTGCTGGAATCTCAAACAATTTATCGTAAACAAAGCCAATCCGCCATCGTCGTCTGCGTCGAAGGATATCTTTATATCTCCGGAGTTCAACTCCTTCATCGAGGAGAGCGTTTACGACTATTTATTGAGCGAAACCACCGCTCCCAGTCTAGCTCCAATAGAGAGCTTGACCATCGAGAAAGCAGAGGCACTCTTGGGAAATGTAGTCCAGTTTCTAACCTCTAGTTACCTCACCTTGGACATAAACTCGTTCAAGCGCAGGTTGCCGAATTACTTCCACGAAAACGGGTTGTTCAAGGTGGAGAAGCTTAGGGGATACCAAGAGAGCCGCTACAGAAACGGCAGTGGCAGTAGCGGCTCTGGTAGTCTACCTGACACGAACGACTCGGACTACTTCTTCCTCATTAAGATAATTATGATCTGTACTTTGGGAGAGATCTACAGTCTCGAGTGCTCCTTGGGGAATGCAAGCATCAACATGCCTCCGTTCACTCTCAACTCTACCCCGGGGCTACACTACTTTAAAGTGGTTATCCACTACCTCCCCTCAATCTTTTCCACGTTTAGTCTCTCCAAGCGAGAACTAGAGTCCAATTTGGACATCATCGAATCGTTGGGGTTGATGGCTATGTACTTGCGTTGTCTTGATAAAAAGAACTTGGCTGTGATGTTCACCATCAACGCCTTGCAAATGTGCATGTCCTTGAACTTGCACAAGTCGTCGAAAACTCTCCAGGAGGCGAAGATTTTCTGGTCTACGTTTTGCTTGAACAGATTTCTTTGTCTGAGAATCGGCAAGTCATTATTGTTGAGAGACGAAGAAATAACTACACCTATGCCAAATGTCCTTGCCGAGAAGACCGTCACCACAAACGAGCCTACTACCATACCCGAGGAATTCGCCAAATCGAACGTGATTGTTTACTACATCAATTTGGCTAAGTTGGCTGAATCAATCACCAACGATATATACTGCTTTAAACGTCTGATTATTGCAAACGAAAACTGGAACAAGGAATACTTGAATTCGATTTTGACAAACGTCCACAATTTAGTCGACTGGGTTGACCAGTTGCCGGACTTTTTGAAGTTGAAGATCCCCTTGAAGGCAGGAAGGTTGAACAACAGACTAGTGTACACTTTACATCTCAACTATTTGCACCATATCCATCTAGCATCTATTCCGATCTTGTTGAATGTCGCAAAACTGAGGTTGTCTACCATTAATACCAATACCACCGGCCCAGACACTAAGCCTGAACCGTTCTACCTCGATGTCTTGCCCAGAAACATTCGTACTATTATCACCATTTGCATACAGTCCTCCCAATTGACTGTGAACCTCTTCATAGCCTTGTACAAGGAAAATTTGACTAGAGTGTTTGGCTTCACAGACTTGGACTTTCTCACCAGTTCGTCATTGGTTTTCATGATTTGCTTGATTTTGAACGTGCCCAACTTGCAGGACAATTACTCGTTTGAAGAGTATTTACAGGCATCCGTCAACTTGATTGGTGAGATGAAGAATAAAGGCAACTTGGTTGCTAGAGGTAAGTTGAACCAAATCCTCGACTTGATTCTGACCTTGAAAGAAACGAGGGGGTCCACTTTTGACTTTATCTTTGAGCACATCAAGAGTTATTTCTACGAACAATACAACCAGCCCACTATAATGAATTTAATCAACACGCCAAGTGCTGAAAACTCGTACTCCATTTCCAAGTCACCGTCACAAGGACCTCCTAAACTCAATCCTTCAAGACTTAGCCTGTCACACATCTCCCCTGTTGGCCACCCACCGCCACATCAAGTACAGCTGGAACCTCATTTCCCTCCACATGCGACCCAATCACGGTCGCATTCGAATCCGAATTCCCAAGGACACACACCGTCTCATGCGGCAAATCACCCTCAGATTCCACACACTGCTCCACCACCTGGAATCCCACATATCCCGGCCGCTGCATCTGCGCATCATTTGCCTCATCCTGGAGTTAATCGGGGCCACCACGGAGTTGCCAATCCCATATCTAACCAGGTGATCAATGGATTTGATATTGCCAAGGATCTCGTGGATTATTCATACTTGACAGAGCCTCAATATAACGATTTCCCTTTTGTCACTGATGAAGATATGTCATTCATGAATCTGATTATTCAAGACTTCCAGTATTGAGCCCCACAACCTCTCTTTACACGAGTCTTTTTCTTGCTTTTACTTTCGGCTTATTACCCCCATTATTCATTTGTACATACGAGTCCCCAAATGCCAATTTTTTAATAGCTTTGTTGTGCAAACCTTAAGCTATCCATGGTAAATTGGTACCCGATAGGGGACACCCAGAATAATATACGGTAAGATTGCAACCATTTTCCTCCATCCAATTTTCGAAAACGTCATTGCCCCTTACACTTCCATTAGCGTGTGGTTGCAACTTTCTTAGTTTCGTCCCCGCCATTTGCAATGTTATATCAACATTCCTCCTAAAAGCACTAATCTTCTGATTTTTGTGAAAAATATTGTTCCTTAAAGGGCAAAGCTTAGTTCTACACGGGTATGAATTCTCCAATCCAAAAGTCAGTTCATTTTTTTTTCTGCATTTCAAGTATAAACTTATAGATCTTATTTAGGTAATATATATAAATTGATTTGGTTGGTTAATAGGGTTAGGTACGCCGGCGTCTCTCACGATCCCATCGTCTCTCACGATCCCATCTATAGATCAATCTTGTCCGATGTAACACTGTTGTTTCTGCTTCTGGGTTCTTCATCCATGGAATTCATGGATGTGACTGAATTCATTCTGAGCTTGGCTCCGCTGGAGTTAGGGTCGTTCACTTCTTCAAGCTTATCAGTAGCCATCTTCATGTCTGATTTTGGCATCCAGTACTTATTGTTAGTACTGTTGGAATGGTAGTTGTAGTAGCTTCCAGTATTAACTTGCAGCGCACCACCGTAATGTTGATGAGATTTACCACCGTTCAAAGCTGTACCGATCTTTCCAAAGAAGTTGTCAAATAATCCGCTCATGTTGTTGAGGACTGAGGTTTGTTAGTTAGGGGGAACTTGAAGACTTTCTTGTATAATAAAATTCACTGGTTTAGGCGAATTCTGAAATATTCAATATTTGATGAAGAGCCAATTCCACCCCATTATCTTTACCCCTTACACTGATCTTCTTTTATACTTTTATGGTTATCGCTGAAAAGTGGCACTAAAATCCGTTTCACTTGCTGTGATAGTCATTACTAATACTAGTGGGGAAGGCGAAAAAGATTGACCAGCTTCTCCAATTTTTTGAAAACTTATTGTTGCACCATCCTATCACCCTGCCAAAATAGAGGTGAAAAAATAAGATAGTATGAGATATTGGAGGTGCAGAGTTCCAAACCACACCTGTACTAATTCGCTACTAACGCATTTTCTCCACACTGGTTATGGCAATATGGCAATCTGACTACTTCAGCCCCCCTCATTTAAACAGTGTATATTTATTTATATGGTTTGTAGATGTAAAATTAATAGAAGTAGAAAATAATATAAATAGAAAATATAGAAAAAGTAATGAGTAAACATAAAAAAAATTAACTAGTGATGATGTAAGTTGAAATAATCCTTCCTTGCCCGTTTTTCTCTTTTTTTATGCTTGGTCTTTCTTGTCTTTTGTCTTCACTTTGGTTATAGTCCCACCAAAATCCGAAAACATTAATACAATGACTCGTTAGCAAGTGATTTAGCGTTTGAAAATTGAATCATATCTCTTCCCTTACTTCGATTTTGAATGTTAGTTTCCCCAATTCCGTTGGCGATTATTGCCCCGTGATTTTTCTGATTCTTTCTGATTTTTTAAAGTTGAGGTTGGGATTGCAGTCGGCTATGCTTGGTTTTTATTTTATAATGGTATTTTTGAAGACAAAATACCTTTACCATGTTTTGCGCCGACTGTGAGTTCAAGCAACCCTAGTACAAATGATATGCTATTGAAAGTGATAGACAGCCTATGCGTGTGTGGTGTCGTTGCCTATTCTTGTCCAAAACCAACAGTTTCTTCAACTGCCAACGTTAACTTTTGTTTCAAACTTTCATAGTTAGTGTAAGGAGGCAAGTCAACTCTGTTGAAACATGTATGTGACTTAGGTAATTGGTTGGATTCACCAGCCTTTTCAATAGTAAATCTTCTTGGACCATCGGAACCTTGTAAATCCTTGAACCCATTGACTGGAATTCTGGAAGTACCAGTGGTAAATTGTAATAATCTTGCCTTTTGTTCCGAGTCCCATTCTTTGATACATTTCCAGAACCATTGAATGACTTGGTCATTTTCTTGGTATCCTCTATAATCAGTATGCTTCTTCCAATCCTCAACATCAATTTCTGCTAAACCACCGATCAATAATTCCAATTCTCTTTCATCGAAAACGTTCACCAATTCTTGAGGAATTAATTCATTAAATCCATCAATAAAGGCCTTGAATTGCTCGTCAACTCTCTTACTGATCTTCCACTCACTAATCAATTCAACATATTCGTGCTTGTTGGTCTCAGTGACCTCGATATCCTTTCCACCTGGCTTCAAGTCAACTTCAACAATTTCACCGAATCTTTCATCTTCTGCCGAGAATGTCAAGTCTAAGACGTCTGTGATGTCGTTGTCGCAAATCCATTTCAAGGATCTGTAGAATTCAGCGTCAACACCCTCCATATCTTGTAAAACAACCTTCTTGTGCAACATCATCTTATACAAAGCACCGACGAAGAAAGCATCCAAGAATCTTCTGTGGAAAACACCCAAACCAACAACTCTACCAATGAACTTGAAGTAGTTCAAATGTTCAGGGTTGATACCCGAGTTAGGGTTGATTTGTAAAGTGTAGTTATCGTGAGAAGAGTACTCGAAAAGACAGTAGAAAGGATTGAACATATCATGTGACAACAAGAAGAAGAATTCTCTTGAAACCCCACCATAATCCAAACCTTCTTCCCCGTCGAACTTGATCATCAATCTCTTCTTCAAGTCTTCTGGAGTTTGTCTCATGATTTCTTGGTAGGAGTCTTCGAAGATATGGTCTCTTCTGACCTTGATATGACATTGGCCTGGTAAGATTCTCAAGGCAGGTTGAGATCTGAAGTAGATAACCTTTCTTCTGAAATCTCTCTTATATTGAGGAACATTCTGGTCTAAGGATGATGGTAATCTTGGATCATCCCAAGTTGTGGTCTTGGTGTTGTGGTCAACGAAGTACACTCTGGCCGTGTTGGTCAATCTCATTTCCCAACCTGAAGGCAATGGACCCAATTGACTGACTGGTTGCTGTTGAATGGTTGTGTTAGGGCCAAAAGTACGGATGTATTGTTGTCTTCTTGGGTCAACCCAGGTGGTGGTTCTGGTGTTGTGGTCGACGAAGTATGGTCTACCTTCATTCGTAAATCTTTGTTCCCAACCTGATGGCAATTCGCCCAATCCGGTAGTTGTAGCACCAGAGGCAGCCATAGAAACCGCGGCGCCGGGGTTGACTGGAGCATTTGCGCCAGTTGAGTTGACGGTAATGTTTCCAGTTGTGGTCGAGTTACCGTTTATGGATACGCCGCTACCTCCGGTAACATTGGGAGATTGAGGAGTTTCGCCTGGTAAGGTTCTATCTCTATGTTGCCTTCTTTCTTGTTCGGTGGTGTTGTTTCTCTGCTGGCCTCTTTCAGACTCGGATTGCTCCAAGGTTGGTCTTTGCCAAGTTGTGGTTCTGGAATTATGATCAACATAATATGTACGGCCAAAGTTGTCTGTTCTTCTCTCCCATCCAGGAGGCAATCTACCGTATTGATCCTCGAAAGATGAGTACTGGCGGGCGGCGGCAGCAGCAGCGGCGGCTCCTCCGGTGGCACCATCGCCTGATGAGGTAGCCCCTGAGGAAGCTGGGACGTCAATGGCAGGAGCAGCAGAGGAAGCGGCAGGGGTAGCTGCATTGGAACTGGCGGCGGCATCGCCATTGGAGGTACCAGTGCCCCTCTTGTTGTGGCTGATGACTACAATGATCTTCCCGCTGACAGCCAAGTTTTCGTTCAGCTTCTTCAAGTCTCTGGTGATGGTCTCTTCGCTGCCGTTCAATGATAAATCGATGACGTCTCCAATTCTGACATTGACCACCCCCAAGAACCCCTGGTCCTTCTTTTTGAACTTCTTTTGGTCAAACACCTGGATAACCAAGATGGAGTCTTCCAAGGCTTGGAAGTTAAACGATTGGTTCCAGTAAGGGTTCAAAGTCTTCTTTGCGGTGACGGTGGCCTTGGTTTGCGAACCATCGACGGTTACGACGGCAAATGGATCTGGCTGACGGAACACATCTCTCTTGTAGAGCGATTCGGCTGCAACAACCTTCACAGTGATGGGTGAAGTTGAAGAGGAGGAACCGGGCATTTGATTCGATGGTTAATCTTTCCACAAAACACTTGAAACAAATACAGCAAACTTAACGAAAAGGATGTATGGAAAAGAACTAAAAAAGTAAAAGCAAAAGCAAAAAAAAACTAAACAAAAACAAAGAGATGTGCTGAAAGGTTATGGAAAAAATAGAGAGCTAGCTATGTGAGTGTATGATAACTAGTGGTCTGTTTGATCTCAGCGGTGTTTCTGTTTGCAGATGTGTCTTTCTTGCTAGGTTTTGATTCTAATTGTAGTATGTAGACAGCGAATATGTAAGCTTTTCTCGATCTGGTGCTCCTTTTTAATTTTCGAAATTATTTTCCGTTTTCCTGTTCGCAATCTCGCGCCCTCACTGAAAGTTGCAGTTTTGTGATTCGAGCGGGCCTAACTCGCTGTGTATTTTTTCTGCTAGTGAGCAGTGCTTAAAGGCTGGAAACGGCAGAGAAAATGACTACTTTACGGGACAGCCAACGCTGCAAAATTACCCAGTGGTATTTACACGGGCGGTGCAGGTACGCTTACAAAAAGCCATTACTAAGCCAGAAGAGGTACTGTAGGAACAGAGATGAAGAGAGGATGGGAAAGTACGTGAATAATGCCGACTAGGTGGTGGTTCCTAGGGCGAAAGGAACCACTTTGTAGTGGCTCTACAGGCGGTGGTTTTTGTTGCTAGCATTACTTTTTTTTTTTTTTGTATGGCTAACGCCCGGTGGTTCCTCAGAGCGGCAGAAAAAACTAAAAAGACCGGGTAGAAACAAAAAGAATAATACGAACGAAGAATGACCGGGGACGGAGAGGATATTGTCTTACTAATATACCGAAGAATGAGGAATACGTCAAATTTCCTCAGCCAGGTCGGTTGTGCAACCGGTTCGCCGGCTCGCTTCACTTTTTTTTAGTAAGAACTTACATTTTTCTTGTAAGCGCATTTGGCAATACTTATTCTATGTAGCACCTTGCTCCTTCGTAAATTGGTGAGCAACAGAAGGTTCCACAATTGACACAAAATTGGGCACCGCTCCGTTCGGGCCACTCCGTGGAGGCCCGTAATGTGGTGCTCTTCTCTCCGTATGGGAGGGCCAGCCTCTACGAAGTTGCCCGTCGCCGAAGTGGCCGCCAGTGGACCCCCATCGGGGCCCCCTGAGGCGGGTTATTCCATCGGGTACGGACAGTGAAGGATTTTGGCAAGAAAATAAGCGGAAGGGTCGCAGATTAGGCGCAAAATATGCACACTAAATTTCACTTAACGTCAAGCTAGCGCCTCCTCCTTTATTTCACTCTTGCCGTGTGCGAGAGGCTCTTGCTCACCCTTCAGAGCAACTTTCTAATTTCAGTAGTGAAACGAATAAGGTTTGGCTACGGCTTGAGACTTGGCTTTGCTCTATTTTTTTTTTTTTTTTGCCTCTGATGTGGAATAGGGGCTGTACTAGGGCGAGGATGTAGTGTACGATGCGTCATCGCAAATGGGGAGGAGATTGACAGGATTACATTGTACAGGTCTAGCGTCTCCTGACTCACTAGTGATGCTTCCTAGAGGACTTGTCTCTGCAACCTCCTTCCATGGCTAAGCACATAATAACGACGAACCTGGAAAGCGTTATTCATGTGTTATTGCAAATCCTTTTAAATCCTGTTTGGAAGTTAAGATATATGCTGCTTATTCATCGTAGCTACAGTTAGGGGCTCTGCTTACTCTCGAGATAATTGCTTTTTTTTTTCTATGCGACGGCTTGTTCGTTACTTTTAAAGCATGCAGAAATTTTTGACGTATTTTCGTTGATAGCGAAAAAATGGTTGCACACAAAACAACTTTTCTAGTTGGCCACCAGTAAATTTACTCTTGTAAGGGGGGGTTATGTCTATTCTGAAACGATACGTCTTATTCGAGAGAGAATCTGGGCAGTTTCGAATAGGCAGAATAAGAATCAAAAAATTTTGGCACCTTATACTACTATACATGTGAATTTTGTATTTTCTGTTGCAAATTCATTTTACTGCTCATACATCTTTAGTCCTGTCATTTCTCATGTATTTATAAGTGGGTATATAATAGACTAATTGCAAGTCTGTATTGTATTAAGTTGCCAAACGCTCAGCTTCAAAATTAATTTCGAATGGCTCATTCTTTTCGAACAATGAGTGGTTGTCTTCCACAATTGTAGGATTTGTAGAAAGCGAATCGTTATCTGAGAAACCGTCCGAGTTTGGAGACGATCCGACAGAGTTACGGCTGATGAACGTGAATCTATTCTCGTTTACCGAAGAACTGCGGTTCTCACTAAAAGATATTTCGTCCTCCGTGGCAATATCCATGTCAGAGAACAAATCGTCGTGCTCTTGTCCATCTTCATGCTCGAAAAGAGTATCGTTAGACATGTTCTCATTAGCAGGCAACAATGTTGGCTTTCTTGAAAGTGGCCTGAAAGGTTCGTTCTGACTATCTTGCTCAATCAAAGATTGCTTTCTTGAAAGCAGTGTCTGGATAATCGTAGGCTTTCTACTGATTGCCAAAGGTTGCGTAACCTCAATGACGCTGTCACTATCAGTCATTGCAATACTGCCAGCCTTGCTACTTCTGAATTCTGCCTCGTAATCTTCTTCTGCACCTTCTTCTTCGACTCCATGTTCCACTAATGTTTCGTTGGAAGACTTCTCGCTCGTTGGTTCGGAGTTGAGTAACAACGAAAGATCGCTTGATGTATAATAAAGCTTTTCACTATTGATGTTTACATTAATAGCATCGTAAATCTTGGAATGAACACCAAAGAAAGAAGATCCGTCAATAGACAACACCTTACAGTCCTCTTCTCTTGTGCCCGAAATAGACGCCAAGCTAGTAATATTTGTGTTTGAGGCGGGAAGGATAGTTCCACACTGTCTCTGATTCACCTTTGTTTCCAATGCATTTTTGCTTGGGTTGAAATTGATACTGTTTAAACCTTCCTTCAAAGTGCAGTTCAATAAATTGTCGTTTGTGTTGGATAAATCCCAATGTATGATGTTACCGTCTTTACCCCCAGTGAACAAATCTTCATTGTTCCATTCCATGGTGGTGACGAGTTTCTTGTTGTGCCCGTCCAATTGACCGAAGAATTCTTGCTTTCTGACATCCCAAAGCCTTACGACACCGTCAAGGTGAGATGAAGCAAATACGTTTTCGTCGTAAGAGCTCCACTTGATGATATTTGATCTGATTTGCTTGTGGCTGATGTGCTTACCAGCGTACGACGATGGAATTCTAAACTCTGACTGTCTAGTATCAAATAACGAAACACCAAAGTCTCCGCTAATGGCTATAGTCGTTTGGTTTGATGGGATTATGTCAAAATTTCTTATCCCAGGAATGGTTGAGATTTGCAATGGCTTGGATCTGGCGGAGCTGACATCCCACCTAAACAAGTTTCCTTGGTACAAGGATAAAAGCTCAGTGTTGTTCAAGAAGTTGAGCTTGGAAATATTGGCCGGAGTATGGGCCTTCAAGTATTTTTTGTGATTGAATTTTTTTATGATTTCTGCATTCTCCTCTACATTCTCTGGATTGGGGATCGAAACAAGATGGGCGGACCCTCCACTATTTCCCGTTACCAAGTGTAACAGCAGATCGTTTTCCTGTTCTGGCACCCACTTCATAGAGTGTATGTTGGGCAATGAGATAGTGTTGTTGTGCGTTAGGTAGTTTTCGTCGAGGTCAAGCAGATATATGAAAAGGTTAGCTTGCTTATTACCAGAAGAAATGGCCAATACTGGATCGTGTACATCGTTGAGAGACTTTCGTATATCCATAGAGGTCAAGTTCATATTGCAGTCAGGTATTTTCCAGTAGTTGGACTTGATGTTCAATCTGTTCAAGGAGCAAGATTTGTTCATGATTTCCATGTCCTTTGGATTTTCAGGCTCGTAGAGCCAAGCAGCAGGAGCGGGAATATTGACTGAGGTTGAGCTTGAGTTTGGAGAAGCTCTGGGACTATGTCTCACAGCGTTCTGTCTGAAGAGCAAGTTTGGAGTGTAGAAATCAGACATATTATAAGCTAGTGAATTTCAGTGTCGATGCGTCCTGGTTATATATATAGTCACGCGTGAAATTGTAACCGTTATTGTGTATTTTTTTTTTATTTGCTTAGGATAAATTTCTGTATCTATGACTTGGATTATCCCTTTATGTGGTTCTTCTTTTATTGAATTTTGGTTCTGTAGAGTGACTAAAAAGAAAGAGAGCAGAAAAAGGGGGACTATGCCAGTAAAACAACAAACGTGGATATTCGAAATCTTTTATAAGACAGCCCTGCTGCTGCCTCCGCTACCCAAATTAGGCTAGCTTGGACGAAATATGGCTGGATTTGAACTTTTTCCAGTACATGCTGGTTGCAAAATTATCAGCTTGCTATACTCGCTTGTGCATATTTACGATGTGTCATTAACGGGAAAAATAAAAAATTTTACTGGCGATTTCCAAATTGGGTGCGATTATATCAATTTTCTCCCACCAAAATCACCAAAACGGACGTGAGCCAGATAAGATCCATGCGCGCGCATACACCAGAAGCGCTGTATCTAGCCACTGAAGAAACGTTTGCCAATAAATAATAAGATGGTTTCTATAGTGATGTGCATGGGTCATGGAAGCCAGGAAGGCACAAACAATGGAACTAACCCGTACAGGTGAAATTATCCCTCTTTGTGTGAAGTTACTTGCTTCGCAGGATGTGTCTTCTTTGGTGGTCGGCTTGCTTGTGGGGGTGAGTGTGCTTAGTTTGGTGTGTGGCAGCTAAGATATGCTTGCAAAAATCTTTTTCCATGGGGGTGTCTCTCCGATTAGCTTTAAAGTTCAAAAAATCATCAACACAGAACTTGCCCGGAAAATAAGATCCTACTCCCACGAAGAATGTGAATCCACCTGAAATCGAATACTGGTAAACCTAGATCCCCCCCTCCTTATTTCTGCAGATCCGGAATTCTCCTACAAAATTCCTACTAGTGCTTCCTGGCTACGTATGCGCGCTTGTTATTTCTATCTAGTAGAAGAACCATCTACCTACCTTCTCTTATATATACATGGCTTCAATAACCACTCACCCTCGGGCTGCTTCTCTCTCTTGAGCTCAAGTTGCTCCTTTTCCAGCTCAACTTCCACAAATTTCTTGCGCCTCTCGAGCTTCTCCTTCCTCTCTTGAATAATATCTGGTGGTGGCTTGAAGAACTCAAACCTTGTAAACATCTTGTTGTCGTTATCTGTCTTCTTGTGGAAGAAGCCACAGAGCTTCAATGCGTCGACAAACTCAGAGCCAACCTCAAGTTGCTGCCCGTGTCCGCCAAGGGCAACCTTCTCGGTGAATCTGGACTTGATCTCTGCAATCCACAACTCACCACGTGGCGCCAATATTCTGTATGCCTCCTTTATGAAATCCAAGAAGTTTGTGCCCATAAGCGCTAAACAGAAGATGACAATTGTGCAAGAGTTATCGGGCAATGGAACGTTCTTGATATCGGCCACGGTGATTCTGGAGTTCGCCTTCTTTAAATCAAAACTGTGCACCTGAATGTCCAACTTTTTCTTGGGAGACACCTTTTTGTTGTGTTTGGCGAGGAAGTTGGAAACGTCTAAGGACAATTGCGCTTCTCCACATCCCATGTCAGCGATGACAACCTTCTTATTGTGCGGTAAGCCTGGGAGCCCACCTGGTGCATTGACTACTCTGGTCCGAGCTCTAGTTTGGATCTGGCCAACAAATACATCCACTGGGTTCTCGGGCCATCCTTGCACTTGCGATCTGAACCCGTCGTGATATTCGTCAAACAACGATGGCTGATCCTTGATGAGAGACAACGCATCCTCAGAGGAAATGGTATA
This sequence comes from Dujonia boleticola, assembly GCA_029581775.1. Classification (NCBI taxonomy): domain Eukaryota; kingdom Fungi; phylum Ascomycota; class Pichiomycetes; order Serinales; family Debaryomycetaceae; genus Dujonia; species Dujonia boleticola. Next base: position 1,190,601 of record JARGRU010000017.1, read on the forward strand.
TAACTGTTCGTTGATCCATCTGAATCTGGACCCGGAAAGCTTGCTCATCATTTTTTGCTGGAGAGGTGTCAACTTCACGGATGAAGTTGGAACTGGAGCTGAAATAGGAGCGGCTGCTGCTGCTGCTGCTGCTGCTGGAGCATCACTCACTGGCTTTTTGGTGGTGGTTGATTTTATCTTCTTGCTCTTACCCTCTGCTTTAGTATTAGATTCTGTAGAGGTGGTTTTTTTCTTGGAGTCGTCTGTTTTCGACTTCTTTGTGACCTTGTTATCTTCTGGATGCACATCTTCGTCTGCAGCAGCCGGGGAGGCGTCTTCGGGGGCTTCTGCCTCTGCTTGTGCAGCTCTGATTTCTCTTAGTTGTTCCTGTCTGGCCCTCTTCTTACTCTTCTTCGAAGGTTTGGTGGACTCTCCCCCCACTTTGATATTCTTCTCCTTCAAATCCCATCCGTCAACTTGAAATAATGCCATCTTGTAAGTATTCCCACTGTTAAACTAATACGGGGCGGTGAGTCTTAGCTGATCTTCACTCTACGCATCGCATCTCATCTCATCGCTTGGAAAACGATAAAATTATGGAGCGCTGCTAGCATTTAGCATGGTTACACAAAACCGCAGTATTTACCTTCTGTTTGTAACGTGCGTATATGTACAGGAACACTAACAACAACAAAGTTGACAGCCATTACTGCAACAGCACCAACAAGTAGTGTCAAATCATTATCGGTTTCCTCTTGCTTAGCCTCTGATCGAATCCATAGACAGAGAAATCTCATATACGGAATCTAGAGGGCATAATTCAGGTTTTTCTGTGGTAGAAGTTTCGTACACTCTACCCTTGTTTTTTTTTTTTGATAGTGATCCCAATAGCATACTACCCTTGCCATGTCACAATGTCGTCAGTCATTGATTTCGGTCCAGGCGAGAAGCATATATTCAAGCGAATAAAGGATATACCCTTCTATGTACCCGAAATCCTCCATCTTGCACCAACCTACGATGAAGTCGTCAGGCTCTTCATCAGCGATATCATGCGTTCCAAGCTCATCTCCGAAGTGTATGGAGCTATAGGCTACGATTTGCACACCAAGAACTACATAATGATATCCAACCACCCAATACGACGAGTGCGTGTACATGGAAGAATCATCTCATGCATCAGCAGAGAACAAGCAAGCAAAATGGGGCCCAGCCAAGTATTTGTCGTGCGAGTGGATGACGTTTCAGGCAAACGGCTGATCATAGACTGTATCGTCAAGGAGTCCACATTCATAGCGTCTGGTATGTCTTATAGACTGCCCGGATACAACACGGTTCTTGTAGAGATACAAGGAGAAATCCGCTCGCAGTTTGGAGTGCGGGAGCTAGTCGGAGACTTCATGGAAGTGGTAGACATGGGCACCCGTGAGACGATTGCCAAGGAAGTAGACTTATGGAGGAAGTACTTGAACGAACGAGACCTTCTCAAGCACCCCTGGAGATACAGCCCTTCGAACTCCTTGGTAGACACTCAAGAAGATGACTTTGCTCTTGTGAGGGAAATTGAAGTTGCTGAGGACATTGGAGCCATCGGAGATAACAATGAAGCGTACGAAGTGGTCACTTCGAATGACGAGGACGACGATGTTGTCGTGGAAAAGATCACGCTCATCAACCCGAAGTCGTTTGATGAAATGATCTGCGAGTTCTTGCACTGGATGCTAGAAAACAATAGCGTAAAATTCAAGTTGAAAGACCTATACAAAGATCCAATTCTAAACAGAATCATCGAAAACCAGGCGCTTCAAAATCCCCAGCATCCTACAAAGGCTGAAGTTTTCCACAAAATCAGAGACCACATCCAGAATGACTGCAACTTGATATTGGTTACAAAGTCAAGGAACGTGTATTGCTCGTGTTTCTTCAAAGTGGTTTACTTTGTTGCAGAAGAATTGAAACGCTGCAAAAAGGAGTGTTCAAAGGGCACAGGCAGGCTTGTGTTGGCAAAGACTCTAGCAGGTGCAGAGCAGATAGCGAACGGAGGAGTATCCGTAACAAGGGAAGATTCTTACAACTTGAAGCCGGCGTATATCCACGAGATCATTCGCTGGCTCACAAGGAAGGAGCAGGAGAATTGGTGCTACGACGGCGATTCAGATGAATGGGTCTTTACGAGGCAACAATAGGTACACAAAAATCATGAAGAAGGTTCACACAGCTCTCATATTTCATGCGGTAGAATATTTAGGCATTTTCATATACATATGTTTGTATCCTGGCGAAACAAACAGCTATCTATAAGTATAAACTGTAAGTAACTCTGGCCCCGAAATTGCAACCATTGTAATTTTTTTTTTTTTTTTTTTTTTGCAGCTTGCGAATTTTCCATTTTCTGGGGAATTCTTATCTTTCGGTGTTTTCCGAATTGTGAGAAATTCTCTTCGCTTCGTGATAAGCTTAAATTCTACAACTACAACCGCTTTAGTTGCTTTTCACATCTACTCCTTTCCTTTCAAGCCTACGTTTCATATCTACACAACTCGAATTGTAATGCCTCCAATTACTTGCCACATCCTTGACACCACCCGCGGGTTGCCCGCCGAGCTGGTGACCTGTGCCATCTACTACGTTTCCGAGTTGATTGAAAACCCGCAGGACGAATCAGCATATGAGTTGCCCACTTCTAAAGCATTTGCTATGGGAAAGACAAACAAAGACGGCCGTATAACAGACTGGGTCTTGAACCCGGAAAACGGAGCAGCCTTGAACAAAGAATTGGGCTTCTTGGAAAGCAACGAATGGTCTTCGTTGAAGCCTGGTAACTACAAGATCAAGTTCTTGACCGGGCAATACTTTCACAAACTTGGCCCTAGCGCGAGGACCTTCTTCCCATTCGTGGAAATCTACTTTGTCGTGAACAACCCACCTGACCATCACTACCATATCCCTTTGTTGTTATCAAACTTCAGTTACACTACATACAGAGGAAGTTAGTAGTACTTCCTCCACCACACTACTCAGGAACTAACAAGACAATGTGTATACCATAAACCAAACACGAGTATCCTCGACCACTGGCTGAGTCACGTCCGACATTCAAAAGGAACTATCCATCCCCACGACATCACAAACACCCAGTCCGATATTATACACCTCCTACAGCCGGCTAATATATATTTTGTCTTTGTCATTAGGTAAGTATACAAAAGCTTTTTACATATAAATACATATATTATGAGGATGAAAAATAAGTTAACCCTTTTCGTAACTGTATAATTGGTATCTTGTAGTGTCATCTTCGACTATTCTAGATGTTATCCCCTGTTCATATTTTCTTTGGGTCATACAAATCTAGTAGAAGAAATGGGTATTGTTTTGCGACTGCTCGTGAACCAACATCTCATTACACTTGTATTGATTCAACTCTGTCTTGATCTTGTTGATTTCATGTGGCTCAGTCAACGTGTACTGTGTAACCAGCTTATTGTAACGCTTGTACAACTCCGGAGCGTATGTTTCATTGACGTAGATCTTATTACCGAATGCAACGTTCTTTCTCTTCACATTAGGTGGGTACTGGAATCTTTTCAAGGTTGGCTTGGCCGGTTGTTGTCCCTTGACAATTCTCTTGCGTCCTGTCTTGATTGTGATTTCGAGATTGTCGTAGTCTTTAAATTGCTTGATGTACTTCAAGTGCATAGGCAATTGTCTTCTCTGAGCCTCAGTGAGATTGTTGAACAAGTTATTGAGCTGTTCGTTGTCAATGTTGATGGTTTCAGTTTCGTCATCTGGGAAGAGATAGTAAGTAGATTCCTGGAACGTTTTGTTACGTCTGATGGAATACTGGCGCCCATTCTCGTCATTATATATCACGTCAATGTATTCATCTCCGGTGTTGAGTATGGTATCGAGGATATCGTCTTCATCGTCATCATTATTTTCACCATCTTCATTGTCTGCATTTTCACCGCCATCTTTACGAGTTCTAACGCTCGCGATGGATTTCATTTCATCAAACCATATCACCTCATTCTGCAAGAACAAAATGTTGTCGTCAATGTACACTTCCTCCAGGTTGGACCGCGAATGGTTTGCCAATCCGCTCTTCATCTTGATATCCTTTGGAGGCAACAAGGGCAAGTCATCCTTCGAGTTTTTCAAAGAGTCAAGGTTGTCCTTTTTCTGCTGGTCCTCAATCTGATCCTTAGTCAACTCGTCATCCTTCAAGAATGGCGTGTCAACCTTGGAGAAGATACTGTTTCTGTTGAACTTTTCATCAAAACTGGTCAAGATATCGCTAAACATTTCAGTATCTCTCTCAATGGTGGGCAACTTGGTTAAAGTCAAATCATCCAACATGGAATCAGCGGCCTGGAAGTTCATTAATTTTATCTTTGGAGGAGGTGCGGGTGCAACATCTTCTTCGTCTGCCTTTGGTGACAGTCTCAGTCTCAGTCTGAGTCTCAGTTGCTTCTTTGGCAGTGGCAGCTTAGGTGGACGCTGCTGTTGCTGTTGCTGCTGCTCTTGTGGCTGGGATTTTTGATGTACGCCGAAATCAGGAGTGCTGTGGTTCTTATGAAGCGAGAGACCCATTCCATTTCCATCTCCTCCACGCTTGGACTCCTTGGATGCAATTCTGTAATTCGAGTCGGTATGTTTGAGCAAACTACTAAGACTGACACCGCCTGCGGATTCGTTGCTTACGAACGAACCATTGCAGCTGGTATTGATGGATACCTCAGCTGCAATTGGTATTGACTTTTCGTTCTTAGCCGTGAAAATCTTCTTGAAAAACTTCTTGAATCCAGGTTTGTGAGAGTCATCATGGTACTCTTGAGCGAAGATATTCTTTTTCTGTATGTTCGTTGCGTTTGGTTTTGAGTCGTGGAAATCTAAGTGGTTTGCCGAGGTCGATTTAGGTAAGTTTGGAGTTGATCTTGCCTTGTTCAACCTTTGCATAGGCTTGGCAACAGGCTTGGCTGGGGAATCCCGTTGACCAGAATTAAGACTATCCGATGGTGGAGGAAAATCGCTATTCACGGAGCCTGGTTTAGCAGGTTGAGAAGACAGTGAATCATCCAACATAGACTTGAATGGCTGGTTAGGTGGTGGAACCTGGTGACGTGTCTTCTTTGGCGACTTTTGAGGTGGTGTGGGCGGAATTGATGACACAGGGCTGCCTCGGGGACTTCCAGGTGATATTTTTAAATCAGCCAATGGTGGCCCCGTTGCCAACGGCTTCAATGCCAGATGAGTACGTGGAGCATTCAATTGCTGCTGGAGATTTATCTGCTGCTGAAGATTGAGTGATGGAGGTTTTCCTGAAGAATTCGAATCACTTATCATCGACTTGACTGTTGGAGAAGGTAAAAATTCACTGCCAATTGACTTAACCGCAGGTGAGGCATTAATCGAATCATTCAAAAGAGACTTTATAGGTGGACTAGGTGGTGTAGGAGGAGTTGGTTTAAACTTAGAAGGAGGCATTGTAAGGCCATCTCTGTTGGTTTCTTGTGTTGGAGTGACTAAAGATTGGACAGCTCTTGGCTTTGGTGGGGGAGTGCTAACTGGCGGACCTGGAGAGCTATCGCGGGTTCTTGGAGCAGCAACTGTGTTTGGAATCACAGGAGGATGAAGTTCTGGGTTATGATCTTCTTTCTGATCTTGAGCCTGTTTGGTGGTAGTATCCACTTGAACTTCTTCATTGCTTGATCTCGATGGATGCTTGGAAGCTTCGCCATTGGATTTACCCTCTTTCTCTTCCGTTTCATGCTCAGACGCTTCAATGTCACTGTCACCTTCAACTTCTTCAATTTCCAGGTAAACATCGACGTCATCGTTTATGCTTTCGCCAAGTTCCCTTTGCGGAGTAGGAGGAATCGATTTTATGGCCCTTATAGAGCAAGCTTCGCTTGCTCCATTAAGAGTAACGAACGAAGGCGTTGAAGTTGACACAGGTGAATTCATTGTATAGCCCGAACCGTACCCACCATCAGATATATTGCTTAATCTGATAGCACTAGAGTTTTGGAATGAAGTATGAGCAGTGGCGAATGAAGGTGCCAATGGCGAGATTGGCGACATTGCTCTATTCATTGGAGGATTGAATTCATTGAGATTTAAGGGACCAGATCCAATGAATGACGTTCTAGCGCTAGAGAATGATGGAGCATAAAGCGAAGTGGTGTTAACAGAAGCCCTGTTAGCAGCATTCCGTGGCTCAAATGGAGGGAGCTGAGGCGTAGGCTTTCCAGATGCATTCTTCTTGCTCTTTTCCTTAGCCTTCTTTGGAGTTGGCTCTGCTTCTTTCTCTTCGGACTTCAACTCTTTGCTTGTCAAAGGTGGCAGCTTGAGAGGAGTATTCAGATGTGTTGGCAGGGTCAATGCCAGAGCCAGTTCTTCAGCAATTGGCAGCGGGAGAACCAAATTCTTTGACAGAGAGACTGCGGTGCTATAGTTAAGATAGGGCAATTCCTTATCGTGCTTTTTGACCCTTCTTTGTGGAATTGATAACACCGCTTCATCTTCCTCGTCAAAGACATCATTGACAAAGGTTCGCCTAGCATCGCTTCTCCTTGGCACTGGTGGAAGATCCTTATCACTAGGTGTGGAAGAAGCCAGCTTCTCGTATTCCATACCTTCTGCATCACCCCTGGAAGGGATTGGAGAGATTGATCTGTCATTCAGTCTTTTAGGGTGTGATTCAGTTTCAGAATATGCCTCAATATTAGGAGATGGATCTGGGGTATCAGAGCCAGCCACTGGTTGTCCAAGACTAGCAGTAGAGACCGGTCTTTCCGAATTGACTTCGATTGGGAACCCTTCAAACATGTCGCTCATAGTTGAGTGACGAATGTTTGAAGATGGTCTCTGTTTTAAAAGCCTACTCAAGGGCACTTCATCAACATCCCCATCTCTTTCACTCTCGCTCTCAGTTTCAGTGGTTTCAATCTCACTCTCTGTCTCAGAGACATTCTTAGGGGCTCTATGTACTCGAATGATTGGCTGTTCATCAATGTCCCTTGATTCTGTCTGATCTTTTGAGTCATGACGGTCAGAAACTGGAACTTCAATTATATGTGTATTCTGTTCACCGCTTTCATTTGCACCTGGAAATCTTTCTTCTTCGATCGAAATTGGGGAGCTTTCGGCGACGGGTAACTCATCATTCTTGCTCGTAGCTTCATTTTCATCCTTGTCAATAGTATTGGATTCACTTTGGTCTTTTGGCTTCAATTTAATTGTCTCCACCTCACTATGAAGACTCTTCTCATCATCCTTCTTTTTATCTATAATGTCATTGAATGATGACAACGATGACGAGTTTCTTTCGTGCTTTCTAACCTTATCTGAGAGTACATCCAAGTCTCCACGAGGAGGCACAGCTTCTTGGTCATCGTTCAATAAATCTTCGAATTGCTTATCCTTTTGGAAATCGAGGTACTTGGAAGTATACTTTTGTTGTTGTTGAAGGAGACTTTGTGTTTTAGGCGAGTTTGAAGGGGTCTTGAAGTCGCCATCTTCGTCAGATGTATCGGTTGTAGCACCCTTTGCCTCTGGAACTGAACCCTTACTGCTGCTCTGGGAAAGGACCACGGCAGGTTCAAGAGCATTTGCAGTTGGTGCAGTGTTTTCTTCATCCTCGGCAGCTTCCTTTGACTCAGATTCGGCCAGTTCATTTTGGTTTTGCTTCATGTCTAAGGGAACTACTGGATCAGATGACTTTCTACTAAGATTGAGCGGCTGTATTGGTGATTCGCCCACTTCGGGAACTGCTTCAAGGACCATGTCACTGAGCTCCTCCTCCTTGATCACCTTTGCTGGTGAGCTGAGTGATGCTGAGGAAGAGTCAAGTGTTCTCACGGGTTCTAACACGGAAGTGTCGGCAGCACCTTTTGTGCCTGATTGAGTGATATTTGTGGTTGTGTTCATGGTTGACGTGTGGCCCTCATCGATGCTGTTATTGATGGAGGTTGTGGGTGTGTTTGAGCTCGATCTATTAAGATTATAGTTAGATAATGAGGATGGGTTCGAGTCAGAATTGCTGCGTGTATGTGGCACGTTGTTTTCATCGAAAGACACCACTGACTGGGATCTGACAATGTTGGTGGATTGATACACCACCTTTTGAGGGGTGTGCCCAGTACCCGCTGCAGCCTGAAGGGTTATATTAGTTGGCGTATCCGTTGTGTTTGACCTTATGGATTGGACCAAGTTGTTTTTCTTCATGTTGTTGACAGAGTTTGACTTGTTCAAGAACGATGGAGTGGTAAACGACGAGAAAGATTGTGAACGCGGGATTTTGGGCGCTGCAGTGGAGCTTGTGGAGGGAGAGTTGCCGATGATTGAATCGTTGCCGTATGAGGAATTTATGTTTTGGCCCTTCTTGGGGCTGGAGGATGCTGCTTTTGTAGTGGGTGTTCCTGTCACAACTACAGTAGAGTTTCCACTCGTTGACGGAGAAGACGTGGCAGAGCTGCCGGTCGACTTGTTCGATTTGGGGGAATTCAAGATCGGATTCAAAGCCAAAATGGGGGGCACCTTGGTAGCATCAATGATCTTCTTCTTTGGAGGGCCGTTATTGCTTGCGTTTCTTGGACGGAAAACCTCACCATTGGGGAAGTAGTATATCCCCAGCTGCTTATGGAAACCACCAGAGCCGCCCGTAGGCTTCGGTGGAGAACTGGAGACATTGCTGACCGGAGAAATCGGTTTAGTATTTGTAATGTGCGATGGAGTCTTCTTCATTGCCTTCTTTGTGAACTTGTCTTCATGCCCCATGAGGTTATCAATGGAGGTGTTTCTAGGTAAATTTGAACTAGTTTGCGTGGAGATCGAGATGTTAGACGTTATGGAGTTTCTTCGTGAGGACATGATTTTTTCTTTGGGACGGGTAGGTTATGGTGGAGCGAAGTGTAGGTGGTGGGAGGGTGTATTTGCAAGCGAATGACTAGAGATTAAATGTATTTTGGGTGTAATGGGGAGGTTTTTCGAGTTATCAAGCTCACTTGAGGAACCTTGGACCTAATTCTATTATCGAGGGCGCGTGGAGTGATATGACTAAGCTCTAGGTAACGAGTCGAATGGCTTCTATATCAGTATATGTGTGTATATATGTGGGTAGGGGGGGGGGATTTACAAATCAACAATGGATAGTTTGCATTCAGTATACGATGATTGGTAAACAAGACGGTACGTAGTGGGTTTTGTAGCTAGGTGAGAATGCACAAAGATAAACAAACTCCTCTCTATTAGCGTACTGGGAGTAGGTGAGTGCCTGAGTACCTAAGTAGTTGCTTGCTTGCAAAGTATATGAAAGTAATTGATACGGTTACAGGATCCTAGGAAAAGGCCAGTATGTGTTTTCTGTTATTTTTTTTTTTTTTTTTTTTGTTTGATTATCCTTGTAGCTTTGCTATGTTTTTTGTATTTTAATTAAAGGGAAAATTTCATGTACGTTTCTTTGTGTGTATGGAAAGTTTTTAGCGTAGGAAGCACAAAAAATAACTCGAAAAAAAAAAAAAAAAAAGAAAAAAACAAAAAAGAAAGTTCTTACATAAGGGCAGAAAGGGCAGGTTATTTTGACCTAGCATGCACCTAGCGGCAACTGGGTTATGATGCCTTGTGTGATTGGCAGTTGTAGTGTCTTGGGTGTGTGTGTGTGTGTGTGTGTGTGTGTAGAGCTGAAAAATTATTTATGTACAAGATGAGCATTAACGAAGCATACAATCGTTTTTCCAGACGCAGTGACAGATACATGGCTGCACTAACAAAGAAGATGTTGGCAGGGAGAGGTTGGCAAGAAGAGTAGTCGCAACGAGCCCGGCGTAACCACTTTGCACTACGTATGGCTACGAGCACATACAAAACGGACGGAAGCCGAGTAGCGTTGTGCCTAACGTGATTTGTATATATAGTTTATTAGGCGGGCGTTTTTCTCGTTTTAGGCGGCTCATATTATTCTTAAACGAAGCAGGAACCCACCCAACTTTAATTTTTCTCTTTTTTTTTTTTTTTTTTTTTTTTTTGACAATTTTCAAGCAAACTCAAAGCTTATTTTTCAGGCAAGCAGAAGGTGGGTTTACGAATTAGGACATATTCCATATTGTTTAGTAACTATCTAAGGGTTTTTAGGTTGCGAGAATTTATCCAGCTGCTGGGAACGGATGTAGCAGAGGGAAAAGGTCCGTAGTATATTGCCCCCCTTACCTGATCAGTTCAACGGTTTGAGCCCTCTACATTAAGGTTTTTTTTTTCCCCTAACTCGCGATAAGCTCAGCATAAGCCAAAAGAAAAAAAAAGAAAATAAAATGCACTGCACATGCGTATCTGGCAGCCTTACTTTTCACTTTTTACGTGTCGTTCTCTAGCGGTACACTGAAAAATCAAAACAACAAGCAAAATCAAAACAAGATGGAAGCGAAGAAAATAAACGTAAAACAAGCTTCGAAGGACCTTGAGCCGTCTTTCGCTAGAGGACAGAGGCTGCATGTTTGACATTTTACCTTTGTTTTGAAGCAAAATGTGAAATGAGTAGAACCCAAGAAGCAGAAGAAAAAGTGATTTACCTGCACGTCGCACCAGCATAAACGAGCCAGTATGTGAAACTACGAGGGCCCCCCACCACACAAAAATAAACCCAATTGCCTTCATTAGAGTTTGCTGAGAGATTAGCTTCCGGCTGGATCTAATAATTGGGACGATTTTCAATGAAACATCTGTTGAAGTCAATTATGTGTGATATTCAGTTGGTGGTGATAGTATTCCTTAGTTTTCAACCCATGGGCTAAGAAATTATTTTTTTGAATGCAGGAACTGCATATAAACAAATTCCAGGGGTAAAAAAAGCAGGCAACCAGAAATCCGAGCAAAATTGGCCACAGTACTACCGGAAGTAGAAAATCAATTAAAGGCGGATACATAGACGAGATATTGACAAGTCTTTTGTAAGGAAGGAGAAAGTGCCACTTTTATGGGTATTTTTGTGGATATGTAGGTACAAGCAGCAGAATTCCGATTCTCTTAAAGAAAATATTACTGTAAATATTGCCTGCAAAACTCTTGCAATGAGCACACGGAGTAACGTTGACAACTTGAACTTATTGTTTGCCTGTTGTGGTGCCCTTTTAAGCAGCCTTACCTTTTATAGCCCCTTCTCGACCAGAAAGGGACAAGACAGTAGTGTTGTAGCCGAAAACAGCGATACCAGTATATGCAGGACCAACCATCAGTAAAGAGTTGATGCTCAAAGTTATTGGCTGCGAAAAAAAAAATCAGAGACTCAACTGCTGCCTTCTGTGTTCCGCTTCGTTTGTTTGTGGACCGCCCATTATAAGCAAAGCAAATTCAGATAAGTCCATAAAAGTGAGCATCTCGTGCAACTCCTGAACGTTTACTTGACGTCACGCAAATTTGCTATGAGAATCTTCCCGCTTCTTGCTATAATACACACTATGAGCTTGGTTCGTTGTGATGGTGGGCCCAAGGTGAGGTCTGAGCTATTAGTTCAGCCTCTCGAGAAGGACGAAACAACACCCAGCTCACACCTTCTGAAGTTATATTTGCTCTTAGAGAATCCTAGGGGTATACGAAAGGAGATTTCGAGGACCCATAATATTGTAGCTGAAACGAAGGAACCAAGCAAGTCCCAGCCACGTCTTCTGAACATTAAATTCACTGATAATCCACAGGAGATTGACGACTTTGAAGAAAGCGATGATGACAGCGATCCAGTTGCACAGGCGCTTCAAGTATCTCCTACCACGCTCACCTCTCAAATACCTCCCTCTATTGTCCCCACGGTAGTTGCGGTTGCAAAAAAGTCGTATGTCAATGACTTTCTCATTTTCCTAAGCAAAGAAAAGGCAGACAGTAACCAAAACACAATGTTTACGGCTTCCTACATTGACCCATCGTCTCCAGAAGGAAAGCTCAAGACTAGAATCAAGTCATTGGGAGATAAAGTTTCTAATGATAGGGATTTGAGACCGTATACACAGCATATTGTTCAAGAATATGAGCAGCACGACCCTAGCTACAACGACATTTCCTACAAAAAGTATGGGCCAAAGGCGAAGGGGGGTAATCCAGAGTCTCATACACTATCAGAGTTTGATATGCACGGCATAGACATTGAAAAGTTCATAAACTATTTAAAGGAACAGGGATTCGATGAACTGGAGTTGGGGTTCTTGAAGAAAGAGAATCTCAACTACGGTCCCGAAGAAATTGAAAAGGAACTAGAGAAGATCGACAATGCAAGATCCGAGAAAAGACCAAGCATCATTCAAATCGGAGGTGAAGAAGGGTTAACCAGCTCGGCAAATGCATCACCAAAGATCAAGTTACATCATGTGCTTGCGATACTCATTCTAATTGGATTATGAAAGGGGGCAGCTCAGTTTTCATTTTTGTTGCTGCCTCCTTCTAAAACTTCAAGACAAGTACTTGACATCCTCCACAACAAAAGCATCATTATCAGCTTGTATGGATCAAACATTTCACCCAATTTCCCAATGTAAACGTCATGGTAAGGTACCCAGTCACGCTTCCCCTTGGAAACACTAAACTTGGACTTTCTGCTTAATAATTTTGTCAACGCCTCATCTTCCTTCACTTCTTTCTTAATCTGTTCCAATAAATGCTTTCTTCTGCTCAAGTATCTGTATGAGCCCCTTGCAACCCCCAAATCATCGTGCGCGAAAACATTCATACGGTTAAGCGTAAACGTCATGAACATTTTCACGGACCAAGGGCCAATTCCCTTCAACTTGATCATTTCTTCAGCAACTTCTTCATCCGTACTCTCTTCATAGAATGATAACCTTGCCAAATTGTTTGTTTCTGGGTTTATAAAGTGTTCACTAATGTTTTGCACATACTCAACCTTCTTATGTGAAAGTCCTGCACCTCGCAACTCATCATGGGACTTCTTCAACACTTTTTGTGGGGTAGCGTTCTTAGTGTCAGGAGGGCCGAACAAGAGATTGAACTTCTTTTCTATGGCTAAAGCAGCGGCACCTGACACCTGCTGACTTATGATTCCCGAGATTAGCGAGTACCAATACAGCTGAAGCACATCCGCTTCCGAGTTGGACTTGACCTTCTCTGCATTTGTTACGGCCGAGACTGCATATGAGGGAAAATTCTTAACTACGATCACTCGATATAGCGTAGGGTCAATCTTCAAGATATGTTTCACACCCTCTATGAACTGAGGACTATGGTAGCTTTCAAAGTCCTTTGGTAAGCTCAAGTCCTTGGGAACAAATATGTGTGCCAATGAATCTTCGAATTCAATTTTAGGCACCAGAGCTTTCTTGGATGGCGAAGGTGGAGGTGTCTTAGTTTTCGCTGGCTTTTTGACTTTTACGACTTTTTCAACCTTGAGGGACGTAGTTTTCAACTCATTGGTATTGATATCTTTTTTCGACACTAATGTACGAGTAGTAGACCGTGTTACCCTTGTGCTTACAGCCATTTTACTTAAGGTTTTAATAAGGTTTGGCATTCAAAGGAGAAGAGCTACAGACGAAAAATTTGGCTCACGCTTGAAGTTCTAGCTGACTTTAATTGCTTGCAGCATCCTGCATGAAAAATTCCGTCCACTAGTATCAGCCTTGCCATACACTACGAGCCATAGAGTAACCGACTGGATTGAACAAGTATGTGCCCATATGTATATGTGTGGACACGGAGACTCAGTACGCGACAACCGACACCATGGATTCGATATAGAAACATGTTATCCTACAGTCTCAGTACAAAAGTACAGATTTTCGTGGTCTATAGAGTATTAGTAATACTGCTGCGCACTTATATTCGGCAGGTAATTGTGGGGATCTAATGTCTCCTATTCTATAATACTAAACAGCCAACTGCTTCTAGAGTCATTGTCTCGTCGATATGCTAATTCAAAGGGCGCTCATTTATGTGCGTATAAACGTTGTTTTTCAAAAATGACTTCCTCATCCAACTTGATGACTCGGGCAGATATGCCATCATCTAGCTCATACGTCTTGTCGGGCTCGTCTTCTCTAAGCTTTTCCACTTCTTCAAGGTACACGTTTGACTGGTATGCTTTGACTTCTTGCGCAACTGTACCCATGGTGATGTGAGGACAGACGTTCGAAGTTTCAATGCCTTCGATTGCTTCGCCAGCTGCATTGTAGCTCCTCAAGATCTCAACTTCTGCACACACAAGTTTCTCCTCGACGATAACGATACTCAAGAGCTTGACATCTGAGTAGATATCCATGAATATGCTCGGATCGAGCCTGTTGTTTGTATTCAAAACGTTGGGATCCTTAGCAAAGAGGTCGAGGAAGTGCTTCCAAGCTTTCTTCTTCTCCGGGGAAATTTTGGCCTGATGTGCATGCGATAATGTTACGTGAAATTCCGGTTGCACCCTATGGGAGTCCCTTATAGCTGCCCAGGTAGAACAAGCTGCTTCTGCCGAGGCTATTTTGGCTTCAACCAACCCTAACAACCTTTCCTTCTCTGCAATGTTTGTCGCAAAGTATGTTGGTTTTGGAGGCGACTTGGCTGTTTTCATGCTACCGATCTTTGCTTTGGACTCCTTGCTGAAAATTATTTTGGTAAACTCTGGAGTATAAGTGAGCGCCTTCTCAAAGCTTTCCTGGAATTGCTCGTCGCTAGGAATGTATGGGAACAAACCCGGGAATGAATCGTTTAACTTGTTGAACAATAATTTTGCATTGTCAAGCGAGCTGTTCTGCGGACTCACTTCCAAGTCAATCACAAGATCGAATTGATTATCTGGTCTATTTTTGACGTTCAAAGGCTGGTGTCTGCTCAAGAAGCCGCCCATGATCTTCTTGGCCAATTCTATACCGTCCTCGCCACTTGCCTTGATGGACTGGTGGTTATCCCCTCTCTTGACTACTCTCTCGTAGGTAACATCCCACAATGTATCTCTATCCGGGCTCGTGAAGTTGCAGCAAATAAATTTCAAGCCAAGACTGTTTATAAGGAACTTGGACCTGGAGTCTTCGAAGTTTTTGAACAACTGAGTTCTTTCTCTGTACATGTGATTGTTCCGGTCACAGCAAACTATTTTCTTCAGAGGCTGTGCCAACTCGTTTAGACAACTGTCAACTAAGTTGAACTTGGACTTTTTGTCAAGATTATCGTTTTGAATGTGACCAACCAATTCTGGGAATAGATTGAGTAGGGTTTGGAAAGTGGTGGTCTTGCCACATCCAATGGTTGCTATTGGCACCAAGATGTATTTGAATTGAGCATCTGGCACTGCAAGGGTGGAGTCCAACGCATCGAGACTGAAAAGGTCCATTCCACTCTTGCCAAATGCCTTGAAAAACAATTCCCTGACTTTGATGATACCGTGCCCGTTTGCGTACTCCGTAGCAAGCTCTGGTTGCTCTTTGAATAACTTGTCTATAAAGTCAATGTAGTGATACGTGATGTATCTATGCTTTTTAACTCCATACTTCACCAATCCAACGTCCCCAAGTGTCAAGAACTTTCTAGTGACTTCTCTCAATTGACGGTAGAAAAGATATGGTTCTTCAAACTTGTGCTTGAAGAAGAAGTCAGAATTATCATCCCTGGACTTGCACCTAATCACAAAACCCTCCACCTCAATACCATTATAAGTTCCTGTTTCCGAGCATTTGTCGAGGAACTTCATCAATTCTGGGTATGTGGCGATGGAAAAATGCTCTATCTTGTGAAACCCAAACTCGTCGGCAAACTTGTCAACTTCGGCCATGGGACACGTTTGGAATTTGATTGTATTGTAGTTGAGCCCGTGCAAGTAGAGACCGGCTCTCCCTTCCTCCTTGGAGTATGGAAGAACGTGTTCTTCGAAGCTGTCGTCACAGAGTTCAGCTACCGCTGTTAAGTTTCTCTCGTAAAGCTGCTTTGCAAACACTTCGGTGGGTATTCCCTTCGCAGATAGCTGCTTGCAAACTTCCAATTCCCCCTGGTATGCGTGATTTCTCTTCGTGCCATTCTGCATTCCATCACGTTCTCCAATCAGGTGCTTAGATGTTGCCACAATCTTTCCATTAGCTAACCCCGTGATGAATATGATACAGCCATTTTCCTTCAAAGTTAAGCCGTAGGGACCCACGGTGTTTTCTTTGATAGATTCAGGGGTGGTGCTGGGCTTCTCCCCAATATTAAAAAATTTATCGTAACCTCTGATCAAAATCGAGTTGTCCGATAACGTGAACAACCCTCTAGCTTGGGTTGGTAACTCGACAACACTGGACCCATAGTCCCAGTCATTGAACTTCCAAGAAGTGGCCACCTCGCCAGACTCTAGCGTAGACGAGTATTTGATGCACCTACCTTTCTTCTTGTTCAAGCATGCCAAGTCAAGCTGTGAGACCAATGCAGCCATTGCCTCCGTTGAGTCTCTGGCGGGGGTAGATTCAGCAGTGCTTACAGCCCTTACATCGTCAGAGATTTGTACCATTATCACTGTGGGCAAAATTCAACAGATAAAAAATGCAAGCAGTGGATGCAGTCAGACTTTATAGAGGGGAGCTGTGACTGATTTACCAAGCTTCTTGTGGTGGAACACTTTTGGAGATGCAAACGACAGCTGATGATGACCAGCAATATGCAGGACATTCCAACTTACTATGAGTAACACTAACTATGAGTAATATGATGTGGCAGTTCACTCTCTGTCGTAAGGCTAGGTTCCTGTCGCCCACTGTCTCACATCAGTGAGTCAGAAATTGTTACGAAATCCGAAATCGAGCGAACGGCTCGACCAAGTACCGAACTTCGTGTGAAAATGCAATTGCGAGGAGTACAGTTAGACCACTCTCTCTTTACAAAGGGCAGTTTTTCAATATTTTCACGTGACTGGAATGACACAAACATGAAAATCTGGATTTTGGATTTTCCTCACAAACTCCCGGATTCTCACAGCAAAAGTGCTGTAAACAAAGAAACGTAGACGATAGAGAAACCTCCCTTTGACCTCATCAATTACTAACCACACATCACAGTTTTGTAAATCATGTCGTTCAACTTTGACATAGACGAAGCCGACGTGGCGGTTCTCACACAAAATTTAACAAAATCAAAGGAACTATTCAATTCCATTTCCAAATCGTTAAACAAGATATCGACCAAGGCAGATACAGCCTCCAAGAAAATCAAGCCTGTTTTGAAACAGGTGAACAGACTCAATGACAGCAAGACTGAAATCGAATCCGGACTCGAGCTTGTGGCTGAAGTACAACAATATGCATCGCAAGCAGCAGCACTTGAGGCGATCTTGAACGCCTCCATAGAGATGTCAGGATTGAAGAAATACCTCTCCACATTAATCCAATCGAAAAAACTATTGAAGGAGATGAAATCAAATGTAGGTGGATTCAAGGGAGTGTTGATCAACTTCCAAAATTCAATTGAGAAGAGTGAATTCAGCTTGATCTCCTACTTTAAGAGATTGGTCGGAAAGGAAAGTGACAGACAAGACTTGAAGAAGTACATAGAAGCCAACCTCCCAGTACAGCAACAGCAGCAGAATCAGCAAAAGATGCCATCCAGTGCCAAGTTGCCTGCACCTATTTCATCTACAAAATTGAAGGAACTTGCATTCATATTTGACTACTTCCACAACTTGAACCCAGACGACAAATCCCTCGACCAGAACTACATAGAGCAGCGCTCAACCTATCTCATACAGACAATCTCCTCCATTGACTCCATATCGAACCCGCCTCAAAAGACCAACAAACAAATCCCATACGAAAGAGGGTCCAATGGTATATATACATACTCCAAGATTCTTGGCGGCCTTATGGAGCTGGAAGCCCAGCAGATCAACGATATCAACGACAAGTTGGGCAGGGAGAAGTTGGATGTTAATTACTACCTTTTCGAAATCTTGACCAAGGTGTTGAACGAGAAGTACAGCGACCAGATACAGAAAATCATCAGACACGTCGAGGCCAACTCGCAAACAGATAACTTGTTAGCGCTCGAAACCGTGGTGTGTGTCAAGGATATTGAGTTGTTGGTATTCAAACTCATAAACACCACTGGTATAACGACTCGCTTTAAGCCGTTCCTTACTTCATTTTTAACGTTAAAGAAATTATGTCAATCTATATTCATAGACTTGTTACGGTTTATTGAGGTTAAGATTAGTGCGTTGGAGAAGTTGCCCAATGATAACGGGGTGCTGGAGGTGACGGTGGAACTCATGTCCCGAGTAAGAAAAATAAGTGACTTCAGAGAGCTGTGCCTTGAAGTGATATCTACTATGAAATTAGGAACGTGGATGATGCAAAACCCCAAGCCCAAGTGTATCAGTGTTTTCAGCAGTGTGTTGCCCAACGCGGACAATTCACAGGATGAACACGACTCGAAGTATCTCTTGTCTTCATACTTTAGTGATTGTATCGATAGTATTCTCATCAACTTGGAGATCATTGCCAAGCTGGGAGAATTGAGAATCGCTAAGAAATCCGTTCAAGGTTACTTCCTTATAACAAATTTGACTCTTGTCGAGCAAATCATAAACAGATCGTCCGAGTTGTTCAAGAGTTTGGGAAGCATAGGGTTGGAAAGATTAAACAAGTTGAAAAAGAGATTTCTCGTGTTATTCTTGGACGATTGGAACTACGCCTCATACATTATTATCAGAGATATGACCACCATCACTGCCACCCACGCAGCTACCAGTACGTCAGCTAATGGAACTGCAGTTGCAGCTGCAGCAGCATCCTCCAGTTCGTCTGGGCCACCGAACAGTAAAGAAAAGGAACAAATCAAAGAGCTTTTCAAAACATTCAACGAATCGTTCGAAGATGCTGTCAACAACTATAAAAACTTCAACATTACCGACCAAAATCTCCGTGCGTACTTGACAAACGAAATCAAAAAGCTTATCATGAACACTTACTTTAAGTTGTACGACAAGTACGGGACCGTGGACTTCACCAAGAACCGGTCCAAGTATGTCAAGTACGACAAAAAGTCCTTTGAAGATGTATTGAACAATACCCTTTAAGCATTGCACGGCTAATTGTTAAGATATCCTAAAACCCTCTTCCACTGGCAAGTGTGAGGCAGAGTATGTGACGACGAGACCAATGGTTTATTTTTATTTTATTTTTTTGCATTTGGTTAGGAGGGCTAACCAGGCGAACTCACAAGGTAGTGGGGGTGAGAGAGAGACGCAAACCCACAACCCACAACCCACCACAACCACCCAACCAGAACAATCCACCACACACACGTGTGTGCCAGAGTCGAACTTGCAAGCTAAATAATATTAGGGTTTTCCGAATTTAGTTTAAGCATCATACGAATCTTATGCAACTTGATGCTTCAGAGGGCAATTGAAAATATGCCGCCAACAACCCTCGTGTTTTTAAGCTTTAAGCTTTCAAGAAACTACACTAATTTTGTTTACTACATAGCAATATGGGAGGGTTATATTTAGAGATAGTTTTGGATACATTAGATTATCGTTGAGGTTAGGAAATGTAAAGTGCCCTTGCGCAGATGTAAAAGCAGATGCGGGCCACGTCCCGAGTTGTTGTGTTTAAATGCAATGAATGTGGCACCAGTGCATGAATTTGTCGCCAAGTTCCTATTTCGATGTAATTCAATGCAACCGTCTCTAATCAATCGACTTGGCCAAGACCTCAGAAGCCAAAAGAAAAAAATAAAATTGAATAATTGTGTGGGTGGTTGACGTTTGCTAGGACACTTTCCTTCGACAGTCAATGATAATATTATTATTATTATTATTTTATTTTTAAACCTAAGGTAGGGGACCTTGCTGTGTCCGAGGTTCGCTGTACACGTATGGTTATTTTTGGTTGGGTGTGTGTCCAGAGAGAGAATGGAGGATGAAGGTCTGCATAGCGCATTTTAACTTAAACTAGAAGGAAAATAGACAGAGATATGAGCGAGAATTTGTATGACGATATGGGAGAGGCATGAAGCAACTTTGGGGGGGTTACATTGTAGAAGAGTAAAAAAGATGGAGTTGCAAGTTACAAGCTAGATAGAAGAAATATTGATGCAAGTAGAAAATTCGATCCATGCACAGTTGCATTCCATTATCAATTAGGTTAATTTTAAGCGAACGTCACAGCGGTCTGGGGACTCCATGCTGCCAATAGCTTAAACCTTAATCATGGGCTGTCCCCGTGTTATGTGCTTGTATGACTAGGTGAAGAGACTCACTCTCTCAGTCCAATAGACAGTTTTCTGGAATTCTTTTTTTTTTTTTTTTTTTTTTTTCTATGATTTCGGTAACGACTGCATGCTTATTTTTTTTGCCAGACTCAGGCTAATTTGCAAATGCCCGTCTTTGCATAAAACTGTGCTTTGATGTGCGAGAGAGACCACTCGGGAATCCAACTGACCCGAGAGACAGTGGCTTTATTTCAAGAAGGAGTACATCCAAGACAATAGATGAGGCTATCCCAGTCCCGAGAGGCAGGAAATGGCATGGATTTCGAAATTCGAAGTTTGCTTCGTCATACTTCAACTGGAACAATGCCACTAAATCATCTAAAATATGTCATTATTGTTTATCTTAGCAGAGCGGAACTGCGGAAACCCGAAAATTGTACGTGCTTTTCTAGTGACATAATGTTAAAACCGATATTTTTTCGTGGGCCAAGATTTTTTTTCCATAGTATGCCAAGGAAGTTGTTGAAATCTCGTAATCACTTCGCGGCAACACACCAAAGCCGAAAAATGAAAAAAAAAAAAAAAAATCAGAGTGACGATTATAGACAGATTGATCAAAGGGGCTCATAGATAATTCCAACAGCTACGTTGAGCCTGTCATCTACGTCAAGCCAGCCAGGGGGGGATGATCGCCAACTTTTTTACGTATCTGTTATAACCACAATGGCCTACTTTTCCGCAGCATAGTAACCCTATGCCATAACTCTATTTACAGCACGCCTCTCGGGCTTAGTAATATTATCCGTGTGGTTTTCTTTTCTTTTCTTTTCTTTTTCATATTTTATTTCTTATTTTCACTGTATGGTAGAATTGTTAGTAGCCTATTGCTCATTGCCCTTTATACGAAAATGTATCAAGAAAAATATTTTGACAACTAAGGTGTCAGGTGTGCGGCTCATTCTTAAACAGCAGAAGCATAGTTAGTAGCATATCTCAGTAATAAACCTTAAAATAAAAAATGAGTGAGCCTCTAAGGCGACAAAATCGAGAGCGGGAAATGGGTGAAGAAAGTGCAGGATAACTCCGCAGGGGCAAGCCATGGGGCCAATTGGCAGCGCAAACACCCAACCAACAACAGCAGCAGCTCACTATTGGTTCAGACCGACTCATCTCTCGCACGGAATATCCCCCACGCTGCTGTACCTACAAGCTGCTTTGCCTCTCTCGCTGCGCTTCAAAGGGGTGTAGTATATATTTTCATGTAACCGTAGCTTTTATTTCACGAATTTTTTTTTCTCTTGCTTTTCGTTAACACCCCCACGCCCAACGTCAAATGTATTCTCTTTAAGGGTTCCTAACCGAAATATTTGATTTGGAAAGTCTTGGCACAGAATAAGAGCGAAGAAATGACATATTTTGATTTCTTTGGGCAAAGTGGTAATTCTAAAATAGAAATCCAGAAATAGCTTGCCAGTATAGGAGTAAATGTCACTGTACATTCCTGTAGGATGGCAGGTCTCTACAGCTCGGGACTTATCTACCCACATGGCTAGTGTCATCTTACATGGGATTGGGCTTTCCCAGAAAGTGCAAAAATTCCATCCAGCCCCAGCTCGCTGCCAAGTCCGAGCGACACATACACAACCCGTAAAACAAAGCACTCGATTTCCCACACACCAATTGCAGGAGGCAGTGGCACTTTTCTTCCCGGCCGAGTGTTCTGCTTCGGCTCTCGCTCTATTTACATGTCAATTTCCATACATTGGGCCACAAGGCAAAACTATAATAAAAAAAAAAAAAAAAATTAAAAAAAAGGAAAGCCAAACCAAATTGTAAAATGGATTTCTTGGGAGCACCTCGTAAGATCCTTCAAGCTTGATATGCACTATTTTTATTTTTTGGTACTTTTTTTTTTATTTTTCCTTTATTTATTTATTTTTTATTTTAATTTTTTTTTTTTTTTCTTAACAGACTTGATTCTACGTTAAATTCTAACTTTGATATATAATAGCGTCTGCTTCCACATTGAATTGCATTTTGAAAGGGCCCTTCCTTTTTCCCTTTTGTCAAGTAAATTAGAAACAGAAAAATAAAAACAATACAATGAACGTAAACTTATTAGTACACCCAGTCGGACCCCCAAGATACTCCAAGGTATCGCTCCCATCTATCTCAGACATTTTCTGCGACTTGCCCCAGGCGACTCCAGCATACCCACCTTCAGAACAGAGAAACTACTACTTGGGAACCGTCAGTCCTCAGTCCCACAATGGTACTCAGATTGCACGCCCACCTTATAACAACGTAGGCCCAAACGCCTTACCCCCACTCACAAGCCCACATTTGGCCGCATCTGTGGGATCTAGGGAACCTCCATCTCCACAACTGCTCCAGACATCTCCACAGACGAGACCACACCAGCTCTTGCATAACCTCCCACACCACCAAGCAAGATCCGGCTCCTCTTCGTCATCCTCATCCATCACATCACAATCCTCAGAGCAGCAGCAGCAGCCTACGTCGCCAGGTGGACCCAAGAGAAAGACAAGAAACAACTTGCCAAAGGAAACTACATACATCTTACTCAAATGGTTAAATGAGCACCTTAACCACCCATACCCCAATTCTTTTGAAAAGAACCAGTTAATGTTACTGACAGGATTGAACCAACAGCAGCTTTCGAACTGGTTCATCAATGCTAGAAGAAGAAAGATAAAGGTGTTGAAGAGATCTGAAACCACTCTCTAGAGACATAGATACCCACCCAGACACTCATAAAAAAGCAAGCACACACTCAGCACTCAAATAAAGAGAGAGAAAAAAAAAAGGTTTTACAGTTAGACGCAATGTCGACTAAAAGTAACTTTTATTTTTCCTTGCTGCACAAAAAGTATCTTATTATTGGCAAACTCAGAGAGAGCCCTTTAGCATTGCATAACTTCTTTTTTCCTTCCCTATCCCCTGTTCCCTTCTTACATTATGATGGTTTTGGTCTACACTGTCACCTATAGAGAGTCCCTAATTGTTGCTCCAGGTTGACATAATTATGACATTTACTAAAAATATAATTTTGTTCACTTACGAAATTCTGTCAAAGGCTTGGCATGCCAAGAAACTTCATCATTTTGTGCAGCTTTGCTCGAGCCGCATTGACTGCGGCTACACACATTGATCATTGAGATGACACATATGACACATTTTTTTTTTTTTTTTGGTTTATTATCGGTATATAGTATATAAAGAATTAATTAATTAATATAATAACAAAATTTTTTGGTAAACACCATTGACTCAGTGTGTAAGTGAATCTCTCTTTAGAGTTGCTCGTTTTTTCATTGAGCTCTTTGCCCCGTGTTTCTGTCCCTTTTTTCATGGTTGTTTTTTCGTGATTACTTTATCTGGTAAAGACAATATGGTTTCGCTTTTTCTTTTTGATGGCGAGGTGTGTGTGCTCGATTTCATATTTTTTCTATCAGTTAAGGGCTTAAGAATTTTGATTTTTCTTGGCACTTTTTATTTTATATGCAACCGGAAACTGTCAAAACTACAAGGGCGAAAAAATATGTAATCAAGAGAGACGCCGGATATGCAGGTTCGAAGGGCGGAACGGATATAACCAGGTGGTTGAAGGAGAACACCCCCATAAGACAGAAGGGAACCCGTTGAAACCAGACCTATTCGAAAAACTGCGTGTCTGCCAAAAAACGAATTCATTCGAAATGCTGCTAACACATTCGTTTAAGTCCATTAACTTCGTAGAATTGGGAGATAAGCAAAGCTAATAAAAAAAAAAGTTAGAGTTAGCAAAGTTTAAGTGGAATTCTTTTTTTTTTTTTCGGCATTTATGCGCTTATTTTTATTTTTTTACATCTAACACGTCAAAATTGAAACAACACTGTGCATGCACCTTTCACCTAGACAAGGGTTTATTTGCTGATGTCAATTTTTAGCACTATTATTCTTATTTTTTTTTTTTTTTTTTTTTTTCTAAATTGTTTTTCTTATTTCCCTGGCTTCTATTGTAAATGCAAGGATATACCTCATTTCATGTCGATGTCCCGTTTTGGGGATCTTAATGCGATCAGATAACGTGATCATGTGCTCGTGCTTTGGGAGCCCGGCTGGAATTGTCATCACCATTTCCGAGATTATTATGTACGAGTCGTTGTATTGCCTACTGACGATGTGTGCTCAAAATATAAGCCGTGAAGAATGTGTACTGGGATTTGTAGTGACCGTTCTCGAAAACAATGTGTTGCCGTATGGCTAAAATAATGAGGAGTAAAGGCATCTGAAATATCAGATGGTTTTTTTTGGCTGTCAAAAAAATTTTTTGTAGGCATCTTTCAAATTCCAGGGTTTTTCAAGGGAATGTATTAGTAAAAGATTAGGGATTGCTAGTTGGTTCCATGTGTTGAGTATGAGAAATATTTGTCATACTACAAATTATTTTCATTCATTTACTAATCCAGTACTAATGAGGGGCAATTCGGGGCAATTCGGGGCTAATTTGGGGCTAATTTGGGTAGGGGGGCTGCTTCCGGGGCTCTTTTTGGGGCTAAGTTGGTAGGACATTGACATAAAATAGCAAAAAAAGAGAGAACGGCAGAAAAAATGCATGAATCAAATGTCTGATGATGATTCAGGCACTTACGGGCGATTGCCTAGCCTCAACCAAGAAGGCTTACGGCCCCTTTCAACTGATAACCGGTAAGGTTTTCTGTTACTAATGACGTCTTGATCCCCGTAGGGCTTTGACTGGTAATCTACGAATACGTCAAAATAATCTCATGCACGACAAGATGACATGGGAAGGGAGTCATGTGAATATATCACGTGGGTACATATACGAAAAATTCTACAAACTCTCCAATTGTTGCAACAGCAGCCAGATATGCTCTTCGCTTGCTCTTTTCAGTTTACTTGAACCGTACAATTTCTTTAATTTTTTGAAAAGACTTGCTCTGATCTAATCTCTGTAACTTCCCCTCTGCATTATTATGTCTTTTTTCTTGACCTATGTTTGGAGCGTTCTGAATGCATGAAAAAGAATTTGCAACCAAACGGGGAGTGATAGAACTACCACTACTATAATCCAGTCAGGCTTCTGACGGGGAGGGAAAGGAACAACTATACAAGGCACACCTCCATGGAATATCTTTGACTCTAACTAACGATAGCCAGTGTCTTGTTAACAATTTGCACTCAAATATCTACAAAGCATAGAGATGTTTCTTTTGATATTTTGTTTATTTTTTTTATATTTTTTTTGTTGTTTTTTTTTTTTTTTTTTTTTTTTTTCTTTTTTCTTTTTTGTCTAAGTAACTAAGTAAATAAATAAATAAAACCACTGGTAAGAAATAAATATGGATGGAGATAGTCTCCGATGAGTTTGCCTATTAATGCAGACTCAAGAAGATTCTTCTGATTGAACCTGTAATCTTGCTTCTTCTGGAAAGACTACTGAGCTGCAGCAATTTGCCAATGCAAGTATCTGAGGAATTGGTTTGAGCAATGCTCTCTAAACTGAGATCAGACTCGGAAAGCTTGAGAGAAGAAGCCATTAACTTACTCTCTCTTGGCTTTTCAGAGACGTGATATCTAGCCCAATTACCTCTGATATGCTTCCAGATGGATTTAGCAACTGCTGCAAACGATTTGCGAGACTCCATATCAGCAAACGTAACGTGCTTGACAGCCTTTGGCTTTACTGAGTTAGCCTTTTGTTCAGCATCAAGCTCCCCGTCCAATGGCATGGAGTAAATAGGCTGCTGAAGCTCCTGGTACGAGTAATGCTTTTGCTTGAGCTTCATTTCCAATGCATCATTACTAATGTAGTCAATCTCACATAAAGTTGTGTGCTCGAGTTCAATTGTTTGCAGCTTAGTTGCAGTGTAAGACTCCAATTCAAACGGCTGAATCTCAACAAAAGTTTCTTGGTCACCAACGATTTCCTGGAGTTCAAGTCCTTGAACGTCATCAGCAGCTGGGTTACACTCAAGTAGTTTTTGAACTTCAAGCTCCAATGGTAAACGCTCAAGCTCAACTATCTGGGTTTCGACAACTGGTCCAGCCTCAAGCAGACCGTTGTGTTCGAAAACTCCAGAGTTGCCTTGCTTGAGTGGGTTACGCATACCAAAGTCCATGCAACGGAACTCGTATTCTTCTCTTGTAGCGACTGCCAATCTTGCAAGTTGAAAGTAGCAAAGTGAATCAATCTTGTTCTTAGCATCGATAACCAACTGTTGAAGTGCCAAGTCTTGCTGGTGCAATTGGTTTTCAATTCCAGCTCTCTTTGCAACTTCTTCAGCAAGAGAAACTTCCAATTCTTGAAGGCGAAGCTTTTGCTGTTCAAGCTTCTCCTCAAGTTCTTCTTGTTGCTCCATTTTCAGTTGAACTCTTTGCTCAAGTTCAGCTTGTTGTTCAACCTGAAACTTGAGCTTCTTTTCAAGCTTGAGGCTACTCTTCTTCAGCAGCTTCTTGGACTTGAAGTGCTGAATAGCTCTCTTAACATTCTCGTTTTGGTTGTCTAACTGGGTCTTGAGATCTTCAGCAGCTTCGGCAGCGTTGCCGATTTCAATCTCAGTCTTTTCCAAACGCTCATATTGAAGCTCAATTGAGTGGATAAGCTTATGCTCAAGCGATTCCTGAATCTCAAGATCGGCCATGAGCTGCAGAGTGACTGCTGGAAGTGGCTCCTTGAGATCACCGGCAGCTTTGTAGCTCTTATCCCATTCAGTGAGAACTTTAGTAGCCTTGCTGGCAAAGACGTTACTGTTACTGGCCAACATCAAAGTGAACTTGGTGAGTTCAGATGGGCAAATAAGAGAGGTCATTGGTGGGGAGGTGGCGGTGGGCGGCTTGTTTTTTGTTGACTTAAGCTAATGATTAACTCAAGTGGTGGCAAGCTGTGGGTGGCTTGCGGTGGTTTTTTGTTTGGGTGCAGAGAGAAAAGATATAAATCAAGAATCCAAAACTCCGGGGGACAGCACCCATATTTATATTCCACGGGAAATCTTGGTATGCCAGGATACCTTGATCGATTTTTGCAGCATCTATCATTTATGGAAATTCGTGCAGCCATTTGTGTTTGTGAAATCCAAAAATGTCCAGAAAAAGAAAGAATAGGGTCGAGAAAAGCAAGAATAGTCTCTGCCACAGAAGTGATGCCAGCGAAGGGCTTGATGGTGCCATAATAAGGAGGCTATTGGGAAAGTATAGCTATCGATACTCTTCTAGAACCAAACAGAGGGCCATCTAGAAGAGCATCGAACTTCATCCACAGAAATGGTACCCAAAAAAGGCAAGTATAACGATCGAGCTTGGATGTCCCATAGTGTGGGATTTTGAGAGCGGAAAGAACTGACTGCTATTCTTTCGAATACGGAGTTGAGCTCGAATTGCCTAACAAGATCGACTGCAAAGGAAAGTATTCTGTAATGGTTATTCAAGACTCAGGCAGTAACCACAAATTGAGTGCATAGGGGCTCTGTTAGACAAAATGGCGTACAGCTGACATCCAACTTAAGAATAGAGCAAGCCGTTGGCGAACTGTAGCAATTTTTGCAACAAGTTGCCCTATCAGTCCAGTAGCACAGCCTTAACCTCGTAAGCCTTCACCACCCCCCTGCACCCACATCTACTTCACTAGCGGATCCCATCCCACACACCACCCTTTGCAATGACTGATATTTATTATAATTGTACAATTCTTATGTATATAACTTCATACAATTCCACCTCTCCTCATCGGACCCACCAACTTCCTAACTACGAAGCGCCCTCAATCTCTCGGCCAACTTATCTTCCTTTTCTTCAGAGATCGTGGTGGGTGGTGTCGAGATGTCAACCTTGGTGGCATTCAAGCCCTGCTTCATTTCAATGCCAGCCTCGTCCGCTAATTGGTTCATCAATTCGTCCACATCTTCCTGTGGTGTGGTTAACGCGCTCACGTTGTTGGTGGCGCTCTCGTAGTAGTTGGTCAGCGCATCCAAGTCTTCGAATTGGTTCTCAAACTTCTCCATCACCATCGAGATTCTCTCCAAGTTCATGGTTTGTAATGCCTTATCCATACCCCTTATAACTTGGGTCATGTTCCCGGTCACCGATCTCATGGTGACTGCGGTCTGCACTCTCGAGGCAACGGCGTCGATTCTCGAGGCCAATCTCAACAAATTCACTCTTTCGTTTGATTTTCGAATCGCATTCTGTGCGTATAACTGGGCAATATCGTTGTTGCCTTGGGTCATGGCCTTCTTGGTCTTTGCCTTCTCTTGGAGTTCCTCCTTTGCCGCCTTAGCCGCTTGTCTATTAAGCTGCTTGGCAGTGAATTTTAGCTGAAACAACGACTGTTCGAGACCTGCCATTTTCGTGTTGTGATTTACTGGGCTTTTTGTAAAGACTGAATGTGTTTTTGCGGAATGGGTGGTTACCTCTATCGCTGTATATATCTGGTCTGTAATCGTACTGAATGGCCCCTTCTCCTTATTACAGCCTGCGGATTCAACGATAAGGTATTTCTTTTTTTTGGATGGCGCGGTATATGCAGGAAGATCAAATGTACCGCTGAAAAAAAAGGTGGGGCAGCCAGAACTGGCTGCAAAATCTACAGGTAGAAGGCTGCTCGAAACCTAGGTAGTTACACGTGTATTGAGAGCTATGTACAGCCGGCTAGTCGAGGTCAACCTGGGGCATATCGGTATCCTCCAGGCTGCTGCTGGGTGACGACGAGCGGAATCTGATGGTTCTGGAACCTGCAGCGGTGTTGCTGCCAGAGGGCGCTTGGGCAGTTTGTGGGTCTGCGGTGGCCGTGGTGGCCGTGGTAGCCGTGGTGGTACCTGCTCCAGTGCCAGTGCCAGTGCCTGTAGTGGTACCGCGTGCTCCTGAACCACGCTCAGCCATGCCGCTTCCAAGCCCAATCAAGTGGCTAAGACCCTCAGCAACAGACTCTGGGAGTATTTCCCTGAGTACGTTCACGATTTCACCGGTGCTGGCTCCTTCAACCTCGCTAGCTGTCATGGGGAAGGTGTACCGATTTGTGCCTCTGGAAGATCCGTCACCAGCAGCTCCAGCAGTAGCAGCAGTGACACCAGCAGTAGCAGCAGCAGGAGAGGTAGAAGCGGCAGGAGAGGTCGAAGCGGCAGAAGAAGGGTCAGGCGAAGCCAGTTGGGTCGCAGCATTGTTCTGTTGCCCTTCACTCGCCCAGAGAGGGAGCTCAGAATTAGGATGATACGTACGGCCGGTCAGGTCGATAGGAGCGTTAGAGTCTCGTCTAGAGTCTCGTCTACGATTACGATTCCATAGTATCCGTTCAAGGGGTGTTGATCTCCGAGGCGCTGACAAGGGATCGCCAGCCGCAGGTGCAGTTCCCGAAGGGATGGATTCGAAGGAAACAGGGATGGCGGTGGCTTCAAAGCTGGTGTTTGTCATGATATCTTGCGCTGTGTCCAGATTTAGGATGCTGGGGTTTGTTCTGTTGTTTCTCTCCGCCATGGGCCGCATCTCGTTGTTAGCCGCAACGGCGTAGTCGTAGTCGTAGAACTTTTTATCGCTATCATCCGCCAACCCTTGCAAGTCCTCGACAATCAGCTGCACTTCATATATGATTCTGGAGACGACCACTCTTGGCTCCAGCTGCTGCTTGGCACGCTTCTCGCACAAGGTGATGGACTGGAGCATCTTTTGGATGAACTGGGGCATGATGCTCCTGAGGACCACCTGCCGCTTCTCCTCATCTCTCTCGTCGTATGCAATGTATGTTTTGAGGGCCTTGAGGTAGCAGTTTAAGGAGAGCAACGAGTGGCCCATGTACAAGTTGCAGTATCCCAACTGGGTCCACCCCGTGGTGAAGTTGGCGTCGTAGCAGACGGCTCGGTTGAGGTCGGTGATCGCCTCCGGGAAGCAGTTGAGCCCGATGTATGCAATGGATCTATTCGTGTAGAGCTGCGGGAGCTGGTTGAGTGTCACGGCCGACAATTCGGAGATTTTTATCGCCTCCGTGTACGTCTGGATGGCCTGGGGGTACGATTTGTTCAACATGAGGTTGTTACCAAGCTCTCTGTGGTGGTACACAAGCGGGAGCTGGCCCCTGCTGGGTTCTCTCTTGCCGTCCTCTTGGTTGTACCTCGTCAGTTTGAGGGCGAGGAGGATCTCCTTGACGCTGAGGAGGTACCGCTTGATGTACTCTGCAGTCTGGCTTCTGTCGTCGGGGACAGGAGAGGAGGCGGGGGCGGCGGCGGCTGGGTTGGGGTACTTCTCCTTGATGTACTGGGAGAAGTGCTTCACCGCGTTTTCGGCGTTGTACATGCTGTGCTTGGCCACAAACCACTCGAGTGACTCCGCAATAAAACACAAGGAGGCCGCGTGGCTCAACTGAGAGAACGTGTTCTTGAAAATCGAGTACAACTTGGCTCCAAACTTGCGCTTGTATGACACGTCGGCCCTGTAGATGCTTCTGTTGGGGCCGGCAAAGTTCTGTGACGCCGTTATGTTCAAGATTTCGTCTGTGGTTAGCGAGGGAGGCACCGTTGCGAATCCTAGGAGCAACTCTTGTGCCTCCTCGAGCTCGGGAGTGCTGACGGCCTCCTTAGCCCGCGATAACGGGAGTGGGAAGAGCCTTATCACGCGACCCAAGTCGTCGATGGTGTCTTGGAGCTCGACATTGGCAGGTGTGCCGTAGTACTCCGCCAACGTGGAGGAGTGGGCGCTCTCCTCGTTTATGTCAGGGAGTTGTGCCTGGAGACTCGCCGCTATCTCCTTGGCGGCATGCTCGAGCGCTATTGAGAAGCAGTACTCTAGTAGCTCGATCGAGGGCGGGATATCAGCAGACATGGCTGGTTGGGAATGCAATGGGGGAGTGGTTCTGGTGGTGCCGGGAGAGATTCAGATCGATTGAGAGCTGTAGAAGAAGCGTGGCGCTGCTTTAGTCTGCGGTAAGAGGAGTGCCAGGCAATCGCTAAAGTTAACTTTTTGCTGTACCGCTAGGCTGTGGATCGGTGCGTTTTTTCCAGAACCGTCGCTGCTTACAAAAAAATAATTTGTTAGCGAAGTTTCGAGCGCTGCGTAGTGAAGCCACAAGCACCGAAAGGGAGAGGCAGAGGAGGGCGCTCCCATATTCTTACGGGTTGGCTTCTTCTCGATTGGCGTACTGCGTGGGTACTAGCGCTAGCAGGTGCCTCTTTAGCACCACTAGTTGCCTCTACCACCACCCCAAAATACGCTGCTGCTGAATCTGCTAATTCGAACACACGTGATCTTACCCCAAGAAGTTGCAGCATATGGAACCCCGAGACACTAACTGCCCCACACATCAATGCCCTCCACTACTCCGTTGTATGCATGCTGTATAGACAAGAAGAGTTCCGATACCAGCGGGCCAGCGGGTCAATTACATCTGCCTCCCACCTTACACTCTCGTGGTCGCTTCTTCTCTCGAACGCTGGCTTATCGTGTACTCCCTCCCCACTCCAACGGTTGCGGTGCGTTATCTATTGGAGCGCGCTAATCGTTGCCACTAGAAAATCTTCACCCCATCGTTGCCACTAGAAAATCTCAGATCGCATCTCAAATCCCCCCTACCCCCCAAATCTCCTCCCCCTTGAGTTCCATTCCCCTGTACCGCTCCGCATAGCTAGATTGAGGCTATTCGTACCAAGCTCTAGAAACCTCTTGTACGCACAATTCCGTGCTAACAAGCTGAAAACAGCTAACTAAACCACAACTTACGTGCTGCTTCGTATCCCCGAACCACCCCCACTACCCCACATGGCAATGCTAGGCCTTCTCCACAAAGACCCCAAACCCGAACCATCGGCCACTGTCAGACCATCCCCATCCACCACCTCCACTGGAACCACCACACCAGTACCAAAACTTCCAGAATCCTTGCTTACCCCTGAGAATTGCCAGTCCCCAACACGGATCAGATCCTTCTTGCGTCTCTCTAGGTTCGCAACTGACGACACCATCAGGGAGCACATCAACGGAGATCTGATACACTGTGACGAATACTACAGAACAAAGATAGTGCCACAATGGGTACTTAGATCCAAGCTCATTGACTACTGCTCGAACTACGCTCTAGAGTTGCACCAGAGGACCCAGTTGACCAAAATCCAAATCGAGCACACAGGGCTGCCCGACTCCGAAACTGCATTCAACTTGAGGCTCGATCCGTACGCCTTGAAAGACTACAACCAGCAGATCGAGAACCAGTTCGCCAAGAGCGACAGTATTAGGAAATGGACCCAGAACGAAGACCAAGTGGAGGCAATTGTGCGCGACCAGACAGTGTCCATCTTGAATGATAAGTGCACCTACAAGGACTGGATGGGCGAGTTCAAGCAGGCACAAAGGATAGTCAAGCCTCCATCCAGGCGCGATGTCTACACGGTGTGATGGGTCCCGTTCACATTCACACACGCACACACGCACATCTATACATATAAACACTTTTAACGTTAAATAGTTTACTGAAGATTCTCATGAAAATGCATACGAATGATCTACGAAATGGGCTTTCTCGTTAGCTTAATAAACTCTACTCTTGTATTGTCTATATTGTCTGTGCCTTTTTGTGTCTTGAGTTCACTTCTTCTTTTTTTCTTTACCTTATTGACGGCAATGCTAGCTTCTTCTCGGGCTGTATTGTTCTATTTATGAACTGCTGCTGCTGCAGCATATGCAAATTTGCTAATTGGTTTTTGTGTAGGAGACGAGTTGGAGGGCGAGTTGTTGCCGCTCTTGGTTTGCTTCTTTGGCTTGGTGGTGGTAGTGGTGGTTGT
Organism: Dujonia boleticola; assembly: GCA_029581775.1. Taxonomy (NCBI): domain Eukaryota; kingdom Fungi; phylum Ascomycota; class Pichiomycetes; order Serinales; family Debaryomycetaceae; genus Dujonia; species Dujonia boleticola. The sequence continues at coordinate 1,223,522 of JARGRU010000017.1, forward strand.
CACTACTTGATTCAACTTTGGAGGCACAATCTTGGCTGTCTTGTTTGGAGGTGTAGTGGTGCGAGGCTGCGGTTTCGTGGGGACATTTCCTTTCGAACTACCACCGCCGTTGGTATCCTTCGAAACCATTTCCTTGGCCATCAACAAGCAGTCTATCCATCCGTAGTTCTGCCCAAGCTGAATTTCAGTACCATTCTTCTTCACAATAGCCACTGTCTCGCTTAACGAGAGCCTGTCCATCCCAGTGATTCTCTTCAAGAAGATCAAGTCTCCACCTTCCTTGATCAATTCAATGATGAGGTACCCATCCTGAGCCGACGTGAGCTCATCCAGTGCATCGTCACTCTCAAACTCGTAGTCATACATCAGATAGTCGCTGCCCTGGTTAGCCTTCAAGTCGATCAACATAACGTTCAAGTTGGAGTCAATGAAAAACACTCTGGCCAAATTCGTGACCACAGTGACGACAGGAATCGAGGAGCTTTTAAGCTTGTTTCTATGGCGTGAGATTAGTCCGTCAATCAAAGCGTCATCTAAGGGCTGCTTGGGACTTCTCTTCGTGACCAGGTGATTGAGTTGCAGTTTTAAAATGGTGTCCATTTTCAAGATTTTCTCGTTTTCCAGTAATAAACCTGAAATTTCCTGCAAAGTAATAGTGTGGATTTTTGGACTTCGTGGAGCAGGAGGGGCAGGAGGAACAGGAGGTTGTGGTGGAGCAGGCGACACAGTCTGCAGCTTCGTAGGAAGCTTGGGTAATGCCTTATTTGGTTGTTTGTACGAAGTTCTACGTTGAACAGAGGGCTGAACCACCTGTTGCTGTTGCTGTTGCTGTTGCTGTTGCTGCTGCTGCTGCTGTTGTTGCTGTTGTATGTACTGCTGCTGCTGTTGATGTTGCTGTTGTTGTTGCTGATACTGTTGCTGCTGGAACTGTTGCTGCTGCTGCTGTTGATCCTTCACATACTGAGATATCGTAGGGGACTTCTGGCCGCTGTTTTGTGGCTGTAAAGGAGGTTGCCCATATTGTTGTTGCTGTATCCTCGTGCTGCTGCCTGCAGCGGCAAATGCAGCGGCACTTGCTGGTGAGCTGAAGTTTGGGTTCAGATTCGAATTTGAAATCCCCTGGTTCCCCTGAGAGTGCATGTTTGCAAATTGTGTGTTATTCCTCAAGTTAATGGGATGCTTACCTCTGGGAGATTGCCCATTTTTGTTGAACGGAATCAGGTTCATGAGTGGTGATTGCGGAGGGGTCTGGCCAACTGCTGCACCGTTTGCACCTTGATGGGAAGGAACCCTTTGCAACTGAGGTTGGCCTGAGTTTTGCTGAACCAAGGCTGCCGGTTGTTGCACATAAGATTGGTTTTGGACCTGCTGGTACTGCTGTGGAGGCTGCGATTGCTGAGGATGCTGTGGTTGTTGTTGCTGTTGTTGAATAACTGGCATTGAGGGAGTAACAGGCAGCTGCGGGGGAACTTGTTGCCTGGCAGGCTGGTACACCTTCTTGCCGACCATCATGGGCACGAATAAGTCGGACTTTTGAATCTGAGTATGCAATTGTTGATATGAATTCGATTTGTTGATGTTTCTATTGGAGCCGTTCTTCAACGTGGGGACGTAGTTTGCAGCAGATGCCGATTTGGGGGTGTATGGCTCGAATCTTGGAACCTTTCTGCCCCAGATGTAGTTTTGGTCGTCCCACTTGACCTCCTTGAACCACGGCATGGACATCAATTGTGACGTGGTTGGCCTCTTCTGTGGATCCAACTGGAAGATCTCGTCAATCACTTGAGTCACCGCACCGGGGAGCGGTATATTGTAGTTGTATTCAACGTTGATGATCTTCTCAAAAGTCAAGAACTCGGTGGTGCCCTTGAATGGCGGGTTACCGTTGAAGAACTGGTACAAGATGCATCCAATGGCCCAAACGTCCAGCTCGTAGCCACAGGAATTGTGCTTGAGTAATTCGGGCGAAACGTACTCTGCAGTGCCTACAAACGAGCCCCGTCTGGACTCGCTGACTGGCGGCGGCGTGTTCATGTCGCCCTGGCCCTGCACGGCCGCATAGTCTATGTTTTCTTCTTGGGACTGTTCGTCTCCGTCAAGCAACTTGGCCGCACCAAAGTCGGTAATCTTCAAGTTGAAATCGTAGCCCACCAAAATGTTCTCTGGCTTCAAGTCTCTGTGGATCACACCCTTCAGGTGGATGAATCTCACCGCATCGATGATCTGGCACATGTAGAACTTGACCACGGTCTCAGAGAGCGAGCCAAACTTCCGGATGATGGACAAGAGCTCACCGTACTCGGCAAAGTCCAACACGAAAAAGAGCGAGGAGTCGTCCTGGAATGTGTAGTACAACTGCACGATCCCCGGGTGCTGCTGTCCGAGTCTGTGCAAGGTGATCTTTTCTATGTTTACGTACTTGATCTTGTCCTCCTTGACGATGTGTCTCTTCGATAACACCTTGATGGCGTATGTCTTGTTGTTGTGGATGTCTAGGGCGGAGAAAACCGTGGAGTACGATCCCTCGCCGATTCTGGTTCCGAACTTGTAGTCGCCAGCATGTCTGCGGCGTACAGGGCCCGGAGACGAGGTGCTGCTGGGCTGTTGCTGGGCCTGCGACAGGTTTGGCTGCTGCAATTGCAGTTGCTGCTGAGTGGGGGACTGCTGGTATGTGGATTGTGGAGTGATCTTTTTCGCAAGATTGGGCGGTGGGAGCGAACCCTGCCCTTGATCCTGTCCCTGTCCTTGACCAGAAGAGTATGCCAGTTTGTTCATTGTGGGGAGGGGGGAGGGTGAGGGGTGTGTGTGAGAACAATTGCAGACTGGTGGCGGTGGGAGGATGGAGGGGTTTGCAAATTAGAATGGGAGAGCAAGCGTGGTGGCACTAGAGAAAGAAAAACCCCGGGTGAGTTATGGAAAAAGTTTGCAAATCAACAGCTATTGTTTCTATTTCTGTTTCAGTTTTTTTATTTTTGACTATTATTTTTATTTTTTTGCTTTGCTGAGAACTGAACAACCAAGCGCAATTACGAGCCTGTCCGCCAAAAGTTTGGGTGACGTTTTATCGATTTCGCGGGAAATTTAGCTGGCGCTACGTGGAAAGTGGGGGGGTGATTCGCGAGTGCGGTGAATTTAGCGATCTGAGCGATTGCGAGGGAATGTTTGCAGCAGCCAACAATAGCTCCGTGCTGGCACTGGGAATAGTCGTAGGCTGTACAGCGTCAGTATGAAATTCTGTCAAGAAATGGAATTGAAAATTACATGAAAATTCCACCGGAATGGATAGTGCCAGAATCGCTAGTCCGTGCGAGAATCGTGTACGGAGGGGTGTATATATATATATAAGGTTTATATGCGTATGTAGGATGGGTGAATTGGAGAGTGTGTTTACTTTCGGGATTAAGTCTCGCTGAAAAATTTTTGACAGGTGCAGTGGGGTGCGGAGAGTTTTTCAGATCCCAAATGGTGGTGACAAGCCTGAAAAAAAGGTGGCAGGCGTACACTACAGGGCCTAGAAGAGTTGAAGTTCACACCAGAATGAGAAGGCAAGAGGTTTACAGAGAACCCTATACAATCGGTGCAGGGGGGGGGGGCAGGTGGGACCCACCTTTCAGGGGAATTCAACTGCCTTGTGTTTTCCCGGGTATCAGTTTCGAAAAAAATGCAACTGGGTGCCTAAAAAAAAGGTACCGGAAGCATAAAATAAGATTTTAAAAATAGCTTTGCCAAAAAAAGAATCTGCTACAATTAACGTTACGGCGCTTGTGGATTAGAGTATGTTTAGCTCGACGCGAAGGATTACGAGGGACCATCGCGTATTTCGTGATCTCGTTTGGGGCCCAGCACACCATCAACTGACAATTCATCTCTTCGTAGCAGCATTTAGACGATTCACGATTTTTTCACGCTAGTCAGATTTTCAGTGCATTACGTCATATGCGGCTAGGGCAGAGCATTCAGGTGGACACTATTGGACGTAGATGCCTGGCAGGTGAAAAAGCTGGTGAGCACAAGATCATCCCAAGCGCTTTCTCTGGCACCTTGTCGTCTTTTCTCTTATGCTCTTGGTGCTCCTTTATCTCACTTCTGTAGCAGATACTCAATGAGCACTCAGCAGGTCCAGCCACTGCAACCCAGCAGAGCATGCACCTTGCCAGTTTTACCGCGCAAATTCACTGGAACGCAGCATGCCACTAAAAAACCTCCCCACAACTACCGTAGAAAACAGGCATGCTAGAGGACACCTCTGCAGCAGAAACAAAACCGATTTCCTGGTAAAATAGTTAGTCGATTGTTCCAAATGAGGTAAAGCAGCAATTCTGGCAATTTGGGAGTCTTTAATCGGCGACCTGGTCTCTCAATCCGGGCGAAACTCACTCTAAAGGCTCGCTCCAGCCACTTTAGTTTTCTCATTACATGCTGCGAAATTACCGCCGTTATCTCTATCGGTCCACGCTATCTGGGCCGAAATCCTGCATTTACCGCGAAATCAAAAATTTTCTACGTTGATTTACCGAAAGTCACACTCCCACGCATAGACGCTCACCAGATGGAGAGCGCATTTATTTCTAGTGCAACTCCGAGCAAGACTTCTCGCCACACACTCACCACCCGAAGCAGCAAATAAAAAACCATGATAGGTAGGCATATATCAAGGGTTCATAGGGAGTGCGAACTACTAGACTCAAAGAGGATCCTCGCGGTCTTGCTCCGAGCCCGCAGATCGTATTTGCGACTGCTAACAACATCCTCTGCTCTGCATGCAAAGGCGTCTCCGAGAGTGTCCGCGTCAGCAGCAACTACGCCCGCTGCCCCTTCGAGCATCTTGCGGAAGGTTTTCGACGATCCTGCCTTCTTCAGCGACTTCAACGAGGGTAAGCAAGACAAACCGTCCAAGTCGATCGGCTCGTACTTCACCGCCTCGTCGTCCCCGGGTCGTGGCTCAAGCGGTCTCTTTTGCAACGAGTTCCTCACGTCGCCGCAGGGACTCATACAGTTCTCCCTCTCGTCGCTAGAGGTCGCAAACGGTCTAGTTCAGAAGCTCATCGAGCCCAACCAGTCGCACGCAACCAGACTCCTCTTCATCAAGAAGATCGACGAGCTCAGTGACATCCTCTGCCGAGTCATCGATGTGGCAGAGTTCATCAGAGTGGTCCACCCTAGCGGCAAGTGGGTCCAGGCCGCACAACAAACACACGAAATGATGTTTGAATTCATGAACAAGCTAAACACCAACGTGGAGTTGTACCAAAACTTGGTCAACATATTGAACGACCCGGAGATAACGCAACGGCTCACCGACGAGGAGTTGAAGGTGGGCGATTACCTCGTGAAGGACTTCGAGAGGTCTGGTATCGATCTCGACGACAAGATGCGGGAAAACTTTGTCAACATCACCCAGGAAATCTCGCTCATCGGGTCCAACTTCAACAACGGGACCCAGGCCTTGGATAGCTACTGGTGTCAGATAAGTAACGACGAGTATGAGCTGATACTGCCAGCAATAAAGTCTCAAATCAAAAAGTACTTGCTCAAGTCTGGCAGGCCCCTCACTAGTGACACATATGTCCCGTTGGCTGGCGAAATCCCTTACCGAATCTTGACCTCGACGTCCAACGAGTCGCTCAGAAAGAAGATTTGGATATCGCTCCACTCCTCCACCGAGGACCAATTGCACTTGTTGAACGGATTCTTGAAGTACAGATCTTACTTGGCAGCCATGTTGGGCTACAAGTCCTTCAGCTCGTACCAGCTAGAGCACAAGATGGCCAAGAACCCTGAAAACGTAATGACCTTTTTGGGAAACTTGCAGACCAGTTTACTCAAGGGCGGCGTTATGCGTGAGATCAAGCAGCTTTATGAGGCCAAGACCCAGGAGGAACCGGAAACAAGCACTAGCAACAACAGCATCTTGGCTTCCATCAAGCCCTGGGACAGAGACTACTTGCTCAGCAAGGTGCAGGCCAGGCAAGACGAGCAGACGGTCTCGTCCAGCTACCTCTCGGACTACTTCTCGGTGGGGACAATCATCTCCGGCCTAGACCAGCTCTTCACCCTGATCTACAATATTTCGTTGATTCCGGAATCCACGAAAAAGGGTGAGACCTGGGATAATAACAATGTGAGGAAGTTGAGAGTGTTTGACAACACCAACAAGCATACTCTTGGCTTCTTGTACCTAGACTTTTGGTCTTCCAAGGTTTTGCCCTCTCATTTCACTATTGCATGCCTGAGGCAACTACACTCCGAGCCGGAAGAGGATCCGCTGATGCCTTTGGCCAGGCAAGTCCATTTGGACGAGAGTGGGCAGTTTCAGTTGCCCGTGATCTCGTTGGTGTGCAACTTCAGCAACCACCATACTTCGTCCATCTTTGGCGGCAGGTCTTCAACGCCTACCCTCTTGACTCTTGAGCAAGTGGACACAATCTTTCACGAAATGGGGCACGCAATGCACTCGATGATCGGCAGAACCAAGCTCCACAACTTGGCCGGCACCCGGTGTCTGACTGACTTTGTTGAGTTACCCTCAGTGTTGATGGAATTCTTCAGCAAGGACCCTAGAGTCATGCACCGCATAGCGAAGCACTACGAAACCGGAGAGGCGCTCCCCATAGAGAAAATCGAACAGTACCAAAAGCAACGAATCCAATTGGACGACTGTGAGACGTACATCCAGTCCAAGATGGCCATGTTGGACCAAGTGTTGCACTCGGAATCGATGATACAGTTTGTGGCCAACGGCGAAGAGATCGACTCGACCGCCATTTACCACGACTTGGAGAGCAAGTTGAAGGTTTTCGCAGACGAGTGGTCGACATGGCACGGGAAGTTCCCTCACTTGTTTTCGTATGGTGCAGTGTACTACTCGTACTTGTTAGACAGGGCCATCGCAGACAAGGTGTGGACTGGGTTGTTTGAAACAGATCCATGGAGTAGGGAGGCCGGAGAAAAGTACAAACAAAGCATCTTGAAATGGGGAGGCACGAGGGATCCGTGGGAGTGTTTGGCTGACGCATTAGGGGACGAAGAGCTCAGAAAGGGTGACGAGAGAGCCATGGAGATCATCGGAAGGAGAATAACAAACTAGCAGAGCCACCGAATTGGTGGGCCATATTATTTATTAGATATCTTGTACATATGTATATATAGTAGGAATAACTACACCTACGTTAGTATACTCCGGAAACTGGACCTACACGGTAGAGAAAGAGACACTAGAAGCCAGAGAGATAGTCGGTTTAGGTTGTAGCACTAGCTTCATCTGCCTATATGTAGGTCCAGATCTATCCCTGTCTGCAGGACCATTATTATTGTTTTGTTTACATTTTTGTTTGCAAACAAATCGCAAAATTTTAGATCTACAGACACAGCTCGAATCTACACAGTAAGCGGTGAGTACACCACAGATAGATACAATTGCAAGCGAAAGTAACCGACAGGAACCCCCCCATAGTGACGACCATGAACGATAAGGAAAACTATCCATCCACTCCCCAGAGAGATGACCACAGCATGCACAGCAACCACTCGTCACCGCTGAGACCTCTCAAGCCCGTTTCGCCTAACAAGGTGCCGAACGCGTTTGTGGGAAAGCTCAGTTTCTTGCAAAACGACAACATTGATGCACACTTCTCGCACATCCACAGCACGCAGGAGGAGCTCCAGGTGCAGTTGCAGAACTTGGAGGTCCAGACGGCGCAGACGGCGTTGGACTTGGGCCAATTGGTGGACAGGCTGAAGAACAACAATCTGTACCTCAACAAATTGCTCGAGGGTATCTCGTCGTCCAACACTTTGACCAAGGATGATGTGGAGGAGTTAATTGCCAAGATAGACGGAGTGAAAGAAGTGATATCGGCGCCACAGAGCGGCGCCGCCAAGGACACAGAAGGCGAAGCAGAAGCAGCAGCAGCCGTGCAGAGAACGCTCAAGGAGATCCTCGCGCAACTCAATAGCCATCCTTCCAATTCCGACACCAAGAAGCAGCTCGACAGCGCTGTGGAACCTGTTCTCAGCTCGATATCGCAATTTGAGTCCACCCATACAGTTCAGTACCAGCAACTCCAGTCGGATTTATCGGCCTCTTCTGCCTCTATAGTTCTGGCTGTGGCCAAGCAGCAGCTGAGCCAGATTGAAGAACTCACCACCAAACTCTCACAGCAGCAAACCGCAATAGAATCTCTCATAGCGAAGCAGCAGACTGCCGATGAGCTAGAGGCGAAGGTTGCGAGCTTGCAGTCTAAGTATGAGCAATTGTGCCAAAGCTACCAGGCAAAGTTCGACGACTTGAAGCTTTTAAAGGAAGAATTCGCCCAGTTGCAGCAAGTAACACAGCGCGAGGAAGAGCAGCACAACGACAACAGCGCAAACAAGTTTGGCCGCTCCAAGTTGAACAAATTCAAAAAGTTGAACCAACTTCACTCCTCAAACTTGAACGACATACAGGGCCTGTCGTTTGCCGAGAAGATGAAGAAAAAGAGAATAGCCAGCACCCCAAACAAGTTGTTTTTCGATGCGCAAAACAGCAGTGCCGCCAACACTAGTGGAAGCAGCAGCAACGATAGTATGAAGGGCATCGAGCAGACGAGCCCTTACTAGCGACTCCCAGCCGAAACTCTACATCTTTTCGAGTTTTGCCATTGGCAGTCCAATTATTTGCATGTATGTATATTAGCTATTTACAAGATTTTATAATACGGGTCTTGGTTTGGGAAACCCTCTATTGTTTGTAGATTCTCTCCATGCCCCCCATGTACGGTCTAAGGACTTCTGGAATGACAACAGATTCCGTCTTTGGGTCCCAAAAGTTCTCGAGGATGGCAACTATCACCCTGGGGACCGCCATGGCAGTACCGTTGAGTGTGTGCACAAACGCGAGACTGTTCTTCTTGGAGTCTTTGTACTTGATGTTCATTCTTCTGGCTTGATAGTCCCTGCAGTAGGAGGTTGAGGTAACTTCGCCCCAGTTGATTCTGCCGGGCATCCACACTTCGATGTCGTACTTCTTGGCAGCAGGGAACCCCAAGTCAGAAGCGGGCATGTTGAGCACCTTGGCCTTGAGTCCCAATTCCTTGATCATTTCCACCTGGAAGTCTTTCAAGTCTTCCAACTGCTCCCACGCGGTCTCTGGGCTGGTGAAGTGGAACAATTCAACCTTGTTGAATTCGTGAACTCTGAATAAACCTGCAGTTTTCACTCCTCTGGCTCCAGCCTCGGCTCTGTATGACCTGGCAACACCCACGTATTTCAAGGGGGACTCTTCGATCTTTTGGTCCAACACTTTCTTGGACTGAAGCGCAGCCAAAGTGATCTCGGCGGTTCCTGTGAGACACATATCTTCCTTCTCCAAGTTGTAGATTTGAGTCTCTTTCCCCTTATCTCTGGGTCTGAATCCACATGCCTTGATGACCTCGCTTCTCGTGATTGTGGGTGGTGCAACCATCTTGTATCCGCGCGCTCTTGCCTTGGCCAAAGCGTACTGGATGAGTGCCTGTTCAAGGTACGCACCGTCACCCAACAAGTAGTAGAATGCATGTCCACTGGTCCTTGCCGCAGCGTCAAGCTCAAGTATCCCCAAGTTTTGCCCGATTTCCTTGTGCGAGGGGGCTTTCTTGTCGGCATTGCTCTCGATATCCTCAACAGAGGTGCAGTTGATCAACTCCACTATCTCCTCTTCCTTGCCCACTGACTCGTGGATAACGGTGGGGAACCGTTCAGCGAACTGGTGGCACCTGTCCTGAATGGCCTCTCTTTCCTTTTGGATCTTTTGAATCTTCTTTTTGTGCTCCCTCAACATGACTTTGGTGGACTCGGACATGGCTGTGCCTGAGTCCACTCTGATCTCATCTCTCTGGGCCTTTAACGAGCCCAATTCTCTACCGAGTTCCGCAAGAATAGGGTAGTGGTCGCGAATGTAGTTTAGTTCCTTGATGAGCGTTCCGTTGTTCAAATGCTTGAGCTCAATCGTTTTTTTCAACTCGGCGTAGTTTTCAATGAGCCATTTGTAGTCGAATTCTGCTTTGCCAAATGTCTGGAGTGCTCTTGCCTTGATTGTTCGGGAGAACTCGTGGTTGAGCCCGATTTTCGCCCCAAGATTCCGCTTGAGGGAATTTTGGAGCGCTGTGTTGTATAACGAGCCAGCTCTAAGCATCCGGTCCTGTATAAGTCTTTGCTGAACTACTGGGAGGTACTTCTATCTTGTGAACTGCAAATTTTCAACTACTTCAAAATCGGAGTTGATTTTGGAGCTGCTCGATATTCCTGCACCAAACTACGACACCAAAATCTTACGATGCCATGAGAGCAGAACAGACTCCAGCTAACAACTGAAACCAATGTATTGGTTACTTACTGGTTTCACGGCGGCGATCTCACTTCCGTCCTCTTGAATGCCCAACTCTACAACTTGCAATTAATTTTATCATGTGTATTTTACAAAAAATATCTAATCTATATTCTACTGGTTCGACAGTTAGGAATGTATACAGTACCAGTAGATGCTTGTTTGATTTAACTTCTCATTTTGTAACGTTTCTAGTCATATCATCGTTCGAATTCTTCTATAGCGGTTTGTTTTGTTTTGAAAAAACAAAAAAAACTGATTTGCTGTTATGGAACCGCATCCCCTAGCGATTCCCCTTTATTGTACAGGTATGCATTTAGTTGTATTTCATCGTTCTCTTTTGCTTGGTGTATCCACTTAAAATAAAAAGTGGCCAACCTTCTTGTAGAATGGTAAGTTGGAAACTCTTTCAGAATGCTCCTCCTTCTCCAATCTCAACACCTCTTCGTCAAAGATGGTTCTATCGGAATTGATGTCAATATCTTGGGTTCTGATGTAAAACTTCCAGTTCTTGGTCCAAAGCTTGTGGCCCACGTAGAATACAATTAAGACAACAGCCGCCAAGTAGTTTTGGAAGAAGTTGTTAGCGTCGGCCTTGCCACCGCCAATTGGGAACAAGGCGATCCAGAATTGGGCAATCAAAATCAACCAGTGCCACACAATAGCGTAGACAGAACCCCACACACCGGTAGAGGCGACATATCCTAAGGAGTCGGTGGAGATATTGTTGAACTTCAAGGCTTGTCTAAATCTAACATGAGACACAACAATAACGTTCCAGGTGAAGATTTGGGATAAACCGGAAATGGCTAACAACCAGTTGAAAACGGTCTCTTCCTTCTTGTAGGCGGCAATGAAGGAGAATAAACCGATGATGGAACATGCGATTAATGCTCTCAAAGGTCTACCCTTCTTGTCGATAAAGTTGAAGTACAGTGGGGCAAATCCTTGATCGGCCAACGATTGCAAAGTTCTTGAGGCAGAGTACAACGAGGCAGAGGCGACAGAAGTGACTGACAACAAGATCACAGCGTTGATAATGTGCGGAACAACTCTAACCCCGTGACTTGCAGCTGCAATAACGAATGGAGATGCATGGGTGGCATCACCACTAGAACCCATCAATTCATCGGATGTGTATGGGACCAATAAACCAACAATGGTCAAGGAACCCAAGAACAAAATCAAAATTCTCCAGAAGATCAATTTACAAGCGGAAGGAATGGCAGCTCTAGGGTTGGACTGTTCAGCAGCTGACAATGCCACAAACTCAGACTGGCCCAAGGAGAAGGCACCAGTTACGAAAACAGAACATAAACCCTTAAAGTTGGTGTAGAAACCAGGGTTGTGCCAGTAACGGCCACCAATGAAAGTCTTGTGTGGACCGCCACCAACGTCAACGACAATACCCATGATAATGAAACCAACAATCATGGTGATCTTGATACAGCCAAAGACGAATTCACCTTCACCGAAACCTCTGGCTCCGATAAAGTTGATGACTACAATGACCACGTAAAAGATGGCAACCCAGGCATCGGAGTTGATCTTGTTGTTCCAGTATCTGATAGTCAAGGATGCAGTAACCAATTCAACGGCAATGACGGATAACCATTGAATACAGTAGTTCCAAGTGACTGCAAATGCGATACTTTCATCAATGAACTTTCTGGGGTAGTTATTGTACCCACCAGAAAGGTCACTATAGTTGACAGCCAACTCACCGGCGGCTTGCAAAGTTGGATACAAGAAAGAACCAACGATGGCATAACCTACGATTAAAAACAAGGGACCTGCATTGTGCAAAGATTTACCGGAACCGACAAGCAAACCAGTACCAACACCAGTGACCAATGCCATGAGAACAAGATGTCTCTGTGAAATAGACTTGGACAATTGCTTACCAATAGCTTCATCTTGTGTATCTTGTCTCTTGAAGCCATCCATGAATCTGCCCCATCTTGTTGCCTTTTCCTGGGAGAATGGGATAGACTCCGAAGCACTACCGGACTCGTTGCCGATGTCATCGATTTTTATAGGTGATTTTTCAGTATTCATTGTGTGATATACTTGTTCTTTCTTTGCTGTTACTTATCAATAGTCAAATTCACCACGGATTCGACAACTGATATATATATATCTTCTATTATATGTGAAATCACAAATATTGGGGTATTCCAATCTTTAGGTAAGTATTTATTTCTTTTTTCTGTATTTTATGGAATGTGCTATTCTTTCTCTGTTTCTCTCTTGCAATTGCCTTATTACTCCACTTCCTTAAATAAAACAAAAAAAAAAAAAAAAAAAAGAAAAATCCAATACGTGGTATGACCAAAGGGAAGTTTCAATACCGAAAAAAAATAATATCGTACTGGTATTCTTTGCTACTAGGCTTGTCAAAGATAAGTGAATTTAACCTGAGGTTATTGTTGCAGTTTATTTTGCTGTTGTGCTGGAGTTTCTTTTTTTCTCTGCAGCAGCAAGAAAAATATTTCAAGATCTAGGAGTATACATATATTTATACTTGTCCTTGTAGATCGTGCTATTGCACTCCATGAAATCTGTCAAAACCACCGATGTCTAACTATCTCCACGTACCTTATCTGCAGAGGGTCTGATCTATGGAATCCATCTAAATGGTCAGGTCTTGGAGACCATCCTAGGCAAATTGAATTGTCAAACGGCAGTTTGCTAGGAATTCCTATGCGACCGCCAAACGCCGCACAAGCTGCTTCCATTTCCAGATGTCATTATGCGCAACCTCACGCTAAAAAGTGTCTTCCAGGCCAAAGTGCGCATGAAAAAAAAAAAAAAAGAAAAGAGCAGGAAGAACACGGAATTTCAGGATGGCCAACAATGCCCCCAATCGTTGTTGTATAGCCTGGTTGTCGGTGAGATAAACAGCTCTTTATCTCTAGATTCCACTATCTGGCCGGCCTGAGGCAGTCTGCTACGGGTAAGCTGAAGATTGCTCTCAGTTCCAATAGCAGAGGATGAGCTGCTCGGCCAAATGAACGGGTGAGAGCATCATGACTCCTTGGCTTAGAAATGCAGCCTCGACGCGCAAACGACAAAATATTTTTGCGCATAGGCTTGCTGGGCCATCACTTTTACAAGGCATTTTGCGAAAAGTTCGGAAACTCAGCACCGATCCCGGGCCTGAGTTCAAGGCATTTTCAACGATGACTAACACCCCTCAACATGACATAAGCAGTTTCAAAACCAAAGATATATTGTCTCCAATTTTGGGCTAAGGCATTGGGTGAAGTACAAGAGGAGGCTATCCACGGGATTGTTGTAGACTTTGCAGCCCACTTTCTTTGTGATTACGCTGAGTTCCCCCCGTCGCAAGCTTTTTGCGCACTATTTTGCTGCTGAAACCTTAAAGCCTTTTTCAGCTACAGCCCTTTCCAATAGACTTTCCGCTTTATTTTGAGTCCGGCATACTATCCAAGATGACTGAAGATCACTTTATTCTCTGCTTGCGTATGACGTATGCTGCGAGAGAGATCTGATTCGAACACTTTTTTTTGCAGAGCATCTAGCATATGGTGCAGCCAGTAAGCCGGTTCCTCCATGACCTTCCCTTAGATGTTTCAGCTGCGATGCCTCTTGAAAAAGGTGAAAATCTCTTGGTATTTTTTGCCTTTTTCTTTTTCTCTTCAATCGTGCAGTTCCATCTGAAGAAACTCTTGCCGAAGGAACCATCGGTTATGCTCGCCCGTTAACAGAGTGGATATTTTTTTTATCCTACTTATTACTCAAAAGTCTTGGGATCAGCTGACGTAAACCATTCATCGCGATGACCTCTGTAGATCTCAATGGTATACAATTGGGTCTCCTGTTTTGACCCGTTTGCATTCAGGATGTATATTTGAATCGCTATCATATAAAAAAAAAGAAGATTTTGAAATACTATTAACATTTTAGTTGGTGTCTATGGAGATTTTTTTAAAACCCAAGTTTATTTTTAAGCGCCGACAGGTACATTGTCGATTTAGTACCTTCCACACTTTCGTTCATGGATTCACTGATGTTTGAAGCATACCCGTTAACAGACTCTTCAAGAGATTCGATTCCCGTTTGGATACTTCTCATGAACCCGTTGGTACCAAAATTGTACCCGCCTGCCTTGTTGCCTCCTCTGACAGGCTCCTTGTAAGCACGTCCTCCTGCAGCACTACCTGAGGCAGAAGTATCTGCAGCAGGATTGCCTCCGGGGGCACCGTACGAAAATGCCTGGTTGGGATGCGCCTCAGGGCTGATATTGTAAGCAAGTCTCGTCTCTTCATTCTTTGATGGCTTTCTATTAGGCCCGGCAATCAATTGACTCAAATCATCCAAGCTGACATACTTGGTTTGACCCTTGACCCATTGCAATGATCCTGCACTGGGTCTTGGAGGGATGATGGCATTTTCATTGAATAATAAGTCGGTGGAAGTATCCACCAGTTTCTTTCCTAGTCTACCGTCTTGTAAAAACACGGATAAAATTGTACATTCACTCAAACCGGTTCTTAAGAATACTTCCCCAGTGGGCAAAATATCCGAGTCGCTAGCAATTCCGGACTCTAAGGCTGACCTCACTTGTAAGTACGTATCCTTAGGTAGTTTAAAGTCAGTCAACTCGTTTAATGCAGGGAGTGACAAGAATCTAATGAACCCCGCTTTCACTAAAACTGCCAATATGACACCCTTCCCTCTGAGTCTTATTATACCAGTTCTCAAGCAAGTGTCTTCTATGACCTTGTGTGATAACTTTTGTTTTGGCAATCTCAAGACTCTAATATCTCTTGGAGATGCAGTAATAAGATACGAAGGTATCACCACACCTTGGCTCAATTTTTGAAACATGCCCAATTCCGCAACTGTAGAATCTCCATTTTTAACAGAAATCGGGATAAGTTGGTTAATCTTTGCATCCTCTGGGTTGGCACTTGCACCACCCAAGGTCTTGTAGTTCAATCCAAGAGTCTTGTCAACAAAGACACACTCGAATGCACCATTCAGCTGTGGGATAATCTTGAACATAACGAGATTACCACCTGCACAAGTGGCAAGTGTCAACAAGATGGAAGAATAACCATCTTGGCCATACTCTGCGATCGAAAATTCCATAGAAGTTGCATAACAGACCCCTTGAATGGATGGAAGGAACTTGAGGATGCTTTCAACGTTAAAGATAATCGCAGGACCTCTACTGATATCGCAGACGATTAACTTACCGGACTTGAATGCAATGGCTGCAAACCCAACGTCACTCATTTTCATACACGAGATTTTATCGGAGACATTGCCCTCTGTTGTCTTCAAGACGGCAAATGGCAAGAAAGAGCTTGCATTGGAAGTGGCTCTTGGGACTCGGTGAGTGAGACTCAAGATAGAAGAATCTCCATTCTGATGCAACAACTGGCATTCAGAGTAGTCCTTCTTGCTATTGTCACCAGCTGAATTGTTTTTCAGTCTTCCATACTTACAGATAATGACGCTGCCATCGTTTAAACCGATAAGCAATTCCTTACTTTCGAAAGCACAGCTCACGTTGACAACCTTGATCGCAGATTGAGATGGTGCGTACACTATTCCTTGAAGTGAAACCTGCAAGATATCCTGGATGTCTTGATGCTCACCCCTTGAGACATCTAATAATCTGACAATACCTCTTTCGTGGCCCGTAACAAGGATGTTCCTTGCTGTGTCGTCATAGCCAATAGACCTTGGGATCTTTTTGTTGTCCGCAGGGGCACCTCCCTTGAGCAAAACCGGATTGTCGAGGGCTGCAGAAGTGTTGTTGGATCTAGAAGAGCAAATTCCGAACCAGTCTACCTTACGAATGCTCACAACCTGTGAGTAGACCACTGGTGGTAAAACAAGAGCAATTGACGGTGGTAATATAAGGTTCGAAGAAGCTAAACTCTTTTGCAGGTTGGACGAATCCGAACTGTTGAAATCGGCGTAATCCAGGTATGAGCTGCCACTGGGCATGCTGTAAGGATCGAAGGCGGGTTTGGTAGGTCTGGGTGCTGGAGCACTTGCTCCGGCCACTGATGTTTGCTGGTTGTATTTCACGATATATATTGAGCCCTTGTTACTCAACAAAACCAAGTACGATGGGTTGAATCCACCTGAGAAGTAAGGCATGCAGTCCAAAGTAAGAGGAATGATATTTTCAAGATACTCGGGCTCTTGTGGATCCTTACTATTTGAACTGACCTTGGAGCCACTATTGAATGTTACAGGTAAAACTCTTTGTCCTCCAGCAGGCTTGGCGTAAAACTCGCCCTGCTTTTCGTGCGAGGTCAAGGAGTACTTCAATGTGTAACCGAAATCGAGGATATGCACCAAGTTTCCAATCACCAATACCAACTGAGTGGTCTCCGAGTCAGCGGCACAAACCCATTTCGCAGCTTGAATCCGCCTGTCCTCATAGAGTGGTTCTTGT
Organism: Dujonia boleticola; assembly: GCA_029581775.1. Taxonomy (NCBI): domain Eukaryota; kingdom Fungi; phylum Ascomycota; class Pichiomycetes; order Serinales; family Debaryomycetaceae; genus Dujonia; species Dujonia boleticola. The sequence goes on from JARGRU010000017.1 coordinate 1,240,306, forward strand.
GGAGGAGGCATGGGTGGACCCTGTTTGTGTAGATTGAGCTCCTCGATGGTTCTGGCTTGAAGCAATTTACCATCCTGGGCATCCCAAAAGACAATGGAGTTGTCAACATGGATAGTGACCACGTGTAAACCGTTTGGATGGAAGTGGGCTTCCACCACCTCTGAGATGACGGGAGCAGAGGACGAGCCAAATAGCTTCTTCTTACCCCCGTTGGCGACCAGCTGTGAGTATTCGTATCCCTTGAGTCCCTTTTGCAACTCATACACAAAGACAGAGACTATTTCTCCTGTGACCATTGAGTAGAGAATCGCTGAATGGGAGTAGGAGATCAAAACAGTTCCGATATCCCTTGGGTGCCATTCAATAGCCAAGACTGGCAGCAATTTCTGCTTGGGCAACACTCTCTTCTGCAAGTTGTCGATTCTGAAAGGCGTCAAGTTCAAACGGTCGATATCGTACACCACAATCGATCCGTTGGACAACCCTATGATCAACCAGTCCAAACTTGGGTCTGCCACGACGGTGGAGATGGCTCCCGGAGGTGAAAAGGTGCCGAGAATCTTCTTTTGGTGCAACGAGATCACGGTAATTTCGCCCCCGATAGACAGAACGGCGACAAGGTAAATCCCCCTAACAAACATCAATTTAGTCATGGGGGTCGTCAGCTTGAACTCGAACACCACTTCCACGTGATTTTGCCCATAGATTCTGATTTCGTTCTTGGACGTGGAAATCGCCAACAACGACTGCACTGGGTCATGGGCCACAGCTACGATCGAGTTCTTAGGGATCCCGAGCTGAAACTCAGTGAACGCATCGATCTGTTTGGGCAGAAACTCACGGGGCGAGAGATCCGAAGTACCTGACGTCTTGATTGCGTTTGACACAGAAGAAAGCGAGATGGGCGCCTTCCTCAGCTTGATTTTGTCAAACATTATTCCTGGAGTATTTGAAGCAACGGCAGTGGCAAATACAGAAAGATATATAGTATCCGTTCGTGCTTGTTGCTGTACGTATAAGAAGGCTGCTGTCAAGAGTTGTGCTTGCCAGAGTTCCGGATCTCTCCACAATCTCGCAGTCCGCAAGAACTGCCTCTTTCCAGTAATGACACGTGCGCGCGATCACGTTACTCTATCACCACGTACATTTTTTCCACTACTCTGCCTTGCAAACAAACACGTAAGTGCTGAAATTTAAAATTCCGAAAACAAAACGCACCCATCCTTTGGCAGTAGAAGTAAAACCAAACTCTCCATTCATAGTTCGACGACGATAAAGAAATGGTATGTCCCGATCACGATCAATCTACCTAGCAAATGTCACGAGTGTGCGGCTTCTTCGGTGGCGTCAATCGCCTCAGCACGAGTGTATTTGAAGAAGGTGTTGCTGTATCGGCGCGTGTTTTTACTAACATCACCCCCCCTCCTCTAGTCTTGTGATAAACTTATTGGTCTCTCCATGTTAGCCATTGCTACTGCTGTTTTCACCTACTACACTACCTGGGTATTCGTATTGCCATTCGTAGATGAATCCAACTTTTTACAAAACTTCTTCTTGAGTCGTGACTATGCCATCAAGTTACCTTTCTTGTTGTTGTTGATCGCCGCCTTGGGTGTTGGATCTTTCGTTGGTAACGTCCTCATCAAGAGCGCCCAGAAGGAAAAGTTGAAGAAGAGTAAGAAAACCCAATAATCGTGTGACTGGGAAAGTAAAACGCTTTGAGAAGATGCAAAGTATTTGTGGATTAGAATCAACAAACTGGGGAAACACCAAAAACAAAAAAAAAAAAGAGAAAAACAAAACTGTAATCTTCAAGAGTACGGGACACTACTGAATATAATAAAAGAGACAACCACATACTCCAACTGCGCAAATACATAGAGAGCATCACAAAGTCCGCTTAAGGTGTGTATATGCCAAATTGACATCTCCGATGAACGTATTTACTTTTCTATCTTTCTATCTATTTTGAACTGTGATATTAACCTATAGAAAACGATGATGCGGAAGTAACAGACGGGTCTTCGGAGCCTTTGTTTAGGTAGCATGTCTGAAAGCGGCGGCATTGCTTTACGCTTGTGCAATTTAGTTCTGTATTTATAATTTAAGTATATATACACTCTGTTTATATATACATAGTTTCATGACCTTATAATATATTCACCGGCCTTAGTGATATACTTGACACCCTTGTATGGTTTTACTGCGTCGCCCAATCCCTTAGCGCTGATGATTTTGAGCGAGTCAACTTTGATTCCACTGGGAAGGTAGCCCTTGTTTGAATACGATAACTTGAAGTAGCCTGGGGAAAATGACGACGACGACAGCGTAGTCAGCGGTGAGGTTGATGGCACTGGCGCATTCGCCGATGAAGTTTTGGCGCTGTCTCCACCCTTTTTCACCCTTATTTTACTTTCGTCTCCCTTTTCCCTCGCGAGTATTTCTTGCTCCTCTTCATCTTCGTCGCTCGTTATTATACCCCGTAAGAAGGGCTGAGTCCCGGTCGAGATGGAACGAATATTCCATATGGCTTTGCCGTCGCCCTTGTATAAGAAGTCGCCATGTGTACACCTGAGGGACCTGATATTGCCCACGGTGGTTGCAGACGAGGATGCTAGAGCACCGGTATTGGAATCAGCCGCAAACACTTCGATAGAGAGATCCTCAATCTTGGTGGTGCCCTTGTTCTGTCTGATGAACAATCTCAACTCGAACTCATTTTGGTTTGTCCCCAAGCCAGTCAGAAAGTCCACATCCACCAATCCAAGCAGATCGTAGTTCTTTTTAGCATACTTGTTGTGATGCTGTTGGCTCTCAACATCAATTTGGTATTGCATGAGGGTTGATTTCCCGTCAGCAGGAATGAATGACAAGGTTCCATGGCTATTCAACCACCTGTCTAGCTTGATACTTTCATGGAAAGACGGGATGAAGTCAGGAACATACTGGGGGATGCTGAGGATCATTTGGAGTTCAGGAACACCGGTCAAATGGGACGTAAAGTTGACTTGCCCGTCTATCACACCCGAAATCGGCACTAACGTGTTTGAACTTGTAGACGAGCTGTTCCCATAGGATGAGTAATATGCAGAATCAAACGCCTTGGAAGACGAGTTGAGTTTTTGTGATGACTTGAAGTGCTTGGAGGGCTTCAAAATGACATTGATGGTCTCGATTACATCAACAAACATCTCGTTGTTGGTGTATTTTACGTTGGTTCTTCTCCAGGGAGTCGCGGTGGTGGATGATGATTGCGCTGCCGCGGAAGAATTCACACTAGACGAGAGGCCGGAGTTGGAAGAGATACCCCCGCCGTTGATTCCCTTTGAACCGCCGCCGATTGCCCCGTTGGTGGTTGACTGTATCGCTCTCTCGGCGAATTCATTGGTGCTGCTGATGATTCTCGAGAGTAAACTCTTTAGCGGGATGATATCTCTCAACCTGTTGAAATCGGTGATGTTGGGGAGCCCATCGTCGATCATTTCGTGGATGAGCAAGTTCAAGGTGTCGTTATTGGCGTCTATCTTGGTCACAGCCAAGGGAGCTCCGAAGTAGTCCTCCATGACTTCGATCAAGTGTCTCATGAAAACGTACGGGATTAATGGATTCGTCTTCACGGTCGTGGAGGAGACCAACAAGTAAATAACAAGGTTCTTGGTCTTCTGGTAGCACACAATGTAGTCTCTGTTCAACTGAATCAAGGGGACCTCATCGTCTGCTGACGAGGACGATGACGTTGTTGACACTTCGCTGAGTTTCTTGGCCTGTATCACACTGATTAGCGAATTGAAGGTGGGAGACGACAAAGTCACGAGATATTCAAACACTAGCGTGTTTGCCGTGTCCGAAATGTATATGGCTTCGAACATCCCGACTTTCTCTGTACTCGGAATCGCTGTACTTGACGGTTGCCAGAGAATACGGTGGTCTGCCGTAGTTAGCTGCCAAATATCGAAATCCGAACGCACTCTAGATTTCTGTGGGCGAGGTTCTGTATGCAGTATGTGTGATTTTCTGTGTGTGTGATTTCTGGGTGTGGGTCCCCCTAGGTTCAAACGTCCTTCTTCAAAATACTTACACCTCCTTCTTACAAAATTTTGGCGGGTCATTTTCGGATACTCGTTATATATTAAAATTAAAAAGGTTTTGGGGGATTGGGGATTGGGGATTGGGGGGATTATGGGGGATAAAGTCAGCTAATGTAAAAAAGTTGCAAAATAAATTGCGCTAAGAAAAAATTGGAATAACTGAGGGTCCAGCAAAAGATGCTGCACCAGTTTGAGATAACAGTTCGAAGGGTGGAGAAATGGACCTTGCTCGATGATGATAAGGTCTAGGCAGGCGGTAGGAAGGTGATTCTCGGGGAGAAAAGTGAGGTGAAAGGGAGTCGATCGATAGTGCAAATGCCTCAACGAGTTTCAATTGCATTAGGGTGGGATAAAGTCAGATCAAACTTGGCTGTAGCTTCTTCATTATATACACACACATTTCTTCGTCGTCTACATACGAAGTTTGATCTTCCACCATCTCGTGACAGGCATCTGTTTTTGTCTATTCGATTCAACGCTCTTGTTCCACGTCCTCCTTGAGCCTCTTACGCCGCCATAAGATGCCTCGGCATCACACACAGGAAAATACTCTCCAAACGACCGCAACTGGAATCGCAACTAGGTAGCTGGCAATCTCATAGAAAGACTCTCTGGTACATTGTTATCGTCACATCTCTTATCTAGTGTTACCAGACGATGAAGATCCTTCGATGATTTCATCGTCAACAAGGGAGCCCTTGTCAGTTTCGATATCGACATCCAAGTCTCTGACGACTCTTTCTTCGATATCCTTGATATCAGACATACCGTAGTAAGCGATGGAAGCAAGACCTAACAAGGCAGCAATAATAGAGAAAACCAAGGCAACGATACCACGTGCAGTGAATCCAGCAGGCAAGTTCTTAACTTGAACGTTTTGTCCGGTAAGGTCCAAGAAGTTGGCAGTGTTGGCGGCAGCATTACCTTCGAATGGCATGCCAACATCCTTACAGGTTTGAATATGGTTTTCGGTTAATTGTTGTCTTGGGTCCAGTTGGATTTCAGCTGGAGCTTCAATCAAAGTGAGGGCCAAACCTTGGTCCAAATGCCATTCAATGTGACAATGGAAGAACCAGACACCTGGGTTGTCAGCCTTGAATCTCAAGATCATGTAAGCTTGTGGGTTAAGGTAGACGACATCTCTCATGACTGGGAATTCAGGCCATTCGGCGTGGTCGGAGGCGTTGTATTGCACAATTGGGTCGGCATCATCCACAGGAGGGTGTCTTTCAATAAGCTGGAAGACGTGACCGTGCAAATGGAAAGGATGCTTACCGGTATCGTGGTTGTTGACAACAATGTCAACGATTTCATCCTTCTGCAAGACAAAAGAGTGGGTGTTGGTACCGTAGACAAGTGCATTGTCGGAGACGTTACCGGCAGATAACACAGTGTGCAAGGTTGGAACCTTTGGTCTGGTGTAGGTAATGTTGTTGAAGAAAGCGTAGTTAACACCATTGTTCAAGTTGTCCATGACAACGTCGACGGTGATGGTCATATCAGCGTCGTCGTACAAGGAGGTGTTGGAGACAGGCTTCAAGTAGAAATCATCCAAGAAGTTGTATTCTGGAACAATCAATTCCTTTGGCGCTTCGTTCTTGGAGTCGTACGAGATGATGTTGGTGGTGTTGAGTTGCAAGGTCTTTGGAATAGTATCCAACATGTCGGTATCAATACCTGCAACAAAGGCATAATTCTTCGAAGTGTCAGCCTTGGTCTTCACCAAGACACCGTAACGTTGGGCAGTGGTGATGTAGATCATCTCGGTAGTGTTTCCTTCGACAAAGACACCATCAACTTCAACAACTTCAAACTCGTGGTCTTCCATGTAAAGGTACTGGGAGACGAATCTACCAACGTTGACAATTCTCAAGAAATAGGTAGTGTTTGGCTTAACATCCCATGAGTAGTTGTAACTGTCGTTGAATAAGATACTGTCTGGAATTGGTTCAGCACCGGTTGGGTTGTACACAGACAAGAATTGAGGTAACAAGACGTCAGAAGTGGAGTGGTACCATTCAGAGACAGTCAAGACAACTTCTTCGTCGTATTCGAATGGAAGAGGCTTGTCGTCTTCAATAATGAAGGCAGCTCTCATACCTTCACCGTATTGACCGGAAGTATGGGAGTGGTACCAGTAAGTACCCGCTTGGTCGTTAAGAGTAAAGTTGTACAAGAAAGTGTTTCCTGGAGGAATTGGACATTGGGTGACAAGTTCTGGACCATCCATTTGAGAGGAACCCTCTTGGAACAAACCGTGGAAATGCAAGGTAGTGTTTCTGTCGTCGAAACCATTGGTGAGATACAAGTTAATGGTATCACCCTTCTTGGCTCTGAGAATAGGTAATGGCCAGGTACCGTTGAAACCTATGACCTTACGTTCATACATTCCATCTGGGTTAGCATCAACCCATCCTGTCTTGAAGTACCAAGTGTGAGTTTCAGCAAAGGCTAAACCGAAGAGTCCAGCTAAAGTTAAAACAGAGGACAATCTCATCTTCTTTCTCTCTTGATCTTTCCAAGGTTCAAATCAGTTTCTCTAATGGAATTTGCTCACACCAAAATGCAAACAAAAAAAAACTTTAATATGAGAGGAACAAAGAAAAAGCGTCAAAACCTATACAGTCTAGTACAAAGTAAATAGCTCTCACTGAAACAATAACCAAATTAAGAAAAAGGAACAACTAAAACAAGAAGACTCTTTCTTGGAACTAGAGCAATTTTTTCTTTTTGAGCAAATTCATGTTAATTATATAAGACAGTAAAAAAAAGGTGGGATTTGATTAAATTGATAAAAATTTTTCAGTAACCGACTCGCAGAATGCCAGCCAATTAGAATTTGGTTTGACGCATGTTTATGCAACAAAATCCGGTCAAATACATTCCGGGCAACTTTTCTGCATTTTATCTTTTCCATCAGTCTACAACATGCATTTGACTACTACTCCTTGGAGAAAGAGGGTGGGAGACAGAAGCGCACGGTATACGAATACGCGGCGATATCTACAATGATTGGTTTACATGGTTATTGTCAAGGGGTTATTTTCTTTTTTTTTTGGTTTTTTCTACTCCAGCGAAAGTGAAGATGATGAATTCATCTCGGTAATTTAAGCTTTGGAGCCTAAGATGCACTAATTTCGGTTCGTCCTTCACATGAAAAGGAGGTGCTAGCACTGTGAGTATTCTCTCTTTTTATTGTCTCTCATGTTGTTTTCGGCGCTCTGCTATACTTACTCGCTGAGAGAGTAGCTTCTACTGTGCAATGCTGCTTTCTAGCCGTCCAAACCCATACCAAAAGTAGTTCAGCCAGCAGATGTTCCAAGAAAAAAAAATAGTGTGCGAACCGGCGCCGCGTTAGTTAGATGAATTTGATAATGCGGTGATGAAAGTCTATCCCATCTTAGTTCATCGCTTAATTCGCATATGTCACCGGCCCATGTATAGCCGTATAAATCCTAATATTACTACACAATAGAATCAACCGATGAAGGAGATGGCGATATTTTTTCTCGGCATCTGGATCGAGGGTTGTGCTCATACCCTTGCCCCGGTTTGGTTTAGCATAAAAAAATCGACTCTGTTCGGTGTTCAAACTCGTCAGAGAGGGTTCTTGCCGTGGGAAAAATATTCTCAGAAGATCATATCAGATTAAAATATAGATTATTTTTTGGGAGCTTGACCGGAATTCAAAATGATCAAACTCTTTGTGCTGCCCTGGGAATTTTATTTTTTAGGAATTTTTGATTGTGCGGTAATTTTATGGCCTATGAAAAATGCATACTGATTCGCTGATGATGGTCGGGTAGCGGTAACAGTCGAACTCGGCAATTGACTTGAGCTATTGTGTCATCGCCGACTATGGCAACTACTAGAAGTGAAGAAAAACACAATAAAGATACGAAACCAAAAACTAGAAAGCGAATTCATGAACAATTGTAGGAGAGTGGGGACAAAGCTCTAAAGAAGCCTGATTTTCTTTTATTGTATTTTTTTCTTTTACGCTGGTGTATGGTGCTGAGCTCCTGTACACTACTGCAACACACCAATACTTCAGGGTACACCAAACACAAACCCAATGGGAGTGAACTATCGAAACACACACTAATTATCCTATACGAAACATCATGAATGGGAATATTAAGCCTCCCTGTTTATCTACGGTATGGTACATGAGTCCTGTTTCCCAATCTGGACCGAAGTGGACCAATGGGGCTGCTGTAGTAGACTGTTGCGCTAAAGCTACGCACTGTCTGTAGGCACCTCTTAGAAAAAATTGGCCAATCCCTGCGAGGGGTCCAGTCCTGTATATATGAAAGAGAAGATGATCCCATGCACGTGACTCTGTGAACGTGCCCCAGCTAAACGTGACCATCTGAGCAAGTCATACACGCAAGAAAATATTATTGTTGCAAAACCGCTAAAATTTTGGCAAGTTAACCCAACACGTTTCTTTTCGAAATCAGCTCACCAGTACCCAAAAAGTTAGCTGGAAACGTGATATTTATACAGCATCTTGTTTGCGACGTTTCTTATGTTTGACTGAAACGCCCCGTCACTAAGACTTTAAACTAGACCCCACATTCATTTCCTCACACGTTAAACGCTTGCCTTTGATCCAATAAAATTGCTTTTTTTTTTGCCCTTGAACCCTTAGACATAAACGCACACACACAAGCACATGTTGATACTTATAAGGACATTCAGAACCTCATGCATTCAACGACAACTGAGCATCTCGCCGACCAACCAGCTCTTGGCATTCATCTCAAACGTGAAGTCGAGTCTCTCCAAGAAGAACGAGGGTGGGAATGACTTGGCTCGAGAGATCGACAAGCAGATCGACACCATCGCGAAAAGCACCACTGACACCTCCGCGGTCAAGACAGCTGCGTACACCGAAGCTGTCGCCTCGGACGGGCCCACTGTGCACTATAAGCGCTCGACACACCCTACGTCGGTTCCCTTGAACAAGCTCTTCTCCAACTCGTTCCCCTACAGCATCACAGACTCGGTGAACGACTACTCGTTCAGAGCAAACCCGTTGGCGTTCCAGCACGACTTGTTAGCCCTTTTGCCCTTCTACCCGCATACAGACTCCTTGGGGCGCACGGGGAAGGTCTTCAAGGTGTTTCTTGACGAAGAAGGGCTGGGCAACTTCATCAATGAGTTTGCGATATACCCTCCAGGTAAGTCAGAGCACGATGATCCGGCCACCATGAAGCATCTCATCATGATCCACGGATACGGTGGTGGCTTGGGATTCTGGTTGAAAAACTATGACGAAATCTCAAGACTCAACAAGTCGCAGAACTGGTGCATTCATGCCATCGATTTGTTAGGGTATGGGTGCTCATCGAGACCTCCCTTCGAGTTGGAAAACGACACACTCGACGAAGTGGAGGACTGGTTCCACGTCTCGTACCAAAAGTGGCTCCAAAAGAGAGGCTTAGACAAAGTTTCGAAGGACAACATCTTGATCATGGCCCACTCCATGGGGGCTTATTTGATGGCAACTTACGGAATAAGGAAGGATCCATCCTTCTGCAAGAAGATCATAATGGTGTCTCCTGGTGCCGTCATCAAGCATAGAACGCAGGTCCACGTGCCCACTTACTTTTCGAAGTTATGGGAAAGAAACATTTCACCGTTTGTGTTGGTCCGTAAGGCTGGCCCGCTTGGCTCCAAGCTTGTGAGCTTGTGGTCGACCAGGCGGTTCGCAAACTTGCCGGAAGAAGAACTGAAACGGTTGCACAAGTATGCGTATGGTATCTTCCAATCTCCTGGATCGGGCGAGTACATGTTGAACTACTTGTTGGCGCCAGGAGCAGATGCCAGACACCCGTTGATTGACAGGGGCATGGACAAGTTGAAGTGTGACTTCCTCTGGTGCTACGGGAAGGAAGACTGGATGGACGTGCACGGAGGCGAGCTCTGTAGCGATATCATTCGGAAGCAAGGGTACAAGAGCGAGGTTTTGGAAATCCCCGACTCTGGCCACCACATTTACTTGGATAACATCGAAAAGTTCAACGAGTTGATCGTTGACGAAATGAATAACTCGGACCAGCAGGCATGAGGGCCTGGCAAATCACTAATAACAAAAAATACACAGCAAAAAGTAAATACGATACATTTCAATTCATTACATAGCGGCTAATCTAGAGCAGTATAACTCAAAAACAGAAATCCGTAGTTTAAATAATTGTAAGAAATCTCTTCTTTGAGGATCATTTTTCCGCCCGATTCGGTGTGTTCATTCGTTCATTAGCAGGTTCAAAGTATTGGGCTTCTCGTCCGGTCCCTGAAACGATACCGTCAACTTCAAGGAGAGTGGCAAGCTTGGGTCGGTAACCAAAATCTCTTCGTTGGCCGATATAAGGTCTATCAACTTGATATGCAAATTCTCTCTACTGGCCCTCTCGAGCTCTTCAGGGGCCCGCAAATAAAGATGCGTCCTCGACGTGGTTAACGACGGCTGCTTCATCTGAACCTCTTGCTCTTTCGTGATCTTGGAGATGAAGTCTTGCAACGTCCACCATCGTTGCGCAACCACAGTCTTCGCCGTGTTCCCGCAAACGGGGCAGTTTTGCTTTCTGGTATGATTGAAGGTGTATGTGAAGATGGAATCGTCCCCCGAGTACATCATGTAGTTGGTCAATATGGGGTTCAGATTGGTGATTATCTTGAACACCTCGTTGCAGCACGAGGCTGCTACAATTGCATTTGTGGCTGCTATCGCCGGGATGATATTCTTGACCACGCCTAGAGTCAAGCTTCTCGTCACTCCCTTGATATTGAACGTCTCCGCTCTCTTGAGCGACACGTTGTACATCCAATCTAAATGCTCCGGATTGTCTGCGTCGAAGGTGACTGAGGGGAAGTGGTTGGGCCACTCTAGCGCATTGGCCCATTCTATGCAATGTTCTGGTAGCCTGGGGGTATTGGCGATAGTGCACACGGGATACGTAGCCTTAGTCAGGAGCATATCCAAGGAGCACTCGTAGCACGAAGTGAGCGTGGGCAAGATCACCCTCGCCTGTCCCCTGAATCCCTCAGTGCCACCGTCAATAAGCGGGATCAAGTTGTTCAACTCCTCGTCAACCATGCCTACCAAAGTGGCGTTGATCCATCTACGTGCTTCTATGCTGTCCAACCCACACACCACAGCGGTGAATTGCTTGTAATAATCGACTGACTTGTCTTGGATCTTGCCAAAGTACGGGGTGATTTTCAACGTGGGATCCCGTAGCCTTTTCTTGATGAACTCGGCTGCTACTTCCGCTTTGGGTCTGCCAACGTCCTTGTGTCGGAATAGGAACTGTCTATTCAAGTTTGAAATATCGATCGTGTCCATGTCTATCACTTCTATATCTTTGAATCCGGTGAGTGCTAGGTTCTTGAGGATCTCGCATCCAAGTCCTCCTGCTCCAATCACTAAAATCTTCGAGCTGACGAGCGCATTGGCCGCTTCAGAAGGACTGTACTCGTCTGCGTATTCATTGAAGGGGCCAATATCAAGTAATTGGGGAATAGCACTCATCTCCAGCTGTCAGGTCTCTAGTGGAGCTAGAGTGTAGTCATGGGCACTTTGGGTAAGCGTTCCTAAATATATAAGCATACATCGGGTTATATACAGGACTGGTACTACCCCATACTCTTGCAGATGATTTTGCAACCACGGAAAACGAATCCGGAAAAGGGCCATTCGGAGCCTACAACTTGTGGTACAGCTAGACTCACTTGTGTCTATCTGATACCTCCTTCTTACAGTTATTAAATTTACTGTCCATACACTCTTCGTGCATAAGGAAAGAATAAAAAAAAACGAGTATGTATATTAATGAACTGAACCTTTCTATGCTTTTAATGAATATAACTTTACCTCCAGGGCACGGACTAGCACATGCTGATCTACAGCCACCTCCTACTGAGTACCTTCAGGGAGGTTTTCCTTGTCGCTCTGACTCTGTGACAAGTCTCTATGTGGACGCTTGAAGCTTTGCCTCTGCGAAGGAGGCATGCCTAATAGCCTCTTGCCGAGTGCAGGAGTGGTGATATTATTAGCAGGAGTGATCGGAGCATGGGTGACACTTGCTGATACAGGTGTTGGAGGCATGGTGTTAGCAGTTGTCGTACTTTCGGACGTCTCACTAGAAACTGCCGACGATGACGATGAGGCAATTGAAGATACTACTTCACCAGCTTTGGAGCCCGCCGTCGTAGTGGTTGCAGCACCTGGCGCTAATGAAGTTCTTTTGATAGGAGTAGACTTGGAAGGGTCTACCGTTCTCCTGATGTTGGGTGATACAAACTTTGGATCAAACTGGGGAATTTTCGATGCGTCATCTACGAGGGGGTTCTTTTGGATGATATCCGCAGCTTTTGCGCTGACGAATGAAACGCTCAGCGGGATGGCCAGAGGATCAACTGGAGGTTCGTGGTCAGTTTCGGGGTTGAAGTTGGCCGCTTTCTTGCCGGCGGAGGGTCTCGCATACTTGGAAGACCTTGCTTTAAGGGCAGGGTCGTCTGTTCCTCCGTTTTCAAGGTTCTTCAGGAGTAGCATTTCCAACTCATACTCGTCTAGGCCATCATTTTGGCTCATTTTGTCGCCATCAATTGGCGGGTTATCATCGCTGAACACGAAGGAGTCGTCAAAATCATCAACTATATCGTATTTCTGAGATGGGTGAGGTTGTGCTTGTTGAGAGGGAGGACGCGACGAGCCTGGTCTTCCTCCTTCAGGGGGTCTCATAGCCGCAGCAGCGCTGCTATTGACTGCGCTCGAGTTTTTCTGTTGATGCTGTTGCTGTTGTTGCTGTTGTTGCTGCTGTTGTTGTTGCTGTTGTTGCTGTTGCTGCTGCTGTTGCTGTAACCTCCTCTCCCTCTCCATGACTATAGGGTCTCTATGGAAATGATGTGCTTCTAATTCGGTAGGCGGTAAAGTCACCTTTTGAATCTTTGGAATAATCGTTCGGTCGTACAAGCAATTTCCCAATACGTTACCGAAACATCTCAAACATCTCTTCAACCCATCTGTAAATGCTTCCTTCTTACATTTTTCAAATGCCATCGCCTTATTCTTGGCGTTCTCGATGTATCCGTAGCCGAAATCCTCGTGATACGTCCCGTCTTTTATAGTGATTCTAACAACAACGGACAATCCCATAGAGATTCTGCCCGAATTGCCATGGGTGTCAAAGTAGTCCACCTCAGAGCTGATGAGTTCGGAAGACCAGCCGTTAAACCCGAAGATCTCGTTGGCAAGATTCAACGCCTTCCAGCCCTCGATATACGACACCTTTTGGCCCCCACCTCCTGGACGGAAACTCACGTATTCTGGGCCGAGGACTTTGTCCAAGGACTCCAGTATTCTTTTGTGTTCCTCTGCGGAGTAGGGCACCGGCGTTAACGAGGAAGACGACTTCCACCCTTCGGGTTTATACTTGGACTCGTTGAACGGTTTGAATTTGTAGTTGGCGGTGGATCCAGGCTGTATGGGTCTGTTGGAGTTGGCATTACCATTTTGATGCGTGTTTCCTGGTTGTCTAGCACCAGCGCCACCAGGAGTTCCGTTTGGAGGACCTCGATTGAATTGCTGACCGCCGTTCATTTTACTGTATGTTGCGAGGGACTATCGATGTATGTAATGCAATTTCTGGGTGTGTCAAGCTCGCTGGCTAAAGTAACAGAAATATCGAAAAGCTTCGGGGGTAAGTCTACAGTACAAAGCGGCTAAGTAGTGGAAAGTCAGGAATGCATAAAAAAAAAATTGTTAGTAAACTGTTTGTTTATGATTTGTGATTTTGTGCTACAACATTGATGTGAATTCACGCGTTCCACCAAACGCTAAAAAGCGCACTGAAGGAATGAGCAGCAAGTCACCAGGTGCCCTTAATCTGCAAACACTTGCTGGTGAGTTGGTTCGATAGCTGGCAATGTTGGAATGAGAGATGACAGTAAATGCAAAAATGAAGAAATAAGTGGTAAAAAGGGTGAGGAAGACGCTCAGCAAAAGGGCCCCCTGATGGAGCAACCATCACTGGAGGGCCAAAGTACCAGTTCAGCTAGTCCACCTGAAGATCCGGCCACTTCTCTTCCTGGACTGGCTTCTGAAACGTCTGAGAGTACAGACGGGAAGGACGAGGCTGAAGCTGGAACTTCGCCCAAAAAGAAGACCTGGTTGAAGAAACAAGAACTGTCTTCCCAGCGGCGCAAACAGATAGACGAATACAAGCAACTCGTCTTGAAGGAAGAGCGCAAATTAAGGTACTTGAAGAGACACGGGGAGCTCAGTGACGACGAGTTCACCAGAAGCCCGTCGTCTCTGCCCAAAAAGAAGAGGGTGAGCTTCGAGAAGTGAGCCCCATTTGCAGTTTGGCCTAGTGGCAGGGACTAGCAACTGGGATCGCTACGAGTATCATTCAGTTTGAACGGCTTTTCTTGCGCTAGTTCAGATAAGCTGCCTATTCATATAAGAAATGGACCCCAGGTATAGTGCCTTTCTCTACAACTTGGTATCATAATTGGCTACACTCATCTCTCTCTAGGTGTTTCGCTTTTATTAACTATAGTACAATTTTTTGGTGCGGCGATACTGCCTTCTCTCCTTCTCTTCTGAGCTCTTCAGATTTCAACTGGTTACTAATACACATGGGCATCTAGCCTCCCTTGACTATAAATCGACACTCGATATCAATGTAATATTATCTCCCTTCAACAAGATACGCCCCAACTTCTCTCTCGAGCCATCTTCTGTAGAAACCTCAACCGCGTCATCTATCACTATGTTCATGAACTCGTCGAAGCCTCTTATCTTACCTTGAATTCTCAGCTGTGTTTGTTCGTATAACCATATTGTCACTGGTGCTTGCTGCTGTAAGTATTTGAAGATGAGGTTGATTGGAGGAATCATAGTCCTCTTTTGTTTTGGGTTTGACGACATTTTTGCGTTGCTTTTTTGCTCAGTGTTCTGGTAGTGTTAGCGCAATTGGTGCTACTATGCGACAATTAGTGATATATGGTACAGTTGTATGAAGATGGGCAACGCTGACCTGCTACACTCTTGTGTCTGCCTGCAAAAACACTCGGCTCTAAGTTTTTTTTCGGTGTGCTACCAAAAAATCCATCTATAATACTGCACATAGTATCAGAGGTATATGAAGGTTCAGTGTTTACATCCAGATCAGAAGTCTGGAAGACTACCACCGTTCTTCCTTCGTCTCTTCCATATACGAACGCACGCTGCCATGGATGTCAAGAAACTCTTCTCGGAGTGGCTCTCGGAGGAGATTGTGATTGCCACGAAAAAGGGATCAAAGGCTGCGTTTCTATACAGCAAAGCCCAGGACTCGCTCCAAAATATGGAGGCGGAACTCGTGGATTTGAAGACGCTACGTGCTGTCAAGTACATAGGCGAGAGAACTGTGAAGCTATTGGTTGGGAAGCTCGAACGTCACTGCAAGAAGGAAGGCTTGGAATTCCCGAGTCTGTTTGAACTACTGAGTAAGAGACCACTGAGTGACGAGGGCGGCGTTGAAGTGAACAGTGCTGGCTCCTCCGAGGCGAGTGGAAACAACCAACCACCACCAAGAAAAAAGGCAAAGCGAACCTACATCCCCGCTAAACGATCTGGAGGCTATTCCATCTTGCTTGCTTTGTATAGTCAGGACTACGATAGGAACGGGTTGACGCAGGAGGAAGTCATCAAGCATGCCACTCCGTTCTGCGACAAGTCGTTCAAATCAAACCCTGCTGCAAACCAGTTTTACTCTTCGTGGAATTCGATAAAGCAGTTGGAAAAGCATGACTTGGTGAAATGCTCGGGAAGGCCCAAGCGATACTACTTGACCGATGAAGGATTAGAACTAGCCAGCAAGTTGAAAGTAGGCGAAGGTTTGGTCACTCCTCAGTCAGCTAACAAGATCCATAATGTATACGACGAACAAGATCGAAATTTTATGAATGACAAAGAGAACACCCAGGGGATCGAGGCTGGACCTAGTGGGAAGTATTCGTACGGGGGCGTGAAATACGATATTTGGGATACCGACTCATACGAAATCGTACTAGTAATCGATACCAGAGAAGTGAGGTCTCATTCTGAAAGAGACTTTTTCCAGAAAACGCTATCACTGTCTGGTATCAAGTGTGAGGTAATGCCGTTGTCGGTTGGAGATGGAATCTGGATAGCAAGGCATCTAGAGACCAAGGAAGAAGTGGTCCTAAACTACATATTTGAGAGGAAGCGTATTGATGATTTGGCTTTCTCGATTCGAGACGGGCGGTTCCAAGAGCAAAAGACAAGGTTGAAGATGGCAGCCATGAAACACAACTACTACATTGTTGAAGAGGCCGGGTTTGATCAGATGGGGGTGGCGGTCTCTGGGGAAGCCCTCCAGACTGCCATCTCGATGACAATCACCAATTCCAACTTCTTCTTGAGAAAGTTCAAATCCATTGAGGATACGATTTCGTTTCTCGCCAGCTTAACAGAAGTCATCATCGAAAATCACGTGGGGAAAAAGGCTCTCATGGTGTTGAAGCCTAACAACTTGAAGAACCAGTCAGACTACGAGCCTATAATATCAATGTTTAGAAGCAAATTTGAAACAACTGCATCTTCCGGTGATGCATTTGAGTGTGTTTACACTTTCGAAACATTCAAAGTGATGATGGCCAAGTCGATGGTGACCGTGAAGGAGATATACTTACTGATGCTCATGTGCATTAGGGGAATATCTCCAGAAAAGGCATATTCGATTCAAGGAAAGTTCAAAACACCGAAAACGTTATTGGAATTTTTCAATAGTAGCAAGGATTTGGAAAGAAAGGATAAAATCAACTTGATCTCGGAGATGTTCAAGTACCAAGTGGGAAACAAGAAAATTGGGCCTGCTGTTTCTGAAAAAGTGTTTGAAACATGGGGCATATAGAGAGAAACAGAAAAGCTAGTGAAGCTAACTAATTCAGTAAGAAGCATTAATACGGTTTACAAAATAGGAATATAAATGGTTTAGGCATAATAAACGTCAGGGTATTTCATAGCTAGTTAGCACAAAGTGCGTACGAAGCGTGTAATTTATATATCATGTTTTCTCAGTGGCACCAGTTTAAGGTTTTCGCTGCCTTTTCCACAGCCTTGAATCCACCTCTTTCTCTCTCTCACCTCACATACTTGTTGGCAATGCCCCTTTGTACATTTTATCACTCGGCCACTCTTGGTGAATTTGCAGCTTTGCAGCCATTTGCGTCGTGTACACTCCAAAAGATCCAACTGACAGTTTTGTTACACAAAACTACTTTTTTTTTCTCACTCTCACATTTTTCAAGCTTGAAATCGAAAGATGAAGAGCGACGCAAACTCACCACTTTTAGCAGGTATTCCAACTTTCTACAGCCATGGGTAAGGGTAATTTGAAGTTCGGCGGTAAGTCCGGTGTCTTACCGGTCGCACGTCCAATATTCAGACGTAATCCTATCAGACCACCAACCGAAGCTGAGTTGAAAAAACAAGCACAATACGAACAAGGTTACGTTGAAGGTATACCAGAACCAAAGAGAGCTGGCTTTAAATTCCCTAGAGGTCCAGTACCAAAGCCCGTTGTGACAGTCCAAGAAAGAATTGCCAAGACTATCGACGGAGAAGCACAAAAAGCCGCCAAAATCGACACCTCCAAGTTTTCAGAAGACGAAATATGGCAAGTGAAAAAGAACGAAATCCGTAGAGCACACCTTAGGGATGCCTACCTCACGGAAGAAAAGAGACTAGCAAAGATCGAAGAGTTGAAATTGAAGAAAGAGGCTAAGGAAGCAGAAGAGAAGGCTTTAGAAGCCGTCTATGAGGAATCTGATGCCACCAAGTTGACCTTGCCAACTATCGACTCATACTTGAAGGGTCCAATCATGAGACAAAGAACTGCCGAAGAAAAGGAAATTTTGTACGAACAAAGATTGTACAACCGTAAGCAAAGAGAGTTGATCGAAAAGGAAAAGAAGGCCATCAATGTGTTGGACTTGTACCATGCTGCGCTGGAGTTCATCACCACTGAAAAGGAGTTGGAGCAAGCCATCAAGGAAGCTTTCGAAATAAATATCGGTAAGTTTGAATCCAAGCAAATGTCTGTTGAAAACAAGTTGGCTGGACACTCGTATGCTGTCTCCAACCAGGGCAAGAACGAGAACATCATCATGGACCACGCGTTTGGTGAAATCAACGGACAAGCTGGTTTGGAAAGTATCGAGAATACTTTGGATGGTGAAATCGAGAGATTGAGATTGGAAGCCCAGTACGTTGTCAACCAACAATCATAAGCATCCACCCCCCTCACCCTACAAAAGAAATTAACTGTATATAGAGAAACGCTCAAACAAAGTTTCAAGAGCTAACCGTATAATAAACGTTCAGACGAGAAGAAAAAAGGAGCTGGAAGGGATCAATCTGTAGTGGGAGAGTCTATAGTGGGAGACTGTGATCAACTCGAAGAGGAAAGCGCCTCTGTAAAGGGGCTGTAGGTGATATACTCTCAAGTTGGGCCTCTGTTGCAGTGGTAAACTGTCGGAGGCATCCAGGACGTGTGTGCAGGAACATCGACATTTTTGAATCTTCACTGTTTTTTTCAAACTCATTTGCGTTTTGTATTTGTTTTGGTTTGCAAGACTCCAAGCTTTCCTCTCTTCAATTCACCCACATCCAACTCACAAATACCAATCTAGCGCCGGGACTTACACTCCTACCATATTCTCCTCAAAATGTCCACGCTAACCTCTTATCACTCGATTTTTAAGAAGGTGGAGAAGAAGAGATTGAAATATGTCAATAAGCTATCCATATTATTGGCAATCGTCATTTCGATATCGTTTTCCTTGCCATATTCGTTGAGTCATGGCACTGGAATTGACAATGACAGTGGATCTAATATTACTGGCGCTGCCGGTAGCCATAGTAGAGGTGGAGCTGGCATCAGCTCAGGCTCATCATCCAGATCAGCCTCAGGACCTGGATCCAATGGCGGCGTCAACTCCAGCACAAGCACATCGTTCTGGTGGAATTGTGTTCTCGCCACATTCATGTACAGGGGTCCTATCTTTCTCTTTGCTATCCTCCTTATAAAGTTAGCAAGGCAATTCGATACCACCATTCTCTACTCAAAACACAAGACTTTGGCAAGTCAGTCCCTTCACACTGTTTTTTCCAAGAGATACCTTACAGTGATCGGATTCCACTTGGCGTCCTCCTTCTTGATATTCCTTTGCTCGTACATACAGAGCCCAATTCCAATAATTCAAATTGCCAAGGAGTACAGACAGAAGGACTATTTGAACGACAACTTTGTTTACTTCATTTTCAATGCATTCACATTGAGTATCGCCTACAGTTTCCAACACTTGGTGTTTCAGAGAAACAGATTGTCGTTATTTAAGTACGGGGTAGCCAAGATACGACCATCCACTTTGGGATTATTCCAACCAATTCCAAGACTTATCATTTTCGCCCTTGTGATCAACATCATTATAGTGTTTATCTTCACGCCAGTTGTGTACTACTTGTTTTCCGTAGGGAACTTGATTTACAAGTTAAATTCACTTGGCTTGTTGTTGGTTGGAATAGACACCGAAAGGCACTCGACCAATCTTGGCTCAAAGTGGCAGAATCTCTTACAGATCTCTTGGTGTTCGTTCCATACAATTTTGTCTTGGGAGGTTGTCAACCATATTTTCAATGTCTACTCCTCAATTGGGTGCATTGATGGCAAGAAACCAATCAGTGGCTACAGCTCAGACCCCTTGAACACATTAATAACCGGTCTTCGTGACTCAAATGATTTGACTAGATTGACCGCGTTCCAGGAACTAGCATACATTTCCACAGAAAAGATCTCCCCTGAGGCAGTCAAGTTGAGATCTGCCATTTTCAATGCTCATTCTAAGTTCGGGCCAATTTGGTCAACCATAGTTGATGAGTGCTCTTTGATTATAAGAGAAACTTGCCTGAGGGTGAACTACAGGTCAGTGAGTGACTTGAAGAGACAGCAACAACAATTACATTCACAGCAAGCGGAGCCTCAACTAAGCTGGATAACCACAACAACATCGCCTTCAAAATCTACAAAGACTGAAATTTTCGGCAATTCAACCAAAAGAGCCTCCAACAGCGAAACCCTCAAGTTGAGAAAATACGACGAAAAGTCTCCCTCACCAAAGAGCATTCCCTCAGCTCAATCTACATCCGCAAAGACTGACGTGAAGTCTAAGACAACTTCGTCGAACTCGGGAAACAAAATCAGTACGCAGTTCTCACAGTACGTTGAGCTTGTGTCCGCGTACACTAACTCATTCTATACAGCATTGAACAAATTAAGCTCAAAGGTGGTATTGCCTCCTTTAGTTAAATCCGTTCACCAAACAATCAGCAGCAAATACTTCCAATACAGAGATGATGTCATCGTTTCAAACTTTGGAATCATATTCCGCATCTCCCTCAAAAGGGATTGTGAATCAAGAATTGTGGATCCAGTCACCTTTGGAAACGCTGTTATCTCTATCTCGAATTTATTGCTCCACGCAATAGAGGAAGATAAGACAGGCACAATCCAAAACCATGACATTGCAGATGTCTTGACAATCTTGGAAAGGCCCATCAGAGCGATGAACAATTACACAGAGCTGTTACCGCCAAGTATTGATCTCTCTTTATACCAAAGAAGCTCGCCTGAGTTGACTAAGCAGCACTTGATTGCCTTGCTCCATGATTTATCGATCAAGGAATTCTTCGACATTTGCGTTAAGTATAATTCCAAACTCAACGATCTTGTGTTGTCTGCAAGAGTATTCAAGCTTGCAAAGAGAGTGATAGATGCTGCTATCGCACAAAGAACTAGACAGCCTGTCACTGCTGCTAGTGGATATAGATAGACTTTACACAAATAAATACTACCCGTTATTTTTCTTTTCGGTAATACCAATGCTTCTCCATAGCATCAGATGTAAGTTTTCTACAATGTTAAGGATTTTATACTCTTTTTATTTTATTTCTTTATGTATTGTTGAATTAAATATTGTGTACAGACCGATGACACTATTTTCCTTGTCCATTGCTGTCATCTTTGTATCTTTTATCGCTTGGCAAGCTATCTAATAGCACAGGCTTCAAAACTTGTTCATCAAATCTAGTGAACCATTTTGTGTGTTCATCTGCTCCCAATAATGCACCCAACATACCACCTGTCAGTTCGTGGCCATTGTTAGTGGAGTTGGAGCCTCCTTGTATAAGATCATCAAGATCACTTCCAACTTCATCATCATCATGCATCAAATCTGCGGACGAGCTATTTACAGAACCTCCTGTTAAGTCTGAAGGCAAGCCATGACTGCCTTGTGATTGATTCTGTTGCTGGTTTCTGAACGAGCCTAAGGACACACTCGAATCGTTTCTGGATCTGACATCCTTGTTGGAATTGTTAAAGATACTCTTAGGTCCGAGTCCACTAGAGGGAATGAATCTTCTATTACCCATGAGATTGTTTGAGTTTGAGCTCAAGTCTAATCTAGGAGCCTCAATCTCAAACTCATCGTCAGATTCGTCATGTTCATCGACACACCCAATCTTGATGCCTAAAATTTCCAACATAGACGCAGTGGTACCACCGAATAGAATTACGGTGAGGACCACCACGACTAAAACAGTTGCTAACAAGGTCCACTTAGCTTCACCTTGAATACCCATAGCCAAGGCTACACCAACAGCCCCTCTCAATCCTGCCCAGAAAATCATCATTTGGTAGGAATGGGAAATTTCGTCAGGGACAACATTGGTGGAAGCAATACCTCCATTGGCGCCTAATCTGTCGACAAATTCTCTGAATCTAGCCTTGTACAAGAAATTAAGCAACCTGGATAATGGGAAAACAGCAGACCATCTGGCAACACAGATAGAAATGAATGTAACTATAATGAGCAATGGCTTGAAAACTAACTCGACTTCAGTAAATAAGGATAATCCCAAGTAGATGAAGATAAAATTTTCAGATAACTGGGCCAACAATTGGAAAATGTACTTGGTAGCAATTTGAGTTCTTCTGGACATGTTATAGTAGGCGTAATGCTTCAAGGTGATACCACAGAACAATAATGATACAATACCAGACATGTGAGCACCATTAGAGAAGAAGTAAGACTCGTACGCGACTAATAACACCAAACAGGTTTCAATTTGAGGGTACCTTCTAATGTGACTGTGCTTCAAGATCAAAGCCACCAAGATACCGATCAAAATACCAATGATGGTGGAGATTGTGAAGGTCATCAAGAACAATCCGATACCTTCGAAAAGCGACAGGAAGTGCAAGGGCTTACCATGGAACTTTTGACAAGTTTCGAACATAACAATCGAGATAGCGTCGTTTAATAAGGACTCACCAAAGATAATGGTGTACAATTTTGGATCGACTTTGTAAGCATTGAAGATGGACAAAATGGTGACAGGATCCGTGGCTGAAAGTGTAGCACCTACTGCCAAGGCGTCCACAAATTCCAAGTTGATTCCGTCCAATCCCAACAGGGTCCAGATGTACAAGATGATTCCGACCACCAAGGACGAAATGAAGGTACCTGGGATAGCAAAAGTCAAGATAGACCCAAGGTTTCTGAAAAAATTTGCCTGGTGCAATTCGTAGCCCGAGTTCAAGATAATGGGCGGCAATAAGATGTTGAAGAAGTATCCCGAGTTAAATTTGACTGCATCTTGAATGTAATGGCCAGGACTGACTCTGATAATCAAACCAACAATCATCCCGTAAAAGATGGATAATACTGTTTCGTGTATAGCTTTGATTCTACGTTGTTGTAAGACATACGACGACCACAAGGCGGAGCATAACAAGAACAACAAAATGAAAAGCGCCCAGGAGGAGAACATTTCCTCCACCACTGGGTTGGGTTCATCGCCATCATCAGGCGTAGTTATGTCAGGGAGATCTTCGTCCAAGTCAGGGGGCTGATTTAGGGCACGTTTGAGGATTTGCTTACCAGCAAAGAGAACGATAGACAGCATACCGAGATTACAGTTGAACGTGAATGCGGCGGACTTTGTTTTTGGCTTCTCTCAGGAGGTTTGGAATTGAATATGGAAAAAAAATTACCTAGTGGTACACTGTATGTGAGTGTGGAGCGCTAGTAGTTAGTCTTGCGTGTATCAGTAGTACAGAAGCAGTGTCCTGGTGAATATTCTCTGGTAGTCAATTGAGTAGGCTAGTGTACTCCATTCATCGGACACGTTAAAGACAACATTTTGGCCTCTATGCTCCTGTATGCTGGAAATAATGTGCAGGATTTAGATTCTGAGGGAAATCTAGCGGGCTTTGGGTAGAGTAGTGCGCACAAACAGGGCCGTAGTAGAGCCAGGCGAGGACAAGAGAGGAGAGGATACCTCAGTTGATTCGAATGGATGGCAGAAATAGACTATAGGAAGCTCCACGAAAGCTCCTGCTTACACTAGGTGTCCTTTACGGAAAAGAGGCTAATCTCGCTTTTGTAGTTTTGTGTAAATCCGAGGAGATAATCCACCAGACTATACTATTTGGCGGGTGAAAAATTCAAAAAGCTGCAAAAACCTAAATTGTGAGGCTTCAATCTAATCTTCTACTCCGATACCAGCAAATGCGTCAACTATGCCAACGGCGGTGACAGAGAGACAGATTCCCCCCTCTCCCCTCCGATTTCAAGGCTATGCTGGGTACGTCACCTCCAGAGCTTTGTCCCCAACCTAAATTTATGTGGCCACCCTGAAGTCATGTACCCTGACTGTAGCTTATAATGTAAGTTCCGGAGTTATGATTAAGAACACAAAGCGAGGCGTATATTAACTCCGGCGATTATTGTTAGGCTTTTAACCACACATGTGACTTTCACTTGATGGCAACCATCCATGGGTATGCTATAAAAACTGCTAGATGTCACAGCAAGTTATGTAAAGTGTAAATTTTTTTCTCTCCTCTACTATTCTTACGTGAAAACTAATAATACCTACTAAAAAAAAATGGCACAAGACAAAATTATCCTCCATTGGCTCCAGCATTCTCGTTCTCATAGAATTCTCTGGCTCTTCGAAGAGCTCAATGTACCATACGAATTGAAAACTTACAACAGAACGAAGGAGTACCGTGCACCATCCGATTTCCACAAGATTCACCCGTTGGGAAAGTCCCCAGTCGTGGAAATTTACCCTGGCGGAGATGAGTCTGCTGAGCCCATTCTCTTAGCCGAGACCGGATACATCATCCAGTATTTCTTAGAGAACTACGACACAGACAAGAAGTTGGTTCCAACCACCAAGAAGAACCAGGAATTGGTCAAGTACTACTTGCACTACACTGAAGGAACCTTGCAGGCCAACCTTGTGGCGCTCTTGATTTTGAGCAAAGCGGTGGAGATCGCACCGAGAGGATCCAAGTGGCTCGTATCGTACATTACTGGGGCAATCGGTAAGGCGTACTACATTCCAGAGACGATTTTGAACTTGGACTACTTGGAAAAGCAGTTGGCCAAGCAGCCCGGTGGATATTTCGCCGGAGACAAGTTGTCTGCTGCGGACATCATTCTCAGTTTCCCCCTCTATCACAATCTTTTTGCGAACTTGGATAGAGCGAAGAAGACGGTTGGGTTGGACGCCGACTTCACCAAGAAGTACCCACAAATTTACAAGTGGACCCAGAAGATCAAGCAAGACCCTGGTTTGGTGAAGGCAGACTCAGTTATTGCCGGTCTTGGTGAGTCGAAGTAGCGGTGCCTCCAAAAGCGAATACCTCAGTGAAAAGCATGTTTTTATTGTGTAATTATAGTTGAATATGATATTCTGAAGTGACAGAGTTGTAGGCTGCAACAGATCGGTCTGAAAATTTAAAGTGCTCCACAAAACATGTAGGGAATGCCTCGGTGCTGTGGTGCGCGCTAAAACGTCCAAACGGTGCACCTGTAGCAACGTTGACGCGGATTGTGTCTCAAGAACTGTCCTATTGTTTTCCATTAGGAGCGCCATCCCCAACTTTGGCACCTAAACTGGTCGAAGAGAAACGTTGTAGCGTAAAACACACCACCCCAAAAATCTAAACAACCATCAGCCACACTCTCTTGCATAATCTCGTGTCTCTCGAGTATTCATGGCTTCACGGCTGAACGAGTGTGCAGATGAAGAAGCTAAAAGTTTAACTTAAAAAATTGTAATCTGCCCCTATACGACAAACAGCAATCGCAAAGCTCGTACTTGATCTTGCACTTGTACGCTCGCTCTCTCGGTCCCTCTTACCTTTGTATTAACTACATCGTACACATGCTGCTCACTCGTATTTAGTGTTGTTTGACTCTAATTTTATATGAGGGCTTATTTTCCCACACATTTAACAAATTTGGCACTAAAATTATCTTTACGCACTTTTTTTCCATACATCTCAGCGGAATCTCAATTGTTCGAATACTGCGTCTCCCTTAATTCTTAACTAGCAGGCAAAGCACGCAGTTCTTCTCAATTCTTAATACACCCTACGAAATCGATCTAAGCGATTTAAGCAAACACTCTTGGGTCGCATGGACACCCCAGCATATTCAGGAGTATACACCAGGGGCCAGCATGGGGCGCAGGGGGGCTACAGCAGTTTGCTAGCCAGCGAAAAATGGTGCATTGCGTTATTGTTTTTCGCAACCAAAAATTCCGAAATCTCTGCGTTTACTGTAGGGAAATTCCATCTCGAGAATTTCAGGGAACGTTGCCATACGAGAAAGATTCTTTGCTTATTTCGAGCCGCGACTACGTACGGTTTCTTATTTCAGAATACAAAGAACTGTTTTCGTCCTCATCACAACACCGCTCAGCGACGTGCCATCAAACTACTGGAGTGTGTAGCCAAAGTGTCATCCTTTTGCTTGTTCACCTACCACTTGCCCCTAACTGAAATTCTATAAATATAATTTTTCAGTTGACACTTTGCTTACGGTTGCCCGTTTCTTTTTTTTTTTCTACTTGGGTTTGTTAGTGTGGAACTGCATACAAAAGCTAAAATACATACAAAATTTTTTTTCTTTTTTTTTTTTTTTTTTTTTAATATTTTTTTTTGGGATTTCTATAAAATAAAGGAAGTGCACCAATTTTCTTTCTTTATCTTTGCGGTGCTCCTACAATCCTTTAGTCATCGGAGAAGTGATTCAATTCTAACACCAAGTTAGTCAATATTCGCCGTATATTGTACTCCACGTCCATTCGCTCGAAGGCCCTAGATATCGCATCGTCCGGCCTCTCTATTTTAGGAGTAAACACACAATATCGTCAGTTTTGATTTAACAGCAAAACACACACACACACACACACACACGTTGGGCTTTTTTAATTCGTTATAAATTTTTTCTTTTTTTTTTCATTCACCATATCCATTCCACTACGGAAACCACACACTTCATATCATTGCATCATGGTTTACAATCACTCGTCCCAGGTAAACCCTAACCTGTCATCTACAAACTTGTTGAACTTGTCTTCAAGCACCAAACACGCCTCCCACTTCGCTGGTAATAGCGATATCAACTCAAGGGTAGTGCACCAGCCGAAACCAGCGCGTTTCTTGCTGCAAAACCACAGTAACGCAAGCTTCTCCAACTTCACTCCGTTCCAACTCCCTATAACACCCCCCGTTTCCAATACGGGGACCCCCACGAAGGAGAGGGATACCTACCCGTTACCCAAGTTTCTCAATCGGGGCTCGGACCAGTTGAAAACCTGGTCGTTCGAACTGAAATGGTTGCCTCCAATCGACTTGAAGATCTGCTTGCTTTGCTTCGGATGGTACTTCTGCTCTGCCATCTCGAACAACTCCACAAAGTCCATCTTGAAGCAGTTCAACTACTCGGTCACGTTGACAGAAGTGCAGTTTTTGCTCAATTGCGTCTTCTGCCTCGTCCTGTTGTCGTTGATTCTCAACAATAAGAGCATCAGTAACTACTTCCCCATCGGGTTCACTCCCAACTTGAACGAGGTCAAATCAGTGCGCCAGTTCGTCCAGCCAAACAGACTTGTCATAAACACCACCTTGCCAATGGGAATGTTCCAGTTTGTGGGCCATTTGACATCCCACAAGGCCACTTCCATAATCCCTGTCTCAATGGTGCACACAGTCAAGGCATTGGCTCCTTTGACCACAGTGTTGACCTACAGATTGCTCTTCAACGTCAAGTACAAGATCATAACGTACATCACCTTGGTGCCCTTGGTGATTGGAATCATGTTGGCGTGCTACAAGCCAAAGGTCAACAGGGCAATCTCCAACAACAGCGCCCCTGCTCCCCCAACTGGCCCATCGTACACCAGCGGGCTCTTCTACGCGTTGGTTTCCATGTTGATCTTTGTTTCGCAAAACATTTTCGCCAAGAAGATCTTGACTGTCATCGAGCAAACGATCGACCTCCCAATGGCCACTCAACCCAAGCCAGACAAAAAGCACGACAAGTTGACCATTTTGTACTACTGCTCGTTAATTGGATTTATTTTCACGTTGCCAGTGTACATTTTCCTGGAGTTCAAGAACGAGGGCGGAATTTCCCTTTTCAAGATCAATTTCACCATCTTCTGCATTATGCTCATGAACGGGTTGTCTCATTTCTTGCAATCGTTATTGGCATTCCAAATCTTGGGATCTGTTTCGCCAGTGAACTACTCTATTGCCAACATCATGAAGAGAATCATTGTCATTGTTGTGGCTATATTATGGGAAGGACAAACAGTCAGCTACTTACAAGGGTACGGGTTAATGTTGACCATGGTTGGGTTATACTGTTACGATAGATGGGGGACTAGACACGCCTAGGACTGCCCCGCTGCAAAAACCAGGGGGAATCTATCAGAGCATTGAAAAAAGGAATAATAATTAAAATATAATTAGAATGCATGTATACTAGGAAAAATATAATTAAAATGTACAATAATAATCCAAAAGATTGACTTTTCAAACCCCCCCCAGCGCTAAGCTTGAGCTACAATAGTTGTAAAGAATGTTGAATATATTAGCGAGTCTTAGAGTCTTCTCGACTCATAAAGACTTCACTTTGACTATAGATCTTAATATACAAAAAAGAGGTACAGCAATGGATGAATAATATAATGATATAAATAAAGTGAGCCCCCGATCTTTGATCTTTGAATCGATCCACTTTTCAGTGTTACATGATTAATATTGATGATGATGATGGCAGTGGATCATGTTGTCTCTCTCTTTCTATTCAGTTTTTAATGTCCTCCGTCGGTGTTGAGCAACTTCTTCAACATATCACCGAAGGCAACCATGAAAACGGTTTGCCAGACACCCAAACCGATTCTTGGGGTGACACCTCTGTACAAACCCTTGATACCGTTGTTTTTATAAATGTAAGCAAATGCAGAACCAACACCCAACTTCTTTGGTCTGTTTGGATCGTTGGTCTTCGATTGCATCTCGACTCTGATGACTTCAATTGGTTGGTTCCATGCAGATAAACCACCACCAATGACGGAGGCACCGATCTTTTCGACAGCGTTCAACTTGTCCGATTCACCCTTTCCAGTGAGCTTCTTGATCCAGCCTTCGGCCAATCTGGAGAAAGCGAATCTCGAACCCCAATTGGTCATTTGTCTAAGGGCGACGGCATTGACACCCTTGTTGATACCTCTTATACCTTCTCTAGCGTAAATGTCCTTGAACACTTGGAACGAGGTTTGCTGTGGCACACCAGGAACGGCAGCTTGCTTTGATCTGGTGATTTCAACGGTCTTCATACACGTACAGAAACCCATGGTTAAGTACGACTGGACAAGACCACCGGCAACACCACCTCCCATACCGGAAAGGAAGGGGGAGAAGCCAAATCTTCTGAACTGGTATTCGGCTTCAGAGGAGACGAACAACAACACAGCACCCTTGGTGGAGGCTTCGATCCAGGCCCATGGGATGAGACCCTGGTAGAAACCAAAGACACCACCTCTGGACCAAACGGTCTTGACGGCTTGTGGGAGAGTCAATCCTCTGTTGGCAGCCATGGTTGTCTTAACCACTTCCAAAGGTTGACCAAGAGTACTGACCTCGGCGAGGTTGAGGCCTGCACCGAGAGCAATGTTTGCGAAACTGATTGGTTTCTTCTTTAATTCGGTAGACGAAGATAACTGAGCGGCGGCCATTTTTCGTGTATCGTTGCAGTCAATTATGTGTGGTTGATGGGATGTGCAAGTGGCTGAAGCGAGAAAAGCGATTGCGGAATCGAAATTAATGGCTCTGGAGGGTAAGAAAATTGAGAATTAGGGAAATTCTGCAGCTTCACAAAAAAAATTGGTTTGTATGCACTCTGCGAAGATATGGAGCAGCGGAACCATTTTAGATAGGCGTGAATGAGTAGAGGATGCCGATGTATATATATAGCAATTGGAGGTGGTACGAAGAGATCGGAGTTTCACGGCCCCGAAACGCACTCAATGCTTCGATAACGTTTGACAGCAGCACAGAAAGAGGGGAAACATGAAATAGCAGTACAGATGTGGACCCTTTGCCAGGTTGTGTTTACTTGTTGTACATGGAATGGCGGTACAAAGTATGGAGTTCTCCGAACGCGACCGGGAAAAGCCCGGGAAAAACGAGGACGAGTCAGGAGCAGAGATGGAGAGCGAAGGCTAAAGCTAAAGCAGGTGAGGGGTTACAAGACGGAGCAGCTACGTGTCTAGTAGCTAGTTCCAGGCTCATGGCAGAATAATAGGCAATGAAGTCGTTGAAGGTGTGGCTGGCGTCGTTCTCGTTGGATCCAAAGTAGATGGTCCCCGGTCGACGAATAGGTAGCAGAGCTGAAAAATCTAGCCATGTAGGCCCAAGAATGTGATTGTTATCACGTGCCGGTCTTCCTAGGCGCGCTATTCTTGTACGCGTATTATGAGCACGGTTGCGACTCGTTTCATTGGCTCTATATTTTTTTGGCTATCGAGTTTGATTACGAAAATTATGTTTTAGCCGTGGCCGATAGATATGCATAATTGTGTTGAAACGGGTTAAATTGTGATCCAGAGGAGCGATACTGAGTGTAAGCGCAAAATATGTTGCTTCAAGGCACGGAGACATACATTTCTGCTCCGAACGAGGTCAAGGTCTGGGGGGCTCATCTCAATGGATCTCCTGTGCTTAGATGACCCCCATTGGGTTGCTTGTCCGCGTAGTCCCGTTTTGTTCATGTACGAGGTGCTACTCTGATTAAGAATTTCTTCTTTTTTTGTTTCTTTTCTTTCTTTCTTTCTTTTTGTAATACTTGAGGTGTTACTAGCAATGTCCAGCCCGATCGGTGATCAAATGAGTACGACGGAACACCAGTCGTGTAGGCAAGAGTCACCCACGAGTCCAAAAGCCGGCTTAGCTAAAAAGAAACGCCTACAGATCGCCCGTAAACACCATCTAACGGGCTGCGGATGCCTGCGGGCCTCAGCTTGCGGTAAACAAGGTTTCAGATCTACATGAGCCATTTTTATGCGGCTAGTCCATGGGATGTTATACTTTTACGCTGGAAGTGACCCCAGAAAACTCATAGCGCAGTGGTTGCGATCCAGCGAGTAACCGACGGCCCCTCCACCTGGTTCCCTCTTCTCCTTTTTAACTACCGTAAGGCAAAGGTGGGTGCAAAAAAAAAGAAATTCGGCACGATATTTTTTTACCGCTCACCCATCGCAAAAGTTTAACTAGCGCACTGGTGCATATTTGACTCGAAAAACCGAATCAAAAATCAGGTACTGTTAATAAACGACACAGCGAACGAACAGCGGGGCCTATGGTAGCTGGGGGAATCGCTCCCTAAAAACTACTGACGGTGCTGTGTAGCATGTCAGTCGCCGGGGTAAGTCCACAATGCTTCGCTGCCCCTATATTCCCATGCAGCTTCGTGCCCTCCGGTACCTGCCAACTCATAGACCGTATCAACTCATTTCTTTTTTGGGATTCATTTTAGGTTTAACTTTTTTTTTTTTTTTTAATTTTTATTTTTGTTTTCGATATTTTTTGTTTCTTTTGGCTTGATTTCACCACCCACTATTACTCTCGGCACTCTTCAGATTAGGGGGTTAAGGCCAAAAAACGTAAAAAAAAAAAACGAATCTGCTAAGGCACAATCCGAATGGAAAAAAAAAAAAAAAAACCAACAGACAGATTAGCCAACAAAAAAAATCGTAGCCTTGGGTGTTGGACTGAGCCCGGCTGCTACACCAAAATAACTTCGAGACACCGCCAGGTAGCGCAAATGCCGCCAGCGCCCGATGGACCGAATGCCGCCAAACCTAGTTTCTGGTCCAATCTCCAAATGTAGCAATGGTATTCTGGTTTTCTTGGTTGCCCTGGATTAGCTAAAACGGTAGCCCATTCACATTCACACGTGTGAATTTGGGAGTGATAGCTGGAAAAATTACTATGGTGATGGATGTACGGAAGTAGCATCTCATAACGTTTCTTTTCTTTTTTTTCTTTTTTCGTGCATACTAAAAATTTTTTCCGTTATTTTTTGCTTGGGAGCTGCAGCTTTAGGCTACAAATTAAAGTGTATCTAAATCAGCTTATGATGGAAGCAGTAGCCTGTTTTTGCATTCACATATATAGAGGGATTATTATCTAAGAGATCTTTTTTTTGCGTGGCATTTATCTTTCTTTTTTCGAATCTTTTTCTTTTTTGAAGTATTGGGTCCTTTTTCCTTTCTTTTATATAGGGAGACGCATCTTTTGATTTCAGTTCTTTCATTAGCTATCGGTTTGTTAATTTCTCCTTTCCTTTAACCTAGTCACAAATCATGAGTAAAGTAGCATCCTTCGGATCAAGCTCTTCGGCCTCTGGCCCCTCCACCTCGGCCTCCGTCACCAAGAGAGGTAACGTTGCAGGTTTCTCTGACAAGTTGACCGCTGTGGACACCTACGGTAACACTTTCGAAGTGCCAAACTTCACCATCAAGGACATCCTCAGCTCAATTCCTGCCCACTGCTACGAAAGAAGATTGGTTGAGTCCTTGTACTACGTGTTTAGAGACATCGCCATCATGGTCTCCTTGGGTTACGTTGCCAACAACTACATCGAGTTGCTCCCTAGTGTTTACCTCAGATTCGCCGCCTGGGCCGGTTACGTCTACGCGCAGGGTTTGGTTGGCACCGGTCTCTGGGTCCTCGCCCACGAGTGTGGCCACCAGGCCTTCTCTGACTACGGTTCCGTCAACGACTTTGTCGGCTGGGTCTTGCACTCCTACTTGATGGTTCCTTACTTCTCCTGGAAGTACTCCCACAGCAAGCACCACAAGGCCACCGGCCACTTGACCAGAGACATGGTTTTCGTGCCAAAGACCAAGGAAAGATTCTTGGAAGCACACAGTGCCAGCCACGTTGAAGAAATCATGGGCGACTCTCCAATCTACACCTTATACCAGTTGCTCGCCCAGCAGTTGTTCGGATGGATCATCTACCTCTTCACCAACGTCACCGGCCAACCTTTGACCGAGACCCCATGGTACAAGAAGAACCACTTCACCCCATCCTCCGTCTTGTTCGAATCCAGAGACTACTGGTACATTGTCTTGAGTGACATCGGTATCCTCACCCAATCCTTTGTCTTGTACACCTGGTACAAGAACTTTGGTGGATTCAACGTCTTGGTCAACTGGTTCTTGCCATACCTTTTCGTCAACCACTGGTTAGTCTTCATCACCTACTTGCAACACTCTGACCCTACCATGCCTCACTACGAAGCTGACCAGTGGACTTTCGCCAGAGGTGCTGCATCCACCATCGACAGAGAATTCGGTTTCGTTGGTCAACACATCTTCCACGATATCATTGAAACCCACGTCTTGCACCACTTTGTCTCCAGAATCCCCTTCTACAACGCCAGAGAAGCCTCTGAAGCCATCAAGAAGGTCATGGGCAAGCACTACGCTCACAGTGACGAAAACATGTGGAAGGCATTGTGGAAGTCCGGAAGATGGTGTCAATACGTCGACGGTGACAACGGTGTCATGATGTACAGAAACACCAACGGATTAGGAGTCAAGCCAACTTAGAGAGCGGACGACAAGAGAAAGGTTCCACTAGAAGCTGAGATTCAAAAGAAAAAAAACATCAAAGAATACAGAAACCTTAGATCGGTCTTACTTTGTGACCTAATATTAGAGTTTGTTTTCTTCGAGAAGATCGGTTTTCATAAGGGCTTTAATTTTACACGCCCACACAAACACACACATATACAAAACACACACATACACGCACAAACACACACACACTCTCTTTACGTATATATTTATAATTAGATATTTATATAGATAGATTTCAGGTGAACTAAAGGAAACTCGATCATGTTTGTAGAACTATCTATTGTGCTTGTGTCTGTCTAGGCTATGAACGGGATTAGCACTCGGGTGCTCTTCCTGTAGTTCAAGTACTCCTCGCCAAAGAACAGCACCAAGTACTCCTCTTCGAACTTTATTCTGTTCTTGAAGAACTTCCAGAGCTTGTACGACGACACGGCCCACATGAGCCAGTTGCCGAGCCAGATTTGGTGCCCCACTATGAGCCAGTAGAAGCCAAAGTACAGCGGATGTCTCAGCACACCGTATATCCCGTGTGTGACCAATTTGTGCTTGGACTTGTGCTCTCTTTGGATGTAGTGGTTGAAGGACTCCTTGGCCGTAGCCATGGCCAACGACCTGAAGGTTTGACCCAAGGAAATGAGCGCCAAACCGGCGACCGTGCTCACCACCCAAGGGTGGTGCGATGGGAGGAAGTACGTGCGCACCGCATACTCCACGATAGACGCGGCGTACACAGCCAACAACTCTGTGTCGTTCAATATGAACGAGTCATCGTCCACCTCAGACGTGTTGTATATGCTGGTGCAGAAGAACTCAGACAAGTGGAATATGGAGATGCTTAGTATGTACACGGGCACCCGACTGGAAATCTGGGGCATGGTGAATATTGCGAATAGCGAGATGGTCAACGTGATTCCTAGCAGGAACGCCTTGAGAGCCACCGTCGGGAGGTGCACCTTGTTCGGGTCGTACATTGCTGGGCGAAGTGAAAGAGGTGATTTAGGGTCAGCGGATGAGGAAAAAGGGACGAGATGACGGCAGATCTATGGGTGCTTGTTGGATTCTGGAATCGCAGCTGCTACTGTGAAAAATGCACGCGAAAAACGCTGAGAATTCACTATGGCGAAGCGGTGCAGCCTAATTCTCGTTTGTATGAATGAGAGACTGGTACTAGTGGATACCCCCTTTGACTGCTCAATTGAATCTCGCGAGACAGAACGAGTATGGACCCCTCATGTACGATCCTAATAAGAACTCGCTTCCAGAGATAGCGCTCACTTCAGTGGCGCTAGGGCTGGTCTTTGGTGCGTGCCTCTGGCTGCTAGTGTGGCAAGCACCCCGCCGCTATTTCAATTTGTACGTCTACTTGATCTGCCTCTGCGTCTACCACATGATGGAGTTCATCCAGACGGCGCGGTTCCAACCGTCCAAGGTGACAGCCAAGCTGTTTCTCTTGTGGGGGGCTCGTGGGAACAAGGAGTTTCTCCTTGTGCAGCTCATGAACCTATGGGAGTACTTCTTTGTGCGCCTGAAGTACAATACCATAGTGAGGCACCGGAACTGCCAGCCATACCTGTTCGTCATAGGACTAGCGATTTGCGTGTTCGGCCAGTACTTGAGATCAAGGGCAATGGAGGTCTGTGGGGAGTCCTTTTCACACTTTATCGAGACCTCGCCAAGTGCGCAGACGAGATCAAAGTTGATCACCCACGGCCCCTACGCGTACACTCGACACCCCAGCTACCTTGGGTTTTGGTGCTTTGTCGTTGGCATCGAGACCATGCTTGAGAACTGGGGCTGTTTGGTGGTGAGCATGGCGATTCTCACCTGGTTCTTCAAGCGGCGGATCGAGTTTGAAGAGTGGTTCTTGGTAAACAGGCTCTACGGGGAGGAGTATTTGGAATACAGGGGCAAGGTGGGGGTCTGGATACCGTTTGTGTTGGTGAAGGATATAGAGTATCACCGGGAAAGGAGATGACATACACGAGCCGTTATATAGACAGAAATAGGCACCGATAAAGAATACATTCGAACTGTAATTTCGCCTGTATAGTGCAGAGCAAAGCACACAGACGTAGTGGCAATGCTTCGCGTTGTCTTCTGGACCAGAATGCGAGAGATCAAGTCTACAAGTGACACATTAGCCCGGTACCGGGCGCCGTGCCTGTTTGTTTGCTGTATCGTATATTGTAACTATGTGTTTTTCATCATTTGCCCCCGGTCTCTACAAGCTCTTGTTCATGAACCTTCTTCTGGTGAACGCCAACCAGTACTTACTAGGAACGGTTTCATCCTCTGCGTAGATTCTCTTCAACAATCTGTCAGCCAACTCTTGTCTGAATTGTTGCAAGTAGGACCTCAACAAGTCGGCCTCGTTCTTATTTGCTGGAGGCTGGTATAAACTGTTCAATGGGAAGCCGATATCACCAGGTAATGCAAAGGAGTCCAAGGCCAAGTTGTTCAATATTCTGACAGCTTCCTTCAAGTTGACGGTTTTGTTTAATTTGGACAAGCAATCGCTCACGAAAAGGATGCCGTATATCAATAATCTGTCTGCCGGGCCCTTGATTTCGAAGTTCTTGAAGAAGGAATTGGCTCTGAATAAATCCAAGGTTTCGTCAATGATGTCGTACTCCTGCTGAGGTGGGTAAGAGGGGCCCCTGTACTTGGAGTGGATAGGCAAGATGACAACGTTTCCGATGATTCTGTTATCGGCGCTATCTTCCGTGAGGAAGGTGGAATGGTAAGCGGGCATTGTGTGGGGAGTAAGTGTGTCTGTGTGTGTGTGTGTGGATCTATGAGAAGCGTTGATCTAATATGGTCTGGTTACGAGTGGCGCGTACGCTTGATTCTTGTCTTGGGAGATTGAGTGGACCCGCTGACTTTGCCTAGTGCCTGAACTTGGGGTGCCTCCCCTTAGCAAAAATTACAAGCCTTGAATTTCCGGTCACTTTTGAAATCGCACCCGTTCTGGCGATGGTGTACCGGAATATCGAATTTTGTACAGGAGACATGCAAACTGAGACTGAAAAAACGCTGCCATGCAAATTTGGGTGTGCGAATGTATGGAGATTTCCAGCATTGTGAATTGGCCGTAAATTTTCTTCGCAGCCTCCCTGAGCCTATCGAGAGCGCCGAAACTCCCAGCGTCGAGATTGTGGCTTAATGGCCAGAAATATCGTACAATAGAGTCAAAAGAGATTACAGCGAAGTGATGGCTGTCTCCTGGCCTGACAAACGGCAGCCAATTACTGCAAAGACAGAGTAAAGTAAAGAGCTGTTGCGCGATAAAACAGTGCGCTTTTGCAGTACAGCTCTTTGCACTGCCCGCGCTTACGCAGCCGAAATATTGCCAATGGTAGGCGGGACCGTTTTCCTGTGTACCGCCTGCTGAAACTTACAATGTAGCATACCGGAGCATACTACACCACTGATAGCACCCCAGTTGCGTTCCCTCGTACCCCTGCACACCACCTCACCTCATTGCTGCTCCTATTCCACCGTCCATCCGAGTGTCCATTCTCGCCTGTTGCTTTATCTTCGGGAAATATTCGGGGGAGTGTATTTTCGACGGCCTTTCCTCTCTCCGCTAATATTTTTTTTTTTTCTCTCGCCTAAGAAAATCCAAGCCCACAAGCTTGTTGTCCCACTCTCAGACTTGAGATACCCTACCAAGAAAAACAATGAGTAGCAAGCTGCGGGACGCTCTCCTCAGTGTGTAATTTATTATTATCTACATGTACAGTACGAATGAATACAAGTGGAACGGCAACAAACAAGCGCCAATTGTCTTACAATCAATCAGTCCACACTCCCACACTCCCACTTCCTTCTTCCTGGTACTCCTCCTCTCGCATATTCACATTTCGCATCCGTTCGCATCCTTCTGTCGTCTCCCCCGCCTCTACTCTCTTATCTCTCAGCTCCATGTCCCCAGCTGCTCCGTCTACCCTTCCCTTGTATCACAAGACGTCAAAGTCAGTTAAGCCTCTTAATTGCTTCCCATTTCTTGCCGCCAGAGAATTCATCGTACTTCGAAGCTTAACCTTAAATCTACACATCCCACCTTACCGTACACACATTCTTAATTGTTAATTTTTCACATTGCTTGATTCAGGAGAAAAATAAATACCCACTAAAAAAAAAAATTCACAGTGATACGTACCGGTATTTGGCAGCGCTAAGTATAACAATTTTTTTTTTCCCCACCGTCAACCAAACAAAAATATTAGAGTAGCGAGCGAGTGTGAGTGAAGGTGAGAAATACACCAGAAAAAAAAAAGAAAAACTCCTTACAAAATCTTTTTTTAGAATTCCCTTCGCCCTCTTGTCAAGGATACTGGACCTTCCAATCAGACACATTCATTCTTTGCAAATTTCGTTTTTTGGGTCCTTGGTCTGTCATGTCGTATCCATACCAAAGACTGAATCTGGGCAACGTCTCTCAGATCCCCCATCATTTGTTACCCACTGCAATGATCGGCGATTTCGAGGAGCAACCCAAACAACACCAACGCCCATACCAGCCGCAACAACAGCCCTACGGCCTGGCGCAACCGGTGCAGCTGTCTCATCACGGATCGTATCCCGGACAACAACAATACAGTCTGCACGACCAGGGCATAAACACCCAGCACCAGCAGGCATATCCTCGCTCTGATGACAATCAGCCACCGGCCCACCACCACCAACAGCCGTATGCTGCCCAGCACTCCAACCAAGAGTATCCGCAACAACACCAGCAACGCCAAGGCGCCCCTCAATTACAACAACTGCAGCATCCATCGCAGCAGCTGGTGCCCCAACACAGACCACCGCCACCACATCACTACCCACCACAGCAGCAGCAGCAGCAGGACATGCCTCCGCAGCATCGTCAGTACCCTCAACAACAACAACAGCAGCCGCCACCACCACCACAACAACAGCAACACCAACAGTCACCTCATCCTTACCACCAGCGTGCTCAGCCCTCACAACAACAACCACCCTCGTCGTTTGACCCAAAATACCAACAACAAAACGCATTCGGTGGCGCTCAACAACAGTCAACACCCTTCCCCCCAAACCAGCAACAGCGACAACAACAACAACAACAACAGCAGCAGCAGCAGCGCCAGAACCGACTCCCCTTGCAGACCCAAGTACCTCCCAACCAGCAGTACCCACAACTGCAGCAGCTGCCAGCATCTCCAGTTTTCCCCACTGGCCGTAACAATTCTGCGCTGTCATTAACATACGACAACAGATCTAATATTCCACAGGGCCAAAGGACTACTGCGAGAAGAGCTCCTTCGAACAACCTTCCACCAATTCAAACAAACCAGGTGTTGGAAAACAATTCCGGCAGAAGAATAGTCTCCACACCACTGTACTCGCCTATAAGTAGAGCTGGAACTCAACCGCTTCCTTCAGCATACGATGGACGGACAAAGTCTTTGACGGCAGCTGCCCAGTACCAGCAGCAGCAGCAACAACTTCAACAGCAACAGCAACAAGGGTACGGCCAAACTGGTCAAAATTCTACAAGCTCGGCGTCTCTGTTACTGCATCAAAAATCCACCACCTCATCGACCACCCTTCATCACACATTCTCTCTTTCTTCAAAGTCCAGATCCTTCACTTCTTTATCCAAATTGTCATCACTTTCAACTAAAAAGTTCAACTCATCGTCATCGCTCCAAAACAACGGCAATGCCAATCACCACAACAAAATTGTAGATAGAGCTGTGTCGTCGCACACATTGAGTTCCACAAAGACGTTGGTACACAGGAAGCCCTTGGTGTACCCAGCAATCCTTTCAAGAGTCGCAAAAGTATTCAAGGACTCGATTTTATTGACCATCAACACCAAGGATGGGTTGGAGTACCACGACACTTTCACCGGTAAAATGGCGGTAGACATCATTTGCAAAATCATCAGGACAAACGACAGAAACTTGGCATTGTTATTGGGTAGGTCGTTAGACGCTCAAAAGTATTTCCACGACGTGACGTATAACCACAGGTTGAGAGACTCAGTTCATGAAGTCTATGCATTCAACCATATCTACAGCAATGTGGACTTGTACAACGACTACAGCGGAAATGGTAACAATAGTGCTGGAAATTCAAAGCACGGCTCGTTTGTAGAGTCTGGAAATCAGTCCATGCATCAGCAAGTTATGCTTCAACAACAGCAGCAACAGGTGTTATCTCAACAATTGCCCCTGCATTTAGCAAGTCCAGTCACTCCTTCTACAGCATCTTTAATGGGCGAGGTCAACGTCGCCAGTGGCAACGACTCTCCCTCCTTGGACAAGGCTACTGTCACCACTGGTGTTAACGGTGTGTTTACAATCTTAACTGATTGTTACTCTCCAACTTGTACCAGAAACAGACTTTGTTACAGTATTTCCTGTCCAAGACGTTTAGAACAACAAGCTAGACTTAACTTGAAGTTACAAGGTGGTTTGAAAAGAGCTATTTCCAGATTATCATTACATGATCAAGAAGAAAATAAGACTCTTTGGCACGAGACCGTTCCACAATCCATTTTAGATAAGTTGGACAAGTCAGAGAAGATGAGACAAGAATTAATTTATGAATTTATTTATACCGAAAGGGACTATGTTAAGGATTTAGAGTTTATGACTGATTTCTACATCATGCCATTAAGAAACCCAGGAAACAACATCATCCCTGAGAGGGAGAGAGACGTTTTCATCAGAACAGTATTTGGTGGTGTTAGTGACTTGCTAAGATTAGCCAAGAGTATGAGTGATGCCTTAACAAGGCGTCAATTGCTGCAGAAGCCTGTTGTTGAAACATTTGCAGATGTATTCTTAGAATATGTTGGAAATTTCGAGCCCTTCATCAAGTACTCGGGAAACAAAGTTTTTGCAAGTTTTGAGCATGAGAGACAACAACAAGTTAATATGAAGTATGCAAGATTCTTGGACGCCATAGAAAAGAAACCTGAGAGTAGAAAGCAAGATTTATCCTCATT
This sequence comes from Dujonia boleticola, assembly GCA_029581775.1. Taxonomy (NCBI): domain Eukaryota; kingdom Fungi; phylum Ascomycota; class Pichiomycetes; order Serinales; family Debaryomycetaceae; genus Dujonia; species Dujonia boleticola. Next base: position 1,280,477 of record JARGRU010000017.1, read on the forward strand.
TTTGATTAAGGGTATCCAAAGACCCGCCAGATACCAATTATTATTGTTGGGTATCATCAAGAACACCAAACCAGAATCTCCCGACTACAAGAACCTCTTGAAGGCAAAGGAAGAAATTGAAAAGGTGTTGGTCAAGATTAATATCCAAACTGGTGAATCCACTGATCGTCACAAGATTATGGTTTTGCACAGACTTCTTGGCAAACAGACATTAGAAGAAAAGTACAACTTCAAATTGAGCTACAGTAACAGAATCATTTACCAAGTCACTTTGAGTCGTAAGAGAGATAATGAGAAGATTGACCTTTATTTATTTGAGCACGCTCTTTTATTGGTGAAGCATAAGGTTCAAAACAAGCGTGAGCAGCATAAGGTTTATGAAAAGCCCATCTACTTACCGCTTTTGTTCGTGAACACTGGTTACGAATTCCCTACATTTTCTTCAATCTTATCGTATAGATTAGATGGATCGTTGGTTAGTGACTCAGGATTGAAACCTAATAAGATCGAATCGCTGTACAATGTTACCGGTTCGTCCTCCTCTTCAACCAAATTGCAATTGAACTTCTTGGGATTGGGTAAAAACCAAGTTCACAATACATTATTTGCAGATGACGTAACGAACCAGCTGCAAGTTATTCAACAAATTAGTCAGCAGCAAAAGAAGCTTATTCAACAGAATGACATCTTTTCTTTGAGTAAGTATGAGACCAGAAGATTCCATGGAAACAACAAGATTAATTGTGCTGTTCCATGCTATGGTGGCAAGAAGTTGTTATATGGTACAGACCTGGGTGTCTGGGTATCCACAGTCCGTTCAATTAGTGCAACCACAAATGAGAAGATTTGCTCTGATCCAACCATGGTGATAAGTAACCTTTACGTGACACAAATTGAAGTATTAGTCGAATACCTGAAATTATTGATCTTGTCTGACAAGACATTGTACGAATTTGACTTATCATGTACCGATTCTTTGGACCACGTGAAGAACACTAGAAGCGGGAAGGAGATCTTGAACCATGTTGGGTTCTTCAAGCTGGGTATTTGCGATGGAAGATTATTGGTTTGTGCTGCCAAGAAGGGTGTAAGTAACGGGTTATACTCAATCAGTATTTTCGAACCTTCAAACCCATTCGACAGCAAGGCTTCTAAGAACAGAAACAAGAAGTACGAAATAAGAGAGTTCTCGTTCAATTCTGAACCTGTGTCTGTTTCCTTCTTCAAGACCAAGGTTTGTGTTGGTTGTACCAAGGGTTTTGAGATCTTGTCGGTTGAAAAGGGCAGAAAGGAACCAATTTTGGATGAAGCAGATCCTTCCTTGGATTTTGCCACGCAAAGAGAGTCTGTTACTCCGTTGACTATTCACAGATTGGGATTCAACTTCCTTGTCAGTTATAGTGAATTTTCGTTCTTGATTAACAAGAACGGTTGGAGAACAAGTCACGAATGGGGTATCTTTTGGGAAGGTACGCCTCAGAACATTGCATTATTCTACCCATACATCATATCTTTTGAGCAAAGGTTTATCGAAATTAGAGACTTGGACTCTACCGATTTGTTGAGGGCCTTGGTTGGTGAGAATATCAGATTCTTGCACTCAAACGAACACGAGGCGTTGTACGCCTGTGAGGAAAATGGGTACGATATTATTGTATCGATTGACTTTTTGAATTTGAAGCCAAGACAATTGCAGCAGCAGCAACAAAAGATTAAGGACGCGGCAGCCGGAGCATCAAGTAGCAATGGAGCAAACACCCCAAGCCTGGGTACAAGTTCAACAACGAGGTTTTGAGTAGCTCATAGAGGATGAAGAGCAAAAAAAGAAAAAAAAATAAAGCATACGGAGGCGGAGATAAAAACAAAGATGAGATGAGAGAAGAGATTTAATGTTAATAAACCTAAAATGAAGAGGAAACTTAGGAAATTAATTATGAGTATATTCATGTATATGTACGTAATTCCTTTTATACAAAGTCATGGAACGAAAGATGTGTAGAAAATGGAGGCGACCCCCCTGCAGCAGGCGTGAAAAGGAGCATTGGAAGTGTCTGTGTGAACTTTGCAGCCACCAGTCACGTTTGAACGTGGGCTTGTAGAGGTGTAGTCTCGTAAAAACGTAAGAGAAGTGCCAGTACAGGAACATTTTTAGCCGAACGCTGCAACCGAGGGTACCTCAGCTATGGAGCAACGCACATTTTGATGCCACTACCAAGCCTATAGCAGTACATATCTGAAGCTACACACCACCTTCCAAGTCGCTGGACCATCTAGCTGTCGCACAGCCGTCCATTGCTCAGCGGGCCCAACATGCTCAGCAGCCCACCACTACAAAGTCCATGCGGCCAAACCTAATTTTGAGCTGAAGAACAATGCAGGCCCCCAGCAGTTTCAGAAAATCACGCGCACCAAAATTTTTTTTCAGCAATTTTTTTTTTTTTTACGTCCAGGTCGTTTCGCGTTTGAATCAACAAGCCATAAAAAAAACAAAAACTGCCTTGAGAGCATTGCTGTTCTTTTAACGGAAGGCTCTTGCGCTACAATACAGGGTATATTCAGATCTTTTGAAGCCATCAGGTTGTTAAGTCGTTCCTCAGTTACAGCACCAGCCGGTTCATCGTACATTTGCGTTTTGTTAGGCGATTTTTGTTTCACACCAACACCCGGTTTCCCTTTATTAATAGCATAACCTACCAGCGATGTCTCTCCCATCATTCATCGAGATCCAAGCTCCGTCAATCGATAGACCTTTCGGTTTACACTTGTGGCCAATCTTCGACAAGATCTTCGAGGGTGTCATTGGATACCCAGCTGAAGAGTTTGAGTTCATCCACCACCACACATTCTTGGCCAACGGTTACCATGCCTTGCTGATCATTGCTGTCTACTACGTTGTCATCTTCGGTGGTAGAGCCTTGTCTGACAAGTTCCAGTGGCCAGCCTTGAAGTTGAACTTTTTGTTCCAGTTGCACAACATCGTGTTGACCTTGTTGTCCGGTGGATTGTTGTTGTTGTGTATCGAACAATTGGTCCCAATCTTGTACAGACACGGTATCTTCTACGCCATCTGCCACAAGAATGCATTTGCTCCCAAGTTGGTCACTTTGTACTACTTGAACTACTTGACCAAGTACTTGGAATTATTAGACACTGTATTTTTAGTTTTGAAGAAGAAGAAGTTGTTGTTCTTGCACACCTACCACCACGGTGCCACCGCCTTGTTGTGCTACACCCAGTTGACCGGATCCACTTCTGTTGAGTGGGTTCCAATCACCTTGAACTTGGCCGTCCACGTTGTCATGTACTGGTACTACTTCTTGAGTGCCAGAGGTGTCAGAGTCTGGTGGAAGGAATGGGTCACCAGATTCCAAATCATCCAGTTCTTGATCGACTTGGTGTTCGTCTACTTTGCCACCTACACCCACTACGCCCACGCTTACTGGCAATGGTTACCACACATCGGTGACTGTCACGGTTCCGAGTTGGCTGCTGCTTACGGTTACTTGATCTTGACCAGTTACTTGGTCTTGTTCATCTCTTTCTACATCAGAGTGTACAAGAACAGCGGCAAGAAGGCTGCCGCCAAGAAGAACGCTGCCGGAGCTGCTGCCGTTGAGTCCAAGAAGGCCAGTGGCTCCTCCACCGGTGTTGAAGGTGGTGCCACCAAGGCCAAGAGCAGAAAGGCTTAAAATGGTGTGAGTGTTGGGTGCAACTCGAGTTGCATCCGTGAGTTGCGACTCTGTTAGATGTAAGCCAACGAGAGAAGAAAATGAAGCTGGAAAAGCCGGGCATTGTGAATGTTGGGCATCTCTCGTGGTATCGGCGACGAGTCGAGGTTAATTATCAATTCTTTTCGTAGATTTGTGATAGTTTTGATTAATATTTAAATAGGAAATATAATACCATTACAAATACGTTGTGGCATTGTAGAACAAAGAATGCAAGTGGAATGGAAGGGATAGTCGCTCAGCTGGGTGTCTTGCTTCGGTGCTAACGCTGGAGACGAGCCAACAACAGCAGACGGCTCTATACTCACGGGTTAGACCCATATAGTAGCCCTTACATGTCAATAGCCGCAGCCATTGGCCGCTAGTCACAGGGAAAAACCACGTGATCCTGAGCAAAAAATGGAAATACCAGCTTCTTTTCGTAGGACTCCAAAAGAGAGAGGAAAAACAAAAAAAAAAAAAAAAGTAGCGTACGTGCATGAGGGCTCCTGGGATCTTCCCTGAGATTCCGATGGAGCAGACTCTCCGCTCTAACGAGTTGGAGTGATCTAGAGAGTTTCAAAACGCCTCTCCCACAGCCTTAGGGAGATGCAAATGCCAATGTTGCAGGTCCCCTCTTCTTTGTACACGTAAGTTTGCTGTCCACCAGTTTCATCTCATGGCTCAATCTCGGCGAGTTTTGTCCGTGCTTGTATTTCTTCAGCCACGCGATTGTGTGCAGCCTTTTCTCACCCCACACTACTGGCTCAAATGTAAAGTAGCGTTTTCGCTCCCAGCACCCGCCGCAAAAGAGCACGGTAAATTATTTTTTGCACGGTTTTTTTCTTAACAGGAGTAGAGCCCACCCCAGGACTTGGCGCGGGCCGCAATTACGAAACTGCAAAGCTACAACCCCCAAGGTCAGCACGAGATGGTCTTGCACGAGCAAAATAGAATGACTTGAATTGGCATTGTATATTATACTTTGTGCTTTAACACCTTCAAGTCCAGCCGATCGAAGACCGTTAACCCGGCTGTTCCAATGGGACCCTAAGTATCCGGGTGGGTGTTTCTTTTTCTTTTTTTTTTTTTTTTTTTTTTTTTTGACCCTTTGGCAAACTATGGACAATTACCGATGCATGTATGAGTAGCTATAGCCACCGAAAGGGCAGTGTGGAGTTATCGGTTCTCGCCGAAGCAGCAGCTGTGCGAGTGAGCTGGAGATCTCATTTGCTTTCGTATCGTTTGCCAATGCTTCGATATAAGCTTTTCTTTGCTCCTCCTCGTCCTCCACCTAAGAACTCTAAACCTTGGCTAGCGTACCTAGATACTGCGCCATTTTACTGGATGCCAGGGATAGTGCCGTAAACTCGCAAAAAATATACAAGAACAAGCCCACTGAGTTTGACAGATATAAGCTTTCGGAGATAATCTCGTGTTCCAGATAGCAGAGGGGTTTTCTCGGTCAAAGCGTTTATGATGTCGCACTTTTATTTTTTAACACATACGGCAGTTTCCGTGATTATTTACATTTTTCTTTCGATCTTTGTTCAGTAGCAAGCATACTGGAGAGCGTTCGGAGAAAGAACGGCTGAATTTCTTATGTTGGTAATTTTAGGGGAAGCGCCATATGCTGAGGGGACTGTAAGGTGTGCATAATTCATATGAAATGTTACGACCACTCACCCAACCCAGAGACTAAGAAGTGTAGCACCTCGTGCCGACATCACACCGGAACAAAAATCAAAGAGACTCTTCAAAAACTTTTTTTTTTCTATTCCGGTGTTTCCTCCACCCTTCACCCCTATGTCGAATATAGGCCCTTCGCTTCCGTTTGGAAAAGTCTCTTACGTAACGATAAGTCCGTGTTTGCTTACCAATGCCAAATATCCTTCGTTCCGCTTATCTAACTAAGCAGCTGCCTCTTAATTCTTATTTCCTATTTCCTAACTTTTTTTTTTTTTTTTATTATTTTTTAGCTTTCAAGCTTACAGCAAAGCGAGCTGAGTTCCGGCCGAGACGGATAATACCCAGGTGTTACTAACAAAGGAAATTTGGTTCTTTTGTGCTGTATCCTGCACAGCACCCAAATTTCCAATAAAAATAAAAAATTAAAAAATCTATCGCTCGAAAAAATATGTCATTCGCTCGGAAATCTACAGACTTTGCAATTTCTCCTACTGTGAGGCATTGACGAAGGACCCGTACATCGAAGGAGAAGGAAGAACGGCAATTACGACGGTACAGCCACCCACCAAGTAAGAGTCATACATTTGTATGGAGAGCAGTGGCAACTACGGGAGAGACAAAATAGGGGGAGCGGGTGGGGGGGATTCTTTACTTCTACATTGCTTTAGTAGTAGTTAGTCACTTCGCTCTGGCCATGAACGTCAACTGGGTTTGCAGCATGTAGACTTAATGCAATGGGTGTATCTAAAAAGATCCAAACCGATCAAAAACCGGAAATCCAGCAGCTTAAGGAGAAAAAAAAAAATATCTACCGCGCCTATTGTTTAGTAACAGCCTTGCGGGAATCTTTGATCAAGCCTCACCCAGGGTTTGCTGTAAACGGGAAGCGGAAGTTTCGGGTACGGTGCGCTTCCGATTACGTGAGCGCACTTTTTCGCGGAGGGAGGAGGGGGGAAGTGCGTACTGAGAGGAAACTTAGTGCGAAAAATAGCGACCAGAGAGCGAAAAAAAAAAAAAGTTAAGTGTAGACGCCTACTACCCCTATTCCGACCAGCGAGCAAAATACCAAAAAAAAAAAAAAAAAAAAAACGCTCCAGCCGAGCCGTCGATTCTTTTGCTCGGTACTGCATACGCCTTCGGCTCTGGATAAGAGGAGGCTGAAAGAGGTAGAACCTAATTGAAACATTATTAATATTTTGTCATTCACAGAAGGAAAACCTTAAGTATTGTTTTGACGTGGAGGCAGAGAGGACACACAATTTTTTTTGCTAAGCAAATAACTATTAGTAATGCATTACCTCCGAAGAGAAGCAAAAGCCTAACTCCTTACGTTCAAGAGATCTCTAAAGATTCTTAGCCTTGTCTGCCATGACCTGTTTTCGCCTCATCGGCTTGTGCGAACCTTTGTGCACGAGTGTTTATTCCGGCTTGCTTTGTGGGGTGGAAGCAGAACCGACTAGCACGTCCTAAGGTCCCTTTTATTTCCACCTTTGGAGAGAAGTGAGCCGATATTCTTGTTGCGCTGAGCTCAGCGCTAACAAAACACGCAAACTTTAAAACCTAAACCCTCTCTTATCCTGCGACTTGTGTAATGTTAATGTTTCGCTGCTACACACACGGCTGCAGCCAAGCCGTAGAGTCCGAACCACCAGTCGGCCAAAAAATAGCACCAGCCAAAAGCCACTGAAATCCCAAAAAAAAAACCCTCTTCCCCCGTCCCCTCTAACCAAGAAACCAGAAAAACAGATGTAAAAAAAAAAAAAAAAAAATAAATAGGAGGTTGCGACGATTCCGACCGCAACAAACTCTCCGCTGACGTGGCCGGCCTGTAGCACACACCCCCCGGAAATAAGCTCGTAGCTTACTCACTTTCTTGGAACCTTCTGAGCTTCGCCCTCAGTATGACCCATTTCTCGCTCTGTCGCTACGCTCTTACATAATCGCCTCAGCTCGGGAGTTACCCTATATGGTGGCAACTTGCTCTAGTGCTTTCAACAATTAGGGTTTTCCTTCTCGCAACTTCTTTCAGCAACAAATAAAAAATAAAAAAAAAAAAAAGAAAAAAGCTAAAATAATGTCACCTATATTTAGAGGCGCCTGATAAGACGGGTGAGCCGAAAACTCATTTTTTTTTTTGTGTGCTTTGCGTTCCATTTCAGCCGTACTTGTTTCCGTTCCGCTTGCCGCTTCGCCCAGGCTCCAAGCCCATTTGACTCCATTTCTTATATAAGAGATTTGAGTCCCTTTTTTTTTTGCTGTTTGGACATTTTGTACTTTTAGAAAGCATTATCGGAAAAGAAAGAAAGAAAGCTCCCAAGTTTTATCTTTTGTACTTACATCGTGTCCCCCATTTGTCATCATTTATTTATTAAACCACATTATTTATTTTATGTGCTTAGAAAGTGTCCATAGTTGCAGCATATAGCGAGATCAATTTTCTAGTTCATTTTTAAACACCAAATAACCCTCCCCCAACACAACAACCACCAACACAACACAGAAATGTCATACGTTATTCCAAACAGCCAGGCTCACTTCAGCCTCCCTTCCATCCACTCGTTGGACTTGGACCTCCCAGTGCCAAAGTACCAGTACCCAGCATCTTCATCGCCTACTCATGTTAGTAAGCCACATCAATTACCTTCGCCACCATCTATGCAGTACGCCAGTGGATTACCCGTAATTCAACCGTCATTCCCCCACTACACCCAGACCCAACCGGTACCACAGATCCACCTTGTCAACATACCCACCCCTCAACAACAACAACCACAGCACATCCCTCAACAATACCCTCAGCAGCACGGCCAGCATCTCCCCTTTGCAAGTCCCATACTGTCGCCCTCGTTCAAGGTGGATGGCTTGTCCACGCTCTGTGCAGTCGCCTCCAGTCGCAATCGTCTGTCTAGCGATCCTGCACACTTTGCCGCACAGCAACATGTGTCAACCCCAGTATCTCCGGTTTCCGCTACCACCTTCGACAAGAAGGCTTTAACGCCGGTTCTGATTTTAAACTCCGCCAACGAAGAAGAGTCTGGAACTAGTTCTGCTTCCGGTTCCGACCACGAACACGAGCATGATCACGACCATGACCACGACGACGAAGGCAACTCGGGCTCGAGCCTAAACTCCGCATTAAAGCCGCTTTCCAAGTCTGCCTTGGCATCGTCGCCATCCGGTGTCTCGAAGCCATCGTGGAAACCAAGAAAGAAGAGACAATGTCCCGAATGCAAGCTCTTCTTCTCGAACCTCGCCACCCACAAGTCCACCCACTTAAAGCCCACATCTAGACCACACGTATGCGAGTTCTGCAACAGAGGATTCGCCAGACCCAACGATTTGTTCAGACACGTCAAGTGCCACTGGAAGGAAACCGGCTCCGACAAGGGGCAATTCAAGTGCCCTTTCAAGAGCAATGTCAGTGGCGACCACTGTTGTCATTCCACCGGTATTTTCTCCAGATGTGACACGTTCAAGAACCACTTGAAGGCAATCCATTTCCAGTACCCATCCGGCACCAAGAAGGATCAAAGAAACAAGGTTGCAGGTACGTGCAGAGCCTGTCACCAGCATTTCAGCAATGTTGACGACTGGGTCTCGAATCACGTTGAGAAGAACCTCTGTCCATACGCAGGTGAAATTGTCAAGAACTAAGATAACACACAATCAGCACAAGAACGAAGAGAAATAAAAAGAAAAAAGAAAAAGAGAATATAATAGGGAATTCAAAGTTTATAAAAGATAAGTCAGCAAGATTTTAATGTGTACATAGGAAACACTTGAAGAAGGCTCATAGGTGGATTTAAAAGAAACAAAAAAGGGAAATAATAGAATAAGTTTTAAAGATGGAAAAATTTGAATTACTTAAGAATAATGAAGAAAACGGTAAAAACGCAAAAACAAATAAAAAACAAACTCAAAAGAACAATCATATGTGTGTGTGTGTATTTATATGATAGCCAATTTTATGTATAGTTAAGACCAATAGAATGATTTATGATAAAACTTCAGATCTTCTTGTAGCCCCCCCACAAAAAAGCACAAGCAGCAGCCAAAGTCGCGGAAATGCCCAGGTCTCCGCCGGCATGCATCTCTGGAACCCTCGGCCCGGAACTGCCAACACAAGAATCGACATGTCAGATGACGGATATTGGAGCGGTGGTTCCAGCGCAGGGTTGGGTAATTTGGCGGGTGCTTGCCGCCTAGAATTTTCAGAAGAATAGCGAGCGCAAAGATGCTGATCACTGTTTTGCAGCGAGATTGTGGGGAGACTCCGACAGTTTGGCGCAAGTGGCGGAATAACGGCCAGAAAATAAAGAAGGTACCTCGGAGTTGAAGGAAAGGGGGAAAATTCCAGCTGAGTCAGGAAAATGCAGCACCTTCACATTAAGCGAGTAGAAGTATGTGCACCCTGTCGGGAGAGCGCTAAGGAGCTTGCAAGCACCCCCTGCTGGATGCTTTTATTATGGCCAAAGCGTCTGCCATAACATCCCCAGTGCAATTGGGTCTGGGAACTTCTCTGGGTGAAAATATATGGGCTCCTTGCGGAGTGGCTGCTTACTATTGTTTTCTTTCCACGCCCCACCCCCACCATCTCTCTGGCCAAACAGTGAGAGAAGGAACGTAACATGTGAATGAAATTGGCACATGCCAGCAGCAGCCCAACCAATTTTTTTTTAGTCTTTATTTTCTATTAACCGTTTTTCAGATGCATTCTGTGACGAAGCTTCCTTTTGATACACAGTAAATTTCCGTAAGCAGTAGAGGTGCTGATTTTCCACATCTATATATATTTGCAAGGCTTATCACTGAATAATATTTTTCATTTTTTTTTTTGGTTACAGTTTTTTCTTAGTATCGCTTCTACAACCACCTTCCCTTCCGTCTACACAATTGACCCCGAACATGGCCCTGTATAGTATTAAGAAGTATCTATTGATATTGTTCTTGATATCCACCATCAAGACGCTCCCTTTCGCCTACCTTGGAAGATTCTACTTGACAGTTTCGAAAAACATCGTTTTCAAGAGGATAAAGTACTTGACAAACGGTAGGCTCAACACATACGGGTACCATGTGAAGAACCGTCAAGACGAGATTGTCGACAAGTTGGCTATATTCAAGCCACAGGTATTCAGGTCCTATGTATCCCCATTGGAAATCGATATGTACTTACACAAGTCCAACTCCACGTACTTTTTGGACTTGGACATTGCAAGAACAGACTTGCTCACAAAGGTGTTCCAGAAGATCTTCTTCCGCTACTTCGATAACGAAAATGGCCATTTCCGTAGAAAATCCTTACAAAACTTGCCATACATTCCGGTTGCAGCCGTGGAGACACACTTCAAGCATGAATTGAAGCCTTTCCAATACTTTGAGATCCACAGTAAGATCATCGCTTGGGACAAGAAATGGGTGTTTGTGATGTCCAAGTTCGTGAGCCCCAAGAAGAATGTTCCAGCAAAGGATCAAAAGGTATACGCTATAACCTTGACTAAGTACGTCTTTAAAAGGGGGAGATTGACCATAATACCGGAGGAAATGATAAAGGAGTGTGGGCTCTGGTCCGACGAAATCAGTGGGATCTGTCAAAAGAACTTATCCATCGTTGGACACATGACTTCTTTGGAAGAGTTGGAAAGAGAAATCAGCGACTACTAAAGAAAAAGAACGCCATGCAATCATTGTAACGATACAATCATCTACTGATGACTAACTATTCAAGCGATTTCTATATCCATCCATGCTAGGATCCATGGGGGTAACGCTTTCGCCAATATGACTTCTAGACTTGTATACATATACATATAAATATACTTTTTATTAATCTGTATCTATGTATGATATAACTTTTGCTAACTCGCTCTCGGATCAGGCCAAACCAAACCCTTCATGACCTTCGGTCAATGCCAATAACAAATTTCCTCTCAATTGCTCGTACAGCTCATACGCAGGCAAGTCAATCTGGTTGAAGCATGTGTGACTCAGCGGCAATCTGTCGGTGCTGCTGTAGTCTCTATGTATGCTGAACTTGCACGTACCGTTGGCTCCGCTCAATTCCTTGAATCCATTCAATGGCACCTTGGAGGTACCCGTGGCGAATTGTAAAAGCTTTGCTCTTTCTTCCGTGTCAAACGACTTGATGGCTCTCCAGAACCATTGAATTTGTGGCGACGATGGTGAATAGTTACTGTAGGTGGAGTTGTTTTTCCAGTCATCCACATCAATGTCTGGCAAACCAGATATCAACAACTCCAATTCTTGCTCATCGAAGATTGCCACAAGATCCTTCGGAATGATTTCATGGAATCCGATAAGGAAGTTTTCCATTTGTTCGCTAACTGACGTCTGCAATCTATACTCCACAACCTTCTTCACGTACTCGTGTTTGTTTTCTTCTGTGACAGGTATGTTTGCTCCGTTTGGAATCAACTCAATAACCTTGTGTTCACCATAGTCATCTGTTTCCATTGAAAAGTCTTCCGTTATCACATCCGTGATGTCATTTTCCAACATCCACACTAATGACTTGTAGTATTCCAAATCCAAAGTTTCAACATCCTTCAATGACACTGGACGACTCAAAATTCTCTTGTAGACAGCTCTACTGAAATGGCAGTCTAAGAAGCTGCCATCAAAGATCGCCTTACCAATGATTCTACCGATAAATTTGAAGAACGATAAATGCTCTGGGTTGACAAATGAGGTTCTATTAGGATGGAAAGTAGTCTCGTCCGAGGCAACCGGAGTAAACAATGCATAATCTGGGTTGAACATCTGTCTCGATAATACTTGATACCATTCTCTAGTTACTCCACCAGCGTCAACACCAGCTTCGCCCTTGAATGTGATCTCCAACTTGCTGCTCTTAAATTCCTTTTGGGGTTTGAAGAATAAAGCCCGGTAGGAGTCCAAAAACACTTGATCCCTTCTGATAGTGATTGCTAACTTATGGTGCTCATCCTTTTGTTGGTGTAACATCCGGTCAAAGTAGTTCTTCTTGTTATCAAATTCCAATACACGTGGATTTCTAACAAGCATGCCAAATGGACCACTCATCAAGTTTGGATTGGCTCTAACCATTTGGTTCAAGATCTTCTTATGTTCATCGGTAAATGAGAAAAACAAGTTTTCAATAGGCTCCTTAGAGAAATCAATTCTATGTGTTGGTTCGTATTTGGTAACAGCATCCTTGATAGCCAAATCTTTCACTTTACTATGTTTGCAAACGACCATTAACGATTCAATCAATGGCAAGAGTGCAGTGGCAATATTTGTCATCAAATCTTGCTTCTCACCAAGGATCCTTAATATTTCACTAAGGGCATCCCAGAGTGAACCAAGAGCCAACTTCTTATACAAACTAGTTAACTCTTCGATTTCATCATCTGAGACTGCCGCTGTTGTTTCACTCTTATTCTTTTCAGCATCTTTCTCGGGCTTTGACTTGGTTTCAAACATATAATCAAGTGCTGTCAATATACGAAGTAACTTTGCCTGATCAGACGATGATGCACTAAACTTAGCCAACGAGCTGCCCTGTGTATCATAGGTGGTAACATTCGCAATTTCTTTCGTAAGAACCGTTAAATCACCTATCAAAGTCTTTCCTAAAGATGTAGCTTGGTCAGAAAGTTCGACCGAAAAAATTCTCTGTGCATTTGGCAATACGCTCAAGTTTTGCATCGCGCTCATGGCAGTTCTGAAGGTTGTCTTTGAACAATCATGCGAAATCAATATTTGAACTAATAACCGGAAATTATTATCTGGGATGCATGGTGGATTGAATGGTGCATTATTGTTTGCTTTCTTCAAGACATGCAAAGGTCTTGTTGCAATTTGAAACACCAGTGCTAATACATCCATAAATGGCTGGTCAGCTTTAACCAAGTCATTCTCTAATAAGCTTAGAAGGTAGTTGATTGGGTATTTAGACTCCTTTGAGCCTGAAACCTTCTTCTTCGAAATATTCTCATGCTCAGTCAAAAGATAGTATCTCATGTGCACATTCCTATCAAGAAGATGCAAAATTGCCTCAATGATTTGATTACCAATAACCAATGGAGTACCTCCTAATGGGAATTGATTTCCAAAATGACCAGTTACTTCAGTCTTTACTTGCTTACCGCTGCTGTTTCTTGCTCTAAAGGTGATCTGAGCAAACGCCTTCTCAACTGATTTTTGATTAACCAAACCTTCTTGAAGGGTAGAAATGAGTAAGTTCATAACTTCACTTCTTGTTTGTTTATTGTGACACAAATGCTCTAAAGCAACATGAATAGGATCTCTTTGATTCATTGGTTGCGGAATAAAGAGGAGACGTATAACTGATGCAACCCCTGAACGTTCAAGTAATGGCGTAAAAAATGTTTTCTTAGGCTTTGCTGGAGCTTTAGATTTAGTGCCCGCAGCACTAGAACGTCTTCTAGACCTTGCAGCATCGCTATTAGCGCGCACATGTCCGACCGCTCTACCAACTTCGCTAGCTTGATCGTCTGCATCGGTGTCATCATCATCATCATCATCGTCGTCGTCATCATCATCATCATCTTCGTCGTCATCTTCTTCCATATCATCGATAGCACTGAATCTTCTCGCCATAAGTTCCTGCTGCAAAATCTCTTCACGAAGGTGGTCGGGAAGCGCGTCCAAGAAGTCAGGATCAATTTCTCTGGTGTCAGTTCCGGTGACGTTTGCGTTGGCTCTTCTTTCTCTAACGTGCTGAGTGAAAACCTCTTCTCTCATATCATCTGGTAATGCTTCGAAAAATTCTGGGTCAATGTCGGTACCACTGATGTCAACCTCTCTGTCCCCGATAGTTACCATAATCGGCTCAGGAACCAGGGAGGGGTCATTGGCAGCTTGAAGTTCTCTCGCTTTCGCTTCTTCCTCTCTTTTGATTCTTTCAGCTTCTTGTCTCTTCCTGACTTTTTCTTCATGCTCTCTTTTCAATGCTAGTTCCTTCTCCCTCTTTTCCGTATATATTCTCAAACTGTCTTCAGCGATTGCATTAAGAATTCGAGGGATTAACCTTGCCGAAATATCGAGAAATTGCTTACCTCCTATAGTTTCATACCTTTTGGCAACTTCACTCCAACGTTCTCTTGTTGACTTGATATACATACTGTTCAACTGATCGTTTTCACGTGATGATTTTGAAACAGTATTTCCTAATTGCAAGACTCTTTCAATGGTTCTTTCAAAGCCATGCATATTAGCCGATCTATTACTGCTAGAATTGCCTGTGACATAATCAGCAATGTTAATTGGAATGGAGCGAAATATACCTCGTCCCTCGCCAACGGAACCACGTTCACCACTAACTTCTAGAATTTGTCCGCCAATTGGAGGATTTATTCCAGCCGCCGTTCCAGGCAAAATCTCTTCAAACAAGGTGTTGACAAATTCTCTGGCCCTGTTGCGGTCATAGACTCTGAAAGTATTATCTTCATCTCTAACTGAAGAAGATTCACTTGCTTCTCCTTGTTCGGCATCGCCACCAAAGTCACTTATATCGCTGTCAACGTCATAACCATCTCTTAAACGATTACCAGCAGTATGCGTATGATTGTGTCTACCTCTAGAGTTTCTTCCGCTTCCATTAGGTATACTTCCTCTTCTATAAACGACACTTCCGTCATCCTCATTTGCTTCAGTATCATCATCACTTTCAAAAGCTTGGATCCAGCCATCTAATTCTTCATCATCGTATTCACTGACACTTTCGTCATCATCATTGAAACCATAAAAGTCAGAATTTTCATCTTCTGCGTCAGAGTCGCTTTCTTCACTGTCATCGTCATCTTCGTCAATGTCTTCGCCACTTTCGTCAGAATCAAGATCAATTTCATCTATAATTTCAATATCTCTGTTGTAATCACCCGAATCATCACTCATTCCGACTTCTTCATCATCCCCTTCTTCATCGTCATCATCATCATCCATGTCGTCGTCTTCATCGTCATCGTCTTCACCATCAACTTCATCATCATCCATTAACACCTCTAGTGGTCCATTACCATCATAGAATTCAAACTCATCATCATCGTCTTCGTCTTCTTCACTATCAGATTCGATATCATACATGCCCAAAGTCGAGTTTCTGAACAAATCAGGCGTTTCATCTCTTTCATCATCCTCATTTTCATCTGAAGCCTCGATGTAATCATCCTCATCGTCAGGCTCTTGGTTTTGATTTTCTTCCTCAAAATACGTTTGAAATTCAGTCTTTATCTTACCCAAAAAAGATATAGGTTTAAGACAGACCTTAATTACTCTATTAATTTCTGGAAAGTTTAAATCAAAATCAGCCACAATTGAACTCAACTGAGCAGGTATTTGTTTATCGAGGAACGCCTTCCCAAGATAGTATGTATCATACTTGATTGCATTTGAGTTCAACACAGGTCCCATCAAGTCTTTGAATTTGCTTGAAATCAAACAAGAACACAAATCTGTGAGATCCATCAATTTTGAGTAACGAAGCGTGTGCGTCAATTGAGGAGACTTACTGGTCTCAGAAAGTATCTTCAGGAGTATATCGATACAGAACTTTCTAATTAAAGCCATATCAGTATCTTCTTTCGTGGCGACAGGTTCATTCTTCTCATCAAGAATTGGGGTAGAGACTAAGCCCAATATACATAATTTTGTCAACGATGCGACTGCAGTCTTACGCTCTTCTTCTGAGCCTTCATGAGACTTGGCTTGGTTCACCTTATGCATTAATTGTTGAGTTGGAATCAATTGATGAATCAAGAAATTTAATGCAGTAGATCTAGGTTTGCTAGAGTTCTCCACCTCATCTCTTTTCTTCTTTGAAAATGTGATGAATTCTAATTTAGATTGCTTATAGGAGCCCAAAAGTTCTGTGAGTGTCTGAAGAAGAAAGCAAATGTGAGAGAAGTTTTTATTTCTGAAAACGTTTGCTTCTCTTTGTTCCTTAGTAGGTTTCTTGGCCTGCTTTCCGCTTTCAATAGCTTCTTTTCTTTTCTTTTCTTCCTCCTGTTTTAGGTCCAGTGGATCCGCTACCCAGTTTGCTTTACAGGTGTTCATCAACTCAGTGAAGAGAACATCAATAATACCCGTAGACTCAAATACTGGTTCTGGACTTCTTGGCTCAAGAGCGTTACTATCATTTTGTGTAGCTTTTGACTCCAGAATATCCAGCATCTGCACGTCGGAAGATACCGGTTCTGTTGCTTTATCACTCTCATTATCCTTCAATCTGTAAACCTTCAATTTGGTTAATGGAGAACCATCGTAATTTTCGAGTCTCAAATCCTCTGTCAATAGATCAACAAAAGTATTAGGTTGTCTGAACGACAAATCTTTGGTGTCTCTCAAAACACTTGTGAGTTCTGAGCTGATGGCCATACTTCTTATATTGCCACGAAGTATACCGTTAAGTTCACTCTTCATTACAGGTCTCACAACTTTCATATCTTCAAAACACTTTCTGACCAAACAAATCAACGCCATCCTATACTCCTGAATTTTCTGGCGATCTGAGTATGGTGTGTTTTGAATGAAGTTACCATCTAATTTGATTAATGACTTTGTAATAGGTAAAAGCTGCTTGATGTAACAACTTTCTGTTGCGTATAAAGTCAAGACTCGAGCAATTGTTGTTGCAGTCAGTATGTTGGAAAGCTTTGAAGCTTCGATTCTAACTATCAAAAACAACAATTGTTTGAATTCGTAATCAGTCATTACAAATGGCGGAGGATCTAACAATCTATGTCCCAACAAAACATCAGTATCATATTCAGTTGGGGCCATTTTGAATACCACAAACATTTCGAAAATGGATAACCCGTATGCATACCAGTCCTCGTTTATGTGAGACTCTGAGTGAGAGCTAACATTCAAAAGTTTCAAGACAAATGAACTGACAATTTGAAGCTGCGAATAATCGTTACAATCCACAACAAATTTAGACAAAAGTTTCATAGTTGAGTTCATTTGCAAAGTATTTGCACGAGATTCCTGCGACTGAATTGATGAAATAATTTCATTAAGGACCTCTTTTTTGTTCAGGCCACGAACATGAATGAATAGATTCGTGATTGAGTCAATGCATTGTGGATAGAAGACACACATTTTGAGCCATTGTTCGTCAAAGTACTTATAGTTCAACTCTCTTAGTTCCGACAATTTTGTTGGACTAAATTCTTTTGCTGGAGTATAAACCAATTCATTTTCGTCCAAACCTTCCAATTGCTTTGATAATTTGATCCATTTGTCATCACTCACAGTCACATTTCGACAAACAGGAAATTCGCCCAATGATAATGGCTTCAAGTTTCTTGAATGCTTAAAGTAATGCTCTGCTTGGGATGCAGTTAATACATCTTTCAACTTGTTGACCAATTCAATAGGAGGCGAAACGTTGTCAACCTCCAATGGAATCAATGGACAATCGATTTCTTCTTTTGGATTGTGAAGATAGACGTGCTTACTTATGTAAACAAGCTGCTCTAGAATAGGTGAAGGAATGTTCACGGGGTGATCTTGCTCATTTCCGCTCGTGACCTTCTTGAGCACATCAGAGATCAATTCATAGCCAACTGTTCTTGTTTGCACAACCAAGGCTCTCACCAACTTCACATCTGGTTCATCTTCAAAACCCTCATGGAAGTATTGTTTTGCTGATGGCAACCCTGCGAATGCATTGGCATCGACTACTTTCGCAAAAATCATGAGTCCTTGACTCAATATATTTTTAATCATGCTGCTTTCAGTTTGGTTGATATACTTGAGCTCTTTGGTCGAAGCTGCTTCATCAGGGTTCATTTTGAGTAAAGAATCAAAGTAGATTAAGCAAATATCTTTTAATTTGTTAAAGAAGCCATTCTGAAATAATGCAAGCACCAAAGATGTCTGCACTACTTCATTATATCTTTCTCTTTGGCGAATGTTGAATAGGACAAAATTGATTAAGACAAGTAGGAACAGTTCTTGATGTTCATCGTTTGGGAGCTTTGTGCCGATTAACGAGGAGAAAATTTCACTAATGGTCAAAGTGATTCTCACGGCGCCCCTTCTCCAAGAGGTTTCTATGAATTCTTGCCTTTTGAGCATACAGATTCTGCCCAAGGATGAAAATAAGGTGGATATATAGTTTTGAAATCTGTAACTGAAAAATCTCAATTGGAGAGTATTCTTGAATTTAGCACTAGTGTGATCTTGCTTTTCGGGAACAGAGGGCTTAGGTTCTTCAACATAAATTTGTATGGGTGGATACTCCGTTGTACTTTTGACACCCTCGATTAATGGAGCTGTTTGCTTGACAATAATATTTGGTGAATTTGTTCTTATAATGATTTCTTCAAGCATGAATCTACGTAATAACAAGCCCAAATCTTCCAACAACTTTATTGCCTCGTCATCTCCAAATAAGATTCCAAGCTGGTGAAATCTTTCATAGAACATCAATCCAGGATAGATATAAATTTCTGTCAAGGCAAACATCAATGCGTTAAGCAAATTGATTTCTTTCAAAGTTGAGTCTAAATCTATTGTCGGTTGTGAAAAGTAAGATCTTGTGTCGTCTTCAAAGTGAATAAAGTCTTGTATCAAAGGATGCTTTATCTTTTGCGATATCTTCTTCACTAGATTTGGTAATCCATAGTCTCGCTTCTCTTCGTCAAAATATTTCAAAACATCAGTGAGGGATGAGAAGGAGTTTGATGTAGCGTAGTCAATTGGAACATTGCGCATGCTAAAGAAAGAAGTCCACTCGTCGTAGGTAATTTCTTGCATGGCAATTTCACCCCACAGGGCACTATCTTGGAAAAGTCCACCGAGGAAGTAACACAAATTGTCAATCAAATAAGCCTGTTCACACCCTTCCCAGTTGAAAATTTCACTCTGATCTGGTTCGTCTTCGATTACTTCCTCATCTCTATCGTTGTATAGATCACCCAATGGACTTCTGTAGAACTCTATTCCCGGGAGTCTTTCATCTGCATATGCTGTGAGATTTACTACCAACTTTTTGATTTCTTGCATTATGATGGGTTTCAAGCTAGGATAATGTCTACCTAGTTCATCTATGGAGCAGCCAATATTTGTAGACAGGTCTGTTTTGGACATCTCTTTTGCAAGAGGCAAGTTGAGGAATGAATTGAAAAACTTACCTATGCATTTTTTGTCAATTACCTTCTTCAAACCTTCATTATTCAAGCAAATAGCTCCCAATACTTCCGGCAAACTCATCAAGAGATCACCATTTGGTAAGAATAAGCTATCGAAATTGTCGAGGATATTGTCGATCACTTTAGCCTCACTTAAAATAGAGTATGCAGTTGGTTCGTTGTGAATAATGCAAAATACAACACCGATTGTAGATGATAGAATGGATGGACCAAATACGTCGGGATGTAGTAAAATATCATTGAAGTAGCTTAGCAAAGGAGAATCAAATAAATTTCTGAGCCTATCGCCAACATCAGATTGTATCAATTGCAGCACTAATCTGATTAAATTTCTGATATAGTTAGCTTGTCTGAAAGTTATCGAATAGTGCACAATTGCATCATCTGGTGGCCCCCCATAATCTGGGTTTTCCAACGCAAAGTTGATCTCATATTTGATAGTGTCAATCAACTTGACAAATCCACCTTGACTAATAAATTCATCTAAGCTCTCTGGTGATACTTCCAAGAGTAAGATTGTTAAATGAATGGCTGCAGATGTTAGCCACCTATATTTGGATTTGACATCCAAAAATCCCATCAAGTCGGTCAAAAGACCACCACTTACTAGTCTGGGTGAGAGCGTCTTCAGCTCGATCAAGTTTCCTAGCATATTTAATAAATGCACATGATCACTTTCATTCAAGTCAGGAACCTCATCTATAACTTTCTTGTTTATGCTTCGAATGCATTGAAATAAGATTCCGTGGTTGACATTTCCTCCTAAACACCGAATTAAGTCACTTCCATATGCACTTCTCTTCAACGAAATAGACTCCAAAGTCTTGACAGCTGCATAATAAATTGGCTGGCTGATATGTTTTGAATTTTCTGGGTGGATCAAATCGACAAGAAAACTGAATATGTATGGTTGCGATTCAAACAACCTGGATGACGTGAAATCAGTTTGGCACATGCAAGTGATGAAGGAAATTGCGAAGCATTTCATTTGTAGTAATTTTTCTCTTAATTTTATAGATTTGGAACTTTTGGAATTGAATGATTTGATAGTGTAAACGTGGAGAGCATAGTCTAGCCAGAGATGAGAAGGGATCTCGGGTGAACCCTTGTCAAAAATCTCCTGAATTGACAATGATTTCACCTCTTCGTCAGAGAGACGAAAGGTCACAAGACCAGAGGATGTGCCATCATCTTCAGTTTCGGCTGCAGTCTCGGTGTTTCTATTCTCTATTACGCTCTCCTGATCATCTTTTCTATTACTTGCATGCAGTTGACCCGATGGTTTTTCAATTTTCCTCTTCTTGTGAAACTTCTTACCCTTCTTTTCATCCTTCTGGACCTCCTTAAAGTACTGGAAGTGAATAGATTTCCACTTGGAGGGGTACTTCTTGGCGTTGCTCAAGGTGTCCAATAAACTGTACTGCTCGGTGAGGTCTTTATCCTTTGTAGACTCAGCGGAGTTTTTGGACTTGATGGCTTCAAACTTGAACTGGGAGGGAACTTGCGGTGGGAATACTTTGGCCATTTGTAAGATCTTGAACTTTATTGCCTTTGGTGCTGAGTACTTGGCGTTGTCGGTTTGGGCATATCTCTCACCAATTGCCACGCAAAGATGCAATGTGGCAAGGGCAACATCGATGTCAGCGCAGCTTACCAAGCAGTAAAGTCTGTCTGTACTGCTGTAAATGGATCTGTTGGAACAGTGTTCGAATAATAAGGCAGTGAAGTTCAAACATGAGATTAACACCTCTGCATCCTCTTTGTCTAACACCTTCAATTTGGGGAACTCATCGTCCAAGGAATACTTCTTGATCTTGCTGGCGAATATGTCGTCGAATCTATTCAAGACGCCGATCCAATGGAACAAGTCGCCTCTTGGTCTTTCCCAAACGAGCTTTGGGTTGATGATGGATGGTAAGTCTTTGTCATCGCACTCAATAATCTTATCGATGAAAGCTTTCAATGGCTTTGCCATCGCAACCTTCTCGAGGTAATTCCTTTTCGATATGATCATTGCCGTCGATGATAGATTTTATTAAATGTGCACGTATGTTGTTGTTCTATTTCAAGGCAGTAGAAGGGAGGCAAAGCACTACTATCTAGTTTATCAGATATAGTGCAGAGAAAAAAACTGGTAGGCAATCGCACTGATCAAAAAACTTCAATTTGTAGCAGAGGCAGGAAAATTAAGTATCCACTTATATCCAGGCACCGATTCAATGGGGTCAGCCGGCGATTTAAGCTTCTGCGAGGTACGCAAGGAACGCAAATTCGATAGTCTCAGAAATTCAGGAACAAAAGAAGACAGTCGATTAGAGTCGTCTCTGAGTAAGGCTCCTTCTTTGGCTATGCGTGGGCTATCCAATTAGTATCTTTTGTTAACTACGGATTGCGGAGTTATTCAGGTGCAAAAAAATTGACCCTTGTGCTCGATACTCTGTGGATTTGTAACCTCAGTATTTAATTTTTTTTTTTTCTTGATTTGTTTTTGATCTTTTCGTAATTGGCACTATTGAAGTACAGCTACTTGTTCTCAGACTTCTTTTCTGTGAGCTTTTCCCAAAATAAAGTTTGGAAAGTGTAAAGGACTGGGGTGAGCGAGAGAGAAGAGTGGCTGCCTGAATTACAAAGCTAAAGCGGAGCCGGGGTGTGCTCGCACTTTCTTAGTAGCGTTCATGTTGCGGATTTCGTGCGACACTCATTTTGCCAAGGTGATTACAGATGCGATGAGACTGTAGCGGAGTGACTTAGATAAGCGAGATAGTTGCACCGAGAGGCTGTTTAGGAGTCTGGACTTCAAGATACGGCCATTCAAATCAGTGGAACTTTAATTTTCTTTTTTTTTTGGCTTTCTTTCTGAAGTCACCAAGATAACTATGAAGAGATCGCTGCCCAATGACTCTACCGCCACAAACAAGAAACCAAAGTCTTTGCAGTCAAGTGATAGCGCAGTAGCCAGAGCAAAGGCAAGATTGTTGGAGAAGGCAAAAAAAAAGGCAAGTGCAACCACCACCAGCACCAGCACCTCTGAAAATGGCCCCGCAACACCCGAATTGGGCCACGGAGGCTTGAATGTGGATATCCATCCCCTCTTGCGTAAGACGGTGCCGTTGGCATCACTCACCTCCTCAAAGAACCCATTGAAGCCCAATATTCGCAAGTGGTTCGACCCGACCTCCATCAACCCGTACTTGAACCAGTCGGACTCTTTCTTGCCCAATACGAGACCGTCCAGGCCACTCCATTTCGTCGAGAAGGGTAAGTACACAGAGAAGGCAGAAGAGATACGTGAGAAGTTTCGAGCCGAGAAGGAAGAGCGTGAGAGGTTGCTCAACAACGAGAAGAACGGCTTGACGGCGGATGAAACCCTCGGAGAGCACTTCTACAAGCCCGTATACCCTCCGTCTGTCGAGTGGTGGGACAGACCGTACCTCAAATCCGGTGTTGCTAAAGGATACGACAGCTTGGACCCATCAAACTTGGACTACGAGAATGAAGATGCGCCGGTATCGATATATATTCAGCATCCGCCCTTCATACAGGCTCCATGGGAGAAGCATTTGCCCCAGCAGCCAAAGCAAATGCATTTGACCAAGAAGGAACGCAAGAGAATAAGAAGAAACGACAGAATAGAGAAGCACAAGGACCAGCAGGACCGAATCAAGCTTGGATTGGACCCACCACCCCCACCCAAGATCAAGTTGTCCAATTTGATGAACGTTTTGACCAACGAAGCCATCCAGGATCCAACTGCTATCGAAATGAGAGTCAGAGAAGAGGTCGAGGAGAGATTCCAAAACCACATGGCTGAAAACGAGGCTCGGAAATTGACTAAAGAGGAGCGCCATTTGAAGTTGCAGCAACAGCATATAAAGGACTTGCAGAAGGGATACTTCACCACCGTCTTCAAGATTGACAATTTGTCCTACAACCCGAAGAATTTTTACAAGCTAGACATAAACGCAAAGCAGCTAGACTTGGTGGGGATTTGCTTGCTCAACCCAAAGTTCAACCTTGTCATAGTGGAGGGAGGGTCGAAGAATATCAACTTCTACAAGAAGTTGTTGACTAGGAGAATAGACTGGACAGAGTACGTCAAGCCAAAGAGTGAAGACGGCGAAGAGCAGAGTGCCAATGTGCAAGGTGGGGACATACCCGACTTGTCTGGAAACAAATGCACCATAATATGGGAGGGGCAGATCAAAGACTTGACCTTCAAAAAATGGTCAATTATGAGAACCTCTAACGAAGACGAGTCCATCCAGGTCTTGAACAGATTCAATGTAGAGAACTACTGGAGGCAGGCCAGCAACGAGTCATGAGTGTACAATGTCGCTACCATTTGCGTTACAATTGGTAAGTGCTTGTCGTGTATATTATTTTACTGTATATATAGTTAATTAGAATCCTGAATGGACCATTTCAGAAAGGTAAGACCACCAGACCACCTTATTCAAATGTAGATTGAGTAGTGCTAGGCAGTAACTATGTGGGGGCCAATATTTGTCGTGCATATAGCTCATTGGGTGTGCATATTGGTAGCGAGTTTTGGGTTTCTTGCGAGTCCGATTTGCGGGCGATCAATAGGAAGGAATCAAATTGAAGGCAGCAAAATTGAGTAAACGAAAAAACTCATACGGTGCTTTCTCTTTCTGGTACACCTACACTAACATTCCAATTGAAATCATGGGTTCTGCTTACACTATTTTCGGAAAGCAAGTTCCATCTCACGTTGTATGTACACAATGGGTGAGCAGGTCGGATACAGCTCGGAAGCCGAGAGTGCTTCTCACTTTCCGTGAAAAATGATGGGGTAGATTCAGTCTCAGAATTGATGAAAAAAGGGCCCGTTTGATTATTAAGGGGCTTGGTTATGAAGAGCGTCTGTGCAATTGGTAGAGGTGATTCGTTACGGGCATGTCCGAGGTACTCCTGAGCCGTAGCGTCGAGAGTACGAAGCCACTCCACTCCGTATGAATAGAATCACCTTGCAATTCAGAATTTGGTCCAAAGTACATACCTTCAGAGCAGCACGGACGCAATTGTTGCCATCTCCGATCACTGCCCGATTATCTCTTGTCACTCTCGATCAGTGCAGTAGACAATATCATCAATCCCCCGGATATTACTCCCTATGAGAGTCCATTTCAACAACGAATACTAACTAAAGCAGCTCGCAATCCTCACCTTAGGTACCACCGCCGGTTTGGTTTTGTTCCCTCGTGGTGGTAATAAGTCAAACGCCACTCCAACCCCAACTCCTGTAGTCCCAGCAGCCAAGGAAGACGACTTTGACTTAGAAAAGTTATTAAAGTAAGTAAATACATTGCCTAGATGGCCAACAAAGCCGTGGATATTCCTAATTAAACACATTGACAGAACCTTATACTAACAAATTAATAGCGACTTGACCAAGGAAGAAACAAAATAATTCCTTTGACAAAACAACTTACGTAACATATGGTATGAAATAAATGCTTCATTATAATGGGTCCGATTGGATACGTAGCATAACACCTCCAAAGGCTTTGTAGTAAATATTTACAACGATATGCTTACGATGCATAAGAAAGCTGTGACAGATCCTGCTAGGTAGCAGAATTCTCACAACGATGGAGTCAAGGTTCGGGGTAGATTCGACTTGCAACTAGCTGCCAATAGCTAGCTGATAGTTTACAGCATACTTAGTGCTATTTCCTACCGATGTATGAAGTCTAATGTGTTGGATGGAAAATTGGATACGCAGCTAGGAAATATCTAGGGACCTAAGCAGTGCTTAGGCATACATTTATTCATCAGTGAATGATAACTTGGAGTTGAAGGTTTGGGTGCGAATTCTAATCTGCTGCTATACAATGCCTACACATCCACTATTTTCCTTTGTGAGAGACCAAGTATTTTGGGTGCGAAATCCATTCTGCTGCTGATGCGTAGGCATTCACTCCCCGTAGTGTGAGACAAGATAGTAACGCATTTCAGATGCGAACTTCGCTCTCTTGCTAAGCAATGCGCAGGTATTCACTTTTCAGTAGTTTCAGACATTGGAGAGCAACTTGGATGCAAGTTCCATTATGCTGCTAAGCAATGCCAACACGTTCTTTCTAGAGTTGTATTTGTATTTGAGTTTATTCTGTTTGAGTTTACTTGATTCGACTTGACCTGAATTGACCTGACTTGACCAGATTCAAGCAGAGATGTGTGTCATTTGAAGACGTGAGATAGTGAGAATGGGTGAGCTCTGGTAAGAAGGTTCGGAAAAGGTGAGGGAGTGGACTTCGAGAGGTGCTGGAAATCAGCAGCAGGAGAAAAGAGGCGACTGTAAATGCAAATAAGTATTTCGATCTGGAGTGCGAGTACAAATGAGGATATTAGAGTCCACTTGGGCAGCGCACAAGGATCCTTAAGTGCCCACTGGGGTGGTTCACAAAAGTATCCATTATCATTCTGCGGTTCCAGTGATATCTAGCTTTTAAAAGTTTTGCAGCAGTGTCACGTGACTTACGGCCGTTAATCAAACTAGGATCGTGTTTGAAGAGGTTTTTTTTGGTATTTGCAGCTTCAAGAAAAAGAAACCCTAATTTGGTTAAGAACGTCTCCAGATAGCACTCCTTAAATCTAGTTTATTAGCCTTGGAAACCACTTTGCACATGGCTTGTCCGAGCTCGCTCACGACGCAGCAACTCTCCGGATCAAAATATTTACCAGATAGCCCATTACAGAATCCAAAAAGGTTAAGTGATTTGTTTTTGTTTTCATTCCTGTGAAATGGTTTGTGCAAGACTATAGTACAAGCTGCAAAAAATATTTCATAATAAAAGGCTAAAACCGGGAAATGCACAGGTCGTATCTGCATCATTTACCTGTATAGATACTGTGTGTGTTATTATCGAAGCCAATTTCAGGATCTTTTACATCGCAAGACCGATCTAGGGCTTCGATGAGATCAGAGCGAAGAAATCCGTAGCAGGTGAGGATAAGAGTATTGTAGTCCGACCGTTATCTAACGTCACACGTACACTGCAAGAGAAGAAATAAGAGTAGTAGTTCAGCCGGGAAAGGAAATCCTAAGTGTCTTCAAACTGCTTATGGCTGTACGCCTTGTAGCTGTAGCTCACCCTCACACATTTCTTTGTTTGGCATGCCCTAATGGCACTGAGCGGCAGGCGCCATACGAATGCAATGCGATGTACTTGTTTCTTAAAACCCACTTGCCCCCCCTCCATTGATCTTCCCAACACGTCTATTTCAATAACATTGTAATTACACGTCTTACAAATAAAATTTACAAAATGTAAACAAAGCGTCCTGCTATGAGAGTAAAATCGCCATCTGTAAGCGGGTAACGCGCAACAAACCTTTCAAATCACGCGTAATGTTAGTAATTATATTTGTTTTGATTTCAAAATTAACGCGCTTATAAATTCATCCACACATCCTCTGCAAAACATACAAAAGAGAATTTTTTCTTTTCTTCTTTCCTACTACAACATACGTTATTAACAACCCACTTATATAATGTACGTTTTCAAAAGAGATGGCCGCAAGGAGCCAGTTCGCTTCGACAAGATCACTGCTAGGTTGCAAAGATTATGCTACGGTTTAGACACCGCCCATGTGGACGCTGTCGCCATCACACAGAGAGTTATCTCCGGTGTGTACCAAGGTGTTAACACTATCGAATTAGATAACTTGGCTGCTGAAACCGCTGCCTACATGACCACCATCCACCCTGACTACGCTATCTTGGCTGCTAGAATCGCTGTTTCCAACTTACACAAGCAAACCACCAAGCAATACTCACAGGTGTCTAAGGAATTATACGACTACATCAACCCAAAGACTGGGTTACACTCTCCTATGATTTCTGATGAAACTTACGAAATCATTCAAAAGCACGCTGACGAGTTGAACTCTGCTATCGTGTTTGACCGCGATTTCAACTACAACTACTTTGGTTTCAAGACTTTGGAAAGATCTTACCTCTTGAGAATCAACGGAAAGGTTGCTGAAAGACCACAACACATGATCATGAGAGTTGCCTTGGGTATCCACGGTGACGACATCGAAAGAGTCATTGAAACTTACAACATGATGTCTCAAAGATTCTTCACTCACGGTTCTCCAACCTTGTTCAACGCTGGTACTCCAAACCCACAAATGTCTTCATGTTTCCTTGTCGCCATGAAGGATGACTCCATTGACGGTATCTACGACACTTTAAAGACCTGTGCCTTGATCTCCAAGAGTGCTGGTGGTATTGGTTTACACATCCACAACATTAGATCTACTGGTGCTTACATCGCTGGTACCAACGGTACTTCCAACGGTATCATTCCAATGGTTAGAGTCTTCAACAACACCGCCAGATACGTCGACCAAGGTGGTAACAAGAGACCAGGTGCCTTCGCCTTGTACTTGGAACCATGGCACGCAGACATCTTTGACTTCATTGACATCAGAAAGAACCACGGTAAGGAAGAAATCAGAGCTAGGGATTTGTTCCCAGCCTTGTGGATTCCAGATTTATTCATGAAGAGAGTTGAACAAAACGGTGACTGGACATTATTCTCTCCAAACGAAGCTCCAGGTTTACCTGAAGTTTACGGTGATGAATTCGAAGCATTATACGAAAAGTACGAACGTGAAGGTAGAGGTAGACAAACCGTTAAGGCTCAAAAGTTATGGTACGCCATCTTGGAAGCTCAAACTGAAACTGGTACTCCATTCATGTTATATAAGGATGCTTGTAACAAGAAGACCAACCAACAAAACTTGGGTACTATTAAGTCCTCCAACTTGTGTTGTGAAATTGTTGAATACTCTGCTCCTGATGAAGTTGCTGTTTGTAACTTAGCTTCTATTGCCTTACCTTCTTTCGTTGAAAAGGATGGTGACAACTCATGGTATAACTTTGAAAGATTACATGAAGTCGCCAAGATTGTTACCAGAAACTTGAACAGAATCATCGACCGTAACTACTACCCAGTTCCAGAAGCTGAAAACTCCAACAAGAGAAACAGACCAATTGCCTTGGGTGTTCAAGGTCTTGCTGATACTTTCATGGCTTTAAGATTGCCATTTGACTCTCCAGAAGCAAAGGAATTGAACATTCAATTGTTCGAAACTATTTATCACGGTGCCGTTGAATCTTCTATTGAATTGGCTCAAACTGAAGGTGCTTACAAGACTTACGAAGGCTCCCCAGCTTCAAAGGGTTTATTACAATTCGACTTGTGGAACAAGAAGCCAACTGAATTATGGGACTGGGATACCTTGAAGCAAAAGTTGAGCAAGCACGGTCTCAGAAACTCCTTATTGGTTGCTCCAATGCCAACTGCCTCTACTTCTCAAATCTTAGGTAACAACGAATGTTTCGAGCCATACACCTCAAACATCTACTCTAGAAGAGTCTTAGCTGGTGAATTCCAAATTGTTAACCCATACTTATTAAGAGACTTGGTCGACTTGGGTATTTGGAACGATAACATGAAGAACAACATTATTGCTAACAATGGTTCCGTTCAAAACTTACCAAATGTTCCTGATGAAATCAAGGCATTATACAAGACCGTCTGGGAAATCTCCCAAAAGCATATCATTGACATGGCTGCAGACAGAGCTGCATTCATTGATCAATCACAATCATTAAATATTCACATTAAGGACCCAACAATGGGTAAATTAACCTCTATGCATTTCTACGGTTGGAAGAAGGGTTTAAAGACTGGTATGTACTACTTGAGAACTCAAGCTGCAGCTGCTGCCATTCAATTCACTGTTGACCAAAACTCCGTAAAGGCTGCTGGTGGTACTATTGCATCATTAGAGAAATTGAAGCAAAGAAAGTATATCGCCAGAACCTCTGCTGCCAGTGACAACGATAACGATTCTGCCAGATCTCCATCTACTGAGCCAACTTCCATTGAAAACTCGGTTGCTGACTTGAAGATCGAAGACAAGTCTACTGATGCTGAAGCAGACGCTGAAGTTGCTGCTCCATCCGCTGAAGGTGAGAGTGAAGCTGATATCTTCAGTTCCAAGGTTATTGCATGTGCAATTGATAACCCTGAATCATGTACCATGTGTTCAGGTTAAACCCATGTACTCTCGCTCTTTCTTATTACTTCATTCCAACTTACTTTGTATATTAATCTAATAAATGAATTCTACGTAAAAAAAAAAACTCCGAAAAGATGTAAGCTGTAGAGCAAGTAGAGGTTAGAACGATGCCATACACTGGACTATGCAATTAACAGTCCATACTCTGCTATGCTAATATTCGGCAAAACATCAGGTCTCAAAACATTATGTCTTTGGAGCAACTCACACACAATGCGTTTTAATTTGCACCTAACTTGAAAGTCTCTGCAACCCCCTAAGATTCTCTCTTGCAGGAGGTGTTCGCACACTAATCGGCTCGGAGTTAATCCAATCGCATTCTGAGCATAAGCTGTAGTGCGCGCGAATTCTTGGCTCGGCATCTGTGGGATGCAACCCACCAGTGTTGGAGAATTCTGCCAGCAGCAGCACACGCGATGCTACAGCGATATACGTTGCTATTTGACCAAGCTGTTACGCCTTTTTGTGAGACAAACACAGCCTTGCTGGTACCGCCGCTGGACTCCACGTACTTGAGCCTCGTTCCCAGCCGATCTGTGCTGCCTTTTTCACGCGGCTCGATCACGAGATGCCATCCAGCGCAAAATCCGAATTGGGCCGAGAGAACGATTCGTTGCGATCCACTATAAGCGATGCCAGTCAAAAAAGCTTAGGTAAAGCCCACTGCTAGGTGCATTTATTTTTTTTTTTTTTTTTTTTTGTTATTCTGCCTTTGCATGAAAAGTTCATAATCGGTACAGATAGAGGCTTTCCCGTGTTTTCGTGATAATTTGTAACAGGATGCTCCTCTTTACTCATATATTAGCATATTTCGGTTGTTGTTAGTGGATTCTTTTAATCGTTTTCACCTGGTTGAGCTATTTTTTTTAGTTTTTCCCCCCCTAACTTTAGGCTTAGCTGGTTACCAGTCAGTGTTTTCGGTCAAATTCGGCGAGTAGTCACACGATCACAGTCTCACTAAATTAAGTCTAATTTTAAACTTTTAATTAGACTCCTACAATGAAGGAGTTTCACGATCTGAGTACAAGGAATGGACACGATATTGAATTGAAGAACCTATCTCGCTCAGTGCTGTCAGAGGATATGTACACCGAAGAAGCGAACAGCCGTTTCCAGCCTAGCGGGGACTTCGAGGAGGGCGAGGCATCCAACTTGCTTACTGCAGAAGCTGATCCCGCTAGCGCTACCAATGCTCGCTTTTCCAGCGATGACGGCGCCACTGTATACACCCCTGAGGACGGGATAGGGATGGTGCCGTCTTCAAGATACACGAATACAACTGGGTTTCTTCGGGCTCTAGGCAAGACCATATGGAAGGGACCGGTAAACCCCAAGGATAATCCGCCGAGACAGATTAAGCTTTTGGCGCTCTACGAGAACATCCCTTTCAAATTCAAACAGATAATACCGTCGTACTTGTGGAACTTGGGTCTTATAGTGTACTTTGCGCTCTGGTTTTCGCTCTGCTACAGTATTCTCATCCCATATCTCACGGTGCTGCCAGCGTTTGACGATGACCCCAACACCATAGTAGTCCCAGTGTCGTGTGCGGGGCCGCCAATGTTCTGGAACGGTAAAAACGGAGAGTGTGGATTCAACGGAGAGTTGTGTCCATCGTTCTCAGAGAAGGAGATCGTTTTCAGATGCCCAGCCCTCTGCGACAAGGGCTCTATAACGTACTCATTGATCCCCATAGGCGATCAGCTCATCAAGTACAGAGGGTACTTTGTGGGTGGAGGAGCACTCCCGGAACCAGGGTTGGGAGAAGGTGGTGATAACGAAGAAGGATTAATTTCCAAACCATACCGGGCGGACTCATACCCATGCGGTGCAGCTATTCACGCTGGTGTAGTGTCTCCATTCGTGGGAGGATGCGCCAAGATCAAGTACACTGGAGCTCAGGGCGAGTTCCAGTCCGCGTCTGGTAACTATGGCGTGGATGTTTCCATCCCTTTCCTTTCGTTCTTCCAAGAATCCTTCAGTTTCATTCAACTAGGTGCTGGCTACCTGCGTTGCTACGACCCCAGACTCTTGATCTTGGTGATCAACATTATCTTGGGGCTTCCAATCATGTACTTGGGGTCGGGCTTGTTGGCTTATTGGACAATCAACACAGTTGGGTTCTGGACTATCGCACTAGCAACTGATCCTCCAAGGACAATCGATGCGTCGGATTTCGAGAACTTTGCAGACTTGATCTCCCTCAGTTTGGGTAGATTCTTGCCCACCTGCTTCATTCTCTATGTCTTGTGGCACTGCTCTGTCAGCAGAACATTGCGGACTGCGTACCTCGACTACACCCCAACCGGTATCTCCTTGGACGGAGACGACGATTTCCGTGAGGAGCGCGCCACTGATGCTAGGGACCAGGAGTCTGACAGGAAACCCTCAGTCTTGTACAAGTTGTTTTTGTTTTACCCGTTATTCTGGCTAGGTGTGTTGAACAACGTCACCTTTGACAGACTCCCAGTGGACAGACTCACTATCCTGGACTTGAAGACCCAGCCTGGT
The DNA here is from genome assembly GCA_029581775.1 of Dujonia boleticola. Lineage (NCBI taxonomy): Eukaryota > Fungi > Ascomycota > Pichiomycetes > Serinales > Debaryomycetaceae > Dujonia > Dujonia boleticola. The sequence continues at coordinate 1,312,665 of JARGRU010000017.1, forward strand.
GCCATTTTCGCAGTTGGGTTCATCATAACCCTCATCATTGTTTGCGCCTTTATCCAGGCTTACAAGATCTGGCTCCTGGGAAGATTCAGAAAGTACTTGATGATATATTTATTATTCGTGCTTGGTTTAGTAGTTATCGCTAATTTACCAGGATTGACTCTCAGAATCCACCATTACATATTGGCCATGATATTGATACCTGGATGCGCAACAAGAGGGAGAACAGCGTTGATGTTTCAGGGTATATTGTTGGGGCTCTTCCTCTCTGGGGCCTCGAGATGGGGGTTGGCTGCCATCGCAGAAACTGCGGGCTCTCTCAAACGTGACGATCCTCAAGGCACCATCATACCTCCGGTGTTCCAGTTCTTCAACTCAACCTCGGGATTATTGAGCTGGACCGACATCGACGGAGCCCTGTTGACCCCGATCGATAAGAAATTGTACGAGCAGTTCAACCAATACTCGTTGTTGATTAACGATGTTGAACGGTTTGTTCTCCTGACTGCAGAGACTTCTATGAACTTGACTAAGCTATTGGGCACTGAGAAGCTATCCAAGCTCATCCAGGGCTCGTTGGACCACGGTTTCAAGGATAAGCTTGGCGACATTTCGATCTACCTCAGAATCGGGAGAAAGATCCTGGGAAGTGCTACGTACAGTGACTTCTCCAAGGCTGCGGTTTTGCAATGGCCCAGCGGCGAGATGTCCTTGCCTGATATCGGTCTTACATAAGGAAAGAAACGCAGAGGATACTGAAGGGACAGAGAACTTCAGCTCTAGAGTTTAGAATACATATACTAGAATGGTTATTTATTTCTGCTGTAGTGCGATAAGTGTACACATTAGCTTGCGATATTTTTTATATGCTTGTTTTCTTTACACAAGTCAGGCTCCAGCTGCCACGCTGCCACGCTTGTCACCTTATCTGTTCCACAACAATCAGCATTCCTGTCGGGCGGCCGCCCACCAGCACAGTGTAGACCCCTGTTTTATTTTCTACCATTCGCATGTTTCCATGCAGCTCTCTATTTTAACGATATGCAGATGTTTTGCGAACACAGCGGTGTTTATCGTCATAGTTATGATCTCTTTCCCCAGATTATCGTTCTTCCTCTAGTATTCAGCTGCCCCATGTTCCGTTTGCTACCACACAAGCAAGCGTTTGCTTCCATTGGCCACTTTGGATTCTCCTTTCGATTGTACCTGACGTACACTGAACCCCCAGCACACGAAGGTCATCACCACGCTAAGCATGACACAAAGAAGAAGTCGATACCCAAGCTACACGTCAAGTGGTACTACGCGACAGATATCCCCATCTCGAAGCCTGAATGGTTTGAGTACAAGAAGGAGAAGGACCCTAAGAAGTTCATCCCCTTCTCTGACTACGATTCGAAGAAATTAGAGCGCAGATTCCAGAGCTTGCACAAGCACCGCCACAAGCAGCTCACCGAGGGCGAGAATAGCAATGTCCCAAAGAATATCGTGGAGGTGAATGAAGACAAGCTTTTTGAAGTCGATATCAAGGAAATGACTCTTTCTCCTGTTTACTGGGAGGGCCCCATCTATGAGGTTAGGCGAGGTACCTGGTTCAATTCCGATGGTATTCCGCTACCCAACGATATTTCGCAAGCAATCGAAGTAGGGTACCATGTGAAAAAGCCGTACTTGTTCCTGGAGGAATCAAAAACCAGTATAATCAAATCCACAAACCAGGAGGTGATGGATGCAGCAGGTAGCGCTGTTTCCAGCATCTCCAAGGAAGCAATTTCCCAGTTCAACAAATTTTCGTCGGGCAAGGACGCAGAGGTTGCTACTGAGAAAGACCAATCTTCAAAAGAAAAAATGGTGGATACAGCGCTGTCAGAGAATCATGTATCCATAGAGAATCAAAAGGACATAATCAATTTGGAAAATGGCAAATTGGTATTATACTGTGATGAAAAGTATGCTGCTGTATTCCCAGATAGTATGGATAGTTCGTTCCAAATTGGAGTCATACGAAACTTTTCCACGAGTCCTGTTTCTCTTATCTCGGTCGAAAAAATCCAAAGAGGATACTCGGACGATCTAAGCCAAACAATCTTTGATACGCTACCCCCAAACCCAATTCCTAGCTTGGCTGATTCATTGAAGAATGAAGTTTCGCAATTGTTTAGCCCCACAAAGCAAGCTGCTCCGGTCATTGCGCAGCTGGATAGTACCGCGAACGATATAGCACACGAAAAGTCAAGAAACATGTTGGAAGGTGATTTCGATCTTGACACTACTGACTCCAAGGCAGACCGTAAGATTGATCATCTTATTCTTTGTATTCATGGGATTGGACAAGTCTTAGGAAGCAAGTACGAGTCCATTGACTTCACCCATAGCATTAATGTTTTAAGAAACACAATGAAGGATGTGTACAACTCCGACGACAGATACAAAAAGCTAGCACATCCTGGGAAAGAAGAAGCTAAGGATGACGAGGAAATTAAAAATACAACTATACAAGTTCTTCCAATCTCTTGGAGACATAAAATCGATTTCCATCCGTCAAAGAACTTTGAATTATTCGATGATAGCGGTGCTTATCGGTTACCAAAATTGTCGGACATTAACGTTGACGGAGTCAAGTCTTTGCGAAACATCACGGGTGATGTGGCGTTGGACATTTTGCTCTACTACGAGCCCCACTATATAAACCAAGTGTTTGAAGCCACTATCCTGGAATTGAACCGTGTCTATGCCTTGTATAAAGAAAGAAACCCTCAATTCAACGGGAAGGTACATATCTTGGGTCATTCACTTGGCTCTGCAATCTCGTTTGACATTTTGGCACAACAGTTCGACAGAGCACCAGAAAATTGGGATAACAAGCGTGACTTGTCATTTGACGTAGATAGCTTGTTCTGTGTCGGATCTCCTGTTGGAGTCTTTAAATTGCTTGGACAGCAAAATATTACAGCAAGGTCCTCAGTGCCCAATGACTTCAACCCAAGAGACCCTCAAAACATCCAATCATCTCCAAAATGTGAGAACTTGTATAATATCTTCCACCCCTGTGATCCTGTTGGTTATAGAATGGAACCTTTGGTAGCTCCCAAGTTTGCAAACTTCAAACCAGAAGCAATTCCATTTGCAGTTAAGGGATTGAATACACAGATCAAAGAGTTGGCTAGTATTGGAGAAGGTTTGCAACAGAAATTGAGCGTGGCGTTGTTCGGAAAGGGAAAGCAAGAAAAGTTGGAAGAGACGTTAGGAGCTAAAAAGGCAAGCAAGTCCGTTGATGATGAAGATGCCTTGGGTGACATCCTCAAAAACCTCCTTACAAACAGTGATAAGAAGAAGACTGGAGATAAAGGGTCAAGTCCGGGCCAGGTTGTTGACATGAGAGAGAAGGACTTGAATGTGCTCAATAAGTTGAACAGATCTGGACGTATTGACTATTGTTTGCCGATGGGAGTATTTGATATCTCCTTGGTCTCAGCAATAAGTGCCCATGTCTCGTATTTTGAAGACAAGGATACGGCAGGGTTTGTTATGAAGGAAGTATTATCAACCGAAAAGGCAGAAGTTGATTCGAAGAAGGTTACCGTGTATGAAAAGAAGTAAATAGTATGGCCACAAGAAGCCTTTTCAAATCTTATATAAAAATACAAAGACAGTATGGCAGAATTGCATGTAAATTGAAAATAGTGCAGCCAAAATAGAGATTGAATAGCTCCCCGCTTGAGACTGGCAAGGACCCTACTCTCTGTGTGTCTAGAACTGATGCTCATTAAGAAGTCTGCTCTTTCTTCGCATGTGCTTGAACTGTAGCTATTTACATGGCTGATGTCAATAGAGAAAGATAATCGGTCTGGAAAGTGACAGCTGTATCCAAAAGGAAGAATATTGCCTGGCCACTCAACGACTCAACTCGATTGAACACTATTATTGCTCCTACAAACCCATTTCCGTGTTTACCATTCATTCTACTATACAAGCCACTACTCAATCAACAAATCGTCTATACTTTGTTCTGCATCCTTTTTGATGTGCTCTAACATACCCTGAGGCAAGATTGGGTCGCCATTCTCTCCAACAATGTATCTAAAAGGCATTTCTGTGGCCTCGTACTTGTTGAAACGAATCTCAGGGTAGTCCAAGAACTTGATGTCTTCGAATTTTTTGTTCTTTTCTACAATTAATTGAGTAGTTCTGATGGCGGTGTCAGTTGTCATCTGCAATTTTCCCAATCTTCTTCCAGCGAATCCATATTTCTCTCTTAAGATACCGGTTCTATCGATTCTAGGATGAGAACCTAAGATACCGCCGAAAACAAAGTAGTCGAACTTAGATGAGTCTTCTGGGGTCAAATCCACTTCGGCAGCAGGGTCTAATAAACACACTCTTGAATAGTCTAAGCCATTGTTTATCTCTATGCATTCTTTGGTGGTCCATTGTAAACCCAAGTCAAGCAATCTTTGTGGAATATCTTTCTCGGTGGTGGAGGCTGGTAAGGAGGTCAAGATCAAGTTTTCCTTTCCAAGGTCTCTGATGATTTGGGAGTATTCCAAGATAACCCATTCAGAGAAACCCTCTTCCATGTGTTCTATAATGTAGATCATGACTTGCTGGCTGGTGTTTTGAGTATACTTTGAAGGTGTTAATCCAAGCTATTAAGCCTTCATACCTCATCTCTTGCACGATGAGAGTGGAGTAGCACAGAAAAAAAATCTGAGTGCTTCTGTATTCCTGCATGCACAAAATTGAAATTGCTGCAAACATGCATGGCTTGTATTCTGATGCTTACTACTGACAGTTACAAATCTATAGTTTATGCAATTAGTTATACATTCTTAGTAAATATTTAAATTATCATATTGCAGGACAGACTGAGTCCCGCCCATCAATAAAATCTTTCTCACGGTTTTATTTTTTGCTACAACATGATCCTGCAGCTGAAGCATTCGTAAATGCCAATCTTGAGGTCTTGTCCACGTCTAAGGAGCAAGTGTCAACGCCCTTGATGTTGGCCTTGACTTCCTTTGTGGTTCTGGCAAACGATGGCTTGACGTCAAGAACTGGGTTTTCGGTGAAGAAATGTCTAGGTCTCAACATAAGGTCGAAGATCTCGGTTGGCATGACTGGGAAATCTTCTGGCGCTGGGAAATGGGTGATACCGAATGTGTGGAAGAACAAAATGTCTGTGTTTTCAACGTTATCGGAACCATCACCGATCCATTTTCTCATACCTCTCATACCGTCACCACTCCATTGACAAACATGGTCACCGGATGGGTATAATCTTCCGTATCCACCATTTTCGTCCTGGTAAGGAACAACTTGAGTGTGAGAAGAGGCCCATGGAGCTCTCTTGCTAACCAAGGAACCCTCCTGTGCCAATAATGGAGAGCAGAAGTTGGACACCAACTTATAGGAGCTTGGCTTGCCGGAGTACTTATTGATCTTGCTTGGGTTGAAGATATCCCAAGTTCTTGCGGTAGCCGATTGGAGCTTTGTGATGGAGTCCTTGACAGTCTTGAACACAGTTCTCTCGGCAAAGAAACCGTTTCCGTACATGTTTTCGGCAGATCCAGTTGGGAATGGCGATGCCTTTGCATCACTGGTAGCAGCAGAGTTGTTGTCACCGTCGATTCTTGGGTGGAGTCTCAAAGAGAAAATATGTTGATGATTGTGAGCGTTGACTTGTGGGTAGACGGTGGTACCCCATGGACCTGCACTTTCGCCCTCGCCAGCGATATAAGTATTCAAAATACCGGTTAATCTGACTTCCAACTTGATGGTACCATCTTGTCTGAGGATCCAGTACAAACAGTATTCGTAGTTTGCAGCAGTGAAGATTTGCGAAATGATCAACTTCTTACCTCTAGTGGCAACGGTAGTTTGGAAATCGTCTCTGAAATCTGAGTGCTTGAACAACAAACCATCGTCTTCTTCGTGAATGCACACAGCGTTCTTGACAGTAACTGGGGCACCGGTCTTGTCTGGGAAGTGGGCATCCAAGTAGTGAATGACACCCTTACAGTCACATCCAAGGGATAATGGGTTGGTACAGTTACCAGCTCCGTATTCACCAATATCTAAGGCGTGCTTTCTCTGGTGAGGGAACTCTGGACAACCGTAGGGAACAATCATTTCTGCTAATGAGATTCTGTGGAATAATGGCCTGACGTTTCCGTGGTCGTTGTAGGACATATCACTCAACACAATACCTTCTCTGTAGTTGAAACCAATGTGGAAGTCAAAGTTCGACCATTTCATAACGTGGCCGTCCATGTCAAAGGAGACACCGTCTGGTTGGGTGATGTTGATGGCCTTGGCATCGTTTCTGAAGCCGCTTGGGTTGGACTTGGTACCGAATTTTTCCTTGATGTGGATTGGGTGGAAGTTGGAGTGCTTGTGCTTGGACACCTTTCTTCTTCTGTTTGGAATATCAATGAAGATGACCTTCTTGGCGTTCATGTCAACAATGGGACAGAAATCCAATGGGTGCGAGTAGTGGGAGTCGTCCTCGTCCGATCTCCAGTATACCAACGCTTGTTGCAATCTCTTGGATGCACCCCATCTTTCATCGTAACCGATGGTCCAGGCATCACAGTAAACCCTGTGCATCTCAGAGGCGGGCACACCAGACAATTCACACTGTACGATGACGGCCGGGTCCTTTCTGATAATGTCCTCGGTATCTTGGAGATCGGCAGCAGTCAAGATTGGCTGCACAGAGTCAGTCTTTCTTAACTCAATCACCTTCAAGGCAGGGATATCAACTAAACCTTCGTGGACACCGTTGAAACCCTCTTCGATGATAACAAAGTAGGCCAATCTGGCTGGGAAGGGCCCGTTGTGCTCCTTCCAGTCGTAGTAAGCCTTCTTGTTAGGCTCTCTCAAGGTGACGGTGTTGAAGACAATAGTCTTGCCAACGTAGTGTGACTTGACGACATCAGTCACAGCTTGGATTTCTTGGACCCCAAGTGGATCTAACGGATGTTGGGGTAATGGGGGAGCTGCAACAGAAGCTGTAGCTTGAGCAGCGATTTGTTGTAATCTTTCCATTATGCTGTGTGCTATATTCTTTGGAAACTGAAAGCAAACAGGGCGGTGTGTAAAGCTGTAAGGAAAAAAAATAGAAACAAGAAAATAATCTAAAGGTAGTCAGACTAATCTTATTTATATGTACTTGGAATATTTTGCCCCATCGTACAAGAAGGGCTATTTTTTTTTCTATCTGTGATTGATAACCAAGCCTAACTCTAAGCTGCAACTAGCAAAAAATCCAGGTCCGTCTTATCGAGCCGAATGGGGCAAGAATTTCCCGAATCATCGCACATCGATTTGATTTGATTCCGTGCGCACCCTCCTTCCGCATCGAGCAAGACATTCCACGTTCTCCGTGTGTCTCAACATTCTTAACCTACTACGCGCCTAAAACCGTAGGCAATTTTAGTTGATCTAGGAAGGGTGAAGAGCTCGTGGCAAGAGTCTACGTTTTGGTTGGGAGGACTGAGTATTGGCTAGTGTCTTTTTATTTTTTTTCTCTTTTGCTGTCTTTGAATGTATATGTATTCTATACCCGCACTCAGCTATTGCTCAATAGTTCTGCGGATAGGGCTAATAAGCTATGTAAAGGGAAAGAGAGTGCCCTAAATGTCGACTCCGTGTACGGCACGTGTAGCTAGAGCAGAAAGTTCATGTGTAAACGTCACTTTCGATGTCCTTTTGACAAGATGCTGCAAAAAATACTTTAGGTTCCTTAATGTTCCTGGTTGGATTATTTTATATGTACCTGAAGCGTTCGTGATGTTCCATACAATCTGTACATTTTATGTTCGTGGTTAATGGTTTTATCGTCACGTGATGGTCCCTCGTATAGACTGCAAACTCCGAGAACGGCCCAGTCATCTCTCCGTTACGTATTCCTTATCCTCTTGACGTTCATCTCGACAACTATTATCCAGATAAGGAAGGGAGTGATACCAAGATAGATGAAGTTCATCAAGGACCAACTCAATGTCATGAATTTTTGCACCATGGCGAATTTTTCACTCATGTTGTTGCAGACAGATGCATCGTTTGTTGAGCAGTTCAACGCATGTAAGATGACCTTGGATGAGAAGATCGACACCAAGTTCCCATTAAGAAGCTTGTAGATGTCATGCAAGTTTAAGATGTTTATTATGTCGTTGAACAAGAATAAACAGTTCACGCTCAACAACAAGAGCACGGACGAATAGCACCAGATGAACATTGTAGATACAAATGTGAAAAATGGAGCGTTCTTTATCCTAGGGTTTTTCAACACTCTGTTAGCGGTGCATGCCATGTACATCAAGAACTCTAGGCCCATTGTTGCCAAAAAGTGGTCAGTCTTGATAACTATCCGGTCGTCATTGAGCGTCCACAATGTCTTGCTTGAAACTAGTAACGCAGACTCTGGCACACACATGACACAGAACACGAAAATAACGAGGCATTTGAGCGTTGTCTTGGCCAATTTCTTCATGTAGTACTTCACATCGTCCACGACGGTATTCTGCAAGGATTCAAACTCGACTGAAAGCTTCGAGTCCAGGTAGTTGAAAACCGTTGTTTCGTCGCTGAAAGACACAGATTTCTTGTTACTCTCCAAGTCACTAAAGTCCAGCCTTGATGGAGAGGTATGCGAAGGAGTTGGCCACTGGGCAGACTTGAAGGTGACAAACTCAATGAAATTTACTATAGATTTGGCAAAGAGTCTGAATATGACCGTGGATACTAATGCTAGGCTAAAGACGTAAGCGTCGTCGTAATGCAATTGGATGGGGTTTGTAGACGAAAGAATGATGTTCCATATGTTCACCACTATCATTGCTACTGTTAAAACGGACAAGTCATTGGAGTAGTTGACCCGAGACGATATTCTTCTGAATCTTATAGCGTAAAATATGCTAAGTAGTACACTACCCAAGGTGATCACCCAGTTAATAGTCTCCATGGCTGAATCTTCTCTTAGGTGCTTTCAAAAATGGAGTCTCTGGAGGATTAGGGAAGAGAACGTTGTTAAAGTCAAGAGAAAAAAAAATGCTAAACGTTAAACGAAGCGACCTTCTCTCTAATTTCTTAGTAATTGCAGCCAAAAAAAATTGAATCCCGGCCAAAGAAAATAATTTTTATTTTTTCTTGGGGGACGGGAACGATCAGAAGACTTCTATCCGAATGCAAAATTGATTACGTTTTGGCAGGTACTGAAAAATAAGTGCCTTAAGATGGTGGAAATTATCGCCAGAAGTCAATACGTTCCTCAGCGCCTGCCAGCCTGTTTTGGGTGCATGCGTGTTGTATATATATAATAGCTTAATATATTAGATGCTATCCCTAGGCTCGGGTATCTAGGATATTCATGGAGGTTGCCTTCCGGAATCAGGCTAGCTTGCTGCTCATCGGGAAGCACGGAAAGTAATTGTTCGAAAAATCTGCGAGCATCGGCGGATGGAATGTTTCGGTTTTTACCGCATTGGTTAAATAGTGGAGTTAGTATTGTTCCCACAATTGGCCAACCGTAAGGAGATGACCACTAGGTAAATTAAGGGGTAGGCTACTGTAAACTTTAAACCCTACAGCAAGAAGCGGCTGGGGCTACAAGCACAGAGAAAACGGTTATGAATGAATTGGGATTATTAAGTTTTTACTAACGTGATGGCTTCGCGTCACATTTTGCCATACGTCATGATCAAAATAAGTCACCACGACCCTCAGCAATCGGTACCAGCATCCCAGTTCAATGGTACATACTGTTGTCTCTTCATATGCGTGGTGGATATAGCTGTACGCTTAAACTGAAGCAACCTGCTTAAATTGGTGTAAATATGAGTTAGTCATGCGAGGCCCCAACAGGAAATTCTCTCGCATAGTACGATTATACTCTGTGCAACTCCTACAATGGCCCCTACAGTTTTGTTTGTATTTTTTTTTTTTATATATATTTTAAAAGTATCATATATTCCGTAAAAAGAAATTACGAATTAAACAAAGTCAAGTTTACAAAAATTTCCAATACTGTGATGAATAATAAACTATAAACAGAAATATGCTGATTATGACGCTTATAACTTGTCATAGTATTCTTCGTAACCTGGAAGTTCAGGCTTAAGACCTTGACGTTCTCTCTTTTCCTTGACAACGGCACCTGGCTTGGAAGCTGGGTCAGAAAGGTCACCAGATAAGATGGCCCAGTGATCGAAGATCATTTGTGGGAAAGCTTGACCACCAGTAGCTTGTCTTAAATCACCAGTGAAACCGAAGGATTCGTTAACTGGTAAGTAAGCCTTGACAGTGAACAATGGAGTACCTGGTCTTTGTTCTTCAGAGACAACTTGACCTCTCTTCTTGTTCAAGACGGAGTAGATACCACCAATAGCGTTTTCTGGACATTGGATTTCAACTAAGAAAACTGGTTCTTGGATAGCTGGTTGAGCTAACAACATGGAAGCGTAGGTAACTCTTCTCATGGTTGGGATGATTTGACCACCACCTCTGTGGATAGCATCAGCGTGTAAGGTAACATCTAAGATGTTAACTCTAACAGATCTAACGTTTTCACCGAAAAGTGGACCTTCCTTGGTAGCCCATTGGAAAGCAGCAACAACGGAATCCTTGATTTCAGATAAGTATTGAACAGCCTTAGTTTGGTCAACAACCAAGTTTGGACCGTTACCGTCTGGACCGAAACACCAGATCTTTCTGGCGTCAGTGACATCCCAGTCGTATTCATCAGCTAAGATTCTGGCTCTAGCCTTGAAATCGTCTCTTGGGTTAACCTTACCGGATTCGATAGCTAAGGAGACTTCTTCGTCAATTGGTTGAGCCTTAACGTAGATTCTGTTATGCTTGTTTGGAGACTTGGATAAAGCAACCATGGAGGATTCAGCTTCAACAGTTTCTCTGTAAGCAACGATTGGTGGAGAGATCTTTAATGGAACACCAGCGTGATCGTTTTGTAAATCAGATAAACAAATTTCCAAGTGTAATTCACCGGTACCGGCAACAATGTGTTCACCGGATTCGGACATGGTACATAAGACACATGGATCAGACTTGGATAATCTCTTTAAACCTTCGACTAACTTTGGTAAATCGTTGGCGTTCTTGACTTCGACAGCGACTTGGACAACTGGGGAGACAGAGAACTTCATGACCTTCATGTTGTGGGAAGCTTCGTTGGTGGTAATGGTACCGGACTTTAACAAGAATTGATCGACACCGACTAAACCGATAATGTTACCGGCTGGACAGTCATCAATTTGTTCAACTCTGGAACCCATCATCAAAACAGTTCTTTGGATAGCCTTGATGAATAAGTCATCCTTCTTACCTGGAACGTAGTTTGGACCTTGGATTCTGACCTTTTGACCAGATCTGACGGTACCAGCGAAAACTCTACCGAAAGCGTAGAATCTACCCTTATCAGAGGTTGGGACCATCTTGGAGACGTACAACATCAAGTCAGCCTTAGGGTCACAGTTCTTGATAGCAAGACAAGAAGCATCGTCAGCTGGACCTTCGTATAAAGTTTCAGCTCTGTAGTTTTGAGCAGTAACTGGGGATGGTAAGTGTAAGACAATCATTTCTAACAAAGCGTCAGCGGCTGGTAAGAACTTCTTCATAACAACCTTTAATAAAGCCTTACCTTCTAATTCCTTTTCTTCAGTCTTTAACTTGATTTCTAACTTTTCTAATAAAGTTGGAATTTCAGCCTTCTTGAAGTTCATGATGGCAGCGAATAATCTGAAGATTGGGTCTAAGACGAACATGTTGAAAGCTCTTTCCAAAGTCTTTCCGTCAGCGTCCTTTTCCTTGTTAGTCCACTTCTTAGTCTTTGGGTTGAAGTAAGAGTCACCCCACAATCTTTCCATCATCTTGGACTTGTCGACACCGAACTTCTTGGAGTATCTGGTGGCGAATTGTCTAACGGTGAAAGCCCAACCGTGTAAACCGGAACCGAAAGCGACGGTACCCTTTTCTGGGTAGACTTGGGAGTCACCAAGAGATTCATCAACGTAGGTGGAGATGATAACGTTAACAGATTCAACAGTTCTGGAGAAAGATTGGTATAAATCTTCCTTGGAGACTTGTAATTCTAATAAAGCTCTGTCAACCTTGTTGATGATAACAACTGGCTTAATTCTTTCACCTAAAGCTTGTCTCAAGACAGTTTCGGTTTGGACACAGACACCTTCAACACAGTCAACAACGACTAAGGCACCATCAGTAACTCTCAAGGCAGCGGTAACTTCAGAAGAGAAATCAACGTGACCTGGGGAGTCAATCAAGTTAATCAAGAAAGAGTTACCATCAGTCTTTTGAGTGATAGACTTGACATCTTCTTCTTCCATAGCAGCGTATAAAGAAATAGCAGTGGACTTGATAGTAATACCTCTTTCTTGTTCATCCTTTCTGGTATCCATGAATCTGGCATCACCAGCCTTAGCAGCGGAAATAATACCAGCTCTTTGGACCAAGGAATCAGTCAAAGTAGACTTACCGTGATCGACGTGAGCAATGACGGACATGTTACGAACATTCGTAACCTTGTCCATCAATTCACGGATTTGTTCAATTGTAAAAGCGACTATATCATTGGTTAGTAATCAAGTCTTTTAAGAAGCTTGTAGTGGCAAACGCTAAACACCATAGTAAAAGTGATCTGAAAAAATTTTTCGCAATGAAAAAAAATTTTCCTCACAGAAGATGCTATCTAAGGGACGGCTCCATCGATGCAACGATGGGGATTGTGTAGCACTTTGCTAGCGGAAGGGTGTTGGAGATCGATGAATTGTATGTGTATGTAGGGTCATGGCGCTCTATACCACTTTTGTGTGTGATTGGGTTGAACTTGGTGATGAAAGTGAATTTGTCATCTCACTGAAAGCTCGTATTAATCATCAGTGGTTATCTCTCTCTCTCTCTCTCTCTCTCTCTCAGACTCCCCAGACCCTGGCAAAGCCTACACGTCTCCCATGCTCCATCACAAGCAGCATCTTTACTACGATATTCATCCTTATATGTTTTTACATACCCATTTTGAAATTGTTTGAACGTTAGCTGAACAAAAAAAAAAAAAAGAGAAAGATGCAATAAAAAAAGTTTTGAAGTAAGTGTTAAAAAAAAGAGAATCCAAGGTTCGCTGGAAGTCTACTGACACGAGGGGAATGCGCAGGTTAGTCCAGCGATGGCAGAGACCCATAAAGTGCCTAACAAAAAAAAATTTTTACTGGTATTATTGCTTTGTGTTACCTTTTTGGCGGGTAACTTTGAGACCGTGCCAGCAATTACACATTACCCGGCGCCAGAATCCTAGGCAGCAGGTACAGTATCTGAAAAATATTAATTAAAGTCATGATTTTATATTGTATGGGTTAGGAAGAATGGGGTGGGGTGGTGCTTAGTGGTACTGTAGTATGGGGGGATGGGCACTAAACAGGGGAATAGTTTCCCGTATATTTTTGTATGCACCCTTTGGGTATGAGGGTTACCCTGAGCCCAATTGTAGTTTTCTATTAACCTTAATAATAGATTTGGGAAGTTAAAGAAGTCAGATTGGTTTGGTATTCACTGGTTATTTGGAATAATAATTAGCTATGTGTAACGAGATGATCTTGATATGTATTTTCTGTAGCCATTGAATTGGTTGTGGTACTGGCAGGTCCTCTGTCGTGCCGCTTGGGACTAGAAGATTAGCGGCAAAGCAGCGGAGAAATTGAATCTTTTTCGGAGATCACGTGCCTATCGTGAAGAGCACTGCTGTGTTGCAATGTAGTGGTAGAAGATGGTTCAGACTGTGAAGTTACGTGGTAGGCGGTTGCAATTGGCATTCAATGGTACAGGGTACCGCTCGTGCAAGTTCATGGGTAACTATTGTTTATAATTGGCAACATGAACACCGGTGGAAGCATGCAGGGCTAGTACTCCTTTGCACAGGACACTACATCATGTAGATACTTCCCTTCAAGAAAAATCCTGGATGCTGAATGGCTGTAGCGAGTTTGGTATACGGAAGGTATCTGTAGCATTGGCCCACCCACTTTGAATCAGTCGTGAGTTGGCTACACATATAATAGTACTGTGGTGGTTCTCGAACAGAATTGATGATTTGCAGCTACATCAGGGTGTTGCATTGGCCGAGCACTCGGACTGCACTCGCGTACGCAGCAGTTGTAGGGTGTCATCGCTTGACGGAATTCTCTCTGAAGTGGATGCGACTACTACTCACTTCGCTCATTACCTGTGTACTTCATGTCAGTTGCTGCTGTCAAGTTCTGGTGTACACCTTGGTGTTCTTTGGCTATCAGATCAATTAGAGTAAATATGGGGTGAGGCTGACTCGGACTTGTTCCCTCCTCATCTGCGATAGGATCTCTATTTTGGCTCAATTGGCCATCTACATCGTTTTTTCCTCCATGTCTACTCCATTTGATCTGCTCAATCGACTTGTCTCCCCATTGCTATAATTGTTCAAATACCGTTTCTCCATATCCCTGCTCAAACATTCCCCAAACTGCACTTTTGCAGCCTGTTGCCAAATTAGATCCGAGTCATATATTAAGGGAAAATCAAAAAAAAAAAAAATAAAACTTAAAAAATACAACTATGATTCGGTTGAAATCCATCTGGATGCTAAATCGAGGTCATCTCTAGCCACCTTTATCTCCACATTCTAATCTACAATTTGACTCACACACACCCGCAGTATGTCGGCCAATATCACAGTTCTTATCTCGGGCTCGGGCTCCAACCTCCAAGCGTTAATTGATACCGAAAAGAAGGGCGAGTTGAACGGGAAGATAACACAGGTTGTCTCATCGAGTGCAGCTGCCTTTGGGCTTGAGAGAGCCAAGAAGGCCGAAATACCTGACATCAAAACCCACGTCTTGAAGGATTACTACAAGGGGACTACAAAGGAAGAAAAGGAGGAAAGATCCAAAAGAAGAGAAACCTTCAACAAGGACCTCGCTAACCTTTTGATATACGGAAGCACTGAAGGAGTGCAAGTGAAGGACTACATAAGGCCCGACTTGATTGTCTGTGCCGGCTGGATGTTGATTCTCTCGCCCACGGTATTGACACCATTAGCAAAGGCAGGTATCACAATCATTAATTTGCACCCGGCACTTCCTGGTGCGTACGATGGCACGCATGCCATTGACAGATGCTGGAAGGATGGCCAAGATGGCAAGATTACTAAGGGCGGTGTGATGATTCATAAGGTTATCGCTGAAGTCGACAGGGGTGAACCAGTTTTGGTGAGTGAAATCGACTTGATCAAGGGCGAAACCTTGGAAGAGTACGAAGACAGAGTCCACAAGGTGGAGCACATTGCCATAGTTAAGGGCACGAATAAGGTGCTAGACGATATCAAGTTGGAAAAGGGAGTGCAAAAGTTGAAGGTTGAAGAGAAGAAGACCGAGCAGGAAAAAGAAGCAGAGAAGTAGCTTGAAACCCCATAGTCCTAGAATCACTAGTGCCCTCTACCGGCCCTCCAATTGCATTTATATATATATACTGTGTATAGCATCAAATAATACAATGTCAAAAATATATCGACGGTAAACACTTGCTTTCGTTTTATTCTACTGTCTACGAGCAGGCTGAATATCTTTATAAAATGCTCATTTATTTATATTGATTTTTGTAAAATCGTATTCTTTCTTCATTCTTTCTAGACTGGCTGCTTCAGGCTTTCGGCTTTCGGCTTCGCTTACAAGTTGGAGATAACTTGTTCGGTGAAGTGCTTGGTGGTAGCACTACCCTTCAAGTCACCGGTTCTGTTTTCTGGGCCAGAGGCGATGGTCTTTAAGACAGCGTTTTCGATTCTGTCGGCTTCAGAGAACAAAGACATGTGTCTCAACATCATACAAGAAGATAATAACAAAGCAGTTGGGTTAGCTAAACCCTTACCGGCGATATCTGGGGCGGAACCGTGGACGGCTTCGAAGATGGAAACCTTGTTACCCATGTTACCGGAAGGAGTTAAACCTAAACCACCGATCAAACCGGAGGATAAATCGGACATAATGTCACCGTATAAGTTTGGCATGACCATGACAACGTTCTTGTAGTCGTTTGGATCAGCGGTCAATCTCAAGGAGGTGTTGTCTAATAATTCAAAGTCTAAGGAAACGTCTGGGTATTCCTTGGCGACATCCTTAGCGGTTTGGACGAATAAACCATCGGATAACTTCATGATGGAGGCCTTGTGGACCACTAAAACGTGAGGCTTGTTGATGGTCTTGGCGTATTCGAAAGCGTATCTGATGACCTTTTCGGAAGCTGGTCTGGTGATCAACTTGATGGATTGAACGACACCTGGGACAATGGTGTGTTCGATACCGGAGTATTCACCTTCGGTGTTTTCTCTAATCAAGACAGTGTCAACGTCATCGTATGGGGTCTTGTAACCGACAATGGACTTACATGGTCTGACGTTGGCGAATAAGTTGAAAGTTCTTCTTAAAGTCAAGTTCATGGAGGTGTGACCCTTACCGACTGGGGTGGCTAATGGACCCTTCAAGGCGACCAAGTTCTTGTTGACGGAGTCGACAGCTGGTTGAGGTAAGGTGGTCTTACCGTCAATTAACAATGGGGTGACATCAACTGGTTCCCATTCAATTGGAATTTCGGCAGCCTTGTAGATATCCTTGACGGCCTGGGAGATTTCCACACCAATACCATCACCTTCGATCAAGGTGACGGTGTACTTGCCGTTTGGACCTTTTTGACCGGTGAATTGACCTGCAACAGCGTAAGATCTGGTTAATCTTGGAGCGATGGATGATCTAGTTAATTGTCTGAACATTTTGTATTAGAATGTTTGTGATTATGTGTTTTAAATGTTATAAAAAAACAATATAAAGACTAATCAAAAAAAAAATTTTAATAATTGAGAGAGAAAAAATTAAAATTAATACCAGAGAGATTCGATAAATTGAAGATAATTCGATTTGGTATTGATGAGATTTTTTTGATACACTGCGCGAGAGCGACAGCTTAGCTACGGAGAGAACATAAAAAAAAATTCCCAGTATTATCCGGTATATTGGGATCAATGGCCGGTTCCAGCCAATCAGAACTGCTCCAAGGAGCAAAATTGGTTGACCGACTAGAAATCCGTGCGACTTTCCTTCGGAGTCGGTGGACAAAAATCACGGACAACGAGAAAAAAAAAAATAAAAAAAAAAAAAAAAAAAATCGAAGAAGAAGCTGAAAAAGTATCGTAGAAAAAATGCTACGGTGGTATGGCAGGAATTCCTACAGATCACACTGGTGGTATTGTGGTGGTTTTGTAGTAGTTTAACCTCAATTCTTTGATGCTCACTTTGGTGCTGACTTGGCCGTGTAGCTGCGCTCTGCGATTTGCAATGGTGCTCTCTGCCATTCTGCTAGGTGCTGCCATCTCTCAGCTACAACTTAGATGCAGTTTCTCGGAACTGATCGGATTAACTGGGCCAGGTTTTCTCGGTCCGCGCAAAACATCGCAGCGAGAGAAGTGAGAGAAGCGAGCGTAACCGGTTCTTCCCACTAGAGACTCAATGGCACGCAGCTTGGAAGTGGAAGCAGACTGAGTAATTGTGTAGATGTAACCGCAAACGAGGGAATGGAAAAATCCTTGTTCCGGAGCGATGTGCCCATCTCTGAGAGTCAATGGTGGTTCTACTAGTTGACTTTTGTGCAACATTTATTCTGAGAAACTGGAACCAGCGTCTCAGCGCACTCTTTCCATAAGTACTCATCTGCTCTGAAGCCGGATACACACACTCCTGAAAACGACAATTGCGGCTGCTCAATGGAACTCACGGCTTGGTGAGTGTCCGAGCTCCGGCTGGGCTCCCACGTCTGCAGTCTCTCCCGAAATAATGGCTTGAACTGGCGCTACCACTGAGGGTGTCGCTATTTTTCGTTGCCAGCCGCAATTTGCAGCAAAAAGCACTCTCAGTATATAAACAGAATGGCTACACACCTTCTACGCTTTTTATCCTAAATTCTCTCTGTTTTCTTTTATTACTCACTCTCAATGGTGTCAATTCCTGCCTCCATACAGATAGATTACAAAATCACAATCCTCGCCATCGAATCTTCGACTTGTGATGCCTCTTTGCTTCGCATAGTATTTCCTGGAAATCCCCATTCCTCGCGAAACATACTATATTGAGCATCCCGTTGCAACACTCCCCAGCTCACGCTTGCACAAGTGCGCTCCTCCGCTTCCTCTACATGGAATGACTGAATGAAACTATTTCTTTTTATAGCTAACATATTTAGTAGGCCGACTTCAAATGAATTGCGTCCGATACAGATTATCTAACTTAACCTACTACGAATACCTCCGTCCAAAAATACCTTTTTGTTACTTTTTCGTTTTCTGTCTGATTTCTTTTTTTTTTATTTTGATTTTTGACCTGCCTTCATAATTTTAAATAACGTACCGGCTGCTCGCTTCAGAAGTCAATGACAGCTCTGATACAGTCACCAGCGTGCATGTCATCGAGAGCCTTGTTGATATCGGCTAATGGGTGTCTGTGGGTGATGAAGTCATCAACCTTCAACTTACCGGCCATGTAGTCGTCAACAATACCTGGCAATTGGGATCTACCCTTGACACCACCGAAGGCAGCACCCTTCCAGACTCTACCGGTGACCAATTGGAATGGTCTGGTGGAGATTTCCTTACCGGCGGCGGCAACACCAATGATGATGGAGGTACCCCAGCCCTTGTGGCATGCTTCTAAGGCGTTTCTCATGACGTGGACGTTACCAGTACAGTCGAAAGTGTAGTCGCAACCACCGTCGGTTTCTTCGATCAACTTGTCGACGATGGTGGTGCCCTCAGGTAAGGTGGTTGGGTTTATGAAGTCAGTGGCACCAAACTTGTGGGCCCATTCCTTCTTCTTGTCGTTGATGTCAACAACTATGATCTTTGCGGCCTTTCTCTCTAAGGCACCCTGGACGACGGATAAACCGACACAGCCAGCACCGAAGACGGCAACGTTGTCTCCCTCTTGGACGTTGGCGGTGATGGTGGCAGCACCGTAACCAGTGGTGATACCACAGCCTAACAAACAGGTTCTGTCTGGCTTGGCTTCTGGGTTGACAGCAACCACGGAAATGTCTGCAACGACAGTGTATTCAGAAAAGGTGGAGCATCCCATGAAGTGCAACAAGTCCTTGCCCTTGCACTTGAATCTGGAGGTACCGTCTGGCATGACACCCTTACCCTGGGTGGCCCTGATCTTACCACACAAGTTGGTCTTACCAGACTTGCAGAACTTGCACTCTTTGCATTCTGGAGTGTACAAGGCGATGACGCTGTCACCAACCTTGACACTGGTGACACCCTCACCGACGGATTCGACAATACCGGCACCTTCGTGTCCGAGAACAACTGGGAAGGCACCTTCTGGGTCAACACCGCTCAATGTGTAGGCATCGGTGTGGCAGACACCAGTGTGGAGGATCTTGATACGAACTTCGTGGGCTCTTGGTGGTAACACTTCTATGTCTTCGATGGACAATGGCTTTCCGGCTTCCCAGGCGACAGCAGCCTTACAGGTGATGGTCTAAAAGCAGTTTATGTTAGTAACAACAGGTTCCTAAAACAGGTTGTGTCATGGGGAATTGGCGGTGGGGGAGCTCTCAACCTTGGTGGTCATCCCAGATCTATATATAAAGAGGTGCAAATCGGAGACAACCATAAAATATTTCACAACTCTCACATAAGCGAATCGAACCACATCGCTTCAGTGGACGCCCTCTTCCCCTTGAAAACTCGTGCTATTCACATACCTTTCCAGTAGTATCTGACATGTTTAATTGGCAATCTCAATATTTGTATTCACTAGTGAATTGAATATTCAATATCGTTAGATAGAAAAAAAATGGTGAACCCTGAAAATCGGAAATGGACTCCTCTATTTAAATCAATGGAGTGGATGCTCTGGAAATTTAGGAGCACAAAACCTTAACTATGCCTTATTCGGACAAGATTTCCCTGTTATCGCTGCCCGGAATTTTTCTCATCGCTATCCGTGGAGAAATGCGCAGGCAGTCGGACGGACTGAACGGCTGGATGCGCAGTATGCCTAACCTCGAAACGTATATAAGCTCGCGACTCCTTCGAGCTGCAGAAAAAACCTTCTTCGCCTTTCTACAGTCAGTAATCTGAGGGTTCCATGACCACTCCTTTCGGTGTAGCAAAGCTAGCGGCTCACGCTTGATCTCCGGAACAAGTAACGTTGCGACCGCATATAAAATTTATGTAGGCGCGCACTGAAAAATTCCCCGGAAATAACGCGGCAATAAAGCCTGCTACATAGCTGCAAAGAAGTACCTTCACGGGTATACGGGCTACCTACCACGGTTACACGGCTACTACAAAAGACTCGAGGCATAAGCACTGTTTCAGTTTTATACTTTCATTAAATTCTATTTTGTGGGCGTGCCGCCTCCTCTTGAAGGCGCATGACACTTCATACTCTATTCTGACTATTCTAGGATTTGGACTCAGTCGGTTGACTATAACACAGCTCCAAACCCAAAGGTGATCTTGATGGATCTAACGTAGTAGTTTTCAAAGTTGTCACGAACTCTGTCTTCTTCTCCAACTGGAATTCCGGACCACTTGACCACCATTTTGGTATCGCTCGAACCTTGGACTAACTGGATATCCAACTGGGCAAAATGGCCGTCCTTCCAGTCCTCCAATCTCCAGAGTTGTGTGATTTGTTCGTTGGGAACCAACTTTGTGAGCTTTCCGCTGATGGAGCCCCCGAACAACTTGAAGGTTGAGCCTTCAGAAGGAGGGAAGGCTTCGATTTGCGGAGCGGAACGAGTCCAGGCAGCAACACGAGTAGGATCCAAAAGGGTTATGTAGATTTGCTCTGCAGTGGTGTTGAAGGTTGGCTCAAGATGAAGAGTAGCAGTGTTGTACTTTGGAATGGTGGAGGAGGAGGCCTTCTGGGTGGTGGCAGGCTTGGCTGCTGCAGATGTAGTGGCAGCAGCAGCAGACTTAGCAGGAGCGGCAGGCGTCTTTGTAGAGCTAGAAGCACTCTGCTGGTTGGCCTTGGTGTAGGTCGAGTTGACCTTGTCACTGCTCAACTGGATGTCTGAGCTGTGTGTAGTGATCAAGTCAGTACCAAACTTAGACAAGATTTCTCTCAACTTTGGAATCAACTTGCTCTTGATCACACCTCTCATAGGCTCGTTTGTGCTATCTTCGTTGTAAATACTGACATCGAATTGTAACTCGTCCGAGGTAGTGTCGTATGCTAACTCGGGAACGATAATGGAACCCTTGAATTGTCCTTCCTCCTTGGACTCACTGGTCGCAAAGCCAGAGATATCAAGTGTTATCTTCAAGTCGAAAAGGGAAATTACCTTACCCTTTCTTTGGCAAACTTCGACATCGCCTTCTATCGAAGAGACTGAAGAAACAGCCACTGACTTGTCGTTTTCACTGACAGACAAGGCCAATAATTTTTCATCGAAGTAGTTTCTGGTCCAGTCAATGCAGTTTTTGTCGACCCAGTGCCAGTTATTTGGATTATTAACAACCATTTTCTATGCTCAGGGTTATCTATCAGGTTTTGATCTTTTTAAGGATTGAAGAATGAAGAAAAGAAGCAAACTTCGTAGTGTTAGAGCCTTTCGACTACCATTTCTATGGCTTGTTCATATCGAGACTGCATTGAAGAAAGTTCTAGAAAGAGTGGGTGAAAGCGAATCACGTGATCCGGGCACTCGATAGAGTCGTCACTAGTGGTGTGGAGGATAGACACCCAACCGCGGTTACCACATGGACACCGGTGGGACAAGCTTCCCTTACAGTGCTGCCGTTGCCCCTCCACATAGGCGCTTCTACAATGCATCAAGAGGTTTCGTGAATCTCATTTTTTTTATTATCTGTATACCCCTACTCTATGCATCCACCTCCATGGCATCTGCTGCGCCGGGTGTGCTGTTGAAAGTTATCACAGTTTCCTCGATATCTAATATCTCCTTAACACTTTGTCTCAAAACAGCAGTTGTTCCTCTTTCAAACTTGTAAGATCTTGACTTTTCACTTCTAACGTTTGGAGTTAAGTAGTTTCTATATAAATCAGCATCCTTTCCGACTTCCATTACACACAAGTCGACGTTGGAACCAGATCCCAAATCGTTCCAGATACCCAGCTCAATGGCATCGGCACACAACTTCATTGCATCTTCTCTGGACATATCTGGCACCCAGTGACTTTCCAACACAGCCATGGCAGCCAAGGATCCGGATCCCAACGACTGGTATTGTCCGATGTCTGTGGATCCGTGTGCTTGCACTGACAACAAGTGAGCACCAGTTGGGTCCACACCAGCGACAATCAAGTAGGCACCCAAGTGACCTTGATATTTGAACAAGTGTTGCTTTAACATTGTCAAGGCAGTGATTACTCGAGGTTGACGGTTTTGGTTCAATCCGTGCAATTCCAAGTTAGATGCAATTAATTGGGTCACCATTTCAGTGTCGGCAGCAGTACCAGCACCAGCACACCAGATCTTTGGTGCCAATCTATGTAACTTCTCACAGTTCTTATCTGCGACGATTGGACCAGCAGTGGCTCTGGTATCGGCAGCGATCACAACACCGCCTTTGAACTTACAGCCCACAATGGTGGTACCGGTGGAGGTGGCAGTGGGCGCACCAAAACCCCTAGTGGTCAAGAAGTGATTTCTTTGGTAGTTGTCAAAACTTAAACCTGGCATTGTATCTTCTAGTTGTATGTGGAGGGTTGTGGGGGGGCAATTGGTAGTAGTGTTGGCGAAATGAGTATCGTTCTCTTTAGTGGTCGATAATTGATTAATCTGGCGTAAGGTGCTTGAATTGTAATGCCTCTATTTTCGAACCAAGTTGTGTCAATTCTTCAATTTTATTGTGAGCTTGTGCTTAAAAGTTGTAGTCGTTGTCGATCGTCGCAGGTGTGTGCCCTCTCATATCCACCCACTTGTTTTATTTGCCTCTCAAAAAACTCAAAGAAAAAATCAGTGCGATACTGAGAGGGGCGTGCGGTTACCAATATGGAAACGCCAAATACACAGATCTTGAAATACGTGCCAGAGGCACTTTGACTATGCTCAAATGGTTAACATAACCATTGTTGATTTGGAAAAAACAAAAAAACGAAAAAGACAACCGGTGATATCATTTCACTGGAGAACTTCTCATTCGATAGCTCATACCCCATACAATTGGAAGGGATAGCTTCTGCATATATTTATATACTCATATACTCTGCGTTGGGGCGCTCGCATTACACGGTATCCTCGTCGCGTAGAGAATGTCGGTCACCTCAATTGATACATTCTCATATACTGCACCCTCTCGAGTGAAAGTACTATTGGTACCGATCAATGGGTGCAGTAGAAGAGATTTCGACAACTACGTCGACATAATACGAAGTGACGGATCTGAAATCAGACTATTGGACTTGACTCCGCAGCCAAATCTCCATCATTTCAACCCACAGACGTTTCCTCAGGGTCAAATCAGATTTGATTTCATAACCTCGATCCCAGACGCCGAGTCAATCTTTCTTTACGATTTCGAGCCATATAGAAAGGTCTTCATCGTTATTGGGGTAGGGAAGTTTGTAGGGATAACTCCAAATGGTACTTCAAATGGGGCCTCCAAGAGCACAGACACAATTGTCGATTCAAACACCCACGATTCAGATCATTATGACAGCATAAACGCATCCCTTTCTCATTCACATCCTACTTCAATAGTGCATAACTCCATATTATTCGACACTCCACAGGCGCAATTGCCTCCGCAATCTGATCATTCATCGAAGAATACGTACTTTTGCTGCAGCGAGGGCCCGACCAATATCCAGACCATTATGTGCGGTATTGGTGAAAACTTTGTGACTTCACTTGAAAATTATGCATCCTCGTACGCAAATATTACCTTGAGATCGCCTGTATCGTTGAACAGTAGCAGCCAAATGCTTCCTATGACAATTGCAAAGGCGCAAAAAAGATTACTGTCAGGATCATCAATCTCCTCTGCTTCAGCATCTTTCATTAGCAATGGAGCCGGATCAATGGGTAATGGCGGTACTGGTAGCGGCACAGCTGGTGGAATAGGCATGATTGACAAATCGAAACTCCAGCAGCGCCAAAGCGGAAGGCAAGCAAAGTTAATGGGTAACTTTTGCTTATTAGCAGGTAAATACAGCGATGCCCTAAACTACTTTAATGAATCATGCTTATTGTTAAAAAAATGCGACGACTACTTGTGGTTGGCAAGTTCCTTGGAAGGAATTGGTATTACCACCATCTTATTGCAATACTTGGCTATCCACTATCAATTGCCGACCTATTTGCTTCACAACATATTGCAAATTCCCAAGGGAAAATTTACCTCGATCGACGAGGCAAGCTCCGTTACGACATCTACCACCAGAAATAGTAGTACTACTGCAAGTAGACATTCCATGGAATCCAAGGTTTCAAGCACTAAGAGAACTTCGATCTACTCACCGAGAAATTCGAACAGTAGTTTCGTGAACTTTCAACAACCAACCACAACAGGTGCATCGGCCACATCCACCGCCAATGGTGAGGTTGTAGATACACTCCCCACAACTGAATTCATAAAATACGTCTCCAACAAGGTTTTCCTGTTATTCCAATTGAGCACTAACGATTTTGAGAACTTGGTTCCAGATACCGTCTACATTGATTCAATTCTTAGGTACGTGAAGTTCATGGTTTACGTTTACGTTTCAGGAGAATGTAATGGATTTATCTTGGAAAAGATCGTCAAGTCTTGGAAGTTTGATAAAGGTTCCTCCAACAAGATTGCTTCGCAAGATACTACATTCACTAAAATCGACATCATAAAAGAATTGGATAAGATATTCCAGCTTCAATTGATTGACTTAAATTCAACGCAACAATTCAAGGTTTATTGTACCTTAGCAAGCATGTATGGAGACTTGGATTTGAACAGAAAGAAAGCGTTCATTTTACGAATTTTATTGGTTGGAGTGTTGCCCAAGATAAAGCATCAGCATGAACTTGAAGCTCATGTTCGGAAAGAACTTGATACGTCAGTATTCGCTGCGAACGAAGTTGACAATTCCTTCGGGTTTAGAGATATCCTTCAATCACTTTTCATTTCGTACAACATCGATACCCCATCTTGGAATTCGCTACAAATTCCGTTACTTAAAACCTGTCTTGAAATATCTGAGATAATCAAGGACTGGCTGAACTCAATCAAAATATGCTCCATTTTACTTTCAAAATATGTTCATTGCTTGGATAGCGAAGATCAATTTTCAATCAAAGAAAAGTTCGATAGATTGATATACTATTCGAGGAGAAATAATTTAAGTATCCATACTGATTACTGGGATCCATTCTTGGTAAGAAAGGTCCAGTTCATAAGCAAAGCTAAGGAAGATCTAGTCCAATTCAGCGAGTACCTTAAAAATGGTAATGTCGCTTCCAACTCTAAGATTAGCAAACTGTTTATCTTCAATCCCTATAATAAAGAATCAAAGAAAGCATTCGATAAGGACAAAATTGCTATCGTCGATGACGTATATCAACTCAAAATCACATTACAGAACCCCTTTGGATTTGAAATAGAGATCAACGAACTTGAGATTGTGACAGAAGAAGGTAGCGTAAAGGTCCAAACATTGAAGAATTTGCGCCCCGCTTCCACTACAGCACCTATGGCCCAGTCGCAGCCAAATATTCCGTCAATGAAAAGAATGGTATCTAGCTTTTCAAAACAAACAGCAAACTCAAAGGTTAGGCCCACGAGAATAGCAACTTTATCTGCACCAATTCTTGCAACTGCTGCAACCACGGCCGCTACTGCTTCATCATTCTCATCGTCTTCTCTCAATAGTCAAACTAATTTGGTTGGAAATTCTATCCGCCAATTCATAGTCTCATTCATTCCATTGGGAGTGGAAGATTTGAAAATTGCAGGTTTCAACATATCTGTTTCCAATTGCAGTAACAAGTTTTTCAAGGTTATAGAAAATGATGCAGAAGCAATTAACTTGAAATCTGAAGAAGAGAATAGTATTAAGCCTAATTCAAAATCTACTTTAAGAGGATCTAGCTTGCAGAATACGTTGGAAGACAACAAGCTCAGTCTTATGGTAATCAAGAAACAGCCCAGTTTATCTCTCACTAACATTCTGATAAGCAATGGATGGTTGATGTTATTGCAAGGGGAAAAGTTCAAGTTTTCTATCCAATTAACGAACCAGTCCACAGAGCTCATCAATTATTTGTCGTTTTCCTTTTGGGATTCAACCATTGAACCATTGAACCATAAACTTTCCAGCTCTAATAACTTACCTGCATCAGAAGTTTATGAATTGGAATGGAACTTGCTTAAATTCAAATCTTTCGAAATCTTGAACAAGGATGAAATTTCTTCCAAATACAAGCAGATTTTGCCGCAAACGGACTTGACTATAGATTATGAAATCACCGGGAAAAAGGGAATGAAGGAGCTGAAAATGATCTTAGAGTACTCAAATAAAGAGTTGGCCACTGGAGGCGGTGCGACAGACGAAAAGGATGCATTAGAAAGACTGTTTGTTAAGTATGTGCATGTCCCAATTCAGTTGACCATTTTACCATCCATAGAAATCATTGGTTGTGACTTCTTGCCTATCCTAGAAACCTCATTAGACGAGTTCACTCTCAAACAGCAGGGCCAGAACGAAAAGCAGTACGGCGCAACCAACACATTCAATAAACTCGTGGAATTTTTGGAAGGCTCTACAATGGAAAAGACTTCTAACTTCTGCTTGTTGATTATTGATTTCAGAAATTCATGGTCCGACAGATTGGAGGTTAGACTCAATTATCAAATTGACAAAGAGACCAATTTCTCAGTGGATGAAATAATTGAGCCACAAAAGACAATCAGAGTCTTCATACCAATCAATCGAATCTCATCTATTTCAAATGACTTGACAAAGCCAATACCGTCATTGACCAGTAAGCAATTCATTAAGAATTACCTGATGAGCGAGCAGGAGGAAATCAATATGAGAGAACTCTTTTGGCTTAGGGAATCGGTGTTGAATAATTTGGCAGGCTCGTGGAGAACTCCAAATAGTGAAAGAACTGGTATTCTTGACCTTCGAAATATCAGATTGAACAATAAAATGGCTAAAATTTTGATGAAGCCTAAAATACAAATTGTTCAAACTGTTCACTTTGAAGAAACTGGTGCTGTTGTTGAAAAGGTGGGATCGAAATACAATTTGATACCGGAAGAATTTTACACAATCCAGACAACGATTCATAACAACTCCTTGAAGGACATCTTTGGGATTTTGAGACATATTCCTATCCCATCTGATTGTTCGAGTTCGGGAGGCTTACTAAAGAACAACCCTGTTACGATTGATAGGAGAATTTTGATACATGGAGTGCTACAGAAGAAAGTTGGCATCGTTGAGAAAGGAGAAAGTAAAGTAGTCCAATTAGGCTTCACTATACTTGAAAAGGGATTATACGAATGGGGAAGCATCTTTGAAGAAGTGAGTTTGCATTTAGAGGGTGAACATCAAGTGATAAGTTCAGAACCGATCATATTCTCCGCTTAGACGAGAAGGAAGTAGCTAGCGAGGATTGATTGTTCACCGTTGCATATTTTTTTTTTCTTTTTTTTTTTTCTTTTAGTTATATATAGATTAATTTACATTATTAGAAGCTGAGTTTATGAAATAATCGTAAGCATGTTGGATATATTTTGCTGTCTCCAGTATTGTCTTCGATGACTCTGCGAAATTGTGCCACCTACCAAAACAGATCAGGCAGCGACGCTTATGATGGTTGTCTACACTCAGATCACTCTTAATTGTTGCATTTAATTGATATATTTATCCTGCTATTTCTGTTATTTACTAAGTCTCTTTTCTATATACAAATTTGTTGTTTGGCCCAAAGCGCACATTTTCACCTACTGAGTTTAAATGGTAAAGGCTGTGCTCCTTCAGCTTCAAGCTTTGCAATATACCTTTCACGAATCAAGTCATTGTATCTTTTCTCTTGGAAGTACTGGAACCAACTTGCTACGCATTTTCCCTTGAAATCGTTTCTGAGGGCCCCACACTTGGACTCGACATTGTCCTTTTCTTTCGCATCTAATGAGTTGTCAATATTGTTTGCAGTAAGGCATTCGAAAAACTTATCTCTAGCATCCCAGCATTCCTTCCTCTTCGTTTTATTTGGAGGAGGAGCTACTTGGGTTTCTTCTTTACTGAACAAGCCCATTTTGTTTGTATGTCGTGTAGTGAAAATACAGTAGTACTACTCTGTTGCTACTGCTTCGTTTGATATTTCATGTAAGTAGTTTTCGGGGACTGCATACAGCATGGATGGGGAAGTGTATACCCACAGGGTTTTCCCATCTCATACAGGACCATTGTTCATAACCCACAGTACGGTGGAGTATTTCACAGAGTCAAGTTTTGGAATGGAAATACTCATGAAGTATGCTTTTGAACGGGCCTATAGCTAGTGAACTGATCTGTAGAAGATGGCAAACTTCTCTGACAATACTTCCGAGTATGAAATCGATATAGACACACATCATGTGGAGAGGCCACTTTTCAGAATTAGGTACAGATCCAACTCAATTGTACCATCGAATTACTCCGACACCAGTTCCATTGCAGGCAGAGAGCCTATTTTACCCACAATCAAGGTTTTGGGGACAGGAGGTACGATTGCATCGAAAGGATCAAGCTCGCATCAAACTGCAGGGTATCAAGTTGATTTAACTATCGAAGACTTGATCAAATCTATCCCTGATCTCTCGCAGACTTGTAACTTGGAGTATGAACAGGTGATGAATTTAGACTCCAAGGAAATGGGTACAAACGAATTGTTACAATTGTATAGAAAGATCCTGCTTGACAAAGCTCATTACGATGGGTTTGTTATTACGCATGGGACCGATACAATGGAGGAAACTGCTTTCTTCTTAGAGTTAACTATTCACACTGCAAAGCCAATTGTGATGTGTGGATCAATGAGACCTTCAACCGCTATTTCCTCCGATGGACCCATGAACTTGTATCAGGCTATTTCAATCGCGGCCCATAAATCCTCGAGGGGAAGGGGTGTTTTGGTTGCATTAAACGATAGGATAGGTTCAGGTTTCCATATAACCAAATCCAATGCCAACTCCCTCGACACTTTCAAGTCCTCCAACCACGGAGATCTTGGACATTTTGTGAACAACGAGATCCATTACTACTTCCCACCAGTTAAACCGTTGGGGATAACCTATTTTGATCTATCCGAGACTAAGGACTTACCGGAAGTTCCGATCATATACGCACACCAAGGATTGAACAACAAGTTAATCGAACTTTCTGTCAATGAATTAGGGGCTAAAGGTTTGGTCTTTGCCACTATGGGTGCTGGATCATTGGCATCTTCAACGTTTGATTTTATTGGTAATTTGGTCGAAGGTAGGGATTTCCCCATCGTGTACTCCAAGCGTTCCATGGATGGGATGGTACCTAAGGCATCATTGCCTAAGACTTACAAATCGTTAGTGAGAAATGGTGACGAGTTACCATTTGAAACTAATATAGCTAGTGGATACTTGAATCCACAGAAGTGTAGAATACTTTTACAGCTTTGTCTCAATGATGGCATGACTACTTTTGAGATAAAGAAATGTTTCAAGGGAGTTTACGGGGGTTGAACATAGAGAAATAGACACTTACAATAGAGATGACTCTAGTACTTCCTAACATATTCATTATTATTATTTAAACAAATATTCAATAAATACCAACAAAATTATTATTACTATTATTACTATTAATTTCACCGCATTTTTACTTTGCTTGTTCATTTTTTTTTTATTTTTGTTATGTGGGGAGGTTTTTCTCAAATTCTTTTAGATAATCAGTGGTGAAATTTAGTCTTACTTTGCTGTGATTCAGTAGACTCCCTTATCCGTTCTTTTTCAATAGCTCTTAATCTCCTCCTCACCATTCGTCTTTAGGAGTTACGATACGCTTCGTCCACTTGCTCTTGGTTAGCAGCCAAAATCTTCTTTCTTTGCAACTTTTGAGCAGAGGTGACGAAACCGTTTTGTGGAGTCCATTCGTCGTCGGATAAGACAATGTTTTGCAACAATTCAATACCCTTTAAGCCTTGACTCTTACCGGTTTGGTGTAAGGACTTCAAGACGGCAGTGACAACCTTTTCATCAACGCATAATTGAGACAATTCCTTCTCCTTCAACTTGCTTTCCAGGTAGACACCTTCCTTGGCCAAGTAACTCTTCAAGTGAGCTTCGTTTGGTAAGACAATAGCCACTGGCTTGACCTTGGATTGATCGGCGTAGACACACAAGTTCAAAACAGTTGGGTTAGATCTGTAGGTAGATTCAAGCTTCTCTAATGCAATGTACTCACCGTTCAAAGTCTTGACCAAGTTCTTTCTACGGTCAATGATCTTTAAGGTACCGTTACTGGTCCATTCACCGATGTCACCAGTCTTGAACCATCCATCGTGGGTGAAACTGTCGGCAGTTTCCTTTTCATTCTTGTAGTATTCATTAGTAATACACTTACCCTTCAATAAGATTTCACCTTGATTGTTCTTTGCAAAGTAACCGGCTTCGTCAACATCAATCAACTTGGCGGTGACTGAACCAACTAAAGTACCAGCAACATCGTATTCAAAGTTGTTGTGGTCAAGAATAGTTGTGTTAGCACAAGTTTCAGTCAAACCGTAACCAATAAGCATTGGGGCAATTAAAGTTGTAATGAAGATTTGCGCGTCCTTGGAAATTGGAGAACCACCGTTTAAGACGACTCTCAATTCACCACCAGTGGCTGACTTGATTTCCTTGAAGACGAGATCGAAAATTCCTCCGCCGGGTAACTTGTAGTTGGAGAAGGCTTGCTTGGCCTTGAATGAACCCCAGAAGATCTTTTGCTTCCAGCCTGGAGCTTGGGCAACCTTTGCTAAGACACCCTTTCTAACGGACTCCCAAACAGCGGCGACACCAACCATGATAGTTGGTCTAAATTCGGTCAAGTCGGACTTACAGTTTCTGCATGAGTTATCAGTCAAAGTCTTGACGTTGGCGTAACCAAGACATCCACCCCACCAGAAAGAGACAAGCTCAAAGACCAATTCGAAAATATGTGCCAATGGCAAAAATGCAATAATTCTATCAGTTGGCTTAACTAAATCTCTTCCAGCTACGGTGGTGACACCACCGACAGCAGCGACGATGTTTTCGTGAGAAATGACGACACCCTTTGGATCACCGGTGGAACCAGAAGTGTACATGATACAAGACAAGTCAGAAGGCTTTGGGTTACCTAATGGCAAGTGGTTGTTTTGTTCACCTAATTGCAAAACTTCGTTGTAGGAGTAGAACTTGATGTCTGGTCTGACTTCCAAAATCTTCTTCTTAGCATTGTTAGCATCGTGGTAGAGCTTACCGCCCATTCTTCCGTCCTTAGAGTCAATTTCTTCGCCATGGATGATGTATCTGATCGAGGTTGCCTTTTGTAAAGGCTTGATCAAAGCACCCAACAAGTTGTTGTCGGTAAAGATAGCGTTTGATTCGGTTTGGACCAATGAGTGGGTCAAACCAGCTTCACCCAAGGTGTCGTAAGCAGTGACAATTGGGATACTCTGGGTTTGGGTGGCCAAGTAGGTCTGCATCCACTTTTGGGAGGTGGCGGCAAAGATGTGAACCTTGTCTTGTTGGTTTGGCTTCAATCCGAGAGCGACAAGACCCTTTCCGTAGGTTCCGATCAATTGTTGCAATTCTGGGTAAGAAATGAACTTGTAAGAGGAGTTCTCGTAAAAGAGCCATTCCTTCTCAACCTTGGCTTCCTTGCCCTTGATGATCTTGGTGACTTCCTTTCTCTCGATGTGAGTCTCGAGAAGGTCTCTCCAACCCATAGCCTTTCTGTTACCGTTTCTCTTGACACATTCGTCGAAGAATTCGGTCAATGTAGTGGCTTTGGAGTCAAGGGGTCTTTCGACAGATGCATCCTTTTGAGCAGCTCTTCTTCTTGGAGCAGTTTCACCTGGTCTAGCTTCGCCGACTGGGACAGTAAGAGCGACCATATTGTACGTGTTCAGTTGGGTTTGGTTTTTTTTTCTATGTTTTTTTTTGTTTTAACGTGTGTCGTGGATTTGCCTTCTTTTAACTAAGAGGGAGGTTTGCGTTGCTAAGTGTGGGGTATTTGCGATTATATAAGGAAAAATAAAGCTATTTCCAAATCACAACCTATAAATATTCAACAAGCAATAGCAATTCAAGCACAAACAAATTCAAGTTATTTGTAGATAAACCGATTCTGTTGATTCGTTAGTAAAAAAACAACAAAAGGGGATACGCTTCCTGTTTTGTTTCAATGTAATTGAAGAAGAAGCAAGCAGGGAATAAAAAATTTTTGCAGTTTTAATTTTTTTATTCTTAATGATGCCGAGCGAAAAAAATAATTGAGGCTGGCGAGAAACCGAAAGCAAAAAAAATATGCGAGAATTTCTAACTCTTGCAATATTAGGCAAAAAATCTAAACCTGCCTACGTCCTTTTTTTTTTTTTTTAGTATCTAGTGAGTGCCAGCAGAGGGGTAAAATCTAATGGCAATAAAAAAAAAAAAAAAAGAAAGGTAAATAGTAGGCAAGCAATTAAGGAGAATGTATGAGAGGAAGGGAAGTGAGGGGCGGCATATACTTACTTTTTTAGTATCCTGTTCCTTGCGAGGTGGGCAGTGTAAGGCTAGGTCTCGATAATTGGGTGGTGGGTTTTCGGAGTTACTTGGATGCGAGGGTTTTCGATGTTATAAGATACGTGGAGTAGGCGTGTCAAAACAAGGGAAACTGCAGTTAAAATTGGGTCAATTGTCTGCTGGAGTGTACTAGGCTGGTGAATGTCAAACAATAGTACGTAGGAATACCTTTCTTGAAGGTTGGGATGGAAATAATAGCGTGTATTTCCTTTATATGTCAAAAGTCAAAGTGGAGATACAACAAAAATCTATGGGTGATTTAGCTTGTGAATGTGATTTTATACTTTTTTTTTTTTTTTCGGTATTATTTTATTTTTTTCGGGTCTACGTCCGTAGGTTTTTTTTTTGTTAGATTCTTTATTTTTTTTTGGGTGTTTTAGTATGACAATTGAATGATTGTACGCAGCCTTTACGGGGAGGAGCAGAAGCCAAGGGTAAACGCCTTATGTGTTATCTTTCCTCAACCGTTGAAGCATCCACAGAGAAATTCATGTAGTCATTCTATTGTTTCCCATGTACGAAATGAAGCGCTGATCCGGGGAGGGAAACAATTGTGCTAGGACAACCAGTGGTTTGCTGCTGCTGCTTTGACTTTATCTTTTCTCACTACGGAAACTATGGTGAAATTGAGGATTACGTCACAGCAAAGACAGAAACAAAAGGAAAAAAAAAAAAAGATGGTTATGTAGAGATCTGTCTGAAACGGCGGTATAGACGAGGAAGGGACCCGTACCTTACAATTTTACGTCCACAATACCGATGATTTCCCTTCTTTCATATGCTGAGACCAACAACCCTCTGTACTCTCTTGTTGGAATTTCATGCTGTACCCATGCTGGGCCATTGGTTTATGTAAGAAGAGTTTTTTTCTTAGTATACATGTTGTGGTGCAGGTTATTTGGCTTGGAGGAATCATGACCACTGCTGCCCACTTCCTACAGCCTTACCTACTTCATCACTGCACTCAATATTATTATTTTGGGCTACAGCACAGCGGGCTCAGCTTATGTGTTACCCAAATTCAAGTCGGCTCATTCACTGAGGAAACCTTTCAATGTCATGTGCCACTATGTTGTAGGTAATGTATATTCCTCTCAACTAGGTGTGTCTATCACTCCCCTACCGACAGATCTGGAAATTGCTTTTATTTTTTGCAGCTTACTCGTCTCAAGCTATCTCCTTCTATCCCGGCCACAAAAAATCTATGATTACATTGTTCAGAGTCCTGCAACCCAACAAAAAATAAATCAAAAACTTAAACCCTGTGCCATATGCAGGCGCGAGCTCGGTTGCTCTATATGGTAATAATTTGGTTTGCCACTTTTTTTTTTTGTGATTAAGGAACCAAAACCGATTAGCAGAAAAAAGAAGGAATTTAGTGAATTTCACAAGATCGAAGTTCGTGCTGGAGATAAGCCAACCCAGTAGTGGCATTCTAATTTTAAAACGGAATGTATATAA
Source organism: Dujonia boleticola (assembly GCA_029581775.1). Taxonomy (NCBI): domain Eukaryota; kingdom Fungi; phylum Ascomycota; class Pichiomycetes; order Serinales; family Debaryomycetaceae; genus Dujonia; species Dujonia boleticola. The sequence continues at coordinate 1,346,953 of JARGRU010000017.1, forward strand.
AAGAGGGGAGGAAATGGTCAAGTGTCTCAGTTACCACTCAACACCAGCTAAAGCTTAAATCGGTTTTTTCTCCACATAGAACTCCTCGTAATTTCCCCCACATTCTACAAAACTGAGGTTCATACTTTAAAGTTAACCTGAGGTAGTATGGTAGTATGGGGCAAACTTTTTTTTCTTCTTTCTGTTATCTTTGTAGGCTGGCTGATTGCCGTCATTCAAAAGCTTTTAGCTTTAAACTGCTCGGATACGAGAATAAGGTGAAAAGGCTCATTGCTTATAAAAGCTTGCGGCCAGAGGTGTGGTTGCAAAATGGAGCGCATAGAGATTTGGGCCTGGGCCGACCTCAGCCTTGTGCTGCCAATGTGTGATTGTCTTACAGTTTGGTATATCACTATCGGCCAAGCTATTCTGCAATGTAGTACTTCAGCAGCATTATATATGTAGGCCTTGTCTTTCTACGAACTGATTCTCGCTCCGGCTGCGTTTACGAGAGTGGCTTTTGCTGCCTGCTGCAAAAGCCCGTAGATAACCAGTATTCTAGATCTGACTATAACGGCTAACCCACGTTTGAGCGATCATTTACCACGTTATATATGGCTTATAATTCTTGATCGAATCTTACCGATTTGTGTTTTTGGTGTAATAACAGATGCTTTGTGAATGGGTACTTCAGAGTTTAAGCGTGCAGGCTTAGAGTTTAGGCACAAACAATAGGATGATCGTAACGTACCACTCAGCTAACCTAAGCTCACCACTCGTTTTTTCTTGGTAATACTGAGAAAAATAATACATGACTATTTTTTATATAGATTGACGAGATTGCTTAGAAGAGGTAGTAAATAATTACCGCTAGTGCAATGGCCAAGCACCAAGCCAAGCACTATTGTCTGTGGTAGTGCTACGAAAGCTCGATTTATATTACAATGACAAAAGTCATGGTGCGGAAAGCAAAATATCGACCTTCACCTCGCAGCTCTTACCTAGGTGCTAAGTAGCAGCTTGATTCTCGCCAAGAAGCGAAAGTCATGGTGCGAGAAGCAAAATATCCACTTTCACCTCGCAGTTCACACGTAGGTATAAACCTTCGGTGCGAATTCAACCAGTGCGTACTCTGCGATTCAGATTTCTCGTTGAAAACAACCTCCGGTAACAATCTTCGGTGCGAATTCTACCAGTGCGTATTCTGATTCAAATTTCTCGTTGAAAACAACCTCCGGTAACAACCTCCGGTGCGAATTCTACCAGTGCGTGCTCTGCGATCCAGATTTCTCGCTGAAATAACCTCCGGTGCGAATTCTACCAGTGCGTACTCTGCGATCCAGATTTCTCGCTGAAATAACCTCCGGTGCGAATTCTACCAGTGCGTACTCTGCGATTCAAAATTCTCGCTGAAAACAACCTCCGGTAACAATCTTCGGTGCGAATTCTACCAGTGCGAACTCTGCGATTCAAATTTCTCGTTGAAAACAACCTCCGGTAACAACCTCCAGCGCGAATTTCACCAGTGCGTACTCTGCGATTCAGATTTCTCGCTGAAAACAACCTCCGGTAACAACCTCCGGCGCGGATTCTACCAGTGCGTATTCTACTAGTGATGTGAGAATATAATGAAATAAGTCGGAGAAGATTCTTTAAGACTACTACTACTACAACTACTCCAATGTTTGCTTTGATTGAGACTAATATTTATCAGTGTTGTACTTGGTCCAACTTACCATGAGCTACTCAAAATCTTGTGTTTGTGATTTGGTGTTTGCAGGTAAGTACTTGCAGCCATTTCAACCCATTCGCAGCCACTTTTTGCAGCCAATTCTCACAACAGCGGTATTCACACTACTTACTAACAGTAACCGGTACACCCGTCTACTAGCAGCTATACAGCTCCACTCATCTATTATTAAATTTTCCATTGAATATTGGCTCTCAGGTTTGGTGTCTATAGTATGTATGTTGTCAAAGTATGCCAAACTGCAAACAGTAAAGTTAGGGGCCACAAGAATTTGTTTCGTGTTTTTTAGTTAGAGAAGTATAAATAATCTGATAAATTGCGTAATACGCAACATATTATTGAATAAATACCAAAACGTCTTTTCTGGCAAATTACAGAAGAGCTATTCTACTCAGAAAAAAGGAATATACTCATCTGAAAAGTAATAAAGACTAAACTCAAGTATGGCTCACGCTTTAGGAGAAGTAAAGAAGCGCTAAATGCTCGCTAATAGCCTAAAAATTAATCTCACGAAGATGCGAAGTCATCGTGCGAGAAGCAAAATATCCACATTCGCCTTGCAGTTTATACGTGGGTGCCAACAAGCAGCTTGATTGTTGCAAAGATGCGTAGTTCATGGTTCAGAAAGCAAAATATCGACTTTCGCCTTACAGTTGATACCTAGGTACACTGTGACAGGTTAATTCTCTCCACGATGCGAAGTCTTCAAAATGCGAAAAGTAGTGGTGCGAGAAGCAAAATATGGACTTTCACCTTACAGTTAATACCTAGGTACTCAGTGAGAGGTTAATTCTCACCACGATGCGAACTCGCCAAAATGCTGGCTGTAGTGGAGCGAGAAGCAAAATATCGACTTTCGCCTTACAGTTGATACCTAGGTGCTAACTAACAGCATCACCGCCACCAAAAAGGTTACAGTACAGACAGGACAGGTAGACCCGTTTCTGTAGACCGACTTCCTGTAGACCGACTTCCTGTAGCTCAAGCTAACTACTAGATCTACAATCTTTCTATTATCAAATTAATTATATTATTTTTGGTTACTATTAAATTAAGTCATAAATATGTCGCAGGTGTAGTTGTTGTTTCCAAGTAAATCACAGTTTCATCAAGAAAGTCACCTATGCTAATCTTTCTTCGAATCTTAAATCGTTGTTAACTGGTAAACCGACTAACAAACGTAATAAGTTTTCAATGGCTAATCTTTGCTTGTTTAAACCGTTGATTGGCTTGAATCCTGGTCTGGATAATGGTGCCTTCAACCAGTAACTCAACAAGGATAAGACAGCGTAGAAATCTTCGTACTTGTCATCGGCTTCAGATGCCTTCTTGTAAGAAACTCTGGATAAGAATTCAGTCATAACAACTAAATCGATGATCAATGGAGTGGCTAACAAGGAGTCTTCACAGACATTGTGAATGGAGATCTTGTTGTGTCCACCCAACATCAATTCAGAGTAGTATTCATCCATGGCAACCTTGGAGTCACCAACAGCTGGCAAGTACTTGATGACGATACAGTGATCGATCTTGTCACCCTTTTCCTTGTTGTATAAGATTTGGTTACTTTCGATGATGTCATCAACAACAGATTGCTTGGAGATTTCCTTGGATCTGAATTGTAATGGAGAAGACAAGTTGTAACCATCGTTGTTACCCAAATGGTTGTATGAGGCAATGGAGACTGGTCTGATACCAGCATCAACCAAGAATTGAGCTAAAACAGACTTTAACTTGGTTTGACCAGACTTGAAGTCATCACCACCAATAAAAGTCTTGTGCTTTTCAGCTAATTCGATAGCACCTGGAACAAAGGTGTTTTGTGGAGAACCGTTGATGTATGGAATTTGGTCCAAGATACAGGCAACGGCGAAAATGGTGGATGGAGAAACTTCTTGGTGGTTGGACTTGATGGCAGCAAGTAAGTTGTCAGCGGTATCGTTAACACCTGGGATCAATTCGGAGAATCTTTCAGTGTTGGCGGTCCATAAGACAATAACCTTGTCCAAGTCGTTCTTTTCCTTGAAGTCACGGATATCCTTTCTGACCTTTTCAACATCGGCCCACTTGTTGTTGGTGTCAACTTCACCATCTTTCAAGTTGGAAACGTTGTTGGCTCTTTCCTTTTGGTTTAATGCAATGAAATCTGGGTAGTAGATAGATGGTAATGGAGTGATGTTTTCAATGTATGGGTATAATTGCTTTTGTAAAGTAACATCCAAAACCTTGGATCTCTTCATGGACTCAGCCATGTTAGCGTTACTGATATCCCAACCACCAACAACGAAATCGTTAGGGTTAACAAATGGTAAGATGGAGTTGAATGGAGCGTAAACATCGTTACCGCTTTGGTCAACACCTAACTTGATGGTGGAAGATTGAGTGACGGAACCGTAGTAGTTTGGCTTGACTAAACCTTCCTTGGTTTCGAAGGAGATGTTGTGCTTGTTAGCTAAAACGGAACCGACTAAAGTGGTACCGTTGTTACCACCTAAACCGACCAACAATAAACCGGTCTTTGGAGTCTTCAAGTCAACCTTGAATTGGTAGTCAATGGCAGTTGGAGTAACTGAGAAAGTACCAGCTTCACCAGTTTCAACAATAGAGTTTTCGTAAGTAAATTTAGTGTAGAGAGTGTCATCCTTTCTGACGGATTTCTCAGAGTTAAATTGAACAGAGGCAGACATATTGAATAAAGTGTTATAATATAAAGAGTAGATGCAAATTATAAACTGGGAAAAAATTTCAAAGGAGAAAGGAAAAAAAGGGGGGGATTCACGAAGGGTTTTATAGTAAAATTTGTGTTGCTAGGTGCTTTAGCTTATTACCCAAATGGCCACTCTGGTTTGTGGACGATTGGGCAAAATCACGCAAAGCATTGTTTATTATCCTGAAATCAAATCTAACATACTTACACCCGCCGAAATTTCGCCGAAATTATGCACCTTTCACATGCGGCCACTTTTGTGTAATTTGATTCGGCGAAGCAACTGTCTGGGATTGGTAGAGAGAAATAATAGGGGGAAACTTTATTTCGGAAACCAATAAACTGCCACTATATGGGCGGAATTACAGGGTGTCGACAAAAATACGATGCCTGCGTAATGTTGAGTTAAGGTTGGGATCGCAAAAGGCAGGGGGGTTTTCAATGGGCAATGATAGAAACAATAGGGGTAGGGTAATTTACATTTCGACCTAAGTTTGGTATTAACAGTATGGTTACTCAATTGCACCTAAAAGATGTCAAACTGGGTATATGATCTTTGGCGACTTTCAAGGAATCATGGCTGAGTCTTGTAGAAAAATTTCAGTCAAGTAATAAAATTTTCCTGTAGTTTTCCCGACACAGCGCTGTTTCACGGGAAAGCGATTTTGTTGGACAGGAAAGCCACCCGTACCATTATTTTTTTTCTCACTATTATTATTTTTTACCAATTTATTCGTTTCCATGGCCTTCCGTAGCCAATACGATGTGATGCCCCCGCCGATTGACAAACCACAAACCTACATACAGGCTGGATCGCATATAGAATAATCGTTTTCGGAAGACGTGGAGGGGAGGTTCCGTTGTTTAAGAACACCTACCTGAGAGTATGGTCTATTCCATGGATGCCTTAGCGAATTAGTTAGGTAAGCTAGCAGGGTGCAATTCCCACGGCATTTTGAGATCTATTTCACATTTTTCTCTCCATTCCCAAAATTTTCAGGGTATTTCCTGAGTTGTTCAGACGTACCACACAATCAAGATGCGGAGTGGGCTAAACTTCTTAGAGCCGTAGAGTCCGTGTGTTAATTCAACCTCACTGCCGAATTCCGAAGCCTAAGCCATAATCTTTAAGTCACGTTCAGTGTATCCTGCACATTGACCCGTTATGAAGTCCCTAAATCTTGACAGTTGCAACGCGAATCCATCGGAATGAGAAACAGTAGTAAAAAACCAGTAAACTCTAAAACGTCATAACGGTATCCTAGCAATTGTCATGATCGGAATGTGGAGAGCTCGATCTACTTACATCTCGTATGTATTTGTTTGGATTGTACCCTGTATTGCTACTCAACTCACAATAATGTACTGGAATAGCTGGCCCATGTTCCAATGCTTTATCCCTCTTCAATGTATATCTTCCCATACAATAAAAAGGGTCATGGGGCGTACGTCATCTCCGTGATTATTATTTTGCTCTTCCGTTTTTTCTTGCTTTTTTTTTTTGCATACGTGTTGCAATACTTTCCAATGCCTCATATTTGGCTTCATTTGTCCGCTTTGGGGTCAAGTAATTTCATTTGGGGCAGCCTTTGGATTTCTTAGCGTCGCCTTGTGCTGGCTGGACTTTTAAGGAGGCAGCCTCGAAAAATTTGGTACCTGTGTTTTTCGCGCACACAAACAACAATATTGATTGTCCACTAACTCACAACCAACACGAAAGTCCATTACTCCTCATAAACCAATGACGAAAAGCAGGGTACTCCTCCAACTTCTAGAAATAAAGCAAGTTTGTTTTCCATTCTTCTTCAAAGATATTTAGACTGACTCTTGCATGACTTGAGTTGTTTAAAGCTTAAAACCCGAGCTTTCATCATGTACTATTACTTAACTCTGGAGTCCCAGATGTTTGTTCCGTGCGATATTACAACGCGCGCAATTGTCCTGAAAGCTGGCGCAGAGGCCGAATTCGGCTGCTGCGTAGTTAAATGCGGAAAAAATATTTGCAGCAATTCGTAGAAAAAACCTCATTGTATGTAATCACCATTATTTTTTGAACCTTCTATTTCTTAATTAGCTAGATTCAGATCACTTTGACCCGCAACGGGATAAAACCAGCGATCTCACAATGCCAAATCGGTCGAAAGATGGTTATTTTCTGTCACTTTTACGACGATACATGTAGTGCTACCATGCTCCATGGAGCCGTTAGGTTGCACTTGACATCGAAACACGAATTCTCGCTCCCTTATATATTTGAAACACATCCCTGCGAAATACAAGACAAAACATGTTTGAGATCGTCAAGCTTTACTACACGACTGAATTGAAAGATATATTTAGATTAACGGAAAATTACAGCCATATAAGAACAGCTTTTGCCTAACTCAAAACTTGTTTCTTTTTTCTTGCTTTCCTATTACTCAACCACCACACTCCTTTATACTCTCTCCTTTTCTAAAACATTGAAGGTTTATAGCTGCCACTCCTTTCAGTCTATATTACTATTCAATTCCCTCTTTCTATACTAACATTTAGTCCCAACTATTCACTAAACTCTTCACAAGATTTAGTCCACACTCCTTTGTTCTCTATACAAAAAAAAAAGCAACCAACTATATTCCTTCCTTTATAATATAACCTACGATGCTTTTCCAATCCTTATTAGCTATCATCTCGTTGTTGCAGATCCTGAACGCATTTGACATCAACCTGAAATCAAACGTTGCAGTCTACTGGGGTCAAAACTCCCACGGACAAGCAAACTCCCAACAGCCATTGCTGTACTACTGTCAATCCGACGATGTTGACATTGTCTTATTGTCCTTCCTCAGTGCCTTCCCACAGATGACATTGAACTTCGCCGGTGCCTGCACCACGTCTTTCCCCGATGGTTTACTTCAATGTAACCAAATTGCTGCCGATATCAAAACCTGTCAGCAAAACGGTAAGATTGTTTTACTCTCCATGGGTGGTGCTCTGGGTAACTATGGTTTCAGCTCCGACTCCCAAGGTGTTGCCTTTGCTGAAACTTTGTGGAACACCTTTGGTGGTGGTTCCGCTTCTGAAAGACCATTTGGTGACGCCATACTCGACGGTTTCGACTTGGACCTTGAAAACAACCAGCAAACTGGTACCGCTGCTTTCGGTAAGGCATTGAGATCTTGGTTCGCCAAGGACTCGTCAAAGACTTACTACCTTTCTACCGCTCCCCAGTGCCCATACCCTGACCAGTCTGTTGGTGACGTGCTTGCAAACGTTGACGTTGATTTCGCATTCATCCAATTCTACAACAACTACTGTAACCTTGGCAGTGGCTTCAACTGGAACACCTGGAACACCTTTGCCGAAGATACTGCTCCAAACAAGAACATTAAGCTTTTCTTGGGATTACCTGGTTCTTCCACAGGTGCTGGTTCCGGATACACCGATTCAAGTGTAGTTAAGGGATACCTTGACCAAATCACCGGTGACTCCTCCTTTGGTGGTATTTCTTTGTGGGATGCGTCTCAAGCTTTCGCAAATGTTGATAGTAACGGTGATAACTACGCTAAGCAGATGAAGGACTTATTGGCTGGCGGTTCCTCACCTTCTTCCCCATCTGTCTCGTCTACTGTGGCTTCGTCGTCTTCTCAAGAACTCACCACTACCTCCACTACTACCATCACTTCCACTATTACCGCACCTTCGTCAACTACCACCCCACACGCTCCAACTGTCACCACCACTACCAAGCCTACCACCTCAACCACCCCAACCACCTCCACCACCTCCACCACTCCAACCACTTCAAGCACCTCCACCACTCCAACCACTTCAAGCACCTCCACCACTCCAACCACTTCAAGTACCTCAACCACTCCAACCACCTCCAGTACCTCAACTGCTCCAACTACCTCATCTACTCCAACTACCTCATCTACTCCAACTACCTCAGCTACCCCAACCACCTCAGCCACCCCAACCACCTCAGCCACCCCAACCACCTCGGCCACCCCAACCACCTCAAGTCAATCAACAAGTGCTCCAACAACCTTGAAGACTTCCACTACAGATGGCGTGGCCATGGTGCCTACAGCAGCAGAACCATCATCAAGCTCTCCTGCCGTCGTTGCCTCTCTGAGTGCAGATGCTGCAGCAACTACCCCTACGACTGTTTTAAACACACCAACCAGCACTAGACCAGTTGTTGTGGTGACGTTAACAGCTCCTGCTGTGCAAGCATACACAACCGTACATGGTTTCACTACGATGATAACCACTGTCTATGGTAGACCATGATGGGAAGTTTCCTGATAATAAATTTTAATGCTAATGTTTTCCTATATTATAATTACACGTATAATTATATAGTTTAATACCCTAATCTACAGAGTAAAAATCAAAAAAAAAAAAAAAAATGACATGATGATGACTCATGGAATATGTACAAAGGCAGATGCCTTAAACCCTTTCGATGGAACTCAATTCCGTATTTGTTATGCAGTTTCGTCTTCTTTGATCATCTCATTGATCCTGCTCTCCACTTCCAACCCTTTCAACAATTGCTGCGAATATGTGTTGCAGTAAAACTCTTTGATCTCGCCACCTGACCAATTCCCCATGTCATAGGGGTCTCCCTGTATATTCAGAATTGTCAATGGGGTTATGCGACAAAACACAAGCGGGAAGTTGGCGGTATCGAACTGCACTCTTGCTTGCTTTGTCAAGTTTTTAGCGGCGCAGAGGAACATGAATGAATTCTTCGCGTCTGTGGGCGTCCTCACATGATAGAAGTAGATGCCAGCCAACTCACGAATTGTCTTTGCGCTGACGGGCGCTTTGGTATTTTTACATTGTACCAACACGTTTCCTGCGTTTTCTAGGGGTATGGATGTCCTTTTTAGTGGTATGTTGTTTAGTGTTTGGTACTCCGTTGTGGATCGAAGTATCGGATGCACCAATTTTTCATGTAGTCTGACCAGGGCTAGTGATTTCTTGGAGGCGGTCGTTATGCTGTCTTTGTTATAGTAATGTTTTAGGTTCCACTTCCCGAACAAGTCCAATCCCTTGTCGTTTGCCCCTCCACAACACTGTAGCCCGTTCATGTTTAGTTTGGACGTGAGGATCTCCTTTGTGGATAGTTCATAGAGTGAGCCCATAGTTATGGCGGTCCCCATGTTTTTGTTCATCGATTTGGCATGATCTAGAAACGATCTACAGTCTGTTGACCTAAATCGGCGGCACAACACGGACAGCATGATGAATAAGCCTGTAGTTCTCTAGCTGCCTTATCAACCTGTATCATATAATGTTCTCCACAAGGTTATGGTGATATTTACTTGACGCGCTTTTTCTGTTAGTGACTCTATTGAAAATGATGCACACACAAATATACGCGATTTTGATTTCGCTATAGCGGTCTTATGTGTAGGGCGCCATACAATTTCTGGGGGAGCCACCAGGAGAAAAAAAAAAAAAAAGCGAACTGAATGTGAGTGAGCGTTTACTGCGCTTCTTCCTCTCCATCGATATAGATAGCGTCACAAAACCTCCTAATGAAGTACTACTTACCTATACTATTGGCATCCCTCGCCACCGCTGCGGATATTAACATATTTGCAAGCCCAATTGGCGGACATGCAAAGTTAAATATTGGCACTATTGTTGTTGATGATAACCAGAACACTCAGTTTCTTCAGAAAGATGCCTTAGCTGCTGCCACTGACTACTGCATTGGGACCAACGATTTGCCCAACCACGAATGTTTCGCATACATCAGGCCATTGACCACTGGTGAGCAAGTGAAGTTCATTATACATAACCTGCTTAACGGTGTTGAAAAGATCTCGGTCAACCCAGATTCGAAGTCGAATGACCCACTCGTGACTATTAGCGATTCAAAGGGGCCCTCACCAATATTGCGTCCCGTACACAAGGCAAACGAAAAGAAGAAGGTTGCTGCCAAAAAGCCAAAAGAAGGTGCAAATGGTGAAGTAGAGTACGATGAGGCAGACGATGTGGAAGAAGAGGTTGATGAGAGATCCTGGGTCCAGAAGAACTGGATGTACATTGTGCCAGGTCTCATCTTATTGTTCATAGCATTAGGTACTGAGGAGGAGAAAAAGTAGACACTGAGCTAATATAGAAATCCATCTTGGATAGCTAACGAAGAAAATGAATAAACGAACAAAAAAAAATAAGACAAGACAAGAAAAGGAAAAATGTATAAACCATAGGTGAAGTGACAGAATGGCTTTGGCTATAACCTATAGTGATAATTGTAGTGGTAACTCCTGATCGTCCTGCTTATATGCAATATACTTCTGCTATGGAGATTTTCCAGTTTTTCACGTGATCACGAAAAGCTTACCCGGCCTTTGCTTACTTCTCAATTCAGCGAATCAGAACTCAATTATTCAAATTACTATAACAAAACTATTCGAAACTGTATACAAGCCTAAATTTTTCTATCGAATTGTATAGACTTTAAAAAACAAGAAAAAAAGAGAGGCCCCATCCAAACAAGTGGAACCCTTTATCGAACCTCGCCCCAACCGACCGACCAACCCCCCTACCCGCAACTCTCTTGAAAGATCAAAAAACACCATTCTGAAAATGCTTTCAAGTAGATCTGTTAGATCTTTAAGATCTTTATCCAGTCGTCGTTTGTTTTCATCCTCTTCCCGCACTTTCGCTGATGTTGAAGTCACCGTTGATGGTAGAAAGGTTTCCATTGAAGCTGGATCCTCCATCATCCAAGCCGCCGACAAGGCCGGTGTCACTATTCCAAGATACTGTTACCACGATAAGTTGGCCATTGCTGGTAACTGTAGAATGTGTCTCGTTGACGTGGAAAGAATGCCAAAGTTGATCGCTTCCTGTGCTATGCCTGTGCAAAACGGTATGGTTGTGAATACCCAATCCGAAAGAATCAAGAGGGCCAGAGAAGGTGTCACTGAAATGTTATTGGAAAACCATCCTTTGGACTGTCCTGTTTGTGACCAAGGTGGTGAGTGTGACTTGCAAGAACAATCTCAAAGATACGGTTCTGACCGTGGTAGATTCACCGAAGTTGTCGGTAAGAGAGCCGTCGAAAACAAGGCCATTGGCCCATTGGTGAAGACTTCTATGAACAGATGTATCCACTGTACCAGATGTGTCAGATTCATGAACGACGTTGCAGGTGCCCCTGAATTGGGTACTGCTGGACGTGGTAACGATATGCAAATTGGTACTTATATAGAAAGAAACATTAACTCTGAAATGTCTGGTAACATTATCGATTTATGTCCAGTTGGTGCATTAACCTCCAAGCCATACGCCTTCAGAGCCAGACCATGGGAATTAAAGAGAACCGAAACCATTGATGTCTTGGATGCCGTTGGCTCCAACGTCAGAGTCGATGCCAGAGGTATTGAAGTTATGAGAGTCTTGCCAAGACTCAACGATGAAATCAACGAAGAATGGATTTCTGACAAGTCCAGATTTGCCTGCGACGGTTTAAAGACCCAACGTTTAACTACTCCATTGATCAGAAACGGTGACAAGTTTGAAGTTGGTACTTGGGATGAAGCGTTATCCACCATTGCTGCTGCATACACAAAGATCCAACCAAAGGGTGACGAATTGAAGGCTATCGTCGGTGCATTGGCTGACGGTGAATCCATTACTGCATTAAAGGACTTGACTAACACCTTAGGTTCTGAAAACATCACTACTGATGTTAAGCAAGCCACCTCTGCTCACGGTGTTGACTTCAGATCCAACTACATCTTCAACTCCACCATTGAAGGAATTGAAGACGCCGACCAAATTCTCTTGGTTGGTACTAACCCAAGATTTGAAGCTGCTGTCTTAAACACCAGAATCAGAAAGGTCTGGTTGAGATCCAACTTGGAAATTGGTCTTGTCGGTCAAAAGTTCGACTCCACTTTCGAATTCAGCCACTTTGGTGAAACTGCTAACGACTTGAAGAAGGCCTTAGCCGGTGAGTTCGGTAAGAAGTTACTGTCTGCCAAGAAGCCATTAATCATTGTTGGTTCTGGTGTCGCTGCCCTGGAAGACGCCCAAGCCATCTACAAGGAAGTTGGTGCTTTCATTGCCAAGAACGAAAACTTCAACACTGCCGAATGGAACGGTTTCAACTTGTTACACCGTGAAGCATCTCGTACTGCCGCCTTAGATCTTGGTATAACATCTTCCCACGAAGCTACTGCTAAGTCTAAGTTCATCTACCTCTTGGGTGCTGATGAATTACACAACAAGGATATTCCAAAGGATGCATTCGTAGTGTACCAGGGTCACCATGGTGACCTCGGTGCTTCATTCGCTGATGTCATCTTGCCAGGTTCCGCCTACACAGAAAAGTCTGCTACTTATGTGAATACCGAAGGTAGAACACAAGTCACAAGAGCAGCTACCAACGCTCCAGGCTCTGCAAGAGAAGATTGGAAGATCATCAGAGCATTATCCGAATACTTGAACTCTGCCTTGCCATACGATGACTTATACGCCATCAGAACCAGAATGGGTGACATAGCTCCACACTTGGTGAGACATGATGTCATTGAAACTGTTTCCAGCGAGATTTCTAAGGTCGGTATTGTCGATGTATTGTCCAAGCTCAATGTTTCCCCAACCGGCGCTCCATTGAAGAACCCAATTGACAACTTCTACTTCACTGATGTTATCTCAAGATCTTCTCCTACTATGGCCAAGTGTGTCTCTTCATTCGGAGCCAAGGTTGACAAGATCACCGACTCCAGACCAGACATCAACTTTTAAGAGTAAAACAATTCATTAAAAAAATCATGACCCTCACCCTACCATTGCCTTAATTCAATATACATTGGCGCATCTCATCACACATTCGATGGGAGTGTAATCATCCACTTCCAAATCATGTCACAATCACAGAAAAAAATCACAACCTAAACGATTGGAGAAGGGAATCACACTTGTTCCTAAGCTTCAATTAATACCTTTAGATAGTAGCATATTACATAAGCTTTCATGTAGATGATTATAAAATATACAATTACAGAATAACTTGAGTATGAGTGTAGCAGTAGTAGCACTGGCGGATCTGCACATACCCCCAATTATGATTTTTAACTTTCTGCTGCTTATTCCTTATCAGGCTGATAATTCCGCGCTTTATATTTTTCTAAAAGCTCGGGCATCTCCTTGGTGCAAGAACAAACAAACAAAGTGACAGGCAGAACGGCTGTCGCATATTCCACAAAAGCTCGTATATGGCACCACAGGGTCTAGCACCGACAGTTTACTACATCTCGTTTAATCAGACACGTTCGAGGATCCGTATTGTGACTATTTAAGAATTAGTGATACTCTCTCCTCGTGCCAAAAGTGATTTGACAATCTTCCTTTTTCGGCCAAAAGGGTACCTAATTGCTTATCTATATGCCTTTTAATTTTTGAGAAGGTGGTATCAAGAAAACTCGCGTACATTCCTTCATCTTTACTTCACGTCAAGACTCCAATCACGCTGAAGATACACATCTGGTAAGCACAATGTCTTCAGCAGATCCAGAGGAACAGCATGGCGACTTCGAGTCGAGATGGCGGCAAGTTAGAGCGTGTGCTCGATGCCACAGAATCAAGATGAAGTGTTCGTATGCAGATCCAACCTTCAAATCATGCAAAAGATGCTTTGCAATAGGCGTGGAATGCTCTCCCGATGAAGATCCAACTGCCAAATACGCCAGGAAGAAGAAGTCTCGAGCGAAGTCTGTGACTGCGGCCACATCCTCGGGCACATCGTCCTCTTCCTCTTCCAACTCAGTGCCATCGCTCCTGGCAGACACATCGCCAGATGACATCCTAGAGCACCTTAAGGGATTGGTGGATTCGGTGAATGATACTTTGAGCTTGTACGAAGCCTCAAACCCTCAACTAGACATCACAGAGAGGCTCAAAAAGTTGCAGTTGTTGAAGCAAAATATACTATCCACCACCCTGAAAGTAAGCTCCATAATCGAAACAACGGTTGAGAGAGCGTCAACCTCGACTAATGACCCGCAGCAACCCTCCCACTACGACGGTGATATCTCCAAGTACCCACAGGTGTCATACAGCCAGAATATTGCTAAGGAACTAATCTTTAGCCACAAATGTGTTAATCTAGAAGAATGCGAGCGGAGATACAAGTTCTTCATGGAAGAGATGCTTCCCTACTATCCAATCATCTCCTTTTCCAAAAAGTCCCAAAACTTTCAATATTTATTAGACAAATATCCACTATTACTATTATCGTGCATATCAGTGACTACGATTCATGACAATGGGTTCCTGCCCTCGCCTGTGCACAACAGAAACCTTCAGCACTTGCTAAACTACTACCTTGAGAGATTCTTATCGTACAGGATATACATACAGGCTGATGGGTTCAATATCCAATTGATACAAATATGCATGATCTTATCAGTCTGGAGTCCACCACCGAATAAATTGGGGCACTTCAAAAACCTGGTAAACTTATTACTAAGCTTAAACGTGTCGCTCTGCATAGGGCTAGGAGATGAGACCGCTAAGACTTACTCAGCTGGTGACAATGTGGACGACGATGAATCCGAAGAACGGAACGATTTGAGAACATTTTTAAGTGTCTATTGCAATTGTGGATCGCTTGGCTTGTCGTTATACAGGTTCAAGTTGGTAAGCTGGTCTCACAAGCACGACTTGGCTATTGAAAAGATCAGGAAGAACCCAGCAAGTATAACGAATTACGATAGGTATCTTATCTACTACGCATTGTCGATTAAATTGAGTCAGGAAATCTACCTGGCCATGTCGATCGATGGGGAAAACCATAAAAGTCCTTCCCATGGAGGAGCGTCCAATGCGTCCGCA
This sequence comes from Dujonia boleticola, assembly GCA_029581775.1. Taxonomy (NCBI): domain Eukaryota; kingdom Fungi; phylum Ascomycota; class Pichiomycetes; order Serinales; family Debaryomycetaceae; genus Dujonia; species Dujonia boleticola. The sequence continues at coordinate 1,362,240 of JARGRU010000017.1, forward strand.
ACTAACACTGATTCGACCCAAAATCTCAGTATTAGGTTGGTGGGAGATAATCTGGCAATCCTTTCGCTTGACAAATTATCGTACCTAGCAAGAAACTATGAAGTTCAATTATTCAATTTACTACGTGAGAGTGGTTTCTTGACATCTTCATGTCGAGAGGCGAGTCTATTGGCTATCTTGTACTACCAAGTGTTATTGGCGATGTATGATAAGCTTTTGAATATACATATGCATCAACAAGAACAAGAGCAGCAGCAGCAGCCAAATCAACAAGCTTTCACAACATTTATAAGCTTGGTTTCGAAATTGGTCACAATTTGCGAGAACATTTTGAATTCCTACATTCAGCTCAATGAAAACGAAACGGTAAATTACCCCACGTTCATTTACTATAGACCTATGCATGCTTTAGTCTTGCTTATTAGACTAAGATTGTTATCCAAATCACAAGCGTCACTAAATTTAATCAACGAGACAGTCAACATCAATGTTGAGTACTATTTTAGAAAGATCTCAACAATAATATCAAACAACCAAGAAAAGTACAATCTGGATATTTGTCAAGCAATGAATGAGATTTTAACAAAGATCCAAAAGTGGATTAAGGTATCCGAAGAATACACTCACTCACCATTACCTGTCGGCCAAGACAATTCGATGCCCATTAAATCAACTAGAAATAGTTTATTGATAAACTTGATGGAAAGGAGCAAACATCAAGAAATTGAAGCTTTGGAAATACCACATGATCTTGACAAGGAAGTCAAGTTAAACAGCAGAATTAAAAGGAGAAAGTTAGACAAGCAAGCACAGCAAGGACCTACTTTGCCAATCCAGCAAGATGCGCAGCCCAACAAGGAAGCGTACCCAAATCCAGATGTGCCTCAAAGCTCTAGCTTGGTGCCCATCGGAGTTGATAGCGAAGTAAACAATACCATAGGTGGTCTGCCTGTACCAAACCTTACCTCGGTGCCTCCTCTCCCGCACTCTATCCAAGAACTTTTCCAGGAGATCGATGTGGACGTGCTGAATTACTTGAATTTGCTCGAATCCAATAGTAACTCGAGAACAGGAGATATCTTCAATATACCCTCAGGTGCAAACCCTGGTCCCTTCAACCATTTTGCGAACCAATCACCATCGGTTCCAGATTCATATTTCGCAAATTTCTTCTCAAATAGTAACGAAACTTTCAATGGTGCAGTGGATGGTAATGGTAATAGAACAGGTAATGGAGCAGACACAAATGGTGGAGCAGGGTCTGGCACAGGGTCAAATAATTTCGAGTCTTTCCCCTTTTAGGAGTTTCCCTGAACCCTAGCCTTTTTCTTTCCACCTTGAGATTCATCGTCGCCGGATCGTTTCTTCTCAGAGACTGAATCGCTAGTTGTCGGTATTTCGTACCCCTTATTAGATAGTGAGCCATTTGTTGCTTTGTTGTTCTCTTGGAGTATTTGGTATAATGGCTTATTTTTTGTGCTGGAATTGGTTGGGCGAGTGGTTGGTTTCACTCCTCCAAATTCACTAATAGACACTTTCTCGTTTCCTTCTTCTGACTCGTAGCCTGGTGCGGTTTCTTCCTCACTTACGTCTCCATTTTCATCAACATCTTCTTCCTCGCCTTCGTCGTCGTCGTCTTCTTCTTCTTCCTCTTCTTCACTTTCCTCCTCTTCGACATCTTGGCTTAACTGTCCCCATAATTCTAGCTCGCCAGCTTTTGTGCTTGATTTGCCTTCAGCCTTTCTGATTTCCGTGGAGTATCCAGTGTTGGAGTACGCCGAATCCAAACCTGGGAAGTATAAGTCCTTGTATGAAGGAGGCTTTCCAATCTTTGCCATCACTTGCAACCATGGCGGAGGTATGCCAGTATCATTTTCTTGCATTCCTAGAGCCTTTCTTAATTCCTTGGAAACTACACCTGGTTTGATATGCAGCAACTCGCCCGAATGGGTGTCTTCAGATTCTCGTCCTTCGTAGTAAAGATCTCCAAAGGCATACAATCTAGGCTTTGTTTGAAACTTGAAAAAGGCATCATGCAACTTTTGATAATCAATATCCAATTTACCCATTTTAGGTTGCACTCTATCTCGCTGCAGTTTTCTCAACGTATCTTCCAGCTCTCCACTGGTGTCTCTCATATCCTGAATGCCAGTGTCCAATATGAATTGTGGGAGCTGGAACGGTTTCCTTTCAATACCTTTCCTGCCCGATAAGTATTCTCTTTTGTTAGTCCAATGTGTCGGCACGGGCACACAGTTGAATTGTGATTTTAATGCAACATGCAAGTATGGTTCATGGGAGTCAACGTCGTACCATTCGACAACTTGTGGTTTTGAGGTGGAGGTTTTGAGGTCTGCTAGCGAGACTTTGTTTAGTTTACGAAGCTGACGCTTGGATATTTGCTGGTCTTCGTCATCATCGGAATCATCTTCTGAAGATGAAGGAGCGGCGGTTGATTCAGGTGTTTCCGACTGGTCGTGGTTGTTTGTAGTTACTCCTTCTTGGTCTGGAGTCTCTTCGTTCTTCTCGAATTTCTCAAAGACACCTTGAAATTGGGCAAAGAGCGGATCCTCCTTGATTTCTAGTACCTGTATCTCTTGGTTGCTGGTCTCTTTCGGCTGTTCAACAGCCTTGTCTTCATCTTTTACCTCAGCTGCCTTCGCATTTGAATCCTGAACATCGTCAACTTTGTTATCCTCATTTTCACCTTGTTTTTTGAGTTTGGCTCTTTCTCTCCTTAATTGGTTCTTCGACTTCCGCACCTTACTCATAGCAGGCAGTTTGTAGATCAAAGTTTGGGCACCCACTTTGTGCTCTAATGACGGTACTTACAGCTTGAAAATATTAAAATAAAAATCGTATATTATGGTTTGCAATGAGATACGCCTGTATATAGTTCTGCAACATTATCTATGGCCTGAATAGATAGTGGACTCCAGTACAGATAATCGTCCAAAAGACAGATACTGTTTACCGATTAGTCGCTCTCCCTGGGGTCTTTCCAGCTGAGGCGTGATCTTGGCTTTGTGTTTGTGTTTGTAGAGCAGCCAGTGGTTGGTTGCACAAAGCCTATTACTCGGAATTGCAAAAGTTTGCCCTTCAACCAAGCTTCGCGTGTGACTATACTTGAAAGGGATCGGTGAGCCTTACGCCTGGGGCTTCTCTTGATGCCTTTGTTTCTATCTCTCTACCTCTCTAGCGGTCTGCTTACGCGTGTTGGGGCACTACTTCTGACCGCCTCCGTTATTCTTCATCTTCTTCTCAAGTGTCCTGATCCTCGTCAAAAGTGTGTCTAGTCTCTTGTTCACTTCTGTATCGTGGCTCTCTATGTTACGGTTCAATTCTCTAAGCTTTTCTTCGATATCCAGCGCTATCTCAAACACGGAATTGTTAGCCTTGGAAGAGTTGGTGCCCTCCGCTTCGTGTTTGTTTTCGTTGAGGTTTGACGAGGCGGTGGTGTCTACTGAAAGTCCCACGTTGGATGCCTTCTTGTTCTTAGAGAACTCTCCACCCTGTAAGTTGGGTGTTGTCAAGCCAGGAAGCCCTGTAGTTGGCGACGAAGCAGCTGAAAAGCTCATGACTGGTATATCTATATGTTACGGGTACTCGGAGCAGAAGTAGACAGAGGGTCCTGAAAAATTGTTTCTAGCGTATCTTCAAACAGCGCTTCTGACCTATTTTCGCGGTGTGTGGGGCGGCGGATTCTTTTTTTCTGCGACAATATGATTTCTCTCGTTGTGGCATACTTGGGATCTCCTACTAACCCAGAGCTCTCTTTTTGGAGCAATTCCTCGGAGTAGAATCGAATATTTGCATCTAAGGAAGTATTCCAGTCCTTCCGTCTGAATTATCACAGCAACCATGATTGTGTTGGAGGCCATAGCCTACTTGGGACTCTTTTCGCTTGCACTTGCGAATACGTCACCTTCCAAGTACACAGTCAAACTCCACAGCTCAAAGGTCTCATCTAAGGCTGCCAACCAGTTTCTTGCGCTTAAGGATGCGTACGAAATAGAAGATGGGGAGCATACTCAGTCACGCATAGGTACTTTCCAAAAGATGAGAAGCTACTACGGCACCGACAGCCAGAAGAACCACGACTACTTATGCTACGTGCCACCAATTGCTTCGAATACTTCTCAGGCAGGAGATTCTAACGGCAGCGACTACAACGACGATGCCAGAGTGCAAGACTCGCTGCTCCTTGAAAGTGCAGTGGAGATCTTGAACCAGTCTTTCTCCACCAAGGAGTGCATCTTTGCATACGGCCTCAACGGTGGATACTTCACCTTTGCATACTGTTTTGGAGATAAGATTATACAATACCACGAGAACATGGAGTACTTTATTAAGACAAATATACACAAACCAGAGCACCCTGATTATATCTTTATATTGGGCAGATTCGAAGGCTCAAACTTCAAGGAGACAAAGATCGAAAATCAGTGCAATTGGAATGAGATCGAAGCAGCAAAAGCCAAGGGCAATACCGGAGCAGTAGGAGGAAGGCTTTTCGCAAAGGATTTCCAGATGAATGACGATACCGTCAACCCATTCAATCAGAAGAATATCCACAGCACACAGAAATTTATTCAGCACACTTTGAGCGGAAGCCTCTGTGATTTGACCGAGGAGCCAAGAACCATTGATATCATATACAAGTGCGATCCAGTAAGCGACGCTATTATCCAAATCCTTGATGTTAATGAAATTAAAACATGTGAATACCAAATGGTGATAAATGTACCTCAATTGTGCGCTTTGAAGGAGTTCCAACAAAGTGAGGTGGAGAACGAAGTGGTGGAGATTGCTTGCAAAGAAATTAACGATGGTGTTAGCCGAGATCTCGTCGAGGAGATAACCGTAGACTCATTCTTGAAGAATAAGGGCGACTTACTCCCTGTCACCACTAGGGATCTCTTCCCCATAAACAAGAACTACAAAATTGTATTGTCTGAATACTCCTTAATCCCCTTTGGAATGGGATTCTTTCTGGCCTTATCAAGGCTACCGATCGAGTCCACAAACGTTTATTTCAAGTTCAGACATGTTCTTGTTTACAATGGATTTTACGACTCTCCTATGGATTTGATTCAGAAGTTCGGTAGAATGTTCCAAAACTTAATTGGAAGGAAAATCCTCGCTCCAGCAGAGAATGAAAGGAAACAGAGAGTTATAACATGGGACGATTCTTTCGTCGCGTGGTTTGAGTTGTATGACTTTTATGGCAATTTTGTTTCGTTAATCAGAGTCGATAGAGATGCCAAAGATGGCAATGACCTAATCAAGATCCAATTAGTGGATCCTGATACGATGCTAGATCAGGATGGAGATTATGTTGAGATACATGAGTACGTTTCGCCTCACGGAGCAGTCAATTTCGAAAACTTCATCGAGGGCACTGAAGTAAAGGATGTTGACGCGGCTTCGCTTTCTACAGAGTTCGTCACTGTTTTCGTGACTCGATCGGAGGATAGCCCGCAAGCACAAGAAACAGGAACTGCAATACAGGAGCAAGCTGAGGGACAGCATGAAGAAGTCAAGCAAGAAGAGAAGCAACAAAATGAGCCCGAAGTTCAGCAAGAGGAAGTGGCTCCTCAAGAAGAGACCCACGAAGTATTTGCAGATGCGCAAAATGACGACCAAGACGCAGTACCGGGATACGTGACGGAATATGCGAACCAACCCTTGGAAACTGTTGTCGTTTACATACCAGCTGACGAGTACCACGCACAAATGGAGGCGTCTCGGGCTGCAGAAGGTGCTGCGGAGCAAGAGACCGATTCTTCATCTCACAGTACAGACGCGCCTGCTGAGCTCGATACGCCAGAGGCGGAGAACAAGCCAGAAGAGAACAATGCCGCTATAAACGATGAATTATGAGACTAAAATGTATATATATATATATATCAGGGATTGGGCTTTTTGTAGTGTATATCTGTATAGTTGTGGAGCTTGCTGTATCTGCAACCAAATATTTTTAAGACACGGTGATTTCCTGTATGTACGACTCGGTACGAGAAAAAAATCAACTCATTAAATCACTCTAAAGCTTAACAAGTGAAAAAATCATAAAAAAAAAAAAAAAAGTAGCATATACAACGATACACCCTACACTCAGCATCCTTGGATCTTGCCTTCTATTCCCGATATATACTCTCTGATATATCAAGGAACTATAAGATACGTCTAAGAGTATGGTTTTGATTCGTACTGCCACGTGCAGTATCAAGAAATCCTTACTGGTGAACTCTAAGGTTCAATATTTATCGCAGAGGCATTTCTCATTATTGAAGGGTGCCTTGAGCTTATTGGCGTTAAACAAGAATGAACTGGATTCATCGACATCTTCAGGATCGGCAGACTCTTCGCCCGACTCGTCTGAGGCCCGTAAAATTTATAGCTGGGATGAGTCGCCATATGAAGACCTCCGCACGCGTGCTGCCTTTATAAGAACCAAGGCACGTTGTCCCACCACTGGCAAGTCTGTCAACTACGTATGCCCATACTCGGGTATTCCAACCCATCACTCCGAACAGGCTTGGAAAGACGACGCCGAATACCACGCTAAAAAGACTTATGAATTGTTGAAGAAGGTGAATCTTTACGAACACGACTTGAGATCCGGCCGTAAGTTCGATGAGTTTGTCTTCCCTGGTCAGCAAGAGAAGGACTGTACTCCAAATATGTCGAACTGGGACGCCTTCTTCTACACCCGTGATTTCAGTCCGATGAACACCGAGTTCAACTTGGCGGCAGCCTCGAAGGTTTTGACCTACCCAATCACTATTGCTTCCATTTTCCACCAATTCTCGCCATACCAGCAGGAATCCAACAGTCGCAGAACCCAGAACAACAAGGTTGCACAACAATCAAACAAGCTTACTGTCGAGGGTCTCAAGTCCTTAGCCGCCTTGCGTTATACCTTGTATCCCCCATTCTCCAAGTCCGAAGAGAGTTCCACCTTCTTCAAGGACAGAGCAATGAGAATCTTCATTGTTGGTGCCAAGATGGAAGCAATGTTGCCAGGTTACGTTTGGAAACAATTTGGATACTTATTCCCTAACAACAAGTTTGAAATCCACTTCATTGGACCCGAATGTTACTTTGACCCTAAGACCAGACAATTTGGACCAACAGATCAACCTCACGGTAGAGCTTTAGTCACCAGATTTGACGATCAGATCACATTACACTACCACACGATGTACTTCCACGAGTTATACGAGATGGGTGACTTGTTCCCATTTGACCCATACTTGGATTCCTTCTTTTTGTTCCATCCAGGTTTCACCACTGCGGATGAGATCCACTGGAACAAGTCCATCAAGGGCTTGTTAGAATCCAAGTGTCCTATCTACGTCACTGGGTACCACGAAAAGGATACTACCAGAGAATTCAACTGGTTGAATCAACACCCTTCCATCGCTGAAGAAATGGACTTATTGATGCACCCAACTGAGAACTTCTTCGGTTCTACCAAGTTGGACTTAGTAGACATAAATCCTACGGAGACTTTCCAAGCCAACCACAACATCTTTGCAGTAAGAGGTAAGAGATATCATGCTATCAAGAAATAGATGATTGACACAGGGGACATACATATAAAAAGCTATCTTTACAGATACAAACCTACTTGTAAATAGTATAAGAACAATAGGTTCACAATTACATATTAGTATACATAATACATGACTTACATAATAACGAAAAAGGATGAGACTACTTCGAAAAAGTAATCCTATAGGTCATATGCCACAGGTACTAATAATCTGTATATGCTTTATATGCTTTTTGGTAATCATATATCTTTCCTGCAGGAAAGTGGGACAAGTCACTATAAATCACTAAACGCTCATTATGCAGCAGCAGTTTTTCTGACGTTACCCCAAAGAAATACGTGCCACCAATACAGCTGAATCAACACAACCTGATCACTTACCTCATAGCAACAATACAGTAGCATTGATGGATAGGTCAATCCATATAATCGTGAACGTTCGGTATCTCAACGTGCCGAGCGACTTCCCCAATCCGGACTGGTTACAGAACAAATTCGAGTTCAACCTTCTGACAAGCCATACCTGGAGCGATGTTCGCTACTTACTATGGAAGAGATCTGCGGAGTACTTTTTGAAGCCTGTGTTTGTGAAGCGTGCAAACAGCTACGTAGCGGGCGCAGATACAGACAAGATCATCGAGTTCATAGGGCCCGATGGGCAGGTGGATGTAGTGGCGGATTTGCTACTCATAGATTCAGCAGTTATCCCACGCCACTTTGACCCAGTGGATAATCTCTTCGATATCGTCATTACGTACAAGGGGAAGACAATAAGAGCAAGAGAATCGATAGAATGCACAGTAAGCGTTCTCAAGGAGTACGTTCTCGAAAGAGAGAGCAACAAGGATGTAAAGAAATCTGATTTGAAGTTTTACTTGGTTTCGCCCCTGTCCTCCTACACCGTAATAGAAAGTGATATGAATGAATCTAGACTTTCCCAAATACTCAGACTTGATGCGCCACCTTTCCATGAAGTTCAATTCCTTGCATGCTTGTGTCCACCACACACGCCTTCCACGATTTTCGTGAAAATGAGATCGCCCTACATGTCTGATCGTCTTATTCTTCAAGTCGACAGATTTACCACTGTGAATGAGCTCAAGAGACTAGTTATGGAAAACAGAGGGCCAAAGACAAATAATACAGACTTAGAGTTGAAAATGAAGTATATCTCGGACGTTCCTAATTCAGATGGGCCCGCCTATGATGTGTTAAATTTTGATCTGGATCATGTGGTTGTATACTATCGTATTGACAATATTGACGGTTCAGAGTATTTCCAGCCGACTCCCACCATTGCAGAGACAGAGAAACTGAGTAGCGACTCTAACAACTATAAGACCCAGGAGCCTTTGAAAATTGTGGTTGAAGGAGGATCCGAATGGACACCAACAGGAGTAACCTACGAATACATACAATCGAGTAATACTGATGAAGAAAACTTATTGGTCGAGCAATCAGGCCTTTCTGACGTACAATATGAATTTGCCTTGGTTAAACCCGGCGACATCTCAGATACCAAAGTTCTTTTGAATACGAATCAAGCTATGGTGGTTGACAATGGGTTCCATGAGCCATATGTTTTGATAAACCCTTCTGGTAAGGCGAAATTAAATAAAGCATTTCAATCTAAGGGGCGTTCTTTGATCCAGGAAGTCCAAATCGAGCATTTCGAGGAGCAAAGGCGTCCACAGGAAATTATAATTGAAGGTAACAACTTCATTAATTTAGATCCAGGGTTCCCTCCGAATGAAGAGGGGGCTCTTCCACGCATCAATCAGGAACTTCAGAATGCTCCAGCTGCTGCGGAAGAGTTTCTTCAGGCTCCTCGTGCTGCTCCGGCTCGTGGTGCGCCAGCTCAGCCGATCCATTTGCGTTTGTTTCGAATCGCAAATGAGAATATGGGTAGAGTGTTCTCTATCATCTGGCGCTATGCTTTTGTTATCTTTGTTCTAGACTTGCATTCACTCGTGCTAAACAACTTCCAGTTCATGTTAAGGTTGGTGCTTATATTGGGATCACTTTATGTGCTTTTTTTCTCAGGAACAAGAGTCACGGATTGGGTGGAACACAATTTCTTACAAGAAAATGACGATGATGGGAGACTTGAAGTTAGAATCGTTTCCAAACTAGTCTCAGCTTTAAAATTAACTAACACACTATTCAACGGTTTGAGCTGGGTAATTGTTAATATCAAAAATGAGCTCGTCACCATTGGCATTACCAGAGTAAGGGACTTTGAGATAATCATTGCGCACGATGAAAAGAAGGATAACTGGTGGTATTGGGTTTGTGATACATGGACAAACTTTTGGAAGGATTGCCTTTTGTTCATGCTTACATTATTCCCATCTTGTAGAGCCATCATAGACCAAAGTCTTGAGACCTGGAGATCAAGTGAAAATAGGGACTTGAAAATTGCTTTGGATACTTCCATGGAACTCGTTACGGTAATTATTGAACAGTATCAAGAAGTTTTCAAAGACAAGATTGAGGCAGATGGGCGAACTCCAGAAGAAATCTTAAACGGTATTCTTGGAGGTATCAATTTAGGCGAACTTGGTACAGACATTGAAAGTTTGAACTTGGAAGAATCGAAAGAGGAGTACTACCAAATCATGCTCTCTCAGTATAGAGAGTTAAAGTCTGTCGAAAAGATTTTCTTGAATGCCATTAAAAGAGGAGAACCAATTACGGGTGCAAGAAGGAGATCTGACAATAATGAAATCAATGTTGACAATGAAGAGCAGCTCCAGCACCCATGACCCACTAACTCTTGACAAAAGAAAAATAACAAAACACAGCAGCAGGTGGGCCTAACTCAAAATAAACAACAACAGTTCACATACGAAGATAAGTGTATAATTGTATATGGGAAAATAGTACACTCTGGGGTACAAAGTAAAAATTTAAGTAGTGCTACATCAAAGATGAACAATTCGAGAATAGGCGGCAGAACGAGCTTTTTTTTTTTTGTCTAGCATTGCTTGCGTGCAAGGCCGACAATAGAGAACGGTTGACTTTTGTGTTTGTATTTTCCATATTACCTATCTCAACTCGAGGCAGTGTTCACCGTCACTTGCACACGAAAGGGTGTATTAGTCGTCTACTTTACGTGTACTTCACAATATGGAATGTGTTGCATTGCCCTTACTACTCGAATTACTGCAAATCTAGAATCATGTACACAGCAGGTTTCTCGTGTGTTTTTTCCCCTTACATACTGCCTCGGAAAAAAATAAAAAAACCGTGTTGCTAAACACTGCCACATCGAATCATAAACATGGGCAAGATGAATCACCGTGGATCTGTCTCTTATGAGCCAAATAAGATTTGGAATTTCAACTGTGCCAAGTCCTTCCTACGTCATTGTTTGATTCTCTTTCTCTTCAAACCTAAAATCGTGATTTGCTAAAGAGATAACTGCAAATACTACAAACATAATATACATTTCCTAGTCAAACGAATTTCATGAGAGAAAGATAGGAGCCATGTTATCAAGGGGGGAGCGCAAGCAAATACTGGCGATAACCCTTCTCTACGCACTGGCACATCTCCTAACTCGTAATTGCGAGCCAGTATTTTCGGTCCCACGCCTGCTTTGCATCAGATTTTTTCCCTAATGCCCCGTGTGAAGAACCCGGAAAAAAATACGATTGTAATTACCCAGTATTTTTTACCGCCATTTCGCCCGGTGCAACACACGGCGAGGCATGTCCTCACTCTTATCTCTGAAATTTAGTTAAATTACCCAGGAATGGCTCACCAACTAATATATCCTATTTGGAAAACATTCTTCTAAAGACAACGGAAAATACTTAGCTGTATGTTGAAAGCACGGAACCTAGTTTGCGGGCTCATAATTACGCTATGAGCGAAAAAAAAAATTCCTGCTGACGAGGAAAAATAAAAACATTGTTCCCAATTAGGAGTCCTGCTTGCCATTTCTAGGTCACAGGCGGCCGTTAGACGTCCCAAAATGGCTTGACGATCAACGTCAAATTTTTCAAGGGTACCGAGAAAAAAAAAAAGAAATTTTGATTCTCGAGTCAAAAAGAAAAAAAGATTGAGTTTGACACAAGAGGGGGGAGGGAGGGACAGCGATGGCATAAAAATTTTCCGATAGTTAAGGCTAAATCGACTAACAACCTTAAAAGCATAGCCATAGGAGAAGTAATTTGACCTTGCTGGCTAATGATCAAAGCTCGAAATTGAATAGGGGCATCCCTTTTATTTTTTTTGTAGCAGGATATGTACGCAGGTGTGAAGATAAAAATGGATTAAAACCAGTTTAGACTGATATGCATCATGCTCGTCTGACTCCAAATCATCGATACAGCCACCAACTTGTATGTTGCAATTCCAGTTTCATTGTTATTTTTTGGTATTTTTTTTCCTCCCTCCGTTATTTTTTGATGCAAGTTTTTTTAGCCGCCTTTGTTCTCCTTTAAGCTTGCTTGCAAATTTTTTTTTTTTTGCTACAACGATTTCGAATATAAAAGAGAAGTGAAGGTCCTGCTATTTTGCTGATTCACTTTTTCCTTCTTCTTCTTATCAACAAACTCAACTTAGTCTTTCGCTTATATCTACAATGCAATTCTCCACTGTCACCATCATCGCCGCTTCCGTTGCTTTAGCTTCTGCTGCCACCGTCACTGACGTCGAATCTTCTTCCACTTTAGTCACCATCACTTCTTGTGCTGAAACCGTCACTGACTGCCCAGCTCACTCCGCTTCCACCTCTGCTTCTAACTACACCGCCCCAGCTAACGTTACCACCCAAGAAAACGGTGCTAACAAGCAATTCGCTGCTGGTTTCGCTGCCATTGCTGCCGGTGCTTTATTAGCTTTATAAGCAACTAGATAATATAGTTTATAAAATGTATATTAGAGGTTAAATAATAAAGGAATATTTATATTAGAAAATCAATTTACTTGTAAGCATCATGGTTGCAACAATTTAAACTTTTAGAGGTATCACAAAAGAGACGAAACGGTGAAAGGAAAAATAAAATTCGCTTTTCGCTAAGGTTACGCTTTCTCTTCTAGCGCATTACTGTACCCAGCTTGTGTGCTCATTCTCGAATTCATATGAAATTGACAGAGCAGTCTAAAGCCTTCTACTTGGCGGTTTACATCGTGGTGTCTAAAATTCCATACGGTAAGGTAGTACCGTACGGTAAGTATCTTAGCACCGGTTTTTAACTCTTTCGGCATTAATACTAACCAACCACATAGGCCACATTGCCTTCCTTGTTGGCAATCCCCAAAATTCAAGACAAGTTGGATCTGCTTTAAAGCATCTAGACTTGATCGTCCCACAGTTGAATGAAGAGTTGCCGGAATCCGAGAAGTTGGATCTCGCAAGCTTGCCGTGGTGGAGAGTTATTCTGAGCTCGGGCAAAATCTCTCCACGAGGGGATTCAGGTTCTGAGTTTAGACAAGCTGAATTATTACGTAAAGAAAGCGTAGAAGTGCTGGACTTCTTGAGTATAAATCTTAATGAATTCGGCTGGTTCCCTGATGAGGTCGATATTTAGCAGACTATGGATTGTTACAACAAACTATTGATTGAATGGGGTATCGTATTATTTACATATTGTCTAATGACTGGTCCTTGAAACTGTTCTTTTCTTTGAACTTTTCTTTGGATTATTATTAGGAGTCCGATTTCCGTTTCCGTTAGCGTTTCCATTTGATGCATTGAGTCTTTGAAATTTGGCTGTTTCCTCGCTCCACCATCTATCAAACTCTTGTTCTTGTTGAATTTCTTGTAAAGATTTTCTTTCCTTTTCACGGAGTTGCTGCTCTTCTATCTTTAGGGATTCTTGAATCATGATTTCTGTCAATGAGGGAATTCCGGAGGTTATCTGCACAGACGAGATTGAAGAGGAACTTGAGTTATTTGGAGGGGGAGAAGGAGATGATGCCGTTGACCTCGGCAACGAGTTGTTTGCTATTTTTTGTTTTTGATGACTTTTATTCGAACCTCCTCCAAGAACAGGAAGCTTTGAAATATTGGTGGAGTTACTATTGCTCACGTTTCCTACGGCCCAGCCAGTAGAATTATTATAGGATGACGGCAACGAAGAGGATGGAGACGGCGATGGCGACATTGCGGTCCACGGAGCAGGTGCCGGAGTACTAGGTGAAAATGGACCGCTTCCATTCAGGGAAATCTTTTCATTCACTAAAAGAGCTTTCTTCTTTCTCTCCTTTTGTGACAATCTTGGGGCCAGTAGAACTTTGACCTTTGTTTTCTTTTCTGTCTCAACTCCTAAGATCGGTTGGTCTTTTATAGCTGGAGAAGCCCAATTTGAATGAGGGCTCAATCCAGGTAATGAAGGTTTCCTTTCCGTATTCGACGAAAACGATTTCCGAGCCACCATAGAGCCGAGCATTGGTGTGTTCACGTTTGATGGATTAGGTGCTGACGTTGGAACAGATATCGAACCACTTGCCGATGATTTCCGCCTTCTATAAGATACTTGTTCAAATTCTTCATCGTCGTCTATTGCAGAGTTATTCGAGAAATGCATACCATTGGCACCATTTCTAAAGGCAACTAGACCGGGATATAGATCGGCATTGCCACTTGAAACAGTTTTGCCAACTTCATTGCTGGATGTCAAATCGGTTACTGACGAGGATCTCGATTTGTCCATAGACATAGCCCTATACTTCTTCCTATCCTTCTCTTTCTTGAGATCGAATAGTGGCTCAAATCTTCTTTTACCGATTTTCTCAACAAAATTTTCATTGTACTCTTCCATATTATGAAGGAAGCAGGATACAAGTTTACTGGAATTCAATTCAAACCAATTTTCCAACATTCTATCGGAAACTGTACCATTATCAACAAAGTCTTGGTATTTACATTTAGAAATGAAGAGTATCTGTTTTTCGAGTCTCTTCAATATTTCCAACGGCAATTCCTTAAATGAAAGGTCAAGTAATAGTAGTTCGAGATTATTGTAGATGAACCAGCAACAGTTCATAAATAGCTTTCTTGCAGAAAGAAAATCTGCATGTTGTAGAAGTATCAACACATTATCCACATTGATGAAATCTTTGATGCCCAATTCACACAACAGTTTCAATTCGAATAGCAATAATTCATCAGATATTTCTATAAGGTCAAGCAAAAGGTTGATGAACTCATCAACCACTCCCTTTTCATTTTCATTCCCGAAAAGATATGGCTTGAAACTATCAAATATCGTGTTGTTGTTGTATCCATAGAGATGCTTCAAGATGACTTCGAATTGTAACTTGCTGATTGAATCGAAAGCGATCACCCTCTCGGTTTCTGTATCCCACCGATTTGAAAGAAGAGTTTCGAAGTACGCAGATCTAGAAATGAGAATTGATGAATGACAAGAGATTGAACCATCTTGTAATTGAAAGAGTACATCCGTAGGCATGGAAGTAGCATTTGACAAGAGCTTTCTCATGTTCCTTAAGTATACCTCATTTGTAGTTAACTTTCCGAGAACATCGGTCAAATTAAAAACACGAACTAATTTGTCAAAGTCTTGCTTTATTTCTCTGATATCTCTGGGGCAGTGAATTCCCAAAGGATAATCATCCCATATACTCAAGACATCGTTGGTGTACAAGAAATGAATAAATATCAACAATGCTTTCAAGTTGATATTGGCATCAAAGCAAAGCTCTTTTTTGTTAGGATCAAATGTACCTTGTACATCATCTTCAAGCTTAAAATTTGTGGAATGATTCTCTGATTTCAAAATCTTATTGAAAACTGACGATCTTGTCATGAAGATGTAATCATGAAACCCAATTTTGATATCGGAATTTGGAAATTGCTTTTCAAGATTTATGAAGCAATTAAAGCCTTTACAATCAGCTTGATCGCTAATTCTCTGCAAAAGGACATAGTCACTCAAATTCTTTAAATCCTCTATCAATTTTTGCTTATCATATTTCGAAATATTCTGGAAAGTCTTTCTTGCCTTTACAGGTTTTCTCTTTGTGGAAAATCTATCCGTATGGTCTAGTTGAAATAAATCCACAACAGTAGAAGCTTCAGAAGCTTCCTTGTTAGCTTGTTCGTTAGTCTCATTATTCTCATCTTCTTCGTCGTCCTCTTCTTCTTCGTGTGTGCGCAAGTTTCCTCCAATCCTTAGATTTTGCATCATCTCGTCCATGTCGTGTGCACTTGATCGTTTTCTATTTGTTGTCGCAAATATGAAATCATTTACGTAGGAGTTTCCTGGCCCATCAGGAATAAATAGTTCGCCTTGCTTTCTGTATAAGTCTCCTTCTTTGATACTCTCAAGGTGCATCATGTCATTGAAGAATGGATTCTTGTGAAGCTTCAACGGAAGCAAATCAATTTCATCCCTTATGAACCCAAACGAAAGATATTGGTCGTCGCAAAAGACTTTTGATACTTTGTTCAAATTATCAAGCTTCTTGAACTTATTGCCTGCTGAAATGCTCAAAGATGCTTCACTCATGGAAGTACGGCGCACTGAAGCGCCAAGAAGTGTGCTATCTGACAGTGGTGAGGAAGTTGCTCCCTTCACAAAGACTGAGCCGCTTCTTGTACATAGCACTATACTTCCATCAAAAGCAATGTCGAAATCAATGGCTATCATATCGAAGTTATGGGCCTTCCATATGGTGGTGTACTTTGGGTTTCTAATATCATCGACTTTGACAATATTGCCATTTTCCAACAAAAACACCACTAGTTCTGGACTCTTTATCTGAACTTTTTTGATTGATATCGACTTGGTCAAAATAGCTGGCTTGAATACATGAAACTGGTTGTTCTTTTGGTGGCTACTTTGCAAAATCTTGGGCAACTTTATGTGCTGATACTGGAAATATACGTGGATATCGTTTTCGGACGTAACAACGCATGTGCAAGTTTCACAAGCGCTGACTAGCTTGATCGTGTCTCTCATTACTAATCTCTTTGGAGTTGGCTGTATGAAGCCCTTGTGTGTCGTTGAACTGACCTTTATTTCTCCAGGGAAGGAGTTTGAATCAGGTGAAACACCCATTTGACCAATGCACAAACCCCAAGAATAAATTTCGTTTTTAGTATATACAAGTGAGTGAATTTTTGATACAACAATACCTTTGTAACGGTTTTCATTCTTTCTCAATTCACCAGTTGAAATTTTTCTTGGAGATGGCTCAAATATTTCCACAAATCCTTTTTTACTACTTGTTTGGTTGACTGTTGAGTTTGAAGTGGTAAATCCAAGTTGATTGAAGGTGTTTAAACCCCAGCCATATAATTCGTTTCTACTCGTTAAGGCTATCGTATGATTATTAGACGTATCCATGTCTATTACCTTTTGATCTTTTGTCATAGAGGAGGAATCTTCATTGTCCTCCTCATGTGATCCCACACTGTCATCTGTGAGGGCGTCTCTGAATCTGACTCTCTTAAACTTGTATTTGTTGCTCATGTCATCTATTCCATGCCCAAGACGACCTCTTGACCCTATACCACATGAGTAAAGTTCGCCCGCTTGAGTTATTATAGTTGAATGATATTTCGAAAGTATTAGCTTGATGAATCTTGGCTTGTACAATAAGTCTTGAATGTTTGCTCCATTTCCATCATCATCTCCGTCAATAGCAGACAGATAGCGTGATTGAAGCTTCAGATGAAACGGATCAGTCGGTAATTTAGAAGGCACTGGTATATCCTTCGAGTCTCCCAAACCAAGTGTATTATTTTTGTTCGATCCAAACACTAAAATGTCCGTTCCTCCTCGGGAGGGTACCCACCAATCAGAAGCACTTCGTATAGAAGAATAGCTTATATTTGTTCGCTTTCTTACTGTCTGCTGCTGATTCGTTTCTTGCAGTTCTTGCTTTGTCGACTCTGTGCCTTTGAATCTATAGATCAATTGGAGTTCGTTCATTTCATTAATGTATTCTGGAATCCATAAAAGGTCTTTGAAGTCGTTATCAAGAAGTTGCAATGGGGTTAATCTATTTCTGTCTTTGCAGCGTAATAGCTCAAGAAGTACTGTATTATTGAGATTCGCTGCTGTGGCAGTCATTGATGCTGAGGTGGAGGCAAGTGTTACTGGCTTCAAATATTCCATGATTGCCTTGAAGCATGACAATCTCTTGTGAAAGATGACATAATGCAAACAATTCCAGCCATTCTCATAATCTGTGCTTGCTAATATTGACTTGAACTCTGGATGTTTAAATAGCCTTTTCAATAAATCATATCTGTTCGTTAGAATGAGTAAATGTAGGATGGTTCTACCAAAGATATCCCTCCTGCCTAAGTCTTGTTTAGTTAGGTTAACAAAATTTATTGGAAATGATCTCTTCGGTTCAGTGCTGCTACTGTTATTCACAACATTTGTCATATTCTGGACATGAAAAGTATTAAGGTTACCACGTAGCAATATTGCTTGATTAGTTGATATCGATTGATGGAGGTTTCTATATGTACTAATAAGTGAAGGTTTCCGATATTCACGTGGTCTGTTATATACAGGAATAGATTTCTTGAACCCAACACCCATGTAAATCGTACCAGCTGATGGTGAGACTGTGACTTTTTTGAACAGGTGTGGATCTGGGTTTTGAGAGCTGATAATGACACTCCTCTTCTTTCCTAAAGCATATGAAGCGTGTGAGTTGTTTCCAATGATTTCGTAGAAAAAGATGTTGTTTTACCCACTATGGTTTGCTAACGCCTAGGAATATTTACCCCGGATTGCAAAAGTGAGCGTGAAATATATGTTATTACATCGCATACAAAATACGCCGTGCTATTTCTTCCAGCCGATTTTATTTTTGTATAGTTCCTCTATATATCTATGTAACAAAAACTATTCTTGTTTAATGTTTTCTTCCTCTGCTAAGAAAAACCCGTTTGCCAACATTCTCTTTTTAATGGACACGATTTTACCTGTTGGTGGTAACCTAGGACGAATATTCCTCTGCTTTTGAGGTAATTCTTCGTCTTCAATCAAGAAAAATTTGTCTTCCTCAGGCAATTCTGTCAGCTCACCCTTCTTCTTTTGCCCCTTGACATATTGAGTCTTAGTCTTTTCCAACAATTTGTTGTAAAATGGTTGCAAAATACCGATTTGCTTTGGAATTTCCAGAGCAACAATCTTTGGGTCTTTCAATTCTTTCAAATCTTCATACTTGTTCTTCTTGTTGACACTACCAGTGGAAGTATAGTTGTTATGTAATCTGGAGTGTAACAAGTATATTGGAATAGCGCCACTGAGCATTTTGAACTCTTTGTCTAATCCCAATTCCTTGAAACCAAAGAAGTCATCACCCAAATCAGACGAAAAATCACCTGTCATGAACTGCTCACTGTTATCATCAAATGATTTCTCATTGAAGTTCTCCAACCCTGGTCTCAATAATTCTTTCAAGAAATTCGAGAGCTTAATCTTCAAGTCCTTCAATTTGTCATATTGTTTCACAATTCTTTCCTGAACAAAGGTGTATAAATCATCCGGCTTGTTTACCCCATTTTCCAATAGGGTGGCCAACAAAGCCTCTTTGTAGGTCAATTTATTTGACGATGTCGTTTCCATATGCATTTTCAATGTTTTAACCAAGTTACCGTAAAACTTTTCGGCCACTTGTGTCAATGCGTTTATTGCAAAAGGCTCTGTCAGTTCGAAACCAGTTTGCATGGCAATTTTACCAACTGCCTTTCGTAATACACTGTATTGAATCTCCGAACTGAATGGCTCATGATTCGACAACTTGGAAACTGGATCAATATCGACCTCTTTGATATCTTCAACCTCCGGCTGCTTCATTTGAGTATGATGCACAAATTGCTGAGTTTGCATTTGTCTGATTAACGAGATTTTGAAACAGATTTTTCTGATATCCTGGATCTTACCAATAATGTCATGATACACCTTATTCAATCCCGAATCTGTTGGTAAGACAAAATTGGATTTGATACTATTCACATCTCCACCCAGTTGCTGCAAAAACAAGTCGACTAATTTCTGCTCCCTCTTCAACTCTAACTCTGAGTCTATTCCTGGGTATGGAATTCCTGGTAAACCTCCCATAACATCGTATTCAAGTAAATATGGTTCGTCGTTCTCTAAGAGGCTTGAGGACTTTGTAACAACTTGTTCATTGGAGAGATAATGCTTAAAGTTATTCATCTCCGAGGATTCACGAATCATCGCTTCAGCGTTTGGATTTAAGGAATAACTCTCGGTGAACAACTCTGAACGTTTGGAGCAATAGTTGGCTCTCGATTTAGCAGTCATCGATCTCCAAGCTTGAAGCTCAAGATCAACTTCCTCTTCATCTAGATCTCCAGCTACATTTACTTCACCCTCGTCTTCATCCTCCTCCTCATCTTCAGCGGGGCCACCTGTTGTATTGGGTACAAGGAGTGCGCTCGAATTTGCATCTGTCATGGCAGTATCCTGTCCGTCCTCAACCTTAACCACTTCTTCTGAATTTTCTTGTTTGACTTTAACGTCATCACTTTTATCTCCATCCTCTTTGTCACCAGTTTCATTGCCTTCATCTGCGTCAGCCTTGGTTCTCTTCCTACCCTTCTTACCTCCTTTTCCTGCACCAACTTCTCCATCAGCGGAGGCAGATGCTGCAGCCGCAGCTTCATTCTTTTCTTCTAATTCCTCTTCCCTTTCAACGTCGGCACGATTTCTGATAGTTATGTTAGGAATGGAGGGAATTAACTTGCTGGTTCTCTTTTGCATGGCAATGGCGTGGGCTCTCAAAAAGTGCTTAGGGTCTGCATTGTAAGTCAAACAATTCGACCAAATGAGATTTAACTCATCAACGAATTGCTGCTTTGATTGATATTGTAACCCCTTCAATTTCTTCATGACTGTATTTAAATCCATAGGCTTCTTGATAATCAAGCCATAGTTAGGAGCTTCTCTTTTGCTCACCTTGTTCAAGAAGGGTGTTGAGTGTTCTGTATAGCCTCTTAAATCTGTCACCACTTTCTCACATGCTTCATATAACTCCTCTTGGCCAATTCTGTCATCACTTGCCCATTTGCCTCGGTTTTTCCGTACATCCATGAATAACGACCTCAATTCAAAGTCGTTTAATTCGATTTCATCTCTCAGATGTTGAATTGCCTTCAATAAATGCTTCAAAGAATGAGACGCTGAGCCTAGGTTAATGCCTAATTGCTGTTCTTTGGAAGAAGGTGAGGTGGACAAGTTGGAGCCGTTCTCCAATGAATTTATGCCTTGACCTGATGATGACTCCTCGAGTTGTTTATCAGATTTTTCCAACTTTCTCCTCTTTAAAAGTGTTTCTCTATCATATTCAAAGTTATGGTAGACCTTATTGAACTCTTTTATTAGAGACTGGTCGGACGTGCTAATGGATGATGCTGGATTCACTGCTCCGATTGGAACATTGGGTTGCGATGAGATATTATTGCTAGTAGTGGTAACCTGACCATTAGCAGTTGTTGCATTATTACCCTGGCTACCGTTGCTGGTACTTGAGCTATTTGTAGATTCACCACTAGTGATAGGCTTTTCAACAAGCTTCGAAAGTGGGATATTCAAAATGATTTGGTCAAGCTCGTTCGTTTCGTATGCTTCAGAATCACTGCTCGTTTCATCTTTGTTCAGGGTGTCGACTTTTTCATCTTTTCCATTATCGTCTTCATCTTCGTCATCGTCGTCGTCGTAATCATCGTCTTCAGTTCGCACTTTTACAGCTTCTTCCTCCTTCTTTTGCGCGTTTCCATCTGCACCAGCATCACCTTCACCTGCACCATCTTCGACCTCTCTATCGATCCTATCTATAAGTTCGTAGTCTTCGCTGACTTCTTCAACATCATTGATTGAGTTATCTAATTCTTTAGTTGAATAGTAGAAATCTATGGCCTTTTCCCACAATAAGTACCGCACGTGCAAAGCTAGTGTTTTCAAAGGTTCCACACCTTCATCAAACACTTCTTCTTCATCATCGTCTTCTTCATTTTCGGCCTCATTGCGGTCACCATTAGTCTCAGTTGAGCCCTCTTTGTCCTCATCACGTTTCTTTTCTGTGTCCTTATCAATCTTCAACGTACAATTCCCGTCCAAAAAACTTGTCCAAAGTTTTATATCATCTTTCAGAAGTATGTATGAAAGAACATTGTATTGGAAATCGGTGACAAACGTTTGAAAGAATTTCGTCTTGTGAAGTTCTCTTGCCAAGTGGTAAAGTTTCAAAGTGTTGTTACCTTGAAAGGTGGATAGTTTATCCATTGTTTCAGAATTGTTTCAATCTATGACAATACTTCAAGAACGGTTCCACGATATCAAAACTCACACCAAGCAGGATGAAATATGGATAAAGCTTTACAGTATAATCAGAGCGAAAACAGAAAGCTCTTCCTTGTTGAAGTGAAATATAACGGGTCGAATCCAAAATAAAAGGAAGTAGTATCCTTAGATTTGTTGCTTTGGCGTATGTGGACCTGCTGAGAACCATGGAGAATGCCTAAATGTTTAGTTTTCCATATTTACATGCGTTCTGCGAGAGAATTTCTGTGGTGTGCACATAGTCGCACCACCCACTCCATGCCAAAGTCAAGAGCGAAACTTGGGAGAGTTTTAAGAGTGGGATCAGGAGTTACCAATCTGATCTCGATTACAAGGAAGACTACAGGCTTGAAATTGCTTTTTCTCTAAATATTTATTCTACAACTAGACGTTAACGACTTTATAAAATAGAAGAAGATCAAAAAAAAAAACTAATATTTAAACCATGTTATTAAACTTTGTAAGCTACCGGACTGTTGTGGATGGATGGACGGAGATATTGACGGGTGGTCTTGTGGTTGGGGATCTTGGATGGTGTTGATTGTTGGAAGAAAAGAAAAACCACGAAATTCACTTAGCTTTTGAGTTCCGAGTTACTGTCTCTGTGAGACTCTGCGAGAGTCCCACAGGGTAGCAAAACAGCACAACAAAAGGGCAAAAAGAACTTCGATAATGCATTGATTATGAAAAACAAAAAAGTCAGACAATGTGTGCCATTTCATCTATTTTTCTATTTTTGTTTCTTTAGCTTATACAGCGTATTTCTTGGTCCATTCCTTGGCAGTTGCTTCATATTTAGCTCTATCTTGTTTGTAAATATGAGCGATTTCAGGTACCAAAGGATCATCTGGGTTAGCGTCGGTTAATAACGAACAGATAGATAATAACACCTTGGAGATGGTTAAAGCTGGGGACCATTGATCCTTAAGAATATCTAAACAGATGTTACCGTTTTGGTTGATATTTGGGTGGTAGATCTTGGTTGTGAAAGCAACCTTAGGTGGCTTGAATGGGTAATCCGTTGGGAAATGAATAGAAAGGAAGAATACACCTCCGGCGTATGGAGAGTCTGGTGGGCCCATAATGGATGCTTGCCAGTGGTATAAATCGTCACCGACTGGGCCGGCGGAGCAGGAAGATGGGGGATCTCTAAAAAAGCAATAGTTAGTACATGAAGTTTCCTAGAAACAAGATCATGGTTGTTGCTGCTTCGATCTTTTATCTGGAGTGATCTTTAGTAAGCAGATCACGGATCGACAGAACGCACAAAAAAAAAACCAAAACCAACCAAAACTTGTATATACATGGCTTTTGTGGCTTGGGGCGACAACGGTGGGCACAGCTGGACTTTTGATGGCGAGTAAGGAGACGACGATCAGTTGTCGATCCATCACTGCAGAATGATGGATGATTCCTTCCCGGTGAGAGAGACTTGCTTCTCAGGTCTGATCATCTCCATTTGTCTACATCTGTCTAGCTGCTTACGTTTCTTGTTTTTCCATTCTCCCCCTTATTGAGCCTGCCACAGCCATAGCTGAAAATGGTACATACCTTCCTAAGTCTGCTAATTCCTTGTTAATACGCTTTAAAGACATGTTGATATTAGTTGATTTGGGTGGGCTCTAAATATAAAGATATATAGAAAAATATATTAAATAAGAAAAAAAAAAGAAAAGAAAGAGTAGTAGTAGAATGAAATATAATAGTTATCTCTTTTTTTTTTCCCCAACGTAGACTGAATTGCCCTCTAGTGGCATTATGTAAGAAAATCTCACCCATTTTTACGATTTTTTTCGTCGACGGGATCAAGTGACCACTAACAAAAAGACTCAGACTGTACACAAGGGTCACGAGAGTTTGCCGTAGAATGTTGTAGAAGCGTGCTGCGATTTACTGAGATACTGCGTCCAAGGCTTTACATTTTTCAGTGAGGCTTGGTAAATGCTAGAACCTCGATAAGCTTTTGCTTAAGGTCTGGAGAGTGCGTATATACTCTATTGTGGGCAGATCAAAGAACAATCTATCCTAATCGAGTTATTCACATTTGCAGACAGATCTTGCTAGTTTCTTAAAGAAGGCAGTAGCGGGTGTGAACTTGGGCTCTTGTAGCACATGGAGTATGCAGTGGGGGGAGACAGAAGGCATGCAATGTGGTGGAACGGAAGGGGCTCTCATGAATATTTGGGTGCTAATAGCAATCTGCAGAAAGTGGAGAGAAATTGAGGTGGTGGGAATTTTCAACGGTACTTGCGAAGCGGAATAGCGGATTAGCTGTGAATTATTTAGTAGCGAAATGTTTTGTAGCGAAAATCATTTTATGCACCCTGTACGACTAAGACTCAAGCCAGGGTTCTGTAGTTAACATTGAGCGTTTTGAACGGCTGAGTGAATACAACACTCTCCTTTTCATGCGTTCCTCTACACTACGGAGTTATTCTTTCGAACACTCCTTTTCTCATGCTTCCAATTGTTCGCCACTTCCAACAGCTCCATCCTCTGCTTTCGGGTACCCTCGTAT
This sequence comes from Dujonia boleticola, assembly GCA_029581775.1. Classification (NCBI taxonomy): domain Eukaryota; kingdom Fungi; phylum Ascomycota; class Pichiomycetes; order Serinales; family Debaryomycetaceae; genus Dujonia; species Dujonia boleticola. The sequence continues at coordinate 1,386,625 of JARGRU010000017.1, forward strand.
GGGGTAGGTGATCAAACTTTAAATTGAACATTTTCTAACGTTTTCGATTTCTTTTTTTTTTTTTTTTTTTTTTTGCTTTCTTTTTTTGGATTTCTTAATTTCGGGGTTGGCTATCTCATTTGTTGCAGTTCTTGAAACGCAAAACGCCATACTTTAACAATACACACCAACATTAAACAACACTCTCTGCTTTATTGTTAGGAGCAATATGATAGTAACGTTTGACTCGAAGGATACTTCGGCCAAGAAGAAGGCCAAGGTGAATATCCGATCCGCATCCGATGGGACCACCAACCCAAACTCATTCTTATCACCCTCCATATCTGCATCATCTTCCCAAAACTCAACCACTATGGGCAGCCAAATAATCCTCTCCAATCCGATACACTACATCGATGAGCGAAAAGACACCTTGGACCACAAAAGGATCAAGCGATCGAAAACCGGGTGCTTGACATGCAAGATACGAAAAAAGAAGTGCAACGAGCAGAGGCCAATATGTAGTGACTGTGATAGGCTCAACAAAGAATGCATATGGATAGACCAAGATACCATGAGTGAAGACAAGATCAAAGAGTTGAGAGAAAAAGTGGAAAGGGAAGAGAGTACCCAGAAGTTGAGGAAGCGGAAACCTAAGGCGAGCCACGGTGATCTGAATAAGAGAACGGAGAGACAGTCGTCTGTCCCGCCAGTGGCCGAGCCCAACAGCTTTATTGCTGAGCTACAGAGTCATATCAAGGAGGTCGCAGCAGGTAGCAACGATGCTGATCCTAAGCACATCGATGAAGAAGGTGAAACCAAGGCAGAAAATCACGTTCCGCTCGATCAAACTATCAATCAAATATCCTTCAGTCAGTTCCCAAGTCCTGGCTTTAAGCTGCCCGAAACTCAACAGCGGGAAGTCCCCGAACACAATTTTGGCAGTAGTACAATCGACAATAATATCTCCAACTCTCCAGGGTTGAAGTCACCAGTGTTGAATTTCGCACCTTCGCCGCTGTCAAAGGACCTAGTGTCACAACAAGCAGACTTCGACTACAATACCGTCTCCCCATCCGCATTTATGAACTTTTTGAAGGATCTCAGCCAATACCAGCAGCTGGAACAACTGAACCATGGGCTGCCCAGCAGCTCTAAGTTGAAGCTCTTGGATGAGAGTGGCCTTGAGATAGTAAAGGAGGATGAAGAAGTGAGCGACGAAAAACTAAGAGCGTTAGGCGCCAGCTTGAGTATGACAAATGGGAACAAGTTCTCCTACTCACAGGCCTTGCAAAGCTTTGAATACAAATCGCTCGAAAACAGTCTTTCTCCTAACTTCAATCAATTCTTGCACTCGATGAATTCAATGCTCCTGCCCGGAATTAACATCAATCCAAGTATATTGCCCGAGTTGTCTAGTACAGAGTTCGAGCTCTACAACTATTACGTTGACACTCTCTCGAAAGAAATTTCAATTGCCCCAAAATCGCAGGACGATTCCAATTCCTACCAGAAAGTATTCTTGCCCCTTGCTCACCAGGACAAGGGTGTGTTGAATGGTATATTGGCATGGGCTTGTTTCCACTTGGGCGGTGACTGGACTGCGGAGGGTACCAAGTACGTGGAACGGGCACTCAATCACATCTCAGACAACATACAAAAATCAAGGCAAATCAAAAGATTGTTTGAGGATTCAACTGATAGGTCTTCGACCGTTTTGAAGCTTGCAACGTTGCTCATTCTCTGTGGTGCCGAAATCTGTCACGGTGATGTCAAAAACTGGTCAGTGTACTTATCTTGGGGGTGGAAAGTGTTAGCCTCTAATGGCGGGATTCTCAATTTCAATCAGACAAGGGAAGAAAACTGGTTGATTTCAAACTTTGCATATCACGACTTACTTGCAAGTTCTAACAGTAACAGAGGCACTTACTTCCCATCAGAACAGTACGATACCATATTCCGGGACGAAGCAGGGTTTTCCAGGGGAAGATTGAACCCACTATTAGGTGTATGCAAAAAGTTGTACAAGATACTTGGTGACATAGGATCTTTGGTCTTTGAGAGTAAAAAAGTGTTGCATGAATATTACATTTCTGGTTCTGAAGATGGTGACAGCAACAACAACCCAGATGCAAAAAGGGCGGCTGAGAGTCAGGCCGACTTCACAAACATGTTTTCGATGAACAATACATCGATCTCTCCCGATCCAATTGAAGAGTATGTTCTGGACACAGATTCTAACATATCGTTCCATACCAAAAGATCTAGGCATCTTAGCTTCATCATCGAAAGAGCCAACTTTCTCGAGTCAGAAATCGACTCTGCTAAGCCTGGAGCTGAAGATTTGCTCAACTTGACTGACGATGAGTTGGAATTGCAATTGACCATCTTTGAAGCCTTCCAGATTACCGCCAAGTTATTCATGAGACAAGCAGTCTTGAAAATTAACCCCTCTTCCTTAGAATCTCAGGTGCTAGTAAACGATTTGACCAAATGTTTAGATATTACAATTGGAACGCCTGTCCAAGCATCATTAGTGTTCCCAGTTTTCATAGCGGGGATCCACTGCGTAACAACCACAGATAAGAAGATAATGATGAAGAGGATCGAATCGTTTGAGGAAAGCTACGGAGCGTCAAACGTCAAAAGAGCGAAAGTGTTAATAGAAAAAGTCTGGAAAATAAACCCAGATGGCAGCAGCGTTGTTGACTGGTACAAAATATTGAAAGAGCTAGACTGGGAGGTGAACTTTGCGTGATTTCTTTGAGCACAATAGAGTGTGCGGGATTATAGAATGCAACCAACTAATACAAAGAACCTAAAGGATCTTACAACATACGAATTTATGAATGCTAATAAAGTAAAGTATTTTTTTAAAAAGTCCATGTAGCCACCCGATATAATTCTCTTCAGCATTCTTAGTCCCCTTTGTACTTTTATTCACATTTTACATGACCAATTGTTAACAGTGCCAATCCCTATATCCCTTATGTTGCAACATCCTCTATCCATAAGGCACGTGACCATATCTTACCCATCACCTTTTGTTAAACGTGCATCTACCGCTGCTTACATGCCGGAGAATATCAATTTTTCAAACTGCTCATCTCAGCGGTGCCAAAACGCTAACAAAATCCTGAAAAAATTGAATGGAGAAAAAAAAAAAGAGTGAGAGAGCGAAGAGAAGAGTCTGAGAAAAATAATAAAAAAAAATTTAATTAGACATCCTACAATAACCTTATAGTTGTCTTTAGAAGTAAACTAAACTTATAAACTCTACTATCTTTGTTTATTAACGATGGCAGGTTTAGATTATCTTCTTTTCGAAGAAGCTACTGGTTATGCTATCTTTAAGGTGTTAATCCAACAAGATGATGTTTCCTCCAGACTGAAGGAAGTGCAAGAAGCTTCCAATGATTTAGCCAAGTTCTCCAAGATGGTTGAATTGGTCTCCTTCGCCCCATTCAAGGGTGCAGCTCAAGCTTTAGAAAACGCCAACGATATCTCTGAAGGTTTAGTTTCCGACTACTTGAAGTCTGTTTTAGAATTAAACTTACCAAAGGCCTCTTCCAAGAAGAAGATTTCTCTCGGTGTTTCCGATAAAAACTTGGGTCCATCCATCAAGGAAATCTTCCCCTACGTTGACTGTTTGTCCAACGAAACTGTCCAAGACTTCTTGAGAGGTATCAGAGTCCACGGTTTCAAATTATTAAAAGAATTACAAGATGGTGACATCGAAAGAGCCCAATTAGGTTTGGGTCACGCTTTCTCCAGAGCCAAGGTTAAGTTCTCTGTTCAAAAGAACGATAACCACATTATCCAAGCTATCGCCCTTTTGGATCAATTAGACAAGGATATTAACACCTTCTCCATGAGAGTTAAGGAATGGTACGGATGGCACTTCCCTGAGTTGGCAAAGATTGTCCCAGACAACTACAGCTTTGCCAAGTTATCCTTATTCATCAAGGACAAGGCCTCTTTAACCGATGACTCCTTGCACGATGTTGCCGCTATCTTGAACGATGACTCTGGTGTCGCTCAAAGAGTAATTGACAACGCCAAGATCTCTATGGGTCAAGATATCTCTGAACAAGATATGGAAAACGTTTCCACTTTCGCTGAAAGAGTTGTCTCTATCTCCGAATACAGAACCAAGTTGTACCAATACTTAACTGATAAGATGCACACCGTTGCTCCTAACTTGTCTACTTTGATTGGTGAAGTTGTTGGTGCCAGATTGATTTCTCACGCTGGTTCTTTAACCAACTTATCCAAGCAAGCCGCTTCGACCGTCCAAATCTTGGGTGCTGAAAAGGCTTTATTCAGAGCTTTAAAGACTAAGGGTAACACTCCTAAGTACGGTCTTATTTACCACTCCTCTTTCATTGGTAAGGCTGCTCCAAAGAACAAGGGTAGAATCTCAAGATACTTGGCTAACAAGTGTTCTATTGCCTCCAGAATTGATAACTACAGTGACGAACCATCAACTGCATTCGGTCAAATCTTAAAGAAGCAAGTTGAAGAAAGATTAAACTTTTACGATACCGGTTCCGCTCCAATGAAGAACTCTGACGCTATCAAGGAAGCCTTAGCATTAGGTGGTGTCTCTGCCGTTGCTTTAGATGATGATGCTGAAGATGCTGAAGATGACGATGAAGAAGAAGAAGTAAAGCCAAAGAAGGAAAAGAAGGAAAAGAAGGAGAAGAAGGAGAAGAAGGAAAAGAAAGAAAAGAAAGAAAAGAAGGACAAGAAGAGAAAGGCTGACGACGATGAAGCACCAAAGAAGAAGAAGAAGAAGTCTAAGGATTAAAGCAGAAGACAGAAGTATTGCTCTCTAGATTCGTCGATGAACTAGGGGACTTTTCTTATTTCTGTTGTAAAGTAAATAATTGTATTGCATGTTACATTTTAAATAAAGTTATAAATTCGAAAATGGGAGAGTCGCTTACTGTAGTAGAGTATACAAGTATTCTTTTTTATTCCTCTTTATTTTATTGATTGACAAACAGCTATAAACTGACTAAACTACAGTTATAAAATGGAAGGGAGGGGGCGGCGAAACTTCAGAAAACGCTAGAGAAAACCTTCTAGCGTTTTCACTCTCCTATATGTGGCTTCGTCAGCACTACCACCAGCCATGGGCATTCAGTTCACTTGGACAGAAGCAGCATGTTCTACTGGTTGAACAGCAGATAATGTTTCTGATTCGAGAGGAACAGATTGTTCGTGGATTTGAAAGAGAGCATTGAACAAGATTCTCCAAGTTCTGGACATCTCGCTAGTCAGCCCTTCAACTGGAACAGCCTTGATGTTTGCAAAGTATCTGTTGATACCAGACTCTAACTGCTCATTGAGAGGCTTGAAGATGGGGTCAGCCCTGCTTGAGATGATTCCTTTGCCATTAGCATCGTAAACAACAGAAGTAAGGCTCCCACGTAAATCACTTGCAGCCTTTCTGGTTGGGTCCATAACCATTCTTCTAAGGTTATTGTTTGTGGCAGTGATGCCATCATTGATGAACTTGGTGGTGTTACTAATTGGACGAGTAATCGGATCGGTCAAGGCAGGGAGATCCAAAGTCTTTGCACTTGGAATGTAATGATCCAATTGATCAAGCGTGTAAAGACCAAGAAGGTCCCCTTGGTTCATGACAGTTCTGATGGGGTCGGTGTTTCTAACAATCAAGAGTGATGGCTTCAAAGCATTGGCCACAGTTCTGGTGCAAGGGACGCTGTAAAAGGCTTCTCTACTTGACTTGACAAGTGGGTACAGTCTGAAACGGTTCAAGAAAAGCTCCTGAGGAGTGAGCTCAGCAGGAACGGCGACTGGTGCGTCCAGCTGTACAGCAGCGGCAGCAGCAGTAGCAGAAGCGGAGTTTGGAATAGTACTAGAGATAATAGCTGACATAGTTAGAGGTTGAAGAAAGAGTTTGGTGTGGAAAGAGAAGAAAGGAAGAGGCAGAAATAGAGAAATATAGCCACCAAGAAGGGCCCTTATATATTGTGGTTTTGGCTGCGAAAAGTGTACAAATGGATACTAGCAGGCTGCACAGAAACTATAAACACAAAATATACACGTGCCAATGCACGACATTATTTCGTAGTCCACCAAGGACCGTTATGGTGAGAGAGTGTGCAGTGTATGCAATTCATGCTGTGTAAAAGACCATGGGAACCGATAGCATCAATTCAAGGGTGCTGATAACCTTGAAAGTTTAATTGTGTTTTGAATATCACAGCATTGCTTTCTTAGCTTCCGTAGCAAAGGGTCTACCAACCGTAAGAGTAAGGTTATAAGTAGCTTCGGAAGCCCCCACTCCAGGTCTTTCAACAGACTTATCCTGATATGGTGCTAGGTTTTTATTGGGACACCATTGCTCTGACGAGCGGAACACTTTTATATTTGCCTGATAAGGAATACTATCTTGTATCCTGCATAAATCAGTCTTTCTATATACACATGTTAATACCAAGTCTAAATCCGTTAAATTGTACCATTTGAGCCTCAGGATACTTATTTCTACTTAATAACAGATACAGAACTACATCCAACTACTTGGAAGGGACCCTGCCTCCATCTTATCCTTTGCATCTGCACCAGAATCTGCCTCATCTGGTTCGGCGATAGTTACGCTTAAAGCAGAATCTGATTAGTTATATGCAGTATAGAATAAATATAAGATGTACCAAAACGGTCAATTTGTAAACACCATTACCAAAATTTCAAAACACTTCTCGGTCGATAGCACCAAAGTACTCCAGATCCACAAAAAAATTTCTAGAAGTAAAAACAAAGAATACATGAGTAGATTCGTAGAGAAGACTTAGAATCGAGGATTTGTTAGACTGGGAGTATTTACTTGGGGCAATTACTTTGTGCATAGTTATCATCAGTACCTTCGTTAATCGTACCAATACCTTTTGGGACCACAAACACCGCAAGCTAGGCATCAATTGGTATATACCTTACCTTTCATTAAGAGATAACAAAGATCAAAAGGGCAAACTGTTAGGCGTGACTCAGCCACTGAAGAACCCACTCTTATCCCAACTTTAAATCGCTTTCAATTCCACCCAGTACCAACACTATCGACATACACACAACAAGCACAAACACACCAAGTCGCTAACATGCAGATGGATATAGAAAATTCTTCATATATGGACAGCTCATTGGATAGTATCGATTGCAATGATTTCAGGATAGACTTTAACAACTTGATGAATGATGATATGGAAGCGGTAGAGGTGCAAGGAGATGCTGCACAGAACCATGATCAGATACACTTGTCTCCTAGAAAGAGAATGAACGCTCAAGGGCAGGGATCCGATATACCCACAGCTTCATCATCTTCCAAGATATTCCCTCTGAACACTCCAAGACTCACCTTGAATGATAACTCCGTAACTAACGATTTATTTCAAGTGACGAGGAACAACTTGAAATCGACCTCTCCTCCAAGAAAGAAGAAGAAACAGCACGATCTCTTCAGCAGTGACGACAATGCAGACATCTACGACGACTTGTTCAGCAGCAGCGATAGTGCCAGACTAAACAACTCCAAAATAGAGAAGTTGGTGCAAGAATTGGGATACATGGAGGGCAACCAAATGGCGTACGAACTTGACGATCAAGTGAGAACCAGAATCTACAAGGGCAGGTTTAGGGACCACCACCATTCCACAAGCAGTGATTTTGATAATCAGTTGAACAATTACTTGGACGACAACAAGGAAAATCAATTTCCATATCCTGATCCGTTGAAGAGCATTCGCAACAAAGAAAACAACTCCATCAAGAAGTCCGGGAAACTATCATTCAACAAATCAGCACCAAATATCACGCCGAAAAGAAGAGGAGGCGCCAGCTTATCGCTGATGGCCGCCAGCAGCTCAGTCGCTAGCAATCAGAATATCACCAAATCGCTCATCCCCACTTTGAAACCATTGTCGAATATTCCTACAAATGTTGTAAATAGTAACTATATGAAGGAGTATTTGAACAACAGTTTCAACAGCAACGTGACGAACACAGTGTCAAGCACCACGTTTGCAACCCCCAAGTCACCAAAGAGAATCTGCATACCGAACCACATCAAGTTGGTAAATCAAAGCTTGAAGCCAGCCATAAAATACAACGGTTCAACGACAAACATATTCTTAGTTGATTCTCTGACAGGGTTGGTCAACGATGCCACGCAATTTGGCACAGAGCTTAATGCATCCAACTGCGAAGGGTTCCCATTACCAGAGGATGTGAACGAGATTGTTCAGATCCCAACAAACGATGATACCAATCCCAAGAAGCAAAAAATGGCCATAATCAAGGCATTCAAGAGCAAATTCTTTCAAGAGGGCAGCAATGAGAATGCTTCCGCTTCTGCTGCTGCTGCTGCAGCTTCTGATACGGGGGATTCCCTGACCACCAACGCGTCTCGCACCGGCTTTTACACGAACGAGGAGTTCCAAACGTTTGTTAGCAAGTCTATCCAGTCCGGTGTCGAAGTGGTGTGCAACGGGGCAAGGACAAATGATAATGGAGAAACTATCGGAAAAAAGAATAAGGGTAAGAAGGGCAATAATACTAATAGGGTCACATGGGCAGACCAATTAGAATGGTAAAAAAAAATTGCAAACGACTATATGTACTATATAATTTTATTACGTATCAGCATTAAATACAAATTACAACGAATAACCAACTAGAGGTGTCTCTGTAAAGTCTAGAATCGCACCCCATGTTAGCTGTCGATCAGTATAGCCCAAGCACAAAACTAACCTAACCAAACCAAAATGTGTCAACCTTTGGCAAATACTCCTAAAACGGGAAATGTAGCAATTTACTCGCGCCGTGCATTTTCACTTGAGCTTGCGACACAATCAGTTGAAAAAAAAAAAAAGTCTCCAAAAATAAATTTTTTAGAGAATACGTAAACAGAAAAAGCGAGAAACACGAACTTAGCCAAATCAGAATCGAATTTAAAACAAACGAGCCGCCAACAAAAAACACCTGAGGTTGAAAAATTTATAATATAAAATTTTTTATTAGCACGTCCGAGTAGAAGAATCAATCGCTTTTCCTAGATACTAGTTAAAGAGTCCCCTATATCAGATATAGCCATAGCAAAAAAATCAGAGAAAACATGTCCACATTCTTCGATCAACAGAAAAGGTCCTTCACCGAGGTTGAAATCAACGCTGAGAACAAGATCAACACCGCTGAATTCTTAGAAGCAGCTGAGTCCTTGGTCAAGTTGTTCGACCTTCTCGGCTCATCCGCATTCTCAGTCGTCCAAAATGACATGACTGGAAACATCACAAAGATCCGTAAGAAGTTGTTAGAGAACCCAGCAGTGAACGGTACTTTACAAGATTTAGTACTTGGTGAAGCTTCAGGTAAGTCAAAGACCGCAACCCAAGGGTTACTCTGGTTGTCTCGTGGTTTACAATTCACCAGTCAAGCTATGAGAGAAACCGTCGACAGTCCTTCCACCGAGTTAACCAAGACTTTCACCGACGCTTACTCCAAGACCTTATCTCAATACCACGGAATGATGATCAGACCAATCTTCAAGTTGGCAATGAAGGCTTGTCCATACAGAAAGGACTTCTTTGAAAAGTTGGGTGCTGATCAAGACAAGGTTAACGCACAATTAAAGGAATGGTTGCAAGCTTTGGAGAAGATTGTTCAAATCATTATGGACTTTTTTACTTCTGGTAATTACGGTAAAGGTTTATAAATAGAATAGAAATATTGAGATTATTCGACTTTGCAGTGTAAGCTACGTGTGTAATTTGCAAGACATCGGGTCTATTGGGTGAAAAGTATTCATTCATTTGAGTATTCATTATATGGGGTGTGGTAATTACGACGATATTATGTACAAGCTTCCCTCTTCCAAATAGTACGGGAATGAGCGGGCAATCCTCATTCTAGGCAGGTGGGAGCACAACAGTCTCTCCCTATCCGCTTTTGTCTCTTGCATCTCTGTGTTTCATGCGCCGCCTATTGTTCCTTCTCCTTCTCTCCCTTTGCTTCTTGCATTAATTCATATAATTGGCCAACTTGCTCTGGTGACATCTTGTCCAAGTCTTGCTTGGAAAGCTTTCCGGCCATCCAGTCTCCGCCATCAATACTTTTCAAGTAGTCCTGCCACTGAGTCAAGAACCCAACTATATGTAAGGGATTGTCTATGTTTTGATGTGCCTTGAATTCCGCCTTGACATACTGGTCTCCGAGTGCTCTTAAGTCGCTAGGGAGGTGTCTAACATGAGCTCTCAATAAACGCTTGTAAAGTTCAAGCGGTGGATATAATGGGGCAGTGTTACGCTCAGGACGACGAGGCCTCACGAGTCTGATCATAGAAGGTCTCATATTGGCTATATAATTTGGGAGCTCGTTATAGATCTGTAGTCCGTAGGAGTATTGGTGAGATTAATTGAGCTGGAAAATCGTTGCAAGCTGAACAAAGAAAAAATATTCTGAGTACGCATTTTTTGCTTATCAAATCACGGAACCCATAATGAGAAGCCTCATATTTACTACATACTTCTACTCTTGAAATCTTGATTATCATAACATTTCGTAATAAATATTAAGTTTAGTAGTATGGCTATTTAATAGACTAATAACAATAAAGTAAAAAAAAAAAAAAAGTAACGAGATTAAATGAAATAAAATGAGATAAATAAAAATTTAGTAATAGATAAATTCTAGTTTTCAGTTTCGGCAAACTTTCAATCTTGCTTCCAATTAGCGTATTTTTTGGTCTTCACTTCTTGTCGGCTCTAATTGTCCTCTGCTTCAACTTCGTTAACACCATTCAACAACATACCCTTTTCAACAACCATATCTGACAAGTTTCCTCTAGTTCTAGTTTCCAAAACATCCTTTCTAGATTCATCGTTGATCCATATCCTCACAATTCTAATAAGCTTGTCTAACACTTCGTTGTGGTCTGCTTCACTTGCTGAAAGCTTCATGATAACCTTTAATAAAATTGTGAATGATAAGAATGACAATTCGATGGAATCATTTTGGAATGAGAAATATCCCAATAACTTGTTGGCTTGGTCCTTATCGAGTTGATTGTAGTACAACACCAAAGATGAAGTGAGGATGATGAATTGGTCTTGTGAAACAAGGTTCAAGGATGAGATCAATGACTTTTGGTTCGAAAGATTGTTTTCAATGTGTGTTCTTTCTTCTTCGGATTCCTCTTCGAAATCAGCTGCGTCTAACTTGATTTCGTCGCTTTCTTCAACGTCTTCATCTTCGTCTCCTTCGTCTTCCTTCTGTTCAGCAGCTTCAGAGACGTCAGCATTTTCCTCCACGCTATGCTGTTCACCTTCAGCTTCTTCTTCTTCATCGTCCAAAGATGCTAAAGTTGCAGTGTCGGTTAAATCTTGTCCCTCGGTGATAGACTTGAAAGTAGCCAAGCAGTTTTGGACTTCGCTTTGAATATGATCTTTCAATTCTAATCCGTAGGCTTCTGGGCTAATAACAGTCTTGAAGAGGTCAAAGTACTTTCTCAACTTTTTGGAAACTTCTCCGGCCTTTTTGTACTTGTTGCTTCTCTTCAATAACTTATCAACCTTTTCAGTGTCAAAGGCAATACTCTTGTAAATGGTTTCCTTTTCCTCATCTTCGATTGAGTCGGAGGCTAAAGTATCCAAGTACTTTAAGTTAAGCAAGTGGGTTAATTCCAAAATTCTCCAGGAGAAAATGATGCCAAAGTAGTTATCGAATTGATCTTGGTATAATTCAACATATTTCAATGCATTCAGGCCATCCTTGCATCCAGCGTTGATAGAGCCATTTTGCTCAACAAGGTTGAGCAATCTCTTGAAGAGGGTATCAGACCCAAACATGGAAACACCATCCAATTGAACAATTAACTGGTTGAGCTTGATCAAGTAAGTATCATCGCCCTTGTATTCCAAATTGATCATAATTGAAGATTTCAAGCTCATCTTGAATTCAAGAACAGACTTTAAGATTGGATACTTTATAATTAACAACTTGCAAATGATTAAGTTGAGCAAGCAATTTTCAAAGGTCAATTCGCAACTGGAAAGGTAAACATAGTCTTCAACAAGTTGAACAAACGATACTGGTTGTGGAGATTGACCATGAAGTCTTGCAATAATTTCAGACTTTCTTTGGTTATCAACAATGTTTGGTAATTGAAATCCAAGGTTGATATAGAGGAAATCTTTCCAAGTCTTAACTAAGGAAGATTCTCTGACCTTGGAGTCGTCGGAACTTTGTTGCGGCTTAACAATGAACAAGGGGTAAATTATATTGATAATTGCAGCGAACAAGATCAATGACTTCAATGCGCCAAAGAATTGCAAGGTTAACTTTGAAGGATGGGTAAGGGAGTAAGGTAAGAATGGCAAGGATGACAAACCCTTGAAATCATTGTTATCCATACCGTTCGAAAACATGGAAGTACCCATAACAGTTGCCAATCCACCAAGCAAAATCTTTTGACCAGTCGAAAGTTGGGTTGGTATCTGTTGTTGTTGCTGTTGTCTGTAAGCGAAGTTTCCTCCTCCGTAGGCGTTGGAGAGTTGATTGCCGTTATTGTTCACCGTCGTGTTGTAGCTCTGTTCATTCATAGGTGGAACAAATCCAAATCCATTGTTCACACCGTTGTTTTGGTATTGAACATCCAATGGAACATTTTGCTGTGGTTGTTGTACCTGAGCAACAGATCTAGAGTTTGCCTCTTGAATTATCTTTTGTAATTCAATGTTTTGGTTTCTCAAAATATCATTCTTCTTCTCCAAGTGCTTGATATACTCAGTGGCCTTGGTCAATACACTTGCCTTGTTCAACTTGGAGGCTGGGGTTAAGCCTTCCAAGTCAGCGATGGAGATATCCTTACTGTCGCCAGTTGCAATTCTCAAAGATGGAACAGCGTCTCTGAGGGCCAAGATCTTGGAGTTGATGTTGGTTCTGTACTTCTTTTCGATCATGTTGTGGGAGCATTTATCCTTTTTGGTGGGTTTGGTCACCTTTGACGATGCAGAGTTAGTAGTTGAAGAAGGAGCCGAGAGGGTGCTGTTGTTCTTGTACTTTTTGCCGGTTTCATCTTCATGCTTGACGTTGACATATTCAGGAGATGTGTGGGTCGAGGAGATCGAGTTTTGCGAGACGGGGGAAAGACCGTTTGAGGTGGACGAACGAGAAAGCGAGTTGGTGGTGGACATGGAAGATGACTGTTGTCTGTCAGTCTTGATGTAGTTACCCTGGAATAGCTGTTGGGGTTGTGGTTGTTGTTGCTGTTGCTGCTGTTGTTGCTGTTGTTGCTGCTGCTGCTTTTGTTGCTGTTGTTGTTGCTGCTGCTGCTGCATTTGTTGGACTTGTTGTTGCTGCTGGGAGCCTATTATTTGCTGGTCAAATAAGGGCTGTGGTATTTGCATCTGTTGTTGTTCCGTGTTATACAGCTGCAGCGCTTGCATCTGTTGTGGTTGAAGAACCTCCCAGCCATTGGACGTTGGAGATACTTCGTCATTGTATGGGTTCATGTTGATATTGGGGTTCATAAAGTCAACGTTGGGGTCCATGTATTCCTGGTTTTCATTTTGTTGCCCTCCGAACGATTGGTTATCGTCACCTGCAACCAGTGAGGGTGAAAGACTGGGAATAGCTCCGCTTAAGGATTGAATGAAGTCATCGTTGGCTTCGAAGTCGTATAGTGGGGGGTAATCAGAGAACGTAGCCATAATATCTTGCTATGAGTATGTGTCTGATGAAAGGAAGTTTATACAGTAAAATTTTTATCAATGTTTTCTGAAGGAGCAGCAACGAGTTTTGATTTTATTTGGCATGTATCTTCTCTGGAGTCGTAAATTCTCCTTTAACTATGCAGTAATTATTGCCTGATTTAAAATTAAAACTGCAAAAAAAAAAAAAAAAAACCTAAAAAAAAGAAAAGACAAGACAAAGAAAATAAAAAATGAAAGATTGAAAAATAAAAAATATAGTCCAATAAAGTGTCTATTAACTGGTTATTTTACCAGAGGTAATCTACCTATACACTGACTGGTGCTTAGAAGGGAGGGGAACCAGACAAGCAATCAAAAAACGGGTACGTAGAAGTGTAATTGTATAACGGTTTAGGTGGTGGAGTCCAACGACTAACGCTCCAAGGTGGCAGTTGCCGAGTAGCCGCTGCCTCTATGAGGTTAAATGGAGTTTAGTATATATTGAAATATCAGGCCATTTTTTTGCGTATCCCTACACTAGGGGTGACTGAAAACATCTCAAAATCCAAAAAAAAAAATTTTCTGAATAATGCAAAAAAAAAAAAAAAAAAAAAAAGAAATGCCAATTTCACACAATCTACAGGCCACAGGAATGGAGCCCACACTAACCGCTAATTGCTAGCCAAGCCTAAGTACGCTTAACTTAGGTGGCAGGGGCAACTTTTAGGTGTACAGTCATGGCATTGGCAGCAGTTTTGTGAGCGTTTAGCGAAATTTCATCCCAGGATCCGAAAGCATGATCGGGGTGTTGCCGAGGATGACGGTGTCAACTCTGTTGTTGCAAGTTCGTACTACGAGTCATCCCAGTCAGCGTTATGTGGGCTTGTGTCTTACGGGTATGTTTGTGTGTATGTATCTCATAATAATTCTCGGAAGTGTGGAGAAAAGCCCTTCTCGTTCCCAATCATTCAGGTAGACTATCTCCCGTGTTTCTCCATACACGGGCGTTATGCCACCTTGGTAAAAATATATCGTTTGCATCTCATACGAATCTATATTGATTAACCGATATCTTCATCTCTCAAAAAAATAAATGGCACAACTTTTTCTCTGCTTCCCGTCATACATAAGGCATATGCATGTTTCACTAATCTCTACAAGCGTGGTAGCTAAAACGCTCGATGTAGACTCGGAATTAAAAGCCGTTTTTTTTGTCAAATTTTTGCAACTGTCAAGAAAAAGAAACTAAAAATAGTTAATACTGAGTACAATGTTACTGTATGACACGGCGGTTGTCTTTATGATGAGGTGGACACTATACGAGTGTCTGTTTTCTGTGAACTTCGCCTTCGCTCCTGTTTACATCCCTACAGTTACTCTGTACGTTGTCTAATGTTAAGGTATTTATTTCTCTCTATTATACAAACGGAAACCTAATCTCTCTATTGTGTTTTAGTTCCCATGACATACGTCGTTTCTTCATTTTCTGTTGCAAGTCCTAACCTGGACCAAGAACTCTATATTTCTGCCATTCTTCTCTTCCCGATCGCTTAAACTGGCGGTAACGAGCTTCTGCAAACCGGGCATTGAAGCTTGTACTTCATCCAGTCTTCCAAACACTCTGTATGGAAAATGTGATGACATGGAGTAATCATATACTGTTGAGATTTCATCCGGTCACTGGCATTCACACTACCTGCAGCATTCTTCGACTTTGGATCGGATTGAACTATAACTGGCAAGTCAATATCGTTCATACAAATAGTACATCCAACCTTACAGGTCACAACGCCCTTGCCCTCGTCTCCTTCGCTATCTCCATCACTTTCTCTCAACTCCCTAATGTTTGCTAATATATCTGAAGAAAATCCATTTTCCAAATCCGTAACGTTCAAAATTGGATGATAATCGAATGCCTTGGGCAACCACTTATCGTTAATCCAGAACCTGGCTCCTAGGATCTCCTGTAAGTATAACAAACTGATTTGCAACAACAACCAAAACGACAATAATGCTAGTTCCACAAAGTCATTTTGGCGGTGTCTGAAAACATTGCCCGATATGTTGATGTAGAAAATTGGAGCAGCTCTCAAAATTGACGTGATGATAATAAAGTCCCACAGGAATGACTTTCTACGATTTTTTAATGTGTTTCTCAAAAACTGAGGGAACCAGTATGAATTTATGAATAGGACACAGATGATCTCAAACGTCCTACGGTAGCTTTTCCTCCAGGAAACAGCATTGAGAATAAGAAAAACTGAAACAATGGTGAAAAAGAACGTTCTTGCAAAGAGACCGTTCGAGATTCTAGCTTCATCTGTTTCGATAAACTCTCCCCCTCCGACTGTAGCAGGCTGCGCTGTAGTGGTAGGCTGTTGCTCCGGTTGAGTTGTGTTGTTGGTAGGGCCGCCTTCTTCTCTATCGGTGCCGCTAGTAGTACTCCCACGCAAAATTTCCCACCATGAGATTCCTCTCTCGTTTTGCTGATTAGTTAACACATTGACCAAAAACCTCATTTCAAACACCCCACTCATGAAAAATGCAAGTACACTAACACTGACCAACGATAAGTAGCTTGACCGGAAAATAGTAGTCGCCAACAAGAAAATTAATGCAATCAAACTATCTTGAAATCCGAAGAGTGAAACCGTGGTGGATGAAATGTTGGATAACTGTCCTGGAGTTTTAATTTGCTTGATTTGCTTTAAAAGTATCAACAATTGAATGGTCAAAAGACAGAACAATCCTCTAAGAAACATTCTTCCATTTCTTTCATAAACCTCCATGAGGTCACCATGGAAAACGGTTTCCTTTGGCTTTTCAATAATGATGCCACAATCTGGCGAGTAGAGCATATAATCACTCACCACGAGCTTTGGAAGGTCTTTTGTTATTGGCTTACCAGTGGGGAATTTCAATTCGTCATCAATCTCTCTTAACTCCTCCTTAGTAAACTTAGTCTTCTCGAACTGGACATATCCCACGTACTCGCAACAGTCTGTGGCATCAATAACAAAACCGTTGAGAGTATCCATGGAATACACCTTCTTGAACTGACGTGTCTCGTAATATTGTTCAACCAATATCTTTGACTTGTTGAACAAGCTTTCATATATGGTCAAGTGAGGGAAGGCAAATCCAGAAATGAATTTGGCAGTCGTAGTTGAGAAAACCATCCCGCCTAAGTCTTGAAAGTATATCCCTTGTGTATCAACCCTGTGCTCCTCGCTTTGCTCGTCATCTCTTATAAAGAAAGTAACGTCCGTAAGGACTGCGTCATCGATAATCTGATCCTCAGGGAGATCGAGGTTCTTTGTCTCTGGATCTTTGAAGTTATAGTCAGAATTCGAAATGGCAAACACCACTTCTCCCGAGCTAAATGTAACATTACCTCTCCTCTGTGGTGGTTCGTCAGATATTGGTGGAACCTCATCAATTGGGTTCCCGTCATCGTCATACCGTATGGAATCCTGGGATCTTCTGTAATCGGTATACTCCTTGGCGTACTCCTGCAAGTACTCCGGCATGGGGATATTCATGGGCTCTACTTTATACTTTTCTGTACCTTTATGGAACTTACCGGTGGCAACTCCCGAGATATTAAGCAAGTATGACTTTTCGTCCTCGACAGTGACTGCCAAGCTTGACTGCTTGGTGCGATTAACGCCCCAGAATGACTTTAGTTTGTCGCTCACAGAATTTGGGATTATAGAGTACTTTTCGTCTTCTTTCCAGGGATGCTCGTCATCAAACTCGTGGAAGGGCCATTCGGAGATATTCTTGTGCTTTAAGGAATCCTCATAAGATAGCAAGAATCCATCAATCTCACCGTATCCCGATTCCCAGGTGGCATTCTGGAACACTCCAACTTGTCGCTGTGTGGTTTGCTCGAAATTCTTTAATGCTTCCTTATCCTTAGTTGAATGCGGCTCTTCTCCGGTGTTGGGTAATGACAACAAGATGAACATTATGATGAAGAACACCAACGTTTGGCGGTCAACTTGCATTGTGGCGATTTCAACTCAAGACAAATAAGTTCACGTGTATAATGCTATGGGGGTATAAAAAAAAAAAGGATGAAACCCTGGATGCTTAGTCTAAGTGTAGAAAGATCTAGTATCTGTTGGTTGTAATTGGTGATGAAAGAAGTGAAAGTGTATATGTCTAATGGGTCTCTACTCTGTACGCATGGAATTATCTAGACTTTGCTAGGTACTTTTAGAGGCAAATTCTGAGATTCATATGGAGAGGGTTTATATACAGGAGTCTGAATTCGTGTGAGTAACTTAATTCCCAGCTTGCTGCAGTGAAGGGTGCGCGATAACAAAAGAGAGTTGCAAATCTGGGGACCATGTAGTTCTCAGAGTCCTAAAGGTCGAAAGGTCCTGTGGGGTACTTCTGCCCTAATATACTTCTACTTTACAAGGACCCACATCACCTCAACCAATTTTTGTCTCTCTTCTGATCAGTAACGAGCTCCCACTCCCACTTGATTAGCTCCGGTTGCAAGCTTTTGGGTAGTGAGAAAATGCTGCAATACGCTACTATACCGCATTGCTGCGCGATTCCTTACATTAAAAAAAAACTCATTAATAATTACTTTTGTATATTTTATTTATTTAACTTTGTTTTATATGGGTGTAATATAATATATTATTTTTGATTATATTAAAAGTATAAGGTATCAATTTTCGTTTTGATTGTTGAAAATTTTTAGTTGACCCAGCAGATACAATACAATATTAATTCTCTAGTATCAAATTTTACTTCAAATGAATAATACTGAGATTATGGATGCAAGGACGATGACTCCGGTCGATAAAGCCTGCTTTCTACCAGCGTTGGCTTGAGGAACTACGGGTTGTGCGGTTGGAGATGGAGCGGTGGTGGGGGTGGTTGCAGAAGTGACAACAGTTTCTGCAACTGCTTCGTAACTTGGAGGAGGGGATGCAGCAGCAGCTGGAGGGGCTGCAGCTGGAGGAGCAGCAGCTGGAGGTGCTTCTGCTTCATCGCAAACTCCACATTCTTCTTCGTCATCTTCTTCTTCCTCGTCATCGTCTTCATCGTCCTCACAAGGAATACAGTCCTCTTCGTCATCGTCTTCGTCATCGTCGTCGTCGTCGTCTTCATCTTCGCCACAAGGAATACAATCATCATCGTCATCATCGTCATCTGCACCGGCACCACCCCAGGTGGAACCAGAGCCAGAAGAGCCAGAGCCGCCTGCAGGAGAAGTAGATCCACCCCAACTAGAACCACCACCAGATGCTGGTACGTCGGAGCAATCCTCTTCGTCATCATCGTCCCAGTCACCTGAGCCAGAACCGCTAGAGCCGGAACCGCTAGAGCCGGAACCGCTAGAGCCAGAATCGCCCCAGCCACTAGAGCCGCCGCCTTGAGATGGCAGAGAATCATCACAATCCTCTTCAGCGCTTCCTGAACCGCCCCATCCAGAGCCGCCTGAGCTACTTCCCTTTCCGCCTGGAACAACAGTAACGTAGGTAGTGTGGTAGTTAGTAGTGGTAAATGTGTACCATTCTTCGTCACAGTCATCGTCATCGCCAGAAGATCCTCCTGGGTTGGAAGGTGGAGTAGTTGTTTGTGATCCACCGCCATTTCCACCTGGGTTAGCAGGAGTGGTTTCACAGTCTTCATCATCATCACCACCACCTGTGTTAGATCCTCCAGTTGGGCTACCAGTTGGTTGACCACCGGTTGGCTTTCCAGTTGGGCCGCCAGTAGGACCTTCGGTTTCACAGTCATCGTCGTCATCAGTAGTTGTGACGCCGCCAGTTGGAATTGGAGTAGATCCTGTTGGCTTTCCAGTTGGGCCACCAGTAGGTGGTTCAGTTTCACAGTCATCGTCATCATCATCAGTAGATGGAGATCCAGTGGCAGGAATGGTGGAGTTTGAGAATGGACTAGTTGGCTTGCCGGTTGGAATTCCGGTTGGATTTCCGGTTGGCTTTCCAGTTGGAATACCAGTAGGTGGTTCAGTCTCACAGTCATCATCATCATCGTCAGTAGATGGAGATCCAGTGGCAGGGATGGTGGAGTTCGAGAATGGACTAGTTGGCTTGCCGGTTGGAACACCAGTTGGAACACCAGTAGGAACACCAGTTGGAACACCAGTTGGAGCACCAGTTGGAGCGTCTGTCTCACAATCTTCATCCTCGTCATCCGAAGAAATATTGATACCAGTGTGGGAGGCAGATCCAGAAGGAACTCCGGTTGGAACTCCAGTTGGCTTTCCAGTTGGAACACCGGTTGGGACACCGGTTGGAACACCAGTTGGAACACCAGTTGGAACACCAGTTGGTGCATCTGTTTCGCAATCTTCGTCATCGTCGTCAGATGAAACACCAGATGGTGAGGCGGATCCAGTAGCACCACCAGTTGGCTTTCCAGTTGGGACACCGGTAGGAACTCCAGTAACACCTCCAGTTGGCTTTCCAGTAGGAACTCCAGTTGGAACTCCAGTTGGAACTCCAGTGGGTTCATCAGTGTCACAGTCTTCGTCATCATCGTCAGCAGCAGTCGAGCCACTGGCGTGAGGTGATGAAGTGGCACCAGTAGCGCCAGTAGCTCCAGTTCCTCCAGTAGTTGGGTTACCAGTTGGGCCACCAGTTGGCAAGCCAGTGATAACAGGGTTAGAACCACCAGTTGGAGCTCCAGTAGGACCAGATGGAATACCAGACTCTTCACAGTCCTCGTCATCATCATCAACAGAAGAAGTTTTACTGGAAGTTTGCTCGGTATTTGATGCGGATGAGGATGCTGAAGCAGATGAAGTAGCAGATGATGAACCACTGGTGGTGGTTGCTACAGCTGCAGCAAAGAAGTTTCCGAAAATCCCCTTGGTTGTTGAAGCGGATGCTGAGCTTGATGGAACCTTTGAAGAGGAAGATGATGGGGCTCCCGTAGATGAAGATTCATCGTCAAAGAACAAAGCTGCTCTTGCACCGGTTGCAGTTGCGGTTGCAGATGCTGAAGAAGCAGAAGAGGATGATGCACTGGTTGCAAAAAGTTCATCCACCAAGTCTGTTGGAGTGGACGAAGAAGAAGCAGAAGTTAACAATATTTTAGCATTTGCCAAACTTGCTTTGGGGATTGTGCTTGATGTTGTTGTTGATGATTCGAGCTCAACTATGATGGTTTCAGTTTCCCCTGGTATAGATGCGGAAACTGTGGTTTTGGTGGAATATGATCCTGTCCAGGTTGAGGTGACAGTAGTAGCTGGGGTGCTTGAACTAGCTGATGGAGAGTTTATGAAGTCAGCTGCTGCTGCTGCTAATGTGCCAGCAGATGGTACTACTGAGCCGCTACCAACGGAAGCGTCTACGTTTGCAGATGCCGGATCTGCTGCTGCCGCTGCTGCTGCCGCTGGTGTTGCTGCTGCTGTGGTTGCTTGTCCTGCCGCTGGGGCTGCTGGAGCTGCTGGAGCTGCTGCTGGTGCTGCCGCTGGTGTAGAACCAAACAAGTCATCGAAGAAACCTCTCTTCAAATTATCATTCTTTTGTTCTTCAGAAGCACTAACAATTGCAGAAGATAAGACAGTTGCTTGTATAAGTGTCGATATCTTCATTCTAGTACATTTGCTAAACTAGTACAATAGTGTTGAGGTAAAGAACGAATGAACGAATGTATTAGTTACAGCAATTAAGTATGCAAAATGACCAAAAAAAAGACGAACGTCCATAATTAATGAACCCTTAGGACAAACCTTGGTGTTATATACGGCGCCATACAAACTCGGTGTATTCCTAAAGTTCCCTCTTTGAGTTAACAAGTTGAAAAAACTGGCGGGGGTTGCATATGCTTCCTTTTTGGGAAAGCCTGCATCGAGTCAAATATCTCAATTAGGAAGTCGCGCAATGCTTGGAAAAAAGTATAATGTGCAGGTCGTGCCTCTTCGGCTGCAACACAAGTTTTTTATTTCCGTTCCAATGTTATTCCTCCAGTGTTCTGTATGTGTTTCCACTAAATGGGGTTTGAAATTCCCCCTGTAGAAACTTGGAAAACATATGAAACGGGCAATTTTCGAACATGAAGAGAATGGATTGACTGCACACTGAAGTCCACTAGCCATCACAAGCACGCCAAACATACTGGTTTTAGGTCTGTCCACGAAGAGACCGACAACTAAATACAGTTTGGGGGATTATCCATTGGTTCGTATTTAGCAGCGTGTTGAGAGCGTCCTTGTTTTGATATGTGATATGTCAATTGACTACGTACCGTCATGTCTTTTCGGGGATATTCGGTGTACGATCAAATGGTGTATGCAACCAATTTTGGAAAACATGGACTTTTTTCACACTCCACGATTTCTGACCGAAACTGACGAGGAGGGGTGTCCTAATCGGTTCATTCTGTGCTACCACAAATGAACTCAAGTTTGTCTTGTTACATTCTTGGACAATCCAATGCTCTTTCATTTTGTATTAAAAGTGTAAACAAAAACCTTAGTAGCACCCTTGAAATGGAAGACCATCTCGTATTTGCAACTAACCATTGCAGCGACTTCTTCTTTCGGGAATTTTTTTTTATTTTTTCCTTTTTCGTTAGGTCGCATTTATCTCGTTAAAAATAGCTCGGCTAGTTATTCGAAAGATGGATCTGGCCAGGGGAATGGCCCAATACTTGATTTCTTGAGATCATGGTATACATTGCCAAAAAATTAATGAATAGAAAATTCAATTGCAGTCCTTTCGTTGCGTGGTAAGTCATGTACGGCTCAGGTGCCATAGAAACACGGTGGTTTTTTCTCCCGTAAACAAAACTCGTTAACAACCTGGTTTGAGGGTTGCAGTTTTTTTGGGGTAATTAAAGTTTCATGGTGGCAGTCTCATAGGCACTACTGACAAACCAAACCAGTGGTCAACTCAAGATAATATAGGCACTTAAAAAGTCACTAACGAAACATAGGAAAAGAGAAATCCTTCCGCATTGGTCATGTAGCAAAGTAGGAAACATTAACCCACTAAAATGTTATGTTTTTCTTTCCACCTTCAGTCTGATTCAACTTTAGACCACGTAAAGCGGTAATTGTATTTACCACACGGTAGCTCCATCTCACAAGTATCACGACGAGGAGTAGTTTCTCCATACTTTTCAAAAATCAATATAAGTTAGGAGCTCAACAAGTTTTCGACCCCTGTATGATCCAGGTTTGTATAGGTTTTAAAATCATTCCAATAACTCCGTAATTGTTCGGCTGCAAAAAAACTATTATTACACTTTCACTTTACACCAATTTTCCTTAAATAATAAATGTATATTTTATGAATTTGTATTACTTTTACTTAGATAATTTGCGTATTTACGTTGTATAGTGGGTATTTTATTTCATCTTGAGGTACTGGGCCTTTGCGAGGTCATTACTCCTCTTTGCTAAAACCAGTTTTAATTCTCCTGAAACCTTTTCCCTCAATTGTCTCTTCTTCTTCAATGCAGCTTTCTTGGCCTTCTTTGCCTTTCTCTTTCTTAAAGTACTCTTTGAGCAACACTTTTGTCCAGTAGCTCCGGATCCAGATCCGAAAACTGAGCCTGATCCACCAGAGGAAGAAACACCAGATGATGAGCCAGAGGAACCGGTTCCAAAGATATCATCAATGAGTTCTTCAACAATACTTTCACCACCAGCAGATGGTTCGAAAAGGTCTGAAATGAGGGAGTCCAAGATTTCACCAATAGTGGAGTTAGCACCAAAGATAAGATCAACACCGTCTTCAATCAAGGATTCGAGGGTACCACTGCTGATAAGATCGTCAAGGATTTCACCCAAAAGCGAACTGAATGAGAAAGAGCCTCCAGAAGTAGAGTTTCCGCCAAAGATATCATCGATAAGAGTGGAGAAGAAACTTGAACCACCAGAAGAGGAAGAACCTCCAAATAAGCTGCTGACCAAGGAGCCAATAAGACCTAAGAAACTGAATCCACCAGAGGATGAGGATGAAGCTGAGGCATCAGTTGAACCTGAATAAGAGGAAGAAGATGACCCACCGAATAAACTGCTGAAAATAGATGACAAAAGGCCCGAGAAACTGAAACCACTTCCTGAAGATGAATCAGATGAACCACCAAACAAGTCACTGAAAATGGATGACAAAAGCGAGGAGAAGCTGAAACCACTTCCTGATGAAGAATCAGATGAGGAAGATGAACCACCGAATAAATCACCTAAGATAGATGTCAAGAGCGAGGAGAAGCTAAAGTCACTACCTGAAGACGATGATGTGGAGGAAGTTGTGTTGCTTGGTCCAAAGAATGAATCCAAGAGATCGGAGAAAATAGATCCTAAACTCTCGCCGGAACCAGATGATGAAGTGGAAGAGCCTGAACTGGATGATGAAGAGTTACCAAGGAAAGAATCTAACAAGTCACCAATAATAGAATCGGTTGAGGTAGATGCAGTGGTTGAATCAGTAGCTGAAGCATTTGATGATGAAGTTGAACTGGATGGAGATGGTCCAAATAATGAATCTAAAAGATCACTGAAGGAAGAACCACTACCAGAAGTTGAACCAGAAGTGGAGGAACTTGACGAAGGGGTGGAAAATCCAGCAGATGCTGATGCACTTGCAGAGTATAAAGGTCCCGATGGAACAACGGCTGCAGCGCTAGAAGCATCGTCACTTCCAAATAATCCTAAGATTCCAGTGATTGATGGGTCAATAGAAGTAACAGTGTTAGAACCATCACCAAATAAAGAGGTTGGAATGGAAGCAGAAGCTTGAACACCTGCGCCAGCTCCAGCATCAGCTCCAGCACCGGCACCAACACCGGCACCAACACCAGCACTAACACCAGCAGCACCAGCACCAGCACTAGCGCCAGCACCAACACCAACCGAAGCAGCCGATGGAATAGCTAAAGGTGGGGCAGATGGGAGGACACCAGGAACGGAAGCAGAGACGGATGCATCAACAGCCAAGGCAGAGACGCTGGCGTCTGCAGCAGCATCTCTCTTTGCTCTCTTACTGATAGTTTCAGCAAGCTTAACTTGTAATTCTCTCTTAGAGGTCAAGCTGCTAATAATGTCTTGAGCAATACCAGAGTTCTTGAATTCAGTGAAAAGACTAGACCAGTCAATGTTTTGAATAGCAGAAGTGATTAATTGTTCACCAGCACTAATCAATTGTGGGTTGTTGAAAATGTAGTTTGCGACATTTTCCAAGATGTTGGATGAAGACAAGTAGTTAAGAATCGAGGTGATAATGGATGAATCTCTCTTGGAGAGGCCACCGTTTGTAACATCTCTCTTTTCGACTGGGGTGCTCAAGTCTAAGTTGAAGTTTCCTTCCTCGTATAATCTCTTAGCGTGACTCAAAACGGAGTCTCTCAAGTCATCATCACCTAATGCGGATTCAAAGAATCTTTCCAAAAGGTCAGACTTTTCTAACGCTCTCAGAACAATGTGGGTTGGAATCTTCTTGTTGTTCAAGTTTCTCTTGAAAGTTTCCGTTAAATGCATTGAAAATTCAGGTGCACGAGCAACCATGTTGATGAAGTGTTCCTTTAAGCCAGCTTCGGCAAAGTGAAGAAGAAGCTTCTCAGCAAAGCTTGAAGCGTCTCTCTTCATTAAGTTTCCACTTAATTGTGCTCCTCCATTAGCTGGTGGGTGTATAGATTGGTCGAGAGAACGAATGGTATTGAGGATCGCATCAATATCCAAGTTTGTTGGTTCAAGTGATGAATCACTTCTTGCGTTGATGTCTAGCACTGGGGCTGCACTGACCAAACCTAATCCAAGAGCGAAAGCTCCAACAATTTTACTGAATTTCATTATTATTTTTTCTTTTTCTACTACTTGTTATATCCTAAAGGTCTTGACTAAAAAGTGGAAGCGAATTGTAGATGCTCTAAAAGAATGAAATCAAGGACAAAAGCAGTGTCTGAGAAAAGAAAAAGTAAATGGTCTTTTGGTGGTAAGGATAAAGAGAAAAAAAAAGAAAAGATAAAAAAGGGAAGAAGATTATAAGTATCAGAAAAGATGTGACTTTCTCCCCCTTTATATATCATTTGTAACAATATTCACCTTTTCCTAATTAATGCTAGCCGTTTCCTAGGCATATTTAGCAGCCAAACCAACTTCTTTCCTAATAAGGTTGCGCGCAGAATATGCATCAAGGAAACTTTACCTAAAAGAGTTATATGAGTGCATATAGCTAAATTTCACTGGACGGCTTCTAAAAACTTTCCTAAAAGAGCGAAAGCTGAGGTGGGGCGTCCGCCCGTACACCCTCACTGATCTAGTATTCTCTCGAAAAAAGTAGAATGTAAATAAAGCGAAAATCTAATACTAAGAACAAGTTAAAACTGTATTTGAGCCCCAGAATAGTGGAGAACTGTTCGAAAGGTGGACCCGCATTACGGTTAGTATTCAGTACATCGTTACGAACATGGTGGATTAAATGTGGGAAGCTACCGAAAATTTACTCTTCTGGGAGAAAAAAAAAAGAGTAAGAATTTCAAATCCCGTTAAAGATGTGGGCTTTGTTTACTGGAAAATTATTCTTTTCAGCCATTTGGGTCTATTACGGACGAATCATGGGTGATTATTATTGCCTTGTGTTGTTTCATTGCATACCCCTGTGCGGCAGATTCCCTATTCAAGTTGAAGAGTTAACAACCGTTTCAATGAAATGGCTGTTCATATTAAAGCTCGGCATTGGTATTTCCAGACAAAATATATCAAGTTTGATACAGGTTTCTACATGTTTTGAAATTAGCGTTAAACAAAATAGGTACTAAGAGGGAAGTTGGAGAATGAAGTAAATGATCCTGCCCATTTACCTACTGAGTAATATTAAAGTGCTATCATATATCTAGTATTGAAGTATGTAATGATTGTTTACACTTTGCAGCAAATAATCCGGGGTACTTTTCATTAGCTGTTCGAAGTTTATGTGCAGTTCAGATATATTTTGGAACTACCGTGAACGTATGTTTTCAATGGAATTTAAAAAAAGAATCACTCTTCTGGAATGTATCTATTTCAGAACAAGATCCTACATCTGGAATGGTTATTTATTTTCGCTTTACTCCATATTGCAATTTAACATTCCTGATGACTTCTACTTTTGCAGCTCGGCTAAAATTAGGCACTTGCTTGCCCCAAATTTGACAGGTTTTGAATGCAGGATCCCATACAAAACAATAAATCTCGTATCTACTCTAGGAAATTTTTCGAGAAAACCTTGCTCCAAACTACCCCCCACCCAGAAATAACACCACTTTGCCCATAAATCGAGATATGCACTCAAAGTAACTTTACTTACTAGGCTCAATGCTCTCGTCTATACTCTAATTTCTCTTACAATGTCAATTTCCTTCGATTGTGTCAATTTCTTTGTGTTTTTTTTTTTTTCCCTCTTAACTCATCCCACATATAGGTTGCCCCATGCAAACAGGATTAAAGTCTATTCATCCACCAAATAGTGTAAAGCATTGATCCAGCCGTATTTTGCGTAAATTGCATTAATTTTGCCCTGACATGTCATTAACTAATGTTACTCGAAATGAAAAGATCCGTGTGACGCTGCTTTGAATCTTCAAAAACTTCAAAGTTTTCAAAATTTATACTGTGGAGTTCCTTACTTCAGATCTGGATGAATAAAAGACTAGTAGATTCTCTAGCGAAGTTTAAGTTTTGGTGAATGATGATGCACGGATTCCAAAAAAAAAAAAACGAAGGGAAGTAGTCATTTTTCCGTTCAACTTTAAGCGACGCAAGCATTTTCATTCGCTATTACTACACCTCCACTTTCTACTCATAAGCGAAACTAATACTTGATATTATGTGCGGTCATTTTTCAAGAAACCATGACCCCATGCTATATATCTATGCCAGAAAATGAAAATGGATCGTATGCATAACCTTCTCCCTGGAAGAATTTTGACATCGCTTCAACCCAATGCAATCTTAAACTATGTAACATTGCAGATGTACCTTCCATAAAGACCAAAATACAAACTGACAAAGTAAACCACATTCCAAATAAGAACACCATCTTAATAATATCAACTGCATCTCCCTTTCCTCCAAATCCATTCTGTATAGTCATTGACCACAAAACAGTCGATAATTGGGCATGTGCTAACGACAACGCCCACAATCTCAAGTAAGAGGCAGTATGCGAAACACAGTTCAAACAGAATTCAATGGTGTGAATAACTTGATGAATAACTATATCTCCAAAGTTGAATTCTTCCTCATGTCCTTCTCCACCTCCATGAGACAAAATGTTCAACGGTTCAATATCGTTTGGGAATCTAAAATTATCGTCAAGCATATCAATCTCATCATCGTCATGGAGCGGGTCTGGGTCATTGTTGAGTTCTAAGTCAGTTAAGGCTCTTTCTTCCTCGTGGAGTTGCAAAGAATGATTCCTCTGTGAATGCAAGTCACTGTAACCTAATTTCACTGCTCTTTCATTTTGCTTTTTCAAAACCATGGGCTTGTAAACAAGTAACCAGGGAACGCAGCACAAGGCAATCAATACTAGAACAATCTGAATAAACTTCTGGCCGGGATATAATTGATCTTCGATTTTGCCTGGTGCCAAAAACATATTAATTAACATGTTGAGCAATCCTGGAGGCTGCTTTTGGATACCATACCAATCGACAGTCCACTTGTAAATGATTGTCAACGTCAAGTATCCAAAAATACTTTGCATGAATAAAAATCCAGGAATGAAATTACCGATAATGTCAACTTTGGAGTTGAAATACCTGTAGTTTACTAAACTGAAGAATAACGAATAATTCATATGGATAAAACCCATGATAACTGAAAGCTTCATCTTGTAAGAATTTGTAAACAACAAGTTGTTCTCAGTTCCATGCCAAGCCCAATCTAACCCAAACCAGTAGGTTTTGCCAGGTACTCTAGAAGCAACTAACTGCATACCTGGTGCATAATCATCTGGGAACTCCCAGGTCCATCCAGATTTAAACAAGCTCATCGATTTTGAAAAAATATCATTGTAGATTAACCCAGTGTACATGGAAAATAAACCCATTAGTAATATAATATACCTCCCGCTGAATGCCATGTCGAAAATTTCATCCTTATTTCTCATCATGTTGAACTTGAACTCATTCTTGATGAGGTAAAGACTTATGACGAAGACAATGAAACCGTGGCCAACATCACCAAACATAATTGCAAACATGAATGGGAATGTAACAATGGTGGCCAAACCAGGATTGACTTCTTGATAAGTTGCAATCCCGTAGGCATCAATGATCAGTTGGAATGCTTCTGTAAATTTATTGGTACGGTGGTAGGTGGGTGGAGTTCTGTTTGTCGATAATTCATTCACGATGGCAATTAGCGATGAGTCTATATCCGCTGCATCATCTCCCTCGTCATCACTAGCCTCATTAGGGTTTAATTGGAAAATAGATGCGGAAGTGCTTGATGATGAAAGACCTCCTAAGTTGGGGGTATTCTCATCTTCGGAAATTGGGGTTTGTACTCCGTTCAAGCCACCAGTCTTTTGCCTGATTAGGTTCTTCAATATTTGTCTAATCTTTCCCAATTCCAGCTTTGGAATCCAGCCTTCTCCTACAAGGCACCTTCTAGTACTGTCGGTGTCGAACTTGTTTAAGGTTTGGTATATCAACTTTTCTCGCTTAATGCAATAGTAGTAATGAGGGAAGGCTTCCTGGAAAATTAACAATTCACTAATCAAGTGATTTTTTGTACTTTCAACCACGCTTTCGAGATCTTCAATTTGATGGTTCAATTGAGTTAAAGTTTCGCGTCTCAAAGAGTTCGAGCCATTTACATTATCGTAAATAAGTCCATCTAGGGACTGAATGATTCGCTTGACTCTTAATTGAAGAAATTCACCATGACAAAAGATGATGAAAACACTTTTCGTAAAATCCTCTTCTTCTCCAGCATCCTTATTCTTGTTCTTCATGTCCTTATTCTTTTCAATGGGGATATCATGAAAGTACAAGTTACCTCTCAACGTTCTCCATAATATCTTTCTCAAGAGTGGGATCTTGTCTGTTAATATCGATCCTGAAATCGAGTTCAAGTTGGACTCTTCTAAGTCCACCTCAACAGATGCTAAGTCGAGACTGGCTCTTCCTTCACCGCCACCAACTTCAAGACTATTATTTCTGCCGTTAAGCAAGGCAACACCATCGTCATCGTCATCATCATCTATTTCAAACGGATTTGCATGAGTATCAAGCCCCGTTCTCAGAGACGAATGGAAGTCATTGAGTGCGTTCAAGACAAATCTATTCTCTATTAATTTGAATTTTTGGCCCTCCAATGATTTAAAAGAGGAATGTAAGTGGTGAATTCTGTTGTAAAACTCATTAATTTTCACCTTCATATCATCAATTTCACTGATACTAGGGAAGTTTTGAGAGCTCAACCCAAACATCAGAAATGGATCGATCTTCAATGTGTTGTATGTTTCCATCGTATCGAAAAGAAACTGTAATTGGCTTTCATATGAATCAATCTTTCTCAAATCAGTTACGAACGTTCTTTGGAATGGAGTCAACTTCGAGTTCAAATCTCTAAAGTGAACATCGCCAAGATTCCCAAGCACGTATATCACATCCCTAGCCAATTCCAACGTGACGTAGAATTGAACCAATGTCATTGGCGCCGATCTGTAGATCGCCTCGTTGGTTGGAGGCGAAGTTGATGTGAAGAGCGATTGAAGGTCAACCATGATTCAGTGCTCCGATCTCGGTGTGATTCAAATCAACGGGGTCTTCCAAGTACCTCAGATAGTAATGCAACTTGGTGATGTAACTGCAACCTTCCACAATCTATAAATGGCTAACAGCTTATACTGAATGAAAATACACGAATTGGGGCAACGGTCAGTAGAGATACAAATGAAAGAAAAACCTAAAATGTGATCAAGATAACTGAAAAAATAAATGAACTATTTGCTGTCTCTAAGAGTCCTCCCCTTTTTTCGCGCGTTTGTACGGTAAACTCAGCCGGTGTACTAGAACTTTGAATAAATTGTATGGGAAAGTGTACTGCACCTTGCACTTCCACGTCTACATGCAGAACCTGGAGACAGAAGTTTATGAACTGCATACAAAAATAGTGCGTAGCTACGTTTCTCTTTTTGCTACATGTCATACATGGGGCCCTGTATACCTCTCCACGCAGTTGATTCACCCTCGCAAACTATAGCATTCATAATTTATACTCTTCACATCAAAATACTCAGACTCCTTTTTCTTCTCATAAAGTTCTATATCATATTTCACCTACAAGCATCAAATCATCTAATCCCTATTCAGCAGAAGGAGGAAAGGCTCATCATATATCATACATAATATGTGCCGCAAACTACTACTACCTCAATTACTAATATTTCTAATATCGTTGATTTCACTATCAATTGCCGAACTAGCAACGCATCAAGATGCATTCAAGTTGATCTCCTCCTTTAGTGACAACTTGAATAACGCACCATTATACAACCAAGAAAATATTGAAAACAAGTTAAGAATACCGCAATTTAACAACGAGACGAAAAGATATGAACCAATTTCATTTTCATTAGAAAGGGAGACACCAGGCGAACTTTTGGAGTCCGTAGATAAGATTCGTCAACATGCTGAGAAGACAAACGATTCCAAGTCGTATTCAGTATTGGCGGATATATATATGTTTGGAAACTATTCCATTCCTCCAGATTATCAAAAAGCAAAGTCGTACTACGAGAAGGCGGTGGAAGGATATCATTACAAGGACAATGGACTTACCTCCAAAGACGTCTCCACCATAATCGGCCACTCGTATTTCATGTTAGGCTTCATCCATTCGACTGGTTTATTCGGCGAGTTCCCGAAAAATCAGGCACTCGCCACCCTCTATTATCAGTTCGGCATGGAAAACGGCGACACAAACTCGATTTTGGCTTTAGCCTATCGAAGCTTGAACGGGATAGGTACTCCTGCAAACTGTGAATTAGCCTTACATTACTATACTAGATTGGCTCATATAGGTATGATCAACTTAAGTGAGCAAAAGGTGAAGGAGGATTCGGATGATTCAACCGAAACTGATGAGATTGAAGAATTTGATGTATACTACAACGTCAGATTACCTGACTTCAATGGAGGATTATATGGTTCTAAAGTGAGTGAAGTAATGCCTTCCATATATTCTCACTCCAAGATGTATTCAAACTCGAGAGATGCCATGAATGAATATAACCTAGATATCAATGAACACATATATATTGAGTATTACTACGATGCAATTGCTCAATACGAAGGAGACTACTTCACACCGAAGAATCACACAAAGGCTGCAATAATATTAAGAGATTGTGTGGAAGAAGGAGAATTAAATTTTGGTAAATCCAAATATAGGAACATGGAATATATTGACCAGGTGTTTTTGAGTAAGTGTCAAGCCCTTTTAGGTAGAATGTTTCTCAAGGGACAAGGGAAATTGACCAAAGACTATGAAAAGGCTTACTCCTTATTAAGAATGTCAATAAAAGTTCTAGATTCTCAGGATGCATTGAATGATTTGGGAGTGATGCATGAATTAGAGTTAATTGAAAAAACTGCCAATCAAACAAAGGCAATCTCATATTACCAGAAAGCAATAAAGCTCAAGTCCCGTGATGCAATGTTGAATTTAGCCAAGTTCCTCATCAGTAAAGCAGAGGACGAGAATGTTTTCAAATCCGTTCACAAGAAGTACATCTATACTTTAGTTCAAGATGCTGTATATGAAGGTCTGAATGAAGCATTGTACTATTTTGGAGACTTCGTACAATCAGGCTTAAGTCTCGAAGTGGAACCAGAGAAGAGCTACACTTGCGATAACTGTCTCATATACTACAAATTATTTGTAAATAGGTTGGAGAAGTTTTTCTTGCCACACTTGAAGTTTGCCTTTGAGGAACTTCTTATGGGAAATTATCAAAACTCACTTATTGGTTATCTGATGGCTGCTGAGCAAGGCTTGGAACATTCCCAAATATCAGCCGCCTACCTTTTGTACCAGCCAGATTCGTTATTGGACAAAATTCTTGGTAATACGAAGACCTTCACCAAAGAAAGAATAGACGCGGCTATAGGGTATTTAGAATTGGCTTCGTCACAAAACAACTTGGATGCAACCGTAATGCTAGGTGATTTATATTGGGACGGAGTTGATGGTGGCTGTCTCACAAGAGATTATAGGAAAGCATTCAATTACTACAATAAGGCTGCTTTACTACACTCTTCACATGCATGCTTTAACTTGGGCTTGATGTATGAGTACGGCTTGGGATTTACCAATGACACTGCTGACTTTTTCATGGCCAAAAGATATTATGATTTGAGTTTGAAGCATAAAAAAAGCAACAGAATACCAGTGAATTTGGCTTTGCTTAGACTTAGACTCAAGTATCTCTTTAACTGGAATGGAGCAGCCAATGGCAATACCAAGAACAAAGATCAAAAATCCATTGAAAGCGGTGGCTGGTTCAAAGCATTCAAAAATCTAGGAAAACAAAGAGACATCGAAAGAAGTCAAAATGAAGTACAAGAAGTAAGAACGAGGGCCGATGCCCATCATGAAGGTGATTCTTTCACTGATGAAGAGCATGACGCTGGTGATTATTTGGTTATCTTCTTAACTTTTATGTTCTTTAGCGTATTCTTCTTTCAGAACCTCATTAGACAATTCAGAAGAGTCAGAAATAATAATAACAACAATGATGAAGATGCAGCTAATTTGGATAACGATGAGAATGGGGTGAGAATCGACGTCCCGCAAAATCGTTTCGGACAAGTACGGGTAAATTTTGGTAACTTTGAATTCCAAGCATTTGCCCTATAGATTGATAGATTGTGCATTTCTGTATACTAAACATGTAAATACGCAAATTGAACAGATAGATGAATTGTAGTTTATTTTATTTTATGTATTTACGGGTATACGAACTGATCAATTTTTTTAGTTTTTTTTTTTCAAATGACTTAGTTCCTCGTAGAACTATCTATAATTTTACCCTTTCGGTTTGTATAAACCATGCAATTTATGTTACCTATGTTAATGCTATTTTCTGCAGTCAAGAATGTTCATTCCTTAGGTTTACTTTCATTCAATATATCCTTCAAAATAGGATGCTTAGATATGAGTTTCTCACTGATCTTTGTTGTACTAGAAAGGGACCTTTTGACAGGCGATTCCTTTTCTTCAAAAAGGAAGTTATATTTACTAGTAGATCCTTCTTCCAAGTCATGTATCCAGCCTTTCTTTTCGACAATATCAATGAATTCTCCTAATGTTGAACTGTTTTTCAATGTAGATTTGCTTCCAAGAACAATTAACTTGGACTTAGACCTAGTGACGGCCACGTTTATTCTTCTCCAATCTTTCAACAAGTCACCCACTCTGTTTTCCTTGTTTGATCTGACCAACGAAATAATTATGCAATCTTTGTCCTTACCTTGAAACTGATCAGCTGTCAATACTTCAACATTGGGTCTATGATACAATTTTCTATTCAATAATCGCAACTGAGCTCGGTAGAGTGACATCACCCCTATACTTCTTTCATCCACTCCACACACACTCAAGGATTCAATAATTTGGTAAATCAAATCCACTTCTGTCGGATTTTCAATTTTTTCTCCAACAATTCGTTCGTATCCATCTATCTTATCATGGTTAAGGAATATGACTTTATTACTGGGATCAAGGACTTTATCCATCCATGTTGACACAGGAACCGATTCATCAACGAATCTGCGTATCGCATGAGGTTGAGGCAAATATAAGCTTTGGTTGGCAACCTGATTGTTTCCACACTTGAGTCTACCATTATAGGTCAAAATGTTTGAAATGTACATAATTTCTTCACACATTCTATATTGATATGTCAACTCGACCAACAGTGAAGGATGCTTGTCTCCCAAAATCTTGAACAAAGATTGAGATAGACCCTCCTTTACTACTGCATCAGGGTGCTGGACTAATGGAGGCAATTGGTGATGGTCACCTACAAGAACAAAGGTTTTGCAAAATCTTAAAGGTCCTAAACTTACTGGCATTGAAACCTGCGAAGCTTCATCAATGATACAATAATCAAATTCATTCCGTATGGTGAAAGCGATATCACCAATACCCAAACAGGTTGTTGCAACAACCAAAGGTTCAAAATAGGCACGTTTGAAATCACCATAGTTTGAAATCAGCGAAGGCAGAACCACGAACTCCTGAAGGTCCTTATGCACTCTTGAGGGATGTCCAATTCTCAAGATGCCATTCACTCCTAGATCTTTCACTTTTAGCAATATATTATCAACCGCTGAGTGAGTATACGAAGCAAGTAGTACGCTTTTTCCCATGGACACTAAGAATTGAATTATTCTAGCGATAACCGTCGTTTTTCCGGTCCCTGGCATTCCAAGTATCAAACAATAATCCTCAGCCGAAAGAACTTTTTGAAATGCATTAATTTGATCTGGATTGAATGTACTTTTATCAATCTGAGCATTGATGTCTCTGAACCTAGGGGTTTTCAAGTTTACCACCATATCACGCCTGCTCGAGTCACCCCATTTCAAAAACAAGTTAATTATGTTGTATCTTGCTAAACCCATTCCATGGAACATATCGTCTTTGTCGATTCGAAAGCTTCTCAACTTCAACTTGTCATCTTTGACCGGTGAGGAAGCTTTTTGTGTTTTGTGAAGAACACCTTGGAAAGTTTGGTGATTTCTGTCATTGAAACTTTGAGTCCGAATATCTGAATCCATTATTCTTCTATCACTGGACAAAATCACTTGATTGGATCTGATTGATAAAATGAAACCCTGGGCAATCGCGAAATGGCCCACTTCATCGCTTATGATAACCCTATCATTCTTAGTTAGTTGAGAAAATTGTAAAGAATCTCCTTGGAGCTTATTTTGTCTTTCAAAAGTGTAAACAAACCGCTTTTCATCATCTTCATCATTAGTTTCGGTTATAACGAGGTCTGCCAACGCTTTGCCCCCTTGTTCCTCTCTTTCCTTCGCAGTTAAAGTCCACAAGTCTTTCTTTAGCAGGGTGATTACACTTTCTTCCTTGGCCAAGATTTCATCCCAGTATTCATAGAATTCTTTGTAATGTTGAAAACCCAATTCTGTTACCAAATGTTCAGTGATGTCGTTATATGTCAGTCCAGGCAAGCCACTTTCCTCCTGGCTACCATTTTCAACAAGTCTATTAATTGTCATGCACGAGCTTTGAACGTCACATCTATCACAAACAGACAGTCTCAAAAGGTCAGGCAATTCTCTTGTATCTCCTTTTAGATATTTGGTCAAGCGATTGCGTAAATTTATCAAAGATTTTAAATCTGTCTGGCTAATGTCATTCAACTTAAATATTTGTTCTTTCGTGTACAATAATAAAAATGAATTCACATCCACATCATACCTATCCTTGAATAGAAGTGCATAAAGTGAGGATTGAGCATGGTGCGATAAGTATTCCTTGCCGCTTTTAATTTCCATAGGTATAAGAAACTTTCCAGGTGTAGACCCTACAGCCTTCCTCTTAATATCAGCCTCCAATGTGACATCAACCATTCCCTTGATTCCGAACATAGGTGACCAAATGTTTTCTTCAACATCAAGAACATTACTGACAGAGAGCTGGCAATCTTGGTTCCTCTGGTTTGTAGGAATTGACGTCGTTGAGGTCAAAGGTTTTTTGAAACTCGAATTGAACCAATGTTTAAGGTATGCAAACTGCGAGATGAGGTCCTCGCGAACTTGATTTAGCAAGTCTCCAATACTGAAGATTTCAAGTAGATGAAATTCTAATTCCCTTTCTAGGATTTCATGCATGAAAGCGTCCGACCAATCTTCCTTTGCAAGGCATGCTTGAAAGATAATATGAATAATTGTACCAACAACTAATGGTTTTGAACTCTCTCCAGGGTACCTCAATTTTGAAACAAGAACTGTCTTTCTTGGACAAGTCATTTGTTGAGAAACGGTCGTAGCAGAGACAAGAATATCTGGATTCCAGATCAACAAGTTGGTTTGATTGTCAACTAAATTGAACGGTTTGTCACCAGTTTTAATGATGTGAATGACATCACCAATCTGATAGTCCAATTCCACATATTCACCCCTGACAACGATATTATGCTTCTTCCTCTCTGAGTCCTTGACTCCAAGTATTATTTGATCTTGAACTTTGTTCTGAACCTTGTACTTATTCATAATTATCCTTTCGATTTGAAATCTTTTGAGGTCCAGCCTCAGAAAAGATAATTTGGATTCATCCCCTTGAGCCAATGGACTTGGCTCGGGAGAAAGAGACGAGCTAGTGGTTAGCTTAAGGTTTTTCAAATCATTCACTCCTCGCGGCAAAGAATCCGCATCCTCCAGTTGCACCGGCTTCGAGATGAAATTGATGTCATCGTCATCTGAAAATGGGTCGTCAGAAGACATCCCATCTTCAATTGTTTCGATTTTGCTCAATGCAGAGGGAACAGTCACTTGATTTTTTTCTGAGTCGCCATTATTCATTTTGTCATTATCATCCTCAGAGAATCCATCGGACGAGAAACTAATCTCTTCATCTACATATATGGGCTTTTCAGTAGCAACGACATGCTTAGCGGTCCCTTCCTGTTCCACGGTATCACCTCCCTGGTTATCTTCGTCAGAAAAGTCCGAGAACTCCGCAAAATCTTTGTCGTCCAACGTGTTCTTCAGGTCAGGGATAATTGTATTGGGATCTAGCAAAGCTTGTACGACTTTTTTGGATTCTATGGTGTCGTCCTCATTCTCTAACAAGGAGTCACTGAAATTATCTTCAAAATCAATATCTTGTACTACACTCTGGGTATAGGTCTGGGAATCCAATTCATTAGCCGAGCCTTTTGTATCAGAGTCAGAGCCGGATCTTTTTGCAACCTCGAATTTGTTTAGCCAATTGGTCAAGGACGACTTGGAGGTCGTAGTCAAATTTGTGGCTGCCAAGGGGAGCAGCGAGGAACTTGCCGCAGTTAGCAGAGTCGAAGACTTCGCCATACTTGCTTTATCCTGCACTAATGTCTGTGGTCTATGGAACGCGTTCATTTCATCGACGCCAATTGTTTTCGATCTACTAAGAGTAGGAGAAATTTTCAAAATAGGCAACTCTCTCTCTCGACTTTTATTTTCAAATGTATCGCTGTGGGTTCTTGTCAAAGTAGGTGTTTGTGATAAAATATCCTGGAAGCCTGCACCGTACTTGCTCAAGACAGAATCCACTTCATCGTTGACCATGGTAGCGGAAGAGAACTTGCTCTGTATGTTTAAAACTGGCGACGTTACATTCTTGAGTGGTGAAGACGAATTTCCAGGTGCTAATGAAGTATTTGCAGCCTTGCCTGCTTTTTTCGGTGATCCGCCCCATCGTACCCCGTCAAAGCTATCGTCTGACGATTGCTGCTCTTGGATAAGCTTTTCGTAGTCTATAAGCTTCGTTGGGGTTTTCTGTGGGGATGAATTGGGAGGTGCAACTACATTTGCGGAGTTAGGTCTGCTCGCTTGTGTAACGGCCGAGACAGTTGACGCTGTTAATGTAGATGATGAGGACGAGCTCTCGGATTTGTTTTCGTCGGGCAATTGCCTCTCTATATTTGCCTTTGCTGTGAGGTTATTTGCTGGTTGAAAGAAATACTTTGTTTTCGTTTTGGAATTTATCTTGCTTGATTTGGCTCTCTTCTTAGGAGGCGACTCGCTACCTTGTCCCATGACATGCAAAAATATGATTGATGCGAGAGGAACTAACGTAATTAATACCCTAGGAAAGCTTTCCGACTAAAGGATCACAAAGGACGACAACTGAGTAGAGTCCAACACGTGTTACTTGCGTGCTTCATAAACCGGGGGGGCTATTCTTTCAAGAATTCTTTCCACCTTGTGTCTCTACACCACGCTTGCCTTGCATGGAATCAAGTGTTTACATATAACACGTACAAGGTGCAGGATTAACGATCCTGCATACATAGCATTTCTGGGTTTCTTAAAATTTGCATCGATTTAGAGTTCCTCATCTCTTCTCATCCATCACCTATCGCTACATACAGTATTTCTCACCATATTACACAAAAGCAAAAATTTTCAGCTATTTCGGCACAGTGGGACACAATTAAAGGCTGCTTAGAACCAAATCACTATACTGCGAATAAAAATAGGTGTAAGCGGGACAAGTTTCATCTGAAAGTGACCAAAAAAGAAAGAAAATTCAGATTGAAAATCTCTGCTACCATTTTTTTTTTTTAGTCTTTCAATTTTCAAAGCGAAGAGAGAGAAGAGAAGAGAGGAAAAAAAAAAAAAATAACCTTAGCTTCTCCAACTTCAGACAGAAACTAAAAGCATAAGCAAATTATACACATCATTGATTGAAGATTCTACTATAATCAAGATCTTCTCTGTACCACTGTATTATTGCTTTACCTCTTTTCTTTTCTAGCCAAGTACTTTTATTAAGAGAAAATATAAGAGATGGCTTTCGTTTTAACTGAAACCGCTGCAGGTTATGCCCTCTTAAAGGCCTCTGACAAGAAGATCCACAAGTCTACCACCCTCATCGAAGACTTGAACACCGCAGACAAGGTTGCCGAACAATTCAAGATCCACAGATTTGAAAAGTTTCAATCTGCTGCTTCTGCTTTAGAAGAAGCCAATGCCATCATCGAAGGTAGAGTTTCCGACAACTTGAAGAAGTTATTGGAAGACGTCAAGAACGACAAGAAGGCCACTTTAATTGTCAGTGAAGCCAAGTTAGGTAACGCTATCAACAAGTTAGGATTAAACTACAGTGTTGTCTCTGACGCTGCCTCATTGGATTTACACAGAGCCATCAAGGAATTTTTACCTGAATTATTACCAGGTTTGGACGACTCTGCCTTAAAGCAAATGTCTCTTGGTTTAGCACACTCTATCGGTAGACACAAGTTGAAGTTCTCTGCTGACAAGGTTGACACCATGATTGTTCAAGCTATTGCATTATTAGATGACTTGGACAAGGAATTAAACACTTACGCCATGAGATGTAAGGAATGGTACGGATGGCATTTCCCAGAGTTGGCCAAGATGATTGTCGACTCCGTTGCTTACGCCAGAATCATTTTAACCATGGGTATTAGATCCAACGCTTCAGAAACCGATTTATCTGAAATCTTACCAGAAGAATTAGAAGAACAAGTCAAGAACGCCGCTGAAGTTTCTATGGGTACTGAAATCACCGACATTGATTTAGAAAACATCCGTGCATTAGCTGATCAAATCGTTGACTTTGCAGCTTACAGAGAACAATTATCCAACTACTTATCTTCAAGAATGAAGGCCATTGCTCCAAATTTAACTTCCTTAGTTGGTGAATTAGTTGGTGCCAGATTAATCGCCCACGCTGGTTCATTAACCTCATTAGCCAAGGCTCCAGCATCTACCATCCAAATCCTTGGTGCTGAAAAGGCTCTTTTTAGAGCTTTAAAGACCAAGCACGACACACCAAAGTATGGTTTATTATACCACGCTTCCTTAGTTGGTCAAGCTTCTGGTAAGAACAAGGGTAAGATCGCAAGAGTTTTAGCCGCCAAGGCCGCCGTTGCATTAAGATACGATTCATTAGCTGAAGAAAGAGACGATTCTGGTGACTTTGGATTAAGCGTCAGAGCCAAGGTTGAATCCAGATTAAGTGCCTTAGAAGGTAGAGACATGAGAACCACCTCCAAGATCGTGAGAGAACAACCAAAGGTTGACATCACTGAAGCCAGAGCTTACAACGCTGACGCTGACGCTCCAGTCGGTGCCACCGTTGACTCTGACGACGAATCTGATGAAGACGAATCCGAAGAAGAAAAGCCAAAGGAAAAGAAGGAAAAGAAGGAAAAGAAAGAAAAGAAGGACAAGAAGGAAAAGAAGGAAAAGAAAGACAAGAAGAGAAAGAGAGAAGAAGACGATGAAGAAGAAGAAGAAGTAAAGCCAAAGAAGGAAAAGAAGGAAAAGAAGGACAAGAAGGACAAGAAGGAAAAGAAGGAAAAGAAGGAAAAGAAGGAAAAGAAGGAGAAGAAGTCTAAGAAATAGACCAACCACAACATCAACATGAGCAGAGAACAGAAGGGATGAAGTTGCAACCACTAAGCAGCCAGCAATAAAGAAAAGAAAATGAATACTTATACTTTACTAGAATAGAAATATATAATCATCGAAAAAAAAAAGAAAGAAGAAAGATAAGCTGTTTTTCTCGCTAGACACCCATCAACTGACAAGAAGATGTGCCCACTCAAACCCTTCTTCAAGTTTCCTTTTGCATCTCTACACCAAGTCACCATTTTCTTTCGGTTTGATATGCTTTTGTTGGACTTTCAATCTTCACCCTTACTTGCACTTTCTGTTTCTGTTTGTCACCAGTTCTTTCTACATAAGTATGTTTTGTTCCATAGTTTGGGCCCATATGATTTGAGCTCCAGTTAATGTATAAATTTTGTTACAAAAGATGTAGTAGTTTGCACCACACTATCAAAATTAAGTAATGTCACATGTGAGCTTACGCACACCATACAAATATTGTTTGTTACTTAGTTTCACGAAAACGTGCGACTCAATTTTCCACTGTCAGATC
This sequence comes from Dujonia boleticola, assembly GCA_029581775.1. NCBI lineage: Eukaryota > Fungi > Ascomycota > Pichiomycetes > Serinales > Debaryomycetaceae > Dujonia > Dujonia boleticola. The sequence continues at coordinate 1,427,953 of JARGRU010000017.1, forward strand.
CTCCGCTACATTTCAATCAGATAGTGAGATCTCTTACCAACCAATTGGCTTCTTCGTTTCCGACACTCTAAGACTTGTATCCAACTGTGCGTCCAAGTGCCTAACAATCCGCATATAGCTTTACATCTTCAAAATGGGAACTTCTTGCTCTTGTGGTAACCAAACTGCAAAGCCTACTTATCAAGACGAATTCATCTCCGATGATCCCAACCACCCAGCACAATTGATCTGTGAATTGAGCCGTCTATTCTACGACAAAGACTGGGTCACAGGAACTGGTGGCGGCATCTCCATCAGAGACGTCAAGGGCAAAAACCCAAACTTGGTGTACGTTGCACCCTCTGGGATTCAAAAGGAGAAGCTCCAGCCCTGGGAGATGTTCGTTGCTGAGTTACCGGAGGAGAAAGTCCTTCGTACTCCCAACAGCTGTCCGCCTGAGTTAACCAAATCTTACAAATACAAACCATCTGCTTGTACTCCGCTTTTCATGAGTTGCTACACCATGAGAGATGCTGGTGCCTGTATACATACTCACTCGCAGGCTGCGGTCATGAGTACCTTACTCTGGGGCGATAAAGTCGAGTTTGAAATCTCTCATATCGAGCAAATCAAGGCATTGCCAAAGTTGGAGTTCAATGAAGCCACTAAAAAGATAGAGAAAGTTGGCAGCATGCAATTTTACGATAAGTTGGTTATTCCAATCATCGAAAATACCCCACAAGAAGAAGACTTGACCCCCACATTACAAGAGGCTATCAGGAAATATCCAGGAACCACTGCCATTTTAGTCAGAAGACATGGTATTTACGTCTGGGGAGAAGACGTGTGGAAGGCCAAAATTTATAACGAAGCCATTGATTATTTGCTTGAATTGGCCGTGAAGATGAAACTAGCAGGTATCCCAACCGTCAAAGAATGAACGAATCGCTAGGAGAGTCGAGCCTACGATAGACCATAGATTTCTCAGATAAAGTGTAGTGTATTTTTGTAATGACTATTTGCTTGTTTTCTCCAATTTAGTGTAGTAGTGATCGAAGAATGCTCTATAATTTCACCTATCACTCATCGGAGAAGTACCGCTGCATGTATTGATTCGACACGATCAAGCAATAACCTGATGACGTGCTAGATCTGTCGCTATGGGAATAATGCAGGGTGAAAACGGGAAAGGAGTAATGAATCCACAGCGGGTTTCACCCACTGTAGATATATGTATATTGTCTAGGCAAGGTTTTCTTGACAGTTGTTGCGAGTGCACTCGCCGAAGGAAGAGTGGTAAACATGGAGTTCAAGGATATCTTGGTACCTTGTTCCCCTGAGCTCTATCAAAGCGGGTTCTTTGTCCCCTTTAGCTCATCTCCATGTATCGTATCCCAGTCAATCTCTATAGTTTCGTCCACTTCGCCTATGCACACAATATTCCCACCTCGCATCACGTACAACCCCAACGGTATTTCCTGGTTTTCCTCCCCCTCTTCTTCTGAATATATAACACGCTCTATGCAATTGGATATTATTATGTTGGTGGAGTTATCGAATCCTTGAAGTATGCCTTCAAATAGCCTGGCATCGGTGGAGATTATTCTGACCTTTTCTAGAAGATGTGTTAGTATAAGACGCTCAGTCGTGAAATTATCATATTGCATAGAGTGATTATACGTACTTTCGAGAAACGATTTCAACGCTGACATAGTGCTAGTGACTTATCAATGAATATGTATATAAGCTGAAGCGGACTTACTTCTAAGATGATTGTATCTTTAGTGAAGCAAAAATAATAATAATGCGCATTTGTGTAACAAAACTCACACTGCGATAAAATGTGTTGCAAAATATCTGAAACCCCATTGAAACAACTTTTTGGCGTGTAATCTACCCTATATTTGAACACCAAAATGAGTCAATCAGAAATAGCTGAGGAGCTCGCGGCCACCACCAAAACGTTGGTGGATTGGGCAGCTAGAATAGAAATGGAATTCATGGACTTCAAGTCTAATATTACTAGTGCTTTACAGGGACGATTTGACGATATTGACTTCCTCGAAAATGTGGCAACAGTCCTGAAGAAAGAGGAAAGAGACTCGAGTGATAACACCCAGATTATAAAGTCTATTGAAAAGCTTAATAAATCAATCGAAACTTTGACTAAAAAGGTTAGCGTAATCGAAAACGGTGTAAAGCCCACAAGTGCTGCCAAACTGCTGCGAAAGGTGGCCCAAGAAGAATATAGATTTGAAGACGAGCAGCTTCGGTCTCTGTCAAAGGCAGACTCTTTGCTTTATAGTTTGAAATCTGAAGTTGAAAACTTGAGAAACCTACAGGAGCAGTTGATCAGAAATATGAATACACAAGCAACAGTGTATGACTCGTCTTTACAACGTTTCCACGCGGAGATGCTGGTTCGACAACAGACCCCATTGGCACCTTCAATGCAACTGCAGTCCCACAATTATGCCTCACAGGAGGCATACGCTCCAGATACCTCCAACATATCAGATATAAAGTACTTCTTGAAATTGTTGTTACCAAAAGTTATCAAGATTGAGAGCGAGTGTCAGAAAATGGTCCTACACAATCAGAAGTTGCTGCATACTCTTCTTAAGGGTAAGATTCAAGGAGTCAAATATGGAGTTAGCAGCAGTAGAGACGGGGAAGTTTACGAGGTCGACTCATCTCCTGGAACTCCACCACCTCCCAACCTAGTTCCTATTACAGATCGCGAGAGACGTGCCCATGATGACGACGACGACACCCTGGAGTTCCCAAGGGCCAAGAGAAGACGCTTGTTTGACTGAAACGGTTATATGCACACCCCTACTTATCCCGCACCAAGTTGCCATTTTGCAACTCCGAGTCTCGCTACCTCACCATTACCTGCATACCCAGAGCATAATTTAAACGGTGTTTCTGCATCTTGTGACTCATTGCTGCAAAGAAGCCATATAATATGCCATATTTTTCCGCGCAAGTTCCATATTCTCCAGAAATCACACGGCGTGATCTAGCTACATCGAATGTTGTTTCTATTGCAGATGAATAGATGAAGAATTTTCATTGCAAGTTCTTGGTGTAGGCTGTAGTGGAAAGGTACTTTTCGTTATCTTACTTCCTTTCCTCTTTGTAAACACAGACGTTCGTTTGTTTCGTATTCTAAGAAGTTTATGTACTAAGTGCTTTGCAAACAGGCTAAAACAAAGATGTCGCAGGATCAGATGTCCATGAATAAACTCTCCAAGACGTCAAGTTATTTGGCATACGAAAACACAACTTCAAACTCATCGGAATCCCATGAAGTGCCCCTGAACATCTGGCATTCACTTGTAGATTCATTCAAGCCAGCTGAACAAAAGGAAACTATCACGAGGAAAGATCTTGATGATGAGGGTAGTTTGACTGACGTGCAGAAGGCTGCATTGAATGCTGCCAATTCTCAGTTATCTCGTTCTTTGAAGACAAGACACTTGCAAATGATTGCTATTGGATCATCGATTGGAACGGGGTTGTTTGTTGGTTCAGGAAGTGCCTTGAACACTGGTGGTCCAGCTGGTCTTTTGATTGCGTGGACCGTCATCTCAACTGGAGTTTTTGCAACTATGCAAGGTTTAGGTGAGCTTGCTGTTACTTTCCCAGTGAGTGGTGGTTTCAACTTATATGCAACCAGATTCATTGAACCAGCTGTTGGATTTGCGGTTGGATGGAACTACTTTATGCAATTCTTGGTTTTGCTTCCCTTAGAGTTAGTCGCTGCGTCAATCACAATCAAGTACTGGAACCAAACATTGAACCCGGATATTTTCGTTGCTATTTTCTGGTTTGCAGTTCTCTTCATCACTTTACTTGGAGTCAGAGGTTACGGCGAAGCTGAGTTTGTCTTCTCCTTGATCAAAGTCATTGCAGTGATAGGGTTTATCATATTGAGCATAGTCTTGATTTGTGGTGGTGGACCAACACACGAGTTCATCGGGGGAAAATATTGGAGAATACCTGGCCCCTTCGCTAATGGCTTCAAAGGTGTATGCTCTGTTTTTGTAACAGCAGCATTCTCATTCGGTGGAACTGAAATGGTGGGGTTGACAGCTTCTGAATCAGAGAATCCCAGAAAGTCCTTACCCAAGGCAATTAAAGCTACGTTTTGGAGAATTTGCATTTTCTACTTGGTAGCATTGACCATGGTGGCTTGCTTGGTGCCATGGAACGATAAAAGATTGTTAGGAGCTTCTTCTGTCGATGCAACTGCCTCACCCTTTGTTATTGCAGTAGTCAATGGTGGTATTGGAGGATTACCAAGTGTTATCAATGCCGTCATTTTGATTGCAGTCTTGTCTGTCGGAAATGCATCAGTTTATGCTACTTCGAGATCTTTGAACTCTTTAGCAGAACAAAATATGGCTCCAAAATGGACTGGGTACATCGATAGAGCAGGTAGACCATTAGCCGCCATCTTAATAACCAACATCTTTGGTTTATTTGCTTTTATTGCAGCTTCTGACAAGCAAGTTGAAGCCTTCAATTGGTTATTAGCATTGTCAGGTTTAAGTTCCATTTTCACTTGGATGTCCATCAACTTCAGTCACATTCGATTCAGAAGGGCAATGAGATATCAAAACAGGAGCACTGACGAGTTGGCTTTTGTATCTCAAGGAGGAGTTTACGGCTCTTGGTATGCCCTTATCTTAAACACATTGGTATTGGTTGCACAATTTTGGATAGGATTATTCCCCATTGGAGAAGAACCAAGTGCCTATGCCTTCTTCTTAGCATATTTGGGCTTACCAACAATCTTAGTATCGTGGTTAGGATACAAGATTTACAGTAGGGATTGGAAGCTTTTGATAAGGGCAAAGGATATTGATATCGACACCGGTAGAATAAATATAGATCTTGACGTTCTTCAACAAGAAATGGCAGAAGAGCGTGCTGAGCTTGCCGCCAAGCCATTCTACTACAGAGTCTACAAGACCTGGTGCTGATCAAAGAGCGTATATAGCACACATACTTTCATAGTAATATTTCATTTAATGTATACTTAATCTAGAATATATCCGACCCAATGAGTTCCCTTCTCTCTGAAAGTTTCAATCTAAGGTTACGCCCAGCCTCCAAGCGAGATATTCCTTCCAGTCGTAACGTATCATAGTATAGCTCGTATATGGGTATATATCGATCCACGAAACGTACGACTTGATCATCTGTCATTCCAGAACCCGTTTTGAGGATCAATGTGTGCTCTTGCTCTAATCTCCACTTGAGTACGTTCTGGAAATCAGAGTCTATGAATATGAAGTAGTCGAAAAAGTTCCACACTTTTTCATAATCTTTTAACGAAGTGTTGATATCCTCCACCTGGTAGAGCTTATGCTTTGGCAAACGAGCCTCATAGTTAGGAATCAGCAGGAAATACTTCAACCTCAACTGATCCCCGTCAATTGCACTGTACCCGTTGAACCAACCTTCAAATACAATCAAGTCAGGGCGCTGCTTAACTGGAAGAAAGGAAACTCTATCTCCTTCGCCGCTGAATGCACTCTTATCGTACACTGGGATTGCAACATCGTTCGTCCCACCTGCAACGAATTGCAGAGGGTCAGTAAGTTTGGTCAACACCTCCACACATAAGTTGATGTCATGAGTTCCAGGCAAGCCTCTTCCTTGTAGCAACTTGTTGTCATCGAGAATAGATAGTTTTGTCAACTGCTCTTGTTGCGCATGGGTTAAATACAAGTCATCCATGGAAAACTTGACACAATTCAACGTTGGATACTTTTTTGCAATCTCGTTTACGAGATTGTCAGCCAAGTATGTTTTTCCAGAGCCTTGTGGCCCACTTATCCCAAAGACAATTGCCTTCAGGGGACGTCCATTGGAGCCGTCTAGTACTTGAGACACAAACTCGACCGCTTTAGATAACGAAGTCATGGATATACAGACTAGTGTGCGAAGTATGAAAGCAAAGGGTATCAGATCGCATTTTGCTTTCTTCTGAGGTACATATCTCACTAAAGGTGGGGGAGCGAGTACAACAATTTTTTTTTTTTCAAGTTCTTAGCGCTTTAGTTAATTAACCAAAGAGTCTACACCACTATTTGTGCTCAAGTTGACTTTGTAGCAGAAGTTTGCTTTATATTATTGTCTATTTCCTTTTAAATTTATGTACATCAAAAATGATTATCCTTGTTTCTTCTTTTCATCCTTCTCTCCTCCTTAGATTGCCTTAGCTTCCTTTAACTTAGCAATCAATTCATCGACGGATTCAACCTTGATACCAGCCTCTCTTTGAGGAGGCTCTTCAACCTTCAATGTTTCCAATCTGTTTGCCAATTCGACTTGTAAATCGCTTGCCTTCAACTTTTCCAAAGGCTTCTTCTTGGCCTTCATGACGTTTGGCAAGGATGCATAACGGGGTTCATTCAATCTCAAATCGGTTGTGATGATCATTGGCAATTTGGCGCTCAACGTGTCTGCACCACCATCGACTTCTCTGGTGACAGTGACCTTGTCACCGTCTATTTCAACCTTGGAAGCATTGGTAGCTTGTGGCCAGTTCAACAAACCAGCAAGCATTTGGCCAGTTTGGTTGGAATCGTCGTCAATTGCCTGCTTTCCTAAGATCACCAAATTGGAGTTCTCCTTTTCGACCACTTTTTGTAACAACTTGGCAACAGCCAAAGGCTCCACTTCGTCGTCGCCTACGTCTATTAAAGTGGAAGAGTCTGCTCCCTTTGCTAAAGCAACTCTTAAAATGTCTTGTGCCTTTGTTGGTCCGATGGAAACGGCATGGATCTTTTCCACCAAGTCCTTGTTACCTTCTCTGATTTGTAAAGATTCTTCAAGCGCAATATCACAGAAAGGGTTCATACTGAACTTAACACCCTTCTTTTCAACCCCGGTCTGGGCCTTGTTGATTCTTGGCTTGATAGCAAAGTCAATGACCCTTTTAACAGGGACTAAGATTCTCAACTTACTCATGTTCAGTGATATGTTTCCAACTATAGGAGGTTTAAAGAAAGTGTTTGAACTTGACTTGAGAAATGCCAATATTTTTCTAAGCACACTGAAATCTCTTGTGCGAAACCGGAGAAAAACATGTACCTACGGGAACCTGCAAAACGGTTACATGAAAAATTTGTATACAGTACCAAAAAATGATTCCTAGACTACAGTTAGTTTTGTGCTTGTGTGTATTCTATGCTTGGGTAATGTACATATTATGAAAAGTTAACCCTTGACCTAGCCTTCATCTTCTCAATTCTTGCCTTCAATTGATTTGTAACCTCAGCTGCTCTCTTCCAGCTATCATCATTGCTATTAATATCCATAGAAGTTCCATCTCTATTGGAAGTTCCGAATGTGTTCGTGTTCTCTGTGAGCCTGTGTGGACTCGAGAATCTATTGTTATCACCAGTGCTCGATTCTCTGAACTCTGGATCGATGGAGAGTCTCTTCACTCTTGAACTGAGCTCCCCTGATGTTATGCGTGTGGTTGGATAGTCGTTAAGGAATGATGTGGAGTATCGGTTATTGTGGCCACCATTTCTGTTATTGAAGAGTAGTCTCAGGGACATCTGTATGCTTTGCTGACGGTTTTGCTCATCCAACTCGTTTACCAAATCCTGCTCTTGGTTTTCTTGTGCTGCCTGGAGGTCATCGTTTTGATTTTGCGACTTGTTATGTAACTTTAACAATTCCATAGATTGCTCCAAATCCCGTATTTTCAATTTAGAGCTCTCCAAGTCACTAGTTAACCGAAGTATTTGAGTTTCTTTCTGTTTGATGGTGATCAAACTATTGTTGTAATCTTTCATCAAGCTATCGTTCTTTCTTTGAAGGTTAGACAACTCCGCTTCGAAGCGCTGGTGATCTTCGCTTGATCTCTGCTGCAATTCTTGCTTGTAATGGCTCTCTTGTGTTTTCCATTGCTGGGCCTGTTGACGCAACAAGGTGAGCTCGTCTCTATCAGCGGAAGAAAGGCCCTCAGCTCCTGTAGATCCAGCCTTGAGGGATGACGAAGATGGAGGGATGTGGTTCATAGTTCCCAACCCGGTTCTTGATAAAGTACTTCTTGGCAAGTTAGTGTCGATTCTTTTCGCAGGCGACGTTGCTGTCCTCTTTGCTGGAATGGAATTGAGACTTGATCTAGGTTTCTTCAACCCGGAAGTCGAGACAGCAGATGGAAGTGTCAACTTCTTGGCTCCGGCACCGATAGTACTTGAAGTTGTTCCAGCCGCCGATGGTGCTGCTCTTGTAGGTTTGTTAGCAGTAGGGGCGGTAGTCCTTTTAGCCGGTCCCGCTGGACCGTTTCCAGTTCTACCTCCAGCAGAAGGTGCAGCTGGAGCTGGAGCAGCCTTCACAGCTTTGACGGTCACAGTTTCGTAGAATGACATCACCTTTGCCTTTCTGTTGTCATCGATTTTGTCTAAAAAGGAGTTTAACTCTCTGGTTCCAGTAATCTTCATTAAAGTTCCAATCATCTCAGTGGACGCTTGTCTAACTGGTTCTTGTGAATCAGTTAACAATTTGACACCAATCTCCATAATAGAATCTATTTCGCCCGATTTAGGTGCCTTCTTGGTTTCTGCAAGACATCTTTGCAAATAATTAGTTGTCGCTATCTTGACTTGAGGAGTTTTGTGTTTCATACCATTTAAGGTTTCCTCCAAGATGTCGCTCAAGGACGAGCTTTTGAAGATTGCATCAAGACAGTTGTTTAATGCGTCTGCGACACTAGGTTTCTTTTCTTTAGTTCTTTCTAGCATAGGTGCAAGGATTATGTGCTGATATCTTTGAAAGCTTGATTGCAATCCTTTTGCCAAAAATTCGGTACAATTGGCAGCAATTTGAACAACTTGAATATTAGCATCTTTCATACACTTGTTGAATATCTTCACAATTTCAGAATAGTCGTCCTTAGGCTGTAATTTTACAGCCTTTTCAAGAACCGCATGCACCTCATCGAGAACTTCTTTTCTGTCCTTCCATTTTGCTGAAGCGATACGCGATTGGAAGTCTGAGGGTAATTTCGAGAGAACGTCAACCGGTTCTATAAGGTCGTATGGGTTGAACTCTGGTGCTTGGTCTGCTTGGTCAGCGTTGCCCGAATTTGCATCTGTCATTTCAACGTCCTCTCCTGCACTAGCAGCGGCAGCAGCTCTTTCTTCTTCTTCTCTTTTCTTTCGTTCAATTTCCTCTTGCTGCTTTCTTGTATTTCTTAATTGAGTGGGGGTTTCGCTCTCAACTTCCTCAAACGCCTTAGTCAAGTCTTTCTGCTGGACTGGCTTTAATTCCGGGAACAAAATGGTCACCAATGAATCTCTCATCCACTTGTATAATTCGACAGTTAATTTCTGCGTTTCAGCTCTGACATTCTTGTCTGCATGAGCAAAAAGTTTTGCTAATCTTGGAATGATTAACTTTGCAGGCACGATTTGACACCCGAAGTTTGCCACAACTTGAGCTAACGCGTTAACACAACCCGCAACCAACTTAGGAAGCCTATGACCCAAGAAACTCAAGATATCTTCAATTATGCCGTCCACTTCGTTCGATATCTCAACAAACATTAATATACATTGGATAGATTTCTCCTTTGTTCCCACTCTATTGGAAGATAAACCCTTCTCACAAAGGCTCAGTACGACGCCCGCATTTTTCAATCTCGCAACGTTGCTTGGAGTGCCCCCAAGCTCTAGGAATTTGAGCAATGCTTGAATCCCTGTTTCCTGAGCCACAACATTGGCATCGGTCACTACTTTCTTAAAGTCTTGAGGCAGTTGATTGAAGGATTGAAAGCAAACATCGTCGCTGTTTCTGGAGTCTTCAAACTGTTTTGTGATCTCCTCGTATGCTCCAAGTCTAACTTTCCACACCTTATGAACCAAGCGTTCTTCGAGTGGGAGTGAAGAGTAGTCGGTTTCGTCACTCATAGAAGGCTCGTATTAATGATATGCTTTGGAGTTCTGATAACGGACAGTATGGTGCTACTTGTGGTTTATGATGCGTTTGCTCTGTGATTTATTATTGTAGCTTTTGTTTACAAAACAAACGATTTGGTGGAGTCACGACTTTTAGACGGCTGCGAAAATGCGTTTACTGTCAACCTGGGGTGCTGGTGCTGTTGCTTTCGGGAGTGATTCAAGCATGGGACCAATAGAATGGATTGCATTGAAGGGTAAGATCTTGTAGAGAGAAGACAGGAATGTACATAGCGATCAAAAAAATGAAGACCGAGCTCTTTGAAAGGATTCGATATTCTCGATCCCAACGAGAGCGCAGCGGATCAAAAGATTGAAGCGAAAAAGTCTGGGGGAGTAACCACCACTGACATATCACCAAGATTATTACAAACGAGATGCTACAAAAGCTACGTAAGCGATGGCCTGAAAGCAAATACCTGATCGTTGCCTTTCTTAGTAAGAAATACAGACCAGTGGGTGTTGTCTATCAAGAATTTGTGCTCAATGCATCGAAAACGGAGTTCACACCAAAATTGGAACACTCACCAGTACACGCAAACACACACACCTTCTGACGAGATGGAACAGCAATTGTGTATTTCTGCTTCCTAGGAGATTTGATATGCTAATAAGGTATAATCCCATACTGAAACACTGCAGCAGCAAAAGCATAAAACCGCCCTATTTACTTACTTTCAGCCTTAGTTCACGTTGCCATTCTACAGCTCTCTTACAGCTCAATATTCGATGCAATGTAATATATATTATCTTTTTTCGTGTTTTTGTTTTCTTTCCTCTAAGTTAATTTCGAGTGGTCATAAATGACATTCTTATTGGGCTTTTGTACCCAGTAGGAGGACCAAGTCAACCAAACGAACATTAACAAGTGACTAGACTGTTGCTATTATGTGGGATCTATTGTACACTATGTGTGATTTTAAAGTTTTCAATGCCCGATTCTTTTACTTCAAATTTGCTGTATCATGATTCTCATTCTTCTTCTATTTTTTTTATGTGACGGTTCTTCGCACCGTAGTTTTGATCTTGAAATCGACTCTTTTGATATTGAAACTGAAATTGAGGTCGGAAACCTGACATGGAAATTGAGATTGGGTTCGGGTTTGCTAGATTTACTCTATTTGCTTGGTGTATTTAGCCTTGATTTCTTCGTATGGCTTCAAGTTGTCGAAACCCCAGCTTTCTTCGCCTGGTCTGGTTTCGTAGTATTTCTGGATGTTGACACCATGGTATGGGTGGTAGACAAAGTTGAACCATGGTATGATTGCTAATAAGACAGCAGAGTTTTGTGAGTTTCTGTTGGCAACATCCTTCAATCTGTCATCTAATAAGGATTCGTTTTCATGGTATGGTAATTTGCCTTCGCTGAGCAGTTTCTTGACTTCGTATCTATCTAATTTGACTTCTCTTTCATTTTCTCTCCAGCCCAAGAATCTTTGGGATGACTTACTGTAGGCTAAGATGAAACCACCAACAAAACCTGCTAATGACATGAATCTTAAGGCTCCACCAGGGATCTTTGTAGGGGCCTTGTATGGACCAGCAGAGGATTGTAATCTTTCCAAACCAACGAGGGCCAATGGTAAGGCGGCGGTGGAGGCACCCCAGGTAGCGTAGTCGGAGGCTCTGAAGTATCCGACAACTCTGTTGAAGTGAGGGTCCAGGTCGATTAATTCATACTCAGATGGAGGGGCTGGGCCTCTGATTGGCTGTGTGTTAGGAGTATAGGACATTTTTGATTATCTTTATTGTATGTGGAGTGGGCCAACGGAAACAAAAAAAAATACTGACTGTTGTTGTTCTTCAGCTTGTATCTAACACTACGTAAATTGTATCTGTATGTTTAAAGCTTTTTTCATGGTAAAGTGATTTTAAGAAAATTTGATTGGAGAGCCAGAAATTAGTGAGAGTGAGAGCCAAAAAAAAAAATTACTAGTGCGCAAAAAATTACCCGGACGATCACTTGGGTTTTGTCGCACTATGGCAAGTCAATTGTGCAGGAGGGGGTGAGAACTCGGCGGCTCCACTAGTAAACTCAAAGCGCATATATACGGTATACGGAAATGATAAAGTGCAAGCAGATATAGTGTGCGAAATTCTTAGATAGCGTATTGAGGCTTGGTAGGCAAAAAAAAGTCTCCAACGGTTACCATACGAATGATGCAAACTTAGAGCGAATTTCACCTCCCCTTATCAAATTAAACCGTCTAGCATTAAATCCCCACCTCCTACTATCCTTGCACTGGCTTCCGCTGCCTTACTCCATTACATCAAACGACTTACCCCCTCTCTCCTCCTCATTTAATATTAGCAGTGTACAAATCACTAGGGAATCTTTTGCCACAATGCCTATTCAATTGCAAGACGATGACGATGTCACAATTCCCGATCTTGAATCGTCCATCGGCTACGACAGACTCCATTCAACGAACGCATTCACCAGATCCATCAATGCTATCCGAATATACAACATCCCGCTCATCAACTTCTGTATCATTGGTGTTCTAGTCACGTTCTTGTTCAAGCTCACAACTAAGTATACATCACTTTACATGAAATCTTCGCTCATCACCATTATTGTGACCAATTTGGTCCTATACGGAATATCGGAGACATTGGCTCAGTCGATATTGAGCTACCACCGCTCACGCCCAGTGTTGAGCTTTAATTTGCATGAACTGAATCACGTTGGTATCAGTTTCAACTCTAACGACATACAACCAGTTTTGCCCTCCGCAACTACCGGAGCTTACGAATACGAAAGTGATGATGAAGGGGTTGAGAGATTCATAGACTATATCCAAGAAGAAGACCCGGACTCCATGAGCGACAGCGGGTCCACCTGGGGCAGATTTGCAGGCATTGCGGGCAGAAATGATATGGGATTTGTGCCTCAAACGGTCCCCTACGTACCACTCTCTTACTACAACTTCAGCAGACTTGCTGGTTTCATGTGCTGGGGTTTTATTATGTCGTTTGCTCAATGCTGGTGGTACAAGTTCCTTTCTATATACTCGAAAGACCCCAAGTTCATTGAAGTGTTGCGTAAAGTGTTAACAGATCAGCTTTGCTTTTCACCTGTGTCATTGTTTTGCTTTTTCACGTATGGTACAATGATACTAGAAAATGGTTCCTGGAAGGACGCAAAGAAAAAGTTATCAAAGATTTACTTGAAGACATTGCTAATCAACTACTCGGTTTGGGTACCTGTGCAGTTCTTTAATTTCTTGCTTGTTCCCAGGAACTTTCAAGTCCCCTTTAGTTCATCGGTGAGTGTCTTGTGGAACTGTTTCTTATCAATGAGGAACTCCAACGCGCAGTGACGGGACATCACCTACTTTTTCAATACTTCTGATTAATAGACCAATACACAATCTCCGTGAATATCAATTAACAGTACTACGAATTTTCATTGCCTTCCTTTGTTCGTTCATTATAACAAGTAGATAACATGGGAAAACTAGCTGCACTCGTTTATCCGTCATGTGAGTATAAATACCTACTGCATCGTTTCGCCGCCTTCACTACAAGTACATCCCTCCAGATGAGAACTTGGTGAATTTTCTGACAGCCTTGCTGACGTTTCCGAGAATCTCCTCCTTAACTTCTTCTTCTGGAACCAAGAATCCAACTAGCACAAAAGTGGAATCGACAATAGCGTCAGTATCTAAGATTTCGAAGCCCGGTTGACCATCGGAATTCAAAATCAAGCTGTAAAGGTTTGCGCCCTCTTTTAAGTTCAAAACCGAGTTAATCGAAGCAGAGATTCCTGTGATGAAATGCGGTGGCTTCAAGTAGGGAACCATTTTGTATGAGTGCAGGGCCGTAGCAGCATCCTTACTGCTGAGTACATCGAGCTTGTTGATTGTTTGCCCATTGTTCAAGTTACTGGGCGAGAGAGTTATCCATGCCTTTGTGGAGCTGCCGAATTGTGACACCAATTTACGTGCAATTATGTTGTTCGTTATCGCATTGCCAAAATGTGGGGCGCTGATGAAAAGAGTAGTCTTCGATCCACTGCTGAACTTTAAGATTGGGATTATTTCATCCTTGTAGATGGAGGGCTTTGTAGTAGCGGCCTTGTAGAGTTGTTCGTCTTCGTCATATTCTTCGTCATCGTCTTCCTCCTTTAATTCCTCTTTTATCGATGATTTTTCATTTTCAGTTCGATTGTATGCAACTTTTATAAACGCCACTTCGCTCGTTTTAGGGAAGGAGCTTGTGATAACTTTTATGCTTTGAGGAGTTACCACAAAGTAGTCAATTTCGGAGGGTATATGTGAAGCATTGGGCACGTCTACTGAAACGTCAGGCACCAAAGGTTCTTCTGCTGATTCATTTTCTAATTCGATAGTATGACGGGGCGTGGGTTGGTCGTTCCAAGGTTTGATCTAGAGTGAGAAGAGAAGTTAGTAAACGGAAACGGGAAAGTTTGGGTGCGATATTCCGTCACCACCACATTATGGTACATACAAGCATGTCAATTGGTTTTCTTTTGTCTTCGGATTATGCTGGGCTGCTAAGAATGATCACAATTGAATTATGGAGAGGCATTGAGTTTTGCCTCCAATATAGTCCGCCCTCGAGTATGCAAAATCAGAGACGTGTGTGCAGGAGTAAACGTCTCTATACAATTTTTTTTTTTTCAGCTGCCTTGTGCAGCCTGAAACGCAATAGAGCCACCAAGAAAGTGGCCTCACATTAGATTTATGTGCAAGCAAGTTCCCCTTCTGTAACCGTCCATTACTCGACTATTTTTATTCTTCAACTCCTTTAATTTTTCGGCATATAGCTCCCACAGTCTACAATAATGCTTTCACAATTAAGACCTCTCTTGAGGAGCTCAGTCAAGGCTCCTTTCGTTTCCTCGATCGGATCGAACAGCAACAACTTCCTCACTGCCTGTCGCTCATATCACTCGGAAGACCACCCATCTTCAAACTTGATAGTCAACCCAAACTCGGTTGAATCCAAAATCTTGACCGCCGCAATCGATAACATTCCAGCCTATGGGTTCTCCAGCTACTGCATAACCAAGTCGATCCACGATTTGAAGTACCCAGACTCAATCCACTCTGTTCTCACATCAAACTCCGAAGGCAAGTCGTTGGAGTTTCAACTCATGTTGCACTGGCTCAAGATCCAGAGATCCAAGCTTCAAGATCACATTTTTGACCCAGAGTCCCCATTCCACTCGATCGCAGATGAATACGAAAGGGTGAGCTATTTGATCAAGAAGAGGTTGCTGTACAACGAACCCATCATAAAGAAGCTCTCATACGGATTGTCCCACTTAGCAACCCCATATAACATCCCACAATCATTGGAGGAATTGCACAACCTTAGCGATGACATAGCATACTATGCTGGTGACGAATCGAATGACTTTGCCTGGTACAGTAAGCGTACCGGGATCTCATCCATATACGTGACATCAGAGTTGTACATGTTGCAGGATGCTAGCGAGGATTTCAGAAACACCAACGAGTTTGTAGACAACAAGGTGAAGACGTTCAGCGATTTGGGTGACGCCTACACCAATGTCGAACAGTGGGGTGTTTTCAACACCATTAGTTTGATTAATTTGATCAAGTCCCAGTGGATGAGGGGTTAGGTATTAGAATTGGTAGAGAGGGGGGCTGCAGCATTCAACATAGCCAACGAAGAAGTCGAAGACCGTTTTGTCTTTCATCATCTGGCACCGCAATATGCTCTGCCTCACCTTACATTGCACTGGAAGTTCTCTCACTATAATTTATTAAAACCTCTCTAAATAGAGATGATCCTCTTATTAGAAATGTAAATACATATATATATAATATACAAGGTCATTTTTGGAATACTTTCGTTAAGTTGCGTAGCGTACTCACTGCCCTTACTGGGCCAAGTTTGATCTAATCTCGAGTAATTGATCTCTAGTCTTTTCCATGTTGCCCTCCTCTTCACCAATCTTGGTCTCCACTCTCTTTATTTCGCCTTCAATAAATTCCAATCTTTTTGTGACATTCAACTTTGCTTCTCCGTATTCTTGGGGCATCAAAACTGGCCCCGTCAACTTATATATCTTGGAGGATTCGTTCAAGTGATCGAACTCTGCTAACACTATTTTGTTTTCCTGGAACTGTGTTTCCAACTGCTGTCTAGCTGAGACCAATTCGTTGAGATTATTTTGTTGACCGTTAAACTTTAACGAAAGCTCTTCGAATTTTGCCTTGTCTGCCATGGTGTTGTCTATCTGTGGTACTGGGAGTAAGGGTTGCACTGAATCAAACAAGCTGTAAGATTTATACTGGAAAACGAATTTCCATGGAGAACGTTTGATTCACAGATTTTTGCGAAAGTGCAGGAGATGAGAATCACAGCAGTGGGCTCTGCAACACTAAGCGCGACACTCTCTAATTATCCAACCTAGAATATCTTGTAGCTACTCTACATTGGTCTCACGAGCTACCTCCATACAAATCATGCGGTGCATCCTACCTTTTCATTCAAAATATTCTTTTCATTCTATATAACCAATCTATACTTCCAAACTAAAACTAAAAAATAAAAAGTCAACTCTTGGACAAATAACTAACTGACTGTATCCTGTCCCTTCATAAAATATGTATGGTTGATTAGTTAGAAAGGGGAGAGTTTTGGACCGGAGTAGTAGTTTATTCATCAGAATTGTTCCATTTTGAGCTTTGCTCAAAAATAAAGTTAACCGTCCGAGCTGGCAGCCTGCCACCACAGAAAACTTCTCTACGCTTACGTAGGATCCTTCCTCATCAGCGGCTTCTTCGATGAGAAGCAAAAAAGGGTATTATCCACGACGCTCGCTCCGTTTGTTCGACTTTGATCTATTCAATCTTAGGATAGAAATTAGCGTCGTTCTCATTGACTATAATTTCCGTAACACGAACTTTATATCCACTATTGCCGGATTCACCGTACTCGTCGTCTTCGAACTCATCATATTCATCAACCTCTACCTCATCATCATCAACATCGGAAAGCGCGGTCATGGAAACTTCTTCATCCGATTCATCACCATTGTCTTCGGGGTTATCTTCGTTATTTACAATGTCACTATTGCTGCGGCGGTGCCCAACACTTGGTTGTTGTTGTTCCCTTTGAGCACTTTGAGCCTGTTGTTCGTTGTTATGATCGTCATCATCATCGTCCATAATTGCCGAGTCATTGATTGGGGCAAAAAATGTGGGACGGCTCTCAAGGTATGATGTGTGTCTTCTTCTGCCTGGATTGACTCCGTCCATCAGCAGCAGTGATTCCAGTACTAATGCCCTGGTGTCTGCTTGAGAAGAAAGGGAGTAGCACAGGGTCGACGAGGACGACTCGCCTCCACTTCCGATGGGTCCGCTCACACTCCTCTTCCCACTGCTTTTACTTTTCCTGGATGTAGGGTGGTGGCTGAAACTAGCCCTATACCTTCTTTCGTTGGCTATTGATCTCAGCTGTTGGTATGGTGATGCGAATAAATCCTGGTTGAATATGAACCCTTGACACTCCTTGAGCGATATTATATTGTAGCTTGAATTCTGGGAGTAGTATGAAGGAGACTCGTACACAGAAAAGTTCTCGTTCTCAATCATGGCAGAAGATAAGAAAGAGTTTCTTCTGAACCAAGGGGAGGACGTTGAGTTGAATGAGGAGCTGCGTAATTTTGGCTCAACTTCAACTTCTTGTGCGTTATTAATTTGAGGCGATGCATCCATTTTGCCGAACTGGAAGGAGGTTTGTGACTTCTCGTTTAGTTGCTCAGGCTTCCGTTCACTGGTCGCCTTTGATGACACAGGATCATTAACTGAGGATCTTCTCCGGCCTCCTTTGCGGGTAGATATCCCATATGATTGGCATGAGTCAACCATGTTGATAGGAGTAAGGTGGGGAGCTAGGGGTGTGTGGTGGTAGGGAGAATGCTTAAGGTGGCGCCGAGTAAGAACTAAACAAAAATTAGTTGTAGGCAGAATACTCGGAAGTTTATCTCCTTGATATAACTTATGGGGTATGTGGGGGTATCAAGTATATGTAGGATCAAGGGGTATTAGATCAGCATGTATATCAGAATCAACTAGAGAGAAGAGAAAGACCAAAAAAAAGTTATTTAGCCTTTATCTTCAGATCAAACGTAATGGGAAAAAGAAGTAGATGCCAAAATAGGATTTTTAAACTACAACTCAAAAAAAGAAATTAGCTGCTATGGTACTGCCGATTATCTCAAAATGCTCAGAGTACCTTTGCTTGCAGATAAGAAAATAGCCAACCCTTTTTTTCTGGGGGAATTTACTGCTGCTAGTCGTGCGCTTCAGGAAAGTCATAGTGGAGAGACCGCAAAGTCTCAGAAAAATAAGAAAAAAAGTAATTTACAACCGCCTAATTCCGCATGCCTTATTTCGTAGCGACGTTTATTCCGTATGTACAGTAATTTTCTGTAAGTAGCAAAGCTCTGAGAGGCCAGGGAAAGGTGAAAAGGAATGCACATAACAAAGTGTTCGAAGTGAGCATGAGGATACGAGAGTGTTGAAGAAAGTTGCCATTTCGTTGCCATTTCGATGCTTTTCCAGTGCTACGGAACTGCCGTGGCGCAAAACCACAGTATCGCAATCTCACAATACCAGCCAAACCGGTCGGAGGATTTTTTTGCTGCAATGCTTCTGGACCTTCCTAAGCCCGCAAGCTTGTTAAAGCACAATAATTTACCGGGCTCTCTCTGAGCATCCAATTCTTCCCTTATCTTGTTTCTCTCCCCTTTGTATTTCCTTTCCGCTATCCTCCTTTCCACTCTTGGTCTGAGCCTTCCCCCATCTCTCTCTGGGTTTGCACCATATATGGCTACCTACCTCCCAGTTTGCGTACTGCCTGTCATAAATTTCATTTTCGGTTGCTGAAGATGCAACATGCATAAATATAGTACCCTAAGAGCACTAACAAAAGAAATTTTCTCTCCTTAGTGCTAATTTCCTCTAAAAGTCTTTTCTTAAGCTTTCAGTTTCTTTTCTTTTTTTTTTTCCTGTGAAGATTTCTGCAACAGTCTTGGTAATAACCGCCTCGAGATATACTTACGAGGTCGGTTGGTCCCAAGTACAAGCATACTTAATTCTTGATCTCATTCCATCCCCTGGTCTCCTTGAACCTATCCATAACAAACTTCAAGCCTTCTCTGGAGTTGCTGGAAGTCTTGGAAAACTTGTTTCTGCTCCATTCTTCGATCTTTTGCTTAAATCCAATCAAGTTTGAGGAAAATTTCACCTTACTCACAACGTCTGTAGATTCTCCGTTTCCTGAGTACGTCAAGTACTCTTCCACCCGTATGAACTTGCGGTGGTCTATGTTGGAAGTGTAGGTCATCATAATCTCTGTCTTGGGATTGATGTAGGTCTTTTCAATGATCCAGGAATCCAAGCTTCCACCAAGGAAGGGCATCATGAACTTGGGCAATCTGCCCCTCTTGATTATGAATTTTGTTGTTTGTAAGCACCCGTTTTCGTCGACAAACGCTTCAAGTGTATCTTGGCTTAGGACATGCTTGGCGAATGGATTGGGGTACCTATTTAAGTATGCCAACGATACTGTTTTGAAGTCGTGACTGAATGTGTGTGTGTTTTCGAATACTTGAACCATTTCAAGTGTGATTGAAAAGTGAAAAAAAAAGAAGTTAAAACGTTGCTAATTGGTAATGAATGCAATGACACTCGACTGTAGCTTGGATATGAGTATCGGGATGAAGTTGTGATTGAGTTGGTATGCTCAACTTATGAAGATGAATTGTGAAAGATGTGAAGAAAGATTTCAGGGATACAGCAAGACACTATCAATTGTGTTAGTCGTCTATGGCTTTGTAGTTTACTAATTTTTTTAAGGTCGTGTGGAAGGCGTTGAAAAAAAGATGAGTGAGCAGTATTTGCCCTTACAGTGTGTGGAGAAAAAGCTTAAAAATCAACTGATGGCGCGGAAATAGCGGAGATATCAGAGATTGTTCCACAGTACGATTACTGGGGTGATGTGATGAGGTAACCCCCAGTTTCAAGAAAGGAGGAACAAGGGGGAACAAAGAGGCTTTCACTAATTGGTACCAAGGTGCGTGCCAAGGTGCGTGGAGGATATACTTAGAGATCATAGCATTTAATAGTGCAAACGAGCCAAGAGAAAGTAGGTGTGCTTCTCCTTCATAGATGAGGACGTGTGTGCAGGACGTGCAACTTCACCTTCTCCATACATTCAATTACGTTTTGGCTGGATAGGGCAGCCGACTGCTTAAATACTAAATCAGTATATCACTATCGAAAGGCGAGCATCTCACTTTGAAGCCATCTTCAATTTCAACCACGCCAATAGTTTGTGGCTCAATTGTTTTTGATCTTATGATTCACTTGATGTAATGTCAGGTTGTGAACCACACAGTTAAGACAGCATCGCATAGTAATGTACACAAAGTGGGAATGCTACCATGGAATCTGGGAGGTATCTTGTTTCATTGGAATCGTGATACTCATTTTTTCTCAGTAGCAGCCCCCAATGTCGTACTATTGTCAGATTGAGGGCCATCGCTCACCCAGAGCAAAACCCGAACGCGTTTGTTTATCTTTCATCAGATACTCCATTCTGACTGACTCGTCTCCGGATCGGTTACTCCAAGTTTCATTTCAGTGTAGCAACATGCTCTATATCAAGGTCTTGTTTTTTCTTGACACGGTTTGGAGACGCATCCATTCCGCTAAATTGGTTCCCTCCTTTGTTTACTTTTAATCGCACAAGCCAGTGCACCCTTAGTTAAGAAAAATGCGGACCCACAGATCTGTTGCAGTCCGATTTTCGGTGATGGCGATAAATCCGCCAAATATTACACAAAAGGGTAAATCTAATAAAAACCCCATCCTGCTGCAAATTCTTGTAAAAGTACACATGTATATATAATTCAACTGAGGCCCCTTACTTTGATATATTTTCCTTTGTCATTTGTCTTCATCTTCACTAGAAATCAACTTACATCGTAAAAAATTACTTTGAAGAGTCAAACGACTGAAACATACTACAGACCTCCTAATCTACAAAGCTGCAAACACACTATCAAACATGTCTGTCCAAGATAACGGTGCCACCACCAAGCTCAACCAACATGAGATTGTTCCATTACCCACTGACGTTGGTGCCTTAGCAAACAGAATCAACAAGGATACCCGTCAACTCCACAACAAGATCGACAAGATGATCACCTTGAAGATGGCCATTGCATTCAGAGATCCAAGAATTTACCGTCAAGGTTTGCAATCATTCTACCACGTCTTTGCTACTATCGAAAAGTGCTTATTCAGAGAATTCGAAAACACTGAGAGTGAGTGGACTCCTATATTAAACAAGATCTGGAAGCCTGAAATCGCCAGACGCGAGAAGGCTGAACAGGACTTGTTGTTTTACTATGACGATGACAAATCAAAGTTTATTACTCCAAAGTTAAGTGAGCAAGTCAACTTTGTAAAGCACATCGAGCAAGTCACCACCGAAAAGCCATATCTTCTTTTAGCCTACATGCACGTTATGTACTTGGCATTGTTCGCAGGTGGCAGAATCATGAGATCCTCCATCGCCAAGGCTTCTGGGTTATTCCCACAAAAGGACGGTTTGAAGCATGAAGAAATCGTCAAATTGGGAACAAACTTCTTCACCTTTGATGTTGCCGATGAGAACTTGTTAAGAATTGTATACAAGAGAGACTACGAAATCTTGACCAGATCCAATTTGACCGAAGAGCAGAAGTTGGAAATCATCGAAGAAAGCAAGTACATCTTTGAGCAAAACGGAAGATGTATTTCTGAAATCGAAAGACACAACATGAAGAGATTAACTGCCAAGTGGTCTTACTGGGCTCTTACTAAGGGTTACTACTTTATTTTGTTGTTCTTGGGGTTGATGGTTTTCTACTACGGTAAGAGAATTTTACTCCATTTACTCTACTAAATGTAATCGAACAAATGGCAGTGCCAGGATAAATAAAGAAAAAAATTATAAAGAAACAAGTTAAAGGGTCAATGGGTTTTTTGGAAAGCAAAAATTAATTAATAGTCATAATAGTCAATAGATATTACAATCTCGAAGTCTAAAATACATTTGTAGTTCATATGGTCGTTGGCGCAGAACAGTATCACTCCAATTACTGTACCTACTCCCCTCTCTGGTCGAGACTCGGAAGTACGTGGAGACCCACAAATATCATATAGCTTACACTCCTTCAGTTTGACACTCTATATATATGTATATGTATTTTGAAAACTATGAAACCAATGAAACCCAATTTACTAAATCTATTCTAAATCCTCATCGCTGTATTCCCCTTCTTCCTGTTGCTGCTTGTACTTGGCAGCTAATTCTGGATCCAAAACATTTGTCACTCCCTCTGGGTGGTCCTTGACCCAGTTTTCGACCCAAGCCTGGATTCTATCAACATTTTCGTCCATCTCTTCTGCGGAGTTTGAAGTCAATTCAATAACAATCTCAGGTATGTAGGACTCTCTAGCATCTTGCAAAATGACTTCCATTATTTCACAATCCAAGTTTTCTTGGATCTTGTTTTGCTTGTACTTTCTCTTCTCGAGTCTTTCGTAAAGTAAAGAGGAATCTGTTCTCAAGACCACCACCAAGTCTATTAATCTTTCAGGGAAGATGTCGCAACAGTGCCAGTCCACAATTGCTCCACCCTTTTCCAAGTCGATTTCAAGAGAGTCTAACAATTTATCTTCGTCAACAACGCTGGTATCTAACACCGCATCGTAGCTATCAATACAGTCTCTCTCTTTAGCAAGGTCAGAGACAGGCAAGTGGGTGTACTCGTTGCCTAGTTGGGAGATCAAACTTGTGGCGTGCGATGATTTGCCGCATCCTGGAGTACCAGTTATTATAATATTTGGTCTGAAACGATTAGTCATGTTGATCTTCTAGTTGTTGTAGCTCGTCGATATCACTGATCTAGGGGGTCTAAACAAAGGGAATAATGAATGAAGTCAACTCAAACTGTTAGCTAGTTATCCATTTTTTTGCCTTTTCTCGATGAGGATCACGTGTGCAGCATTTACCATATGGAGGAGTAACTTTCTATTCCATGAAATCTAGTTGTCGTGCGAAACTCGAGTATGTCAAGAGGTCGATATTTTATTTTTGAATCACCACTCTCCAGTTCCAATAGATAGCAATACCGAACGTATTTGGCACAATCGCTAAGGGGAAGTCATATTACATCCATTTCCTTACTGTTCTTCTTTGTTTTTGTATTATTTTAGCTGCCAGGACTCGTGTTCTCGTCCAGAAATCACCATAATCCTTACATTATAACTTGGAATTCCTCAAGAGACACACCTTGCTTCTTAGAACTTGAAATATGCGTATGTATCACAACCTTTCTGCCGTTATCACCAACGAAAACATATCGAATACGTATCAAATACGTTGATCTTCTCTATTTGAGCATCTTTACTAACTATGGCCTACTGTTTAGCACTCCCACCTGGTTTAGCAGCTTCCACGGCGAATACGCCCAGCGCATCCAGCACTATCACACAAACACAAACCACCACAGAGAGTGGTGACGATATGGACAAATATGGGTTGAAAGGACTCACATACCTCGCAAATATGGAACAAAATGACCAAACATCATTTGCCATAGGGCAGGATATAAATTTGTTGGGGTTGGACCTAACCAAAGAATCCAAGATATTACGTAATTTAGCATCACCCTGGGCAGAGACCTCCCGTTCGGAGGTGGAACCATACTTCACGTTGCCCAAATCTATCCGCTCCGATAGTATCATACCGGCCCCGGAACCTTGCGATAACAAGATACAGTCGTTCTCGGACGAAACCTTATTCTACATATTCTACATGAGGCCAAGGGATACGTTACAAGAATACGCAGCAAGAGAATTGGTGGCAAGAAACTGGAGATACCACAAGGATATTCAAGTATGGCTTACAAAGGATAGTAACGTTGAACCTGTATTAGTGAGTCAAGATGTTGAAAAGGGTGTCTATATATTTTTCGATCCTCACAATTGGGAGAAGATCAAGAAGGAGTTTGTGCTACACTATTCATCGGTGCAAGCATGAAATTTCATCAGCATTTTCTCAACAGAAAGTAAGTCAAATGATTTTGGGGGGTCCCTTCTTTATTTAGTTCTCCTTGGTATAGCTGACTTTGTCGACCTTTACCTCACCATCTAAATATGTATAAATATACAACGTACAAGTAGAGTCATGTGTATCTAACAAGCAGAATGATGGTATGGGGTCTTCCAAGTCGGGAATCTGAGAAAGCGTTTTCTTGGTTTCCTCGTCTTCTGCACTTACGGGCTCCTTGCTGGTTTTGTCTTCTTCCTTGTTTTCCTTCTTGTCTTTTTCTTCGTCGTTTGGCTGGGTCTCGTCTACATCTTCCTCTTCATCTTCCTCGCCCTTTTCCTGTTCTTCCTCTTCGGCTTCCTGCTCGTCATCTTCTTCATCTTCATACCTTTCTGGCCAGTCGAAATTAAACGCTCCAGTGGCACTGCCCGGATTTATGAAAAACTTCCCATCAAGGGTGTATGCTTCTACTTTGTGAGTTCCTCCCCAAATCAATACATCGACGTCTAATTCTCTTGCAAATGTCAACAAAGACAAGGGATCGTTCTTGGGCACAATCTGGTATCCATTGGTGTACCCAATCTTTAGGTTATCATGAGTCGTTATCAGGTATAAGGGCACTTGAACTTCGGAAGACGATAACGAGGTTAACTTCAGCGATAAGAGCTGCGAATTATCAAATTCTCCCTTAACTATATCGAACGATGGAGACAAATTGTATAAGAACTCCAACGTTTCAAACGACTGAGTGAGGTTCCCTAAGCATATAACCTTTGATATCTTATTGTTGGAGGGGACCTGGCCAGGATTGGGGCTCAATAATTTAACGAACTTGGAGGGCAAATGTATGGACCGGTCGGGTATGTAAAGATCGCCAATAGCTAAGGTCAACATTGATCAATTAGGTTGTGATTGTGTATTTGAGGTTGGCTAAATAGTAATTGATATGATTGGTTGGGAGGGAGTATACCTGACACTTCTGTCGTCTGCAATATACTCAGTTTATCTCCACTATATGGCATTCTCAAAATAAAAAAATGAGACACTGGAAGCTTGGAGTGATACGTGGTGTTATATACAGGATTCATATACAAGGATGGTTGTTCCAAGTTCTATGTACATCAACTCATATCGCTTGTCTACAGAGAGTAGGGGTCCAGACGGTATTTTTGCTGTAATAAATAAAAGGTTTCATAAAGCAGTATCAAATGTTAGTTATACAATATATATATATGGAGTCAATGGTCCCCCAATTCAAAAAGAGAGTCAAATTATACAGGCGAAGTTTTTACGACAAAAAATGGTCGCAAAACAATCAATGTTGCACGCTAAAAAAGTGTGGTCTCCCCTCTTGCTCTCCGACATTACGTTTCATTGGCTTCCTTTATTCAATGGTTTGCGGTCAATTTTTCCAAGACTTGTGGGTAGTTCTTGAAGATTTCGTTGAATCTTTCTCTGTTTGTCATTTGGAAGACTTCTGGGTCCTTGGCTAAGGCAACGAAGAAAGTTGCAATACCGGAATCAATGACAGTAAGGGCAATTCTTGTAATTTGGCCAGCAATAAGGAAACTGAAGGCGACAACTGGAGCGTAGTAGGTACCGTTTGAATTGTATGCTGGCTTGGTAAACTTCAAGTAGAAGTAGGCCAATAAGGCAGTGACATAACCAACAAACATAGCATACATTTGCAATGAGGTACTGATAAAACAGTCATTGATCAATGCATCCATACCCTTGAATCTGAGCATATCGAAAGTGTCCCTTGCGGATCTGACATAGGACTTACCGTAAAGGGCAATGTAACAGTAGGCGTATCTGTTGAAGTAACGGACAGCCCAATCGATGATTCCGATGATCATGTCCAAGATCAAAAATCCACAACCAGCACAGAAATCTCCAGCGTTGAAGGCATCTTGCTTTAAGGACTGGATTACAGCTCTAAGCAATTGGATAAGGGAAACGATTAACGAACCCAAGCAGATGGATCCAAAGGAGTAAGTCATGGCTCTCTTGAATGCACCCAAGGCCGGTGATCTTGGTTCACCCTGGTCAGAATTGGCCAAGTAGTACCAAGTACCGAAAACACCGGAAATCGTGACGTGGATGACATTCTTGATGACTTCCGAGATGTAGTAACCTGCGAAGAAAACAAACACCAAGATACCAATCAACTTGCTCAGCGAACATCCACCGCCTGAGAGGTCACAAGCAGTGTTCTTTTCATCAGGATCGTACTTGACGTACGTGGCGACAATCACAATAGAGAATAATACACTGAAGGCACCACTAACGATTATACCAATGAGGGAAGTGATCAAAGTTGATGGGTAACGCTTCATAACGTCAATGGTGATTTCCAAAACCGTGGCACTGAATGGGATTCTTGATCTGCAATTCCAGTAACCCCATGCGGTGATGACGGTGAAAATCAAGAACACGATGGCAGCAGAGTAGTAGTGGGAAACGAAATAGTAGATACAAGTTCCCAATCCCAATATTATATTAGCAATCAATCCAGTGGTGATGAAGATTCTTGGAGCCTGTCTGGCGAAAAGAAGAATCAAGAATGATCCAACCACACCAACAACGACTATGAAGGAGAACAAAATGATGGTGTTTGTGTTCATTGTGAAGGTATTGGCGGCATCGTAGATTGAGTTACCCTGGAACAGGAAGGTCTTCTTGAGCGCATTCAATGTAATACCGGCTATTGCGATGAACCCACCGACAACGCACAAGAAGAAGAGTGCAAAGGGCCAGTCATTGAACTTTGGTCTGTCAATCTTGAAAGCCTTGTCGAAGTCTGGTGAAGGCTGGGGTGGTTCAGCGTAGAAGGGGTCCTGCTGACCTTCCAAGTCTTTACCGCTTGGAGGGCCCCAGTGATTTTGCTGGTTCTGGCCATAGTTTGGTGGTTCCTGTTGGTTGTAGTATTCGTTGTTACTCATTTTGCCTGAAAAAACAATTTGGCTTGATATGATACAGTATTAAGAGAATGAATCAAAATATCAGGGAAAACAGGAGAAGAAAAGGAAATGGAAATTGTTTTCAACAAACCGAAACTTAGACATCATCAAGCGTTTTAGATTTCTGTTCTGCTACTTTTTTTTTTTTTTTTTGCTTTATTTTTTATTATTAATTTCCCTATTGACACAATAAAGCCAAAATTGCTTGCAGCAGCTTGCTATTTTTTGTGTTATTATGTGATGGCTCATGCATACTTGCTAAATTTCATTCTCTTGTGCGGCTGTGTACAGATAGAATTTCACTCCTGCTACAACCTTAAAGATTGTAGCAGCGAAGAATTTTTATGATTCGTTTACGATATAGTTTCAACAATTGATCGGTTGGATCATACTACGTAAGTATGTAAATATTGCAACATTTCCGTCGCGATTCCTTCAAAAATGAACCCTCTCCTTCAAAAGTGGCAAGTTCAATAGGCTTTCGGTTGGTTAGTCTGTAGTTGTTCTGTCACTATCACAAGAATATGACCGCAGTATTTCGAATAAATAATAACATAGAGTTCGAAGAGAGTGAGATCGGTGGCGTAGTTAACGCGGTGTATATCGATGTCAAAAGTGAGAACGAGATCATGAAATATATACTCATGGAGGATCTTTCTGAAGTCAAGGACTTGTATGTGGTTATACATAACGCAGAAAAGGTAGAGCTCAAGTCAATAGAGATAGGGTACAAACATTCTATTGAAATAAAGGATCTAGACTACGCAATAACATGTGTTTGCTTAGCTTTTGTTAGGAAGTATTGTTATTTCTCTAGGTTATACGAAGGTCTTGATGACGATGAGTGCTGGTGAAGGTTCACGATTTGTAGCGAAATATACAAAATTTGGAGGTAAGATTGTGTATACATAAATATACTGATTTGCATTTTGAAAAGCCTATCCCATGGCTGCTTAGTTCCGTCTCGGCGAATGTTACATGTACTGACTGTAAGTAAAGTTTGGTTTAGTTGTTGCAGGGTTTCCAAGCGGGTGAAGGTTGAGGTTATGTATCGATCGCTTCCATATGCGTCAACTCCTTGCGTCTGCGCATATTTTTCACCCTGAGAAGTTTCGGGACGCAAGCGTTGCGTCGGCATCACAGGCAAATCCCAAAAGTACAAAAAATATCGCAAAATATATATATAGTACTTTTGAGCACCGTATAAATCGAAGATCTTCAGTGAAGGCAAACGATATAGCCATTACGTGAACTGATCCGGCACTTAAACAGGCTGCCACACTAGGCTTTGAACTACTCTACCGGGCAAACACATAGTTTCCCATAACAACGGCCTGATGTTCGCGGACTTCCTTAAAAAGAGTATTCATCCGATATAGTGTAACGGCTAGCACGGTTCGCTTTCATGAGTTAAAATTCATAAAGATCCGAGCAGACCCGGGTTCGACTCCCGGTATCGGAATGTTCTTTTTTTGCGTGTGTGAATATCATTTTTTTTTTTGGCTGCGTACATGACGTTTTCTCATGCTTACCTAATGAACTAAGGATACATAGCCAGACTACAGAAGGTTATGAGCGATCCCCACATCGGACAACGCTAAAGCTTAAAATACCACCACCGGTACAATAAAGAGTAGTCGGTCCCTTCGAGTTCTCCGCAGTTTTTCTCCAGATTCATATTATCTATGCTTAACCATCTACATAATGTCGAAAAATAGTTCACAGTCGGTTGCACTCACAACCGAAAAATCAACCACCACCTACCGCTTGACGAGAATTCATTTCAACCTTTGTTGCAGTAGTGGGTATAATGAAACGAAGGGAAGGGAAAAGAAACAGAATATGCTGAGGACAGCAAAAAAAAGAAACTAGAAATTGTAGCTCTGCTAACCGGGGAACAATACAATGGACTTCACATTACACTTTACATTTCATATGATCTTCCTTTATTCTACGTCTCTGTAACAGAATGTTACTTGCTTTTTTTGCTTACAAATTCTTACTTTAGAACATTCACATACACATAGCGTACCTTTTTTTTTGTCCCTCTCTCCTTTTGTTGTGGGTATTGGTTCCGTTTCCCTCACTGTTGGTAAGTTTAAACTTTCAAATGTGTATTTAGAGTTGACTCATCCGGGTATCGTAAAATGGCTCAATTGTTTCTTGCCTCAAGACAGTAACGAACCAAAGTGTTGTGTCCAACAATTAAGCTTGGGTGGGTGGTTGTTTTTTTTTCACCGTACCCGGGTCCTATCCCGGGCATCCCCCTATTCGTCTTTTCATGTTGCATTTCTGTATTTTATATCTTGCTCACATATTCATCTAGTCCTTCACCACCACACTAGGAGGAGAATACATGTTTATCCACTTGCATAACATCATCATCAACTCCGATATTTTTTCTCTCTTCTCCACACTTGTTCGCTATTTTGTGTTCTTATACAGTATCTGATATTGCATTCTGGTAGTTATGACATCCTAGTCAATTTCAGTATGTGGGGTTTATCTACATGATTTCCTAATGCAATAATATTTTTTGGCTAATATTATTTTTTCACAGCGCTTTTTTTTTTTTCACATTGATCCCCCCTATTGTGCACGAATAAGCTGTGCAATCTCTCTTATCGATTATGCTAGTAGCAACGTAATGACAGCCACAAAAACTATTTTATATGTAACTAAGTTCTCTTGTGCTTTCCCCACCGTACTCCGATACCGAATCCGAAACTTTCTCTCATAATAATATTTTTAAACTTTTTTTTTTCATCGTAAAAATTTTTTTCTAAGGAGTTCCATAGTCGATCTATGGTATAACTGCTATGTATATAAAAGGGACATTACTTCCCCCTCCAAACTCTGTTTCCCTTGCTATCCTTTTTTAAAGTTAATCTTCTTCTTCTTTCAAATTATCATTATCATCGTTGCTTACCTGCTTTACTCAATTACAAACGAATAAATACGAGTAAACCTTACAATTCCTAGCATTATATATCCACTGAAGTAACTAGTATATTGATAATTTTTCCCACGCTTTAATAATTTTTATACGTGCAACCATTTTCTTCAACTGCCCTTCTTAAGAAAACCTAGCGAGAAAAAAAAAAAAAAAATAATCAGAAAAACCTGAATCAAAAATCTAAAATTAATAATCAAGTTAGAATAAGTTGCCACCTTTTTTCTAACTCGTACTACAATTGAAACCAACAAACTCAATCAAAAATTAATCGAATGTCATTAAGAACCCTCGGCTTATCCTCACCATTGAAGAGTCTCTTCTCGAGGCCAACCGAAATGCACAAGTCGGTCCAGACTGTGTTAGACTTCAAAAATGCACCTGAAGCTTCATTGAACGGTATCATGACAAGATGCGACAGCGAATTAGGCGGATTCTCTACGGTTAACTTTGACTACGACCCACAATCACACTCCGGTATTTTCCACGGCTACTTGAACTTGGACTTGCCAAAGGATCGCCCCGATGTCACCAGATCAGGATATGCCATGTTCAGAACCAAGGACCAGCAGGAATCATGGATCTCAGGAGAACCATACTGGGACTGGTCACTGTTCTCGTCGTTAGTGTTGAGAGTTAAGGGTGACCGCAGAAAGTACTTGGTCAACATTCAAGCAAACACACCATTGATCACCGATTTGTTCCAGCATAGATTGTTTTTGAACAACCCTGGTGAATGGGAAACTGTTGTCATTCCATTGAACGATTTCGTGATGACAAACTGGGGGGTTATACAGGATGGTGTTGACTTCAACAAGAGCGAAATCAAGACAGTTGGAATCGGTTTATTAGACAAGCAATACGGACCATTCGCCTTAAATGTTGACTGGATCAAGGTTATGACTGGTACAGAGGTCGAGAGAGAAGCCCAAAAGTCCAGAGTGGAAAGGTTGGCAATTTCTTCGTCGACTCCCTTAGAAGGAGGAAAGAACGTTGAAACTGACATCCCCACTGAACATGGTTCTGCAATGAACGCTCCACACAGAAAGATCGATGACGAAAAGACCAACCTTTTCTAATTCCAACAAAACTACAATTACAATTCAAAAAACGGGCCAAAGTGGTAAAAGGTGACTAGATTTGAGAGCTTCAAGTGAAAATGAGAACTTTGCTCTCTTCTCAAAGTCAAAGAGATGGGCATGATTGCTTCAATCTAGAAAATCACTTCCAGTGATGGTTATGTATTCCCATTCCGTTGGTGTTGCTATTCTTACACAGTTTTCCAGAACATCTGAAAAGAGGTGGCTGCAACCCGGAGATTCAACCCCGGAGTATATTTTAGCTTCAAAGAAGTCACAGAACCTTAAATTTTTCAGTTTCGTTGGTAATGTGGAGAACCTCGCAAAAATGATTTACCCCATATTTCGGACTAGTCAAGAAACCGCTCATCATGTTTGCGGTGCCAATGTCACAGCACCCAAAAAAGTTATGAGCTTTTTTTATTTCTGCTCTTATCGTGCCCTGCCTGCCTATACTTTATTTTACCCCACGAAAGTGAAAAAAAAATAAGATGCCAATCTTCTTTATCTTCTCCTCTTTTCATAGTTTGCACAATAGACATGAAAGGATCATACCATACTGGAGAGATTTTGATCGAGTGACAAAAAGTAGTTCATAACTACAAGTATATATTCAAATATCAATAGCAATAAAAAAATCAAATAAACATTTTAATAACAATTGCATGGACTGAAAGTAGATGCAACATATTCGCCTAGTGTAGCAAGTAGTGCGCTAATCTCATATACCCAACGTTCAAGGAACTAGTCAATCGTCTGATCAAAGTGTATTACTTTGAGTTTTAGATTAAATTTAATTTTTCCCAATTAGATCCTACAGACTCTTCTCCAATACAATGTTTTAGGCTTGGAGATGAGGGGCTTCCATTGGTTTCGACAGTGGGTTAGAGATGCTTTTCGCGGGGAACAGGGGGGGCATCATTCCCATCACCAGTACCACATTACCGTACTAGACAAAGTGCACAGTAACCATTCAAAGCCGACCAATTAACCTTCTATTGTTCCAATGGTGAAGTCTCCAAAACGCATGTCATTAACGGTGAAACTTCTATTGTAGCATAATCACCAAGCTGCTACAAAGTATGGGGAACGAGATCATATTCAAGAGGAACCTGTACGTAAAAATGCAACAGCTTATAATATGCAGGTAAAATTGTGTATCAAATTAATTGATTGAAGCCTGAATAGGGGCCACTCTAGCAATGAGTGAAGTATCAATACGGTATTCGATGTAATGGAGGGGATTGAATCCTATATCCAGAAGTTAAAATCAGTATGGACTGATTCAAAGCAGATTTTGCACAAATCCATGGATGTTCTTTCAAGGCTGCCTTAGGGCTTGAGCCCGAATATTGCGCGTGATGCATCGTAAAGTTTTTCACCAAAATTTTTTTCCAATGTATATAGGAATACAATTTCCTTGCAAATAATTTCACACAGGACTTCCTTTTCTTTCAATAACAAACTATTTACTAAATAACATTATCAAGATGGCAAGAGGCCCGTAAGTCTATACACTACTTCAGTTTGCACACATTTACATGTGTATAAGCGTCGAAGAAGCGTGACAACTCCGGAGTACTTCAAGAACTCTTGTTCTTGAAGGAAACACACATACACCGATTCAATCTTGAAAGCAGATTTGTCTTCTTTCAATTTCGAATTTAACGGTAACCAGTTGCACTTCCCTTAAAACGGAATCAACTTGGAAGGGAGCCTTGTCTGATAATTGTTAGCAGTGGATAGTAGATATATGTTTGCATATTTGAAAGTCGGAAACTTTAAATTTTGGCTTCCTAGTCCTTTTGCATTGCAACTATTGTAGATGAACCCTTGAATTTTTTTCGAGGTGGGTAAGGCCAGTCTACTTGAGGCTGATTTTCCCTTCATCAACATACTGGAGTGCAAATGTTTTTCGTATCCTGGGAATATAAGGAACCTGAGAAGTACCGTTATACTACTTTCCGTTTGCAAGTTTAAGGTGAGGGTGGATCTTGAACATCTACTCGCATCTTAGCGTATCATCTACTATTTGAGGCTATCAATAATCACGCTACTTCGTAAAAAAAATATAACGTAGACATGCATACTAACATCAATGAATTAGAAAGAAGCACCTTAAGAGATTAGCAGCCCCATCCCACTGGATGTTGGACAAGCTCAGTGGAACTTATGCTCCAAGACCATCTGCTGGTCCACACAAGTTGAGAGAATCCTTACCATTGGTCATTTTCTTAAGAAACAGACTTAAGTATGCTCTTAACGGTAGAGAAGTCAAGGCTATCCTTATGCAAGAACACGTCAAGGTTGACGGTAAGGTTAGAACTGACTCCACTTTCCCAGCTGGTTTCATGGACGTTATCTCCTTGGAAGCTACCAACGAACACTTCAGATTGGTCTACGATGTCAAGGGTAGATTCGCTGTCCACAGAATCACCGGTGAAGAAGCCACCTACAAGTTAGGTAAGGTCAAGAAGGTTCAATTAGGTAAGAGAGGTATCCCATACGTTGTTACCCACGACGGTAGAACTATCAGATACCCAGACCCATTAGTCAAGGCCAACGACACCATCAAGATTGACTTGGCTACTGGTAAGATGACCGACTTGATCAAGTTCGATACCGGTAAGTTAGTCATGGTTACTGGTGGTCGTAACTTGGGTAGAGTTGGTGTTATCACCCACAGAGAAAAGCACGAAGGTGGTTTCGATTTAGTCCACATCAAGGACACTTTGGAAAACACTTTCGTCACCAGATTAACCAACGTTTTCGTTATTGGTAACGAAGCTGGTAAGCCATGGGTTTCTTTACCAAAGGGTAAGGGTATCAAATTATCTATCTCTGAAGAAAGAGACAGAAGAAGAGCTCAATCCGGTTTATAAACATCGCAAAAATCAAATCATTATAAATAACTGTACATTAATACACACATAAGAAAATAGAAAATAGAAAAGGAGGATATTGTAGTGTATCTGACCGTGCTACGCTTTGGTTTGCTGCTGCTGCTCCTGCTGCTGCTGCTGAAAAATTTCCGAGCGCTTATCTTCTCGTATTTATTTTTCGGGTTGCTCAAAACGTGGTAACTCCGCAGACTTGCCGATGAATGACAGGGCCCCACACCATCAAGAAATTCAAGACCATGAACAAAATCGAAGAGTAAAACACTTCTTTTAGCATACCTGTATACTTATTTGAGCTAGAGCAATTTACCATGACTTCAAGATATAGAGTGGAGTACGCATTGAAGACCCACAGAAGGGATGAATTCATTGAGTGGATCAAGGGTCTCCTAGCCGTGCCCTTTGTTTTGAGAGCAGATGTCGAGAACTACGATAATGAATTCGATGCATACTTTGATGATCCAGTTTCGTACGAAAAGTACGTCTTGTCACAAGAGGAGCAAATCGGCTTAGAGTGTCAAAAGGGCTACTTGGCTGTCTTCAGAGACGTGGAAAGGCTAATTGAGCACACCATCATGATCGACGAATTGAATAGCAAGAATCACGCCAAGAGGGGAGAAGGTGATGTCGAAGATTTGGTCGAAAGCAGATTGAGAAAGCTCGTCCCCTCTGTTGGCAGATTCTACACTTCATTGCCCTTATGTGAGGCATTCTTGATCGAAGATGAGAGGAGAATGATGTCACAGAGAAGGTTAGTCTCTCCATCGTTCAATGACGTCAGATCCATCTTGAACACAGCACAAATCCTCTCAATACTGAGAATCTACAAGTCACTGGTAGACGATAGTGGTGAAAGATTGAAGTTGATCACGTTTGATGGTGATGTGACGTTGTACAATGATGGTAGTTCATTGACTTCCGATTCGCCAATAGTGGCCAGATTGGTCAAATTGTTGAAACTTAATTTATTCGTCGGTGTGGTCACGGCAGCTGGGTACCCCGGCCAATCTGGCGCTGAAAAGTACTATGAAAGACTCAAGGGTCTTATTGAGGTTATAAGAACCTCTACCTCGCTAACCAAGGAGCAAAAATCCAATTTGTTGGTCATGGGTGGTGAATCAAACTACTTGTTTAGGTATGATCCAGAATCACAAAACTTCAAATTTTTGGATGACAAAGAGTGGTATTTACCCCTTATGAAGGGTTGGGATGCCAATAAGATAAACTACATCATGGAAACCACGGAAAAGCATTTAAAGTATTTACAAACTAAGTTAAAATTAGCGGATAACACCACTATCATAAGAAAGGAGAGATCAATTGGCATTATTCCAAACCCTGGCTACAAAATCATCAGAGAGCATTTGGAAGAGATGGTGTTGTCATGTTCAATCAAAGTCAATCAGCTCTTGAGTAGGACAAAGAATTCCTTTAGGATTCAACTCGACTCTGCTGGCTTTGAAGACAAGCGAGCAAATCGTGGGTCCCAGCGCAATGACAGCGACATACGAGTCTGTGCATTCAACGGTGGAGCAGATGTGTGGGTAGACATTGGAGATAAGAGTTTGGGCGTTGAGTCGTTGCAGAGGTATTTATGCAAAGATCCAAACCATCACTACTGTCCAATTTTGAAAGCTGAAAGCTTGCATATTGGCGATCAATTTGCAAGCGTTGGAGCTAATGATTTCAAGGCCAGATTGAGCGCATGTACAGTGTGGATCGCCAATCCTCAAGAGACTGTCGCAATTTTGGACGACTTGATTGAGAGATTAACCTAAGAGAATATACGAATTTCGAGTATCTCTCAGCAAGATGTGTGTGGCCCCACTTACCTATTACGATACTCATACATAAGAAAAAAAAAAAAAAAAAGAAAATAGACAAATAGATAGCAGAAATTATTTTTACGAAGTACCTACGCTTATCGTGGTTTGGTCACACTGGACTAAACCCCACACAGATCCCCCTCTAGTAGTATTGCGTTCACACTTTTCATCCACCTTTTCCCAGCAACAATTGCATTTGAAATCTCCCGTAATGACACTAAACGTGATTCCGATTCACTTTGCCCCAAATAAAGAGATCTGAACGCTCTATTGTCACTATTGTTTGTTACAGGGGCTCAGATAGCACTTCATTCGTTAAAGGGGAAAAAGTGA
Source organism: Dujonia boleticola (assembly GCA_029581775.1). NCBI lineage: Eukaryota > Fungi > Ascomycota > Pichiomycetes > Serinales > Debaryomycetaceae > Dujonia > Dujonia boleticola. The sequence goes on from JARGRU010000017.1 coordinate 1,464,084, forward strand.
GGTGAGATAAAAATTCATGCAGCTTGTAGCCTGCGAACAAAGCCTTCGCTTGCGTATAAAATTTAATCACATTTTCTCACCAGCATTCCCATTTCACTACCCCGCCAAACCCAAGAGCTGGCCATTTAACGGATTGCTGATCCAATCATGCCCAAAGCGACATGGACCATCAGCTTATTATACTTTTCTCAATTCTAAGGGCGGTTCAGCAACCATGTTTTTGGGAAGGCCCTGAAATTCTAGAAAACCAGTACAGCAAAAAATAAATAAATTAACGAAATAATAGCGATCAGTTTGCCTCGCATGCATATCCACTCACAAAAAATTACCGAATGAAGATGCAAAAGAAAAGGGTCAAGACGATGGCTAAAAAATAAGAGTTTAATCTTGGAATCAAGTATAATTTCTAAAATTGCAAACCCAGCTTTCTGTTGCCATTTCTTACCGAAATGGGTAGCCCCACTTCGTTGGTGTAAGATGCCAGGGAATCTAAGTTTTAGCTTAAATTATTTTCTACTATACTTTTAGATGCCAAATTACTTTCCCAATTATGGAAGATCTAAAATAAAGTCAAATTCAATTCAAATGCTCTACGTCATGTAATTTTATTTTCCCTTTAAATTGACTTCTTTGTCCCTAGGGCTGTAACTGTTGGCAAGTTTATTTGTTTGAACTTTCAACGTAATTTCGCTTTTGGCCAATATAATGCCCCTTCCTACGAACCTTGCTTTTACATCCACTTTTGTATAATATCCCTAGACCATCTCCCTACAACAAGCAACCATACACACAGTCAAAAATAGAATGACATACGTAAACCATAAGGTACTCAATTACTCGCTTTTTTATGATCCCGAATTGAGTCCGTACCTCAACCCTGCGACAGATCGACGAGTAGTGGTACTAACAGGAGCAAACTCTGGTATCGGGTGGTACACGGCCTTGCATTTATATCTACATGGGTATGTGATATACATCTTTGGTAGATCGGACGAGAGGGTAATGAGAGCCATTGAAGACATCCAGGATGAAGCAGAGAAGAGGATGAATGAATATAGCGAAATGGAGAAGACATTGAGGTGGTATGGAGAACTACATTATATTCACATTGATTTGAGTGATTTAAGAACAGTTGGGGTAGCTGTATATCAATTTTCGTTACGAGAGAGTCAATTGCATATTTTGATTTGCAATGCCGGAGTCATGGGTATACCCTTTGAGTTGACAGAAGATGCATTTGAGATTCAGTATCAGGTTAACTATGTTTCTCATTTCTTGCTAACCATGAAGCTTCTTCAGTTTATGAAGCATGTTGTTAATGAGGGCATTATACAACCTAGAATCATTTTGTTGTCGTCATTCAGCCACAAATTTGTATACAAACGCTTTGAACCAGGCTCTATGGTGAACAAAATGCCAAGTTATATCTTCACCTGGGTTCGTTACGGATTATCCAAACTAGCGATGATCCAATTTGCAAAAATGTTGAACAAAAACTACCCGAAGATACTAAGTGTTTCTGTTCACCCGGGTTTCGTTCTTAATACTGCATTATACAACCACTGGAGGGAATTGAAGTTTGTGGGGCTATTCGCCAAGGGCTTATTTAGCGCAGGTAACAGCACAATTGGGGTAACGAACGAAGAGGGAGCATTGGCTTCATTAAGAGCAGCACTTGATACAGGACTAACAGCTAAACTTGACGGAGGAAAATACTATGTGACAGGTGGACAAGAAGCTTTTCCATCAGTAGAAGGCTCCAATATGACTGCTGCGCAGAAGCTTTGGGATTGGACCGTCAAGGAATTGGAAAAGAGAAGCTATTCGATCCCTGAAGCTGTACCAATGAAACTGAAAAAGAAGAGAAGGAGACGGAGAAGAAGGCTAGACGTGGAAACCATGGAGGAAGAAGAAAGTAAAGTCTCAAGCATTTGAGCTGTGAAAGATATTTAAATTGTGATAGTACGATAACTCTTAATATGGCTGGACCCAATAATACAAGACTGGTATCACACAGCACGCTAGTATTTCGCTAGTAGCGGAGCATAGCCACAACACTATTCGTTTAATTTTAATTCAGTTCATACCATTTTCATTTTCGTATTAATAAACTAATTCATTATTACATTTGGTGTTTTTCAGGTATATAGACTTATTGTATTGTGGTAATCAAGCGAGCATGTTATATGGTTGCAAACGCGCATAATTAGGCAACTGAAACGAGCAGAGTTCCCCTTGATTGTCAACCCACACTATGGCTAATACACACGTGAAGAACCTACAATGCACGACCCTTACAATGCCAAAGTAGGCACTGGATATTCATGGCACTCATCTCGCTTTTGTAGGGCAGTTTAGGTGTACGATATCGCACCTCGTATTTTCCAGTTTTTTCCGGCCACTATTGTCTAAATCAAGTCTTTGTGTCATTCCATTTATCCTTGTGTGACGCCCCCTCCCTCTGCGTAATAAGTAATCATTTTCTTATCAGTTTACATACAGGTTCAAAACCTCATCTAAGAACACACGGTTTTTTTGTTTCTGCATCTGTTTGATTGTTTCCCTTCTTTTAGATACATTCAATATACCGAATTCTTTCTTTTGTCACTGGCTAAATATTACTTCCTATCACTAGCTACTAAACCCGGAATACAAAGGAATATGTTTGGCTTCTTTTCTCTTTTATCGTAAGTATACTCATTACTTTTTTTGTGGGGGCGGCGTACAAACAAAATAAAAAAAGGGGGAGTGGGGGCAAAAGCTTTCCTCTCTCAATACATAACAGTGTATAGAATGCTTGGTGCATATTCAAGACTGAGTCAATTGGTGCACTGCTTATTTAGAGGTTTGAATTTACTAACGCGTTTTCGCTATCTAGAACTGGTGTCTCAACCATATACCCAATTTTTGCTACCTATAAATCCTTCGAGAGATACCAAAAGACTGCAAGCATTGCCTCCTATGGTAATGTAAACATTGCAGGTATCCAAGTTCCTATCGTGTCTCTATTAAAGAGAGCAACTGGATCTTCTGAGTTGAACGAAGATGCATCATTCCGTCAAGAGGAGCTACTCCAATCACATTCATTGGCGACTCAAAAATGGTTAGTGTACTGGATTATATACGCATCTTACACTGTCATTGAGTCAGTCTTGCTTTTGAAATACGCTGTCCCATTCTATTCGTTATGGAAAACTATCTTATTTGCGTGGATGATATCTCCAATCTTTATGTCTCGCAACTCTGAAGAAATCAACCAAGCTGCATTAACTAAGGACTGGGTACAGTTTCTGGAGAATGGGTGTGGTTTATGCTACTACTACTATCTCAAGCCATGGCTTGACGGTGAGGTGGATTTCCTCTCCAAATGGGACTATAGCAAATTAGCTAATGACTCTCTAGGCAGCTTCGGACTCGGAAGTGTGAAACCATATGTAACATATTACTTGGGGAAGATTCAATCAAACGGTCCTCAAAAATCTGCAACTGGTTCTGCAACTGCCGCTGCTGCGGATGCAACTGCTGCTTCTGCTGCGAACATATCGAGCCTTGCTTCAAAGTTAATGGATCATGGCAGCTATATCTTTATTAACCATTTCTTTCAACAAGAACAACAAGCTGCAACTTCTTCTGGTGCAACTTCAAAGGAAGCCGCTGATGCAAAGTCAGCTACGGAAAAGGCAACGGTGGATACAAATTCCAAGATTTCGCCTCCAGATGATTTAGATGACGATTTTGACTTCGTTGATGTACCAAAACAGGAAAAGGTTACAAATAGAAAGCTGCAGGTTAAGGGATCGGAGGAAAAGAAGGGATGGATCTGGTAAGATCAAGATTAAGCAGGGCGCTGCAGGATGCGCACATTACTGATACAAATGGGTTATGATTATTTTTGCTGTCTATTTTTTTTTTTTATTACTATTATGTTTTTGTTAAATTTTTCTCTTAACTATGAATTATTGTTGGAAGGTTGTCAATTGTTGTTTATTTCTCTTTTTTTTTTTAGATTAGGATTTATCTATCTTGAATGTTTATTTTAAAAACCATCACTCCCTACATGTAGTGATCATTGCAAGCATGCTGTGCTAGTTGCAATGTGATCTACAATCAGAAGTAGCTCGCACTTCTTTTGGATCTTTCCTGCTCTTCTACAGCTTGATTTTCGACTAACCACACAGTGTTAGAGTATGTACATGATATTTTACGTTATCTATTTAGAGGTTTAAGAACTTTGAGAGCATCTTTTTGTTTTCAGCTTCTTCAGCATCTTTATTATACGCCTGTAAGGTGGCTGCTCCGTTGTCTCTAGTTCTTCTTGGAATGAATGTGTTGGGTAATGTTGGCTTCTTGTATAAGCCATCAAATGCTTCAATTGGTTTGTTTTTCAAGTCTGAACCCTTGGTGAAGTTTTGTTCAACGATCTTGATGTGGTTCTTTCTAGTTTCTCTGGCTTGTTCAACAACATCCTTAGGAACCTCTGGCCAGACGAATGGATCTTCCATATCGATGGTCATCTTCTTATATTGAGTGCTTCTGTAACGAGCCAAATCACCATTGCTTCTCATCCATCTAGTGTGCAACAATTGAACTGTTACGTTTAATGCTCTTAATCCATAAACGTGGAAAAGGTAATCTCTGAGATCCAATCTGTTGAAGTTACGTGGAACCAAGAATTTGGCTTGATATGGGGTATGCTTAGCATTTGGTCTTAATAATATGATTCTAGCTTTTGGGAAGTAGACATTCTTTTCTCCAATTCTGAAATGGGCTTCACCGCTTGCAAATGCCTCCTTTTGAAATTCATAGTTTCTTCTTGAGATTTCTTCACTCTTGGTGTCATATTTTCTTGGTATTGGCTTGTTGTTTTCCTTGTATAATTTGGCTATTTCGGTAGCTGGGAATAAAGTGTCCTTAACATTTTGTGAGAGTAACGTTTTTCTGATTACACCTTTTTGAAGGGAAGGTCTCTCTACCTTGACGTCATTAATATTGATTTTTGGATAGTTTTTGAGAGGCTTAAAGTGGGCAAACCTCACCGAAGATCTCCATAAGAAAGACATGGCTGAGATCAGTGATTCACAATGAAAGGAGCGATTTGCTTGGTACTTAGATATGGAATCTTTACACACAGTGAGTGTGCTTGATTCTCAGTTTTTTTTTCTTGAAATATAATTTTTTCATGTCAGGTGTATGGCCGGGTAACATTTAACTGGTTTTGATATTTTTTTTCAAGCGGCGACCAAACTGAATAGAGCGAAAAAAAAACACCTTAAAAAATAGCTGGTATGCTTACAATTGCACTCCAGACTTCACCATCCCCTGTAGACGAACCAACCAACCAACCATCATATACTCAGCAAGGTATCTTTTAGACTTATCCATTTTCATTTCTGCATCACGTTATTTCACGCACAGATACTTCAAGCGCGTAGATTGAAACGAGTTCAACTTCAAATCCATAACCTATCCTTTGCCTCCGTTTGAAGAATGTCACAAGAAGACCCTTACTTATATGATAACGATTCACTGGTGATCACTCCAGAAGATTGTTGGACGGTTATTTCATCGTTTTTCCATGAAAAGGGGTTAGTATCTCAACAGTTGGACTCATTTGATGAATTTATAGAAACAACTATCCAAGAGTTGGTGTGGGAAGATTCTCATTTGATTTTAGATCAACCAGCTCAACACACCTCCGAAGTTGATAATGAAAACAGACGTTATGAGATCACCTTTGGAAAGATTTATATTTCAAAGCCAACTCAAACCGAAGGTGATGGTACAACACATCCTATGTTCCCACAAGAAGCTAGATTGCGTAATTTGACCTATTCATCACCACTTTATGTCGATATGACGAAGAGAGTTTTCAAATCGGACGATAATAAGAGAGTAAATAATGAATTACAATGGGTCGAAGAAACTTTAAACCTGGAAGATGGTGTTGAAGATCCTCAAATTAAAGTATACTTGGGTAAAGTTCCTATCATGTTGAGATCCAAGTTCTGTATGTTACGTGACTTGGGTGAACATGAATTCTATGAATTAAAGGAATGTCCTTATGATATGGGAGGATACTTCGTTATCAATGGTTCAGAAAAGGTCTTGATTGCCCAAGAAAGAAGTGCAGCCAATATTGTTCAAGTTTTCAAGAAAGCAGCCCCATCTCCAATTAGTCACATTGCTGAAATTAGATCTGCTATCGAAAAGGGTTCCAGATTGATTTCTTCCATGCAAATCAAGTTATATGGTAGAGATGAAAAGGGCACGACAGGTAGAACTATCAAGGCAACCTTACCATACATCAAAGAGGACATTCCTATTGTGATTGTTTTCAGAGCATTAGGTGTTGTACCAGATGGTGATATTTTGGAGCACATTTGTTATGATGCTAATGATTGGCAAATGTTGGAAATGTTAAAGCCCTGTGTGGAAGAAGGTTTCGTCATTCAAGAAAGAGAAGTTGCATTAGATTTCATTGGTAGAAGAGGTGTTTTAGGTATAAGGAGAGAGAAGCGTATCCAATATGCCAAAGATATCTTACAAAAGGAATTATTGCCACACATCACCCAAGAGGAAGGTTTTGAAACAAGAAAGGCTTACTTCTTGGGTTACATGGTTAACAGATTATTGTTGTGTGCATTAGAACGTAAAGAGCCCGATGACAGAGATCATTTCGGTAAGAAGAGATTAGATTTAGCTGGTCCATTACTTGCCAACTTGTTCAGAATCTTATTCAGAAAGTTAACCAAGGACATTTACAACTATATGCAAAGATGTGTTGAGAACGATAAAGAGTTTAACTTAACTTTGGCTGTGAAGTCACAGACTATAACTGATGGTTTGAGATATTCTTTGGCTACTGGTAACTGGGGTGAACAGAAGAAGGCTATGTCTTCAAGAGCTGGTGTCTCCCAAGTTTTAAACCGTTATACTTACTCTTCCACCTTATCGCATTTAAGAAGAACCAACACCCCAATTGGTCGTGATGGTAAGATTGCTAAACCTAGACAGTTACATAATACCCATTGGGGTCTTGTTTGTCCTGCTGAAACTCCTGAAGGTCAAGCGTGTGGTTTGGTTAAGAACTTATCATTAATGTCATGTATTTCTGTTGGTACTTCATCAGAACCTATCTTATACTTCTTAGAAGAATGGGGTATGGAACCTTTGGAAGATTACGTCCCATCCAACTCTCCAGATTCTACAAGAGTTTTCGTTAACGGTGTTTGGGTTGGTACGCATAGAGAACCTGTTCACTTGGTTGACACCATGAGAAACTTGAGAAGAAGAGGAGATATTTCGCCTGAAGTGTCTATCATCAGAGATATCAGAGAAAAGGAATTCAAGATCTTCACTGATGCAGGTAGAGTCTACCGTCCATTATTCGTTGTTGACGATGACACTGAAAGTGAAACGTTTGGTGAATTAAAGTTGCAAAAGGAAAATATCCACAAGTTGATAAACCTGGAGTACGATGAGTACGATGAAGATGCGAACGCCGAAGATAACTATAACTGGTCATCTTTGGTGAATGAAGGTATCGTTGAATACGTAGATGCCGAAGAAGAAGAAACTATTATGATTGCCATGACTCCGGAAGACTTAGAAGCTTCTAAGGCTTCAGCAAACGAGAAGAAGGTTGTCTTAGAAGAGGAGGAATTAGACCCAGCAAAGAGAATCAAACCTACTTTCAATAGCAATACTCATACCTTCACTCATTGTGAAATTCATCCTTCGATGATTTTGGGTGTGGCTGCATCAATTATTCCATTCCCAGATCATAACCAATCTCCACGTAATACCTATCAATCTGCTATGGGTAAGCAAGCTATGGGTGTGTTCTTAACGAATTACAGCGTTAGAATGGATACTATGGCCAATATCTTATACTATCCTCAGAAGCCTTTGGCCACTACCAGATCTATGGAACACTTGAAGTTTAGAGAATTGCCAGCTGGTCAGAATGCTATTGTCGCTATCTCGTGTTATTCTGGTTACAATCAAGAAGATTCTATGATTATGAACCAGTCATCTATTGATAGAGGTTTATTCAGATCCTTGTTCTTTAGATCCTATATGGATTTGGAAAAGAGACAAGGTATGAAGGCTCTTGAAACTTTTGAAAAGCCTACGAGATCTGACACATTAAGATTAAAGCACGGTACATATGAGAAGTTGGATGACGATGGTTTAGTTGCCCCTGGTGTGAGAGTCAGTGGTGAAGACATCATCATCGGTAAGACTACTCCAATTCCACCTGATACCGAAGAATTAGGTCAAAGAACTCAATACCACACAAAGAGAGATGCTTCTACGCCATTAAGAAGTACTGAGTCTGGTATTGTGGACCAAGTCTTATTAACCACCAATGGTGATGGTGCCAAGTTCGTCAAGGTCAGAATGAGAACTACTAAGGTCCCTCAAATTGGTGATAAATTTGCATCTAGACATGGTCAAAAGGGTACAATCGGTGTGACTTATAGACACGAAGACATGCCATTCAGTCCACAAGGTGTTGTTCCAGATTTGATCATCAACCCGCATGCTATTCCATCTCGTATGACGGTTGCGCATTTGATTGAATGTTTATTGTCAAAGGTTTCTTCATTATCTGGGTTGGAAGGTGATGCCTCTCCATTCACTGATGTGACAGCAGAAGCTATCTCTAAGTTGTTGAGAGAGCATGGTTACCACTCAAGAGGTTTCGAGGTAATGTACAATGGTCATACTGGTAAGAAATTGATGGCTCAAGTTTTCTTGGGTCCAACATACTATCAAAGATTAAGGCATATGGTCGACGATAAGATTCACGCCAGAGCAAGAGGTCCTGTGCAAGTCTTGACAAGACAACCGGTCGAAGGTAGATCAAGAGATGGTGGTTTACGTTTCGGAGAAATGGAAAGAGATTGTATGATTGCACATGGTGCAGCAGGTTTCTTAAAGGAGAGATTGATGGAAGCTTCAGATGCTTTCAGAGTTCACGTGTGCGGTATGTGTGGTTTGATGTCTGTGATTGCCAACTTGAAGAAGAATCAATTCGAGTGTCGTTCATGTAAGAATAAGACTAATATCTACCAAATCCATATTCCATATGCTGCCAAATTGTTGTTCCAAGAACTTATGGCAATGAACATTTCTCCAAGATTATACACGGAAAGATCAGGGGCAAGTGTGCGTTTCTAGATCTCTCAGAACTTGAGCTGAGTCAGCGAGAGTGCGAGGAATATCATTGTTGAAAGACAAACCATTACAAAAGCCAATCGGCAAATATTGTATTTTACGAATTGGGGTACCCTGGGGGTACATATGAGAACCAAGACAACTTTAAAACAAAAAAAGAAAAAGAGAAAAAGAAAACAGTTCGTTCATGGATTGAAAATCAAAACATCTGATTCGAAAGATACAGAAATACAAAACTTTATACACTTGTAATTTATACTCAAAAATATAAAATAATTAATAAAGTTGGATTCAAATGTAGACGAACACCTGTCATCTCTCTTTTGGTCGTGACATGCCACACTACTTTAAGACTACTTTCCATATTAGACCTGCAAGTTATTTATTTACAATTTGTTATATACATGCTATTAGTGACATCCATCTATTCGGATGCCAAGTACTTCTCACGAAGCACCTTTCTTTCTCCTTCATTCTTCTCCAAGTCAGCCAACTTCTTCTTCATTTCAGCGATTTCATCAGCGAAGGCAACAAGGTTTTCCTTGTAAGGGTGCTCGTCACCATCATAAATCTTTAATCTGTCCAAACGTCCCCATCTCAATTTATTCTTGGGCAACATACCCTTCACTGCTCTTTTCAAGATTTCAGCGTAACCTTTGTTTGCAATCATGGTTTCCATTGGAATGACTTTCAAGGAACCTGGACGGGTGGTATGCGACCAATATGTCTTATCTTTTAATTTGTTACCGGTCACTTTCATGTGTGCACAATTTGTCACCACGACATAGTCTCCGTGATCTCTATTAGGTGAATATGTTGGCTTATGCTTACCTTGCAAGGTAATGGCAATAGATGACGCTAAACGACCCAAAGTTCTTGGGTCGGCTGCGACATCCACATGGTGCCAAACTCTGGTCAACGCTACTACAGAATTTCCAACCCTTTGAGACATTCTCTATTGTGTGTGTGGTGGAAGTTCAAATATAAGGATAAAGCTGATCCATAGATGTTAATTTTTCGCTTTCCATGTAACAATTTTTTTTCATCAATGTATGTGCTAAACTCGGTTTTGTGACACCTTTTCGACTGAGAACCCATTATTTTTCATCTTTGGATTTTTTTTAAACAGAAAAACTGAACGATCCATACCAGAGAGATAGAATAGGTTGGACTAGCTATCGCTACTTAATATCTTTACATTCCCATAATTTTCGCCTTTAACTAGGACGGAAACACGTATTTTGATCCATCAAAGATAATTTCAATTCCGCTTTTACATTTCAACTTGACTCATAAGTGATTTCTTTTTGTTATTTCATCGTTTAACATTCACAATAGGTTGTACCACCACCTCATATACTTAATCAATATCATATAATATATCACATCATGTTGTTCTTGAAAGACTTGTCGTTGAATTTGACATTACATCCTTCCTATTTCGGTCCTCAAATGGACAAGTTCTTGAGAGACAAGCTTTTAAGTGATGTGGAAGGTACTTGCACAGGTCAATTTGGATATATCGTATGTGTTCTTGATTGTATGAACATAGATGTCGGCAAAGGTAGAATAGTGCCAGGCTCAGGTATGGCAGAGTTTGAAGTTAAATACCGTGCTGTTGTCTGGAAACCATTCAAGGGTGAAGTCGTCGATGCCGTTGTAACTACGGTAAATAAAATGGGGTTCTTTGCAGATGTGGGTCCTTTATCTGTATTCGTTAGTACGCATTTAATACCTTCAGATATGAAGTTCAACCCTTCTGCAAACCCTCCAGCCTATGTCAGTCCTGATGAAAATATCGAAAAGGGATCCAGGGTAAGACTAAAGATCGTTGGTACCAGAACAGATGTCAATGAAATTTACGCAATCGGAAGTATAAAGGAAGATTATTTGGGTCCAAGTCCAATGTAAGGACGCGAAAAAGTCTCCAAGTGTTATGTATTATTATTGTACCATATGGCTTCATGACTTACTGCAATCGAATTTTGAAATGGAACTTCACTTCCTATTCTGAGTTTTCGTTTAACCTTTCTTTGCAATTACAGAAGTTGATTACAAAGTATACATGCATGAACACTCTCAATCATGCTCTTACAAGCACAACCTAACACTATGTATTATAAAAAAAAAGCTCAGTTTTATCATTAGAAATATTATTAAATTAAATAAATACTATACAAATTAAATCTCAATTGGAATAGTCTTCTTCTCTTGCGACTCGTGACTGGCCAAGTCCAAACCTTCTATGGACCAGGGAAGTTGAGTTCAATCTCTTATTCCACAGCCTACGTTGATCAACGGGCCCTTTATTATTCACCCCACTTGAGATTTGCATGCTTCCTATCTTTCCATTCAATGGTGATAGGCTCTTCGAACTTTCATTTGTGACCACACTCCGTAGCGAATTTGGAGTAAACGCTATTCCTAGCATTCCAACAATCTTGCTTGGATCATCGACTTCGGGGTTCGATGGTTCATCATTTGCTTTTGCTACAGCTTCAGGTTCCGCTATACCAGCCTCTCCTGCTACTACGGGCAAGTGGTCTGCACCGCCGATTGCCACTCCATCACTTCCTTCACTTGTGCGTCCACCACCAACGACTACACTCTCGATTGTGGTTGGTAGTGGAATAATGTTTCTCTGAAAAGGGAGACTTGATCCACCAACTTTATCAACATTTTGTTTCTTGACTTCTCTATTGAACTGTCCCTCAAGTTCCGGTCTTGGGTCTGTGACTTGCCTTCCTAAAGTTTCTTCATTTACCTGGTGAGATTCAACTGGATTGGATTCAGGAACACCCGCATCACTATTCCCTCTTTGGGGAACTACTTGATAGTTGTCCTCCCTGATTGGTGGTGGCTCCTGAGTAGCAGGAGGTGGCGTTGGTGATCTTTCTATTTGCTTTTGAGGTGATGTCACACGTACAGAATCCACACCTACTGGTTTAATTCCACCAGCTACTGAAAGAGCCACATCATCTGGAATAGGATCATTCTCCATAATGCCTGATGTAGCTGGATTCAATTCCGATGTAGCAGTATTTTGAAGTTGATCTGTATCAGTCAGACGACTCAAAAAATTATCAAAACCGGCCTGTACTTGAGCAGCGGTATGGAGTGCCCCCAAGTCCGTAACATGTCCGGCAGGAACTCCATTTGCATTCTCGACATCTTCTATCGGAGTTAGATCAGAGCTGGAAGATTCATAATTTGCTCTTCTATTCTTGAAGTCACTCAAAGGCCTATTTTCATAAGTGTCTTCACTATCAGTATCTTCCTCATCATTTCGTTCATCATTATTTTCTTCCTCGCTCAAATCAATAACGATGACTTCAGATTGCCTACTGTTTTTTCTATTAGAATTTTCTGGCACATTTTGCCCAGTAGGTGGGACTGGAAGAAGATTCTGTGGTTCAATCTGTTCAGGTTGAATCGTATTCCTGAAGGAGTTAGTTGGTTGCAAAATCGGAGGAGGACGTTGAACAGGCATCGGATAGCCAACAGCAGCATTCCCATTCACTGTTCTTTCATCGTTCAGAGAAAGTGCATGTGGAAACTGTTGTTGAGGTTGCCCAACTTGTTGTGTTTTTGAACTATCAAGCTCGTTGATTTGCAGTTGATCGCCAACTAGCAACTGCCTATTCGTATGCGAATAATTTTCCAGAGCCGATCGCCTGTCATGTTCTAGTTGCTGAATTTGAAGCAGTAATCTTCGAGATTCCAACCCATGCTGTTGTCGACGTATTGCTTGCTCTTGTAGCTGACGCTGCTGCTGCTGCTGTCTATAAAATAATATGTGTTCTTGGTTTGTAAATGGCCGCTGGACAGGATTCACAGGTTGAAAATTGGCAAAGGTAGGAGGGATATCACCCCTTCCTCCCTGGAGCCCGAACGGAGAGCTTGTGTTTCCACCATAGCTAAAGCTCCGCATGGCAAAGTCAGGCAGCTCTGGATTCATTGTTTCGCCATGCGTAGGTCTTACCTGACTCAAAAGTTGTTGTTCATTCTGTAACTGACCATATTGATGACTAGAATAATTATTTGACGCTTCTTGATGCAAGTAAGGAGCTGGCATTCCAAATTCCGGAAGATTCAAAGACGGTCTGCCGAAATATTTCCAAAGAGCCATTTGAGTACTGAACTGCGAATCTTTTTGTATGTACGAGTAATATCTATCACTTAACATTCCAAGGTAAAAGAAGGTCAAGCCCGCCTTCGTTGGGACAATCGAAATGGCATATGTCAAATGAAAATTTCCTCTCTTCAAGAAACTTACATAACCTTTCAAAAGATTCTCGATAAGAACACAGACTTGAAGTTCAGGGCTTGAAATTGGCCGTATCTTGGATAACTCTCTGTAAATGTGATAAGAAGTCATCCCTAGACTACCAGAGTCTTTCGAGTATAATATGCAGAAAATTGGATAGAGTAAATCGTTTTTGTAGTCAAAGTCAACCTTTCTAGGCTGTATCCTCCCTTGAACCAAACTTTCAGTGTTTGAAATTGACTCGAGAGACGGGTCCCTATGATACCCATTTTGGTTATCGGTTACCGAAGGTAGCCGATTCTGTATCGGATTTTCCACTCTGTCTCGCCCCTGGTTGAATGTATTGCCATTATGATCTCTGGAATGAGGGTCGATTGTTGCATTTGAGGATGGCTGTGACTCTGCATGCAGTGTGCGTGGTTGTTGAAGACCCGACGAAGCCTCATTTGAAGTCATCGTCGATTCCTGCTGCTCATTTCCACCTGCGAGCGGTTCAGGGTCTTCATCAGATTCACTATCCAATGTGATTACCTCTATTTCAGGCAGTTTTATTTTCGCCTTCTTTGACTTTTCTTCTGTTTTTTCTTGTTGTCTTTTTCTGCTTTCCTCTGTTTTGTCCTTAGCTGGATCAAGCAACTTCCATGAACCATCCGGTTCCAAAGATACACTTTCTGTGTCTTCATCCGTTTTGCTTAGGACATCCGAGTAGTAGTCAGATATAGCCAAGTCTTTCACTTTGATGGCCGTACTACAGATTGGGCACGCCCAGCTAGGGATCTGTTCCTGTAGCTGAATGAAAGACAATGCGTCAAAGCATTGAATATGTTGACAATGTATGGATTTGCTAGGGTATTTCATTCTTGCATATGTTAATGGACATTTCAACGAAGTAGAGAGTGTTTCCACCATTATATCATCATCATCATCATCTTGTTGCCCTGAGTATTCATGTTGAATTTCTGCTCTTGTAGATTCTATAGGCAAATGTGGGTTTGCTAAGATGTCCTGAAGAATCAGGTCAGTCGATATCGTCTCTACGATATAACAATACAACAAGTAGGGCTCTTTTGTATCAAGATAGACCATTTCAATGACGTTTAATTCAGGGGCAGGCTTTATCAATGAGGTGATTTTTGCTGGCCTAGCGGTCCCAATTTTATTCTTGATACCCTTAACGTTTTCCTTGCACATGGTGCCATTAATGTGAAGTTCGATTGGATGCGGAAATTGCACATAGGCTGACGAGGTCGACGGATGTCTATTATTGGATATACCGCACAAGAGGAAACACTCAATATTTGAAGCCTTTGGCTGCTGGCCATCACCAAACATAAGTTTGGATTCTTCTGCGTTGAGGACGAACTTATGGGAGCAAGTGCCTCTAGAGCTATTAGGAGGAGCTAATTGTGGAGCTCCATGAATTAGCCTTTTTAATCTATAGAAAGGACTCTCTCGGAAATACAATATGTGCCCTTTGTATGCAGATGATTCGGAGTCTAGCCGACGTTGGATTGTAGTTGCGGAGTAGGAGGATCCATGAGTACTACTTGCCCCATTTGTAAGGTTGCCAGAGGAAGAGTAAGCGCTTGTGCCTCTAGGTACCAAATTTCTTGGGACTGTAGTTTCGGTCGTTGAGTACCTGTAGGCACCAGATGCAATGGCATTATATAGTGCTTCGTATCTGGGTAATGGATTATTCATGAAAATCTTCAAAACCAATATTCGTATGCATGCTATGAGGACGTAGTCCTGAGCCGCTATTCCTCTCTCTACAAATGCTAGTACTCTTTCAAATAGTTCGTTTTTCTTTCCGCCAACGAGTAAATTCAAGGATCGGGCAAGATCTTTGAGGTATGATCCCTTCATGAGACCGATGACATGCAACGTCTCATGGTAATCAGCCGCGGAAATCACAATGTTAGAGGGTCTTGACATATTTAGTAGATGCTACCTATTGTTACCTTAGCTTTGTTTCCATGAATGGGTGAATATGACGTATAATTAGTGAAGTTGCTCTATGTGAGCTAGCGGTAGAGGTAGCAAAATTCTTTTGGTACGATCAGAGTTGACACAATAGATGCACAAAAACTGGAACCAGCTTGAAAATTTCTTGATGAGTGGGTTTAAATGAAGCCACAGTGCAATTAGCGGTTAGAAATCACAAGTGGGTTCACTTAACAGTGATGCTTTCAAGATTTCGTAATGAGTTTTACTCGTATCTAGGTGTGATAGATGGCGTTCTGATTTTCAAAATTTTCCGTGCAAGCATATCTGATTGATTGCAAAAAAAAGAAATTGTACGGAGTTCTCCAAAGAATAAAAACATGACACAAAACACATAACGCTTTTGCAGCATTTGCATTGAGATGCAACTAGCAATGCAACACTCAAATAGAAGATTCAAGAGCATGGTGGAAAGGACTCAGCGTTGAACTTCAGCCAACCTGTTGGATCCTGAATGTTGATTTATAGATATTCTAATCCTTCTTTCATTAGTTTTTCTCTATGTCGTATATTTACAATATGGTTTTTCTTTCTTATTAGATAATAGTTTATATAGATTTCATTGTAAGGCTAGGAAGCATAACATTGAAGTGTTCTTTTCGATCCTTGGTTAAAAATTTTGCTCACCTCCTTACATTCTGTCAACTGGAGTTAAACCTAACAAAGTCATACCATTCCACAAGACTTGTCTGGCAGCCAGGTATAAGGCTAATCTTGCAATAGCCAAGTCTTCTTCTTGACCAGCAACCCACAAGATATCGTAACATTGAGAGACAACGTGACTCAAGGTGAATAAGTATGTGACAACCGTGGATGGTTCAGCAGTCTTTTGTGCCTTCTTCAAGATATCTGGGTATTGAGCCAAGATTCTGACCAAGTTGGCAGCAACAGGTTCCACTAACAATGAGAAGTCAGCGTTGGCTAACTTGGCATCGTCAATTCCAGACTTTCTTTGGACAGATCTCAATCTGGAGTGAGCGTATTGCAAGTAAGGACCGGTGTCACCTTCGAAAGATAACATTCTATCCCACTTGAATTCGTAGTTGTGGATTCTCTTAGATTGCATATCTTGGATCATGACAGCTGAAATACCAATCAAGTCGGCGATCTTTTCAGGGTTTTCGATCTGCTTATACTTTTCTTCATTCTTCTTCATAACTTCATGCATTTTTTCTTTGGTTTCTTCCAAGATGTCGTCCAAGAAGACAACGGTACCTGCTCTGGTGGACATACCTAACACCATACCGAAGTTGATGTGTTCTAAAGTCTTAGCCCATTCGAAACCCATTTGCTTCAAGATTTCGAAGAATTGAGCAACGTGTAAGTCTTGCTGACTGGCAATAACGTAGATGGACTTATCGAACTTGTATGCTTCATATCTGCCGATGGCTTCACCAATATCTCTGGTCAAGTAGATGGAAGTACCATCAGACTTTTGGACTAAACACTTACCCAACTTCTTGTTGAACTTGGTCAAGTCAATTAATTTGGCACCTCTGTCAACGTGCACTAATCCTCTATCTTCGAACAACTTGATAGCGTTGTCCATAGAGTCCTTGGAAACTTGGGATTCACCAGAGTACTTTTGGTACTTGATGTTCAATCTGGCGTAAGTGTCAATGTACTTGTCAATGGATAATTCTCTGAATCTTCTCCAGTTAGTTAAGGCAGCTTCATCACCGTCTTCCATACTCTTGAAAAACTTTCTAGCTTGGTCGTTGATACCACCTTCTAATTCTGGGCCTTCTTCTTTCAAGTCCTTGTTGATCTTGACGTAGACTTCAAACAAGTGGTTGATTGGGTCCTTCTTGAGGTCTTCTTCGTTACCGTACTTGTCGAATCCAACAGCCAACAAACCGAATTGCTTTCCCCAGTCACCCAAGTAGTTGATTCTGGTGACGTTCCAGCCTAACTTTTCGTACAAGTTGGATAAGAAACCACCGATGATAGTGGATCTCAAGTGACCAGCATGGAAGGGCTTGGCAATGTTTGGAGAGGAGAATTCAATGGCCAAGTTCTTACCGACACCTAATGGCAAGGCACCGTATTCACTGGTTCTGCTTAAGACATCCTTGATGACAATGTCAAACAACAAACTCTTGTTGAAGAAGAACTGGATGAAGGGACCTTCAGACTTGACTTCAGAGAAGTACTTGCCCTTCTCGAAAGTAGTGGCCCATTCTGCGGCCTTATCCTTAGGGTTACATCCCTTCAATCTCAATCTTGGAATTGGAATGATCAAATCACCCTTTTCCAAAGTGGATGGAGTGTCCAAAGCTGGGAAAATCAACGATTTTTCAACACCTGAAATTCTGCTTAATTCCTCAGAGATGTAGTTTCTCATGACATCGATAACATTGAATTCTGGCTGGGAGTCTTCAACTGCAGCCGGTTGGGATAAGCCTAAAGCCTTCAAGTTTGAAGTAATGGTCTCGACGGACATCTTGCTTGAATGTTGACCTCTGAATGTAGTGGAAAATGAATTAATACTTAATCTGTTCGGGGTAACAGATGAATTTCCAATGGTTGTCTTCGGATTCGTTCTGTTAAATAAGGAAATTGAGACTCGTCTATATATTAAAGGAGATCTCAAATATTGCATTAACTAGACAACAGAGTGTTTATATGTGAAACAAAGGTGAGGGTCCTTTTGATATTGTGAACAGCGTGACTCAGCTAATGTGACTACCAGCAGAGCTCGATGAAGAGGTGTGAGTAATTTTTTTACTTTTTTCTTTGTGCGATGAATTCTTGCAAAAAAAAAAAAAAAAAGTGAAATTTGCATAGATAAAGAGCTGCAGCATACAGGATTTGAGTTTAGCGACTTTACCTGAATTCACCTATTACTCATTGACCCCACACATATTGACTCCCTCATTTTACCTTTTTGTGGTGCCGTATAGACTCAAGGCAACCTTAATACATTCAATCTTATCGATTTGAGCCAGTTCGGGTCAAACTGTTTTCAGGAGACACCACAAGTCAATGCAAGCAGCAAATTACCAAGGCAATGGTTGCAATAGCTACGGGGTAAAAAAACAAATTTGTAAGGCGCCCGAGCTCATTCGTCAAAAAATTATATCTCCTCTTTAATAAGAAGATCGTACATAGGCACCAAGACGTCGACCGTTGCATTGACACAGGAAGAGCTAGAGCTACAGCATAGTTGCAACCTTGATGATGTAGATGCCTGCATATTATCCTCTATCGCTTGATCTACTGATTCTAAAAATCCTGCATGTGCTTAATCGTTTTTGCCTTTCTGATATTAACTCACCCCTCCATGAAAGTTTGACATATTTACCGACTCTCTTGAAACAGATACAAGTCTGCAAATTTATATAACTCAGCTACAGCAACATGTCGGAATCAATTGATGAAAAAATTGTCCAGCTAGTTGACATGGGCTTCACTGCTGAGCAAGCAGGCAAAGCCTTACAAGCATCTAACAACAACGTGGAAACAGCCATCAGCTTCTTATTTGAGGAGCCTATAGAGGTTCAAGAAGTTGTGCCACCTTCCACTACAGCTAAGGGAAGCTCAACATCTAATTCAATCTCAGCATCATCACACCCCACGGATTCCTTCAGAGAATATGCATCTACATCCTCAATTGATCTCGGCCACATGGATACCGTAGCTATTCGTAATCCCTTAGATATACCCGACTTGACGGGATACAATGCGCCAGCAGCCATGTCGTCACATGAACAGGAGGTTGAAGAAAGCGATAGCGAGCAGACTCCAGATGAAGATACACAAATGGAATCAAGCGAGCAGAACGATGCCGCAACCAATGAGGCCGCAAAACAAGGCAGCAACTACCCCCAATCTTCGTCTTCATCCTCGACTGCGTCGTCCATGGAATCATTTCATAATACGGATCAAGATGAAAACGATCTTTCCATTTTCCGGAAGTTGGACAAATATCATTTTGATGAGACAGTACCAAAACTTGTTGTGCCTTACAATGCTTCCCACATTGAAAACTATATTGCTCCTTTGATTATAATTTTAGCACAATTGGATAAGTTCCAACAAGCGATCTTTGATGAGCAATTGTCGGGCTTTAAAGATTATGGGTGGGATGCTGATTGGTTTTACAAGGGAGATTTGAATGTGCTAGTTCCAAGCGACATAAATGGAAAAAAGAAAACCAATGCCTTTAAGAACTTAATCGAGATCCAAAGAATCATTGCCTTTCTTTTGAGCACCAAAAGCAAGAGGTTGTTCATCTCCACTTATAACTTGTTAAGGTCACTAGAGACAGACTTTTTCGTCGACAGCGAGCTAATTGAAGAAGTTATTCCAAAGATTTACGAATTCATCAACACTTGTGTCGCCGAAGTTGGCAACAACGATACAAGTGAAGCAAACGAAACAAGTGAGGATGTAGAGCATAATATTCAAGAAGGTGACGAAGAGAAAGGGAAGATCGAAGATAAGAAGCATAAGCATGCGCAACTGAAGCTAGACTCTCTTTTTAGAAGTACTGTGTACAGTGAGAGCGAGGAGCAAGCAAATAACATCTACCATATCGATACCGAAAGCAACTCGATTGATAAGAACATTTATGATTCCTTTAATGAGTTGATCTGGGGAAATGACTTGGAGCAGCTAGGTCAAATATATTTTACTGAACTAAGCGACATCATATCAATCAGTAAGATTGGAGAAACGGTGCCGGAACAACATAGATACCAGTATCAGAACAACAAGGAGAATGGTCAATTTGTTGTATTGGAAGAATTCTTTCCACAAATCTATTCAGAGAAGTACAAAGATATTATCATTTCAATCAACAAGGAGAAGGAATTGATGTACCAAAAGAAGCTTGAGTTGACGAAGAAATTGAACAAGTTGAATTTCTTCGAGGGTAAGAAGTTGGGGTCAGTCTTGGAAAGAACATTGAGTGTTTTCTCTGAAGACAGCGAAACTCATAAAGAACTTAAATTGATAACCACGCAAATTGAAGGCGATAAAGCGAAAATAACTGAAGAAATGGAAGTCATGAGATCAAGATTCGCGGCAACAGATATCTTCAACCCAGATAATATTTTGACTGCCATCAAAAGTCAAACTGGGGAAACATTATCTCCTTACATTTGTACTGGTATTGTTCAATCACAAAAAGAGTACTGCTATCGTACCAGGGGCACCAACGAATGGATATACGTAAAATTCATTGTTAACAACCCGAATGATATCGTCGAAGACATAGTGAGTGAGACTTTCTCCTCCTTTGACGAGCTCATGGAGAGATTTGTGCCTACGGGGAACGAAACCAATACGTTTATATATGTCAAGAGGGAAACATGGGAAGGAGGTGACGGCAGTGTGAAAATACCACACAGTCTTCAAGCTTTTTTCGATCGTGACAACGCTCACATAGCCCAACGCAACAAAGAAGCCGAGGAAGAGGAAGTTGATGAGGAAGAGCAAGAGGAACATATACAAGAAGATAGAGAATCAGCCAGGGAACAAATAGAAACGCTGTCGGCAGCGGATGTCAATGAAGTCGCTGAGTTGGTAAGCCAGTAATGAAATGCGCTGCAGAGAATGTTAAGTATCATGGAAATAGATTTTGGCGCTGAATTATCTCATCCAGGGTTTATTTGTCTCGCCAACAAGGTGTCGATCGTGCTTCTTTATTGACTACTATATACGAAATACGAATAAAATAACTACAACCGCATAATTTTAGCCAATTAGCATACTGAGGTGAATTTGTGTGCACTTCACGCCAAACATAATAGCGAACTGCAATGACAACGCAAAGCCCAAAAAAAATAAAAATTGACACTACAATGTAGCAGGCACATACAAAATAAAGGGTAGACATCATACTTCGTAGACAGCCTCGGGTTAGAGCGATATTGCACTACCCCGAGTACATGTACTAGCAGAGCTTTCTTTTAGAGTTGTGATATCAGGCTATTTAGTGTGTGCATCGGGAGCAGCAGGCAGGTTGCACAACGCGTATTTCGAACCATTCTAGACCCTTGGTGGCTTCACCTATTGACGAAGATGCTACCATCGAATGCGAAAATAGTGTCAAATAAAATAAAAATCCAAAAAAAAAAAAAAAAAAAAAAAATATTTAAAAAATTAAGTATTGTAGAGAGTAAAAGTGACCGCCTCAGGCAATCACCAAGGCGTCCGTGCTTTTAAGTTTTCTTCAGTAAGATTCCCACCAGATACATGCGAGAAGCTAAATTTGTGACATACGAAACACAGTACGAGAAGAGTGCTGCAATGTAAGAGCGTAGGAAAGCGCTTCGTACTTAATCGAGACCATTGCGAAGCTGGCAGTACGAACAAGACCTGAGGTTACCCACAACTGCTTCGGTAACATTTTAAGATTTTCAGTTGAATTGAGTCAAAAAAAAGGACCGACCAGATTGCCGTATTTAAAATTTTACGAGCAGCATACATTTGAAAAATAAAGAATTGACATAAGATGAATCACTAGACGACAGTAATGCAGAAGCGGAGTACATCGCGGAGACTTTTTTCGCTGAGCAAATCGAATTGAAATCCCCCAAGGCTGAAAGACTCTTTCTAGACCAGCAGTGCCAATCCCTCATATGGTAATGGCGATACCAAATTTGAAGTTAAAGTCAAAATCTATAAATATAAAGAAGCACTAAAAAAATAATGCAATTCCAAATATTGAGTAAAAAATAGCACGAAAAGTTAGCGACAAAGCAAAAAAATATTAAAAAATATTGGGAGAGTGGAAATCTAGATCTATATCTTTTAGTGCTCAAATTCTTATTTTTCGAACTCTTTCATGTTTTATTTTTATGTATTTTTTATTTTTTTTTGCCTACGTCCTATTGTTTTCTGCCAAAGTGAAAAGAGCCACCCAAATCAGTCTACGTCTAATTGGCGAAATGCAACCAAAATGAGAAAAATCAAACTTTTGGTGGTAAGTTTGCCCCAAGGTCCAAATAGCGGGTTATGAAAATAAGAAAAAAGAAAAGTCAAAAACATATGTACCCCCTTCACTTTCATCTATAGAAAAGGGAAATTCAACGATTAAAGTGTATCAGAAAGGCGAATCTGTCGCTGGCATTGCAGAGGAGGTGGTACCACAATCGTCTGAGCCAACTCTTTTTTTTTTCCTGGATTGCTTAAATCTTATAACAAGGTGAATACAAGCGAGCGAGCGAGCGATTCACCGGTTTATTATTCATCGTAGCAACAGCTATACGGTTGATCCATTCTCCTCCCCTCGCTTAAGGGTAACGTCGAACTGGTAAAAAATTCTTTCGGTCCCTCTGGGTTTTCTTTTGTCCGACTTAGCATCAACTTCTTGTATCTACATCTTTAACTCCATCTATGTCATGTATTCTTAAAGTCTCTTTTCAAAATTGCAAGCACTAATGTACGATGTCTTACAGTACAAAATTGATTTTTGCTTTAAGTTTTACCGCATATCACTGCCTTAATCATGAAAAAAAAGTACATGTGAATTTATGGAGTTGCTAGTTTATTTTTTAGCGATCTTTTTTTTTTTTTTTTTTTTTGAACTTTTTTTTTTTTTTGTAAGTGATCAACCCAAAGCCTTTTGAAATATATAAACTCCAAATCACTCCAATAGTCTTTCAAGACTAACGAAAATCCTCTGAGATTCTGAGATTCTGGATATTCGTTTCTACCAAGCTAATTGGTTTAATACATAGGTCACAGAACACTCTTGCTATCAGCGAGTACTCATACTATTTGAGAAGCGATTTTATTTTTCCTTCGAATCGTTTATCAATCATACCTACATACATTGAAATTAAAGAAAAGTGCATGCAATATACTTCGTCGTAATTGCAAGCCTTTACAAGAAAAGAAATCCACAGCCAGTGTTAAAGCTTATTTCATTATTAAGCGTCCATAACTGCTTTTTGCATTGAAGGAAATCTAGCCTATTTGGTACCGGTGTCTTAATAGTTCACTTTTCCTTTCTCTGTGTTAGTACCTACATAGCTCATAGCCGCCATTGTGATTATCCTGTCAATAGAAACTACTACTCATTCTTGGCACCCCAGTTCAAGTGAAACACACGCTTGAGATCAAACCTCACTTCTCAATTTAATATAACCCCTCGAACCACACGCAGTCAAACAGATCTACATTCTTACTGCAATCCATCATCACAAGCACATACACACACACACACACATACAATCACAATGGATAAGCGTATACGTGCATTTAGATTCAGAAAGTCCTCTGCGATCTACTTTCTTCTATTGTTGATCTCATTAACGGTGCTACTCCATACATACTCATCAGAGAAATTCCCATCCTTCTCGTACTTTTCGGACTTCAAAACCGAATTGAAGACGTATGAAAGCATTGAAACCATATTGAGGAAAGAAAATATAATAACAGATATCAAAATTAAGAGATGCCTCAAGTACTCCAGTTGTGAGTTGAGTAAGGTGGAGAAAGTTCAAGAGTGGAGAAAATTGGATTATCCACTAGAACTCTACGCTGGTAGTAGCTACTTGAAGAACTTCGGAAGATCCATCAAGATCTTCAACAACTACATCTGCGTTAAGGAAAACTCAATATCCAAAGCCGATAGAGGCTTGGTAGATGTAAGGATAACTGCAAGTGGGTCGTCTGTCCCTGAAGGAGAAGATTCTAATGATTGGACACAAGAGCCGTTCGACACCTTGACGGTGTGGAAGAAGTTCGCAAATGTGATTGGTAAGGATGCAAACTTTGCCAAGGTGGAGTTCATTAGAGAGCTTGACGTCTTCTTTGGCTTAGATGATCTTGTCGATGGAAGAGAGAACTGGCACCTTCAGGAAGAGCCTATTCCAATCCAGAGCTACGAGAACATTATCCCACCCCACCTCTCCTTATTGAGGGTGTCATTAAGTAGACAAAAGGAACTCATCCAGGAATACGTGAGATTCAATTTTCTTAAGACAAATCTTATCATGAACACGGAGCTGAGCTATTATAAGGTTCTACAAATTTCGGATTTGCATTTTGGCCCAGACAAAGGAAAGTGTGAAGGCGGCGATCAGCTAGTCGAAAATTGCGATGCAGACGCTCAAACCTTGGAGTTTATCGAATCTTCAATCGAAAAGGAAAAGAATCGCCCTATAGATCTCATAGTTATCACTGGAGATTTGATTGACAGCTTCAGGACAAAGGATTTCAGGTCCACTATTCTCAAGAGCTTGTCGCCAATTTTGGAGAAGAAAATCCCCTTCATATTCACATTTGGTGAACTGGATGAGGTCACTTCGGCTGAAGAAGCTGAAAGTAACGCCATCTCTACGGATGAGGACCGTAAAATTGATCCCCATCTCAAGTTGAATATTCTCAACTTCATCTCCTCCTTACCGTATTCATACAATCTGTTCCAACAGTACAGTAATGATATTCACGGGATCTCAAACTATAACATCAAGGTTTATAGATACAAAAGAAATTCACTGCCACCTGACCCGAGTAGGCCAGATGCAATAATTTCAGTGTTGGATTCCGAAAACCACAAGATACATTCATCCCAAATCAACCATTTGTACAGATTCAACCAGGGCTTGAAAACAGAGAATCCATTCAAATTGATATTCTTCCACTATCCACTCCCCAACTTCAGGCCGCAAGGGGAGTTCCCTATCGTTGGATCCTACAATACAAAGGATCCATTAAATGTCAAGACTGACACGAAGTTTAGGGACGATCTTTTCAGTTTGGGGTACCAAGTTGTTTCTGTTGGCCACGAGCATGAAAACGATGCTTGCATTTTGAGTGAAAAGGTTCCAAAATCACCGGATAACATTTGGTTGTGTTACAACAGTGTCACAGGGCAAAGCGCAGACACTAATATAGAAAACTTCGACAGAAAGTTGAGACTTTTCGAGATAAACTTTGAGGAAATGGAAGTATTGACTTGGAAGAGGAGAAAAAGCGATGGGGAACCATTCGATTATCAAAGGATCTACACGTATAAACAGGAAGTAGTTGAATGAGCTGATTAATATGCGATAAAGCTGATGTGTAACGAGAGGATGAGTCACCACTATAAATAGACCTTTTTTTAACGGCAGACATAATAAGTATAATAATATAAGGACAACGGGATATGGCTAAGAAAAAACAGAGCAAAGTGTAATTGAAGGAATATATAGGAGGGGCTGTCTTCTTAAGCAAACTCACTCTGGGTAAGTAAAGCTGCAAATATGCGCGAAGGTGAAGCCACCATCGAATCCAGTACTTTTAAGCATGCACTGGGGAAAATTATGTGCACTACTATTTTCCACAGCTGAGAAAAAAATCTCCTGGCGCTAAAGAGATGAGATGAGATAACACAATCATACTCATCACTCCTTCATTAACTATCCACAACACAACTACCAAACTCCAACATGGGTAAAGCTAAGAAGACTAGAAAGTTCGGGTTAGTGAAGCGTACACTCAACTCCAAGGACCCCCGTATAAATAAAAACAAAGACAAGGTTGTGAAAAAGAAGGATGATTCCGAACTCGTAAGAGACGTGCCACAAGTCTCCTCCGCTTTGTTCTTCCAATTCAATAAGTCTATCAAACCACCTTATCAAGTGCTCATTGATACTAATTTCATAAATTTCTCGATTCAGAAGAAAATCGATATAGTTAAAGGTATGATGGACACTTTGTATGCCAAATGTATCCCTATCATAACCGACTGTGTGATGGCCGAATTGGAAAAGTTAGGACCAAAATACAGGATTGCATTGAAATTAGCCAGAGATCCAAGAATCGAAAGGTTGACATGTTCACATCAAGGTACATATGCGGATGACTGCTTGGTCCATAGGGTTATGCAGCACAAGTGCTACATTGTGGCCACCAATGATGCCGACTTGAAGAGAAGAATAAGAAAGGTACCTGGTGTCCCACTCATGAGCGTAGGTGGCCATTCGTATGTGATTGAAAGGTTACCGGATGTTTTTTAAATGCATGGTGTATATTAGTAATATTATAGAGAAACCAGATCGGCATTGTAGAATCAGAGATTAATTGATGGAGATTATCGAGAGTCAGTATTTGCTTTTGTACACCTGTGACTACGTTGTCAGAAATTTCTCGAAAGTTACGTACTATGGCCGCTTCTGTGCTCCGAGCTTGAAATGGCTACAATTCAAATATATATGAAAGAAAAATGAAACAGGCAACAAGAGTGGTATGAATTAATGAGTAGACAATCATCCAGGGTGACAGAAATGTCACGACCACTACTGAGTTATCAGTTCGGAAGCGTGAAATTTAGAAGACACGATCAAATTGATTTCACAATCCAGGCAGAGTCCCTAAATAGTGCAATCGAGGATGTATTTCAAGAACACGTGAAGCCCAAACCAGCCTCCTCAGGCAAGTTAGGGTCTTTGCGTTCTTCTGGTGACAGCAAAGAGCACGAGAAGGTACTGGCTACCGACTCATCTTCTGTGGCAGCCCAAGTTTCGGAAGAGTTGAAGAGAATACACCTTGCGCCAATTCAAGTCCCCCAAGAGACGTTCCAGATACACACTAGCCCAGATATAAACAGCTACTACGACCTTGTTGATAGTTTGAATATATTACTAAGGCTCATCAATGAAGACAACGTGGTAAAAAGAACTCTACAGGTCCGACTCGATAAGGCTACGGAACTTCTCAAAACATTCAGTGACTCAGACAAAGCCAAAAAAACAAAAAGTGAGAGCCACGAAGATGGGGTCATCGTCAAAGAGTTCAAGAGGTTGAGTCTTCAAACAGCTAATTCGTCCAACTATTACGACTCCAAGAGCGAGTACTCTGAATTCAGTGATTGTACCTTTTAGTTTTGAAGTATAATGTCTGTGCTCTATTCAATTTTGCAACCATTTTGTGTGGCGAGATCACTAAGAAAAAAATATTCTAGCTCAGTCATGTACTGGCGGTAATAGCGTTTCCCCTCCAACAGTCGCTAAGAAAATACACGGGAAATTTCGCAGGTGCAAAGCAGCAAAAAATATATAACCATCAAGGGAAAGTGACACTGTGGGAGGGGTATGTTTCCGTGAATGACTTTTCGAGATTGAGATGTACGAAGGTACACAAGCACATTGTAGGGAAAATAATATATATACAACACCGTTTCGCCTGGAAGGTTTATTGAATCTGTAAAAATTTTATTTCTTTTCCTTTTTTTTAGTTCTCTCTTTAGTTCTCTCTCAATAAAGTCAAAACATAGAAATGCTTACATATACCAGAACACGACCGCCACATATGAACAATCATTAGTAAGGGATCGATACGCATGGATACAGTCTCGTTTCATTTGTCATTAGTACAGGTACATCTAGCCTAATAACTTCTTCTACATACATTGCAAGTAGGTAGAACCGAGGTGACCGAGCGTTGCAATTAAAGTGGTAGCAACCTTAAACTCCATAAGCACCCGCATTTTAGCGCGTCGTTTCTTAAGTTGATATGGTCACACGCTACAAGGCTACACTGCCAGGTTGAGTAATTCCAACAGAACTCAACCTTCCGAACAGGCGAATCACACAATCATCGAACAGCGGAATAATCAAAGCAAACAAATCCTACACATACTGAACTTAACAAACATTCATGGATATAATTATTAAGAGAATGTTAATATATAAAACATATTTTAAACCAATTAATAAACATACATATAAAACAAATGGAAAGTCAACCATTTGCAATCCCGAAACTCCATCCACTTATTAAAAGAACTTATCATATTAAATTTACAAAATATAATACATCAAAAGTCCATGTTTTTGATAAAAAAATAACAATAAACTCAAATTAAATAAAAGGAAGGATATTCCAGCAGGAATGCCAAAGGGTTATTTTGACTCCCACATAAAGGATTCAGGTTGCTTAGATGAATAAAGCAACACCGGCAGCGAAACCAGCAGCAACGATACCGGTACCAACTTGGACAGCAGCACCAGAACTTCCCAGGGAGGAGGAAGAGTTGGAGGAGTTGGCAGCTTGGACGGAAGCAACAGAGGCGACAGCGGCGACGACGAATTTAGTGAATTGCATTGTAAGTATTAGTGTGTTTTGAAAAGTTGTTGAGTATAGAAAAGAAGAAAAAAACAAGAGAAATGAAAGTAAAAAAGTTGGACTCTCCCTTTCTATATATATGTGTTTCTTATCCTTTTCTATTATTTTTTTTTTTTTTTAATTTTTTTTTGGTTCCCTTTTTTTTTTTTTTTTTTTTTTTTATTTGCCTGTTTCTTTTTGATATGTAGGGACAAGGTGGAGGGTTGTAAAAACCGTACCAAGTTTCACTAACAGGCTGAGCTTCTTCTGTTTGCTTTTAAATTTAGTAACACGCGGCGAACAAAAAATAATTGGGCTGCAATTAAAAAAAAAAAAAAAAGTTAAAACGTACTCTACCTATCCAGGAGGTACTTCGAAAGGCGGGATTTAAAATGATTCATGCTGGTGGAGATTTAGCTTTAAGTGGGAAAGAAGTCTACAGATAAGTGAAGAAGAGCAATAATCGGTTGAGAAATTCTTATCTGCATATTTCACTCTAACACTAAACGCATCTGAATATGCGGTCAGGCATATAAGCAGAATTTTGCAGTTGAATTAGCAATCCCCCTTGAAAAAAAAATGCAGAACGATAGCCAAAAGAAAAAAAAAGTTTCCGAAAATTTAATCAAAGTAGCAATTAAACTTTTTTCTCATAACCGTTGACGAATAGGAGGTTAATTAAACCAACACAAGGGCCATGCTCTTTTCGAGGCACACGCTTTGGCAACCAAATGTTTAATTTCAACACGCGATTTCAGAATGAGTAATGTAGCAAAAAAAAGAAACAGTATGGAAAAAAAGTTCTTATCTTCAGACACAATCGTGAATAATGAGGGGTGAAATTGCGTTAAAGTCTTAAAAGGGAAAAAATTCAATTAGCGAGAAATTCATGTCTGCTTAGCAATAGAAGAGAAGCACGCCAGAGGCAAGAGACCCACACGGAAGTACACCAGGCTTTGAAAATTCAGTGAACAGATCTGAAAATCGTGTTTCAAGACGACAAGAAAAGGCAAAATAAAGATACAAGAGGAAAAAGGAAAGTTTGGTTTTCAACTTGGTGGAAGTTTAAAGTCAGAATCCGCGTCTTCAATTCTCGTAAAATTCCAACCGCCCTTATCACTGAAATATATACACGAAGAATTTAAAGAGAGAATGTTTTTCACCATTGAAACGAGCCAAAGATTCGAGTTAGTAACAATACGTAATCTTCGAAAAGCAAATGGAAGAGTGTCCATGGGCTACAAAACCTAATTGTGGATAATGCCGATCATCATGATAAACGTGAAATACTCATGTATGAAAAATATTGATGCAGTATGACGAACTCAAGCAAAAGAAAATTCATTGCTCATTTTACATAAAATGAGCTCCTTCTCTTACTCTTGCTCCTATGACGCAACACACATAGCAATAACCACACTAGTACATGTATGACCTTGTAGCCTTCTTGCTCAGACGAGGGTGTGCTACCCATTGAAGATGTCCGTGAAATAATCAGTCCTGCAACAACGCTAGAAAAACTTTTCTTCGCTGAAATTGAGATCGTCAAAACGTTATACTCTATTTCAATACTCGGCAATAAACATGGGGCTCATACCACTGTAACATACCATACGCTTTGCTAGATGGAACAAAAAATAAACACACCACAAAACAAAAAAATAGCTTCGATATCACCAAAATCGAAAGATATGGAACACTGGTGTTTATCAAAACAACGTACAACGTACACCATACATCAACTTAACCTTTCGTCTATATCAAATACCGTAAAGTCGAAACAGAGTTCACAAGCTGCACAATGAAGTACGAGATGTCGAGGCTGCCCGTGTCGATAAGGGACAGGTTCGCATGTTTCAACTGTAGCCACCAATAACGCAATCTCGCTAATGATTTTTGATATCTTTATTCATTCTCTTCAAATGACTCATGTGTATCTTAACAATTACTGTCATACATGCTCTATTGATAACTGAAGCACTATTTGGTGCGTCTCGGGTATGTCTACATCTGTCCCACCCCACAATTTTTTTGTTCCTCGCATACATTTGATTTATTTTTCTGCGCGGTTGTTTCTCGAGAACCCTGAAATGCGTGGTTAAGAACAAAACGGAAGTGGAGGAAAATTGGTAGAGTATCGCTCTTTACACACTGAAGCTTGAAGAATTTATTGTGTATTTCCTACTCGAACTTACATGTTGTTATACTGCGGCTTCTACTTGGGGATTCTTCGGCTCCTTCTCTTCCCTTGAGTTTGATTGACTCTCTTCACCTGTACTCGTAAACTGGAGATATTTTTTAGGCGTGGAAACCACACTTTCATATACCAACAAAAGGACAAGCAATGCAGTTATGATACCCATGAGAACGGTAGAATTGAGTTCAGCAAAGCTCAAGCACAAAATGATGATTCCGATGGGGACCTTGAATATAATTCTCCAAAACCGATTCACATAGAAGAAGTCAGGCGGGTCCATGTTTTTGTCCACCAAGCCAAGAATGGTTAAGCAAACTAGTGCCACACAGATACTTCCAGTGAAGAAGAACGATAAGGCATACATATTGACTTCAGATTCTGCTGCATGTGCGCCTTCAACTTCGCTTCTTCTATGTTCCTCTCCTGGATGTTCATGAACTGGCTTGCTCAATCTTGTAACATCTGCAGCTGCAATTTCACCACCTGCATCGGCCGCCAAAACAACAGCGGCGATCAAAGGCAAGTGTGAGTATATCCAGAAGATAGCGGTGATGCCGCTTCTCCTCAAGGCATGCACCGCCCGTCTACAAGTTGAACCATTCATGTAGAACCAGAATAGTACGTAAGCGATGATAAGTAAGAAAATTCCTCTTGCAAACTTGTCGCTGAATCCCGTACCAAGTGGGTTGGTTGCTACAGTCTTGTACAAAAACTCACCGATGGCAATTGTGTAGAAAGTGGTGAATCTTTCAACTTCATGCTCAATATGCAAAGCTGAATACGTAGCTCCCTTCATCTTTCTCTTGAGCCACATGGAATGACTGATCAAGACTGCTCCCATTTCCAAAGCTATGACTGCAATTGCAACACCAACTTTAGCCCTATTGCTAATAAAAATAACTGGAATCCAAAGACAAGTTGTCACTGTGGTGATTGAGGAGAACACAATCAACTGTCCTCTATGTTCAGGGATGTAGTATGCATATATGAATAAGCCCCAGGCCATTGACAATCTGCAAAGCATATACGGGACAACAGTCAATGCAGCTCCCCTCACACCAGTCAGAATCTCTTGATGACTGTTGGCGTACAACGTGAGGAGAGACAATATCCAAACGATGTATACTTTTTGTGACAAGTCTTCATTATAATAGTGGTTCGTACCTTCTTTAATGTCATTCCAGACCGTGTATGCTGGTATGAAGAATAGAATGTATTTCAATAAGGATAAACCAGAAGCAGCTTCAGAAGCAGCTCCAGCTAAATTAGCAATAATACCGACGTACATCAAGTCAAGGAACATTTCTGTCTTTGCCGCACCTCTTCTCCCCTTTGTTCGGTAAAGCACACCGTCTTTGAAATAGTTCAAGGCATGCGGTTTTATGAACCAGATGGCATTTTTGGGTTGCTTGACATATCGGTATTCAATCTCTCCATATCTTGTTATGAATTCATCTTCCGCTTCTTCGTCCGAAAGCTCGTCTCTCTTCTCTGTTATTCTTGACACGATTTCATCTGCAACTTCATTTCTTTCCCAGGCACTCCTGCTGGTAGCTGGCAGGGTTGCAGACATCTTATTTAAATAACTCAATGACAGTAAAGGCTTAGTATAAAGTATTGAGCAATCAAGATGAAATGAAGCCTGCCCCTGAAAAATAAAATCTTAGCTGAAAAACACTATACTTTAAGAAAGGCTGTTTGGAGCATGTTGCTGCCCTAGTTCATGCATACTGCTTTTTTTCGATGCGTTGGAACGGCCTTGCACCCACCCACCCTTTTAACTTCGCAAACGAAGAGTATAATGTGAAATCGCACACACTCAATTTACTCCACCACCTAGTGGCCTAGCTTCCACAGACAGCTTGTCTATAGTATTCACCAAATGTGGCTTCTATATTTTAATTGACCCTTCTTCTTTATGCAATCTAGTGTTTGAGGACGAAAAGGTGATGATTTGTGTTAGTTGTCCCTACACACCCCTAACCCGATAGTTAAACACGAGTATTCACAACAAAGCCGATTCTTCTAAGGAAAAATTCAACACTATTGAGTACCTCATGTGTTTGTCTCCATTGCGCTACGGTGCGTCATTCTTTCCAGCTTGCGAGTAGCACTCGATTTCATTCACAAAAGACAGCGTCATTCTTGACTAACTGAATGGCAATTCATGAAAGACATATATCTATTCAAGGAGTAAGCTTCTTCAATTTAAATTCTTTCAAATTTGACTATAGTGTGGTAAATGCTTTTCTATTAGTGAGAAAAGGGGCTTACCACAAAAGACCCTCATCAATACTCAACTGATTGGAGTCTTGGTCAAAACTCAGTGTCTTATAACCATCCTAGTCAACAGGGGGAACCAATAATTGTAACACATTTCTTTGTTTCTTTTTGATTGTTATTCATTCTCGATTTATTTGCCTCCAATGCAACATTCAGTGTTACATTTGCAACGACTGCGCCGTGTGGTAGTTTGACAGAATTTTGAGTCAGCATCTCCGCGTATGTCCGTATATCCGTCCGCAACGAGCATAAAAACCTAATTTGCATTAATACGAGACCAAAAAAAAGGGATAACAATTGAGCAGGCCGTATTTTCGTGAGGCAATACTTTTGCTTATAAAGCGATGGATATCTACCAGCATTTTATACCCCGTAATTAAAGGAGTGAAAGCACACAGATTTTAATTAATCAACATACTACAATATTTGATTTGAACCCCTTTGTTCGAAACACTAAGCCATGCTTATCACATCCTCCACTACTATCAATGCACCCGTAGAAGAAGTTAAGAAGGTATTCTTCGACTTCCCCGGCCACGCCTCTTGGAACCCATTCTTCAAGTCAATTGAGGTTTTGGACAATTCTGAACCCACTGTTGGATCGAGATTACGGGTTGTAATGCAAACGGAAAACTCCTCTTCCCCGCAAACTTTCAAGCCGTACGTGCTTGAAAACTCGGCAAACGTCTTTAGCTGGAGAGGTACCTTGTTGTTTGAGTTTATCGCCACCGGACATCATAAGTTTGAATTCACCCCAGAAACGAAAGACGGTAAGGAAATAACAAAATTAACTCAATCTGAGAACTTCGGTGGATTCTTGTGGTCACTTATGGGCAACATACTCACAGAGACCGAGAAGAGCTTTAACTTAATGAATGCTGCCTTAAAGAAGGAAGTTGAGGGAAAGGCACACTGATTTCAGTAAGATATAATAAGGTAACAGGATATAGCTAACGAATCACATTAACGTGTAATGCAATGGATTTTTATAATGATACTAGACCCATATCTGTAGCCCAGCTCGGTATCTGGCAATTGAGCCAGTATTATTTTGTAATTCATGAGATCTCTTGATGTAGTTTCGGTAGCCGATGTAAGGCTCGATGGTAGTGCCAGTAGAACAATCCTTTTGTGTCTTGTGTGAGCTTGCCGGAGCACTTCTACGAGTCACATTATGAGGTGTAGCTGTGCCAGGGGCGAAAATTTCGCATTTTGGTTGGTTGCAAAAATGGCTTTTGTGTGCTGCAAATTCACACATTTGAAACACCACTAAAACCCCTAGACCTCCAATCTATCCACCACGAATTACCGACTGTTTCAGAAACTTGGGCAGCCTAATTGAACGGAATAGTTAACTGCTGATCTTTTCTCTCTTGTACGAGGCCACTATCGCAATGGGTGACAACTTTAGATCAGCTTCCGACAGCTTCAATCATGGCGGCAGTAAACCGATTGAGTCAAAAAATACCTTGTCGATTCCTCGATTTGAAAGAAAGAAGCGTACCCTAAGCAGTATCTTTCTTCCGCCTCTCAAAAAGGTCAAGCCAGCTGAGCCGACGTTAACAAGCTTGGATGTCAATCAAGACTCTAATGTAAACTTTCTCACGGAATCCAAGACCAATCAGTACGATGAATTCTGTTTACCGCGAGCCCTTAACAACTACCATGCTGCACCTCCACAACAAACAGGGGTGGCACTGAAGTTCAACGATTCAACACCCTATGATATCTCCCACAGACACAGTACAGTCTCCACTTCAAACCTCGTAAGTAACGATGAGAATGAGTATGCAAACCTCTTTATTCCAAAAGGACGGGCGCCACTACCACCTAGCTTCCCATCGCCAGTGTTAGAAAATTTGGATCACTACACCAGCGCTTCCGCATCCAAACCAGGGAGGGAGCTGCCATCCATGTTTAGCAAAGTGAAGTCAGCATCCTCTCCGTCAATTTTATCGACCACTCAGAGAACGCTCAAACGGAAAAAGCTGGTTCGAAGATTTCTACAGAGGAACCCTTTATCGAAAAAGCGGAATCCATTCTTACAATCTATCAAAGAGTTCTTTTCCAAGGGTGAAGCAGAGATATCTAGGCCAGAGGGTGAGGATTTGTCGCTGAAGAGTGCCTTGGACACCAGTACTATGGAAGATGATACTGATGACCTTCATATGAGCACTTCTAGTGAGCTAAATAAGTTGAATCAAGAGCGAGGAGATGGAAATTGGGAACATAGGCATGAAGAGAGAGATTCAGGAAAATACAAGCTGCTACCATCGTTACCGAATTCTGATTCTGAGATGTATCTAGAGCAGAACTTGCAGCCTAGTGATGACATATTGGGCGCATTGATATACATAGAGAAGAATTCCCGAAGAGTTGCACCAGCCGAAGCTGACGATGAACTTCCCTCACGCATGTCCAGGCTAAGTTTAGGCGGTGAAGGGAGAACTACAAAGGGCGTCAGCGCAACGAAATGAGAGTTTTTTAGTGATATAAGTGGAACCGAGCTAAGAACGCCATTGTGAAGGGCACATAGAATATAAATAGATCAAATATTAATCAATACGTGCATATAAAAAGACTAGAATATGACAGCAATGAGCTGTAGGCCATGATTCGTAGTCACTAGATAAAGACGTTGCTGCAGAGCGGAATCTTATCAGTAGAAATTGTAGGCGAGAAGAAACTTTGAATTTTTTTTTTTTTTTTTTTGTTACATCCAATACGCTCCTATCGACAGCTTATGTGTGCTATGCTCCTAGGATTTGAAAATAGGAGATTATTCGGAAGATTCCAAGATAAATCCACACTAAGCGTGGGCCATTAGCGAGGAAACAAGAAAAAAAAATAGTGCCGAAAAGACGAACTCGTGCAGCCGTTGTTCACTACATGGCGGACTTGGCTCGCATGCTGTGTGCTGTTCTGCACACAGACCCAACCTCCTCACATATATATTGTCTTTCGGTTGAGGCTCAAAGCCAAGTCTTCTTAGATAAGGAAATAAAGTTTGGATAAGATAGGAAGATAAAAATTATAGGCTGGAACAGCATAGCTGAAAAAACGCTAACTATCCGATTCATCATGGAGCAGATAGTTTGCAGGCATAGCACTGTCCAAAACATGACATCGAACTCCTCTTTCCCCTTCACCACACTTTCCCGCTTGACGCCCAATTAAGCTTTGTCCCTGAATCAAATTTGCCGTATGGAAGTTGCAATGCCCCACACTTTTACCCTTCGTCCATACAAAAAACCCTGTATCCTTAGCATTAAAGCGCACGTGATGAATAGAATTGGCCAAAGAAAAAACAAAAAAAAAAAAATAAAAAAGAAAGAAAAAATGAGTGAGCAGTTACTCTTGGCGCAAGTCTTGGTGCATAGAATTTTCTTCTACCCCATCATAAGGAAGGAAGAATCCTTAAATCGTTTTCTTTTTCTTCATTAATTTTTTTTCTCTCTTTCCACATTTTTTTCTTATTGGTATCCCCTAGTTTGATACGTAAGACACACCTATAAGGCAAACGTAAACCCTGGCTCGTTTGTTGCTTTGCGTCATTAGATCATAGTCCCTTTCCTTCGGTGTTCCCGCTGATTCGTATATAACCTGCGCTAGTCCATAAATATGGTGTACTCAACCGGTAGAGGTGGAGCAGGAAACATCCAAACGTCCAAGAGCATAACTAGTGAAAACAATGACTTGAGTCAGATCAAAAGCGCTCCACAGTCTCAACCCAGACAACAGGTGCATCACGACAAGAAGGTGTTCTATTCTACAGGTAGAGGGGGTGCTGGAAACATAAAGTCGTCTGATTCCATCCCCTCACCTAAGTTGGTGCCACAAGGATCTAACACTCCACAACTCCATGGAGACAAGATCACCACTGGTAGAGGAGGCTACGGGAACATGTTCAAGAACAGCGATCCCGAGCTCACTAGAAAACTTCAAGACGTCGACGGTCTGTCTCCCAGAGAAATTGAGAATGAGTTGCACCAAGTGTCTTCAAACAAGTCGTTCTCGGTAGGTAGAGGTGGATTTGGAAACGTCATATCACAAACTAGATCCAGAAATAGTCAAACGTCTGGAGACTCGCAACCCAATAACTTGATGGCCATCACGAGCCACAGTGTGGATCGAAAAATCAAGGAAGAGGAAGACGAGGGAGACTACGAAGTTGGCAACTTGCATAATGCTAAGAAGAAGAAGTCATTCATTGGAAAGTTGAAGGGACTTTTCCAAACTTAGACCTCTACAATGATAGAAACTACATATACAGGTGCATCTTTCAACATTACTATGGCACTTACCCTAGTGAGGTTGTTATTAACAACTATTTAATAAAAATATACAAAGAACAATAAATATAAAAGTTTTTCGAGAAGACACGAAGATCTGTATTCTAAGTAGGAGTGAGGACTGGGGGGGTATAGCTCATCGAAACCTTCACCTGTCTCGTCATCTACCTCCTCTTACATGTGCCTTGGCTACATGAGTCTATGCTTTTCTATGTATTCTAACTCGTATCATCCGCTTACTGCTTGAGTAAGAAATCCCTCAACTTGTCAAGGGCCTTGAATCTGTGCGAAATGGAGTTCTTCACAGTCTTGTCCATCTCGGCGTAGGTTTCCTTGTAGCCTTCAGGTTCGAAAACCGAATCCCACCCGAAGTTCGTGGGGCCCCTGCTGTCGACAATGTTCCCCTTGGTGATACCTTGGAACAATTGAACCTCTGCATCTGGACCTTCACAGTAACCAAAGGTGCATATGGCGTTGGCGCCCTTATCCTCAAACTTGTAAAGCATGTCTACCAATCCTTGTAAGCCAATCGATTGAACGAACCACTTGATGTAGGGCCCAGGTAAGTTGTTGAACGCAGTGAATCCAAGACAGGTGTCTTCAACAAGAACGGGACCGTTTATGATTTGAGCCGCACTTTTAGCCTTGTGGATAGTTACCTCGTCGATGGTGCCTTGCACCTCATCTAAGTCCAATGCCTTGTTAGTTATAGTAAATTTTCCAACCTTGGATGCACCAGATGGATCTGACGAGTCTGAGGAAAGGATCGCGATGACTTCCTTGAGCTTGTTTGCGTTACCGGTAACAAATGTGATTGTAGTCATTTTCTGTGTGGGCGACTGTAATTACTTCAAGAGTCGTTATATCTGGAGAATTTTTGAATCGTTTTCCGTAAAAGAAGCCATTCATCTTTGATGCTTAGTCTTCTTGAGTCACAATTTAATTTTCGTGCAGCTCAATTTTTTTAGCACGCGCTATGGCTGAGATCATGAGTTAGTTGACTTTAGCCTATGAATCAAGGGTGACTCTTACACCGTGGCTATAGATGCCTGCACACTTAGCACATTACTAAGATCTTGTATTGCCATAGTAGGAGTGCTTGAATTATTTCCCAAAAGCCCTCTCCTCTCAAGCACAGAAACGAGTCTAGTTCGCTTGTTGGTCTGCCTACATTCTCATACAAAAAAGCGATTCCAACCTTTCCGCTGAAGCAAGCTTAACATTTGCATGTATGCTATTGATGGATTTCTAGTTATTTTGTATATACAGAGTGGATGCATCATAGAAATCATGAGGATGAGACGGACTCATTCCCGGACTTTACTCAAGATGACCCTAAGAGTTCTATTTTTCACTTCTTTGTCGTCGCCCTTCAGATCTTACCTAATCTCTTCATCAAAGACCTTTGTGCCTTTCTTCTCTTTCTCAACTTGTGCTTCTTCATTTTCAATCTTCTCTTTCTTAACACGGAATCAGTGTAGATTGTGTTATCCACCACATCTTCTTCCTCGATGACAGCGTTGTTGACTGGAAGTGATGGTTGAATGAATTTGCTGGATATATCTTCAATTCTGTGGTTTAATGGTAAGTTGCTGAGTATGCTGCTTCTAGCAGGAAAGCCTTGCATTATGGGTGCTATTGGGTAGGGTTGTATCTTGAATTGGGTCTTGATGACGGTGCTGAGGAATCTGCTACCGCTGAGAGGCAAGCCTCTCGATATGAAGCGCGAGAACATGATGAGCGTCTCCTGAGCTGAAATAGATGCCGACTGTGGGATTCCAAATGAGATCAAGTAGATACTTCAGTTGAATAGACTAACGGAGACGGTAGCGACTACAAAGTGGAAAAAAATTTTAGAGTCGCTAAAGTGAAAATTGTCGTTCGCTTTTTGCGCAAAAAATCTGTAAGTGAGCAGCAGTAGCGTTGTATACAGGCATGTCATATTATTAGTGTCTATTAAAGATTTAATTAGATTGAAGATGTCAGATCCCCGGTGATATTTGCTTATACTTGATGATGATCTATGACTATATTGATTACTATATCGTCTGTGGACTCCACTATTACTCCGTTTGTTCCGCAAATCCCGTTACTTGAGCTTACATTGTTGAGCATATCACTCGGCCAGTCATGGACATCGTACTTCAAGCCCAGTGTGTTCAAGGTCACCGTAGTGTTCCCCAAAGGGAGAAGACCACATACCGGGACAATGTCTTGCTCGTTCCATAGTTTCTTCAGAGGGTACGCTATGTAGTTGACCCCCTTCTTTGCCAAAAAGATGATATCTGAGCTCGTGATGAACGTAAGTTCGAGGTAGCTATACTGCTTGCTTAATTTGTACAATTGGTGAATGGACCCAATGGTTTGGTCAAACCTTCCTCCAATCCCACCTAGAGCGTATACGTAGATTTTTTTGGTGATATCGCTATCATCGGGTGCAGTGAAATTCTCTTCCAACTCAGTTAGTCCACTGTCCGTATCTATTTGTGCGTGCTTCTTAAGCAAGTGCGATTGCAGCTGCTGGGAGTGGAAGTAAAGTCGAGTGATTTTCAATGCTTTATCGAAATCTGTTGCGTACTGGGTGCTCTGCTTTATGATTATTGCCCCCTTCGACTCGTAGTACTCTCGGGTTTTCTCTGCCAACGAATCGAAATCTCCAGTAATGAAATGAGGGATGTACTTTACTCGCTCTTGCTCGTCTTCGAAGTAGTCGTATAAGCGATTGGCTCCACCATCAGCACATACATGGAGTTCAGTATGATCCCACAATTGCCGCACGTTCATTCCCTCCAAGCTCTGGTTTAATACTAGAAGGGAGGTGCGTGGTGCATAGCTGTGATGAAGGTACTTGAATGGCTGTAAAAGTATGTAGTCGCCATCTGGCCTTGCTATTTCTATGTTGTCCGGGGACTCTGTCACCAGCATTTTCTATGGTAATTTTCAGTGGTATTGCTAGCCAGGGGAAACAGATTTCAATTGCCCTTATTTCCTTTTCAGATAGCCCTAATGAATAACTATTGCCGCCACTGCAAAACGACTACAAGGAGATTCATCAATTGAGTATGGCCCTGATTCGTTTTGTGTGCAGTAGCGAAAAGATAAGCTTGCATAGAAAGCTCGTTCAAAAGTGTGCGGCTACCAATATGGAAGTACCGTTCTCCATAGTTTTTTTGGTGACATTTCTGTTTTCTTGTGAGAAACAAAGTCACGCCTGTCGAATAGACACTCAAGCAGCACTTGATCCATCACAAGTTTCACTCTTGGTTCTACATTATCTCGGTAGTGTATTATGAGTGGTGCACCCCCAACGACGGCTGAAGCCAGCCAGCAAAACATAGTCCCTAGAGACGTTAGGCTTCTTCACTTGATATTTGCTACACAAGGTATTCAAAGTTACCAGGACCATGTCCCATTACAGTTGATGGATTTCGCTCACAGGTACACTGTTGGGGTCTTAAAGGATGCTCTTACCTACAGTGACCACGCCAAGCCGCAAAATGCCAACTCCAATCTCAATTCAAGCTCCAATACAACTGTCAACACAGACGACATAAGGTTGGCCATAGCAGCTAGAACGAATTATCAATTCAAGCCAACTCCTCCTAAAGAATTATTGCTCGAATTAGCACAGGAAAGAAACTCCAAGCCGTTGCCACCTGTGATCCCAAAGTGGGGACTCAACTTGCCTCCAGAAAAGTATTGTTTGACCAGCAAGGACTGGGATAATATTGATGACGAAGATGCAGAAACATCAGCTTCCAAAAAGCAAAAGACCTAAACGAGGTGGCTGTCCCAAAGATTGAAATCTCGATCACAATTGTATACTAGACCAAAATGAAAGATAGATATATCACTTTTTCGAGTGATCACGAACTCAAGGGAGTCTGTGATAACTTTGTAATTTCGAAGGCTCCGCCTGCCTTTATTGTAGAATATCAGTCCCCTTAGAGCATAAACTTGAGCTGTACTTTCATGCCACTCATAGTTTCATTTCTCCTTTCCCCCTGTATTCTCTGTTACCGTCAATAGCATATTTGAGCTGTACGCTAATTCTCCGAATTCAGCTGGACTCCGACTGTAGGAGCTCACTCAAACCATCACTTTATTGCTTTTTCCATTCAAGCCAAAATGTCAGAGTACAACAAGTCCCTGCTCCTTGTGAATACAACCCGTCACATTCTTAATTTGCAAGTAGAATCATCCCATTAATTTTCGTCCTGATCATCTTGCGTCATGCCAAAATTCACGCTAAGAGAGTTACTATTTTTAACGAGTAGTCTCAAGTTCTTCTCTTCTGTAGCAGAGAGAATCCCGCCCCACCCCTAGACGTTT
The DNA here is from genome assembly GCA_029581775.1 of Dujonia boleticola. Taxonomy (NCBI): domain Eukaryota; kingdom Fungi; phylum Ascomycota; class Pichiomycetes; order Serinales; family Debaryomycetaceae; genus Dujonia; species Dujonia boleticola. The sequence continues at coordinate 1,505,686 of JARGRU010000017.1, forward strand.
TCAATCAAAACTCAATCAATTGTTTGGCACTTATGAAAATTGAGTGAACTGCTAAACTGCAACGTCTTTGTATAGCGCGTCGCCAAATCTTCTTCCGCAACGATTAGCAGCCTGGCTAGCTCAATCGGTAGAGCGTTTGACTCTTAATAAGAGAAGCGATCAAAAGGTTGCGGGTTCGACCCCCGCGTCGGGCTACTATTTTTTTTTTCACTTTCGTGTCGTTACGGTGTATCCAAAAATATAAGCGACTCCGTATTAGGCGCATTTTTTTATTTTTCGTGGCTATATTTGGTCAAATCATTTTTGAACGAGATAATATTAAGTATTGTTCCTATAGTCAGTTCTGAATCCACTAACAGTAGGACCGTAAAAGGAAATTGAACTATACTACCACAGTATGCTTCAAACTACAATACTGTCAATCCCAGAGTATGTACATTTCAAAATAGTACTTTGAAGGTTGTTTATTTGCCATTGACACATAGCCAGTTGAACTGGGAAACGCGGCGGCAGGCATTCTAATCGCTAGGTGTCTCTACGGGGCCCAGGGTCCTTCATTGACTACCACCACAGATCCTATGTTTCCCATACGTATGAGTACCTTGAGGTCTTGGTGCTATAATGTATGGCTGCTACACATCTGGACTACATTGAGCGGGATCTCTCTGGTCCACCAAGTCTCCTCCCCTACTCTCGAGAGCAAACACAGATACATGAACTTTCTAATTCAAATTGGTACTTCTATTATTTCGATACTAACATATCATCTTTTAGGGCTCGTGAAGAATACCTTGGGTCTTCGATTATCGAAAGAACCTCCAGGCTACATGCATTCAATGATCTAGGTCCCGCAGACTTGTGTAATATTCACAAGCAGTCAGTCACATCCAAGAAGAACACAGAAATTGGTACTTTTCTTTACTTCACAGGGGTCGATACCTCCAACTCTGCATCCATTGCTGCTCATTTGCAAGGTTTGGCTACATTGATCGGCTCCAAGTCCCAATACTGGTTCGGAGAAAAGAAGCACTGGAAAGTTCCAGAGTTGACCTACTGTTCATACAATGCCTTCTCCAAGGTTGATATGAGGGTGACTGTCCACATTCCAGGTAAATTCGAGAGTGTTGTAGTTAATAATGATGGGAAGTTGATCCACGATAAGGTCAGTGAAGAAGAAATGGAAAAGTTGTGGAACGAGACTTTCGTCAGTTCCATAATTAGATGTTTGGTTGACACATCCGATGATGACGACGACAACAAGATTGGCGGATTAGTTGAAGTAAGGAAGTTAAACCCCTTCAACAACGGAGCCATCTCCAAGAAATTGTTGAATAACTTCCTTGTCTCGTTCGAAAAGTTGTTTTGGGATGGACCTAAATTAGGTTGTGGCGTGGATATCCCTCAGCCTACAATCATAAACAACTATCTCGTTGATGGTTTCTTAAAGTGTGTTCAATTAACACAAAGTTACGATAGAGGTTTGGAAATCTTGGAAAGATTGCAAAAGATTGAGCCTTCGATCATCACATTGGTTGCCAAGCTTTACTTGATGAAAGATGAAGAAATAATTGCAATCAAATTAATCAATAAGGGTATCCTGGAAAACAAGAGAGACTCGGACTTATTGTTATTGCAAACTCAATTCTGTATCGAGAAGAAGAGATACGATTTGGCATTGGAGTTGGCAAAGCAAACTGTAAAGTCCTCGCCCTCTGATTTCAAAAGCTGGGCCATGTTGGTAACTGTGTACACCAAGTTGAATGACTTTGAAAATGCCTTGCTCACCTTGAACTCTTGCCCAATGAACAGTCACAAAGAAAAGTACACTTTGAGAAGAATTGTTCCACTCAGAGGAGGTAATGATGACTTACACTTACCATCTCCAGTTGATGTCACATTGGATGAAGTGAGTAAGTTACAGAGTAATGAAATCAGTTTTGAGCAAAGAAACTTGGATCCTCAATTGGCTAACTTACCTGCAGCTAACTTGAAATCTACATTTGCCAAGTCTTACGACTTATTGACAGAAATTGTAAATAAGACTGGCTGGGAGGCTTTGTTGAAGTACAGAGCAAAGGTATTCGTTATGGAGGAGGAATACAGAAAAGACAAGAATAACAGTAAACTGCAAGTCACAGAACAATCGGAAACCACTGAAGTAGCAGAAGGAGCCAACGGTAGCGATAGCAATGGAACTGCAACTGCTGATACAAATGGCACTGCTTCTATCACTCCTATTAGTGAACATCCCGATGGCGCGGATGAAGCTGCATCAACGGTGGCCGTGAAGTCACCAGGAAGAGAAGGTTCCGTGGAATCTTTTGAGAATGAATTCAGAATGAAGAGATTATGTGAAAGATGGCTCGACAACTTGTTTATGTTGTTATACGAAGACTTGAGAGCCTACACAATGTGGCAAGCAGAATATGTTCATTTCCAAGCCCAACAAATGGAGTACAAAAAGACCACCTTAGAATGGGAAATATTGGGACTGATCGCATATAGATTAAAGCATTTCAAAGAAGGTTCAGTGGCCTTTGCTAACGCTTTGAGTGGTAGATTTTCATCCAAGTCTACCCGCCAGATGTTGAAGTACTACCAAATGGAAAGAAGTAAGATTTTGAGCAAAAACTCAACTTCTGCTTCTGCCCAAAATGGAAGCACCACATCGATCAACAACCATAACTTCACCAAGGTTGTTGGCCAATTGAATGAGAAGATCTTGGAGTGTTGCATCAAGTTGTTAGTCTGGAACCATAGATGGTATTGTGAATTCTCTCCAACATTGATAAATATACTAGGTGATTTGGTATCCAAGGATGGTTTAATTAAGATCCAGTCACAGGTTTCGGCCGTTTACTCAAACAACATCAACACAGGAAGCGGAAGTGGAAGTAGCAGTGGAACTACGGATAACGGAAATCATGGAATTACCGATATGATGGATGATATCTATCAATTTTTCAACGAATATAACATTTCCGGAACTGATAATTAAACTAATCAGAAGCATGAAGCCCCCTTTTCAAGCAGCCAACTAACTGTTGATTCAGGATTTTGTGAAATGAAGAATTCAAAAAAAGAGCAAATCGTAGAACCATTTTTCTACATGTATTATCTTTTTTGTGTACAACTACTTAAAAGTTTAGATTATATAGCAATATCAAAAAAACGCCTATTAATCTGAATAAATTGAAATTAAAAAAATAAATACATATAAATAAAAGTTTGAAGAGGAGGTGATACATGTAGTCACTACGGTTGCAATTCGAAAATTGATGTGTTCCTCAAAGTAGATCTGTATCATGTGCTCATGTGTCACGAGACATGATGAATCGAAGATAACATCGTAATCAAAGAAAGAGACAGAAAAAAAATTATCAAATTATGTGGTTCCAAAAAACAAGGAGGTTGTAAGTATCGAACTACCCAATAGGCTAGACAGCTGATGTCCCCACCATTTTGACTCTATAACCCTGACCTTGCTAAGAAGACGTTGAAATATATACTATTCATTCATATATTGCTAAGCACTATTCAATCAGATTCAGATTCCACCCTCACAAACATTTGCAGCCATGGAGCGTCTCTCAATGTTACTTTCCCATATTAGGGAAAGAAAAGATGAAGAATTAGGTAATGAGTTCCCGTACCTCCCTCGGCATGAAAGGAAGAAGTGGGAGGGTACAGATTTCCACTGCTCCCATTTTCACGGATTCTCACCAATAATCAAATCATCGATAATACTACACACGACGCCGTGGAGACAAGAACTGGGTTTCGAAAAACCAGACGTGAGCCTGCTAGAGTCAAGGCCACAAATAGGTTCATCTATACAGTTGCATAAAACAGGCCACCAGATTCATGATCAACACAGCTCAACTGAAAACACGTCCATGCTGAAGAAGAGTGTGCTTTCAAGCATAAGAAACTTACTAGGCGGAAAGGGGGGAGATAACGTCATGTTGACTTCGAATTCATTTCTAGAACAGCTATGCAATGCATACGAAGATGTATTATACATTGATGGAGGGAGCGAAGTGAATGAAACAGTGTGTAGCGGCATCACATCTATAGGAGTATCCTCGGATTTTGAAAGGGAGCTCAAGTCCAAGGATTTCTCGCTAGTCGTCATACCTCACGTAGATTGTTCAACGGGGAATGTGCTACGTGATATACTGGGAATAGTTTCGAGGATACGCTCGATCACGCAAGACGTGAAAATAGCATTAGACATAACTGAATCAGTCGGTATCGAGGATGTTAAATTTCATGATTGGGATTTAGATTTCGCATACACTACTTCAGCTTCCGTCTGCATAGCATTGATTTCCGATTCTGTGGATATCTCATATTGGGAGATTGAGGAGATCGAGGATAAGCTGATTCTAGCAGAAACTGCAGAAGCCTTATCTCAGATCCAAGAACGTGTATGTCCAAACAGCGAGTGTACTACATCAGCTAGTGAGAAGGGCGATACATCCAACTGTATAGAGGTATTCCGCCAAGGTTTGGAGTCGAAATACAACTTTTCATTTTCCAAGGGGAACAGTGACTTGATGACAATAGTGAAACTCAGCGAGCCAGCTGAAAAAGGACTAGTCCTTCGTCATTTTCACGGTTTGCTTCATCAATCCAAAGTTGAGATGTCAAAGTTGCATGAATTATTAGAGGGCTTACTGGAAAAATAGACTATAGATTAAGACCTAATAAATTGTTTCAATTCGTATATTTCCTAAACATGCATTTGTTTTTGTCAAAAAGTGATACTATGTACAAGTTTCATTTGCGATCATAACAGCAGAAATCACCCACTGTGTGGCGTGTGCCCTTATTTCTTCGATCTCTCTCCTTCAATGGCTTCATTGACTTCATCCCTTTCCTTTTGGAATCCTTCCCGTGCGACTTGCTGTAACTCGCTCTTGGACTCCTCCAATCTTCTCTTTCTTTCTTGCAAGACTTCATCTCTCCTTTCCAACTCCTCGATCCATAAGGTTTCTCTGAGTTTGGCCTTTGCTTTCAACTTTTCCTCTCTGGTGATCTTTTTCTCCAACGATTCAGTTTGGTAGTAGTACCCTCCGATAATCAATGCAAATAATGTTGCGAGTTGGAATCCAATTCTTAGACGGAAGTAAAACTGGGTCTTTATCCTATCCCCTTGTCTAATGGATCTCGTAGCCATAGCAATTGCACCCGCAGTTGCCAAAGCTCCGATAGGAACCAAAGGTTGTTGCTTAGTCTTGAGGATCATTTTCTGAAGAATGTCCATTTCACTGTTTTATTTGTTAGTATTCGAGAAGAGCCCAAAACACACTAGCTATCCAAGTACATACTCCTCATCAGCAGACATCCCATCGAAGGATGATGGTAGTTTCGAAGCCATGATTACTGCTAAATGGCTATACCTTGTAGAGCAACTGATCCTTACTTTAAATGTGTGCTATTTTTCGCTTCCTTTTGTAGCGCTTCAAGGCTCGCATGGCACTATAGGTGGTCAGTGACATCTCATCACGTGATATAATTAGGCTGCCAAAAGTATGTGGTACGCTGCAAATACACGAGGGAGGACTCACGAGCTGTAACGTCGCCAAAAAGAGCCCGGATTAGCCTAATCTCTGATTGTCACTTACATTTTCGGAATAAGTATCTGCATGCTATGAATTATTCGTATATTTTATGTTTACCTTATCATAAGTGTGTGTTTGCTTCGAAACCTTGAAACTAAGTCATTTCATGTTTCTGTTATTATCATTATATTACATCCTTACTCATAATTCCTCTTGTAAGATGAATTCCTTGAATTGTTCGTAAGCCTTGTCCAAGTCATCGTTAACAATAATCTTGTCGTGAGCTCCAGTCTTGGCGTATTCCATTTCTGCGCTGGCTGCAGAGATTCTCTTTTCAATGGAATCTTGAGTTTCGGTACCTCTACCTTCTAATCTTGCTCTTAATGTTTCAATGGAAGGAGGACTCAAGAACAAGTATCTTGCGTTTAAATGGGAGGCCTTGACTGACTTGACACCTTGCATATCAATGTCTAAGATACAAATCTTACCAGTGGTTGCAACATCTTCCACGGCCTTAATGGTAGTACCGTAGTAGTTTCCTGAGAATTGAGCCCATTCAATGAACTTGTTTTCTTCGATTGCCTTCTTGAAGTCTTCGACTGTTCTGAAGTGGTAGTCGGTACCATCCACTTCGCCAACTCTTGGGCTTCTGGTTGTGTTAGAGACGGAAAACCCGAATTTGTTTGGGTATTCGGCAAAAAGCTTCTTTAAAAGAGTGGATTTACCAGTTCCGGATGGACCTGAAATAACGATAGGGCGAGACATGATCGAACGAAGTATGGTGGAGTGGAGATATGGGTGGTGGTACCTAATACTGGAAGAAAAAAGGGAGATGGACTCTACGTAAATAAAAATTCTGCGGAACCAAAATATAAATAAAAAAAAAAAATTTTCGTTTCGCGTGTTTATTATTTTTGAGAAATTAATTAAGTAACGAGTCAAACGGCGTTATTGCTACATGAGGCATCCCATGTACAGTTCAAGCTGATACGTAATAGTGGCTGTAGGAGTTCTTCGAACTAGGTAGAAAATACTTGTGAGAAATAACTGTTTCGCATGTTGGAACGGGGATCCCTTGCTGCATATTTGGGGAAATACGTGGTGAGTATTTTTTATTTTGCAACCTGGCGAAGTCAGACTCTTAGCCTTGTTTGTACGAAGAGAACGTAAAACCATACTCAAAGCGTACTTATAGGTTACATTATTCAGTCAAGCGGGCGTCTGGCACTACTTGGGAGCATACTTGAGCTCCATTCGTACGTTCCTAACCGAATGAATTAGATATTCTCGGTTCCCTTTTTAAAAGGACTTATGGACGTCGTCTGCACTAGTTTGTAGCCACAAGCGAGTTTGTTTAAACGCCTTGAAAGGCTAGACCCTTACCAACACAGCTCTAAGAAATCGAAAGCAACTCGATGTCTGGACTTTATCATTAAGATGACTACTGCTGCAACTTGAGTGTTGTCACAGAAGGAATCATTTCTAGGGACATTTGACTTCACTTGGGAGATAAAGCGGTTATTGGCTACTAATAGTTCAGTGTGGTCGCTCTTGCGCCATAGTAAAATGATACTTTTCGCACCCAATTCATCGTGTTTGCGGCAGGGAGATGAGTTGAGCTTGGGACTTTGTGTCATCTTTTCTTTTGATATTTTTTTTTTATTTTTGTTATTTGATCTTGAGACAAAAAAATTCACTCTTCAACCCACACTGCAAATTTTCAGACTTAGCAATCACGTAGGGCAGGTAACACCCACATAATCTATACATATACACATACGCTCAGACGTATTCATTCACTTTCCGCCATTATTATCCATCGTCATATACCTCCACATCGTCATTTTTATTGTACCATAGTAAGCCATGTCGGAAACGATAACTAGCCTCAAAAGTGCCTTGAGTACCATGTATTCTAACGGTTCACAAGAGGAGAAGAAGGCAGCAACACAACACTTAGAGTCATTTCAAAAGTCTCAAGGCGCTTGGGAACCAGTCCACTTAATTTTAAACGACTCAACTGCTTCTATTCAATTCCAATTATTTGCAGCTCAAACATTTAGATCAAAGATTACTTACGACCTCAATCAATTGCCTGAATCCGCCTTACCACAACTCAAGAATTCATTGATAGAGTTGTTACAAAAATATACCGGGCCAAACTCCAGAATAATAAGAACTCAGTTGTGTATCGCGTTAGCACAATTATCTTTGCAATATTTGCATTGGGATAATGCTGTAGAAGAAATTGTTTCTAAACTTTCAGAGGAGGCTTACGTTTCCAGTTTGTTGGACTTCTTGAAGGTGTTACCAGAAGAATTATCCGACGTGAAAAAGACTTCATTAACTGATGATGAATTCAACTTGAGAATCCAGCAATTAATCACATCCCAAGTTGAGCAAGTTTTGACTATCTTAAGTAACTTGTCCCAGAACCAAACCCATGCATCCCTAATCCTCGATTGTCTTAATAGTTGGATCAAAGAATTCCCAATCGAAAAGTTGTTGACTATATCTTCATTAACCCAATTAATTTTCCAATCATTAACTAATGAGAAGACCTTCGACAGAGCAATAGAGTGTTTGTGTACAATTATGGTCGAAACAAGGGACATAGAGAACTACGAATTAATAGATGCATTATATCAACAATTGTTACAATTATACTCATTGGTGAAGGACAAGTTAGTTGACGACGAAGAAGTTTACCTGGGTGTTACAAGATTGTTCGTTGAGGCCGGTGAATCCTGGCACGTGTTAATTGCAAAGAATCCAAAGCATTTCAAGCCATTGGTGGAAATATTACTCCAATGCTGTAAAATTGGTGAGAACAGCGATTTAGATGTTGTCAAATTCACATTCATGTTCTGGTACTTATTGAAGCAATTAATCCTTTTGCCCAAATTTGAGGAATCCAAGGCAGAATTTGCCCCAATATACGAAGAATTGATTCGTGTCATAATCAAGCACCTCACATATCCTACAGATAATGACGACAACAACCTTTTCGATGGTGACAAAGAACAAGAGGATAAGTTCAAAGAATTCAGATACGAAATGGGAGACGTTTTGAAAGATTGTTGTGCTGTTGTTGGTCCAAGTAATGCCTTGAAGGTTCCATTTGATCAAATTCAAACTATTCTCACATCTGGTAATTCTAATGCCAAATGGCAATATTTGGAAGCCCCATTATTCTCGATGAGAGCCATGGCTAAGGAAGTTCCACTTAAGGAAAAGACAATGTTGCCAGTTATCATGAACTTCTTAGTTTCATTACCTGAACACCCTAAAGTTCGTTATGCAGCAACCTTAGTCTTGGGTAGATATACAGCATGGACAAACAAGAACCCAACTTTTTTGGAGCCTCAATTGAATTACATCATCAAAGGGTTTCAAGGTGGTCATGGAGATATTGAAGGTAACAAGGACATCATTGTCGCCGCAGCACATGCATTGATGTACTTTTGTCAAGACTGTTCAAGTCTCTTAGTAAGTTACTTGGAGCAGTTATACTTGTTATATGTTCAAGTTAAGGATCAACTAGACTTGGAATCTACTTATGAACTCAGTGATGGTTTGGCTCATGTGATCAAGCAATTACCAAAGGAAAACTTATACAAGACCATTGAAATGTTCAGCAAGCCGACTCTTGACAAGATACAGGAATTAGCAAGTGAAACTCCAAACCCTGACAAGGAAAAGGCTATTGCAGACCAAGTTGAAGTTTTGACAAACTTCATCTCTGTGCTCAAGTGTGATGACTTTGAGGCTCCATCGTACCCAATTTGTGACTATTTTATTGCTTCGATTTGGCCAGTGGTTTCATCTATCTTGGGTAAGTTTAGTCTGTCATTAAAGGTAAGTGAAAGGATTTTGAAGTTAATCAAGAATTCTGTTCGCTCATTTAGTACTTACTTGACTCCAATTTTGCCTGATATTGCCCATTTATTACATGAGGGATTCAAGGCAACCAAGTTTGGATGTTATTTATGGGTATCTGGATTCTTAATCAGTGAATTCGGTGGAGAATACAGTTCAGCAGAAGTCAAAGAATCCATATATCAATTTGCAATTCAACAATGTCAATTATTTTTTGAATTGATTGCCAGCAACCAGTCCAACTTGAACTCGATGCCAGATGTGATCGAAGACTTCTTCAGAATGATGAACGACTTGTTGATGTACTACACCTTCAAAATGATTGGCAATTTCGACTTGTTGAAATCAACATGGGAATCCGGCATTATTTCCTTAAACTCTATTGAGCAAATCGATACATTAATTGCAATCTTACATTACTTGATAGACTTCGTTTCCTGGGGTTCACCCAACCCACCAATCTCCTTCTTTGATGACGAGGGCTCGGAAGATCAGTTGAAACAAATTAGACAATTTGTGCAACAATTCTTAACAATGGACAACAATGGTGGCCACCTCATGAAGGTCTTGATTGAAGGTTTAATTTTCAAGAATTTCCACAACGATATCCAATTTGATGCAAATGACTTGTTGATCAAGATTTTGGTCATACTGCCAGATCAAAGTGTATCAATTGGATGGTTACAAAGTGTTATTTCATCACTTCCAAATGTGAGTGGAAAAGAAGTTGAGAAGTTGTTAAAGACAGTAACAGTGTCGTTACCAAATAAAGATATGCGTAGAGTGAGAAATGCATTGAAGGATTTCGTTCATTGGTATTCAAGAAAGAATGTGAAACCAAGATCAGAATTTTGATTGGAGAAAGAAACCAACAAAGAGTAGTGAACATCACAAGTTTTGTGTTTGATATCAAGAAGAGGCAAACAATAGCATTAATGTAGATAATATAGTGATGAAGGATTTGTTGGACTGCAAAAAAAAGAAAAGTTTCGGGCGGTGTAGTTACTTTCAGTATTAATAATGTATAGACAGAGACAGTGTTAAATCGTACAATAACCAAAATGAATAATGCAAGAATAAGATACCAGTAGCAACGGAAGCGGAATCTAGATGAAATTTGCTTTGTCGAGAAAGTGCAATAAAAGAGCCAACGACAATCGTAGTTGCTTATCGGGACGAAATTGTTGTTATTGATTTGGCATACATAATCAAAATAATGCATCCGTTATCGATGAGGCTACAATTTTTGACAAAATCGCGTCACAATTTTGACGCAAGAGATATTTTTATGCGCGAACCTAGCATTTCAAAACACGAGGGAATGAGTGTGCGTGGAATGGACCAGAGTTTTTTAGGTTCTATGGAATTAGGAATTAAGCTTTATAACGGCCATTAATAATGTCAGATCCACACTTCTCTGGGACATAGTCCTCTAATGCCGAAACAGTTTATAATTATTCTATTACTTACTTTCTTCGTTTTATAGGATTTCTAATTTGCACTTGTACTTGTCAGTCTCTCCATCTCCTGTATCGCGTTGTTTTTGTTTACGTTTTTCGCATCTAACCGTCTGATTGTAAATCTATCTTTCTTTTGTTATCAGTGTAACTGTAGATAGTTGGTGTTAAAACCCGAAACCAAGCAAAACGGTTTGTTCCAAGGTCCCACCGATGGTTTTCCCGGGATTCTCTTCACGTAATTTAGATCTCCCTATCTTCCCTGAACACCTTTCGGGTCGAATGGTAACACTTCTCTCGAGCTTAATGTATGTCGCTTAATCTGTCAAAACAAAACTGCTGTTGGTAACAATAACAAAAAGAAAAATCCAATCTGTTCCCCTTAGCCTCGAGTAAAATTCAGAACGAATAAGCCCCATACAGTACCTCCTATTGTAATTGAAGTAACTGAATTCCGTACTTTCCTATAGTTAATTCACATTCTCATGATTACACGGCGCTTGGGAATGAGAACAAGAGTATTTCTCAGTCCATGGAGCCAATCGATTATTCTCGTTGTATTTTTTTTTTTTTCCGCTATTTTGTTGGATGCAGGCACCTGTAGCCGATTGTGACACGGAAAAATTTTATATGTCTCAATATTTTCACACTAAAAAGGTTATACAGTTACCCTTTCGAGCGATTTTCGCCCACGCTAATGCATAAGGATGTTTTTGTTTACTCTCCTAGACACAATCAAAATTCTTTAGCACGAAACGAATGAAATGGTAAGATGAAAATTTTTCTTTAGCATTCCGAGTACTACTTAAGATTGGTTTATTCCTCCTTTCTGGTAGTTTTTTTTTTCTTTCTTTTCTTCATCCAACAAATCCAACTACTCACTTTCGTTAATAAAATGCAATTCTCCACTGTCACCATCATCGCTGCTTCTGCTGCTTTAGCTTCTGCTGTCACCGTCACTGACGTCGAATCTTCTTCCACTTTAGTCACTATCACTTCTTGTGCTGAAACCGTCACTGACTGCCCAGCTCACTCCACCTACACCTCCTCTTCCAACTTCACCTCCGTTGCCCCAGCTGTTACCACCCAAGAAAACGGTGCTAACAAGCAATACGCTGCTGGTGTCGCTGCTCTTGCTGCTGGTGCTTTATTAGCTTTATAAGCTAATTAGGTTAGTTCGATACTAATTTTTATACCACAATGAATAATATTATTTAAATTAAACTAAACTTGAATGTAGCTATTGTAAGGATAAGCATGTCAGAAGCTTGAAGTGGTCAGATCTATCGTAGCGCTCTGCTTCTGCCATATCCATTGATACCTCGTTAAGACCAAATTGCGTTAGAAAGTGTCAATTTTGACAACGAAGAAAAAATTAAACGGTCGCCTCGCAGTACGTCAATATGCTCAACAGTCACCACTTCGCTTAACTCACCACGTTAAATTAAGGTTCTACGGAAAAACAACCCCTCCTTTTCACACAATTTTTATTAGTTACATTCTTCTTGATCTTGAAGATAGTATAGTATATAGCTCAATCAGTAGCTCATTGGTTAGTAGGCTGTAGGTGATTTGGAAACAATTGTTGTTGCATTAGCAAGTTTAATGGCAGGAACTTTCGCAGCAGTCGCTGGTGGCAACAATTCCTTAATAAGCTCCACTGTTCCTTCCCTTGTTTCAGGGTCAAGTAGAAGATTTCTGATAACATCAGTGGCCAAGCCGGAATCTTTCAAGGCAACGAATACTTCCTCGTAGGGAATAACATCTGCTCTAACTAATTCGATGGTAATGTCTGCAACTGCAGGACGGACTTCGTCATCTGTTAGAGCCATCTTTACAATATCGTTAACTAAGCCTGAATTCTTGAGTGCCCGAAAAACTTTCACCAATAGTTTGTCTATTGCGTCACTCGTCCAATCATCCTCGTCGTTTTCTGCCGATTTTACCTCTGGTATATCATTCAAAATCACTGGAAGTACCTTGAGGCTGGAGAGGTATCCTCGGTTTACTAACGATGAATCAAATTTGCGCACTTGTAACTCTTTTGACTCTCCGAACTTTGCAGCAATTTCCAATGGTGCAGCAACAATTTGAGATAGCCAAGTAACAACGAGAAGTCCGTGAAATAACTTCATCTTGAGCTATATGAAGAAAATTGTAGATCATAATAAAATAAGAGACATTTTGTGAGATGCTAGAATCTCTCTATTTATTTACTTGTTGGAATCCTCACAATCTAAAACAATACTTTCTTGATAGAATTTTCATTTTCGAGAGAAACTACAGAATTCGTGCAAAATCTTATTATTCCCCAAATCTGATACTTCATGGATTATAGCTGCTACGGTTCCGAATCATACTATTATGTACAACATCTGGATACTCTTATTACTTTATTTAGCGTCGAATATGATTGCATACCGCCAGGAGAATACTGTATTCTGATTTGGAGGCAGGTTGAGTTGCAAAGCGGCAGCTGTAAACATGTGACACAAAACTAAAATGTACCTTTTCGAAACGTTGCTGCAAACAAGCGCCGGATGCAACAGAAAGAAACTTTAAATCTTTCTATCATCAACCTACACTGCTCTGGCAGTATGTCTCTTGTTTTAACACTACCGGCATAAATTTAATTAGTTTTATTTTATTTAGTACATTTGAACGTACTCATGCTAAGATCTATCTATATATGTAGGAATGTGTATGCTAATGAGATGAGAGCATCTCATAGCTGTATTGTTCTTGTGATGGCCTATTTCTAAGCGATCTCCAGAACTTGTGTCTTCTCTTGGTTCTGTTGAAGTCTTCCAACGTCGATGCTTTAAGATCAAATGGAGCTCCAACAACCTCCTCTGGAGCAGACTTCCCTTCACCAATTATTGGTGGTTTCCATCTCTTGAGAAATAAGGAACTAATAACAACACTCACGGAACTGAGCGCCATAGCAGCAGCAGCTGCAATCGGTGGAAGCATCAAATTAAAGTTCAAGAAGCAACCCATGGCAAATGGAAGCATAATCATGTTATAAACTGCAGCCCAAATAAAGTTGAGCTTGATTCTGGTAAAAGTTGCACTTGAGATACTAAGGGCAATTGGAACGCCTTTCAAATCATTAGAGCTATCTTCCTTAGTATGGTTTCCACCAATCAAGACGATATCCGCAGACTCAATGGCAACTTCTGAACCAGAACTGATGGCCATACCTACATCAGCTTGAACCAAAGCAGGCGCATCATTGATACCGTCTCCAACGAAGGCTATGCCAACGTTAGTTTCGCCTCCGAACTTCTTTCTCAATTCAATGATAACTTGATCCTTGTTAATTGGGGAAACCTCACTGAAAATGTTGCATTCTGGTATTCCCAATTGCTGTCCAATTTTTCTTGCTGCATTCTTGTTGTCACCAGTGACAATACCAACAATGATGTTACATTCGTATTGCAAGTAGTCGATAACTTCTCTAGCGTTTGGTTTAATCTTGTCAGACAACGAAACGTACCCAGAGTATTCACCATCTATAATCACAAAAGATAAAGTATCATCTGAATTGTTGACTTCTTCACGGAGATTGATATCCAATTTCTTGAATTCTTGTCTGATCATCTTCTCATTACCAACGTAAACTTCATAAGATTTGGCGCTTGGTAATGTAACTGTAGCTTTGATTCCCAACCCTGACATAACCTTGAAGTCCTGAATTGTAGTATTAAGCGAATCTTCTTCAAAGAAGAGACCCAATTTCTCCTTGGCAGCTTTCGTAAGAGTCCTTCCAATCGGATGTTCCGAGTTATTCTCAACAGATCCAATTAATCTCCACCAGTCACTTTCAGTCACGTTTGAAGAAGATTTTTGGACCTTGTAACCTGTCAAGTTCATGCCACCAGTAGTAAGTGTACCAGTTTTGTCAAACAAGATAATGTTAACGTCACTTGCCTTTTCCAAGACATCACCGCCTTTGATTAATACTCCGTTAGAAGCACCAACTCCAGTACCTACCATCATTGCCGTTGGTGCTGCCAAACCTAAAGCACAGGGGCAGGCTACCACAATGACAGAAATCGACAACTTCAAGCAGACAAAGAACTTTCCGTTTTCCTCATTTTTGAAAGCATTTGGCAACCTCTCAAAGTGAAGATAGAAACAAATCATCGTCCAGACAATAAATGTAGTAGTTGCTAAAATCAAAACAGTAGGCACAAATCTAGAGGCAACATAATCGGCAAAGCCTTGAACGGGTGCTTTATTGATTTGAGAGTCCTTGACTAACAGAATAATCTGTTGCAATTGTGAGTTTTTCCCTGCATGGGATACTTCAATGTGAATGAGACCGGCACTGTTAACACTACCTCCAATAACTGCGTCTCCAATTGTTTTGAAGACAGGTAATGTTTCTCCGGTGATGAAAGATTCATCAATTTCAGTTTCACCGAATACAATCTTTCCATCCGCTGGAATTTTTGCACCTGGGTAGATTACTGCTATATCACCATTTTGAATGAGGTCAATTCCAATGTCTCGAGTCACAAAATCAGGGGTAGAATTCTGGTCTTTGCCCTCCTTCATGAGTGCATGATAGCTTTCAAGATCCTCGATAATGACACAATTTGTGGGTGTCAACGATAACAATTTGGATAAAGCAGATGAGGTGGCACCCTTAGCCTTATTCTCAAGCCACTTACCCATTGAAATAAATGCAACCAACATACAAGTGGTTTCAAATAACAACTTTGGTGGTCTTTGAACTTGGCCGTACCAAACAGACAAGATGATCGAGAACACCGAAAAGGAGAATGAGATTAAGGTTGAGATGCACACCAATACATCCATAGATGCATTTCTGCCTCCATTCTTGATGAATTTGAAGAATTTCTTGAGGAATGGAGCACCAAGATGAAATTGAACATGATACGTCAACACAAATTGAACTAATGACGAGATGTATAACCCGGGGATAATCATCCAATTCGAGAAAACTGAGAAGTTTTGAACATGTGATATAAGAAGAACTGGAAGACCAATCAAAATTGATTTTAAGAAATTTGATCTCCAGAACTCAATGTCCTTTACTCTTGAAAGTAACTTGAGCTGCTGAGTGGATGCTTGATCCACGGAGTTGATGGTAACAAACAGGATTTCTTCATTTATGGAGTTCAATTCGTCAACAATATCTCTAATACCAACGAGTTTGGGACTATATACAATGTAGACTTCATCGATCACGTTACTTGTCTCGCCGCTGTCGGCGTAGTGATCAGGTCTCAAGCTTTGTACTGCTTCTGAGTTGGCATCAGTCACATACACTGGATTCTCGCTATTTGCTGGGGCGTTGAAAGCAATCTTGTAACTTTTTATGCCAACAAATCCGTTAAGCCTTGCTTCAATATTGTACTGGAGGCCAGCCAAATCAGAATGGTCTGAAATTCCAAAGATTTGTAGTGAAGCCTCTTCGTCAAGCAATGGTCTGCTTGCCGAATCAGGGGTGGACATGGAACTCATGATATGGCCCTCGAACCCACAGTTCTCTATTATTTCAACCAACTCACTGGGTGATATACTGGTCTTGTGTACTATTAATGCTTCTTCAGTGACCAACGAGACGGCCGCACTAACTACTAAATTATTGGATGTCAATGCTTCAGTGATGGAGGATGAGCACGAAGCGCATGTCATCCCGGAAATGGAAAGCTTAGTTGTGATAGTTTGAAGGTCTGAATCAGATCCTGACTCAGTTGATGCTGTTGATTGTATCAAGCTCCCTTCGAAGCCGCAGTCTTCAATAGCCTGTATTATCAGATCTGTAGATACCGACTCCCCATGCTTGACTGCGGCTTCTTCAGTAATGAGTGACACTGATACCTGTGTTACTCCTTGGAGGTTCTCTATGGCCGCAGTGATAGAGGCTGAACATGCTCCACATGTCATTCCGGATATGCTGAATTTTGAGGTTGTGATGAATGTTGAGTTTGCGGGCAAGGCTGATCCTGTCTCTTCCGACTTGGTAAGGGAGGCTTCGAAACCACAGTCTTCTATTTGTTGAATTAATGCAGAGGTATCCACGTTTCTGTCATGTGTTACCTTGGCCTCCTCTGTTATCAAGGAGACGCTAACGTCAGAGACTCCCTTAGCCTTTGATAACTGCTCAGTTATGGAGGCCGAGCATGCGCCACAGGTCATACCTGATACGGCGAAGTAACTATTTATAGTCGCCATCCTGTGTATTCTGATCAATGAAAACGATGGAGAATGTTGCTTCCTACGATGAATCCGAAGAAAGAAAGTATCCACTATATACTAATCCAGAAATCAACGATGACAAATTTTTTAACTTTCAAAAATTTTCTTGTATTATGCAATTTTTTTCCCTTTAATTTTTTAGATATATTTTTTACTGTACATCTTCAGTAGATTTTTGACATGCCCTATAAGTAAAGCGATTTTATCTTTTAGATCAGTCCGACTTCGGGAATTTCGGTTCTATCTGCAGGCAATTACCAGCAAGATATGATCATTTTTCAATGCATGCATTGTCAACGGGTGCGATTCGCAAAAAATATTACATCGTGATGGAAAAAGTGTGAGAAAAATTCCAGTGTGGGCCGGATACCCCAAAATGTTGTTTTGCCGAGCTGACTACCTACAGTTGGGTGATTTGAGGAATGTGTGAATACACTCGGTGATATTTCTATATTTGTGTAAGAGTGTAAAATGCTAGAGTCAATATTAACTATAAGAGAGCAGTTCTTTGAAAATATGTTAATGCAAGATTTGGGTTGCACTGGTGGAGGGCTTATTATCACCCTTTCTGCTCGGCTTGGATGCCTTGCCTGCACTTGGCCCGACCCCATGAAATTTGTGCGATAGAACTTTGTATGCTTGTTTAGTTGTAAGTTCGTTCCCATCATCGTCTTTGTACGAAAGCTTGACCTGCGGATTGTAATGACTGAGCGAAGATGAAGTGCTACTTGTGGGCTTTGTAGAATTGTAGCTCGAATACTTGCCTCTGTTCATGGTGTTCTTGGGCTCGTCTTTGACAATTCCCTTTTCACGAAGCCTTTGATCAAGATAGAGTTGGAACAAGTCCTCTCTTTCCACTTTGGAGGTATTCATAAAGGTCTTATCGGATGAAAGTTCTTCTCGTAAGATTCTCTCTTCTACGGAAATATTGAATTTTAGTACTTCTGCATCCCTTTTCCTTTCCCTCATTTTTCTAGCCTGTAGGAGATCTTCTTTACTGTTCTTTTGAAGTATGTTTTGCGATTGCAAGAATTTCAATGTGGAACCCAAGCCGTTGAAAGTAGGACCACTGTCTGTAGCATTATCCTGATCACTGTGGTTGTCGTCGTTTTCTACTTCCTTGCTATTGATTTCATCTTGGGCGTCCCTCGCTATCATTTTGGCATCCTTCTCGCCGTCCACTGTGACTGACGACACGAGGGTTTCTTTACCTTTGTCATCGTCGAGTATGTTTCCTTGAAGATTGTCGACAAAATCAGTAACGTCGTCAAATACTAATCCACCTTCAGGGATTGTATATTCCTCAAAACCCCTGTCTCCTTGGTTCCTAAGTGTAGATATTTCATTGGCAATTTCTTCTGGAGTCAAATTTTTCCTCTGCTCCCTCTGCTTTAGCCTTCGTTTTTGTGCCAACACTGCTTGTACTTCCAAATCCAAGTCATCATCAATCTGATCATCGTCATCTAGCTTTACAACACGCATGGGTGTATTTATGGAAGCCTCTCCCTTTGATCTGCTATTTGCGGATGATTTCTTCTTGATTTTCTTTATTTTTGTCACCTTGGACTTGGAGTAGTCACTTGGTGCTTTTGATAAAGTTGACACATCTTCATCGTCCTCGAAGAGCTGCAGAATGCTCACTTCCTTTCTCTTGAGGAGCGGCTTTTCCTTATCGGAACTCTTGGAATCCAGACTAGATATATTTATTACACTACCGGCAATAACCGTATGGTTCTCGCCTTTGCTCATATCAGTAGTTTGATTCTCACTCTCAATATCATCGAATTGTCGGTAGTGCCTGCCGAAATGCTTAATGTTGTCAGCCTTTTCCCTCTCAGACAAGTCATTTTTGAGTCTTCGTCTTTTAGATAGTAACTCATTCGTGAGCCCTGATTCTTCACCATTTAGCACATCGACGTCATCCAAAGTCAATATAGCATTGTCAGAAAGCAGCTGAAGCTCTTCGGAGGTATGATCGACAGTAATGCCATCAAGCTGATTGACTGCATCCTCAAGCCCACTTGCAACTAATACTTTTGGTTTTCCATTCCCCCTAGACTTGCTCTTTCCGAGCTTCTGTAGCCACGAATCAGTTGATTCCACCTCTTTATCGAAGATTTCGTCAGCATCCTGCAATTTCCTCTTTCTTGCCGTCCTCAATTTAGATTCTTGTATTCGTTGTCGTATCCTTTCCTGTGCAGTTACTTGCTCCAGTTCCTCTTCTGCATGTTTTATTTCTTTCTTGGCCGACACTGAAGTTGAATTGTCTTCATCCTGATCATGTTCCTCAGAAATGGGCCTCAATCCCAAGGAGATCCGAAGCTTGTTAGTTTCTGCCACTGATAACTCACTCGATGACTTTTGGTTCACTGGAAGCGAAGGAGATTCTATTATTGGATCATCTTCAGGTTCAGGGATTAGTTTTAAGCCCAATTTGGCACGAAGCTTATTAGTCTCCGAGATAGAGAGAGAAATCTCTTCGGACATGGCTGATAGTCTGGCCTAGTTGAAAGATGGCTGAATAGTTTTTGCCATTACCTACATGTAGCAGATGCTTTAGGGCATTTTGCTGATGGAGTGTATGCAGTACTCCAACTGCATTTTGCTTTGCAGCATATTTTGCATTCATTTGCGTTCGTCTTCTTCGACACTTAACCCGCCAGATCACCGTAAAATTGATAATTTACCAAGAATATACCCTGATACCATTAAACAGGCTCAAACAGCCTTGCTAGTCACATTTGAAGAAACATTAACGCACAGGTCAACCTTATTAGTCTTTGCTTGCAATATTAAAGAATTTCGTGTGTGCACCAAATCTGTTTGTTTACCTTTCAAGCTTTTAGGCAAAACAAAGCTGCAATTATTCACAAACCGACTAAGTAGATACCACCTCAACAACCAACTTGTAAGATTTTGACAGACTAGTCTCAATAATACTCCCATATTAGGGCAGCAAGATGACTGAAGAGCTCAATTGCAACCAGAATGTCCCAATAAATCAGATTTTAGGAAGCTCTATCAAATCTGCATCCCTCTTCACATTGCAAGATGACCTTCTTGCATACGCAGCTGGAAGTGGGATAGTTGTTTGCAAACTCAATAAAGATGGTAGCACGCAGTCTCAGAGATTCTTCTGTGTCAATTCTGCAAAGGATGGCTTGAATAGTGCTAGTCACCCTGGACTCAGTGGAACCGATTACTTTGCTCCAACATCTGCAAACGCATACTTGAACATGGCAAGAAAAGATGGCTCATTGACCACTGCATCCAGTTCAACACCAGAAGAACACTACCACCGCAAAGATGCTTTTGGATATCCATTGTCACCAATAATTTCGGGATCCGGCTCAGACTTGCATCTCGATACCAGCCCTCGCCTTGAGAATGTATCTAGTAGTGCCGAGTTGGCATCTCCATCCAAATTCAAAGAACGGGTTAGATCAATAAATTGCATTTCAATCTCACCAAATAAGACTATATTAGCCATAGGTGAAACTGGATACCACCCCAGAATAGCATTGTTTTCATTGGCACCTGATCTGTCTTCTTCTCCATTCGCATTCATCTATGAACATTCCTTTGGTATCAACTCTATTTCGTTTTCGCCCGATCTGAAGTCCTTCTGTTCCTTGGGGCTAATTAATGACGGGTTCCTCAACATTTGGAAATTATCCAATAACACTACACCAGCATGCATTACCCTTCAGGCAAGCAATAAATGCACTTCAGTTGTGAACAGAGTTATCTGGCACGAAAATTTTATAATTACATTGGGGTTGAGGATAATCAAGGTTTGGAAATATGAGCAGCAACAGCAGCAGCAACAACAGCAAGCTCAGTTTAACAACTGTGCTTTGAAGGGGAAGAATGTATTACTTGGTCCATTAATTAATTGTAACTTCATTGGCGGTGAGAGTTTGAATGGAGATGAAATTCTTGTCATAACAGATAACTCTCAGGTTTTACTACTCAAATTGAACTATGAAGATTTAAAACTTGTGGTGTTGGATTCTAGCAACCTCAAAAAACAATTTCATTCAATATGTATCGATTACGATGACGAGAAAGTTTGGTTCGCCTACGAGGACGAAGTTGAAAGCATTCTCATAAGCGACTTAAAGGAAATCGCAGTCAAAAAAGATAACTTACCGTCGTCTCCAATCAAGCTTAACAATATCTTTGGCGGCTATCAGAGCACTAGCCAAGCATCTCGTTCATTGATTCCATCAAAAGTATTTAACTTTGACTTTGAAAGTCTCTTAGTGTACTCGGAGGGTCAAGAGTTGGCATTCCTTGACAAGCGATCCTTCTCGAAACGAGTGATTGTGGGATCATTGATCAAAAATTTATCAGGAATAAAACTTAGTTACCTGAGAGAATTGCTTGTGTTTGCTGAAGATGGAACGATAAAGAAAATAAAGGAAGATGAACAGCTGGATCTGAAATCATCTTCAACGTCAATAATTTGCAAGCTTAATATTAATTCGAACGAATTGAATAGAAATGGCCTCACCTCAGTGGATAAATTGAACGACCACACCATAGTTTATGGTGACAGATACGGTAATATTCACATTGGTACCTTAAAAGAGGAATCTTTCTTAGCAGAGTATCAAATTAAGGCACATGCATCTTCCGTGAACGATGTGATATTTTTCGAAAAGGAACAAAATACGTACGTTTGCAGCATTTCAAGAGATAGAATGATTCAAATATTTTCCAAGCCAAAGACTACTGCTGGTCATTGGGACATTTTACAAACGTTGCCGACTCATTCAGCGAACATTTTGAAAGTTCATTACCAGCATAGTTTCTTATTTGTGTGCTCAGCAGATAGAACTGTATCAATTCACAGCATCAAAGAGGAAGACACTGGTATCTTAATTGTGCAAGAGAAGATTATCTCGCTCAAGAACACCCCAATTACGATGAAGGTTCACGAAAAGGATTTGATTGTTTCCACCAGCGATAAAGTACTTATGATTTTCGATGTTGATGATAAATTCGAATTGAAACGTACTTTAAAGCTCTTCAACGAGAGAATAAATGAATCTTTGTTGGTAGAAAACTTTATAGTTCACAAAAACCATATCACTGTGTCTTCTTCTGACAAGTCCTTAAGGATCTTCAATTATCAGCTGGGAAGACAAATATCTACATATTGGGGCCATCTGGATACAATTTTAAACTTCTCTTTGACACCATCGTCCAACGAGTTGATATCTATTAGTCTTGATGGATGTCTATTCAAGTGGAACTTGATTACAAGGAATCCATCGCTGGACAGAAGTACATCGACATCGAATTCTACTAGCATGGTGGATAGTGGCCCCGATCCAGTTCCGCATTACGCCAAAGTGACCAGGAAGATCATGCCAAGTGTTGTAACAGCAGCTAGCTCGCTTAATCGCACACCAACTAGCTCTAGGCGGCCATCCATTGGTTCACCCACTAAGGATGGCAATGTGAATGAAGTATCCCCTAGCCCAACTCCAAAGTTGTTATCGGCTGCTACATTGAAAAGAATGGAATCCAAAACAGAGGTAACGAGCAGTCCTACTAAGACAAACGTGAATACGAAGTTGAAGTCTTTAAGTTCTAGTCCCACCAAGCTCTCACTGTCTCCAAAAAGAGCATCATGGAACCCAGCAAAACCGATTATGACGCCTACACATAGAAAGAGAATGCTGCTTGATAACTTGACTAATACCTTAGGCTTGTTGAATCAAGAAAAGCCACCTGCGCAAACTCTGGATATTTCCTTTGTTGACAATGCAATCAACCAGATTAACGAATTGAAATTGACATTAAGCAGAGCAAACATCAATGACGTGGACAAGAAAAGATTAAAGAAATCAATTGAGGGCTTATTAAATGAGACTTCTCTCGACGTTATACAAAAGGATAAGGACATTCAGGAGCAACAGGTATCCTCGAAACTCCAAGACAGGGAGAACCAACTCCTTGAAGAATACAGCGAAAAGTTGATGAAAATGTTCCAGTCCAAACTCCTGTTAGTGGAGAAGAAAAGTCCCAAGGTGAACAAACCAAGTGCAGAGGGGATATTCAGGAGGGTGTACTCCAATGAATTTCATATCGGCAACAGCGCTAATGCTTATGACAATGATATCGATTAGGGTTACATGTAATGGTCACATATAGTTTTGATATTAATTAATTTATATATACAAGAGTGGGAGCCTTAAATATTATATACCAATGAAAAAGCAATTCAAATGGCAATCATTGGGTATAGGGATTGAAGGATGCATTGTAATTGTAGATAGGGAAGGATGACCACAGAGAAAGGTCTGAAACTTCATCTTCTTGGATTGATTGACGTTGGCTTCGATTCAGCTAGTGATTGTTCTGCTGCCTTTGCCCATGGGTCGTCTTGTGCTATTTCTTTCACTGGCTCTTTGGCTCTTTCCAATTCTTCATTCAATTTCAATTGGTGTTCATCTTCCAACCTCTGCTTCTCAAGAGTCCACTTTTCTTCTGCATGCTGAGCAAGTACTTTGATTCTTTGCTGCCTCAATTGATCGTTTATCAATTCTTCCACCGTTGGCGGATCGATCCTTGTTCTTCTGAGCCATTGTAGCCATTGTGGTGGGACAGTTTTGAAGTAGTCGGCCTTGAAAAGTTGTTCTTGATACGGTTCTAGCTTTCTTCTTAGTCTTTGCATATTCCCATCAATGGTGAATTCCCAGTACGTATTACCGAAAAGGTCATATCCCACGAAGAACTTTCTACGAAAGGGAATGTCCCTTCGAGCCTTAAATTTATGTATGAGCCTCTGCAAGTAAGAGTACTTTCCTTTAATAGGATCCATTTTTGTCTTGTGCAAGCTAAGCGTTGTAAGTCTGATTAGAACGTTCGCTACCATCATAACTATTTTCTAAAGTTCATCTCCCTCATACTGAGGTTTTGTGTAAGATATGTCAAGTTTGATATTCCTGCATCATACAAAAACGCTTTCCCTTGTTCTCCTTTAGGGACCAGGAACAGCAATTAAATGACCGATTGCTAAGAGTGGCGTACAATAGCATACACTTTCGGTTACCAAACTCACCTACGAGAGTATCTTGCCTTGATCACATAGGGCTTCCAATAGAATTGGATTTCTAAAGAGGAAGGGAAATGTCTGGCAAAAGACGAAATACTATTACAAAGCTCAATAGCATACTACCTGTGCCTATCGAGCTAGAAAACCATGCAGATGAGGTAGACAATTCGCACGTGACAGACGTATTAGTTGGAGAGTATCATTTGATAGGCGAGGGAGCAGCTAGCTACGTAGTATGGACCATTAAAGTGACTATAAACGACTCAGAATACTCTTCAATTGTCCTCTATAAGAGATACAGCGAAATAGAGAAGTTGCGATGGAAGTTGGCCTCCTTGTTTCCAAATGACAAGATTCCACTTTTGCCCCCTAAAGATGCATTCAGCTTTCTGAGAATGTTGATGCAAGGCAGCTGGCTCGAGGAGAGGCGGAGGGGACTTCAATGGTTCTTAACTAGCGTACTTTTGAACCCACGATACAAGGATGCAGTTAGGGATTTTTTACTAGGCTGAAGCACGGAGAAACATCGGAGCCTCTTGGTATTAAGCAAGGCTGAAAAAAATCATATACGAAGGTGCCCTGCCGTCAGAATTGGAACGCTTTCCACTTAAGTCCCTACATATTACTAATGCTGTATCGAAATTAGATTAAACAAGAGAAGGTATGCGCCTATCCATACTTAGATCTTTACGTGAGGAGAAAGTATAGTGGTACTTTCTACCAAGAGTGGTGAACGGCTAAAAAAAAAAACCGCAAATAAAAAATAATTGCAAAACAATGCATGTCAACTTTTGACACTAGGAGCTGCCCATTACTGGTGGCAGACGAAATGACAGGAAGTAGCCCGAAACCATTACTTCTTGAGTGCCCAATGGCCAGAAAAAAAAAACATTAATAGTAACGACAATAATGAGTGAGAGATCATCAGAGGTTTGATTGGTAGGTAATTAATCACAGTAGAATAGACCAACCCATAAACTAATAAATAACGCAAAAGATTACCAATATTGTGAAGCCCCGTAGCCCCCAGGTTTCATGTAGATGTGTTATTTCGAAGCCCCTAAAATGAGCATCATGCTGTATCCTGCCGATTAGGATTAGGTGTGACAACTCCGAGATTAATTTGCAATGTAGATTTACGACATCCATGGAGACTCGAAGTTTCGAGACAGGCGGAAAAAGTTGCAACACTCTAGCCACTGACAAATTGCAGTTAGGTTTCGCTTACACTCGCTCACATAATAGTCGAGGCCAGATCTTGATTATGCAAGAGAACCCAAGTGTTTACAAATCTTACATGCGAGGCACGGCATGAGCACTAGAATCTTCTCACACGAAAAGTAATCATCCGGTCGTAGAACAACCTTATTCTGCAGCCGATCTTTTCTCTGACAAATTCTGTATGACAAATGGTTCTAGAGGTGAAAAAGACCGCGCAATTAGTTACCGAGCCGCCTAGTTTGGCCCACTATGTGCGCTTTTCCGGCACATATATCCGCTGGAAAATGGATTTTCCCATGGATAATTCTCGCGCATGCCGAACGGCTAACATAAGCCATAGTAAATGATTTGAAATCGCGAGTCGGCCTAGACCAGAAACGGTGGACATCGGTTTTTATAAATAATTATTGAAAGTCTTGAAATTTTTGAGTTTTCTCTTCCTTTTTTTTTTATAACATCATCAACACACATATATCATTATATATACTAATATATATATAAAGACTTATACCTATATTCAAAATTAGATTACTTAGATCTTTAAAACTGCAAATCATCAATTCATCAAGAATGGTTCATCATCAAGTTACAATTATCGGTTCCGGCCCAGCAGCCCACACCGCCGCCATCTACCTTTCCAGAGCTGAAATAAAACCAACTTTATACG
The DNA here is from genome assembly GCA_029581775.1 of Dujonia boleticola. NCBI lineage: Eukaryota > Fungi > Ascomycota > Pichiomycetes > Serinales > Debaryomycetaceae > Dujonia > Dujonia boleticola. The sequence goes on from JARGRU010000017.1 coordinate 1,531,780, forward strand.
AAGGTTTACTTGCTAACGGTATCGCCGCCGGTGGTCAATTAACCACCACCACCGAAATCGAAAACTTCCCAGGTTTCCCACAAGGTATCAACGGTTCTACCTTAATGGACCAAATGAGAGAACAATCTCTCAGATTCGGTACTGATATTGTCACTGAAACTGTCTCCAAGGTTGACATTTCCTCCAGACCATTCAAGTTATGGACTGAATGGAACGAAGACTCCGAGCCAATCACCACCGACGCTATCGTCATCGCCACCGGTGCCTCTGCCAAGAGAATGCACTTACCAGGTGAAGACACTTACTGGCAACAAGGTATCTCAGCCTGTGCTGTTTGTGATGGTGCTGTCCCAATTTTCAGAAACAAGGCTTTAGCTGTTGTTGGTGGAGGTGACTCTGCATGTGAAGAAGCATTATTTTTAACCAAGTACGGTTCCAAGGTTTACTTATTAGTCAGAAGAGACGAGCTTAGAGCCTCCACCATCATGCAAAGAAGAGTCAAGGCTAACGAAAAGCTCGAAATCTTATGGAACACCGAAGCCAAGGAAGCCAAGGGTGACGGTAAGTTATTACAATCGTTATCCGTCTACAACAACAAGACTAAGGAGACTTCTGACTTACCAGTCAACGGTTTATTCTACGCCATTGGCCACACACCAGCCACCAAGGTTTTCGCCGAACAATTGAAGACTGACGACCAAGGTTACATTATCACCACTCCAGGTACCACTGAAACTTCCGTTCCAGGTGTCTTCGCTGCTGGTGACGTCCAAGACAAGAGATACAGACAAGCCATTACCTCTGCCGGTTCTGGTTGTATGGCTGCCTTAGAATGTGAAAAGTTCATCGCCGAGCAAGAAGTTTAAGGAGAGAGACTAATAGGGTGTTTAACTCTCTCATGATTTATTATTAGAGATAGAAGCAAAGAGTTTGCAAATAGATATTTACGAAATTTGATACAACAAAAGGGAAAACCAAACCAAACAATGTAGTACGGTAAGTTGTTGGTAACTTAAATTACCACTTGCTACCCATGTAGCAGCCTTTAATTGTAGATTCAGGTAAAGTATCCCAATGGTTTTGCATAAATTACTAATGGATAGGAGAAGAATTGGCCGATTAAGCCACACCATAAAGCTGCAACTACATGCCAACCGGGATTAGAAGTAAAAAATATTTGGAAGAAAAAAAAAAAAAGAAACTCTATCGGATATCAGATCCGGCATATAACTGCGCCACTTATCACCAAGCGAAACGGTTTAGTCTCTTTAGAATGGCAACCATACGTTCTAGGCTCTTCTTAGGAGCATTCCGATAACCACCATAAAACGAAGAATATGTCTTTCAACGACCTCGAGACAGCAGAGTCGCCTCGCTACCTGGACTTCCCAGAGTTCGAAGAGCTTTCGCAAACAATCGAAAACATCCTATACAACGTGAACAATAACCAATTGGTATCGCTTAAGAAGCTATTGACGCAGTACGAAAACGAAGTACAACCAGAAGACCATGCCAGTGGAGCAGACAAGGTGAAGAAGATCTCGGCCAAGATCTCGTCGCTTGTGACGAAGACCACCACAAGCTTCAAGAATGTAAATGAAAAGGCCACGAGCTTAAACCAGTACCTCAACGAATGCGACAAGAAACACGAGGACGGTGACACCTTGGAATATTTACGACAAAAAGAGTCTATTTTGATCAATTTGATCAAGTCAAGCATAAACCAGTTTCAAAAGCAACAGAAGAAGTTCCAATTGCTTGAGGAAACGCAAAAGAAGAAGTTTCAAGAGAACCAAACCGCTCTTGAGAGTGCCACAGCAACAACGAATACTACAGAAGGTGAAAGTGCTGGTGATTCCCAGAATATGGTGCAGATAACCTATGAACCTATAAATGCCGAGGAACTAGAGGAACAGTCCTTACTCATCCAAGAACGAGAGAGAGAAATACACCAAATCTCCCAAGATATCACCGAGATTAATGATATCTTTCTGAATTTGCACGAGCTTGTCACTGAGCAACAAACTACCCTCGACAATATAGAGGACAATATACTCATGTACTCTGAGGATGCCAGAGGAGCAACCGTGGAGCTCAGAAGAGCCGAAAGATACCAGAAAAGAAGCAGTGGGAGGATGGCCTGCTGTTTGGCGATCTTGTTGGGAGTTTTGGGAACCATTATCTTTATTGGGGTTGTGTTTTAAACTAGCGCATCAATGTTAAATAGTCATATCATTATTTTCTTTTTTTTTTTAATATTTTGTTACTTCAACACTGCTTATTTAGAAATACAAATAGCTTGGAGTACTTCAATCTGTATCGTCCTTTTCTATAATCTTGTATTGATTCGTCACTCAAGGTCTATAAATACATGGTGTCTATACTTGCCATATGTTAATCTTTCCGTCATCACCAGCTGTAAGCACCACCTCTTTATCTTCGCTAATTGATGCCCAGGTAACACAGTTGATCTCATACACTCCATGGCACGAGTCATGTTCAGCAGAGATTTCCCACTTGTTATCCTCTTTCTCTTCGTAGATGACTAATTTCCCGTCTGATCCCACTGTGGCTATCTTACCAGATTTAGAGGACCATGCCACCGAATAGATGGAGTGGGTATGGGCTTGTGGTAATTCAGCCTCCAACTCCCATGTCATCTCGTTATTGTGCCTTATAGAGCTGGGAAGGGCAGCCGTCTTATCATCTTCAGCCTCCTCCAGCTTACTCGTCCAAATCTTGACAGTCAAATCATCAGATACGGAAACAAGACGGATGAAACTGCCTGATGGGGTTGGGTCGAAGGCAGAGCACCATACTGTACCAGTATGACCATTCAACACACCAACACAAGTCCATTCATCGTCCTCCTCCTTGTATATCCTTATTGTGTCGTCGTACGACGAACTTGCAAGTATATTCTTGGTTGGGTGCCACACTATATGCTTGATATCGTGCTGATGATCGTTCAATACAGCTATGCATTCAAACTCTTCCAAAGTTTCAGGATCGGTCTCCCAAATCCAAACAGTTTTATCTCTGGAGCAAGATGCTAAGAGGTTCCCATGACAATTCCAAGCAACAGACTTCACTTCGTTTTCGTGACCTTCTATGATTGCCATTAAGTTCCATTGGTTTGATGGTGAGCACAAAGCGTCTTGTTGTTTCTTCAATTTTTGTGTTTCATAGTCCTCTCCTTCCTCATCGTCGTCGTCGTTATCAAGATCTAAATCTTCCGGCTCGTCGATCCCCCAAACAGAAATTGTCGAGTCGAAAGATCCAGATGCTAATGCTGGTAGATCTAAGAAGTCCGAGGCTCCGACTAAAGGCGGCTTGAAAGCGACCGAACGAACAGAACGTTTGTGGGCGTCGTCCAATCTCGAAAGCAATGGGTACTTATCGTTCAATCCATATATACAAGACGTTTTATCAGTAGAAGCAGTTGCAAATAACGGTAAGGTCGGGTGAACGGCAACACTCCATACTTTGTCCGTATGGGCATCCAAAGACTTCACAAGAGAAACCATATGCGGCAAATTTAGGGAAGTTATGTGACACTTTTATAGTAGTAAGTATATCCTGGAGATCTTGATTACGCGAGTCAGACAAAGCTTTTCACACTCATGCTGTGATTTCTACGGAAATTTCAATCCATTGCAAAATTTGGATTCTATGCACGCCAACAGATTTTTGCAGTAGATATCTCAAACACATTCTTCATATTGATCTCCACGCTAGAGCAGAAGGAACCAAGAGGCGATGTTGAGGAGTATACTTACCCGTAGCTCGATAGGAGGTACAGCGCCTTCTTCGCTACTCGTGTCAAAGTCGTCATTAGCTGTGGCTTCGAAGTACAGTCGACCACTTAGACCTCACACAAATGTTGTTGCATTTTCTACGTTCAGCTTCATGTTGAAGGAATCCGATAAAAACAGCGATAAGAAGGCGAACGGTGACGAATTCCTTCCTCTGAAGAAAACCGACGACGCCTCGGTGCAAGAATTTTCTGTTAAATCAAAGAGCTCGCCGGCTGCCCCAGCTCCCATAGACTCCACCAATCTCGAGCCTCTACTTAAGAAAGACAATAAACCTTACATACCAAGACTTAAACACGAAAGACTCACCTATGAGTATCCTGGTCTACCAAACCAGGACGAATTTAATAAGTACAACGAGCCTGCCAAGTCGAATCACAGTCGTTGGAAACGTCACTTACCCAAAGTTGCAATATTCTTCGTGACCTTATGGGCGGGTTACTCTATCAAGGTTTGGGTTTATGAGCCTGAATCTGGGACCACCAGCAATGATATGCTTTCACCGGAAGAATTCCATCCATTTGTTATCACACACAAGGAAATGATTGATGATCAGCACTACCTTGTAGAAATCAAGCCGAAAAATGATCATTGGGAATATTCCTATGCCAACAGTTACGCGGCAAAATCCATTTGGAATGGAAGCAAAGGCATGTGGTCAATCGAAGTGAAGCATCCTCAAATCATGGTGGTTCGTTCCTATACACCCTTACCGCTTTACTTCCTCAAGTCTGAGCTTACTAGGTCTGGCCAGAGGAAGCCATTATTGAAGGTCATCAATAATGATGAAGAAGACTGCGACAAGCACGGCACAATGGTACTTTACATCAAGAGGTATGACGATGGAGAAGTTTCGAAGTTCATCACAAACAAGGAAGTGGGAGATGAGATTGAAGTACGGGGCCCAGATACTGACTATAAGTTCCCATACCATCCAATTCGAGACTTCAAGTCATTCACTCGCCCTACCTTTAGAGACCTACCATCCACTATGGAAATGGACAAGAGCAAGGAGAGAAACGGCGAAGCGAGGGATATACCCGAAGTTGACAACTTGACATTCTACGCTGCAGGTACCGGAATTGCCCCCATTTTGCAAGTTTTGATGTCAAGGAAACCATACGAAGGCTTTGTTGACCTTCATTACTCGGCTGTAAAGCCAGGCGAATTAAAGCCATTGGAGAGATTTATCTTCTTTTTGGAGAAATTGGACAGAATAAGGTTCACAGCTCATTATGACATTCATCAGACAAGGCTCAGTGAAAAGGATTTCAAAAAACCAGTGCCTCCTAAATACTTGAGTGAACTTCGCAAGTTAGAATCCGGCGACGCGAATAAAGAAGAGGACGACTTGAAGTTGAGGTTTTCAATTCTTGATGACAAGAGTGATGAAGTGGATGAGAAGTCAAAGGCAATTGATTATCCAAGATTCAGCAATGCCTTGGAGCAAGCCATTGTTACTTCCAAAGAACCCAAATCGGATTCTGCCTTGGCGGTTGTATGCGGCCCCGACGGTTTTGTTGAGTATGTCGCTGGTCCTCGGAATGATGTGGACAAAGAACAAGGAGAAGTCAAGGGGCTATTAGGAAAGAAAGGCTGGGACAAAACAAATGTCTATAAATTAGGATAATTACTTGTAAATAGAGATGATGTAATAAAATAGAGATTTATATATATTGCAGGGCCATTCTTTTAGTTCGATTATGTATCTATTTCCATTCCATTTTCTTGAAAATCGATTTCTTGATCAACAAGTTTCAATTCTCTTGCAAAGTGAAGCAAAATTCTTTGTGAATCCCTGTGCTTGGAACATGCTAAGACAATTTCTTTCAACAACTCATGCTTATCAATTCCACAAACTTTAGGAACCCAATCTTCATAGTCTCTGTCCTTTTCAATGAAACCGATGGAGACAGAATCTTTGTATTCGGAAGGCGGACCCAATAATTGGTTGCAGATTTCGTAAAGCTTTGGCTTCAAACTCAACTCGCAAACTCTCTTAGCGTATGCAACGAAAAATTTCTTGAAGTCACTAGTTTCACCAAGCAATTCACAACATAATATTCTGTTTTCCAAGTGACTCAAAGAGATTGTGTTTTCCAAACTCTCGAAACCTTCTTTCATGATCATATTCTTCGAGATCTTGTTGAAGTGCTTTCCTCTGCCAAGTCTTGTCTTTCTCAAAATCTCTTCATTAGTCTTTTGCTCGAGTAATCCAACAATTGAAGAGTTGTTTCCCCTCAGACCTGTTCCTAATAAATTGGATGATTGCACGCGACTAGAAGAGGCTTCATCGCCAACAGAGTCCCAATAGTGAGAGCCGAAAGCCCACCAAGATTCAGTGATAGTTTGCCAGATTCCCAAGTCTTTATTGAAAAGGTATCCTGTTCCGTTGGAGATAGTTAACAACGGTACTCCAGAAGACGTAATTGAACACATTGTGATGTTATCTGATTTGGACAATCCGTCTTCCTTATACTTGTTTGATAATTCTAAGATCGAGGCTAATGATGAAGGCCCATGCAAATGAATCTTTCTCAATGCGATATTCCATACATAAAGTTCACCAATGGAGGAGACCGCCATGAGAAACTCACCATGACTCTCTAGAAAGGATAGTGGTGAGCCGAGAACCAAAGGAGGTAGTACTCGCCTACCCAGGTCCTTCGAATAGACCAACACTTGCCCGTCCATTGTACTGAGGGCCCAGTAGTTCTTGCCTTCGGTGGCAAGTTGTATAAATCTTGGCACGAAATCAGACCAAATTTCTTTGTCTTTCTTATAGTATGTTATTCTCGAAGGTTTCGCTTCATTACCCGACCCGTTTTTGATGTCCAACACAAATATCTCATCATTGTACTTACTCTCAAGTTGAAAGCTTAACCTTACTTTCGGAATTGAGAGTCTCACTTTTGCGTAAGTGGTGTTCGGATTAACGATAGTGGTCTCGAGAAACCTAACTGGCTCTAATTGCCTCTTCAACTTTTTATTAGCTCCACCAGATACTCCGCCATTTGAGGAAGATCCATCCGGATTCTTGTTTCGCTTGCTCTGCTTGAAAACGTCTTCAGTAACAGAGTATGATGGCTTATCAAACTCCATAGCCAATGGTGTGTTAATAGATCTGGTGTTTGCAACTCCATTTTCACTCGTCAACGTACTTGAAATAGAGTTAGAAATCAGATTGGAGTTGGAGCCGTTGTTTGATATCAACATAGGTTGTATTCTCTTCTTACCATTCTTTGTAGTCACCTTTTGTGAAGCGGTCGATGGTGAGGGAGTAATAGTTTTAGGAGCAGCTGGGGCCGAAGTTGTGGATACTGATGCAGCACTAGATTGATTGTTCAGTTTCGATCTGCCCATTGCTGACTGTAAGATATCCTCAGAAGCTATTGTGGAACTTGCCGCTACCGTTGGATCGTCAAATTTAGGAGGCTGTATTACTTCCGGAACAAGGCTATCTGTTTTCTTAGAATCTGCAGCAGTATTTTTCTTTTGCTTCACTTCTGGTTTTGATTCCTCTACTTTAACTTCTTTTGAAACGTCTTCTTCGTTTGGGTCTTCGGAAGCATTAACGTTGACTGCGTTTTTCTGATCTATAAATTCTTGAACGTTGTTTTGACCCCTTTTGTTACTAGGAGCCTCGTTTTCATCCTTGTGGTCAAACGCCTTGATCAGCTTCTTTCCTTCAACTTCGATCCTCGAAACGACTTCGGCATCTGCAACTTCACCCAATTCCTTCTCATCAAAATTTATAATAGTCAAATGGCCATCAAGGGATACAGTGACCAATTTGTCACCAGCGAAGTTCCAGCACAAATCAGTAATAGGTTCTTTTGCCAAATCTCTCAAGACTAATATTGGAGAGTCATTACTAGTGTTCCAGATAACTAAAGTTTTATCCGACCCAGCGGTAGCAATGACATTGTATGGGTGAGCTGAAGATGAGATATCTGATGTTTCATTGGTTTCTTTCTTAGCTGATGTATAAAAATTGGAGTTGAATTTTGCAACCTCACAATTCACATCATGTCCGACTAAGCTGATAATATTTGTCCAATTCTTAGACCTGGATATGAGAGAGACCAAGGAGGTCAGATTTTTATTGGCTGTAGGAATACATACATACTCTCCATCAGGTGACCATGATATTCTTTTGTAGTTTGAGTTGAAAGCCATATTATTTACAAGTTTGGAAATCTTTTGTATTTGTTTGAATTTGTAAAGGTCGGTTGAGAGATCGTACTGGTATTGATACAAATGTATGAGTGAGTCGTCGCCCAATGTGATGAAATAGTTTCCAGTAGGGTCGAATGCTATACTGCGTTGGATAGCTGGTATTGACGCCTTCTTTGATGAGGTAGATGAAGAAGATGCTGCGGATGACGAGTTGGCGTTTGATGTAGATGTTGCGGTTGTCGATGATCCTGTGCCCACAGCGCCTGTGCTGGAGTTTGTGCTTGTAGCTGCTCCCGCTGTGTTTGATGTTGTGGACGTAGATGATGGGGCCTTCGAGGCAAATGAAAATTCCTGGTATGTTTCCTTCACGGTGTCGTATAAATGCAACTTCCGATCCTGTGTGCTCCAAGATAACAATCTGCCATCTGAGGACCACGTCAAGTCTACAACTCCTTTAGGTGCCTCATTTCCACCCAGAACCTTCGCTGCCTCTAGGGGGAACACCTTTTTAGGTTTTTTGTTGCTTCCAGTATTCAAGTAAACCTCACCTGTGACATCTCCACTGGCGAATACGTTCTCAACTGATGGGCTCCATCTAACAATGGAAACACATGCTTTATGATACTTATGAGTCAATTGAGGCTTGACATTTTTAGCCTTGTCTTTGGACTTTTCACTAGAGAAATCTGCGTCGAATAAGTCGGGAGACCACTCCAGCACGTATTTATCTTCACCAGAGGTTATCACTCTTCCGCTTTTGTTTATGTCAATGGAGTGAATTGCCCCACCATGGAAAGCTTGAGGAACAACAAGCACTTTCATTGAGAGATAAAATACCGGTGCTCAAAGAATTGGAATTGAAGGAGTGGATCGATAGTCCTAACTAACTTTAAATTAACATCACCTACAAAGTGTTGGGTGTTTTCAGATATTTGTTTGTTAGGGCCAAATTTCGCTGCAAGTCTCCAGAAATCAAAATACACTAAGTTACACAAAAGTTTATATGCCGCTCAATATATACGAAAGCTAATATGGAAGGCTTGGGTACAACTTGGGGGAAGGGGAATAAAGACTGTGTGGTGTTATGTTAAATGAGTAGCTAGCACTGACCAAGAAATTGATATATCCAAATGAAATGGAACAGGCTAAAGTAGTGATCTTGTGAACTCCTTCGCTCCACATCTAGCCGTAATCTCTCCTAATAGTTGGGTGAGGTCTGCAGAACCACATACAGTTTGAAGGGGTTGAAAATTCAAAAAGGCATGAAGCCTAGAAGCAGTGCCAAAGAGCTGGGGTTACTCTCGCTATGTTTTCAAGCCATTGAAAAACTCTTGTCACTCCAACGTTCTGCCCATGTATTTGTGCCGTGGACACATTCATTGCGGCTGCAAATTTGACCGTTTAATGTCCTTCACACAAACGTTCACGCAATTCTCATCTTGATTTGGACTTTAGAGGACTAAAAATGTGACACAAAGAGAGCCGCGAAAGCTAGAAGAGGCAACCCTTAATATCAAAAAAAAGTTTCTCAAGGAAAAAAAATTGATATCTATACGCCAAGATCCGCAACAGAGATACCTTGATCAATCCCTTTCAGATCACGAATACTGTACATATAATATACTGCCCAGCAGTGAACACACACTTGAGCTTATATATATCTATCCAGGTGGTATAACAGCGTAAACTAAGTAGACATATCGAATCACCTGATCGTTTACTGCCACTGTTTTGATAAGACAACAATTTACTTGCAAAGCATCTGCAGACAGCAATCCCCAATTAATACAATAGTTACTCAATATGTCCAACGGAAACAATGAAGAATACGGAACGGATTCCAGCTCAGACTATACAGAGTACTGGATAGACTTATTCTTAGGAATAAAAGGTAACGAGTACTTCTGTGATATCGATGACGAGTACATAAGAGACCGTTTCAATTTGACCGGTTTGAACCAGGAAGTCAGTAGACTACCAACCTTAATAGACATAATAACGGATAGTATCGACATAGAGCTGCAGCCTGAAGAGCATAGGGAAAATTTGGAGCACAACTCTCGTGTGTTGTACGGCTTGATACATGCCAGATTTATCTTGACCTCGAGAGGATTAAACAAGATGTTTGAAAAGTATAGAAACGGAGACTTCGGCTATTGCCCAAGATTCCACTGCCTGTTGCATCCATTATTACCAATAGGTCTACATGACCAATCGAGGATGAACTCTGTGAAGTTGTACTGTGCCAAGTGTGAGGATTTATACAACCCAAAATCGGGCAGACATGCCGTGGTGGATGGTGCCTACTTTGGTACATCCTTCCCAGCAATGTTCTTCCAGACGTTCCCTCAAGTGATCCCAATCCATACAAAGGATACGTATGTTCCAAAGGTATTCGGATTCAAATTGCATGACTACTCAAAGCTCAATAGATGGCGTGAATTACAGAGAGGCAAATTAGAGAAGAGGTTGATAAAGCAAGGTATTGAACTTCACAATGTGGTCGGGGGTTTTGCATCGAAGAATAACGACGAAGAAAATAGTATCAATAATAACTCAAATGCTAACTGAGCTTCACTGCAATTTAGAATAGGAAACAGACTGCAATAGAATAGTCAGAAGAAACCTTTTAGCCTTGTGCAAAGCAGGAGGAAAAAGATGTTGAAAAAAGAGCCAGGAGTCAATTACGAGCTGTAAGTTTACATCATCTTCCATAGGATAACTAAATCTGGGAAGTGGCGCTTATCACGAGTAATAACTTTGTTAAAAAACCATACGGAAATAAAACCCATGTGATAATACCTCCCTTGATACATTATTTCTTAATCAAAAGACTTCGACATATGACTTTGTGTTGAATCAGTTTCGCTTGTCTCTATTGACTCGGACCAACCCAATAATCTGATCTACTGGCTATTAATATCATAACCTATCTAGCCATATATCTATGTTAATTTAGAAACATAACAGACAACAACATTCGTGTAGAATAGTAGTACTTTGTTTGGCATAATTTTCAGTATTCGAAATTGTTTCCTGCATATATCATATCATATATGGAACGATTTGGAAAATGAGTTGCAAGTTTGAAAAATCTTGTCAGAGCTGTGCCATTGCCCTTACAACACAGTCACTGTCTTATTGCAAGAGGATAGCTCTCTATTCAACTGAAGTGAGAATACAATACAATGCTCAGAGCATCCTCCAGGCTAGCTACAAAGCGTTTTGCATCCACATCTGTTGAGGTCTCCACTTTGCCGACCATAGCAGAAGGCTCAACCATTTTCTCATTGGTACAGCCAACTGGTAAGGTACATCTCGGTAACTACCTCGGAGCTATAAGGAACTGGAGGGACTTGGCGGAAGAAGCTTCAAAAGTGCCTGACACTAAGTGTATCTTTGGGATTGCTGATCTCCATGCGTTGACACTTCCGCAGAAGGCATCTACTTTGAAGCAGAATAGACGCGAGGCGATAGCCAGTATCCTAGCTTCAGGGGTGGACGCTGAGAAATGCATATTGTATCATCAGTCTTCGGTTCCGGAGCATTCAGAGCTCGGGTGGATATTGACATGCCTAACTCCAATGGGGTACTTGAACAGAATGACCACATGGAAGCTGAAAGTGGACTCTAACTCGGTGTTTGGAGACAGTGAGATGAATATCAAGGCAGGCTTATTGTGCTATCCTATCTTACAGGCCGCTGATATCTTATTGTACAGGTCCACACAGGTCCCAGTGGGCGATGACCAAACTCAGCATTTGGAGCTTTGTAGAAATCTCGCTTCGACATTCAATCATCAGTTTGAAACCGATTTCTTCCCCTTACCCAAAACTTTGCTCACACCAACCAACAAGGTACTCTCGTTGAGAAACCCTACAAAGAAAATGTCAAAGTCAGATGTGGATCAGAGTTCATGTATCTACATTAACGAGGTGCCAGAGGTGATTCAAAAGAAGATTAGAAAGGCTACAACGGACTCCGTACAAGGAAAGATCACGTTTGATCCAGAAAACAGACCCGGTGTTTCCAATTTGGTAAACATTGTTGCAGGATTGCAAAGAAAGCTGATCGAAGACACAGTGGCGGAGTTAGACTGGATCACCAATCACAAGGAGTTGAAGGACTTTGTGTGTGAGTTATTGGACAATGAATTCAAAGATACAAGGCAAATATTCGAGGAGTTGACCAAGAATACGACGTATTTGGATAGAGTTGTCCAGGACGGTTCAGACAGAGCAAGGGAGATTGCGTCCAAAAACCTCAAGGAAATCAAAAAGTTAGTTGGCTTGGACTAGAGGAAACACAAAACCTAGCACCAACTCGCTCGATAGTTCCAAGAGCCTTCATGTACATAGAATTTAGAAGTAATAGGCAGGAACAAATCGATAAATATATATATAAAATATATAAATATGTGCGTGAATGATTATGGGTGTAATTACCTTGGCTCAGTCTATCACTTCCGTTAGATCGAAACGGGTCGTGCTACGATCTAGAAACAATGCTATAGTAAAAGTCATCGGCAGCTCTGCTCCAAATAGGCTCTAGCCATTGGCACGCCCAATAACTAAAAATTCTAAAATCAAATGCAAGAACAAAGTGCGGGTAAACCCTAGCGAAAGAGGCAGCTCTGGGCGTATTTCAAATCAGCATCGACAGACGGGGTGCCCCTTCCCACCACCCCCATGTCACAACGGTGCTGCTACTTAGCAACACTCCCTTGCTCCACCTTCTCTAATACCTGCTAGGCGAGCTCCTTCGCAGTACACGCTAGAAACAAAGACACACGACACGTCTATAAAACGACTAGAAAATATTATGGGTGCATGTCCGTTTATGTGAGGTTGCATGCAATGTGGGTTCCAAGTTTTTCGCTCTCGCGTTCTGACCCTCCTTGTTTCCAGTGCGTGCCGCAGCGCAACTTGTCGCTCAACGTTCGCTATTTCTCGATTTTCACCGTATTGCGATTCACCATTTCTCGATTTTCCTGCAATTTTTGCTGTGGCAACTGAAAGCGCTGGATATGAAATGCACTTGCGCATTTCCAGATGCAACCCACCGCAGTGTGCAGGACCCCATCATACAAACAACGCGAATCACGAAAGCATTTGGCTGCGAAAACTCGCAAAACAAACAAAAGAACATCTGCACTTTGCGGCTGTTGCTGCCACTGGAATTGTCAGAAAAAAAAAAAAAAAAAACAATTCAAGAAAAATAAACTCAAGCTCCAGACGAGTGTAAAACGGGTAGAAACGAGCGTGAGGTGAATTTGCATGCGTTTGGGAAGATGTGGGAGCGGTAGAGCGGTAGTATAATATTCCATACCCATACTATCATCATATTCTGGCAAAGGGCAATTGTAAGGAAGCTTTCGCTGTAGAGTCCATATGGTGATCTTTGTTGATCCGCTTGCAACCATGCTGTGTAGATCAGTAGCACTCTCTGTAGAATCAACCTGCCCAAGGGGACCAGCCATGGGCCCCACCTGTACAATCGTGGTGTATACTGTGAATACAATGCATTGAAATAATATTTGACCTTAATAATAAATATAGAAGAACAAAAAAAAAAAAGTGCTTAAAAATAAAATCCGAGATTAAGTGGTGCAGCTTTTGAGTGAGAGAACAAAACAAACCTTAGTAAAACTTTAAATGTTGTTTTGGTAGAAAGTGAGTTTTTCTTCTTATTCATCAGTTTACTTTCATCGAATTTTCCGCCTGATTCGACTACTCTTGTGATATAGAAAGCCAGGCTGAACCCAGAGAAGAGTCATAGTCTGAATCGTTCTCACAGTAGTATATAAGCAATAGCATACCCGTCTTAGAATTTGGCGTTTGGATCCACCCTAAAAAACAACAAAAAAAAAACAACAACAACAAGAAGGTATCCGCCATTTCTAACTACAACCAACACACAACCAACACACAACTAATCACAATCACCACATACTCCCTTTGATACAACTTATAGAAATCACACTAGATACCCCCAAAAAACAACATGTCTGAAGAATACAAACGAATGCAGGTCAAGGTTTTGTACTCCTTCAACAACAACTCCACTGTTTTCCTCTCCAGATCGAAGCAAATGCATTCTATAAAAATCGTCCAAATCCCCATGGGAAATGACGGTGGCGAAATCATCACACTTGGCGCCTTCGACTTGAAGTCATGCGTACTGCAAGTCCTCAAATCTTCGCCCGAGAATTTCAAGCTACAGAATGAAGACTATGCCGTTTACTACAAGGACATCACCGAACAACCGGATGAACCTTTTGTGGCAAATGGTGTACTTTCAACCTTAATCTCCACATCAAAGCAGCATTTAATCCCAGGAAGAGTATGTCAGAACTTGTCGGCCAACTTCTTATTTGGTGACAAGAGCAACTCCTCCTCACATACGCTCGAGATCAGGTTGAAACTACACACAATAGCTAGAGGCCCAGAACTGCAAGGTCCACCACAGGGCGACCAGCAGTCACAGCAGTTGCAACCACAGCAAAGCAAGGAAAAGAGGCAAGCGTCTTACAGTGATCAAGTCCCTACACAGCCACAGAAAAGATCCCGCCCCAACAATAGACAGCAGCCTATAAGTGTGTCGGCATCGGAGGCTGCAATCAAGGCTACAAGAACTAAATCATTACCAATATTTTACCCACAAAATCAACAAATATTCAACATCATCAATGCTGACAAATCAAACGCTCCGTCCAAATATGACAATAAGAGCGTCCAGGATAGATTCAAGCTGGCACCATTCTTGCAACCTAAGATCCTTGAAAACCCACTGAAGAGATACAATAGCAAGATTGTACCCATCAATAACAAGTACTCCACGGTCAACGCCACTCCTGGCAATCCCAGCAGCATCAGCAGCAGTAGTAGTGCAAGCTTCAACGAACCTCAGAGAGCTATGAGAACTAGATCTATGGTTACTAATAAGCAGATGTCCATGATTGTGTCGTCGCCAATAAACGAAGAAACTGACGCTTCTGACACTGATTACCAAGAAACCAATGCGCAGAGTGAATTAGGAATTGAGGACGAGGAAGAAGATGAGGAAGAGGTCGATCACAACTCCTCTCCTTACACTCCTCAGCAACCACCTTATAACCCAGGCAAGCACCAAAATAGCTCTCAACATGAAGCACAGCATCCATCTTCATCTGGTGTCCAATTTCAATCATTGCCTGACTTGGAAGACTTGGACAGCAGAAAGACACACGCCATCCCACATTTCAGATTGCCTAAAAATCACGATCTCGTGTGTATGAATAGCAACTGTGCAACTACAAACTCGATCACTTGGAGATACTTCGAAACGGGCTACCATCCTAACTATCTTTCCCTTCACAGAGCCAAGGTCTTTGATGTCAAGCACTACGAAGGCATGATTGGCCCATTATGTAACGCATGTTACTTATTCTTGAGACAAAGAGGGTTTATGAGACCGGAAGCTGTCGTTAAAAAGTATATGCAACAGCAGCGCTACAAGAAAGATTTGAGACAAAAGGATGAAATACAGCAAAACCTGGAACAGCAACAAATGCAACAACATCAACAACATCAGCACCAAGTTTCCGGAAGACAGTATGCTTCTTCGCCTCCCGTGTTCCACAAATTCACCACTCCTTCGCATACCCCATCAGCAATAAACCAGGTCATCCAAAATAATATCAACAATGTTAACGCAAGTAGTAGACCTACTCCTAACTACCTGAACTACAATGACTTGAATGATTTCATGAATCAGTTGAACTCTTTTGGGGGGCCGTTGACGGATATCGACCCTCTTCCACAAGACCCAAGGCAACAACAAACATTGGGAGTCACTCCTCCAATGATGGCGACTAAATCTAACACCAGGATCATCAATTTATACGATGACGGTGAAGACAAGGAAAACTGTCCGCCACCTGATACCTCCGATGACCAACTGCATGGACTTGACAGTACCGATAAACAAGAATTGGAAGATTTCGAAACCATGATTGTGAAATCTTTTAGCCACTCGTCAGATAAGAACAGCAGCAGTCCAGCTCATTCTCAGCAGCACACAGCATGGATGAACAACTTGTTCGGAGAACCCACCCCTAAGGATCAAGTCACTCCTAGAGACGGCAATACGAACAGCAACCAGACTGGAAACTTTGGTACATATGAAACGCCTGCTGAATTGAAGGATTTCCAAGAGGATGCAAAGAGTAATAACGACGAAACGGAGAGCGAAGACGAGTCTGTGAAACCTCACCCTAACTTACCACAAATGAGAACTTTCACCACCACCGTTAAGTCATCGTCTCCCATGATTTCTCAAAAGCCAATGGGTGTGACTAATATGCCATCTTCGCCTTTGTTGACTCATACCACAGATGACGCGGAAGATGACAGTCTTGATTTCCATGGCAATCATGTTAGCGAAGAGCTCAGCAATCATGCCCATAAAATGGAAAACACCAAGGGTAACGAAATGTCATCACCTACAACTTCAGCTAGCAGGATCAACACGACCACGCTGATCATGTCATACGAAAACGTCAAGGCGGGAGTCGAGCAAACACATGGCTCAACCCCTAACACAGACTTCTTTTCCAATGATGATGTTAAAGAATCCATAAATGTTAATGATCTTACCACTTTTAAGCATAATGTTCATCAACAATAGCATACATAGCATTAATTAATCAAATTTCTACATACAATAAACATGAATTATTGAAAACGATATTATTAACCGTGTAGTACATTTGTATAGCCTTAAATGATCTAATGATCTGAAGGGTTCATGTATTGTTTAATCAAGAGAGTGGTGATACGTACCTCTTGTCTTGCAATACTAGCTTTCTACACTGAAAATGAACCACGAATATTTAACATTCGTAGAGCAGCCTGGCTAGCTCAATCGGTAGAGCGTTTGACTCTTAATAAGAGAAGCGATCAAAAGGTTGCGGGTTCGACCCCCGCGTCGGGCTATTCCACTTTTTTTTTTTCTGGCCATGACCTCCAAAAAGCGTTGTCGATAAGGACGCACTTCTTTGATTTCGATTCTTATCTCATTTCTCGACTTCTTTGTTTTTAGTTCCTCTTATACTTTACCTCAATTATTCTACTTGATTTTGTAGCAACAATGTCCTCATACTCTTTTGACCCTCAGGCATACACGGAAGAGCTCAATAAAGCCGCCGATAGTCTCAATGGCTTATTGACCCAGCACCCAGAACTCTCGAAACCAAGAGTTTTGATCATCTGCGGATCAGGCCTCGGTGGAATTGCAGACACATTAGCCGATGAGCCAAAGCTAGAAGTTTCCTACGACAAGATTCCTGGCTTCAAGACATCTACCGTTCCAGGGCACGCGGGCAAGTTGGTGTTCGGCTTAATCGGTACCAAGAGGGTGCCAGTGATGTGCATGGTTGGTAGGTTACATTTCTATGAAGGCTACTCTTTTCAAGATACCACTTTCCCAGTCAGATTGGCCAAGATATTGGGTGTTGAGGTTGTGGTTGTGACTAACGCTGCAGGAGGTGTCAACCCTGAGTACAAGCCGGGAGATTTGATGATTATCAATGATCACATTAACTTACCAGGAATGTCTGGATACCACCCATTGAGAGGACCAAACATGGAAAACTTTGGTCCACGTTTCCAACCTTTGTCTGATGCCTACGAACTTGAACTCAGACAGTTGTTCTTCCAAAAGAAAGAGGAGTTGGGCATCAAGAGAAACATTTACGAGGGTACCTACTTTTTCGTCGCGGGGCCAACTTTTGAAAGCAGAGCAGAAGTTAGATTCATTAGGGCAACTGGGGGTGATGCGGTAGGTATGTCAACTGTCCCAGAAGTCATAGTTGCTCGTCACTCGGGATTAAGAGTCTTAGCGTTATCCTTGATCACCAATGCTGGAGTTGGTGATAAGCCACCTAGTGCATTCGATAAGAACCCAAAACCGCTTGACGAGGGTATGGCTTCGCATGACGAAGTCTTGCAGTACGCAAACGAAGCCTCCAAGGACGTACAAAAGATCTTTGAGCACACAATCAACGAGTTGTAATACACGATAGAGAGAAAAAGATTATACATTAGGTTAACTAAAAGAATAAAAGCATTAACAGTTTCGACTTGCAACTCTCGATAAAGAATTAAATCTTCTCTTGTAAGGGTGTGGGTACTACTCTACGTTAGTGTTTACGAATAGATTCTGCTGTATTTTATTTTGATATATGTGATCTAGTTTCAGTAAGCTCCCTACTGATCGACTTCTCCGGCGCTTTCCCACTTACCTTGTAAACTTTCCTTCCACAAACTGACCTTGTTATCTCCACCAGACACTGCTAATATGTTCCCTGATAAACTCCATGAGCATCTCCAGCAAACATCTGGGAATTTTTCGTTTATCAATAATTGCTTTTCCCACTTATCGCTATTTCCCTCCTTGGACCAGATTACAACTGTACGATCTTGAGATGCAGTTGCAATATATGGCTTCACCAATACAGATGGCGACCAGGCAACATCTCTGACCCAGTCAGTGTGGCCCTCTAAGACTGCTTCTTCGGTGTATTTGTTCTCCTTAGCATCCCACTTCCAAATCTTGGTCAAATTATCGGAGCCACCAGTTACAAATTGCCTTACATTGTCCTTCACAACTGGACTCCAAGAGGCAGAGTTGACACCTATGGCATGAGCATCGAAGATAATATGCAGGGTGGTACCATCATCGTTGAAGTCAACAACAGAGACCTTACCGTCAGATGAAGTACATAACAACACAGCACCAAGTTCATGGGGAGCCCATGAAACTGAGTTTACACTTGCTTGATGTACGCTGTGTTCGGCAATTATTGACCATTGCTTGGTGTCAGGTTGCTCTTTCCAAATTAAGGCCTTACCATCGTATGAACATGAGGCCAATATAGAACCGAACTTTGGGTGAGCCCAGGCGATTTGCCATACTGGGCCCTCGTGTCCTACTAAAGTCTCAGTTAACTTGTAGTTGTCAGTGCCTTCGATGTCAAATATCTTGATTGTTTTGTCGGAGGAACACGTGGCTAATCTCTTTCCATAGTAGTCTAAGACCGCATCGTGAATCAAATCATCGTGGGCGTTACCGATTGTGACCATATTTGCTTATTTTGTGTATGAATATGCGTTCGCCGGCGATCTGGTCAATATATGATCCTGTCGTTTATGTACTGACTTTGGTTAAGTTAAATGTAAATCAATTGACGCAATATAATACGAATATACACGTGTATGGTTCTTAACTACGTCTCTTTGGGTGGATCAATGTGGGTCCCGTATACAGAAAAGTACTCAATTCGATCGACTTTGGTGTGAGGGTCTCGAGTGGGTGGTAAATTTCACTTCCGTGTTATTTTTGTTTTTGAGTTTCGTTCGCCAGTGAGGAAAAAAAAAGATTGAACAGCAAATATTAATCCCATACAGGATTGATTTGGTGGATATGCAGGCCCCATAGACGAGAGGACTTTACTTATACATTGTATGTATACAAATCCAACAACTACGGTCCGAGGGAAGGGATATTGCCGAAAGTCATGGAGCTGCTTCCTAGTGAAAACCTCTTGACTATCAAGAACTTGTTGCAAACACTTCTCAATCAATTGAATGAGTCAAACACCCATATCGCTGCTCTCGAGACGCTATCTAAAGAACTAGTTCCAGATCAACAAGCATTACTGGCTGCCTCGGACGAAGCCAGTATTCCACAATCGCCAAAAGATGACACAACTTTACTAATACAGAAACTTGAAGACGAAAGGCTACTTCTACTTATGGACATACAGAAGCAGGACTTTGTGACCACGAAGCTAAACGAGATAGTGCAACAGAATTTTGACATGGTGGAAACCATAAAGGACTACCTTTTGAATTCAAATCAAGTCCATACAGATGAATTGAAGGTTAACAATTTGATACTAGAGAACTACACGCAGAACGTCATAAAACCGGTGGATGAAAAATTGCAGATCAACGTCATTGATTTGCAACTAAGCATAAAGAAAATAGAGCACGTCTTGGCCGGTATTACCTCGTCCTTACAAGAGAACAAACTGTTCAACTACCTGGCGACATTGAGCGAGTTGATTCGTGGTTTGAATGCCTTGTTAGACAAAGAGTTCTGAGGCACTCCTTTTGGGGATGATGACCATGCTAGGATGGTCGTTCAAGTTACGAATTTATGAAATTGCATTATACTTCTTCATTGCTTCTTTCACTAGGCAGCGAAAAAGACATACACCAAAGCTATGATAATAAATATTTATTTGTTTATTTATACAATCAATTGTAAATAAACATGCAAAAGTATGGAGTTTTATGGATATCTATATGCCAATCTTGCGTCTCCCGTTAGAGGTCAAATTATAGTTTAGTAGTTTCGATTGTCGAGTTACTTTGTTGTTCCTTTTTTTTTGTTTGTTTGTATGCTATTCTTTTTATCTGCTCCCTAGCAGCAGTAATGTCCTTTTTATGAGGGGTTCTGGGAGTCCCACGACTTAGTCGCCAGCGATATCTCCTTGGGCTTGGAAGGTTTCTTTCCTATCATAACATATGCCTTATTGATGTATGTTCTATTTGGATCTAACTTCGCCCATGCGCCTCGAATACGATCCAAGTTCATTTTGCTTCTGTCAAACTTGAGAATTTGCACAAGTCCAAACACTAATTCGTAGAAACATATAATGAAAAACTGTAATAAGCTCTTGCATTCGTATGGCTCCTGTATTTGAGAAGCACTTTCGCTTTTAAGTATTTCAGGCTCTTTAGATCCGGTCAACTTGAATAATAGGTCTTCTCTTTCATTTGTATTACTGAATGTTGAGTTGAATTTAGCCAGGCAGATCAATTTATCAATCATCACTGATAACTTATCAGTACAATTTTCAGCCAAATTGGATTGTAACGAAGTGGTATTCTCTTCCAATTCGTTGACTCTCTTTACCACAATTCTAGTTTCGTAAACTAGTCTGTCAATGGTTGAAGTGAGGTCACCGATTTTATAATCCAAATTTCCGAGAAGATCTTCATCCACAATCTTCACCTTCTTGTCTTGCATCTTCGAATGCACGTTACTTAATTTTATCAATTCCAAATTTAAGTGGGCGTATGATTTAGTGATTTGGATCTCGTTAATCGTAATATTAAGCTTGGCGTTTTTGTTATCGCCAAGCGATAAACGTCTCATATTGTAAAAGTTTGTTAACTTGGAGACAGATTTCAAGTACGTGTGTGACAACTTCCCAATAGTTTCTAATGGTGGGCTGGCTTGGGTGGAATTGATGAACTCGTCGACCGCAGAGAAACTGATACTACGAACTAGGCGTCTTGCATTGGTGGTCGCTTTCATCAAGTTTTCAACCTTCAGTTCAGAATTATTGTCTTTAACTTGAAGTGGCAAAGCGGTTGATGAGGCAGAGCCTGATGACAAAGACGACAAATCTTGCTGGTCTTTGACTTGGTTCTTTTCATCCTTTTGTTGCTGCTTTCTCTTGGCGTTTTCAATTAAGTTAAGGTTAAGTTCACCAGCCTGTGATACGAATGGAAAAGAATTTCTACGGTTGAGTCCGTAGTAGAAGGACTCAATAGTAGTTTGTTCATCCTTGTTTCTGGTCTTGCATTTTGCATCTGCAATATCTGGTTCGCAAATGCCGTCCAAGGTATTTAAACCATCAGCGCAGACAGCTTGGCCGTTACCATCGCCACCCTCCACACCTAACAAGGAATCGACTAATGACGTTGAGTTTTTCACGTTTTCGTTATTATCTTGGGTGTTAACGCTGGACGAGTGCCTCATGTTATTTTCAAGTAACTGCTCTCTGATGTTTTGACCCTTTCTGCCCTGTAGTCCCAATTTCACTTTATTTAACCCTCTGGAGTACCGAGAGTACTCTGAACGGCCTCCGTTTGACGCTAATGAAGCCGGAGTTGAAGTGATTTCATCCTTCAAACTAATGAACTTGTAGTGGTGCTTATTGTCTATCGGACTAGCGTTGATTTGAGAGTTGTTAGGATGTTGATGTACATGGTTATCCCTAAAGTTTTTCATAGCATCCTTCTTTTGTTCAACTCCGTTGCCCATGGCACCGAACCAAAGTCTGAAAAGCTTCTTTCCCACCAAAAAGTTTTGAACTAATGTGTCCAAATCCAAGGTTTCAACCTCGATGGGGTTCAATTCAGATAGCTTTTTAATTCTTCTCGTTCCATTCGATTTCGATGAAGACGAATTGTTGTAGTAATTGGCGTCATCACCACCTCTATTTACAGCGCCAATATGGTCTTGCACGGTATTCTTCACCACATTTGTCAACTTCTTGATTTCCTTACTGTAGTAGTTTTTGTTCTTACGGTATGCTGATAAAGAGTTGCCATTGGTGGAAAGTGCATTTCCGACATGGAATCCAGACGAAGCAGACAGTTGCTTGGGCCCATTCAAGTTGGTCGACAGGCCATGCAATCCACCATTGGTACCCAATGAAGTAGCAGAATTATTCGTGCTGTTGTATCTGGGGTTTGCTATCCTGTTATGTGGACGCATCGACGTATCGAACGAACTGTTGATTGACTGGTAATCTTCTGCATACAAGGGATTGTTAGCAATGCTGTTATTGTTGGTGCTGTTTTTCAATGCGTTGGTTAATGTAAACAACTTGTTCAACGTTTCCAAATCGAGCTTTCTTCTCTTCTCGAGTTTGTACTGCTTTTGAAATTGACCGATAGATATCATAAAGTTTTCGAAATCGAACGGGTCCTTTGGGGGGTCACACCCACCAACAAGGTGTAATCTCAATTTGATACTTATCACAAAACTGATGATTGCGGCGACTGCTCTGGAAGGCAAAATGCCATTCTTAGGGTTTGGTTTGATACTAAAATGGGGTAACCCGATTAAATTCCACCAATTAATAATAGCTTCTTCAGTTTTGTTGCACAAGAACCCGTCACAGTATTTGGCATCTAGCAAGTCAAAATAAAACAAGCAGATCTGGATTAAGTTAATGACTTCTTTGATTGCAAACTTTACTGGAACTTGAACGTTGAAAACCTTATACATTTGCCTGAACTTGTCCTCACTAGCTACGGAAACCTTGTCTGTTACCATAGACAATGATCTACCGCTGCAGTGCAATTTCTTGAGGTTCGAGTTGATGTAGTAGTTATCTTCCACGACTCTTGGATCCCCACACTGAATAGAAATCAAGTTCAAGTTGGAAGGCAAAGTGCTTAGGTTGGTGACAAAGAGTACCTCGTTGGTGGAATGATTATTGCCCCCTACACTGCTGTTGAACACTTTTTCGATCACTTTCACTTTGGCGTGATTTATCATCAATTCGTTGAGGTACTCTTGGAACCTGGCAGGGTAGTATCTGGATAACTTTTTTATGACTGTGAATTTTATGACTGACACTGTTGATTTGGGGTTACCCGTGAATGTAGATACCACCGATCCAATCTTTCTGTTATGCACCCATTGCTCAACTAGATAGATGTCGAACCCTGATTCGGTTGTTTCTTCAACGATGTGGAATTCGTTGTGCGCTATGAAATCTCTTTGGAAGTACTTGACTGCATTGAAGTCGGGGAATATGTATGTAATGACATCCCTGGATGACTCTCTGGGAGGTGAATCGGGCGAGACGACTCTGGGGGCCACATCAGTTACAGCTGCATTTGACGCCGACGTGTCTGGGCTTAGTTGCGTGGTTAGCACCGCTGCTGGTGGAGCCATGACGTTTGTATCTGGCGACGTAACTCGAAGTGAGATCGGAGAGAGTGGGCTACTCCTCTTGTGTGTCGATGATCCGCTTACTGATGGCGTGAGGTTTAGATGCAGACTACTTGGATGGATTTGTTGGTGAAGCGGATGCTGTTGATGTGGTTTTGGTGGTTTTGGTTTGGTTACTCCTAGCGGAGGAGTATATATATTTGGAGAAAGTATTGTGAATGAATTATGCTAAGAAAGAGTGCCCGTTTCGGTACACTTTTTGAATATGCTTATGGAAATTACGAGAAAGCTTAATTTTTGGAGTTTCTTAAGTGACTGTTAGTGAATTATTTTTTCGCCAGGTAAATTCTAATCACCACCATACAAAATGTACGGTTCAGATGCGAAATTTAGGAAAGCTAATATGCATAGGCAAATGATAAATCCGGGGAGATGGAAAGCAATGGGCTAGCGGCAGAATGATATCCAAGCTGCTAGTGTGCAAAGTTAATTTCAAAATCACAGGATGACGATATGACTTCCGGTCTTAGAAAGAAGGAAAGGGTAAAAAATAAAGTCGTGAACAAAGACGAAATAGTGTAAGGGACCTGCTTTGTTCGTTACGAGACAAAAAGAAAGAATAGAAAAGTATGGTAGTTGGTGATTACCGCTAAGAATTATAAGCAAAAATAAAAAAAAAAAAAAAACTTGACACTCTATGTGCTGCACCGCATACAAATCATAATGGACTGATTATCAAGACACTAAAAAAAGCCTCAATACAACCAGGTGGGCCATGCCGTAGCAGAATATTGCCTCTTTTTGTGTTCCCCTTTTATTTACGGCTCAGCAGGAGACAGCAACAAGCTACAAGAAGTGTGGGGCGTACACTTATCTAACTAATTTCTACAACGCAATATGATTATTAGGACGGCATCAGTATGTCATTTCTTTTGGTTATGACTTTTGACCAAACAAAGTTTCTGAAGTGTTCTTTTTCTTTTTTTTTTTTTTGATTTTAGTTACTAATTTTTATAATTTTTACCACTTGTTGCTGTTTCTACCGTGCCAAAGCTAGAATTTCTTAGCTAAAGTGTATACCTTGATAAGAAAATTCTCATGCTGCTGCGTGAATTGGACTCTCTCTACCATGCTAAGAGTCTAAATGACGTGCCACAGTAAATGTATTGCACAGCCTCGAATTGATTTTTTTTTTCTATATGAAGGACAGAAACGCTAAGCTGGGGAAATGTAAATTTGCTGCCTGGCGGCTGCTAAATCGCTACCATTACTTTGTGGTTTTGCCATCAACTTTCACAAGGGCAAGAGGTGAGTACTTTACAATCCAGCATGGTTGTGAGTGGAAAAAAAATCACCACGCGTCCACATTGAGGTCACTTCTCATTAGGTGGTGTGTTGAAGTTGTAGTGACAACTGAGAGGGATGTTTGTATTTTCATTTTATTTTTCGGATAATCTAAACTTTCAAATTTCAAAATTTTTATCGATGACTGGGCCGTGATCCATGTAAAGTGGAGAGAAAGCTTTTTTCTGCTAGCACAATAGCACACTTGTACGCTCTGGCGGATTGACTTACGAGTCACTAATCCTAACCCTTGTCATTGGATGGATTCTCCTTCTTGACACAATATTTTTAAGTGCCCTGTATTGTTTTCCACAGCAGCGGGGGAGCAAGTCCTCGGAATTGTTATATCCCGACTGCAGTACCTCTTCCCCCCCATACCGCAGGAATAGTATAGAGCCCAGTGTTTATCGGCTCTACAGTAGTTGCCCCTCTTCAAATGGAAATTCCAGGCCAATGCAACTAATCTGAAGCACATCAGTGATACCCCACGTTTCTGTATTTCCTACACAGCTTGATCCAGTTGGTGCATAATGGTACCGTAAGATCATCCGTGATAGTTTAGTGGCTAGAATTACCGCTTGTCGCGTGGTAGACCGGGGTTCAATTCCCCGTCGCGGAGAATTTACTTTTTTTTTCAATTCTTTCTTGATTCTCAATTTTGTTACTCTTGGCTTCTATTGTCTGACAGATGGAAATCACTCATTACAATCGCTTCGAAAATATCCAATCATTCCTCGTCAAAGACTATCACACACGGCGACTATACTGGGGAATG
Organism: Dujonia boleticola; assembly: GCA_029581775.1. Taxonomy (NCBI): domain Eukaryota; kingdom Fungi; phylum Ascomycota; class Pichiomycetes; order Serinales; family Debaryomycetaceae; genus Dujonia; species Dujonia boleticola. Next base: position 1,557,637 of record JARGRU010000017.1, read on the forward strand.
GTCGGCTACAAAAAAAATTGCACAAAAAAATTTTTTACCTGAGCATCAGAAGATGCACTAGCTATCTTTCTATCCATGTATGGTAAGGGAGTTGCAAACTTAACCTGTTTGGTCCTTACCGCTAGGGTGCATGGCTGTGGGCTGTACTAACCAACAGGGCGTTTTCGACTTTTAATTATTGCAACCAAATGATACAGACATAGCTGCAATATTTTTTTCAATCCAGATACGAAAGGTCTTTGAGGACCGGCCCGCATTCTTGACTCTGCACTAGGAAATTTTCTTGCTTTAATAAAGATCATGGTTCCTATCAAGCAAAAAGCTTAAGCTGCAGATTTAAACTATCAAAACTATGGTCGATTTGTTACATTCTTCTCGGTAGCTCGATAGTGGAATTGTCAAGAGTCTGATCTTAAGGCACATGATGACAGATAAGCGGAATACATCGAAAAAATTTCATTTGTAGTGGTCTTTTCAAGACGGTCCATTTCGAAATGAAATCAGAGACCGGAACTCAATCTAGCGCACGGAATCATCGCGGATAGTGCCATCGAAAATTCCGTGGAACCGTTACTGGTATTACTTCTTAGTAATTGGACAGTTAGTCTTGAGAGCAGGCTTGTACATTATTTTTCAAGTATAACAGCTCTATAACAGCTCCAAGCCTCAAGTATATGAGATGATTTTTCCTCCGCAAATTGATTTAAGTTTCCAATTTTGCAATATATCGCAGATAGGCGATCCTTAAAAGAGAGGGGTGATTAAAATTTTACGGTGCTTATCACCCACCTAAAGGCGGCAATTTCAGCAATCGGGCACTTCCCGTCTCAGGATTTCCGTTTTCAATCATCATTGGATACGATGAGAAGCCTGCAAGTGGTCAACGTTGCCATGGCTGCATCTCTTGGATTTGATCATACCATTCGACTTTGAGTTATCCAGCTGCCATAATTTCGATCTAGATATTTCACACTCTTTATACTTCACCATAGGAGATGCCCGAAACAATCTGCATGGAGATTTTTCTCCGGCTTTAAAATTTAAGTAGCTGTACATCTCAATGCACACAATTTGTACGGAGAACTAATTGGTTTTGCACCTTAGCTGAGCAGTTTCGTAGCAACACTGATTGCCAGCTGGCACAGTTGCATACGTGGAAGCCGGATGATCACAAGATGTAACTAAGCCATATCGAAGCTATTGTAAGGCAAGTCGATCCCCCCAAGCATAAAAATACTTAATTTATTTTTTCGCAGCTACCTGATAGCTTTTGTACGGCTATCACGAGCTTATCTGGCTTGTGGTTCGCGGCCCTGCTGGGGCCCTGATGATAAGGTGAACAAATCATTTCTGTATAAAACAGATGAAACAAGACCAGATTATTGAACTTTTTTCACTTCTCATCTCATCAATATTTGCTGCAAAACTTCTTGAAGACGATTTCAGAGCACCAACTCCTCTCTGACACCTCTTGTTGAAATTCGAAGAAAAACCTTGTTTTTTGCTTGTACTACTCCGCACGCGATCATAACCTTGAATTGCTGCTTTATTGTACAAAATATCGGGATTGTTGCTTTTGTCCAGACAAAATAGCTATTTTCAGAACACAACCGCATTAGGTTTATAAGTGTCAGCTTTCCATTTATTTGTTAGCACGTACTTACTTTTTTTTTTCCTTCCCAATCTTTCATATCCATAACACTCCAAGATGACTAAAACCATGGAGGATAAAAAGATAAATTACACTAGTGAGAGTGATGCCGTGGAATCCATCGAAGGTAACGTCTCGACCATACAGACCAAGCCCCAAACAAAATGGGAAAAATTTATTGAATTCATAGCTGTGCAAGAAAAGGGGGACTTGTCCACCACACAGATGTTCCTCTATAACCATGATCTTAGACCTGTCGAAAGGGAAAGAAGAGCTTGGTCCTGGTACAACTATGTTTTCTTCTGGGTTGCTGACTCTTTCAATGTCAACACCTGGCAAATTGCAGCCACTGGTATTCAAGCTGCAAATGGAAAACCAGGTATGACATGGTGGCAGACTTGGATCTCTGTCTGGTTAGGGTACTTCTTATGTGGTATCTTTGTGACTATCGGTGCCAGAATCGGTATCTTGTACCACATTTCCTTCCCTGTTGCTGCAAGATCTTCCTTTGGTATCTACGGTTCCCTTTGGCCAATCTTGAACCGTGTGGTTATGAGTGCCGTTTGGTATTCCGTGCAAGGTTGGATTGGTGGCCAATGTGTCCAGTTGATGTTGTTGTCGATCTTCCACAACGCTGACAAGAAATTAGATACCCAATTAAAGGGAACTACCACTTTCCAGTTCTTGGGTTTCTTCTTGTTCTGGTTGTTCTCCTTGCCAGCCATCTGGTTCCCACCTCATCAAATTCGTCACTTATTCACCTTCAAGGCCTACGTTGTCCCAGTTGCTGGTATCGCCTTCCTTGTATGGACTCTTGTCAAGGCCCACGGTATTGGTCCAGTTGTGCATCAAAAGTCTGGCTTAGAAGGTTCTGACTTGGCCTGGGCCTTTATTGAATCTACCATGAACTCTCTTTCTAACTTCGCCACTTTGATTGTCAATGCTCCAGATTTCGCCAGATTTGCAGACAAGCCATCCTTTGGAATGAAGTACTTGGTTCACACCATTTCCATCCCTGTCTGTTTCAGTATTACCTCTTTGATTGGTATCTTGGTCAGTTCTGCATCCACTATCATCTATGGTGAAACATTCTGGTCACCTTTGGATGTCTTGGGACACTTCTTAACTGATTACAGCTCTGGTAACAGAGCAGGTGTCTTCTTCATCAGTACTGCCTTTGCTTTGGCCCAATTAGGTACCAACATCTCCGCTAACTCGTTGTCCTTCGGTACTGACTGTACCGCCATGTTGCCAAGATTCCTCAACATTAGAAGAGGTGGTTACATCTGTGCTGCATTGGCTTTATGTATCTGTCCATGGAACTTGATGTCCTCATCCAGTATGTTCACAACCTACTTGTCAGCCTACTCGGTCTTCTTGTCGTCCATTGCCGGTGTTGTGGCCTGTGATTACTTCTACGTCAGAAGAGGTTACATCAAGTTGACTCACTTGTACTCTTTGCACGCACCAGAAGAGCCTTCGGCCCCATCTTTCTACAAGTTCGGTAAGATCGGTGTTAACTGGAGAGCGTATGTTGCATACATTGCTGGTATCTTGCCTAACATTGTTGGTTTCGTTGGTGCTACCAAGACTCACGTTGTGCCAATGGGTGCAGTTAAGATTTACAGATTGAACTTCCTTGTTGGATTCCTCTCTGCTGCACTTGTTTACGCCGCTCTTACTTACATCTCGCCAGTCGCAGGTATCCCATCAGTCAAGCCATTCGAAAAGGGCTGGTTTGAAGAATGGCAAGAAGTTGAAGAATTCGACGAAGAATTACAAGGCCATGTAGTAAACTCAACTGGTATTGAAACTACATTAAGTTATGAAGGTGGAAGACATAGAAAGGGGAGCTATTGAGTATAGTACTTTCTCCTTATGACCTGTCATGTGTTTCATTTCTAATTCGTATTTAATTTTCTCTCAACTCACCGGATATTGACTCCTTTAATGAAAAAAAAAATGTGTTATTTGAATCGAGTACATGTAGAAAACCTCTCTGGTAGTTTTGTATGGGGACTCCGAGCTTACCTAAAATTGTCTTTATTTTTCTTCAGCTTATTGCTTTTAACGACTAACTTGGCCTTTGTGGCTGATAACTCTCAAAAAGCTTCGGTACGTATTTTGCATCCACCAAAAAATTAGGTTTACTTTTTCCGCGGGCACTCACTTGTTGCTAAAAAGGTCATATCAAATTGGGCTCTTCGCATATTAAGTGCTGAAAAGTGTAGCCACCCCATACGCATCTTGCTTCTTGTTAGGTAGCAGATATCCGGGGACATGTTGGTTTCAAGGACATATAAGGGAACTCCGCGATCCGGTCTATGCCTTCTCCTCCGCAGAACCAAATTCACTCCGCCAACTAGCTATAAACCCAACAAAAACAACATAAAGAAGCTTCCCTTTTCAACATGTCTCTCTTGGTGGTGGAACTCTCTCAAGCCGAATAGACTCAAGGTGTTGCAAGATCGAATTATCAACCACATGATTGCGCCTCATGTGCCTGAGAACTCAGACATCAAGTGGGAGAATAAGAAGGTTGACATTGGTGACGGGAATCATATCAATGAAGTGTGTTTACAGGTCACACAGCAACAGAACGGAGATGTCAAACCTAAACCGGTCAAGCATATCGTCTTTGTCCACGGGTATGGAGCAGCATTGGGTTGCTTCGCGAGAAACTTTCAATTGATAAACTTGCTCAAAGACATGAAGTACGACTACAAGATTCACTTCCTTGATAACTTGTCGTTTGGTTTATCGTCGAATCCTGATCTTTTGAGGTTGTCAAAGAAGATTCCTAAATGTATTGACTTCAAGATGAACGATCCGGACCCAACAGATCCTAAGAAGTTGTACAACAAGTACTATAAACTCATTGACTCATACTCCATTGATGTGAACGAATTCCAAGATTACAGAGAAAAGTTCAAGCCCGTCTTGAAGGACCTCGAAACATACTACACTTCGGCAATCGATAGATGGAGACAACTGGCTGGGATTGAAAAGATCGATTTCTTAGTTGGCCATTCCTATGGGGGGTACTGGTCAGGGTCCTACTCGGTGAGGTACCCAAACAACTTGGACAACTTGATCTTGCTTTCTCCAGTTGGAGTAGAGAGACATTTGCAAGCAGTCACCAACCCTCTTCACCCAGTCAAGGATGGGGCTTCCCCTCTTGCCACCATCACCCCATCTCTAGACCCTAGAACGTTCAACTTTCTCTCAAGATGGCCAATACTCTCGTCTAAGCACATTTTCAACTGGTACTACGTTCAGCCCAAATTGCCCAAATTGTTGAAATGGATGGGCCCTTGGGGTGCCTCCAAGTACTATAACATGTGGTACTCCAAACTTTTCAAGATCAACAGACTCATCGAAAAGAAGGGAGGCGCTGAAAAGCTTTTTCAAAGTGAAAATGATTTGGTTTACGGCACCAATACTGAGATTCACCTCTTGATAGAATATTTGTACAACAATATGGCGAAGGGATCGGTTTCAGATATTTACATAAAGCATTTGTTGACTCCCAGTACCGTTAGCAAGTGGCCGTTGTACGACAAATTCATAAACCACTTCAAAGGCGGAACTAAACCAACTTTCAATATTCACTTTATCTACGGACAATTTGATTTCATGAACAGTGAAGCTGGAAACCACTTGGTGAACAAAATCAACGAAATTACTGAAACATCCGAGACTGCGAAGTATTCCGAAGTTGACGAAGGAGGACACAACTTGTATATTGACAACCCCTTCCACATGAACGAGAAGTTGAGGGATATTTTCAAAAAGAACGAAAAGGTAGTTTGAAAGGTCATGCAAGGCTACGAAAATCTTAGCCACCACATGTAAATAGCGGCTGCAAATTCCAAAAGTATGCCAATGAACTAAACAACCGCATTATTTATTTATTTTATTTATTTTATTTATTTATTTATTTATTATCTATTATATATGTAATATTTCTACGTTTGCGCCTGTATTTAACGTAAGTACTTTACCATAAAGGTAAACTCATGTTTCACGGTCATATGACTCCTGGGTCCTGCGGTTGTATCGAAGGGACTCAGCAGCTGCCCTGTCTACTTTTTTCGCAGAGCCAATAACCTTCAGCAATTAGTAAGCTTACATACAGTACCCCATGATTTCCTTCTTTGTGTAATATATGCTTATAGGTATCATCGTTTTTAATCTCAATTACTAACTCTGATTTTCATTTTCACTTCCTTCTTGCAAATAATTTTCTAGCTACTCCAAATCACTACAAAATGTTTAGAAACGCTATAAGATTCTTATCATTCAAGACTTTGCCAACCCCAAATCCCGATGCGTTGAAGTTCATATCTGCCGAATGTCCCATATTGCCACTTGCAAATAAGACGTTTGAGTTCAACTCGACCTTCCAGGCAATGCATTCGCCCTTGGCATTGCATTTATTCAAACTACCAGGTGTAAAGTCCGTGATGTTGGGCCCGGACTTCCTCACTGTCAACAAGCAAGATTACATAAACTGGGCCAACTTGAGACCAGAGGTTGTTGAAATCATGGATAAGTTCTTGACGTCTAAGGCCGAACCCGTGATAACAAAAGAATTAATAGCCCAAAGCGAAAGAGAGACAGAAAACGAAAATGCAGACGATCTGGAACTTGTATCCATGATCAAGGAATTAATAGAGACAAAGATCAGACCTGCTATCCAAGACGATGGTGGTGATATCGAATACAAAGGCTTTGACGAAGAAACTGGTAAGGTTTTCTTGAAGCTTCAAGGTGCTTGTAAGACATGTGCATCCAGTGAAGACACATTGAAGCATGGTATAGAGTCCATGTTGATGCATTATATCGAAGAAGTACAAGAGGTTATTCAAATCTTGGATCCCGAAGAGGAAATCGCACTCAAGGAATTCGATAGACTTGAGCAACAAATAAAAGCCAGAAAGGCAGCTGCTTCAGACGTACCACCACCACCTTCCTTATAATTGTCTGTGCTAACTCGACTCTGGCATAAGATGACTGGACTAGAGCTGTAAAGACGATAGACCAAACGAAAATCAACAAAAAAAAAAAAACGATTTTCAAATGACCGGATGCGGCTCAGATCGGCTCCGACACTTTTCAAATAAGAAATCGAAATTTTTTGACTGCAAATCTTTTTTGGCTATGTGGGGATTCAAATATAGGTTTCTCCCTCGTGTCTTTTACCACTCCTTCCAAGCAACTCAGCTTTATTTATTAATGACTATTCGCTAATGTACACAAATTTTAATCTATCACAATATGACTGTAAAAAATGAATAAATATTCTACTCTTCTTTTACCGAATCCAACTTGACAGCTAAAACATCCAAGATTTCTTTTCTGACCTTTTCAACTCTCGATTCTTCTCTGTATCTGAAGTCCAACTCCCTGACCAATCCATTCTCTACGCAATCGTGTGCAACACACAATCTCACGTCTTCGAATAAACTTTGCACCCATTCCAGACTGAATCTCTCCCATTTCTTTGACGCATGGTTGAATCCGACTGCCAACCCTAATGCGAAAACAGCAACGGCCAGGTTTGCGCTGAAATCAAAGTATTGGTACGACAAGAATGATATCATCGCAGTGGGTATTTGGTACAACAATACCGATTGGGTTATTGCTGAAAACACGACGGGTTGCACTTCCGTGGCTATTCTGTCGCTGATAAGCTTATTCTTTAAGGCAATCAATGGATTTCCAACATCAAGTTGATTCTCCTTATATTCACCGTATTTATCACTCTGCAACCTGTTGACAATCTTTCCTCTCAAAAAGTTGAAGTTTTCGATACTCTTGGGCATGAAGGCTTTGTTGAAGTAGTCTTTCAAGTCATACTCAACATTGTCATTCTTTAAGTACAATTTCCACCATCTTAAATTCTTTGCGAAGAATCTTTCAGTTTCGGGGATGAAGTTATATTGTAACTCTGAGTGGGCCTGCTGACTAAACGAGGCAAGGTCGGTCGACTTGATTGCCTGGTATTCCTTAGTGACGTTCTTGAGATTGATTTCGCTCGCCTTTATGTTGTTATAAATAGTCCTAAGCAAGATTTCAGATAAAATAGGCGTGCTCAGGTACCACCCTAACGCCTTTTGAAGTTCGAAAATATTACTTTCGATTAACGAGTCGACGAATTGGGAGCCTCCCTTAGCATCTAATTTGAAGAAGTTCACTATTCCCTCATAGTAAAGCTCGGAGTTGATCTTTATAATATGATTATTATGACTGGATTCTGGTGTGTCATCGAAGTTAATCGGGGATTCTTCGGTTGAACTTGGTGAGAGATCTTTATTATCGACCACAGTGAGAACAATTTGATTCTGATTGAGTAAAAGAGCAGTTTGTGAGTTTGGTCTGATAGCTTGAGATACGTTCGACGTAACATTCACAAATAAGTGGAATTGATTGAAGTCTATGCTATCCCAAGTTCCAGGCCTGAACGTATTCAACTCAATTAGCTCGATGTTATTCTTTTCGGCTGGTAGGATTTCTCTATGGAATGATTTTTGGAATGATGGTCTGTATAAAGAGGAAAGTATTGGTGCCGGTAATTGCAAATCTTCCTGTTTTACTTCTTCTCCGTGGTTGTATTCGCCGTAAGAGAAGCTGACATTCTCATCCCTCGGTCTGTTTGCTATTTTGCTAAACCATTCTTGATTTCCCAGTGCTAGCGGGTCTGCGAGAAGGACCTCGAGAACCTTGGATCTTTTGAATATTTCTACGTCGTCGTATATTATCCCTATTCTGATTTTGCTCGAGGCCAGTCGTGTCAAGCTTTGATAATGGTCGATTTTAGAGAGGGTGGGCAAATCCTTGGGAAACTTGTTCTCATAGGTAAACAATGCTTGTGCTAACAGCGATGGTTTGGGTGTAGGTATTTCTTGCTGTAGTTTTTCCAGGTTGCTTTCGACTGGTCTCACTTGTATGGAGTAAAGTCGGAACGTAACAGCCGTCAATCGTGAAGGCCGTATCAATCTTGCAGATTTCACAATCATAATGCCAATACAAGTTGTAGCACGCTGTTTTTTTTTTGGAATTCGAAGGAAATTAAGCGGTACGACTAACTAACCGTAACTTGTTTATACTCTTTTGATGCTCGGTCACGTGAAGCCTTGAATTTTACTGGAGGATGCAATACATAGGAGGAAGCAACATACAAGGGTCCATAAAAAAAACTCTTCAATTCTACAGTTTCTCAACGTACGTTTAAATAATTGATAAGAGCGAGCTATTCCATGTCAACATATTCATTTCTTCTTCGTTATCCATTCCCGTTCGTAGGGTACATTGGTTTTCAATTTGCTGCTTATACAAATCTTGTTTTGTGTAACAAAATGAGGCTTACTGCAATAAGTTGCAACCAAATTACCACAGATGCATCGGTGGCTTCCAATAAACGAAAGACAAATGGAATAAGACGAACCTTTAGTAGAAGAGTCCCAGTATAATACTGGTGCTCTAAACGGGAACAGCAATATCACACTCAATCTCTTTCCAATTTCTTTTTGAGTTTTTGTCCAAATTTACAATTTCTGAAAAGCAAGTACATTAATTTCTATGATGAAAAGAATCTGCCTCATTGCAAGTTTGATACATTGGATTCGTGACACACGCAGTGTGATATTTCCTAGAGTTGGGTAGCTCATAGTCGTCAAGAATTGTCCAAGAATCATCATCGTAGTCGAATTCAGATTGAGTCAATTGTCCAAATGTGTTGAACTTGTCCTTGATTCGAATGTTCCTCATTTTAACGCCCGAAAATTCATACATTTCCGACTTGACCAAAAACTGTACTGTCTTCCCTTGACTCACTGAGCACGAAATGGATCCAGATATACCATAAGTACTAGTTAAGTCAATTGAGAAGGAAGGGGCGAGCGAGTATGATGAGCTAAATGAAAGAGCATTGCTTATTCCAGATCCAATCGAAATGGACCATCCGCGAGTAACAGTAGTCTTACCTTTGGACCGCAGGTTCTTAAAGCATTCTCCAATTGGTTCCCAATTACTTGTAGATTTTGAAAACTCCATTTCTGCAAATGAGACCTCTACGAAATCATTTACATAATTCAAGTTTCCCTCCAATGAATCGCCTTTGGGTGTTAAGAGGGGATTCATGACTAAGTTAGCTAATGAGTTGCTCACAAGGACTGAGTTCGAGTCACGTACTCTAACAATCCCGTATTTTCGGAGATCTTTCGGGTCAAGTTCTTTCAAGCTGCCAACTTCATAGGCGTCACCTTTGATATCGTTATAGATCTGCTTGAAGGAATTAGGAGCATAGTCTTTTGCTGCTCCTATGGAGGATGCAACAAATGCAAGGGCGCTGTCTACCACAAGGAATAGAAGCAATAAATTCATACCTGTAGCTAGAGAACAAAAGGATGTAAAGTAAAGATTACAAAAAGTATAAAAGAGCAATATTTTGAGCAGTTTATAAACCTAGCTAAATATTTCTATCCAAAGAGGTGGCATTGTAGTAAAATTCTAGCAAAGGGTCTCCAAGTACTCTAGTATTTCTGCAATGCCGAAAAGATTTGCAACATGTCTGCCATTGTGCAGGTACTACATTTGTTCTGTGCAGGACACCACCAAGTATTGTTCAAATCACGGTGGTGGAGCTTTAGCCTGTTTGAGCATACTTAAGAATGTGCTGGAGTTGACTTTCTCTGCCAATTCGAAATCGTGTGCCGTTATTTTATTCCCAGCATCATGCGTGGTAATCTTAAGGTTCACCTTATTGTATGTCGTAGTAATTGTAGGATGGTGCCGTATAGCGTGCGCGTAATCTTTAACATCGTTTAAGAAATTCCATGTTGTACCGAAGTTTTTGAACACCAAGCTTGCCTCTAGGTGACTCTGTTCCGACACGTTTACCACTTTCCAAACCGCTCGTGAATTGAGGTTGAGTTTCTTAAGTAGATGCAGGATCAGAGCTGCTTCAAGTGGTGCTACCTTCATTGTTAGCTTGCGTGCAATTATCTTTGAATGCGAGAAGAGTCCAATCATTGCAGGTTATGGTACTTAAAGCTACCCGCATGGGTGTCAAAATGGCAGACTCCGTGCAGTTCGTTCCCCAGCGGTATACTATGTGCAGGATAACAGCTTCCAGCACCTCGAAAATAAAGAGATTCTGGAAATAGCCAAAATATTTTTGACGCATAGATTGTGTGCAGTTTTACATCCAAACAAGCCGAGTGATTAAATTCAAAGACGGTCAGAAGAGGACAGGCCATATTGACTCCTGCTGCAGTGATTCTCTCTGCGATTTTGGCATAGAGGTGGAACCATGATATCCGCTATCTACATACTACATCGCCCGGATTCTAGTCTCCCATTTCTGCAGAACGATCTCTTGATTCACAGACGATATCACAATGATTTGCCCAGTTACGATTCAATACTAGAAAACTACTGTATCAGCTACGATAGACAATTGCCTCATGAAAAGTCTCCATTCCTCCTAGTGAAGGGGGTCAATTATATCCATGTGAAGGGTGAGTACGATATAATATTAATGGCCGTGTCACGTCAAAATGCAAATGCTATGCTGACTGTGATATTTTTGCATAACGTCTACAAGCTTCTCCGTCACTACCTAACCACAACAACGAACACAAGCACAGGTGCAAGCTCAGGCACGAAAGGCAAGCCCTCGCCAACTTCTACGACATTTAGTACTTCCGGTGTGAATACAGACCTACTGATTGGGAACACGGAAAAGGTTACTACCTCCCTAGACAGGGATGTAATCTCCGATAACTCGAATTTGATCCACGAACTTCTCGACGAATGCATGGATTTCGGTGTCGTACAAACAACAGACTTCAATATTTTGAAAGAATACATCAAGGTAGAGGTCAACCGCTCGAAGTTCACGAATGATGACGAAAAATACTACCTGACAAGTTCTTCAGAAGATGAAGATGAAGAAGGAACCTCGAGCTTAATGTATTCTTTAATTACTTCCAAGAAGAAGAAGAAGAAAGACAAGAAAAAGAGCAAAAAGGAGCTACAAAACATCAAATCAACACACAATCAAGCCGTGAAAATGCAGGAAATAGAACAAGAAACATTCATCAATAGTTCCATATTGAGGACGTCGTCGCTGGCTATCAATTGGAGACCAAAGGGTATATTCTATGCCAAGAATGAAATCTACATAGATCTTATCGAAAACTGCGATTTCTATTTCGACCTTGGTACTCAGGTTATCAAGCGAAACGAGATCTTTGGAAGATGTGAGGTTAAATGTTACCTTTCAGGAATGCCAGCATGTAAAGTTGAGTTTAACGAAAAACATATATCAGGCATAGATAATGATAGCATAGAAGAAGAATCTCCCAAAGAAAAGGAAGGGAATCAAATTGTGGTATCTGATGATGAAGATGACGATGTGGCTGAAGCGTCTCCCGGTGTGGAGAACCATGAGGATGCCGATACTAATAGGTCGTCTAGCAAGGACACTTCGCCGTCAACAGACGCGACCACAGAAACGTTGGCATCTACATCTGCATCGTCTACTACGCATACAGGCAAGGGTAAGCACATTCCTATCCGTAATATCCAATTCCACCAATGTACGCAGTTGGGCTCCCTTTACAAGGATAATATTATCAAATTCACCCCACCAGATGACAAGTTCACACTTTTGACTTATCACGTCGAGCAACAAAAGCAAATTCGTAAGTTGCCCTTGGTCAAAATAACCCCGGTTTACAAACTAAACCTGAGCAACAAAACGTTACAGATAATGTGCACAATCTCGACACAATTCAAAAAGAGATTACACACCCAGAACCTATTAGTGAAAATTCCAGTAGATCCAAGCCTTTTCCCGCTTCCTGCGGGAGATGAAAACAATTTGAAATTCAAAGCTCAGCTTGGTGAAGTCAGTTTCAAAGTTGATACATCAGAGCTCTATTGGCAGATTGGAGACATGCGTGGTGGCACCCAAGACATCAAAATGATGGCAGAGTTGCTGTTGCTTAGATGTCCTTCGAGAATTGATATAGAGCACACAATCCAAAGAAGGGTATTCGATAATCACAAAGTCCTGGATGTTACCAGCAAAGACGAAGAGAATATTCACGACAGCGGGGACGAAAGACTTACAGAGGACAAATACGACGAAATTAGTGAATTGGACAAGTACTATGGTGTTAACAAAAACGGTGGTGCAGATGAATCCATACAATCGAAATTTGCCAGTACTCAAATCAAGAACAACTATTTTGCAAACGATATTCACATTACTTTTGTTATTCCTATGCTCTCCTATTCAGGGCTCAAATTAACGTACCTTAGAGTAGATGAAGAGCAAATGAAGTACAGTTCTTTCCCATGGGTTAGATATAAAACTGAGGCAGGCACAACTCAAAAAAATTCGTCATACAGATTTAAGCTAGGTATGAACTGTTTTATCTTTTCATAGTTGGCAAAATCAAAGCATTGCATATTTGTATATATTTATACGCATTCATAATAATAGTATACAAGTTAAAGAGTATATTTCGTAGTTTTGTTGATACAGGTCAACGAGTCAATGGAGAGCGTGACTGCATTCATTCCTATCACATTCTGGAATGAAAATTAACACCGTAAGCCTACTTCGCCGTATCTATGTAAGATAGGAGACGGAATGTTGGCCATGAATCACCGGCTCTTCTCTCTCCAGTATGGTCTCCAGCGATTTGAGATGCGTAGGATCCAAAAGGGTAGCGGATTATGGTTCCGGATTGGGAAAAGAAACGCGAAGGACTATGTACAGGATACCAAGCTTATCTTATCTGTAGTTGGGAAAATATGGAGATGTGCATGGTTTTCTGAGTAAATCAGATCTCTGCTTCATGCGCTAGGGTTTCTACCGAGAGTGTTAAATACACTATCGCAGGTTGAGTAGGCTTGAATGTGTGAGAGGTCAGCCAAAGCTCAAGAGTAACAAAGGCAAAAAAAGAAAAAAAAAAAAATAGAATAATGACATTGATGCAAATTTCAATTTGACGCTTGGATAACAAGATTTTTTTCCGCTTACACAGGCGGTTGATAACTCGATTTCTATACACCTTTATTCGTTGTAGTATATTCTATATCTTTTCGGACTAAATTATCATCTTATTCTTTCCTGAAAAATCTTAGATTTCAATTTGTTTATACGATAAAGTACAATTTCAACTCTTCATACCCTAGGCGACGATAAGCACTAACACACTCGTACTCAATATGTATGCGGAAACTGCAACCTCAGAGCCGAAGAAAAAGACAAAATCTAGAAAAGGTTGCCTAACGTGTAAAAAGAAGAGGCTCAAGTGTGACGAGACCAAGCCAACTTGCCGAAACTGTGCCGAAAAGAAGCTAGCTTGTGGAGGATATGCTACCAACTTCAAATGGAAATCATTCAACGACAGCGGTTCCGGATCAAGCCCATCGGTAACGATGACCATTTCTACCCCAATGAATCGGGTCAAGTCAACTAACCTGAGTCAAAGCGATCATACAATCAAGTCAGAACCTATGGATCGCTCACGCAGTGCACTGTCATTGTATGTGAAAGGAAGCAATGATGAGAGTAGCTTTTCCTCGTCTACTAGCTCTAACCAAGCTGCATCCACATTGCAAAACGATAATGACTTGAAGAGGCATCTTGAGTTGGCATCTTTATCTGTCACAGGCAAGAGTATTCAAGACATTAAAGCAGAAAATGAGTTAATATCGCAAGGGATAAACCCAAACACCTACAATAAGGAGAGCAGGGAAACCTTTGAAATACCCACCTCCAAGAAATTAAAGAGAAGTTACAGCTACGAGACAGAGGAAACTTCCTCTGAAAATAGCATGTACTATACTTCCAAAGCTAATGGGTCAAAGAGGCCAAGATCAAAGAGCACGACTAGCAATTTAGATATCAAAAATTATAGAAATGACCTCAACATGTCGGCATCCAACGGGTTGGCTTCGTTGGCAGAGGCCGCAGTTGACGAGATCAGAGGCAGGTCACCATCACTAGACTCACAAGGAAACCCATCTTTATACTTACAGCAGTTAAACCAGCAGCAAAACATACTTGGTCAGCCTCGGCTGCAAAACCAAGATCAATTTATTGATCCAAATTCCCAGAGCCCTAACATCCCACAACGTCAGCTCCAACAACAAAATGGCGTACTCATGAATAATAAGAAATACTCTATGAACCAACAAAGTCCCATTAGCACATCGCTCAGCCCATTCTCTCCAGGATTTTCAGATTTTATGAACCATACCATACCAAATACGAGTACTAATAAGGGTTCAGTGAACCTCCAAATGAAACAAGGTGGGAGAAAACTGCCATCACTTCTGCTGGTTGCGTCATCGCAAAACAATGAACACCAGATATCAACATTGAGAGATAAGGGTCAATTTAGTGCATTCAACGCTGGCGAGCAAGGATTGATAGACTTGAATTTAACACCTTCCTTATCTGCACTTATAAACTATGCCTTCACAAATGAGAAGGATATCGATGAGAACAAATTTGGTACCATGTTCGACATACCATTGAGTCCACTAAATTTGAATAAGCTGAATAATGAATTCGAAGCCAACGGGAACGGAACAATTCTCGACAATAATAAGATACTGCTAGTGGAATCACCGCAAGTCAATGGCAATGCTCCGGTAATACACACACCTGGTAATGAATTCTCTAGGGCAACAACGCCTGCATTATCCAATGATTTGGACCAGCTATTGTCTAAGACAGCTGAGACCGATCAAATCTTGCATCTCTATTCCCATTACACTTGCCTGATCATGTCGATCAAGAATGGCCCTAACGAAAACCCATGGCGGACTTTGATCATCCCCTTGGCCACCACATATCCATGTTTATTCAATTCGATTGCTGCAATGACTTTATTTCATTTGGCAGGGAGCAGTTCTGTGAACAGCCAAGCCCTCCGTGCAAAAGGTTATGTATATATGAAGAAATGCATTTTAGAACTAGCAAGCGGATTGACTAAAATGAATGACAAACTGCTGCCAAATTCAACCGAGACTAAGGAGTTACCTTCTGATATTGCACTTACAACTTGCATCAACTTGGCGGTGTGTGAATGCTGGGACAGACATACATCTAGTGGAATTGCTCACTTAAAGGGAGCCAAAAGCATGATTCAGAAGGTGTTGAACGTTTTACGTCACCAACAATCCATCGATGTCCAGAATTATAAGGACACCAAGAGGCTAGAGTTATTGGGGGCAAGTGACGATGATAGCAGCATTAAAAGTGGAAGTTCATTCAATATTAGTAAGAACAGTGATTTCAGAAAGAAATTAGTGACCGTGGATGAGATAGAATGGGAGAGGATCATTCATGAAAATGGTGAAAAGTTTGATGACAGCACGGTAAACATAGATCAGATGGCGATCACCATCCCAAAAAATTTGCAGTTTCTTTTCAATGCATGGATTTACTTTGAGGTTTTGGCTCAAATGACAACTGACTTTAATCAGGATGAGAAAGGAATAGATTTGGTCGCTACAATAACCACAATATCCGAAACTACACAGAAGAGAAAGTCAGAAAAGTCTAAAAAGATCAGATCCATTAATAATAGCACTGGCGGCTCCATCAGCGATATGCATAGTGACCTATCTCCAAGTGAAAAGCTGGAATCAAGTTCACTGTCTCACGATGTCAACTTTGCGTCAAAGGGCAGCAAAAATAACTTTAATTTCTTTGACCACTTTGAAACGTTCAACTTTAGCAATGATCATGTCGATCCCTTGCTAGGATGTGCGCAGTCGTTGTTCCTGATCATGGGCAAAGTGGCGGGACTAGTTTCCAAAATTAGGAGACTTCGTTGGGAAGAAGTTGAAAAAACGGATGAAAAGAGGCACAAGAAGAGTTCAGGAGTGCGGTATTCCACAAATTTCAGGAATAGCCTTTCCACTATCACCTTAGCAACCAAGTTGAGACAGCTGCTTATTGACTGGAAGCCAACAATCTCTTCAACAATGTTTGACCTGAAGGGGCATTCTGGAGTTTCAGGGAGTGGGGGTAGTGGCTCCGGAGGCATGAACGGGTTAGATGAGTCCGCTTCACCTACATGGGATATGTCTTCGTGCATTGCAACAGCCGAAGCTTATAGGTATGCAACATTGCTTTATTTGCATCAAGCCGTGCCTGAAGTGCCCTCCTTATCATCACATCAGTTAGCCGAGAAAGTTTTCATTCTACTTGCCTCAATTCCCTTGACTTCAAATATATTTGTGGTCCACATATTCCCGCTTTTAGTAAGCTCTTGTGAGGCCGAAGAGGGAGAAGAGCGTGAATGGTGTCTCATACGGTGGGGAGAGCTTGCAGAAAAGATGTGGATAGGAAACATTGATCGGGCGATCGAAGTGGTGAAAGAGGTTTGGAGGAGGAAAGATGAGGAATTACTGAAAAGAAAAAGATTAAGAGACGAGGAAAGAGTTTCCTTCAATGTATCTGGAGGGGATAAGGATGCAGCAAAATTGTCCAATATTAACGAGCAGTTGAGTGGACTTATGGCTGCAATCAGTAACCAGGATGGAGGAAAGGGGGATGATTTAAGAGGAGGCATTAACAGCCGTTTGCATTGGAGTTCAGTTATGAAAGAATGGGGATGGGAAGTTCTTCTTGCGTGATACAGAATTATTTGCATCTATAGATAATATACAAAAAAAAAAAAAATACGTTAGACTATTGTAGTAATTGGTTTTAATGCAGATTTTTTGAAATTTATTTTGGCGTCGCAGTAAGTATGCAGCAATATTGGTTTTGTGGAGAAGTTCACGATAGGATCGAAAAACCAACTGGATTTACCGAAATACATCATTAAACCAGAACAATCGGCATTGTGTTTTCCAATCTGGTCTTTACTGTAGATCGATACTCTCTAGGTTTGGGCACTACTCGCTCGAACTGTCAAACTAATGGTTAAAGTTTCTTCGGCAGCTTTACGGTATCCAACCTTAATATCATTTGACGCTTTCGGTACATTGTATACACCAAGAGAGCTGGTAGCACTACAATACCATAAAATAGCTAAAACGCACGGCATTCACAAATCCGAAGCCTCAATTCACAATGATTTTCCAGCAGCTTTCTCCGAAATGAAGAAAGAATACCCAAACTATGGGAAGTATTCTAGCGGGAAAGTTGCAAATTGCGACGATTGGTGGCTGGAGTTGATAGTAAAGTTATTCAAGTTGGAGCATTTTTCAAACAACCGCAAAGTGAAAGAGTTTTGTGATGATCTTGTCACACACTTCACAACTAGCAATGCATACAGGATATACGACGATGTGATACCAACCTTGGAATACCTAAAACATACTAAAAGCATCCCCATGGTAATCAGTAGCAACTCAGATGTCAGATTGATCACGATATTGCAAAACTTAGGGCTTAGTAAATATTTCGAGCAGATCTACCTTTCGTACGATTTGGGAGTGAGTAAACCAGATCAGAAGTTTTTCGATCTAGTACGAGAGAAAGAGGAGAGCAGGTTGCAACAACGGTGTGAAGTGATCTGGCATGTAGGGGATGAGATGAAGCACGATTACCGTGCTGCAAACGATGCGGGACATGGCTGGCAGGGCTTATTGATAGAGAGAGCAGGTGAAGTGCATAGTGAAGGCAGCGAATTCAACGAAAAGGGTGATGAGAGTGCTGCTGCTTCAACCATACTAAAAGACTTGAGAGAACTCCAGAAAATGACTTGAAAAGAGATGTACCTACGACTCTTTTAATGAACGGCCCACTGTACACAAAAAGCACCAAAACTATTGTATATAGAGAAAGTCAATAAACGTCGCAAATATTGCAAAAAAAGACAAAGAGAGTAGCCTAAGATAAGAGTTTGAGGTATCATATCCTTAGCAAGAGATGTTTTATGGCGAGGTAGCTGTCATTTTAGTTTATTTTTTTTTTGGCACTTTATTATTTATGGTCTACAGCCCCTACTTCCCTTAATCTTCTACTATTTCTCGAAGCCTTGTTGATCTGTGCTGGTTGGTAAGCCTGCACATTGCCTGCTAAATTTAGGTTACGTAATTGAAATCGGAAAGTGTGACGTAAATGCACTACCAGCAGATGATCTGCCTACTGCTCGCAGGGTAGCTGATCCGGGAGTTCATTAGGGAGGCTGCCTCACGGAGGTTTGCTGGAGCCACTTTCCTATACACAGACCCTTCTTGCTCCGTTCCGTGTACTGGGAAAGAACGTTTTGTCCGTTTCTAGTAACGTTACAGCGGCCGCATTTGGAGCCACTGAGTCTCGCTTTCTATAATTAACCTTCGCGTGGTAAACTGCGGTGAAAGTAAAAAATAACTTTCTTTTTAACACAGTGTGTACAGCCCCTCCCGCGTTAGTGGGAGAACAAAAATAGTGTGCTTCAAAAAGAAAAAAAAAAAAAAAAAAGAAATAAAGATTAAAGGTGGGTAGGACGTTTAGACAAAAAGAAAAATATCAAGTCAAAATCATAATCTTATTTTAGTTTACCTTAACGATAAGCTCTACATTCTAGTACCAGGGACCGCACGAGACCTGAAGATTCAAAGTAAACCTTACTGATCGCACTAAGAGCTACCACAACCCGCGTATCAGGATTTCTCCTTCATACAAACAATTTTCTCAACTTGTCGTCTATCGAAGTACACCTGAGAAATAATTTGACAGATCTCTGTTTGTTATTACTTTTCTTTGCTTGCTGATTTCATAGCACTTCGCTAACACCAATACACGGAGAATCAAGGGAAAGAATGAAATTCTCGTACATACCTCTCATCCTCCTGATTTTCACCGCTGTTCGTGGTGTTGAATTAAATATCGATGACAATGATTCGATTTGTGCGGCAGCAAAGGTCATCGTTCAAGGTGAATTCAACTACTATGAAGGTACAAAATACGGAGGTACCGTCGGTATGTTCACATACCCATACTATTGGTGGGAGGCTGGTGAAGCCTTCGGTGGTATTCTCAACTACTTTATCACATGTGAGCCCACCAACTCGACTTTGGAAGGCTTGATTTTCAACGCCTCATACCATCAAGCAGGGGATCAATTCAACTACATGCCAAGTAACCAAACCTTCACTGAGGGTAATGATGATCAAGGTGTCTGGGGCTTAACTACAATGTTGGCTGTGGAGATGAACTTCACAAACCCTAAAGATCACAGTTGGTTAGCCATGACCCAAGCTATCTATAACACCATGAACGCTAGATGGGATTCTGCAGACTGTAACGGTGGTTTGAGATGGCAAATTTTCACCTGGAACTCGGGTTACAGTTATAAGAACACCATTGCCAATGGTTGTTTGTTCAACATTTCTGCCAGATTAGCAAGATACCTTCATAACGACACTTACATGGAAACTGCCGAAAAGGTTTGGGATTGGATGGTGGAAGTTGGCTTCATCACGCAAGATGGTGACGAAGTCATCATTTACGATGGTGCCGACATCTCAACTAACTGTACCGACGTCACCAAGATAAAATGGTCTTACACCTATGGTGTGATCATGCAAGGGTGTGCGTTCTTGTACAACTATACTGGTGACACGAAGTGGGAACAGAGAGCCATAGACATTTGGGGCGCCAGTTCCTACTTCGTCAAAGATGGTGTTATGTATGAAACCTCTTGTCAAGGATCCAGCCATGGATGTAATACTGATCAAAAATCTTTCAGATCGCTTTTCTCCAGATCCATCGCTACTGTTGCTCAGTTTGTGCCATCAATTTCTGATGAAATCAAGACATTGGTCCAAAAGAGTGCCCAGGGAGCTGCTGCTTCATGCTCTGGTGGTTCTGATGGTGTCACCTGTGGTATGGATTGGAGTAAAGGAAGTTGGGATAATGACTATGGTTTGGGTGAACAAATGTCTGCCTTGGAAGTAATTTTGGCCTTGTTTGCATTTGATGATGAGCAACCATTGCCTCTTACTGCATCTACCGGTGGTTCATCAAAGAGTGATCCAAATGCAGGTACCGATTCGACTTTCAACCAAAACACAAAGTTGATTACTATTACCTCGAAGGACAAGGCTGGTGCCGGTATCTTGACTGCAGTTGTTTTGATTGCAATTTTGGGTGGTGGTATCTGGATGGTACTTTAGATGGAAACACTATCTGGGCAAGGAAATAAAGAACGAAAACGAAATGAAAAAGAAAAAAAATCATATAAAATCAAAAAAACAACAGCAACACCGTACGAAAGCATGCAGATCTGAATCCAACCAATGTATACAAGCCAAGCATCACACTTTTACTTCTATTATGGTACACTATATGAGGCTAAATCAATTTTTATATTATGTATAATAAATACGCCGTTATTTAAAGATTAAAATATTACAGAACGAAAAAGAGAAAGCATTTGGACCAGTAAAGCAGGAAACGAGCCAGCGAAATGTCTTGGTTTATATCAACGGTAGCAGAGAGAGGTTATGTAGGCTGTGGACGAAAATAAGAAAAACAAAGATTCAGCATGCTGGTACAAGAAATTTTCAAGAAATTCTTCACAATGTCAAGAAAAATTTAAGGTACCGAAGAAATTTTGCTTGGAGTGGGACTGGGCAAATGGGTTTAAAGACAACAAACATTACCTACAAAGTTCCAAGCGACTAAACTTTGGAGACTGCCAAAATTAGACCGTAGTAAGGAAGCGTTTCACACACTTCAATCTACCGCAAATCTTGCCTGCAGCCGCTAGGCAGCGTATTTTGACGTTTTTCTTCACCATGTGGATGCGCTTAGAGCCGTTGCACCGCTCGCGCACCGCGAAATGGCCGAATATGCGTCCGCCAAAGCATATCGATTTTGAACGATCAACCGGAATCTTGCTTTTTGGGTCTAATTTGTTTATGACTTTGAGACTAACCAGTTCTGTTTAAACCTAGCTTCTTACCGTCTAATTCATGCTAGGTCTTTGTCGCCAGTCTATACAAGCCAACTCCATCTCGATGGTCCATCACATCCTGCATATTGTATTTCTTATCTCTCGAAATGGTCCGCTTAATGTGGTACTGTGCCCCGAGATAATTTTTTCTGATTGTTTCCAGTAATCGGCAAGGTAACCAGTACTTCCAAACCTTGTATTGAGTTTCTGACGTTGCCGATCGTAACTGGTTGAGCGTACAGACGACAATCCAAACAGTAAAGCTGTAAGCAAACAGAACGAAGGAAAAAAAAAATTACGAGCCAGTCATGGTTTTCTCAAAGATAATAAACCAATTGGCGAACCCATCTGGAGGTCTTCCTGGTGGGTTCGGTGGGGGTAGAAGAAGACATCTTTTCATTCCACCTTCAACTAAGACGCCATTGTTTAGTGTGGGTGAAGGTGATGACCGTTCGTTTCTATCGTTGGGGGCTCCAGACTCGGAATATGCAGACTCAGATGCCGCCAGTGTTAGCACCTCGAGGTCGCTTCCCTCTGTGACGAGTTCAACGGCAGAGGATCAAGAATCCTTCCGCAGTTGGTTGAGAGAAGAAGCAGATAGAAGAAGTTTAGCGAGCGAAAACGAAGATGATGGTGACGACTACTATAACGGCCGAGAATACGATGAAATGGACGCAGCAGCCGCAAGAGCTGAGAGGAGGAGAATAGAACACCAGAACAGAAAGAAGAGAAGAACGGGCTCAACCGCCTCCTCCATACCCCGGTCTTCCATACTTTCGATCTCCGACTCATTTAACGAGTGGGAAGACTACAAGCACTTGCAAAGTACATACACGATAGAAATCAAAATGTTGTTGAGATACTCTATTCCATTGGTGATAGCGTTTCTCTTGGAACATTTCTTCTCCTTGGTATGTATGTTGGTGGTTGGCCACTTGGGTAAGAAGGAATTGGCCGCTGTTTCCTTGGCATCTATGTCCTCTACTATTACCTTTGGTATCTTCGACGGTATGTCAACAGCATTAGACACCTTGTGCCCGCAGGCATACGGTGCAGGTAACTACGAGTTGGTTAGCAAGCATGTGCAGAGATGTACAGTCTTTTCGCTCATTGTCTATATCCCTTTTGCATTCGTTTGGTGGTTTTCCGGTAGCATATTGCTGCTTGTCATTGATGATAATGAAGTGTTGCACTTGACGCAATCATTCCTCAGGATTTTGATTCTTGGAGCCCCCGCCTATATTTTCTTTGCATGTAGTCAAAGATTCTTACAAGCACAAGGGATTTTTGAAGCTAGTACTGGAGTTCTTTTCGTTGCAGCTCCTATAAACGTGTTCTTGTCCTGGTTCCTCGTTTGGCATGAAAAGTATGGTATGGGGTACATTGGTGCTCCTATTGCCACTGTGATCAATTTTTGGTTAATGAGCATCTTACTTGTGTTGTATGTTGTTTACATCGACGGGAATGACTGTTGGTTCGGCTTAATTCCTGTCTACGAAATGTTCCAGCAATGGCCCGAGTTGCTGCACTTGGCCGTTCCAGGTGTTATCATGATTGAAAGTGAGTCTTTGGCATACGAAATTTTAACCTTATTCTCCACTTACTTTGGTACTTCTGCATTGGCAGCTCAATCTGCCGTCCTGAGTATAGCGGCATTGGCGTATATGGTTCCGTTTGCTGTAGGTACAGCATCGCTGACCAGAATCGCAAACTTCATTGGTGGGCAAAACGTGTACAGTGCCAAAATCGCAACAAACACCGGTATAGTTGTTTCAGTATTCATTGCCAGTTTTAATGGTATCTTCTTATACTTGTTTAGGTTTCAAATTGCACACATGTTCACTCAGGCACCAGATGTCGTCGAATTAATCGTGGGTTTGATTGATCCGCTAGTCGCCATCATTCAATTGTTTGATGGGGTAGCTGCCGTTGCTTCAGGTATACTTAGAGCAATGGGATTGCAAAAGATCGGCGGCTTGATCAATTTTGTCTATTACTACGCAATCGGTATCCCCATTTCGGTGGCCTTGAGTAGGTATTTTGGATATGGACTTGAAGGTTTGTGGATCGGTATCGGAATAGGTATGGCCTTGATTGGTGCAACCGAAATTTGTGTTATAATGCTGGCGGACTGGGACGACATATTGATAAAAGCAGGAATTATGAATGGGCTATACGATGAAGTTGATATTTTAGAAAACGATGACGAGGATTAAAGTGAAAGTAAACTGCTCCCCAAATTGAAAAGCATACCTAGAAAATGCAGTTTACCACTCCAAATAGAACAAATAAAAACTAAAAAAATCAGTAAGTCATAGATCAAATAATAGTACCAATAAAACAGTTGATCCAACCCATCATTACTGTAGCCATTCTTGCATCGTAGATGAATTTTCGCAGCCTAATTGAAGTGCTGCTTATCAGAACGCGAGTTTTCACTTTTTAAATGTTTCTTGTTTTGACAATTTCCATCCCTTTTGTGCAACTTCATATTCTCGCTAAATAAACAAAAAAATTGTTTGTAGTGATTTCACTAACCCTCTGAATCTAATTAGACAGACTTCACAAAAACCCCAACACAATGAGTGATAACAAAGGTATGTTCAATTTTTCTCTTCCGTACTGATTGAGAACACAGTACTCATGGCCAGCTTTCGTGATAATCCTTCAGTGATTTCCGACGTAAAATACGTCCTCAAATATTTTTCATGCCTACTAACGAACTTTCCAGATATCTCTATTCACTTGAAAGATATATTCAATGTTCTCGAGCTAGCTGATCAAGGCACTGGTGTGTTGTCAGTGCTGTTCGCAAAGGATTTTGCAGAAGAAGACCCTGCTCAAATTCTTAGCTCCTACGCCAACTACATAGAGGAAAATCCAATAGCAGCCGATGAACTGGAGAAATGGACAACCATGCACGACAAGATCACCGAAGGTAGCTACACCTCGTTCTATCAAGTGTTTCAAGATACGAAAGTGGCCAGCTCCTCCTTGATAAAGGAGTCAAGAGTTGGGTCCATTACATATAATAAAATCGACTTTTTTTACAAGTTTACAACTGAATTGTTACTCAGGGAATCAAGCAGACTCAAAGTAAAATTATTCGTGGAAAGGAAAGACAAGGACGCGGAATCAAAGTCAAAGTCAAATGGCAAGGACTCAAGCAAACAAGATGAAGTGAAAGAAGAAGAGGATGATAATGAAGAAGATGATGAAGAAGAAGAAGTTGATGACGATGAAACTAATTTCGAGGCTCAAATATCGGAAGATTTTGATAAGATTTCGTCAACATACTCAGCTGAGAATGGTGAAGTCATCTACGTCATCCATAAGATCGATGACCCTTCTTCTATTCCACCAGTCAACTCTTTGTACCCTCACCAACAGGAAGAACCTCCAAAGCAGAAGAACCAACCTTTGTTCACGTCACTCACTGGAAAGTCTTCGGTAGACCCAAGACCAACATTAATTCCAAACCCTTACCAGTTATCACAAATTGTGCCACATAATAGATCATCTTCTCGTGAAACATCTTCTATCGGTTTCTTATCACCAGCATCACAGAAGTTCCCTCCCCCAACGAGTCAACCAACTGAAATGATGAGTAATTTCTTCCACCCAAACTGGTACACATTGGCTGTTCCCAGCTGGTTGGAATATCAAACCATCAGAGCAAGAACAAGCACAAGCACTTCATTTACGTCAAAGAAAGAAAGTATCCAAGTGTCAAAGGCACTTGACTCGTACGTGAACTCGTTTGCTCCTCTGTCCGATCTGAGATCTTCAATTATAACTCAAGACTACAAGGCAAATATTTGGTTGCAACATATAGGGTTGAAGGAAATCGAAGAAATAAGAAAGGCACACATTAAAAACAAGGAAGGAGTGGAAGCTCTGGAAGAAGAGGAATCAAAGGACATTGAAATGGTAGACTCTGATGAAAAAGAAAGTGAAGGGGAGAATAAGGAATTAAATGGAAAGGTCTCACCTGCAGATGAAGGAGAAAAGTCTCAAGAAGATGGTTCGGAAAACAAGGAAGAAATAAGCAACGGAGATGTGACGGCTGAAGATCAAGAACCGCTCAAAATAAATTTTGATAATTTAATCAAATGGGATCCTGTCAAGATTGATGCATTCGAAGACTTCAAGAATGAGAAAGAAACAATCACCAAGTCGCCACAAGATTTCCAAAGACTCATTTCAAAACACTTGGTAAGCTTGAACAAGTTGCGTCAAGAAAGATATAACGAAGCACAAACTTCTTCAACGCTCCCATCAATCCCATCGTCGATTGAGGTCAAACTTTATCAAAAGACTGTAAAGTTGATAACTTTGTTTTTGGAGCATAACAAGGTTGCACCCAGTGACCTATCTCTTCATTTCAGTAGAAGATTGCCTGTGCTTTTGAAAGAATATTCAGGTACTTTACCAGGATCAGTTGTTCCTTCGAAGACAGTCACCAGCACCTACACTAAGAACCCCAGGTTACCAAGTATTAGGGGACCTTACAAGAAGAAGAATCGTTTGTAAAATAACTATAGAGTCAAGGAGTGGAACGCAAACCGTTGTAATATACAAAATTAAAAATTAAAATGGTCTTAATCGATGTCGATTTTCTAATGTATGCTATATATCTGCTCCATTTGCAAATGCGTAAATCAAGTATAGATTTAAAAATGAGATAATGAGCCAAGTCAAAATCGATGTAATGGTAAGAAAGTAGCCGTTTTCAAATGTTTCTAAAGAACCATTCAACAATGTGGTGCTTTCGTCAGCCGAACCAGATTGTGAGGCTTGAGATTGTGAGGCATGAACTGTCTTCACTGTCATATACTGCTTCTTTGTTGTAAACCAAATCAATGGGGCCGTCACCAAAGGCAAAATGAAACTTAAGACCACTTGGGAAGAGTTCATAATCTTGGAGACCCCTTCTCTTCCAAGAATACTAATCACAATAAGCACTGGAATCACAGCAATAGATCTGGTTAAAAGTCTTCTAATCCAAGGCTTAAACGACCAATTGATAAATCCCTCAGAAACAATTTGACCTGCCATTGTACACACAATACCAGCGCTTTGACCTGAGCAAAGCATGGAAAGTGCAAAAATGATACCTGCTCCAGGTGAAATGTACATAGACAACATTTCATAAATTGACAACAAGTCTGCATCTTCAGCATCAGGTTTACCAAATAAGGTAGATCCTGCAACAATTAAGATAGAAGAGTTGACAAAAACGGCTAAGATGAAAAGGGAAAGCACCAATTCAGTATAAGAATAGTTCAAGCAATACTTTATGGCTTCGTACGAAGGTTTGTATTTGTTATTCAACGAAGTTCCATCCGTCAAGGAGAACAATTTTGAATAAGAAGAAGGCGAAGGAGAGGTTGCTTCTTGTTCCTGAACCTGGTAGTCTTGCAGATCCAATTGCAGAAACTCGGTGACCAAGTTGTGCTTCTCATCGTAGTCTTTCAACCTAGGCTGGACCAAGGCAGATCCTAAGAATAATGAGTGGGGCATCACGGTACTACCCACAATACCACAGCTCAAGAACAATGCGGTTGGTTCCTGGAAGATTTGCTTTTCCAAGGGAAGAAAGCCCTTAATGATCTGTCCCAATGAGCCCGGTGCAAAGTCACACTTGAATAATTCCAAAATAAAGCAAATACAGGTTGAGCCGACTAAGAAAGTCACGAGGAATTCGAATATTCTTGTCTGTTTCATATTACCGTCTCTATTATAAGCGATCAAGACTACCAAGACATCCAAAATTGTTAACAAGACTCCATAAAACAATGGGATACCAAAGAGGATCTCCAATGAAATGGCAGTACCGACTACTTCCGCCAAGTCGGTTGCGACAATTGCTAACTCGGCTCCGACATAAAGCGTCAAGTTCATCCATGGGGGTAAATGGAGTCTGCACATCTCAGCCAAGTCAAGACCAGTCACTGTCCCAAGTTTTATACACAAGCATTGAAGTATGACCGCAAACAAGTTGGACATGAAGACGATGAATAAGAGTTTGTATTCATACATCGCTCCCGAAGATACTGCTGTAGAGTAATTTCCAGGGTCCATGTACGCTACGGAAACCATAATACCTGGCCCGATAAAGGACGCATACTTTTTTAGAATTTGAAGGGCCGACATTATGAACAGCCCAATGAGATATATGTGTGGTGGTGGAAGCCTGCTATATGAGTTCCTTTTTCAACAAACAGTTACGGTAACTGCTGCTCTCATGGATTTCGTCTGGGGTCAATTATAGACTTTTATTTTTGTCATCATGAGTGTGTGTAAGATCACGACATGCGCACCAACTGAAACGGAGAGTACTCGGCTTGCATAAAAATGCTCGTGTTTCAGCAACCAAATCCTGAGATTTTTACAATGCGGATGCAACATTCGATAATTTCATTTATTAATTCTAGTTCATTAATTTTTAGGTAGATATGCACATACATAGTGGTAAGAATAAATACTAGGAGGCAGCATCTGCCTTTTTCCATTCCGTGTATTTTGTTATATCAATTAATTTAGTATTGCACATCCCTCTTTGCAACACAATATGCATCACTGAGCTCAATCGCCTCATATGTACCTTCGAGGCTCGCTCTGACCGTATACTCATACTCCCAGATATCTTTAACCGTTTTCTTTTCCATCACTTTGGTGTGTAATGTCTCTCCCTTTCTATTCTTTACTTCGATTGTTCTTATATAAGTGAGGGTAAAAGGAGGTACACCTTCGAACGTGAAAACAATCTCTGTTTGATCTCCTTCATGTATATCCTCCACGATATAGTCACCTTGGTTTATTTCGACTGAAGGCAAGTCGTAAATTCTCAACTTTAGATCCTCAAGCTTATTTGCATCTGTAGTGAAGTTTACGAGACACTGGTTCGCTGATGAATCCAGCAAAGCAGTAATTGAAAGGTTACCTGCCTTGGAAGCTAACCTCTGGAAAATAGAAGGTGAGAGTTCTGCTTTTTGTTGATGATGGTTGAATTCGTAGTAGACAGTGAATGGTGGGAATCCTGACATGTTGTATTTGATATGGTCGCCTACACAATAGTAGGGTTTGGTTGAGTTCTTGAACGGCATTTTGGAGATGTTTGGAACCTCTGTGATGGAAATAAAGAAATTATTCAATGGAGAGAATTCTTCCTGAACGCATCCATTGCTGTCAACAATCTTATCAATAGTCAAAACGTGGTTACCTATCGACATTGTGTCATGTAACTCTTTGATTCTCAAAACAGATTCACTGACATCCTTGATGTGGATTTTGTCAACTTTTCCGGTTTGCTCATGTGTCAACGACAAATCAATGCTGAATGGATAGCTGCCAACGTAATTTATAGGAACTTCGGCGATAGGTTCATCAGGACTGATCTTAGACTCGCAAATTTGAACAAATTTCTCTTTGCTGAAGTACGCATTTGGTAATCCATTGATGTCGTAAGTGAGAGACGTTAAAATGCCTGCGGTCTTGGATCTCAGTTTATGCGTCTTCTCTCTTGTGTAGTGATTATCATAAACATTTTTGAAGTTGTGAATATACCGTCCACTCTGAGTAGTTGGGAGATCAATCTTTAAGCTGTCCTCTTCTATTGTCATCGTGCGTGATTCCACTTTACCATTTGGCAATACAATATCGTAGTCAATAACAAACGGAGCAACACCTTTAAGCTTCAATTCGATTCCGGTTTTGCAGCCCTGGCATACGGACTTCAATTGAATGGAAGAGTCAATGTGAGAAACCACATTGTCTTTCACTCCAAATACTTCAAGAGAAGGTCTATCGTAGAAAGTGACTTTCACTGTTTCTTTTGTTTGGGGAACTTCACCACTACATTCACCATTGGAAAATGACTTCAAGGAATATATACCTTCCTCTTTCACAAAAAATGAATTGATATTTTGTAAAGTGTAAGTTCTCACCTTCCCAGAATCATTCAAATCGGTAATAGAATATTCTAATTTATCATTGTGTGAGGTTCCCGTACTGGAAATCAATTCCAATGGTATTCTCAAAGAATCTCCTTCCACTAATTTAACCTCAGCGTTTTTGTATTTGGGTATGAAAGAGATTTTTGGAATATCTTTTCTTGTTTTAATAGTAAACACCTCCCTAGTTTTATCAAAATCGACATCACATGACAAGTTATCTTTCAAGTTATCAAGAACAACTTGGAACTCGCCTCCAAACAGCATGTTGGGTGTTTGGATTTCATAAACATCAGAATCCACATCTTTTACAACAACCAGATCAACCAACTTCTTTTGCGTTTCCTTTTCAATAATACTGTAAGTGAAAGAAAATGGGGGGTTACCTTTCAAAAAGAGAGGAACTGTGAGAGCTTTGTTCAAACATGAGTTGATTATCCTGTGTTGCAGCCTTCCATCTTTCGAAAAACTAGCCCTAGATCTTTGCTTGAAGTAAGTCTCATATGTGTGTTTAGCTTCCTCTAGTAAGACAGGTTGCCTTTGGTAGTTCATGTCTCTCAAATTCTTGAATACTACCAAGTAAGTGCCTTCCTTCGGTGGCTTGTAGACAAATTCGTGCTTACTTTCAAAGGACTTTATGTATCTTACAGTCAAACCATTGTCTCCTTGAAGTGGTTTAATCATGCCGTTGTTCTGTTTCTGGAAAACCTGATATTGAAGTTGGAACGGTGGTTTTCCTGTGAAATCAAACTCAAACTGGTATCCTGTCATACCAACACATTTGTCAACTATAGGTTCTGCCTTGATATCAATACTGGGCAACGGTGCCAACTTTATCTCAACTCTTCTCTTTTCCAGATCAATCTGACAAGGACATATTTTCCCTTTTCCGGAAACCAATGAATAGACACCTTCCTTACCTACTTCAAATCCATTTTTCAAATCATTAAAGTCAGCAAACACTTTTGTAAAGTTATAAGCTGACAAGGCGTTTTCTCCATTTTCATATGAAAAGTCGACTCTCAATGGGAAGTCACTGTACTGCAAAGATTTGGAATTCAAATAAAGGGTCTTCGTGTTATTGATCAACAAAAGCTGACCAGCTTCATGCTCTTCCATAAGGATAATAGGCTCCTTCCTGAACTCAACAGAATAGAATATTTCTTGGTCTTTAGAAGAAGGGTTGTAGCGAATCAGGTGGCCCAATGAATCAATAATTTCTGATAAGTGAAACTCTAAAGTACCATCATTTACAATAATTGGATTCAGCAAAAGTTCTTGCTCAATAGAATTGCGAGAAATTGAATGTGACTTCAACCATCCCAAATCTGAAGTTGAAAACTTACTCGGCTTTTTGTCGTCAGCATCATCAAGAACGACTGAAAACTCCTTGTATTTTTTTCCATTCATTGAAGTGCTGAACTTCAAGGTTAATGGTGTAACTCCAAAGCCCCTAACTAAAGGAAAGTCTAAGTTCAAATCTTGGGTTGAGGCTCGAGAGCTTGGTATACAGCTGGAGGATTTGTATACGTTCGCATCCTTGGGATACATGAATTGAGCAGAGGGACAGTTCAGAATGATTACATTGGTTTTGTAAGTTCTTATGCTTATGCCCTTGGAATCCTTAACACTATGGATTTTGTACGATCCGGGAACTTTCAAAGGAATTTCAATGTAGAATACTCTTTCATCTTGTTTGCATGCCTTCGGTATAAATTGAGACAAATGTGAATAGTCTTTCTTTGTCAACTTATGTAAGTCCAGGGAGGTATAATTGATGTATGAGACCTTATTTGAAGGGTCGATGTGTTGTATTTCCAACGATCCGAGTTGATTCGTCGTGTTGAACTCTATTGGGATGTATGGGTACTCCAAAGGTAATGAATATGGTGTGTTTGGATCAACAGTTAGACACAACTTTTCGAACTTAAATGGATTGAATTTAGCCGACAGGTCAGGGAGGTAGTTAATGGTATATCTACCCTTGAAGTGAGATGACATGTCGATGGCGCTTTGAGACGTGACGGAATCACCTATGAGTGTCAATTCCTTCTTCTTGTTCAAAGAGTTCCATATTGGAAGCACTATTCCTGATAGTATTGGTAAAGTGGTGTCGCTCGCAAGTATAAACGTATAGCCATTCAAGATAAACGTGAGTAATAAGGTCTTAAATGGTGAAAATGAAAGAAGAGGGACGTTTAGTATTGGTAGGATCCATAGAAATAAGCCCTCAGCAACAGCATATTTCAAGACAAAAGTGAAACTGTTCAAGGGCAAGAGTCCCGCAGCAACTGACTTTTCTACACCCGTCTTCAATAGCACGACATCGTAGATCTTCCAGCACTGAATGAGAATGAAAAATGATACCAAGAAGATTCTCTGGGATGCTGGGTCAATTACATTGGGATCTATCAACGGATCTTCGTCAATTGTGTCAATCACATCAGCGGTATGCGAAGATCTAGAAGGAGCTCTACCATTGGTTTCCCTCCTCCTTGAGCGTAACTTCCGATCCGTAGAGTATTCCATTTTGCCTTCAAATGGGACTCGGGTATCAATCTCTGTAGCTGGATGTTTTTCTAGGCTCTTGGAACTTTAGGGCTTTTCTTCATCATTTTTTCACCTACGTACATATTTGCTTTTCCCTTTTGATCTCATCAGAAAGTGAGAAACAAAACAAAAACACGGCTTATATGTAGGAAATTGCAGCAAATAGTGAGTTCGAGTCTACTAAAATGGCTGCGAAAAACAAAGCGTCACGGTGAACTTCTTGTTCCCGTTGATTGATACTAATTAGGAATTGTCTCTATTAATGTGTAGTAATATACTATATACAAAGTTCATTTGACTTTTACGTTGATGTTATAATGCGAATATCTACTCAGTTTCCCATGTACCGTTCTTCTTAACTTGAGTAACTTTAATGGCAGGCAAATCCCAGCCGACTCCTCCATCTCCAATTGCGGCACCAAATCTAGGCACGACATAGCACTCTCTTTTAGTTGGTGTGATGTTCACAGGGGCATATGGATGGCCTAATGGTTTAGAGTATTGAAGCAAAGGCGACAGCTTGGCAATACTAGAAAGTTGTTTGCCTCCGATATCAACTAAAGGTTTCATTCTCAATTTTGATAATTTTCCTTCCTTTCTATTACTACCCAAGTTTAATGACTGATAGACCAAATAGGATGGTGGCAAGGATCCTGAGTTATTGATGATTGAGTTGGGATGAATGTAGACGAATGGCTCAACATCTTCTCCAAATTGTGAAGATGGGAAAAGGGTCTTATATTGAGTGTTCATGATGTTTGATTTATTGGTTATCTGCACATCAGCAGAAATCAAGTCTGCTCTAATTGAAATCTGATCAATGAAACCCGATGCCACCATCTGCTTCAAGGCAGCTATCTGGACCTTGTCTGGTGGTGGGAGCTTCAAGTCAGTGTTGCCAACGGCTGCAATACCATCTTTACTGGTGTTGATCTTAACGATATAACTCAATTGTTTCCGAAGTTTCGAGATTTCTTCCATGACTTTTGGTCTTAAAAAGTTGTTTTCCAAAAATTGTGATCTTTTAGATGGAGGAACATGCTCGTAAGCACAAGTGGCCGATAAAAATTTCAACACATCACTGAACTTATCGAATTTGCTAAAGTTTGCTTGTGATTGATTATACTTTGATCTTAACTTTCTCTTAGCTTCCAATTCTTGATGGGTTTCTCTCACAACTTCCACTTCATCGTCTTCATCGCCATCCTCTGGTTTAGCTTGTGGTTGCTTTTCAGCGATACCAAGTTCATGTTCGTTAAGGAAAGGATCACCAACTGATAAGGCAGAAACAATAGCAATCACGTAAGGCAAGCAGCCTCTCTGGTTAGCAATAATAAGAATTTTAGCAAATCTTGGACTCAAGGGGAACAATGACATGTGTCTTCCCAAATCGGTGATCACTCTATTTTCGCGATCTAAAGCACCTAGGATGGTTAAGAGACTTTCAGCTCTCTTCAATGCCCCTCTGTCTGGATGAGTTGGAAATGGAAAGTTCATGATTTGATCAATTCCAATACTCTTCATTGTGAGAATGACACTTTCTACTGGCATTCTTAAGATTTCTGGTTTACTAAACTGACTGAAATCAGTTTCATAAACCGCAGAGGAGAAAAGACGGTAACAGTGACCTGGGCCAGTTCTACCAGCTCTACCGGATCTCTGATCTGCTGATGCTTTGGATACCCAATCTATTTCGAAAGATTGAACACCTGTCTCTTCATTGAATCTTCTTTCCTTTGATCTTCCACAATCAACAACATATCTAATACCAGGGATAGTCAACGAGGTTTCAGCAACGTTGGTGGCGACTATACATAATCTGCTTCCCTTTGGAGGCTCTTCGAACACCTTCATTTGCTCCTTCGTTGGCAAGAGAGAATACAATGGGAGTACATACAAAGGATCTTTATCAGTTTGGTGAGTTTCTCTTTCTTCGTCGAAACCTTCCTCCTCTTCATCTTCTTCATCTTCTTCAATGTAGTCGTCATTCTCAATGACACCCACACTAAAGTCGATCTCTTCAGCTTCAATGTCAGCGTTCTTTGCATTGACCTTAATTGAGGACGATGGATCTTCATATTTCTTTTCCTTGCTTGTCTTTTGGAACGGAAATTCGCCACGAAGTTTTTTGACGAGAGAAGTGATTTCGTTTTGACCAGTCAAGAAAACCAAAATTCCACCAGGTGGAAGCCTCTTGTGAATTTTGCAAGTCTTGCGGTATGCTTCTTCCAAATAGTCATGCTTAGTCTTTTTGTTGAAGTGGACACTGACTGGGTATTGTCTTGCATCAACTTTAATGATTGGAGGAGGGGTCTTGAATAAAAGGGAGTTTTCTGAAAAGTCTGAAACCCTAAGAGTAGCAGACATAATGATGAGTTTCAAAATCTTATACTTTTTAGGATTCTTTTGGTTGTATTGTCTTCTCAACTTCAATATTCTACTAAGCATACCAATCAAAATGTCTGTGTTTATGTTTCTTTCGTGGGCTTCGTCGATTATTATTGCAGAATATTTGGTTAAAAGGAAATCGGCCATCATTTCACGTAACAAAACCCCATCCGTCATGAACTTCAAAGCAGTACCGTCTTCTGTACCTTCATCCTTAATCGTATTTTCAAACCTGATTTGGTAGCCCACTCTTTTGCCATGGTCACCCAATTCATTTGCTATTCTTTCTGCCATAGAAACAGCTGCAACTCTTCTTGGTTGTGTCACACCAATCATTCCAGGATGCAATGGGGACTTTGAGTTTCCGAAGCCAGCTTCATATAAAAATTGAGGAACTTGGGTTGTTTTACCAGAACCAGTTTCACCACAAATTACAATACAGTCATGGTGATAAACTGCTTCCATGATTTTGTGTTCGGCAGCAAAGACAGGTAATTGCATTCTCAGGTTTTGAATCTCGTTTGAACGGTTAACATTGATGAAAAAAGCTTCACGCTTGAGATTCTTGTTGATTGGAACGTAATTCTCCTCGTCAGACGAATTATCGATATCTTCTTCGTGTACAGTCGGCACGGAAAGTTGCTTTTTTAAGTCCTCTGACAATTCTGGGTGCAGCATTTCGGTCTCTCTTCCTTCGAGTTTACGAACCTGAAGATCTGCCCATTCTTTGAAAGATTGAGCGGTTTCAGAATGCTTTGGCTTATTTTGTAAGAGTCTTGGTAAGTCATCTTCTTCGGAATCATAATCTTCTTCATCGTCGTCATCTTCTTCGTCGTCATCGTCCTCGTCGTCTTTGTCCTCATCTTCCTCTTCTTCATCTCCATCTTCGTCTTCAGACTCTTCTTCATCTCCTTCTTCTTCATCTGAAACTTCCTCTGGGCCTTCTTGTAACTGTGTCTTGGTAGCAGCCTCTTCGTCATCTTCATCTTCTTCTTCATCTTCTTCACCAGTCGCTGAAGCTTCACTGTCTTCTTCGCTGCTGTTCTCTTCATCATCTTCGCTGTCACTTTCGAAGTCCTTTTCGTCCTCGAACTTTGATCTTTTCTTTTCTTCATCTTGAACTCTCATCCTCCAACTGTATTTTTTCTTTGGTACGGACTTGGTCTTCTCCACCTTTGGTAAATTTGCAAATCCGAACCCAAATCCGCTTCCCCCAAACTTGGCTGGTCTGTTGTCAATGAAGCTGGATGTAGTGCCTTCTCCGAACTTTTCTAAGTCGTCTTCGTCATTATCGTCGCTGTTACTATCACCGTCATCTAAGGCATCGTATTTGCTAGTCTCCGGTCCCAATTGAGGGAAATTATCAGGGTCCTCTTCCCAATCCTTCACCTCTCTTTCTTCGTACAAGATTTCTCTAGTTTTTTCGTTTCCTCTTCCTTGTCTTTCGAGATCCAAAGCTTCTATCATTTGTTCTTTCTTCGTTTGCTTCCCTGTTCCAAGAAGCTTGGAGGGAGCATACATACTGCTGTCAACCTTGGTATGCGATAACTTCTCGAGCAAGATTTTCTTTTCTTCTCTCTTCAATTGATGCTCTATGTACTTGTCGAGTCTTTTCTTTTTAGATTTAGACATTTTGGTTTCTTTGGAGTTTTCACTGTATAAATCTTCTTCCATCTTACGTTTTCTCTCTTTCTTCTCTTCATCTGTCATAGACTTGAGAATTTCTGCGTTTGGGTCCTGTTCCTCTATTATATTGTTGTCGTTATCCAGTGTATGGTCATCTTCTGCTTCTTCATGTCTCGTAAATTGTTTGTTTCTGGCTCTTTTGAGTGCAGCTTGCTTAGCAAGCATTCCCGATCTTGCCTTCTCGTTGAACCTCTTTCTATATTTCCCCATCTTTGATGTTTTGTGTTATGCAATGTGGTGAACGGTACTTTGTAGTTGGTGCCTTTTTTTGTCACTTGAGACGCTTTGAGATGCTTGAGATGCTCTTCGCATAGATCGAAAAAAATCTGTGTGTGCCTGTACACACGAGAAAGGATGCAGTATGTCCTGGGCTTGAATGCAGTATATGCAGCTTTATCTCAGTAAAGAAAATCCTAACTTGACTCTTTCGGTCTCATAGCACCCTACAAAGCTAAGCTGGACCCATATGAATTTGGATGTAAGCCTCAAGAATCTATAATCTGCCTTTTAGATCACTGCATGTTTCAAAGGGCTTTCGATTTTGTCAGTTCCAGCAAATAATAAAAAAAAAGATATGAGATTGCAGCACAAGATTTTCGCATATGGTCTCCCACTACACTACTCTGTCTTGCTCTCAGCAGCTTAACTACAGTTGATCGGACGGGAAACGGTGCTTTCTGCTAGATGTGGCCGCAACCGAAATACTGAGAATCAAGCATCGATATGAGCAACAACAAACAACTAACTCTTAAAACAAATGGGTTTCCATGACAAACCTTATACTCTTAACTAGTAGCAATTCAAGGCTTGTGTGCAGGCTGTTGCAGACTCTTCGCTCAGGTTTCAGTGACCTGCTCAGAAAATTAAACGTTTATGCTTTCGGTTGTCAATTTGTGGAGAGTAAATCGAAATGCAAGCGAGAACTAATTTCGAATTCTTTAGCGAGGTTTTTAGTCTTCAAAACACGTAATCAGTATATGAAACACAATTGAATAGTAGAAGAAGTACAATCAAAGATTCTTTGCTTATTGGATATATAGAGTAAACCGGTCTTCTTAGTTCAAACCGTGCTCTTGTATTTATATCCGAGGACAACACTTTGCCATGAGTTCAACTGATCTCCAAAAGCGATGTACGTATATTTTTTACCCTCCAACCCCTCTTTGGTTGCTATTACAGAGCCATTACTAACGTTTTATTTCCCCTAGTGATCTACACAACGCTTACTTTAAATTCAACTACACTTTACACCTATGAAAACTTCCAGTTGATTCATAAAGTCAATGACTTGAACTGCTCAGAGATCGTCTCTCAAGAATTGGGGCTTATTAATGCCTCTAGGACACTTGTAGGGTCCATGACTGTTGCCACCAGTGCATCGGTGACGCAATCCAGCCTTATGTTGTATTTCATGAAGAAGATGATGGCCAATGCTGACGGTAGTGGTGACCTTTTGACTGTTGTTGCAATTGCAAATGTTAACGTCAATAAGATGCTTGTGCTTTCAGTTTTAAAGAAAATAATGGACAAGTATATCTCGTTCAAACTGGAAATCGAGAATAACGAATTGAACCCAAACAGTTCAAACCCAGTCGCTGCTCATGGCCACGCGCCTGGGTCTCCCAATGCGAATGTATCAGATACCAGAGCCAAGTTAAGCAAATTCAAGCCATACATGAGTCAAATCATCAAGTTCGAAGAGATGAATTACGACTCGAATAACCATGCATACAAATATGGGGCAGTGAATGGAGCTAGCGGGGCAACAAATGAAGGCAGCGTACCTCAATACACTGACGAGGAGTCCGAGTCTTTATTTGATTCCGATGTGATAAATCCAAACCAATTGCTTTTAGCGAATGAAGAAGTAGAAGAAGTGAGACAATTGATGTTGGACAATATAAACAAGGTTATGAATAGGGGAGATAAAATCAACAGTTTGGTTGATCAGACGGACCGGTTAAACAACTCTTCACTGGTCTTTCAAAAGAGAGCACAAATCATAAAGAGGAAAATGTGGTTTGGAAACGTCAAGTTCATTATCATCTGTGTATTGATAGGCTTGTTCGTTTTGTACTTACTTATAGGAAGTGGGTGTGGGTTCCCATTTTTCAAGCATTGCATTCCATAGCATTTAGAGTCGAAGAGATTTAGTTTCAAGGAAGTATTTCTACGTATTCACAAACGTCTTCACATATATACGTAAATATATTATATTACACAATTACTTCATAACGTCTGTCCATGTACAATTTTTAGCTCGTACTTAACGGATATACAAATACATACAGTGACCCCAGAAACTACGGAAAGTAGCTTGAAGGGACTACCAAGTCTCTCTAATCATTATTTCATTAAATGCCCCTCCAAGTTAGTCATCCTCTTCATCTTCTTCTTCATCTTCGTCGTCGTCTCCGTCCTCCTTATCTTCATGGTCAGCCTCGTTGAGCTCGATCTCGTCTCTTTCAAGTAACGAAATTGGGTTTTTCGTTCTCACTGCTTCATCTGCTTCTTCTTCTTCTTCTTCATCATCTTCGTCGTCGTCGTTCTCGATGTCTTCTTCTTCCTCGTCATCTTCCTCATCTTGATCTTCTTCGTCATCGTCTTCAGCTTCCTTTTCACCTTCTTTAGCCGATTCCTTCTTGACCAGAGGACCGCTCTCCTTTATCCTCTTGGCTTGTGGCTCATCTGTGTCGGCTGCTTCCGTTTCCTTACTCTCTTCCTTTTGTTTCGGTTTCTTTTCCTTCTTGTTCAAAGCCTTATTCTGCTCGAAAGTGGCAAGTTTCTGCTTGACTTCTGGCAAGAATCCAGGAAAGTCTGCCTTCTCAATAGCTGCTAAGATGTCCTGAGCATTGACAGTCTTTCTCGAGCTCTCTTTGGAAATTTGCCGAGCATGGAACATCAAATGTGAAACAAACACTGTAGCAGAACGCTGGATCGCGATAACAGAGTCCTTGGCCATAATCGTGTTGGCATTGGCATCGTCTGAGGTGGTGGAGAGGATTGATTTGGCAATTTTTTGAACGGTTGCACGTGGAAACAAAATGTCGTCTATGGACGTCAAGTCCAGATCTTTGGTATTCAGTGGGTACTGGCCCTCTGCATTCTTTCTCCAGCCCTTTGGTGGCATGATAATTGTGTATTTCTTGGTGTTATGGTAAGAAGCCCGCTGCCTGTATTTCTCTATCGTGATATTTATGATTTACGCGTTTAGCTAAATTTCTATCAAAGTAAAGAGTCGAGGTAAAAGGCTATGCGGAAAATATTGCGCTGTGGATATGAAAATCTCCCGCCTCCTGTATATTGAAGAGCAAGATGACTCCCATGTATGTCACCTTTGCCGACTGATACGTAGGGCAAAACTGTGGTAGAGGACTTGATTTTTAGCCTCACATTGTACTTGCCTCTTGCTCGAGTCTCTGCAAGTGACATCCCCTCGAGAAACATCGGCTTTCGGACGTGGAAATGGCATCTACTGAGACTTCTGGTCCATCTCCATTGTCTTCAACCCCACTACTGTCACACGAAACTGCAACATCTTCTTCATCATCTCCTCCTTCTTCAATAACGAAACAGTCTGAGTTTTACGGGGTCTTAGAGCTGCCAAATATACGACGGGTATGCCTCGGTAAATACGAATTCGACAGTTGGTACGGAAACGCCGCATACTTTGCCACTGATCACTCCACTTTGGGATTCAAGAAAGTGGTCTCAACCACAGGTACAGCAGCTA
Source organism: Dujonia boleticola (assembly GCA_029581775.1). NCBI lineage: Eukaryota > Fungi > Ascomycota > Pichiomycetes > Serinales > Debaryomycetaceae > Dujonia > Dujonia boleticola. Next base: position 1,597,534 of record JARGRU010000017.1, read on the forward strand.
CTCACGAAAAACATGCCATTAACAGCCGCAAGTCTACTATAACCGTGCCCACAGCGGTGTCGCCGACTGCTACTTCCCAATTTTGGTTAGAAAAGCTATTTGTGTGTGAGTACTGTTTCAAATATTCAGATGTGGAGCAAGAATGTCAGTCGCATAGAGCAGTATGTCCCTTCAATAGGAAGCTCCCTCCTATCGGTGAACTATTGTATAAAGATGATTACTCCCCGTACATAATTACCAAAGTGAGAGGGTTCGAGAACGAAGTATTCACCCAAAACTTGTGCCTATTCGGCAAATTGTTCTTAGATAACAAATCTGTGTACTATAACACGGACCCATTCGATTTTTACCTCATATATGGGCATGACTTGACTGACGATGTGAGGAAAGACCAGCTCAACTTCAAGCCGATGGGATTTTTCTCAAAAGAAGTGATGTCTTGGGATGGAGATAACAACTTAGCCTGTATATGTGTGTTTCCCCCTTACCAAAGAAGGGGATTGGGATCCTTGTTGATCGAGTTCCTGTATGAATTAGCTGCTGTGACTCCCGGGCAGAAGCTAAGTGGACCAGAGTTCCCATTATCTCCCTTCGGGAAGATGAGTTACTATAATTTGTGGTCGAAAAGGCTAGCGATCGTACTCTACGAATACGTCATACAAGAAGGAAGAAGTAAGTTCAATTTATCTGAAATAGCAAATCTCACTGGATACAGAAAGGAAGACATCTTGATCACATTAGAGTACATGAAAGTCCTACAATCCGGTAAGGTCGTTAGGAAAGGTAAGAATAAGAACAAGAACGGCGTTACCTCGACGCAAGACGATGACTTTGTGTACTTTTCACGAGGAAACTTCGAAAATTGGTGTCTGGAGAAGAACATTGATGTACGACAGGAGAAACGAATGCTAAATCCAGATTACTTGGTTTTATGAATTTTAATAAATATTTTGCATGTTAACTAGTGTATGATCTTTGGTTGTAGAAAATGACTAGCTCCAGTCGGGTTTAAGCAGATGAGATGTTACATCCGAGATGGTTGCAAAATACGCGTTATTGAAAAAAAATCGATACAGGAAAATAACTCACACGAATGTAGCAAGCTCTTATCTTGACAGCTAAATAGAACCTTATTGAAAATCTTATCAGCTAGATGCATATCCTTTCTAATATATAGATGAATGCATCATGACTATGGAAAAGAAGAGGTTTTTCAAGATGGAGGCCACGTCTCCCAAAGATTCCCTTTTCGTAAATCAAAGTTCAGATGATGAGTGGCAAACCGATCTGAAATCTTCAACAGTAAAAGCTGAGCCAACCGATCACATACCGTCTATTGCTACTGCAAAATCTATCCCAATTGAATCCGAATGCATCACAATAGATTCAGATTCAGAAGACTTGAATGGAAAGGAGGACGTAAAGACTGCTCGTGCGATTGAAAGGGCGACTACAATTGATAAAGTGAGAAGACCTGATTCAGCAAGTGTATCTCTCAAAAGGAAACGAGAGTCAAAGGATTTTTTCCAAGGCATCAAGGAATCCAAGCAGGAGGCATGGACAAGGTATATAGGTTCAGTCACGTTGCAAGCCTGGGCCACGCGACCAACAACACTGCCCCTTCGATACAAACAGAAACTTGAGATCAAACGACTCATTCCGAAAAAGATGACTTTTGGCAGAACGAAAGACAAGAGCACAAAATTCGGTGATTCTGCCGTAATAAGGTTGTTTTCAATACCTCATGATAGCTCATCTATTGGGAGAGAAATTGGAAGAATCCCCACCGACATGACGGATGTCATCTCCCCGTTATTGGACCTCAATATCATAGAGTGTGATGCCACAGTTATCCTAGATACTGATACCAGATTGTCAATTGGTGATTCATTTTACATTCAGATTACATTCAGATTGAGCCTGAAGGCTTTTTCAAGTGAGTCTTCGTCATATTCTGCACTTAAACTACCAAAGAAGAACACGAAAGAAAAGTCAACCAGCTCAGCGGCAGCTACTAACTGGAATTTTGCTATTGAATCTGATGAAGAATCTGCCTTAAGGTTAAGACAGGCGTCGTTAGTTAGATTGTTTGACAAGTTAAACATCAAGCCTGATTCTACAAATGGAGACGACAACAAACAAACAACAGATTCTCCTATTGAGATCGATGCTGACGAGTCAAGTGATACGATCTCTCATCCTATTGACCAATTGAATGTTGATCAACTCAAGCAATTTTATCTTGCAAACCAACAATCTGAACTTTTAGATAGTCTTCCTGAAACTACAACGCCGCCTTCTGAGAATTTCAAGCTTGAGTTACGACCTTATCAACGAAAGGGTCTTTCTTGGATGTTGTCTAGAGAGAAAGAGATCGAACTTATAGAAGAGCTATCAAAAACGGACGGTGGCTCGCAAACCATTCTCTCGACTCAGACAAGGGAAATTTTACATGATGAAGGAATGATGAACCCATTATGGAAAATATTCAGATGGCCAGTAAGTGAAGACGAACAGGTTGGAGGTATCGATAGCGACGACAAATTCTTTTATGCGAACATGTATAGTGGAGAACTTTCGACTACCAAACCAATTATCAAATCGTTGGTTAGAGGCGGTATTTTAGCAGATGAAATGGGACTTGGTAAAACTATTTCTACCCTTTCATTAGTCACCAGTGTACCTCAAGACAAAAACTTATCGTTTTCTGAAAATAATGATGAGAGGTACGCTTCATATACCTCCCTTATTGTGGTTCCAATGTCCTTACTCTCTCAATGGCAAAGTGAATTTGATAAAACAAACAATAATTCGAACCATAGGTGCATTGTCTATTATGGTGATCAAACTATGAAGGACTTGAAGTCAACTTTATGCCAGCATCAAAACAAAAATATTCCAATCGTAATCTTGACGACTTATGGTACGATTCTCAATGAATATACAAAGGCTTCATTACGTCGAGATTCACATGGAAACCTTCCTAAGACAGGTATTTACTCGGTCAAGTTCTTCCGTATCATCCTCGATGAAGGCCACACCATAAGGAATAGAAGCGCCAAGACTACCAAGGCCATATACGAGCTCTCTCTGACAAGGAAATGGGTTTTAACGGGGACTCCCGTGATCAATAGACTTGATGATTTGTACTCCATAGTTAAGTTCCTTGAATTGGAGCCGTGGTGCAATTTTGCGTATTGGAAAACCTTTGTGACTTTACCGTTTGAACAGAGAAAAATAGGGCAAACCCTTGATGTTGTCAATTCAATTTTGCAACCCATTTTCTTGAGAAGAACTAAGAATATGAAGCAGAAAGATGGAAAACCTCTAGTAGAGCTACCCGATAAAGAGGTCGTGATAGAACAAATTGAATTCAACGAGAAAGAACTGAAACTTTACGAATGGTTCAAGTTAAGGGCAGCGAAGACATTCAGGGAGGGTCTTGAGAAGGGTGAGCTATTGAAGAAGTATACTCAAATTTTGAGTCATATTTTACGTCTTAGACAAGTATGCTGTCACATGGATCTAGTTGGTGCAGCAAATGAGATGCCCGTTGATGGCGAAGATGATGGAAACACCGATTCCAAGGATGACGACGCTGCCGAAGCGTTGAAAGAGGTTGCTGATGAGGAACCTAACTCCTTTAATGAAGAAGAATTGAGAGAGTTGACCAATTCACTCTCGTCTACGCTTAACTTTACTGATGCAGAATGTTCCATCTGCACGCTGACACCAATACCAGTTAACGAAATGGGAGTTACAGAATGTGGTCATATTTTCTGCTTGGGCTGTATCCTTGAGCATATAACGTTCCAGGCCAAGAATCAAAAAGATGCGTCTTGTCCAAATTGCAGAAATCCCATCTCAAAGTACAAGCTTTTCAAAGTCAAGAATGCTAGAGAGGTCAAGAGGATAGATCCCTTCAGTATTAACAAAGCAAACAGCAAAAATGACTTCATTCTTTTCTTGTATGATCCTGACCGGGCATCGTCCAAAATCCAAGCTCTTGTTAACCATTTGAGGGTATTAAACACACAACATCCCGGCGAACAAGTCGTTGTTTTTTCTCAATTCTCTTCATATCTTGATATCATTGAAAAAGAGTTAAATAGTCAATGTGGACAAGATATAAACATATTCAAGTTCGATGGAAGATTACACATGAATGAAAGAAAGAAGGTCTTGGAAGAATTTGCCGGGACAAAGCTAAAGGAAAATGAGAGCATATCAAAAACTACTGTATTATTACTATCTCTAAAGGCAGGTGGTGTTGGTTTAAATTTAACTTCTGCATCACGAGCATTCATGATGGATCCTTGGTGGTCACCCAGTGTTGAGGATCAGGCGATTGATAGAATTCACAGAATTGGTCAAGTAGAAAATGTGAAGGTTATCAGATTTATTGTTAAGGACAGCATTGAGGAGAAAATGCTCAAAATCCAAGAACGGAAGAAACAGATAGGAGAAGCTGTTGCAGCAGATGAAGAGGAGAGATCAAAGAGAAGAATTGAAGAGATACAAATGTTGTTCGAAGAATAAATGGTGTTGCTGGGGAAATTATATAGTGGAGTTTTCAGAAAATGCATATTCGCTCACGTGATAGATCACACGGGTTTAGAATTTTTATATTTTTTTTTCCTCTGTCTTTGGCCTCCTCGCAGAATTCAACTTGAATGCTTTTGGCAACCTATCGAAATTTTTATCATTCGTACTCTTTCTCAAGTTGATCAGCTTCTCCCAAGTTCTAGCACAACGAAGTAACGATGCCTCCAGTCCAACAGATTAATTACGGCCACCAACCGTCAACTTTCGATAAGTTCAAGATGGGTGCCATCATGGGATCTACCGTCGGTGTGTGTGTAGGTGTTTTATTTGGTGGTTTCTCCATTCTTCAAAACGGGCCAGGTCCAAACGGTGTCATGAGAACATTGGGTCAATATATCATGGGCTCTGTTGGTACCTTCGGATTATTCATGTCTATTGGTTCGGTTATTAGATCAGATCCTAACTACCAAGCATATCAGCTAGCCATGATCTCATCTCAACAAGCCAAGTTGAGAACCATCTACAGAGACAACTAAGTAAGTACATGGAGAGATGTAACTGGGGAGAGAGTCTTTGCAAAAAGACATGAACTAAAAGAAATATTTAAATAGTGTATATATATATAAATGAGCAATCCTGATTTAAAAACTAAGAGGAATAGGTCAATCTTTTTCCATACAATAAAAGAATTGCGTTCTATCAAGTTGTCTATTTGAATTTGTAAATCAATAAATAATTGGAGACTATCTCCTGGAGGTAATCACTTTAATACTGGGATTGCTTGGGCGGGCTCGTCTTTGCTCAAATCGTATAAATAAGTTAAACCTAAATCTGGAGTTAAGTACTCTTTTGTCTTTCCTTTCTCCTGCGCTATCAGTTCTAGCAAGTATTTTGGCTCCAAGATTGGCTCGCTGCTGATCTTGAAAGTCCCCCAGTGAATTCCCATGACATTTGACAGCGACAAATGATCAGCGATTTGTATCGATTCCGCAGGAGATATGTGTCTTGGTTTCTGGTGCCACGAGGGACAGTACTGACCAATTGGTAAAAGTGAGAGTTTTAAGGGTCCGAATAGTTTTCCTATGGTGTTGAACAATTCTTTCAGGTACCCCGTGTCACCAGCATGATAGACAACAGATTCGCCGTTACGTCTAATCACGAAAGAGCACCATAAAGACATGTTTGAATCGAATACATATCTCCCAGACCAGTGCATAGCTGGTAAACAGACAATCTCGTAATCATCAGGGATGTCCAGGCCGTTCCCTTCGTCACCTGACTTTATGTACTTGTTAAGCGGTAATGTGTCCCACCAGTCCATTTCGATCACGTTATAGACTCCCTTTCTTGCCAACTTCTTCTTGAGGCCGAGAGGCACAATCCATAATGTCTTATTGCCTATTTTCTTCACAAGATCCAATTCCAAGTGGTCGGGATGGTCATGGGAAACAAGTACAAAATCAACTTTGTTGTTAGTTGCGTAATTGATGTCCTCTAAGGTCATTGGAGCTGGAACTAATCTCTTGGGTCCAATTGAGGGGCTGATCAAGTGGTTGCTCAATATGGGGTCCGTTAAAATATTAATCCCACTTATCTGGAGTAATGCACACGATTGGCCCAACCAAGTGAATATTAACTGGTCACGAAGCTTGGGCAACAGAGTAGCAAAGATCGAGAACGACGAGTTGCTTGGTTTTTTGGTGATCTCATTCAATTTCTGGAAGTCATTCAATTCGAGACATTTCTGAAGTATCAACGAATTTTGTCTTAACAACTCGAGATCCAGAGGGTGCAGCTTCAACACGTCCTCTATATCTCTGACTTCGCCCTTTCCTGGAAGTTTGTTGTGCAACTCAAACAGGTTACCGTATATACTTTCGAATGCCTCCATGATCCGCACAATAAGGAACTCGAATGCAGTCTGAGGTCTGTACTCCTCGAATGGATTTACGAACATCCCAGCCACAGTGGCAGACTTGAACTTAGAATAGTCAATATCTAAGTTAATTGGCCCGGATGACAGGGCTGAAGCGCTTGACTCGAGCTTCTTGTACTCTTGCTTTCTTCTGTAGATGACATATTGGGTACGAATTTGCATGTATACTTCGAACGTGCTGTACGAAAGTAACACACCAAGACCTATCTTGGTCTTTAAGGATATCATTGTGGAGTTGGGGGTACCAAACAGAGTTCTTGGTCACAGATAAGGCTGACTAGTGCAGAGAAAGATGGCAAAAAAGTAGATCATTTAATTCCTTTATCTAAACTGTTGCGTTCCCACACCAAGAAAATAAAAACGCATGGAACTCGTAAACAGCAAGTTTAATGCAGGTAGGCGAAAAGATGAATCACGACAGTCGAGTGGTTCCAGGCACCACAACGGTTGTATGAGTAGACGGTGACAAAGGCCACTGAACGAAACGGATCTTTTTGGTTATTACTGACCCAATCATAATCAAATGGGATGAACCGTTTCCTTATAATTTTTATCCCTTAGATCTGTTTCGCAACCAAATGGGTGGCTGCTTACTCACAAATAAATGCTACAAAAATTATGTATAAACTCTTTTTGGCTTGAACGTGCGTCGTATATTTCAATCCCGAATACCTCCATGTAGTCATATATATACCTTCTATGAATGCATTTAATGCTTTTGCACAACACCGTTGGCATCTGCAATTTCCAAAATATGCTTCTTGTAGGCATGAATGTCACCAGGGAATCTCTTGACACTAGCATCTTCACTGACCCAGATTTCGTTACACACTTTATCGATGATGGAGACATCGTGCGAAACCATCAAAACACCACCCTTGAAACTGTTCAAGGCATCGGCTAAGGCATCTAAACCTTGTGTATCCAAGTGATTAGAAGGTTCATCCAAAATCAAGATATGAGGAGTGTTCAAACACAAGGCAGCGAAAGCCACACGGGACTTTTGACCACCAGACAATAATTCCATCTTTTGTAAACCTAAGGTACCAGTAATACCAAAGGAACCAAGATGTCTTCTGTATTCTTCATCATTCTTACCTGGGAAGGTTTGGGACATCCACAGGACTGCTGATAAGGATAAGTCCATAGCATCAACGTGATGTTGGGCAAAGTAACCAATTCTCAATCTACCATTTCTACTGATTAAACCAGACAATGGACTCAAGCTTTCCATCAACAACTTCAACAACGTGGTTTTACCTGTACCGTTACCACCACAGAAGGCGATTCTGGAATCCATTTGAATGTCCATATCAACGTCCTTCAAAATCACCTTCTCTGGAGAATACCCGAAGGAAACATCCAGCATTTGTAAGATAGGAGCTGACAAGTTATCAGGTTCAGGGAATCTGAATGTGACAACCTTCTCATCTTCAGGTGGCTCCAAGAGAGGCAACTTCTCCAACTTCTTGATTCTCGATTGAGCTTCAGAGGACTTTGCTGCATTATAACGGAACTTGTCGATAAAGGCTTGCAAGTGCTTTCTGTATGCCATTTGGTTGTCGTACTCTCTACGTTGATTCTTGATTCTTTCTTCCCTAGTAGCGTAGAAATTGTCAAAGTTGGACCCTCGGTAGTAGTCCAATCTTTCGGAATGCTGGTGAATGATATCAGTTGCAACTTCGTTCAAGAATGCTCTATCGTGCGAAACTACCAATACAGTGGCTTCGTATGACTGCAAGTACTTTGCCAAGTACGTGATGGATGGAACATCCAACATATTGGAAGGTTCATCTAGTAACAACAAATCTGGCTTACAGAACAACGCTCTTGCTAAGGACAATCTCATTCTCCAACCACCAGAAAACGATTTGGTTGCATGGAATTGAGTTTCCTTGGTGAAACCCAAACCGTATAAGATGGCGGCAGCTCTACTTTCGGCCTTGTCGGATTCCATCTCAGATAACTTCTCTGTGACTTCTTGGGCGTGCTTATCCAAATCTTCTCTCTCGTTGTCTAATTTACGAACTTCGTTGGAATCTTCATCGAACTCTTTCCTCAAATTTTCAATTTCTTGGATTCTTTCTGCAATCTTTGTTTCTTCTCCAATCAAACTCTTTCTCCAAACGTCTGCATCAAGAACACTTTGAAGAGCTGATGTGTCATCTCCTCGTATTTCTTGCTCAACGTGCAAAATAGTGATATGCTTAGGAACGTTTAATTCTCTTCTGGAAAGTGCTCTCAATAATGTGGACTTACCAATACCGTTCTGACCGACTAAACCGTATCTTCTACCGTAAGCCAAAGTCAACGAGGCGTCACTCAAGATTCTTTGACCTTCACCGACATACAAATCGAAGTTATCAATCTTAATGTCCTTAGATTTACCTGCACCTGCACCAAATTCGATTGGATTGATCTCCAAGAAGAAGGAATCGTAGTCTTCCGATGCTTCGTTTAGCAATTTCGAAGCTTCATATTGAACAAACTTGTTGTTTCTCTTTGCCACCTTCTTTGCAATCTTTCTTTCTTGCTTCTCCAACTTCTTCTTGTCAACTCTACTTTCCATCTTTCTACCAGTGTGCTCGATGTCATTACTTGCACTCAACAAGGCTAAGGACAGGTTGATGTCTCTCTTCGAGTTGTTTTGACGCAACAAGTTGACATCTAACAATCTCTTTGACTTATCACCAGTAAGCTCCAATTTGGCGGCATTTTCCTTCAACTTCTGACTAAGGGTCTCGATGAGACTGTCTGCCAATGCGGTGACTTTGGTCTTGTCACCACCAGCGTTGATTAAGAGCTCCTTAATAAACTCCATTTCTTCAGAAATATTCGTGTGCTGAGCAGTGACAGAGTCTTCCGTGTTGTTAGAGACATGCTGAATATACCCGGTTGCGTAGTTAGCAACGACTGTATCCACTGATGGGACAGCTTGACGAACTTGTAATCCAAAGCTCGACATCTTTCACTTTATGGTGTAATAGATTCAAAGTGCAAGAAAGGGTGCTTCGATTCAAATTGATTTAAAGATTTTTCTTTTCGCTAAATCTTTTTTTTTTTTTTTTTTTCAGATTCTTTGTGCACTTTTCGCTAGCTTTGGTTTACTACCGCTTGGTTATGTAAGACTCAAGAGTCCACTATTGCCGCAAAACAGAACCAAATAAGAAAGAAAGTGAATTGATTTGATTCTGACTTCAGCTAATGTAGAATATGAAGTGTGAGTTCGCATAATAGGCAGAATTGACCACAACCGGTAGTTTGTGTGGTAAGTCGAAACGATTCATGGCCACAACGGTATTTTTCATACTTTCGTGATCTGCAGTCTCACACCCGTACACTAAGTTCAACTTGCCAGTGCAAGATCAGTTCACTCATACAGTGTACGGTAAATAATTGACCTTCAGTTGCAATCATTGCATGATATACGCCGATCCATCGATACTACATCTATATCTTCTACAGTTTTCATGAGGGTAGACTCACTTAACGTTCATATTCATTTGTAATAAAAATCATTATCAACTATTGTATAAATATACATATCATCAGACAAAGGCATAACTTACAAGACAGCCTTGATCTTTGGAACCAATTCGTCCTTGGAGTTTAAGGCTTGGACGTCTGAGTTACCACCGATGTGTTCACCTCCAATGAAGACGTTTGGAACGGTTCTTTGGCCAGTGATTTCAGCAAGGGCAGCTTGGATTTCACTACCTTCGTCGATTTCATCTAATTCAAGAATGTAGGCATCCTTGGTGATAGAGCCAATCAAGTTCTTGGTCTTTGAACAGTATGGACAGTAAGACTGGAGTGAGGGTTGTTAGTAAGCAGATCTAAAGAATAAATAATCAATAAAAAAAAAGAGAAGAACAATTCATGAATGGACGGGCACAATCGCCCTCCTCACACGTTGACCTCGGTGAAAAGTACATACCTTGGAAGCAATGAAGATTGGCTTAGACTTGATTAAGTCTTGGACTTTTTTAGTAGTTTCTGCGGTGACCATTGGAGTTGTTGTGAAAAATCTCTTGAAAATTGAAAACATTACAAAGAAAGAAAAGAAAAAAGGAATTTATATTTTACAAGAAGAACGAAGGGGGCTACGGCAAATGGGTTTTTTGAACCACACCTGCATTATGGACCATTCCGCAACTATTGATGATTAGAAATCGGTTTTTCTATGAAAGTCTGTCACGTTGTATGCAGTGACCACCAAATTGCACCCGTTGACAATCTTTTTCCTGCAGATGCGCAACTAGACGAAAATTAATGCAATTCATTTATGCATTACAACCCTGTCACGGGAAACCGAAACCATTCAAGGGAGAAGTGGGGACTCTAAGATGGGTGTTGTGGTTCGGATAGTATCGAGAGCGTCGCTTGTAAAATTTGTTGTTTGCTGATATGTTCTCCTTCTATGGCTCTAAAAACTCAATGTAGGTAAACTTGGAAAGACTCTCAGCATCGGGGCGTGTTTAGGCCATCATGCATTGCAACTTTGCAACCATCTCAAACGCGGAGCTGAAACTACGCCGAGTACCCTCACACTTAGGCTTGTATTTACAAGAAGTTTTATCTGTGTGTTATCTCTTTCCATTCGCTTTTGTTCTAGTATATGCATGTTATCGCCCACCTAAACCACGTATACATTCTTGGGGCCTTGCGCACGGCCATTGCCTGCTTGTTTACTCCACATCTGCTCTCAATCCTCTACAGCGTGTTAGTTTTTGTGCTTAATTGTAGTATTTTGGGCGTAAGAAAATTGGTCCATATTGTTAATTATACATATTTGCGGTGGTAAGCCTATAGCGCTGCTTGGATTTTCGGCGCCAATTTGCCCTTCGAATTCAAATCCTGTACCTCTGCATACCCTCCGATATATTCACCGCCAATGAAGACATAAGGAACAGCTTTTTCACCGGTAAGGTCCTCGAGGGCAGCCTCGAGCTCGTAGCCGTGGCCAATGACATCCAACTCGGTGATGTGTGCCTCTTTGGTAATAGAGGCAATTATGTCCTTCACTTCATTCGATGGAGTATCATCACGCTAAGGTGTGTTGTTAGTAATCCAGCACTCCACAATGGCGTCCAAAACGCAATGAAAAACAGCAGAAAACAAGAGAAAAGACATGAATGAGGATCAGGTGCCAAAACAGTTCAATTGTTTGGAAATATACATACTTTCGTGGCGATAAAGACAGACTTGCCCTTGGTCAACTTTTCAATGTGCCTAACAGCTTCAGGTGGTGCTCCAGTGGCAGAAACCTTCTTTTTGTCTCTGATCTTTCTAACGAGATAAACAATCATTTTGTGTGGTGAGGACGAGGGAATATGAAAATTAGCTGGCAGTGGGGGCGGTCGAAGTCTATTTATAAAAATCGTATCTTGCCTCCCTGATTAAACTTTAATCGTGCACGGCTGGCGCACAAATTGTTATGAGGATTTCCGAGACCCCGGTTTATTTCCGAATACGCTATACAAAACATGCCTCAGCTGTATGCATACCCGCGTTTTACGTAAGCGGCTAAAGATTACAGGCTCGCTCCAAGGCGAAACAACTGTGCCTCCTAGTGCATGTAGTGAAAGGGGCACATAACATCTGCTACGTGTGAGGGCTACACTTCTAGGGCGTAGAGCTACTAGCCACGAATAATATTTATTTTCTGTATACTGTGAGAGAGGGCTAATGTGGGGCGATGAAAGTTCAAAGTCACTGAGAAGCAATTGAGTTGCAGCCTAATATGATACATATAAATATGCGCATATTTCCTTTCCTTATAACTTGCTGTCGGATAGTCAGTTTGCATTCTTCAACATGTCGTGGCCGAGGATCTCAACAGAGTATCCATCAGGGTCTCTAATGAAGGCGAGGTTCTTCAAGCCACCCTGGTTCCACTTGACGGACCAGTCTGCGTCTTTGTATTCTTCTTCTATCTCTTTGCAGAACTTGGCAGGATCCGTGCAGGAAACGCAAGTGTGGCCGAAACCTTGGATAGCACCGTTTTCAGTGCTGTTTCCGTTATGGTAGCCCTTGAAGTCAGGGTCAGATTCTGTGCCCCAGTTGTGGGTTAACTCTATGAGACCTTGCTTCTTCGCCTTGGCGCTACCGTCGACTGAATCGCTCTTGAAATTAGGGTCGTGTTCGTATCCCAAGAAATATAACGTGAACTTTGCACCAGGGAAGTCATGCTTGGACAAGACCTTCAATCCCAAAACCTTGGTGTAGAAATCGATGGACTTTTCTGGATCCTTAACTCTGATCATTGTGTGGTTGAAAAGGTAGCTGTTCTTGTAGGATACAGTGTCGTACTTCTTGATACCGTGCTCGATCAACTCGATCCAGTATCCATCGGGGTCCAAGGCAAAGGCAATGTTCTTTTGTCTTCCGTCGCTAAGCTTCTTTTGGAACTTGACGCCATTGGCCAACAACTTCTTTTCGGCGACTTCAATGTTGTCAACCGAGAGACAAATGTGGCCAAACCCACGGTGCTCTGGTCCATTACCGTGATTAACAGTAAAGGAATCGTCGTTTTCGGTACCATGGTTGTGGCACAACTCCAAAACACCTTCTCTGGCAGACCAGTTCTTTGCGGCGGTTTCGGCGTCCTCCTCGTATCCAAGCATGTATAATGTAAACTTCTTGTCTGGGAAGGGGAAAGTGCTGATCAACTTCAAGCCAAAGTTTTCAGTGTAGAAGGGCACTGAGACCTTTGGGTCTTTGATACGCAAACATGTGTGGTTCACGGTGAAGGAAGGGTCGAAGGTAGGCATTCTTTTTTAATCTATCAATTGGAGGGGGGATTGTGTGTAAAGAAGTGTAGCAATTGAAAGAGCTAATTAGAGTGCTATCACTTTTTTCGGTGCAGGCCACTCCATCTTTATATCGGAGCGAGTGAGCAACTGAAATGCACTTATCGGATATAAACTGGCGCACTAGAGCTCAGTAACGTAAGCAAGGAAAAATAAAATTGTGTGCCCCAATGCTTGCAATTACCGAGACACCATCTGAGGGCCGACCATACAGGAAAACGTCAACGGTGAGTGCCCTTGGATCATTTTGTGGGGGAGACCTTCACAAGCCAAAAAAAAAAAAAAAGTCCGAGAAGAATTATTTCACCTTAACCGAGACTTACACTCTAGCGTCCGTAAACGCTGGAGCAATACGTAGAATTCTTTACACATTCTGAAACTCTGAAATCATCCTCGGACCCCATTGGTTAGTTGGCCCTCCATTTTCCTCCTTTTTCTGATACCTTTCCGGTCACTTCTTACGACTGCAAGTTTGTGTAATTTTTCACTTTTTTTGATTTTTCTTTGTACTTGAATTTTTACATCCGAGCTCCATGCGACATTATGAGTCTTCTAAACGACCGATCGTATAGAATATCTAGGACGGCATTTCGCTTGGCACCATCATAAATAGATCGATAGTAGCCTTTGACTGAACCACGGCGAAGCAGCAGCGTGAAAAGTAAGCTCCTACTATGAGAATCACCAAGCATCTTCCCTTCGGTAGAGCCATCAGGTGCAACGCATCTCGCTCGTTCTCATACACCCCACATGTGCATTCAGCCTATGGAGCTGCTTCCTCACCTACACAGTCCCCGGCAGTTACTCGTAAGACCTTGGCCGATATCAATCAGCTGTATGCCTCGAAGACTCCTATATCCATGATAACTGCACACGATTTCATCACCGCGAAGTACGCGGAGGCCGCTGGAGTGGACATCGCACTCATCGGTGACTCTTTGGCTATGACCGCCTTGGGTTATGAGGACACTAACGACATACCCTTTGATGAGTTCTTATACCATGTGAAGGCTGTCCATCGTGGTAACAAATCATCGTTCCTCGTGGCTGATATCCCCTTTGGATCGTTTGAAGCCTCGTCAGAACAAGCCTTGAGGACGGTCATTGAGCTCGTCAAGCATGGGAAGGTTCAAGCAGTGAAAATGGAGTGCGGTAAGGAGCAGTTGAAGTCTGTCAGCAAAATCGTCGATATGGGTGTTCCCGTCATGGGCCACGTCGGGTTGACACCACAGCGTCACAACGCCTTGGGTGGATTCAAACTCCAGGGCAACTCTGCTGAAAGAGCAGTCCAAATTTACAAGGAATGTCTTGACTTACAAGAACGTGGTGCCTTTTCCATAGTCTTGGAGTGCATACCTAACAAGCTAGCCCTGTACATCACCGAGAGGTTGAGCATTCCAACAATAGGAATCGGGGCCGGGCCATCGTGTTCGGGCCAAGTTTTGGTTGCAGCCGATATTCTCGGAATGAACAATCCAGATGTGCACAAGGCAAAGTTTGTCAAGCGATACTGCAATCAGTTTGAGGACTCTGTATCTGCTTACAAGCAGTACATTCAAGAGCTCCAAAGCAATGAGTACCCATTGGCAGATGTGCACGGGTACAAAATCAAGAAGGATGTCTTTGCCGAATTCAAGCAAAGAGCTGACGAAATAAAGATCCAGTAGGAACACAGCACCGATTAGGAAAGTAGAAATGTGCAATTATGATTACACCTTCCCCCATATGCATCGCTCTCCCTCTGTGTGTCAGCAAGATTCACTCTTATGTATTTATGAACAAAAACTAGAGGTTATGCAGCCGATATTTAGAAAAATATACAATATTTATTAATTGAAATAGTACGCATCCACTTTTGCAATTTTGTTTACTTGGGATTCCCAAAACTGTGCCGACATTTACAATCCACATCCCGGTTTAATGTAGAATGAGACTCCCATTTTTGCAACCAAGCGAGAAATTTTCAGCACCAACCGCTTCCTGTATGTCATTACGTCAAAGTATCGGAGAACCTGCATAAAAATAACAAAGGTGCCGTGCAAAAAGCTGGCATCTATAGGGTCCAATTTTCACAGTAGAGTACTACAGATGGTATACAAGAAGCCAAATAATCAATATACTGTCAAGTGCTGAAAATGACTTCTACCAGATCCTTGGACTACGCACAAGAATTCGTTGACTACGTCAATGCATCTCCAACTCCATACCATGCTGTCAAAAACGTCAAGAAGTACCTTGTCGATGCAGGCTTCACTGAATTAAGAGAAAACGCCACTTGGGACGCATTAGATCTTTCTGGTAAGTATTTTGTAACCAGAAATGGCTCTTCTCTCATCTCCTTCACCATCGGTGCCGAGTATAAGTACGGTAACGGTATTGGTGTTGTTGGTGCCCACACCGATTCGCCATGCCTTAGAATCAAGCCAATCTCGAAGAAGACCTCTGAAGGGTTCATCCAAGTGGGTGTTGAACAATACGGTGGTCTCATCGCTCACTCGTGGTTCGACAGAGATCTCTCCATTGCCGGCAGAGTCTACATCACTGACTCCGAGGGCAACTACGTGCCAAAGTTGATCAAGATCGACAGACCCTTATTGAGAATTCCAACCTTGGCCATCCATCTCGACAGATCGGTCAAGGAGAAGTTTGAATTCAACAAGGAAACCAAATTGGTACCAATCGCAGGCCAAGTTGCCTTGGACAAGAATGAACAAAACAGCAAAAAGGCACACTCCTGTGCTGATGACCCTGAACTCCAGATGTCTCCAGAGCAGTTCGAGTCTGTCCAGTCCGTCATCTCAAGACACAACCAGTCCCTTGTTGAATTGATTGCAAAGGAATGCGGTGTTGAGCCAAAAAACATTGAAGATTTCGAATTGGTCTTGTATGACAATCAAAAGTCCACTATCGGTGGTTTAAACGATGAGTTCATTTTCTCTCCAAGACTTGACAACTTGACTTCATGTTTCTGTGCTGCCAAGGGGTTGATTGACTCTGCCGCACAACTCAAGTCCCAGAAGACTATCCAATTGATTTCTCTCTTCGATCACGAAGAAATTGGATCAGTCTCTGCCCAAGGTGCTGACTCAACCTTCTTGCCCGATATCCTCCGCAGACTCGTGGACTCCTTACCAACTACATCCAAGAGCGATTCTTTCCACCAAGTTATGGCTAACTCTTTCTTGTTGTCTTCAGATATGGCCCATGGTGTTCACCCCAACTACGGTGAAAACTACGAAGGTCAAAACAGACCTCACGTCAACAAGGGTCCAGTTATCAAGATCAACGCAAACCAAAGATACGCCACAAACTCCCCGGGTATTGTGTTATTGAAGAAGTGTGCTGCATTGGCACAAGTGCCTTTACAGCTCTTTGTTGTGCGTAATGACTCTCCATGTGGCTCCACTATTGGTCCAATCTTATCTGCCAAGTTAGGTATTAGAACCTTAGACTTGGGTAACCCTCAGTTGTCCATGCACTCCATCAGAGAGACTGGTGGTACTTTTGACGTTGTTAGATTGTGCGACTTGTTTGAGTCTTTCTTCAACAACTACTATGACGTAAGTACCAAGATTCAATGTGACGGTGTGTAAATAGAAAAGTATGAGAAATAAAAAAAAAATACTACAATCCTTAATCAGAAGTTTTCGTAATATTAATTGGAGAAATTGTATACAACTTTGCTCTAAGGGGATAGCACACTAAGGCACAAATGGCTAGACATGCAAACTGAAGTGGCACCCGCAGATTTCCGGATTGAGCTTTGGCTGCAAAATTCTTACCGCATTGGGAACACGTTTTCGAGACTATTTCCTATGACATTCCCAGGTGGGTAGTACGAACAGATTATGTAGTCTCCCCAAACTGTGTTGCAGTACTTTTTTGCGCACCCAATACTAGAAGTTGAGTTCCAAATGACCTGAGTGAAATGGTTGTATGTCTGCTGTGACAGGTAGTCGTAACTACTCCCCTCGTCGTACCATGCAGTCACGGCTCCTTCTGCAGTGTATCCAATTGCTAAATTCTCACCGAAAGGACCTCCAGAATGCTTCAAGATACCACTGCAGTCATATTTCGAAGAGTACTGTGAGGCAAACTCGAAAAGTGAAGTGTTCCATACAACCTGCTGAGATCCATGTAGCGATCGATAATGGTTGTGCATGTTTAGCATGGTTTCTTCGAAAGAAGCAGTTTCGACGGGTGTCAGAGATATTGTTTTAGTAGCTGATGTGTCAGGATTCAATTCAGTTGTCAAAGTCACTGGTGCTTTGAATACTTGAACTATTTCTACTTCGGTCACTGTTATTATGTCTCGAACTTCATGAGCAGGTTGTTCCATTGTGAATTGTATTTTTTCCACTAACTACAGAATTAACACAAACAATACTATAACTGTAGCAGCAACCACGATTCACTCTTTATATATAATTCTAGAGAAAAGTCTACAGAGATGGAATACACTAACACAGTCTACTTGCTAGCTGAAAACAAACCTAAAACAGAAACTTTCTTATATCGTTCACCATACTGCTGGAGCAATTAGGTTCCTTCGTAGACGATGCAGTTGCAAATTTGAAACGTCGCGCACGTGACTCTGATGACAGCAAATTTCGTGAAGCATCTGCAACACGAAAAACTAAAAAAGCTGTAACCATGAAACTAAAAATAGTACTGACAGATAACAAGAAGGTCTGAAGATCTGATACTTTACCACATAAACAATGAAGCTCTCAGCGGCCGTGGCAACCTTCATATTTCTCGTAGTACCATCAACAGCGTTCCATGCGGTACCAGTGATACTTGGCTCTCACAAAATGGTGAAAGGGTTGAGATTAAGCAAACCCTGGTACGACTACCATTCTGGAGACGAGGTGACCAATTTGGCCAAGAAGTTGATTACAGAGTGCTCCTCGGATGAGTATATCATAGTTGACCAGCCAGGGTTACTGTATGATGATATAAGAATCTCCGAGAAGGAAAACTGGCCCTTTTTAAGAAAATATTTGACCATGTCTTCGTCTGTCTTTGGCGTGCCCTGGTGTGAGGATGCCCTTGATCTCGATCATCTTGAAAAGTACATCATTAAAACTTGCAGTGCGGAGACTATCAATGTTGTCAATGAAGACGATGGCGAAGTAGGCGACTATTTCGATACAAGAACCAGAGTCATAAGGATCCAGCTCGGCGAATTGCCTCCACGCCAAACGCATTTAGCAGAGAGAATGGAAAAAATTAGACGGAATGACGATTTGGTGAGAAAAATCATAAGAAAGTTGCCGTCACCAAATTACACCTTGATCGTAACGTCATCGACACTACAGGAAAACCATTTTGTTCCTGAGAATATCATCGAATCTAGCCCCGAGAGTTTCCAGATTTTCAGCGATATCATCCACGATCCAAGCCGAGAATTTGACTATGAAAGAAACGATCGCTATCGCGACGTATCTCCGGATTTTCCAGCCCCCAGGCACACCAATGACAGGTACAAGAGAAACAAGAAGAAGGATGAAATTCATTTCTTTGACTACGAGTTGTGGAAGAAGAACGAACAACTCATCATGACCATAGTCATGATGGTGTTCGGGTTAGTGTTCTTGAAATTTACGAGTTTCATCAAGTATGTGTGGACAAGTACAGGCAGCAGAAACAACAGTGGATCAATAATTAGCAGCAGTGGCATCAGCAGCGGCGGCAGCAGCGAAAGCAACAAAAAGAACGATTAACCGAAACAGCATCAAGTCCACTTGCCACAGAAAGATAACAAAAAAAACGTAAAAGAAAAAAAAAAAAACCAAAAATACAATAATAATAGTATATTAACGAGTACAATAGTAAACACAGGGGAACAATAAGACAGGTTATAGAGAGAAGGTGTGTGAGTATGTGTGTGTGTGTTTACATAACGACATAGAAATAAATAGAATAATACATAGTTGAAAAAAAAAAAAAAGATTGCGATTCTATCCTTCCTTCTATGGATGCAACATAGCCTGAGTGGATTTCCTCAGGTGGTTTTTTCCCTTGTAGACTTGTTGCAAATAGTCCAGTCAACATGAAATGTACCTCCGAGTATTTATGATCTCTTTGTTATACGGGCCGTGATGGTGACGTCAATTGGAGGTTGGAATGAGGTGCTATATATCACCGCCCGAGAAATTTCAAAAGCTGGAAAATAATAAGCACATCGGGTAAATTCATTTGTCAACTGCCACCAAAATCTTAATCTAACACACTAAAAAATTATACGAGCAATGTGAAAAATAAATATATACACAGGTTGGCAAGGGCTTGAGGGAAGATGAAAAAAAAATAAATACCGAATAGTCCAAGTCGAGATGTAGACAGAGTGACTCTACGAAATTTTTATGTAGCCTGGGGTATTGGCCGATGACGTATGGGCCAAAACTCCGAAAGGTATCAGAATGCAGTAGAATGAGGTTGATTGTGAGATACAGGGGAAAAAAAGAGAATGTGGTGCAACAAACTAGAAAATAGCAGCCGAAGAGTTTAATTATGGAGAAAAGAAAAAAAAAAAAAAAAAAAAGAAGTTGTACCATCGGACCTAGCGCCAGAGGAGGTTCCTGAACCCTTGAATATTTCACATCAACTTGCCCGTTTCGGCGTGCTTGTTTTCACTTTGTATTCCACAAATTCATTGTGTCAATCCGGGAAGAGTATTGTGTTCTCCTAAAGGACGAGAAAGAAAAAAAAAAAATGCATAGCTGACGACTATGTCGTTTATTTCTCCTTACATTAATCAGAATTCTTCTTCAGTTTCTCCGTTATTTTTTAACCTTTCAACCGTGATTTCGTACATCAAGGTGTCGACACAATGGCAGTAGAGATCATGCGAATAAACCTACACATTCTCTACACATCCACCAACACCGTAGACCCACACCAAATGGCTACAAAAAACTACGGAGTAATAGCGATTGCAGTGCTTGAAAAATATCTCGCCTAGCACTCAGTTCATTATCGCATAATCTCTGATCTACACATGCTTTTCGGTTTTGCTCGCTATTTTTTTTTTTAAATAATATTTTTTGGGAATTTGATGCGCTTTTCAGCCTAGCAGGAATGTAATGCGTTCTGGATGTAGATAATCGAATGATTTTAATTAACTTTTCACATCAATTTTTTTTTTCTCACGTTATTTTTTTGCTTTTTCTCTATATAGTGGAGCAAAAACATACGCATAAGATGCTAGGCTGCAGCAAAATAATTCAACCTTCACCAGAATGCATACAGTGGGACCAAATTGTGCCTAATTCTGTCGCTTTCATTTTATTTTTTTCTGATTTCTCTAAAATCCGTCTGCTGCCCCCTCCCAACATTGTAATCCACAATTGGGCTTGATTCAGCTCTGTGGGTGAAATTCATGCCATCTCAATAATAAGAAATGAAAAGTATCATTGATCAAAACAATATATCATTATAAGCTTCCACAACTTTTCTTTGTAGTCTAATTTAACTCGGTTCATTATAAAATCGGAATGACCTGCATTCGTGCATTGGCGTCCTACAGCACAATCAGCTGAGAAAATTAAGAATCACAGTGCGACTTCCAATCACTTGTAGGCTAAACTCACTAAGGTCTTGCAGATAAAAGGCAAAAAAAAAAAAAAAAAAGAAAGAAAAACAGCTACCTCACGAAATAAAAGAAAATACAAAAAAAAAAAAAAAAAAAAAAAAAAACGAGGGGCCTGAAAACGTTTGAATCGTAACTTACAAAATTTTTTCTTGAAAAAACTAATCTACTAAACCTGGTTTTATTTTGAGAGGGGATAAAAAGTAAAAAAGTGTAAGCTAACAAATCTTGTTGTCGTAACAATTTATCACACATTTCAACTGTTCCCACTACATTTTGGGAGGTGTCAGGTCATTTAGTAGAACCACCCAGACAGACGTTTCAATAAAAAGGTCTAACATCTGTACTAGAAGAAACTACCTTACTATTCCATTACTCCATCTGGCTGACAAACTTCACAGAAACATCCACCTTTTCATCTTATGCATAACAGTTTAGAAAAAAAAAAGAATATAAGGATACCCATCAAGTCAAGCTAAGAAGCAGGATTAATTAAGCCACTAATCGAAACCAGAACAAGCACATACAAAAAGGAGAAAACGACCCCCGATATATTAATTTCGGTCAGCTACAGCCACTCCGTTTTGAGAAACCTCGTTGTCATACATTCATCCACCAATTCATATTAATACAAACAGCAGCGAACCCAGTAACAAACAAATCTACCACATCTATCGTCGAAGGAATACTCCAAACTAATAATAATAATAACAATAATAATAATAATCAATCATGGAATACTTAAAATTCTCGTCAACACCGTCCGGAAAGGCCAAAGATAAGCACCATATAATCATTGTAGGAGCAGGGATTATAGGTGTTTGCACAGCATACTATCTCACTACGCATCCCAAATTCGACCCTTCAAAGCATCATATAACCATAATTGAAAGCAAGCGAGTGGCCGGTGGCGCTAGTGGCAAAGCCGGAGGATTATTGGCATTGTGGGCTTTCCCTCAGCAGATTGTCCCCTTGTCATTCGATCTACACCAAACATTAAGTAATAAATATAACGGGGAAGAGGAATGGGGTTATAGAAGACTCACCACTGTTTCCTTGGAGGGAGATTTGAGTGGGGTACAAGACTCAGACTCCGAAGTATCCTCTGAAGAAGAGGAGGAAGAAGAAGTAATCCGGGAACAAGGAAATAATGGCATTAACGGAAATAACGATACAAAACAAGATGGCTCGAAAAAGTCAGAAAACTCAAGCAAATCAACGAAAGAGAATGCAAAGAACGGTTCGTCCCCTGAAATTATAGAAGAATCTTACAAGCATGTCGTTGATGGTCAAGATAGCGACTCGTCATCCGAAAAGCCTCCAAAAAAGACGGCAAGAAATACTCGCTTTGCCACGGAATCCTCCTCATCTAAAAAGCACAAATTACCCGCCGACCTCAAATGGATCAACTCCACCTTAATCGACTCATGCTCCTCATTAGGGGGAGTGGACACCACCGCTCAAGTATTGCCCTATAAATTTACCAACTTTATGTTGAAGAAGGCAGTCGAGTACAGCAAGGGCTCTGTCGAATTAATCATAGGGAAAGTAGAAGAAATATCATACTCGATGGAAACAGGACAAGCCACTGGTGTGATATACAAGCCATCTAGTGTCAAATCTGACTCCAATAGCAACGACCGAATCGAGTTGACAGGTGACCAAATTGTGTTATCAGTCGGTCCCTGGACTTCGAAAATTTTACCTGACTGCCCAATATCAGGATTAAGAGCCCACTCAATCACAGTTGCTCCATTCAAAGATCAGTTGGTCTCCCCATATGCCATATTCACAGAATTAAAAACCGGCCCTACATCATATATATCGCCGGAGATATACGCAAGGCACGACGAAGTGTACGTGTGCGGAGAAGGAGATTCTGCTGTTGATGTTCCTGAAACAACAGATGACGTTGAAGTTGTAAAATCAAAGTGTGATGAATTATTTAAACAGGTTGGAAAAATATCTCCAAACTTAAGAAAAGGTCACATTTTAAAGAGGCAAGCCTGTTACTTGCCAGTCTTGGACGTACCTTCCTCATCTGGCCCATTGATTGGTGAAACAAATGTAGAGAATTTATTTTTATGTTCCGGTCATTCATGTTGGGGTATAAATAATGCCCCAGGTACTGGTAAAATCATGAGTGAATTGTTATTAGACGGGAAATGTACTTCAGCTGACATTTCTGGTTTAGACCCTTCATTATACTTTGATGCCAGTGTTTTAGTGAGTGACGAGGAATATGATGATTCTAGTTCTGAAACGGGAGACACCGATAGTGAATGGTCCAGGCAGTAGAGATGTTTTATTCTTTACAAATGTGACAATACAAGACTACAAAGCACATATATAATCATAATGTCTTAATATTTAGCATGGAAATAAATAATACCATTAAAGTGAACGGATGTAGCGATGCAGTACAACTATAAAAGAGAAGTAGCTGAGTTCCTTTTCGACCACAAGATACGCCAATCGAGTGTGTGTGTGTGTGTGTGTGTGTCTTTTACATGTCTAGTCAAATCTTACTGCCTGTAAGTCATTTATATCATTTTCTTTTATTAAGTACACATAAAAAAAGAGACGCTAATTTACTATCAAACCCCTAAAAGAAAAATATAATATATATATCTTACAATAAATGCTTTTTTTTATATTTCGATTTTATTCTTTAAGGAATTTAGTTTCTCTTAGCGAAACGTCTTGGACCTCTTTGAGCAGAGATGGCGACGGTTTGGATTGGGATCTTGAAACCTAAAGTCTTGACTAAGTCAGCGGTTTCAGAGTCAACTTCTAATTGACCGTTGGTGTGGGATAAGTCTAAAGCAGAGACTTCTGGAACGTATTGATCCTTTCTTTCTCTTTCTTCTTCTTGTAACTTGAAAGAAATACCTCTGACTGGACCCTTTTGAATTCTCTTCATTAAGTGGGTGGTGTAACCAGCAATCTTGTTTCTTAATCTCTTGGATTGAATAACAGCGATTTCGGAAGTTAATCTCTTGTTGGTTTCGAAATCTAAGGTTAACTTAGGGTAGAAACGTTCAATTAAAACCTTGGAGGCTCTCTTAACAGTCTTAGTTCTAACACGACCCTATAAGTTTTAGTTAGTATGAGTTATATAAAAGAATAAGTTTCAACTTGACAATAACAACGATTTAACAATTCACAAAGGATATTTCGATTTTAACGCTCTTGAAATGAGTGCAATGAGTTCCCACATCTCAAGTCTGAAGAAATTTTCAAAACCACTACCAACAAGTAGTCTTTCAGCATTTCTTTCAGCATAATCAGTGTAGATTGCTTGATTGATCACAGCTTATGCTTTTGATTCCAATGATTGTTTGTTTCTATCTGTATTCGATGTTTCAAAAATCCCTTGAGTTCCTTTAAAAATTTTTTCTGCTTTGGCTTGATTTCGACTTTGAACTAACTTTCAAGATTTGGGATGTTGTTGTTCGTTTCAGGCATTCATGTGTAGTTTCTTCGTTGTATTGCTATTATGTTATCGTCATTATCACCTATAGGTAGATTTACATACCATCTTGCTTGTTTACTATGTGTGGTATATACTTAAGTGTATTGTAACTTTTCACTTTTTTTTTTTTACTCTTATGATTGAGGTTGAAAAAAAGGTTGGTGCAGTGCGAGAACTGCGTACAAGCATCGTGTCGAAACGAAAATTACACAAAGTTTTCCTCTTGCCTGCATATATTAACGTTTTTACTATGAAGAGTCGCATTGTGAACGAATATGCAGGCTGGATATTCAAGCAGCTATATTTTCTCAAGAGAATTCAAGAGACATGGGAATGAATCACGTGCTGTATGTGACTGCGTTTTTACTTATTTCGAGCTTGGGACATACTGCGCGATGTTAAACTAAAAATTGCAGCCATTATTGTCACAGCAGTAGACCATCACCCTGAAGAGCGGTTCTTGATCGGAAAGACTCACACGAAGAAGAGGATGCATTAGTATTAACTCATTGAGGGAGAACACCTTATGATATCTGATCACTTTTCGTTGATATGCAGTTATATGCTGCGTAGTTTTCCAATTCTTATCATTTTTTTTTTGACAATAATCTCTATTATAGTAGCATTAGACTTCTTAACCCGACTAATACGAATGCAACGACAGGCCGCCTCTGCCTTTTAGATTGGCTCCTTTTCTGCATTCTGTATCAAATAGGACTTTTTCTAGTTTACCCTTCAAGGCGCCGAGGTCATATCCTCTCTTTCTCAGAATCATGCGCATGGGCAGTCTCCCGTTTCCACCCCTCTGGTCCAAAGCTCTACCCAAGCGCCTACGTTTCACCTTAACTGTAGATTCTTATCATAATGGTTGTATCCCCTTCCTAACTTGACTGTGCCCTACCCTGTTTTCATTTCACCCCACTATCTGTAAAACGCATCTGCGTAGCCATGTATAATCCTGCATACAGACGAACCGCGATAAATGGAAACACAAGTCACAATCACCTTACAGTACACCATCACTGCCTAGATACGTGATATCACATCAATCTATTGCCTTGAGCATCAATATATCAAGCTATATATAGCTACGAATCTGAAATAGTTCAGGGGCTCAGTAGATCCGTCAAGTGTAGGTCTCATCTGAAGCAAATCTAAGACTATTCTCGATCGAAGGGTGGCGTGTTTTGTGAGCTACATAGCACAAGCTACTTCATAAATCATCCAAAGAAACCATCCTTATCACATCATAGGACAACATGGACAACAAAGGTAGGTTATATCACTGTGATGTCTGCTCATCAGACTGCACCAACCGTATTAGAATTCAGTGTGCCATATGCACTGATTATGACTTATGTGTTCCTTGTTTTGCAGCTGGTTCTACAACAGGAGACCATAAACCATGGCACGACTATCAAATTATCGAACAAAACACATATCCTATATTCGAAGAAGACTGGGGAGCGGATGAGGAATTGTTGTTGATTCAAGGTTGTGAAACGTTTGGGCTAGGTAACTGGCAAGATATCCTGGATCACATTGGAAACAGATCAAAAGAGGAAGTGGCCAAGCATTATTTCAAGATCTACTTGAACTCAAGAGAATATCCATTACCTGAAATGAACAAGGATTTCACCGATATTTCCCCAACGGAATTCTTGCAAAAGAGAAAGGAAAGGTTGGAATACAGAAAGAACTTGCCATTACCCCCACCCAAGACGAAACCCGTTGCATCAGTGCCATTGTGTCACGAAGTGCAAGGTTATATGCCTGGTAGATTGGAATTCGACCACGAGGCTGAAAACGATGCAGAAGTACCCATAAAGGATATGATATTCGATCCCGATGATCTGACTGGAGATATTGAATTAAAGTTAACCATCTTGGATATCTACAATTCGAGGTTAACCACAAGAGCAGAGAGGAAGCGTATCATGTTGTTGAACAATTTATTGGACTATAGGAAGAACATCAGTATAGACAAGAGGAAGTCCAAGGAAGAAAAAGAGTTTATGAAGCAGGTTAATGCTTTCATTCGTGTGATGACACCTGATGACTTCGAATCATTCTCAAGAGATTTGTTGACCGAATTAAAATGTAGAATCAAGATCCAACAATTACAAAACTGGAGGAAAAACGGTATCACGACACTCGAAGATGGTAATAAGTTCGAAAAGGACAAGATAATCAGAGCCGCACAATACCATAGAATGGGTAATGGATCCGGTCTTAATGCCAGGCATGCAGCATCATCTGCATCCACTCCAACATCATTTGGAGATGGAGGCAGAAAGGGATATCTGTCGAACGCAACATCCCCACCACCTGAGTTCAAACCTAAGATATCTAACAATAGAACTCCATTAGATATCTCGCATGCTGCAGACTTTGAATTGCTCTCCAATGAAGAAAAGCAATTGTGTGCCACATTGAGAATACTACCAAAGCCCTACTTGGCCATCAAAAACCAACTCATGAAAGAAGCGGTAAAAAATAACGGTACATTGAAGAAGAAGGATGCAAGACAGTCGTTGAAAATTGATGTCAACAAGGCCTCTAAAATTTACGAGTTTTTTGTACAAATGGGATGGTGTGCTCAAGGCTAAATTGGTAACAGGATTATAATATAGAAGTATAAATACTTACAATGTATGTATATAAAACATAACATAACTAGAGTTTGTAAGCCCTCTCATGTTGAAGTCGAGAAATCAATATTTACTATTTATCTACAAGGGCACATAACCGCAAAACAATCTATTGCGCACTAAAATTAGGTGTAGATTTATTTTCTGCCATTTTAACACCTTGTCATGTGTTCAAGATGATCTAAAGGGAAATTAGAGTTAACACCAAAACCATCATCCATATATCTTTATCCAGCAGCTAAACATGAAATTCTCCATAGTTGCATTACTTTCATTGGCATCTATTGCCAATTGTCAATGGTACCCCAATGACCGTAAGGGGGAGATTCCCACTGAGTTCAAAGGGTATGAAGTTGGTGATGAAATATACCTTGAATGCATCCAAAGACAGATCGATAACGGT
Organism: Dujonia boleticola; assembly: GCA_029581775.1. Taxonomy (NCBI): domain Eukaryota; kingdom Fungi; phylum Ascomycota; class Pichiomycetes; order Serinales; family Debaryomycetaceae; genus Dujonia; species Dujonia boleticola. The sequence continues at coordinate 1,624,950 of JARGRU010000017.1, forward strand.
GAGCACAAATTCGACGAGAACGACAGAATCATATACTCAGCATTCCCTAAGTGTAAGGAAACAGACAGGGGACTCGCACTCAAGTATGGGGTTAATGAAGATCTCAACTGTACCATAGGCTTCACCGATGAACTTTATCACTTATTCCAGCTTTATGTTCATGAAGATGCACCATTCAGTTGCAGAATACCGATCAGCGGCGAACCAAACTCAATAGGCAAGGGTGGTGCGTTTGTTCCACTCACCTTCAACTTCAGAGGTGAAGTGCACGATTCCCACTTGGATATCGATGACAACATCAACGTGATTGCAATCGGCTCCACATTGAGCGACAAGGTGACAAACAAAAACAACGAAGGTACCGTGGTAAGTGCTGTTGCCTGGTCCTCAGGTACAAATGCCACACGTATTGTTATCGGTGATTACCTTACCCTTAACCTTGCAGTTCGTTGGTTAGGAAACTTGACCCCTAACTCTGAAAAGTCGGAGTTACCCTACACTGATGGGTTTTACAAGCTTCCAAAATCTTTTGCAAGCATAAGTACCGAATGGTTTTACTTCTACCTCATAATATCAGCTGTCATTGGTGCTGCTATTATGTATGGATTCGGCTTCTCATCCAAAATGAGAAACGGAAAGCAACAACATAAATGGGCTGACCAAGAAATTGGATATTCAAAGAATGATTAAGTAGCAGATAATTGAAACGAATACAAACACATGAATGCAAACTGTGAAATGAATCGTTTACGTAGCTATGTAAGCTGTTTACTTTATCTGGTGTGTGCTATTATTATATCTGATAAAATTTGAATCTTGAATCTATAGCTCAGTTTTCTATTTACATTTTTTGATAATTGCCCTGATTAAGCCTTCTGCTCTTTCACTTGGCTTGTTGTCTTCGTCCAACAAGAACTGGTTTGTCAACTTGTTAGCGAAAAGTTGAGAAAGTTGTTCCTTGTCTTGAGGGTTTGTCATTTTCATCTTATAAGCGGTAAACTTGTTGACAGCCAATTGCAACGACTCGGCCAACTTGGCACTCTTAGCATTCACATTCCTGATTGGCAAACAAATATCAATAAGATGCGTTTGCAAATCCTTCAGAAGATTTTCGCTGGTTTGTAAGAAGTTTAACACATGCATGTAGAGATAGTCTCTGTTTAAATCTTCAAAGTGATCGAAGAGATCCAAGAACTTGCTTGAAATTTCGAAGGTCTTATCCTTTTCAGTGACAACAGTTGAATAAGGTGGGATTGTCTTCAAGATTGCAGGCACACACAAATCGAAAACAGTCAAGGCAACGTCACCCCTCAAAGCAGGATTGGATTCAGGATTTCCAAGTACATTGATATCTGCTTCTGGCAAGTGTTTTAATTCTTCTTTCATGACATCTTCACCTGTTTGTTCTGGTAATGCGATAACGTCACTGTCTACGTCAAGGTCTGCATTCTTGTCCCCGTCGCTGTTGATGGCCTTTTTCAACTTCTCTTGCTCTGTGTCCAAATGGTCCTGTTGTTGCTTTTGAGAGATGAGTCCCAAGACCTTTCTTCTTGCTAGTAATCTGGAGATGTAAGTCAATTCAAATTGTGCGTAGGATAACCACAATTCTAACGACTCAGGGTTGAATCTCAATGCTCTTTGGAAAAGTACTCTGGCACCCTTAGCGTTGGCATTGGTTTCGAATTCGTACTTAGCAGCCGATAACCAAGCGTCAACATTTCTTGGTTGTAACTGCAATAATCTAGAGTAGACTTTATAGATAACCTTAATAGCTCCATTAGACTTTGCAAATTTCAAATACTGACCCCAAATACTCAAATCCCCTGGGTATCTTCTGGTCGCTCTATCAAAGATGAACAAGATTCTTCTGGAGCCTGCCCAGTCCAGCAAACTTGGCTTTGTATCGATTAGTCCGACCTTGGATAAACGGTTATACCTCTTCTTTCTTAACTTTTCCAAGTTATTTTCGAATTCGGCGTACTTCAAAAAGTCTCTAGGCTTAGACCCTCTTCCCTGAATTCTGTGTTCGAAATCAGTTCTTCTTCTCATAATCATAGTGATTTCATTTTTGTCGAAAAGACCCTTTTTGGTCAAGTCTTCGAGTTCTGGAACAGATTGTTCAAGATAGTATCTAACCTTTTCAGCCATATTGGGGTTCCCTACTTATTATCTAAGACTGTGTTGGGGTTTTCACTAGTTAGCTATGATTTGAATCTCATCTCTCAATTTTTCGAGCTGCGAAGAGTTTGTGATGAGTATCTCTAGGTGCGATTACATACAGGAATTGCACCCAGATTGCAAAGGAGAACATTTAGTGCGTGCAAGCGAATAACAGGGTACAATGATAGGAGGCATGTATCTCAACAGTATAAGTTGTAGCTAACATAGACCCCTAGCGTCGAGCACTTTATGAAGCTTCAGGGTTAGTAGACAGGCATAGCAAATAACAAAAAAAAAAAAAAAGGGACAAATGCTCCAGGAGGGGTTTGAACCCACGACCGTCGCGTTCCTCACACGACCGTGACTTATGGTATAACCATCGTCGTAATACGGCTATAAGCACGAAGCGCTAACCTCTGCGCCACTGGAGCACCTGCTAAAAAATTTTTGCACTTTTCTGACCATGTCAAGGTAAAGTTTCTGGTTGAAATGTATTTAAATAATCAGTTAATTGAAGCCCATTGAACTACACGTTCTACGTCTCGCTATTCTAGCATTGTATACAACTCATAATGTCAAGTGTGCTTGAGCGCCTTTTGTAAAATGTGATGGGAATGGCGGCTGGAAGCCAACAGAATGCAACCAGATATGTGTCGCACATTCGCATGATATGAAGTATTTCGCCCATATTACACGGTCCTGAAGATCAACTAGAAATCAGTGAGCCCCTTTGCAACATAATTACAGTACTTCCAAGCTGACATAGACTAGCCTTTGTATTTCATATTATTTTATTATATCTGCATTTCTATCTGTAAAAGTTTTCTTGTTATTTACCCTAATGACAAGCCATAGTTCTCAATTGAGGTAACTCTTGACCCCAGAAATGGTGACCAAGAACTGCACCCACGACTGTTGCAATCATGTACCACCCGTTGTAAGTCATGAAAACAAGCATGAGCATAAACGAGTACCCGACTTGGAACCCGTATATCAATGATTTCAGCCATTTGGCTCTAGGTGAAGCAGCTGAGCTTGAGTTATTCACGAGCGGGACACTAGCAGCTCCGATAGTACCCGAGCCCCTTTCCCACTTGGCGAAGATGTACTTGGTATATTCATAGCCTGAAGCAAGAATAACGATAGCTAACAAGGTTAGAAGAAACTGTGGGAAGGTCTTAACGTGCCACCATTTGTAGACGACACAAGTGTTTCTCCAGTCCCACGTAAAGAGCATGTTCATAGAGCACATCTCAGGCATCTCATGGCCCGGCATATCGTGTCCTGGCATTGAATGATCCATTTGAGACGAATATCCAGAGTGAGAACCGTGTGACATAGTAAAGAACACTAGCTAAGGGGTATTTTGAAAGCGTCAAGTGACAATATCACCGCTTCCCTACACGCGCATATTCCTTATAATATTTGCTCACTGACGTATTCCAGATATAATACGCGAGTCATGTGACTCGTATATTTTGGAACTCAGATTTTAGTGTGTGTCTTTGCAATTTATGTACGATCCAAAACTAACTGTGGCCTGATGATGTCTTTTGGCATACCCAGTGACAGCACTGTTGATTAATTGAACTTGTCATTGTACTTGGAGACAGTATCAAGGTTTCGTGAGCATCGAACATGAAAATTACAACCGCAGAAGAAAGGGAAGCCCACCAAGCTCATGTGGTGAGTGAAAGCTTAAAAGGTACAATTATTGGTGGGACAATAGCAGGCGGTGTCTACAAATATATCCAGAGATACCACGAAGCGAACTTCAGATCTTTCAGCCCTACCATCAAAGCATGTTTGATCATCATGCCAACAATCTTCTTTTGCGCATTTTGGGCAGAAGAAGGATCCAGAGAGTTCGATATGAGAATGCACTCAGAAAGTGGGGGTGACATCAAGGTGTTGCAAGAATACCAAAGTTGGAAAAATAAATCCCTTGCCGAACAGATCAAGTTGGGAATAGAAGAAAACAAGTTCAAGTTGCTCACTGGAGCCTACGGGGGGTCATTTTTCCTCGCACAGGAGTTGGCACGTCGCAAGGTTGGCATTGATGCCCAGAGAATAGCCAAGCGAAACTATTTGATGGGCTCGACAGTATTATTCTTGGTGTCGGCAATAGCATTGTCTAGACCTCAAGCAAGTCAAGCCAAGCGGAACGACGAATGGAAGAAGTATCTCGACACCAAATAGAAACTTTCAAGGGCTCCTTTTGGTCACTCGCGATTGCAAAATTGCCGTTATATTGCACTAATCACTCCTAATTCAGCTGGCTCCACTCCCATAGAGTTGGTAGAAGACTCGATTCAACCACCCATCTAGACAATGTCAGGCCATCACTCAATAACCCCCCCTCCACCTTGCTCCGTATGTTGGGTACATGCTGGGGTCAATTATGCCATGTAAATAGTTCATGAATATCATCTCCTGTATATAGGCTGCGTTTTCTTGTATTTTTTTTTTCTTTAGTATGGAATTTCCAGTGGATCTCACAATGACTAACAAACCTTGAGGTAGCGCTAAAATTTTTTAATAATTGTAGAGCATAGAGGAACGCCTATCCCTTCCTGTAACATTGGTCATTCTCGTCTTCCAGGATGCCTCCAAAGAACAACAAGAAGCCAAACCCTTCTAAGGGAGGCAAAAAGCAAAAGGAAATCGTTCAAGATGAGAGATTCCAAGCCATTGTCCTCACTGATTCGTTCGAGACCAGATTCATGCCTTTGACTGCAAGTAAGCCAAGATGTTTGTTACCTCTAGCAAACGTTCCATTGATAGAGTATACCTTGGAATTCTTAGCAAAGGCAGGCGTGAACGAAGTGTACTTAATGTGCTCATCTCACGCTGACCAGATTCAAGAGTACATAGAAAAATCAAAATGGTCATCCAAGTCATCTCCCTTCAACATCTCCACCATCTTGTCCTTAGAATCAAGATCTGTCGGTGACTCAATGCGTGACTTGGATAACAGAGGCTTGATCACGGGTGACTTTCTTTTGGTAAGTGGTGACGTTGTCACCAATATCGATTTCAACAAGGCCATGAATGTTCACAAGCAGAAGAAGCTGTTGGACAAGGATCATATTGTTACCATGGTCTTGACCAAAGCCTCGCCTTATCATAGAACAAGATCTCCCCTCAACCCAGCCACTTTTGTGTTGGATAAGAAAAACGACAGATGTATATATTACCAAAACCTTCCTTCTAGGAACAACACCTCCGGCAACAAAAGAAGTAAATTATCCAGCATTAGCATTGATCCCGAATTGTTAGAAGACTTGGACGATGAAATGATGATCAGAAATGATCTCATTGATTGTCATGTGGATATCTGCTCACCTCATGTTCCTCAAATCTTCCAAGAGAATTTTGATTATCAATACTTAAGAAGGGATTTTGTGAAGGGTGTCTTGACTTCAGACTTGTTGAAAAAGACAATTTACGCCTACATTATTGATAATGATGAATACGCTGCTAGAGTTGAAAGTTGGTCAACCTACAGTGCCATCTCGCAAGATATATTGGCCAGATGGAGTTACCCATTGGTCCCAGATTCGAACTTGTTGGAAGACCAGACATACTCATACGAGTTCAGTAACATTTATAAGGAGGAAAAGGTTGTGTTGGCGCAATCATGTAAAATTGGAAACTGCACTTCGATTGGAAGAAACACTACCGTGGGTGAAGCCAGTTACTTAACAAAGTCTGTTATTGGTAGAAACTGTGTCATCGGAAAGAACGTAAAGATCACCAATTCATACATCTGGGATAACGTTACCATTGAGGATGATGTCGTCATAGATCAGGGAATTGTTGCTAATGATGCCAAGATTGGAAAGGGAGCCAAGATTGCTCCAGGTGCCGTCATTGGATTTAACGTTGTAATTGGTGAAGCAAAGACCATTGGTAGCAACTACAGAATTGTCGAAACTCCCGTCGAAAGAATAGAGGATGAATTCGATAATTCTTCGTCCTTTGAACCATCCGACGATGAAGAAGGAGCCGAATCTGCAAGCAAGAACGCCGTTCCAGCATTCCACGTGAAGGACGTTGACTTGGTAGGTGATGATGGGGTAGGTTTCCTTTACACTTCTGACAGGGAAGATGAGGATTCAGACTCCGAATACGACGTTTCGTCTAGCAACACCAACAATACAGTCTATTCAACTTTGGTGTACCAAGTTGAGGGATTAAACGTTTCTGATGATTCAATTGCGTCGTTTACCAACCATGAAAACAAGGCTAAAAGACGTGCCCAAAGGAATAGAAGATTCTCTTCCACCTCAGTGATATCTACGGATTTCGAAGGAGGATATTCTGAAGTTGATGAAGACGAAGAAGACTTCGATAAAGAAGCCATCGCTACCGTGGAAAGAGCTATGGAGAATAATCACGATATCGATACTGCATTATTGGAGTTGAATACCTTAAGAATGTCTTACAATGTCACCTACCACGAAGTTAGATTATCCACAGTTCAAGCCTTGTTCACAAGAATCGTTCATTTCATTTCCACCGGAACCTTAGAAGTTAAGGAGGCCACTGAAAAGATCTTCAGATCTTGGGGTCCATTATTCAAGAGACAAGTCTTTGATGGGCAGGAACAGGTTGATTTGATCCAAATCCTACAAAACAGAGCTATCATCCTCGACAACACCTACAACATGAAGATCTTGTTCTTCGCCATTAACATCTTGTATGATGAAGAGATTATTGAAGAAGACAATATCTATATATGGTGGGACTCGCCTGCTTCCAGCGCAACCGATGAGTTGACCCAAGTAAAGGAATTGACAGGTAAATGGGTTGATTGGTTGAAGGAAGCTGAAGAAGAAAGTGACGAAGATAGTGATTGATCACATGAACTATGTGTGGCGAAAGGAATATTTCATAGATCCGTAAATATACATTAGAATTTAATAAGAAGATAAACTTCACAAACTTGTTGTTTTTGTGTATTTTCGTGTATTCTTGCTTACTGCTTGGGGGAGAAAAATAATTTTGGCTGCAAATTTCCCTTTGTACAACCAAAACTATATAGGTGCAACATAATAAAATCTGTTTGTGAATACATTAGATCTCTATATACTTATCGAGGTTGCTACTAACTATGCAAGAAGTCATCATGAATCAGAATTATGGAAAGGAAGTCAAAGCTGGTGAATCACCACTGGATCCTCCTGTCTCGCTCACCTCCAGAATGCCACTTAACCTGATAGGTACCCACGAGAATTTGCTCATTCACAATATGCCCACTGCTTCAATCAACAAATCAATTGGGATCTATTCGGAGCGGGAGGTTCCCAAAAAACAACCTCAGTCTGTTCCTGGAACTGAAAATGATACATTGTCAATGCTCAAAAACCCCAAGGCAACACAGCAAAGGGTTCTCATCAATTCACCACCAGCAGAGATATTTCAGAAATCGGTGCCCTTGAGACGAAGAGTGCAATCCGGAACTACTTCCCGATCTAGTGGACTCACTGCGTCAAGGAATCCTACTGAACTGAAGGGATTTGAGGAGGAGCAGGAGGAGTTGTCTACCGATCAGGAGGAGTTTTACGAAGCTTCTCCAGTTTTGCCTGTCATGGATAAGCTCTCCACTTCCAACAATGAGAGTGCTCTTCCCGATACGTACGACAGGTTTGAATTGAACGAAACAATCAAGTTTGTTCTGGATACTCACTATGACTTGGAATTGAATCCAGAGGGTATTGAGGAAACATATTATCCAACATTGTTGGATGAAACCTTCTCACCGATAGTTGAGGTAGCCATCGAGCCAATGGGAAGACCATTAGCGCCAGAAGGAACACCATTAAACTTGAAGTTAGTTTCATTGCTTCAAAAGGAAACGCTACTTAGAAAGGCTGCTCCATTTTGTAACATTCATGACAATGACACTATCAAGTTGCTTCGGATTTTAGAACTTGAGATTGAGAATCAAGATACCCATGAAGACCAATCTTCAGAAGAAGACAATTCTCTCAGAGTTGGATGGTTAACAAGACTAAGGCAGGCAGTACTAGGATATAGTGAATCCGAATATATTCTTGCAAATCCATGGACAGATATAATAATGGAACTGCAAGAAGGTGACGGTTCAGCCGGAGACATATATAAAGAGGAGGATTTTGATGAAGTGGCCGATGAAGCTTGATACGTAGAATATTATCTAATCGATACACAATGTATTATGCTATGATATAAAGTCCGAGTAATATGCCGCAAGTACATAATCAATGAAAGAATTTATCTTGCAGCAGCAACCGCTTCAATTTTCAAGTATTGTTCTCTGGTGAGTTCGCCCTTTTTGTACATTGCTTTGAGCTCTTCCGTCTCTAGAGATGAGTAGTACATGGAAGCACCAGACCAGGAGCCCAATGACTCATATATATTTGCAATTTTCCACGCCTTCCTTATTTGACGAAGTAGATATCGTTTTACTCCTGGGATATTCGATATTCCTCCTGCTACGATTATATTGTCGAGAATACGCTTTCTGGCATCAATTTCGCATTTGGAGACAAAGTCCAAAGCAGCAGCAGCAACATCAGCAATGAGGAGTTCGATGACTTCATGCCGTATCCTGTCTGGAATTGAGACGTCTTCGTTCAATTTAAAATCGGGTGCATTCTGTGATGGGCTCTCAGTTATTTCAGTGCTCCCGAAATCATCCCGTACATATAAAGCCGATTGCATAAAATTCTCAATCAACCCAAAACCGGCCGCTGAATCAAGAATGCTATATAGGTTTCCATTCTCTAACTCAAGTAACTTCTCTAACAATTTGTAATGCAATGTTTGGCCTGAAAACTGATCTATTTCCTTATTACTGATTACTCTCAAATCGACAATAGAAGTGATTGTGGCAGACAGCCAGCCCAAATGTATCACCAACGAATCAGAGGAACTAGCCGCTATAGATTCCATGATGGGCTCGGAAAGCCAGCATAAGGATTTGAGTCCCAACCTAGAGAGCAAAACCGTGGCGATTTCACTCTTTTCTCTATTCGATATGTTGGCAGGCTCTACAATTATCCCTCTACATTGCAGAGGGGTGAGCAAGACCGACTCCAAAAGTTCAGTGATCTGCACCAGCAATTGGTCGTTCCGGCATGCCGCGAGAATATTCTGCTCTCTGGTAAATATTCTAGAGAGCTTACTATGAAGTGGACTCGTTAGGAACGAGCCGATCAAGTAATCTCGTTTTTCTTTTGTTAAAGAAACATCATGTAGCCCATAATCTGGAGGAAGTAAATGTCGATGGGCGCATTTCACAATATAAGATGCCTTTTTATTGATCAAGATCGGCAGAATTTTAGGGGTAAGGTCACCTTCTGGACCTATTCGGACGTATCTGCTTCCAATGTCCAATATAACAGCAACCATCGCCAACCTCCTTTAGCATTGTTTACTGATCTCATGGTGCAATGTAAACATCTCATGTATACTCCAGATTGTGCAACACGTAAATACCAGTCACGTGAAAATCACGCTCTCGTTCATGAATTTTTGACATGAATACTTGAAAAAACAAACCAAATAACAAATCTAACATAAGCTAAGTACAACTAAAGGGTAGCCTTTTATCTGGAGAGCTTTTCTTTTTCAAGTTGATACACAAGGCACCTTATCAATATGGCTTCAGAGTCTTTGGATTTGGCGCTGGATGCTGATATGTTGGCGCTCAAAAGACATAACAAGCTTGCTGAGTTACTTCACTTGGTGCAAGATCCTTTATTTACCAATAACACAAAGGAGAGCATAAATGGTTTGTCTGAGCTCATAGAGCGCAGCAAAGATGCCACCGATTTTAAAGCAGAGGATGTTATCGTTGGAAGCCAAAGTATCGTGCAACTTATCGCTGAAAATATAGCCAAAAGCATATTCCATGCGGACCAAAGTGTCCCTGAAGCGCTGCAACAGGAAAACTCATTATCCGGTGCTTCAACTTCTCTTACCCCTATGGCCACAAGAAGCTCCACACATGGCGACAAGAGACATATGGACGCAAGCCATGGTAATGAGCCGCCAGCTAAGATATTGAGGACCTCACAGAATGATATACAGACGCATCGCTCCACAAGGACCCGAAACGAAGGGAGAAGACAAAGTTCAGCGGGTCCAGCCTCTGTTGCTTCCACAGTGCCAAGAAATGCACCTAAACCAATACCACACACAAGCAAACCTTCGCATCCAATAAACTCTATCACTTCCGAAGGCTCCTCGAAACCAGCTAATAGCATTAGTATTCACCAAGAAGAAGAAGATGGGATCCAATTCCTCGACCGTGATTTGGCCGATGTGGACATTCTCACAGTCCCCGAACACTACCCAACAAAACCTCATACTGTATCTTCATTGGCTGAGTTATACTATCTCACACAGACTTTACCGTTAGTGAAGCTCTTGCCTAGCAGTCACAAGACATTGATGACAGAAAACTATGAACTTGCATTTCTCGAGGGAAAGATCGCAGTCTTGTATTCCAGAATTGAGGAGTTGAAGAGACAAGGCAAATGGTCCTTGAGACAACCGATCAAGTACAAGGAGCCATTCCAAGGCAATACATACTGGAACAATGTAGTCAGCGAAGGAAAATGGATGGCAGCGGACTTCAAGGAGTCTTCCAAGTACAAGAAGGCATGCTGTTATATGATGGCACAAGCAGTATCAGACTACTGGACTTACGGAAAGGAACTAGTTTCCATTAAGAGGAAAGCCATTCATCAACTAGAAGTACCCAAGCCCGTGATAAGCGAAGAAGCTTTAGTAGAAGATGAAGAGAGCAGAGGTGAAACAATTCCGGATGTTGTACCTTCAAATGAAACAGAAGAAAACAAGGTTGGTAATGATGAGGAAAACGAAGAAGAAGAAGATGATTCATTCGTAGATGCCAAGGCAGCCTCTTTCACAGAAGCCATCGATGTACTGGAGCTCTTGTCTACCAATACTGATAATACGGAAGTTATTCAAAAGGACTTGGAGAGCATTACAGCATTAGATGTGAATCCTGAAAATGTCCAAAAACGCAAGTTGGCTTATTCTCCATTCAAGCTCCACGTGGATGTGAATGACTTGAAGAAGATTGACCAATCCCTTATTATGAACTTGCCAAAGTTTACTGCATTTGATGACGAAACGCCATCAACCAAGTCTGCCTCAATTAAAAGTACTAGCGCAGAAGATTCACCATTGACCGCTGTTTCTAGATTATTATACCCATTGGAACAAGATGATCAGTGGTTCAAGGTGCTTTTGAAGGAAAGCTCCTCAAACTCGAAATATACTGCATCAACAGGACCTCCAGATTATCAGAAGGGTCTTTTCGGATTCCAAACACACCGTAGATTCAACAGTTTGAAACCACCCAAGCCACCACTTATCAAGAATATAGAGTTCAGATCTCCTACGATCTGGTTACCAAAAGATGATAAATACTTAATCCACTATGTTGCTGAATTCTGTTTCAATTGGCAATTAATTTCCGAACATTTACTGTCATCGGCTGCTAGTATGAAAAAGTATGAGTCAAATATAGAGAGAAGAACTCCCTGGCAATGTTTTGAGAGGTACATTCAGTTGAATGAGAAGTTTCAGTTCTCGGATATGAAGGGTGTTTACTCTTACCATGCTCAGCAGTGGTTGGAACAGGCTCACAAGGCGCAGCTGACAACAAAGAGAAGAATCTCGCCTTTGGGAGTCGGTAACGAATCAATTCAAAGAGGTCACAGAAGATTGAGATGGGCATCCATGTTTGATGCTATGAGAAAGTCTATGAAGAAGAGAGAAACCAATGCTGCAAAGATCACCATGAGAAGAGCTAACGAGTACGGAAACTCACTGGGAAGCACATCCATGATTAACAAGAGGCCCAGCGATAAGGTTCCTAGCCCAGCTGAACTTTCGAGATTGAAGTATGAAAGAGACAAATCAATCCAAGATGCATACATCAACCAGCAAGCAACTAGATCCAGGATGATGGCTGCGGTCGCCAAACAGCAACAGCAACAGCAACAACAGCTGCAGCAGCAAGGTGGAAGATCAGCCCAAGGTAATGGCGCACCACCAACCCTGAAGTCATCCTTTACCGGATCCAGTGCTGGCGGAGTTGGCCCATCTAACACCACGGGTATGGTGCACCAAGGTGGCGTGCCTCCGAACCCACAACTTGCAAAGCCAGGTGTCCCATTACAGCAGCAAGCTTCACTGTCACAGCAATCGCAAACTCAGCCACAGAGTTCACAACAAGGACATCCCCAACAAGGTGGTAACCAAATGATGAAGAGACCCACATCGCCAGGAGGGACCCCATACACAGCTGAACAAATACAGCAGTTGCTTCAAATTCAAAAGCAAAGAAGGTTATTACAACAGCAACAATTGCAACAGCAACAACAACAGCTGCAGCAGCATCAATCGACTTCCCAAGGTCTTGATTCGCACGGAAAACCTATTGTAGGAAATTCTTCAATGGGATTGCAGAACACCGGTGCCCCTAGACAACTTGCAAATGGGAATACTGGCATGAGCAGTGGTTCAGCGAAGAACTCCCCTGTAATGCAAGCACTGGTTCCACTTCAGCAACAACAACAGTATACACAAGGGCAGAGGGCTCAACCGACAGGGCAAGTACCTGGAAGTAAGCCAAGAATTCATTTTGCTCCAGCGCAGGTCTCAGCTATTATCAACTCCATTCAAACAAAGAATCCAAATTTGAGTAAAGAGCAAGTTACCAAGTTAGCTGCTACGTACCTCGCTAACCTTCAGCAACAGCAGCAGCAACGTGCACAACAACAGCAACTTCAGCAGCAGCGTGCTCAACAGCAGCAGATGCAAGGCCAAGGACTGCAAGCTGTCGGTAATTCGCAGCAACTGAATCTCTCCTCCTATGGCGGGGCATCATCGTCGGCTCCACAACAACAGCAGCAAATGCAGAGAAAGCCCAACCAGGGCCAGTATGTCCCAAACCATCAACTGAAACAACCACAGCTTGCTACTCTCACCCCACAGGAAAGAAACCAGCTCCAAATGCTCAAGGCTGCGAGAATTGCACAGCAGGAGAAGCAACTCCAGCAACAACGCCAGCAGCAGTTACAGCAACAGATGCAGCAGCAAAATCAATCACAACCTCTGCCACAAGGACAACAATCGCCCCAATTACTGCCTGGAGCGTTGAAGTCCAACGTGTCAAGTCCTCTTAATGCTAACGCGAACATGACTAAGCAGGAATATGAACAGAGAAAGAAGATTTTAATTCAAAAACAACAACAGCAGCTTCAGCTCCAGAAGCAGCAGCAATTGCAACAACAACAACAGCAACAACAACAGGCAGCAGCAAAGCGCCAGCAGTCTGGAAGCTCATCAGGACTGTCTTCACAGGGCCAAACTCCTTCCAACTACAATAAATGATGTATTTCGTCCTTAAATTACAATATAAAGAGTTCTACAAGTACATAAGGTTGGGGTGTTTTTACGCATATAGACTAATAAAGAGTTACAAAAAGCATAACGTGAGTGTAGGACAATATATTGCAGCTAGCAAGCCATGCACGTATGCTGGATATACCGAACGCTCGTCCACAAGAGTGGCTACATAATTTTCCTTGCAGTGGCCAATCATTTTATTGGTATTTTTCACTGAATGGTAAAAATATCATAAGATGGTTGCATTCAAAGATAATAATATCTGTGTCTATATGCCATATTCAAATCGGACCATATGTGCTCAGAATCATATGAAAATCTGAAAATTCCAGCTCTTCATCGTATTTTCCTGCAGGTTGTATACGATCGAATAGCTTTAAAGTCTTGATGCGACATCTGATGGTGTTTGGCACGTCAAGACGTGGTATTATATTTAAGCCCGCAATAGGTCACTCTCTTTTCACAAAAGCCCTCGAGATTGTAAAGACCACACTACGGTAGTCAGTTTCTTGATTGTATCAGTGGACTCTAACTTTGCACTCATTTATTCTCATCAACTTAACGAAATATGTCCGTGGATGACACCTACGACGTGATTGTCATTGGAGCTGGAGTGGTGGGACCAGCCATCGCCACAGCCCTCGCCAGGCAAGGAAGAAAAGTCTTGATCGTCGAAAGAAGCTGGGCCAAGCCAGATAGAATCGTCGGAGAATTATTACAACCAGGTGGTTTGAAGGCGTTACGAGAATTAGGCATGATCCATGCGATAAATAACATCGAGGCCATCGAGAATAAGGGTTACTACATCAAGTTCAATGAACGTGAAATCTCCTTGGAGTACCCAGACAAGGCTCTGGCCAACGTGACCAATTCAGCACACCCAGTTCCTGGCTGTGTTAAAGACGGCAACGACAAGATGATCTCTGACAGCACATTGAATCCAAAAGATTGGGATGCCGATGAAAGAGTAAGAGGGGTGAGTTTCCACCATGGAGAGTTCTTGATGAATCTCCGTAGCATTGTGAAACAGGAACCTAATGCCACTGCATTAGAAGGCACAGCCACCCAGTTAATACGAGATCAGGAGGGCACTGTGACCGGAGTAAAGGTCAAAATACCCGAGACAGGATCCGTTCAAAGTATTTCATCTAAACTTGTCATTTCATGCGACGGTATCTACTCCAAGTTTCGCAAGGAGCTTGGAAAGGACAACGTTCCTCATATTGGATCTCATTTCGTTGGTCTTAACTTGATAGATGCCAAGTTGCCTATGCCAAACTACGGCCATGTTGTCTTGGGAGACCATGCCCCAGCAATTATATATCAGATTTCGCCCCATGAAACCAGAATCTTGTGTGCATACCCTTCTGCCAAGCCGCCATCTCAAACCTCAGATGATCTCTACAACTATTTGAAGTTTCAGGTGGCTCCATCTCTTCCAAAAGTCACGCAACCTTCCTTTTTGAGAGCCGTTGAAGAGAAGAAGTTTAGAGTCATGCCTAATCAATACTTGCCAGCTAAGAAGCAAGGCCACCAAAAGGGTTTGATAATGTTGGGAGATGCTCTCAATATGCGTCATCCTTTGACCGGTGGAGGTATGACTGTTGGATTGAATGATGCCGCTTTATTAGCCAAATTGTTGCAGCCATCTGTCGTTCCAGATTTTGGAGACTACGAAGTTGTCAGCCGCCAACTCAACCTTTTCAACACCAGAAGAAAGAATCTTGACGCTGTGATAAACACTCTATCCATTGCTTTGTACTCGCTTTTTGCGGCCGAAAAGAACTCCTTGAGGATCTTACAGAAGGGATGCTTCAAGTACTTTGAGAGAGGGGGAGACTGCGTGTCCGGGCCAATGGGATTATTATCGGGAATGTTACCTTTCCCAATGCTTTTATTCAACCACTTCTTCAGTGTTGCATTTTATGCCATTTATTGCAACTTTATCGAAAGAGGGCTTTTGGGATTTCTCATTTCGGTTTTCGAGGCCTTTGAAACCTTAATTACCGCTATTATCATTTTCGGTCCTTACTTATGGAAGGAATTGACTTAGAGTTACCAATGGGTTAGATGCAGATACAGCAGCGCAGGAAATCACAGGATTAATTAATTAGAAACTTGTATAGGAAGTAGATCTTGAATACGACAGCAGAGCTAAACCCAGGAGTACTTCGACTGTAAGCAATTGCTGCAAAAAGTGAAAAAAAGATCTCTGCAATTTGGTGTTGGCTAAACTTAAAACGACATCCCCAAATGACGTAAATTTTATCGCAATAGTTGCACGCAGGTGAATATTTTTTTTAGGAACCGCGCATAGTTACAGGTGGAGCATGTATGCTTTTCGGCTAGCCGTTTGGAGCTTTACGGGGTTGACGGAGAATAAGGTAAACAATAACCACTTATGAATTGAAGCTTACTACTTACAGATTAGAAGCTGTACAGTATCAAAACAAAACAGAAGATAGAGCAAGGTAGGATTAGTTAAGCCACACAATGTACAGAACCTTCTCTCGGTGGTGCTGGCTGAGAGCATAAGTGAGAAATTCGGGGTTCTTAGGGGTGAGAGAGCGGGAGGCGGGGGGTGGGTTTTACAACGCTAGGTAATTTCGGGGAAGCGAATGTTCACTCTGCATTTATAACCCTGCATTTACTGTCAACCAGTATATATTCTCTAATTTCCCCTCTCTCCAAGAAAATATCTCACTTTAGTGGCACCAAGAGCGGCAGCTTTGTTCAGACCGACCCTTGTTTACAATTGCATCACACTTTAAGGATGCCAAGCTTAATGCGTAAAGCAACCTCAGCCTCGTTGCGAAAAAAAAATTAAGTACTCTCTCACAAAGTGGTCCCCGTTCTGGTTATGATTTATGTACCCAGAGCCCATAGGTCTAGCGAATTGTATGACAGGCACCGTAGTTGTGCTCTTTCCTAAATTTCGGCATAGGTTACTATCAATTGAACAGTTTACATTCTTTTTTTTTTTTTTTCCTCCCTTTTGTGTACAAGGTTTTTGCCATATTTGAGTTAGTAATTTGGCCTGCAACTGGTTTATATTGCTTTTTCTAAACCCATCCATATTTTATTTTTTTCCACTTTTGTTTACTTGTTCAGAGGATATAGGATACTACTGTCTTATCTTCACAATTAACTCATTAGATACATAAAACTGTCCTACAATGCCACTCTTGGATGACTCTGCTCCGCTCTTGGGAAGTTCCAGACAAAGCACACTCTCCAACGCTAAGAATGAATTTGTTGACACTTTCAAGATAACTCTTCGGTCGTCACCCGTCAACTACCTCTTGGTGTTTGTCCCATTGGGTATCATCGCAGGTATCTACGACTGGTCCTCAAATGCCATTTTCTGGATCAACTTTTGTGCCATTGTCCCATTGGCTTCCTTGTTAGCGTTCGCTACCGAAGAATTGTCCGAACATGTCGGTGAAACCCTTGGTGGATTATTGAATGCAACCTTTGGAAACGCTGTTGAATTGATTGTTTCAATCATCGCATTGAGAGAAAACCAAGTTAGAATCGTTCAGGCATCCATGTTGGGTTCCATCTTGTCCAACTTGTTGTTGGTCTTGGGTATGTGTTTCATCGCAGGCGGTCTCACTAGAGTTCAACAAACCTTCAACCAAACGGTTGCACAAACCATGTCCTCCTTGATGGCATTGGCTACCGCTGGTTTATTAATCCCTGCAGCCTTCCACGCCTCCTTGCCTCAACCAAAGGAAAAGCACGGTTTCCCAGAGCCAGGCTCCTCTGACGACTTGATTTTATCCTTGTCTCGTGGTGTGTCCATTATCTTGTTAACCATCTACATTTTGTACTTGGTTTTCCAATTGAAGACCCACAAGGCCTTATTCGAAGAACAAGCTCAAGACGCTGACGATGGGATCATTACCACTGCCATCCCAGGCAACAGCAGCGATGGCTCAATTTTGAACAAGGTTGAAGAAAAGCACTTGACTGTTACTGGCTCATTGGCCGTGTTAGTTACTGCTACAATTGTTGTCTCCGTTTGTGCAGACTACTTGGTTGGCTCCATTGACAACATCGTTGAAAGCTCCGGGTTATCAAAGACCTTCATTGGTTTAATCATCATTCCTATCGTCGGTAACGCAGCTGAACATGTCACTGCTATTGTTGTTGCCATGAAGGATAAGATGGATTTAGCCATCGGTGTTGCCGTTGGGTCCTCTTTACAAATTGCCATCTTTGTTACCCCATTCATGGTCATCATTGGATGGATCATTGATGTCCCAATGAGTTTATACTTCTCCACCTTTGAAACCGCCATCTTGTTTGTATCCGTCTTCATCAGTAACTTGGTTATCTTAGATGGTGAGAGTAACTGGTTGGAAGGTGTCATGTTGTTAGGAACTTACTTGATCGTTGCCTTAGCCTTCTTCTACTACCCAGACACTGTTGCTGTTTAGAGAGACAGACATTAACGCTTTCCTATTAAAAATCAATGAGGTGTGAATAGCACACAGAATATGGAAAAGAGAAAAAAAGAAAAAAAAAAGTAACTTAAAGCTTGCTGAACAGATACCACCAGTACAGCAAGCGTAGTATATATTTATGTACATATAGTTGAAAATCAAGAGTCAAACGAAGAGAAAATGCGGATGTATGTTACCCTGTAAGTGAAATTTGCAACAAGAGGCTTTTGGGGAGGTTGCAAAGTTGGAGCGCAACGAAAACCTGTAGACAAGTGCATGGCAGAAAGATTTCGACTATTCGACCACATGGGGTGCAAAATTGCTGTATGGTTTCTTAAGGTGAAATCCATTCTGCGCCAGGATTGATGCAATTCCCAGCTTGCAACCATTCAGGCAGTAACTCTGTACTGCCACTTCATACATGCACGATTTAAAAATTATTATGAAGGTTTCAAGGAATTCTCTGCAGTTGCTTGCATATTTTGAATCTTTACTATAAGGAGAATAGGGTGCTAGTAGCAGTCATGTGGAGATATCTTTTTCGCAGTAGCACTAGGTGATGCGCTCTGAAATAGGAAATGTGTCAAAACCCTACAGGAGAGTCTCACCAATTGCAGCAGTAGACAACAATAGTGAATCACGGTAGGGTGGTGTGGTAGAGAAAAAAGAAACTCACAAGAGACTTGAAAAGTGGAACTTCTCCATTTCGTAACGAGTTACTCCAGTGGAGCAAGCATGTCCAGGGAACATAGTACCGGCTAAAAAAAACGAGTCAAAAAAAACACGATTTCTGTGTGAAGCTTGAAACCCGCGACTCGCAAAAAATAAAAAGATTCGTACCTTGGCTGTGTAAGATGAGAATTTAGCGTTGAGAATCGCGACAAAAAATCGTGAAAGTGTGTTCCTGGCTCTTCACCGTGCAAAAAGGCACGAGAAATTTAAAGCTGCGTCTGTATGCAGATTGCAACGCCTTTGCAAGAATGTGAAGCCAAAGAAGAAGTCATCAAAAAACGGGTGCAAAGTGGCACTGCGAGTGAAGAACGGGCAAGATATAACACTGGTTTATACTTTAAAAACCGACCTAGATGTTGTCGAAGAGTTAGTATACGCGTAATTGATTGAAATATTCACCTCATGTAGAGCAGACACCTCCTCCACACCCTTTTGCCTCTGATTGCAACACCCTGTAGACAATTAGCTTTTTAGCTGCTCGTTATCTTGGCCAGCGAAATTTCTTCTCTCAACTCTAAATTCGAAATACGAGAGAGCGTTTTAGTTAAATGATTGTTTGGGAACAACACGCAAAATTCAAGATGTAACAAAAGAACCCACAGCGTCGTCTGGAACCCACCCGACGCTAGGGCGACTTGCAATTGACCCTCTAGGACGAGTATATTGTTGAGTTTATAATTAGTTACTTTCCTTTGCAGTTCCCCAACCTTTGACTCCCATTATACTTGTCACCAAAACATATACAAACACTGCAAGGCGATGTAAACACAAAGTTCAAAACTATAAACAAATACAAGCAACCTGAAGCACCTGGGACGACATTGCGCCTGCAACAATTGGGTGACTCCAATTTAATTGGTAGGGTCGATACGAAGTTTCATTCATCCCTTCTGTTGACAAGAAACGCGTATGAAATTTATGCTTTAATTTTTTTTTTTTTTTTTTTTCGCTCAGCTATCGCTTAGAAAATCGCGTCTTGAAAAATTCCTTGAAGGGGTAAGTGAATATTATATATATTGCAAGTTTACTTGGAAAGGGAATTTGCACTTTTACTCTTCTGATAACTTCTAGAAATCATATAATTTTCTTTAAAATAGACAGATAAGTCCAATCTTTTGATATCTTCATCTGTTTTATAATTTCCTACTTCAAGTTGCCAGATCACCCATCCAATCTTTAAAAGAAGGAGTTTCTGCAACCAAACTGGATTCTTATTTTCCCCAGATCCAGAGAACATAGAGCGTTGCACTTTACAACGAGAGAAGGAATTTTTTTTATACGAAAAACCTTCGACCTCAAAACTTCTACATAGCTTGCTTTAGTTGATTTCCTTCTAGTGGTTATCTCAAAACTCGCTACTCATTTCTAAGCTTATTAGTCACTTCCCACCCTTTCATACTCCCACATAGATACCCCACTAGCCATGTATGACAGTGAAGTGCTCAAGATTTTCGCTAGACAGCCAGTCTCACAAGAAATGGTCGCATTTCTTGTAAGCACTACAAACTCCATCATCCAAGTCAAGCCAACACAACAAGCCACCAAATTCAGCTCCACAGACTGCTCTGGAAGTAACGTTCTGTTCACTGCTAAGCCACAATGTGTTTCTTTGACCACTTTCATTAACAACTTGATCAGGTACTCCAACGTTCAAACCCCTACCTTGATGGCTGCTTTGATCTACCTCAATAAGTTGAGAAATTTATTACCTGCAAACGCTGTCGGTATGGAAACCACGCGTCACAGAATTTTCCTCGCTTCCTTAATTCTCAGCGCAAAGACATTAAACGACTCTTCTCCATTGAACAAGCACTGGACCAAATACACCGATGGCTTACTCTCATTACAAGAGGTCAACATGGCCGAAAGAGAATTGATTGGCTTATTGAAGTGGAACATCAATGTTAACCAGGACGATTTGCTTATTGTATTGCAACCATTCTTGACTTCTATCAAGAAATCCATAATAAGAAAGAGAGAAGAGGAATCATCTCAAAAGTCAGACTACTACAGACTTTCGAACGCATACTCAAACAGATACAGAATGAAGTCTTCCACTTCCATCTCTTCGTCTGGCTCTCCATCTTCATTATCCCTTGCATCTTCAAACTCCTATTCTTCTATTGCATCTTCGAACTTATCAATGAAGAGTTCGGGCTCCTCTCAATACAGCTTGGCTGCAGCTGCAGCTGAAGCAACCATCGAGGAAGCAACATATCTCGAAGATCCAAAGTCTTTCCGTTATAGACCTCCTTTGTCTTCACGTTCTGCAAACTCTATGAACAGACAACAAATGTCTCCTTTGAAGAAGGAGCACGATCACAATGCTATGTATTCGAATTCGAATGCAAGAGTTCTTGTGTGAACAGATACCCCCCTCCGTTTAGTTCTCTCACCAAGAGAGCTAAAATCACCAATGACGATTAAGACGTTGTTGACCTTTCTTTTACTACTATCATGGTGACGCAACCAAAATATAATCACAAATGAAATTTTGGGCTCGCTAATAACTTTTTGCGGTTATAAGATACATTTATATAACATTTTGGGCATTTTGGGTTTTACGTTTATATACGTTTATCAAGTTTTTTTTTTTTTCTTCATTCACACAACATTGAGTTAATTATTAATTTATATATATATAGAGAATGGACAACGTGAGTACAAGTCTACCCTAATGTGTAAGCTGCCGTACGTGAAACTTGGTGTTTCTTTTGAGTGGTTGAATTACAAATGTGAAAAATCACAAGCACCGTGATATAAATTATAGTATTTCGTAATATTCTATATATACACTAAATTGACCGCGTTGAATCAACTCTCTAAGTCTTCGCCGAGTTCTTTGACTCATATTTTATGCCCACTACGTTTACTCCTGCTCGCTTAATGTTGGTGAGGATCTTCCTTTGGCGGTTCAGGATCAACTGAAATCATTGTATCGATTCTTAAAATGGCAATACATGCTTCCAAGGCAGACTTCAAAGACTTGATCTTTGAGATAGTTGGTTCCAAAACACCATTGTCAATCGAGTCAAGAATCTTTCCCTTGATCAAATCTAATCCGTAGTATTTGTATTTCCTTCTCTTCAAGTCAGTTGGTAATGCTGACTGCAGGGCAGCGTGGTATGTTCTCAATTTGGATACCAAATCGGATGAATCTTTGGCTGCATTGACAGCCAAGGTCTTTGGAATGATAAGCAAGGCATTTGCAAACTCAGCGATAGCCAACTGTTCTCTAGATCCAACGGTGGTTGCAAAGTTTTCCAAGTAGATGTTCAAGGCAGCTTCAACGGCACCACCACCTGGGACAACATTTCCACTTTCTAACGTCCTCTTGACAACAGACAAAGAATCATGTAAGGATCTCTCCATTTCGTCTAATGAGTAGTCGTTTGGACCTCTCAAGATAATAGAAGCAGACGAGTGTTGCTTGGTGCCCTTAACTAATATACATTCATCGTCACTGATTCTGGTTTGAACCACTTCTTCAGCATGACCCAAGTAAGAAGATTCGAATGTTTCTTCACCTTCCAAATTGGACATGGAACTGATCAAGGTAGCACCAGTAGCTCTAGCGATCCTTCTCAAGTCCTCCTTTTTACATCTTCTGACAGCCATAGTACCAGCTTCAACGAATTCCTTTAAACATAAATCATCAATACCCTTTGTGGTTAAAATAACATTAGCACCGGAGGCCAACACCTTACGGATTCTTTCAATAATGATACCGTATTCACGCTTACGGATTTCTTCTAATTGGTTTGGATCGTCAATATTTATTTGCACTCCCATAGCCATCTTAGCCTTTTGTAAGTTGATATCAAGACAAGCTATCTTGGCGTTGGTAATAGACTTGACCATAGCTTGGGAAGCAACTGTACAGTTCAAGGCGTAACCGTTGACGAGCATAGACTCTAACGAAGACTTACCGTGGGCCTTCAAGATGTTTACAGCTTTGACTGGGTACTTGGTTTCACCCTTACCGTTGGTGGTCTTGACAGCTAACATTGCGTTAACAACCATCTCGGAGAAGAATCTCAGGTCTGATCCGATGATTTTGGAGGACATCGAGGTCTTCGCGATATTGATCATACATTCCTTACCTAACAGTTGACTGTCCACGGATTGCGATAACACTTCGTTAATGTATCTGACAGCCTCTCTCAAGGCTAAACGATATCCGGTTATGATGGTGGTTGGATGTATTTTGTTCTTGACTAATTCATTTGCCCTCTTCAAGAGCTCGGCGGCAATGATAACAACAGAGGTGGTACCATCTCCGACTTCTCTGTCTTGCTGTTGGGCAAGCTCTACTAAGATCTTACCTGCTGGGTGCTGAACGTCCAACAATGAGAGGATGGTGGCACCATCATTTGTGACGGTCACATCACCAATATCATCAACAAGCATTTTGTCCAATCCAACTGGACCTAACGATGATTTAACAACGTTAGCAACGGATTGGGCTGCTAAAACATTTTGGTTACGGATGTCGTCACCACTGATACGTTCTCCTCCTAAGAAAAGAGTGTCGGAACGAGAAGCAGAAAACATAATGCTTTGTAATCTAGTGTAGTTGCTTTTAGTTAGGTATCGCTTAGTATGATAGATCTTTACTATTACATTTTTTCACTGCAATTCTTTCAACAAAGTCGTGTCGAAAAAAAGGTCGTGTAATGGGGATAACCTTACGCGGTAACAAAAGTGCGACTCTCTTTAGATGGTTGCAGGAACATACTAGAATACGCTTACAATAAGATGTAGTAAGGTCTAGAAAATCAAGAGAGATGGATCAAAATGGTCCCATAGTAGACGGTTAAGAAGTCTCTCAGTTCGAGCAGAGCCACAATGTATGAAAATCGTTAGAGAATGCTATTTATATTGTCATTTACTACTGGAAACTTTATTACACTTGCGTAAAGGTTTGGACTAAAATTTCTACTTTTGGCTGCGAAACTGCACTCTGATGCAAAACTAGAATTAAGGCTGCTCCACATTGCCGACTGTTCATGCTTCGCTCATTGAAGCAGTAGCAACATTTGAGCAATTGTAGTAATAGGTTTTAAATCTGTTTTCCCCTTCTATCTTCGTTGCCAACTATCTGCTGCATTTGTCACTAAATGGATGAAACTCCCGCATACTGTTACATGCTGTTACTTACATTAGTAGGACAGTCTTACCTCTTCGCTACATCACGCACTTCGAAATTAGTACCACGGAAAGATTTATTTGCAAAGATCTTGTGTCTTGAAACACCTCCGCTGACCCTCAGAAATAACTCTTGAAGATATGCTCCACATTAGTGGCCACATTTTCACTCTCACAAACGACAGTGCCTACACACGGTTTCCGTAAACGCAATCTTGTTTTCTCGCAATGATAACAAATAACCAATGTGCTGTCACCTGCAAAATACCGAATACACACCTGACCTCTCGTAGTAACACTGGTCTCTTACTCTAATGATTTCCCTAGTCTGTGTATTTTTCCTGTACATGGTTTCACAAATGCAAAGACATGTATAACATGTTATTTGTTGTGGTCGTGTGATATCCAATCCCTGCCACACAATCAAAACATAACCTAAACATGAAAACAAATACACACTGCAATCAGCAGTTATAAGAAGCTCTCGCCCCCTAGCACTTTTTCTTTGATACAATTACCATTCAATTCGCTTCACTTTAAAAGTATAATTATACAATCGAAATATGTCTGCCATTGTCAGACTCACAACTTCCTTTAGGGGTCTCTCAATGACCCCAGTCAGAGTGTTTACAACCACTACTGTCAGATTAAATGTTGCTGCCAACTTTGCCACAGGTACCAAGAAGGCCCCAGCTAAGAAGGCTGCTTCCAAGAAGGCTCCAACGAAAAAGAAAGTTTTAACTGAAAAGCAATTGGAAGCTAAGAAGGCTGCAAGCGAAAAAGCTAAGGCTGCAAAGAAGGCCAAAAAGGCAAAGGAAGCAGCAGACTTGAGAAAGTTGAAGAAGGAAGCCTTCAAGAAGCCATACAAACTTAGCGCATTCAATGTTTACATAAAGGAAAACTTTGACGACTCTCTTTCCAAGACCATGCAAAACTTTAAGGCATTGTCCGACTACGAAAAGGATATTTACGCAGACAAGGCCGCAGATGAAAATGATGCTGCCATAGCCAAATGGAGCCAAGGCAAACCTGAGAAGAGACTCAGTTCTTTTGCTAGATTCACATCTGAAAATTATAACAAAACCTCCGCAGATTTCTCCGAGAACATTAGAGAGTTGTCTCACAGATGGAGTCAATTGACCACAGAAGAAAAGGATGCATACAAGACCAATGTTGATGCTGAGGAATACAGCAAACAAGTAAAGCAATGGCAAGCTAAGCGTCTTGCAGAGTACTTAGAAGAAAAGAAGCAGAAAAACGCTCAAAGAAAGGAAAAATGATGGCCTTCACAAATGGGCTCACGAATTATACAACTAACACATCGCAACTAGTGTGTGAATAAATACGACCAAAATTGTTTAACTACTGTTTTTTTTTAACACCTCCCCTCTATATCTTGCTATTAACTTATGGTCCGTACTTGCAATGAAAGTAGCACCCAAGACTTACAAAAATTATGATTTACTTGAATTGTCATGTAACAATGAAATTAGCTATCTAAATAGATAATGAAAAGTCACAAACATAAAATCAAGGTATAATTTCGCAAAAGTAAAAATTCAAGCGCTAACTGGGCTTTCGCTCGAATATCTCTCCGAATTAGAAGCAGAAATCTCGCCCTTCCCAACTCTCAATAACACTCGCTTGAGCTCATTTGGTAGAATCGGCTTGGGGATGAAATCAACCATTCCACATCTTAGTGACCTTTCGCGGTCTTCCCCTGCCACATTTGCAGTTAGTGCGACAATCGCAGGAAGCAATGACTCTCTTCCTTGAGATATAAACTGTTGCTGCAACTCTATTGCCGCAGTAAATCCATCTTTTCTTGGCATCTGGATATCTAGTAGTATGACATCGTACTTCATATTCTGGTCTGCCATTGAATTGCACATTTCCAACACCTCTACTCCGTCCTTGGCATGGTCAGCTTCGTAACCTAGCTTTCTGAGATGCTGCAATGCCACTTTAATATTGATGAAGTTATCTTCCGCAAGCAATATTTTCAATGGAAATTTCTCAGCCAACAGGGTGCTATCAGCATTCGATGATACAAGGCTCTTTGAGTCGTTTTCAGTAGTAGGAACATTCAACGAAGTGATGTTGGATTTGAGCTTGGATTTAACGTCTTTCAACAAGCTGCAAATCTTCAGCCTTCTGAATGGAATCAAGAGCATAGAATTAACAAAATGCGTATGTAATTCTGCTGGAAGAGGTTTACCATATTGAGCAAGCACAACAATCTTGTTTTTCAAGCATTTCAAGTCATTCAACTGCTTGAAACTTTCGAACTTGTCTGCATGTACGAAGATGAGTAAATAATCTCCATCCTTGGGAATCTTGCTTGGACTGTCTCGAATATCAACATCCAAGCCAAAATAATTCAATGATTCCTTAAGCGCAATACTACCCAACTTGTTACTGTCAATGATCAAGGCTTTTGGCTCAAATGGTGACCCTGCGGTATCCAAATTTGAAATTGTCATTTTTGCAGGTTTAGACTTTTCAACTTGAGCATTCACAATGAATTTAAACGTCAGGCCAGCTCCCTCGGCACTCTCAAATGTTAATGAGCCGCCCATAATTTCTGCCAACTTCTTAGAAATAGCTAAGCCCAATCCCGATCCACCGTACATTCTTTGTGAAGAGCCATCTACTTGGGAGAATGCTCCAAATACCTTGTTGTGTGATTCTTTGGGAATACCGATACCAGTATCAGCAACTGAAACCACAATCTCATAACGGTCTTTCGTTAGCTCAACAGCTTTCGTCTCTACTAAGATGTGACCCTTGCTGGTGAACTTTACTGAGTTTCCTACCAAGTTTATCACAATTTGTCTGAATCTAGTCACATCACCCATTATGCAGTCGATGTTTGGACATTTGTTGAAGAAGACTAATTCCAAGTTGTTTGTTGCGGCCTGTTCACCAACTAAATGCAAAGCACTTTCAATACATTCGTTTAGTGAGAACTTTGCATTGTCTAACGTGAAAGAACCGTGCTCAATTTTGGAAAAGGCCAAGATTCCGTCAATAATGTTCAATGTGACCATTGCAGAGCTTTTGATCGTTTCCACATATTCTCGTTGTGTCAAACTCAAGGTAGTATCTAAAAGGAATATTGAACAGGACAACAAAGAGTTAAAAGGGGTACGAATTTCGTGGGACATATTAGCCAAGAAACTTGCCTTTTCTGCTGTTGCATCTTCAGCAGCCATTTTGGCATACTCCATCTGGGTGTACAATCTAGCCTTTTCTAAAGAGACTGCAGCTTGAGCACATAACAAATCTAGCAAGTCCCGTTTGTTCGTGTCAAGAAATGGCAGTTTCAGTTCAATTAACAGGTCATCATGTGAATTATATGTACCTGAAGCATTCTGAATTTCCAAATAAAGTGCTCCAAAAGTACTATCTCTATTCTTTAGCGGAATACAGATCACAGAGCAGACTGGATTATTGTAGTAATAATCATCTCGATCGTATCTACTAACAAACTGCAAGTAGTCTTGATCTTTGCTGATGATTTCACCAGATTGTAGGACATGTTTCACTAGAGTGACTGGACATAAGTCTGTTCTTGAGCTTAGCGGCTCATTATTGATTTGGAAAATACTTTTTGAGGTCCCAATTGCTTGAATATAGGGCTCGTCATCCAAGTTCAGAACCACGACTCCATAGTCCGCGGTTGAGAACAAGATTGTGCTTTCAAGCAACTTTTGGACAATTTCGTCGTCGTTTAAACTTTCTGAAATCGACAAACATGCAGTGACTGCTCTATTAAGTTGCGAAGAGTTCTCTTGGGTTGCTCTTGCTGTAGCTGGGCTAGAATCACTGAATGTAAATTGAGATTGAACTGGAGTTTGGACCTTACTGTTTGAGTTACCACTGCTATTATCGGAAAAATTTGCTATTTGCAGCCAAAGATTTTGATCTCGGTCTGCCATGTAACTTTTCCTTGATCTTAACCCACCCCCTAACGAGAGAATATCCGTAAAACGTTTAGAGGTAGAGGTCTTGCTAACTGCTGCTCCATTTGGGCTGTTCAATATGTCATTATTTCGAATATTTATGGTTGCTAACTTTCCAGACTTACCTGTCATAGTCGCACCGTTCGCAGTTCCAATTCGTGTAGTGGACGACGTGTGGATTAATTGTCCTCTGTGATTAGTTGAATTTACTCCAGCCCAGTTAAAGTCTTGCAAGTACTTGCTGTATGAAATCTTCATTCTGGTGGCTATTGCATTGTCTTCGTACTTGGAAAACAAAGTAAAAGCTGTATTTATGAATTGCTTACCTCTCTTGGGATTGTTGCAATCATTTATTAACCAAATACCACACAACTTATTTCCCCAAGCAACATCGTGCCACATGTCATATGACTTTGAGTGCTCAATTGCTTCTTCGTAGAGATCTAAGATCTCTAAAACTGGGGCATTTGAATCTTCCTCTCTCTTCATCGCATGAATCATCAAAAACTTTCCCTTGAAATTTACAGGACAGTTGGAACTCCAGATTGAAAAGTAGCTATAAATTCTATTCCACATAGTGTCCCTGAAAACTTTGGGTATGGTCGAAGGTCTAGCCCTCAAAACCATGGCACTGTAAAAGTAAAATTGGAAATGCAATAACATAAAAGGAACGCAATCTAACAAATTTCCAATCAGGTTATAGAGGACACTGCCTGCTTCTTCAAATTTTGAAGACATTAAAAGGGAGAATAGTTTTACCGCATTATAGCAATACGTGAACTCTCTTGTACAACCCTTCAGGAGATCAAACGTACGGTCGAATTGTTCAAAGGTTATTTCCTCGCGTAGCAATCGATATCCCTCCAATTGAACCAAATTGGCATCTTGCTTCCGGAGCTTGTCTGATTTGATAGTATTCTTTGACCCATACTTCACAATGTCACCCACTGAATGCCCAGTTAAGTACATCAAATTCAATTTTGATCCTACCTTGAAGCCATCGAATGTGGAGGAGATAGTTTTGATGAATGGCCGAGGCCCGGAAATATAAACATCAAAATACTTTAGGACATCAGATACAGGCTCCATTAGTGAGGCAATCCCAGTGATGTACTCCTCATAAACTTTCTGGACATATGTGAAAGATGCCTTTGTGTCCGAGTCAACAAGATTCAATGCTAATTTACCAAATTCAATTGCCTTAAAGTATGATGATTCATCTGTTTTCCTAATAAAGTAGTTGGAATATTCAATCAAAGGTAATGCACAGTATGGCGACACACCGTACTCGTGCATCAAGAGAATAGTCTGGGCTGAAAGTGAGTATCTCAAATCATCCTCTTCAAGAAAGTAAGAAGGAGCAATAATTTCACTAATCAACTCGTAAATCAAAAGAATTCTTGGGTTTGTGGTGTGTTCCTTTGCGCTCAAGTTTCTTATATCCAAAACAGATAATGGTATTTTGCTTGAAAGCTTTGAAGCGATTTGCCTATTTTCTGTAGGGTCCATGCTAATTTCGACTTCCTTCACTTTGGAAAGACCAGAAATCGCAACCTTGATCCCTTCCTCATATCTTTCAAGCATGAATAAACATCTTACCTTTGGTAAGAGAAAGATGGTATTGTCTAAACCTTGATTTTGTAACTCTGATCTGTCAATTAATTCAAGACATTTTTCATAGTTTTTTAAATAGAATTGGATTTGACAAATAGTTAAGAGGTTTTTCAATTTTTTCTTGATGTCCTTCAAATCTATGAATAGATCTGCACATTCAAACATGATGAGACTCGAATCCATCTTTTGAGTTGATGATGCATATTTCCCTGCCTGCACTAAAACATCGAAGTAGATGTCTTTTTCTTCAGGTGTAACGGCAAGCTTTGACGAAATAACAAAATGATTTGCCATTGCTAAATACTGAGAAATATTAAGCTGATTATCCTTTATGTCCTTCTTGTATCCTCTGATACCGCAATGTTTATGGTACTGTTCAAATTCGCCTTTAGATTTCATTTCCTTTTGCAAAGCGTGAACAATAGCGTCATGGGAGAATTTATACCTTGTATGATTCGCTATTTGCCATATCTTTGAGTCAGAAAGTCCAAAGAAAGTCTCCTCCACTGGTTCATCGTTGGCCTGGTTGCTTCCAAACTGATCTCTTCCATTGATCAAGTGAAAAGGAAATTTGTAGTATGTGTTCCCTGGTATAATAATTTTACATTCTAAGCACAAATTGAGTAATTGGATCACCTTTTGGAGTGGTAAATTGGATACAACCATCAATTCTGAAAGATAGAAATGGTAGCCACGGGAAGAAATGGCTGCAAATTTCATTAAAGATTTCGCTTCCTCTGATAGCGCAACGTCAAGAAATGTTTTGATGATATCATCCTTTTCTACTTGAAAGAAATCAGAATCATAAGTAATATCCCATCTCTTCCCCTTCATTTCGTCACACTTCTGAAAGTTTATTAAACCTTTTAAGTAGGCAGTTTTCAAGAAAAGTGAAGTAAAAAGTATGCTTCCCTTTGTCTTCTCAAATAACAAATCAGTCAAGCTTTCGACTTTGAGATCTTTTGGTTCATTCAGCAGAATATTCAACTTCCTAAAGGATGTATTGAGCCCAGCAGTTCCCAAGCTTAATTTACTGCTGTTCGTGCTAAAGCTGCCACTGCTATTTCTGTTTCCTACTTTCGTTGGGCTATACGGGATTCCTGAATCGATAGGTGAAGCAAAATCTGTCAGCACTCTGAGATTGACTCTTGCTGTATCAACCTTCAACACAGCTTTAATGAATTCCTTATAGAATTCTTTTTCTAGATTTTGCACATCGATACAATGAATAGTGATATTTGCACTAGATAAGTACTCGAGTAACTGTTCTTTTTCAATATCAGGCACAAAGTTTGAATCACCTCGAGTGGTACCAAAAGTTGCGACAATTTTAACGGATACCTCATTCTGGATGTCGTTCTCTTGGAAGAACTCCAAGGATTCGGAAATCATAGCCCACTCTTTACCTGTGCACCATTGCATATCTTCTAGAAAGACCGTAATCCCTTCGAGACCAAAGAGACTATAGAGTACCTTTATAGTGTGACGAAATTTGATCTCCAAATTAAGAGTTCTCTCGTTCGTCCCCACCCTATACTCAGCCGAGGACACTTCAGTACTGTTGCTATAGGAATGACTAAAATAGTCACCTCCTTCTGTATTTGAATTGGCACCTGTTGCATTTCCAGATCTATTCTCGTAAATATTACTGTACTTTGCACCTAGTATTTGTTTAAGCTCAGGAACTTTGAGGAATAAAACTGATAGGTCCAAATTTACTTTTGAAATAATTATGTCTCTCCACTTAGAAACCGCTGCAGGTGATGTTGACAAGATTTGCTTGAAAATTGTTCTTATACCATGAATTAAGCATTGATAAACACTAGTATTGGGGTCGAAGGTATTGAACTTCCAGCTGAAATACAACTCAGATTTGGACAATGGAGATAATCTCAAATCATTTATCATAGTGGACTTTCCAACCCCTTCTGGTCCGGATATCAAAATCATATTTATTCCTTTAGAAAAGGATTCGTAGATTCTATTGATATTCGAATATTCCTTCTTCCGACCTATCACCTTTCTTGGAATCAAAAAGAGCGGAGGAGTACCACGCGAGTCAATTTCAAGTCCATCGATTGTGCTTAGCTCTTCTCTTTTCATATACTTTGACATATGGTTGTGACTACTCCAGAATTCATATACTTCCCTCGAACAGTTAGCAACATGGTCTATATAAGAATTTTTAACTTGTACCAAGTCATTGATAATTGATGCAGAATCCGAATATCTATCTTCAGGCTGTTTCTCCAATAGTTTTAGAATTATGTCACTCAATTGTTCGGTGACCCAGCCACTTGCTAGTAAGAATGGAGCAATTGGCTTTTGAAGAATTTGCATCCTTAATAAGTTTGTGGGCTTATCACTTTGAAATGGCAAACAACCAACAATTAACTCATACATGATTATTCCTACGGAATAATAGTCAGATCTATAATCGACAGACATGTTAGCCTCACCTGTTGATTCAGGCGATAAGTAAGGTAACAATTCCGGTACTTGCAACAAATGGCTCTTGCGATATCCGTACGAGCAGTCTTCTGGTTGGATGCTGCAGTAAAAATCCCAGCCAGTAAGTTGAGGTGAATCTGATTCCGTGGCGCTGGAAGATTTGAGAACTTGCCCGGATGTTAACCCATTATGCACAATTCTAAGTTCATGTACAACTTTCAAGGTCTTAAATATCTTGATAATGTCACTCAAAATCTCAATTATCAATATAATCTGTTTTGGATGCTGTCTGACTTTGAATTGTAGCTCGTCAAAGAGCCCATTTCCGGTGCCAGGAATGGCGCTATTGGGAATAGGTTTTATATCATACGGAGTGACAGTGGCAGGTGCAATGAATCCTGGAGCCTGATTTGAGATGTTTGAAGTAGAATTGAATGGTGAAGAATATAAGTCATTGCTAGTGACAATCAGGCTCATATCGTTGTCCTGTTTCGAGTGAGCTAGTTGCTGAGAATGGAATGCAGCATTGGGATCGGGTGTACCATCCAAACTGACATTTTTCACGGGGGTCGTATTGCCATTATTCAAAGATTCTGTCTTAGATCTAGTAGATAAAATCCTTCCTGAGTTTACTTGAAAATAAGGCACTTTATAATCTTCTAGGTCTTGATACAAATCAACATAGAGGTTTTGATGGTATGCTGTCATGGTCAGGTATTGTCGATCTTCAAAAACAAGTACCATTCTATTGTTCAATGGGTTGTATATTCCGTCTCTGTAGTACGGTATGCAAAAAGCATCGATAGGGTAAAGGACTCCTTCTATACCAAGAGGCAAAGTTGCTGGAGTTAAAATATCAACCCTGTTCTGGTTGAAGCTGTTGATTTCCGATTTCTCGAAATAGTCATTATTTATGGTTTCATTAGTCCACAAGGGATGTCTTTTGTTCGGATTAGTACCTGAAAGAACAAACCATTCGTTAAAGATCCCAAAGATCTTTGATATCGTTGAATATGGTGTTGATATCCTCAATGCAATCTTTTTCTTTTCCGTCGTACGGCTATCGTAACCTCTGTAAAATATATCGGTCGATGATAGCTTTTTTATCTGGGTTTCTAGTACATAGCCATTCAAGAAGGAGTTTCCTGGTCTCTCGTCGAAATTGGCTTGGTTGCGCTGCTGGAGCTCTTGTGCTGAACCTAGACGTAAATGATGTTGCATTGTCAGGTATTGTAGGTACTCATCAATATGTGGTTCCCTCGAAGGGAACTTTCTTAGCTGGCGTCCACCTTTGCTGTTTTCAACGTCATTGATCGCATCTATGTGATCTGCTATGTAATTGATGTTACTGATGAACGATGGAAATGCCAATGGGCCGCCTGAGGAGCTCTCCTCCGATAATGATGAGGTATCTGATTCAGTTTCCACTTCATTTACCCTGATGTTTGGAATTGAATGCTTATTCAGGGTGAGGCTCGTCAGAGTTGGTATAATAGGAGTTGTTGTATTTGTAGAAGCTGCTGAGATGGATAATTTGAGCTTCTCTTTGAGTTCAGACGTTAAAATGTTATTTGCAGCGTGACTTATGCTGTCTTTACTTTTGGAATCTCGAAGATTCTCGGAAGAATGTCCAGTAGATATCGTGGAATTCATATCTGGTAGTATTCTTGGACCCTTGTCTTGTAATCGCTCTATTCGCTATAAAGAACGTCACTGGAGCGAAATGGACCCTTGTATATGATAAGGTAGTGCTGTAAAAAGTGGAGTGAATTCTTCCTATTCTAAAAAATAAAATAATCGAGATAATACTTAAAAAATAAATAGAGAAGCCACTACAAACCTAAAATTCAACTTCATACAATACACGGAGATAAAACTAACTTTCAGACGAACCTACAAAGCCTTTGTTTGAAATTGTCGAGTCGAAAGATTTGCGAGATCCGGTGTATCCTTCACCTCCTGTAACTAAATCCAATTACTGCACTCCAATACCCTTTCGCTAAAACTTGGCTCTCTTTGATCTACGTTTTTGTCAGAGCGGTGACTATTGGGTTTTCGCAGCAATTCAGAATCAAGCGAAGGAAAAAAAATTTTTCCCTATCTTCCTTTTTTGATTATTGCTTCCCTCACATAAATTGTTCTGGTGCATAAAGGCGGGCCTTCTAGAAGCACTCTAAATTGCACGCCAAAAGCATTTCACAACCACAATGAATATTTTCAGCCGAATACCGCCCGAAGGGAAAGAACAGAGCGTGGATTCCTCCTACCAGTTTAGTTCTAAAATGTGTCCTGGATTGAGCCTTCCATCAATGTCTATATGGCTAGTTGCGTAGTTAAGCTCTTTTGCATGGCAACAAGATTCTTACTTGCAAAGAGTGATATTGGCCGAAGCGAAATATATACGAGGTTTGTACGTCCCTGCCTACTCAGAAGTTCAAATTGGCGGCAAAATTAAAAATTCAGCATAATGTCAAAAGCTCAAAACCAAGTACCACTTTTTTTCACAATTAACTCCGTTCTGAGTTTATTTTTGGGACATGCTAGAGTTACTATAGCTGTGTAGAACCGCGACAGTCTCAATAGCTTGGTACGATGTCAGTGTCGTCAATCATGGTGTTGGATAAAGCGACACTTCTTGCACCCATTTTTAGGTCTATTTTCAAAATATTTTTTTCCTTTGCTTCCTCTCTACTTCAAAGTAACGCCTGAGTCCTCATGCATTGTCTTTTTCTGGATTTCTTTTGCTATGAAATTAACACGCCTGAGAAGCACCATCAGATCTCTAATTTGTATTGCCATGCAAATTAAAGAAGTCATGTGATGGAGTCGGGCTCTTTTCGGCATCTGAAAGTGTCAGGGTACTTGAATCGGTTCCTGGTCCAACGGTTGCTAATCTTGAGTCACTTGTGTGGTTGACCCGTATTCTGCTGTAGCGGACATTGTGTTAGCGTCTTATGTAAGTTTTTTTTTCACTAATGTTTATTTTCTCTAAATAATTGAATACAATGATTACCTTAATACAATTCAGTAAAACCATACTGTCCAGTTCCATTTCGCTATAATTCGAAATCTGTAGGCAAAATGATGCTCGTATTAATGTAACTTTCTATTTTTGGTTTTATAGAGACTTAAGTTAAAAGATATAGTATAAAGGGTTAAGGTTATATATGAGTAAACCGCGTATATGTGAGGAGGAATGAGCATGAGCTTGGGTCATTTAATCATTATTGCTAATCAATTAAAACACTAGCGAAACAAAATACTCAACACACATGCAAGCAAACACAGAACATATATTTACTCTTCTTGGTGATTGATATCAGTGATGTCGTAATGATGCTGAAGGAGATGATAAAAAAAAATATAGTAATAACAATAATAGTTAAACAACCATAGTAGTAGTGATTATCAAAGATGCTAGGATCTACCCGAAAAATTGTCATATCTTACTGCTATTCTGACGAAAAACGTGATAGCGATATCATTTTCGAACGAACTCGCTAGATCTTTGCTTAATATGTGTTGTTGCGGTTCTCATAATCATAAAAGCTAGCTATTTCAATTCTGAGCTCACGCCATGACATTTACCTCATGACAATCAAAATTATGATATTTCAGGGATTGGTCGGGATAAAAAGAAGCTTGGAATGTTGTATAATAATATTGATTGTAATATCATGCTTGTTGTTGTTGTGGTGGTAGTAGTAGTCGTTGTTGTTGTTGAATTTAGTAGGAGATAAACTTGCAATAGTAAGGAAAAACCAGCCCTTCTAAAAAGAAAAAATGTATAAGAGGTAATAATAATAATAGTAGTTAAAAGTAAAGAAAGCAGTAAAATAAAAACAGATAGCAGTTGAAAGGAAACTGAAAAGGAAAGAGACAAAAGCATCTTAAGGGAAGCTGATGGGTTGTACGGTAGTTGGTGACCATCAAGTGTCAAAGTTTGTGATTGACGCGTTGATATTGAATGAGATGTGTTTTGGGGGGCTGTCTGGTTGTTCCTCTTTTCATATATTTCTTCTTTATCAAGAATTACGGAAGAAAATTTGCCCCTTTCCTTCTTCGTTTTCACTTTCAATGGTATATTAGATTCTTTATTTGCTGTTCTCTTCACAAGATTGTACATTTCTTAGACTTCTTGATAACTGGTGGTTCCAAAGCAGCTACTATAGCTTCATCAAACACGGTCTTCAAACCTCTTTGGGTCAAAGCGGAACATTCAACGTACTTTACGGCTCTCAATTCCTTTGCTAACTTTTCTCCCATATCGTTCGTGATTGGGGATAGTTTTTGTCTTTGTAATCTTTGTAAAATCACTTCATCGTTTCTCAAATCGGTTTGAGTACCTACAATAAGGCATGGGACACCTGGGCAATGGTGATGTACTTCAGGGAACCATTTTTCTTTGACGTTTTCAAAGGATGCGGGAGCAATAACTGAGAAACATACCAAGAAGACATCCGTGGAAGGATAAGAAAGTGGTCGTAATCTATCGTAATCTTCTTGTCCAGCAGTATCGAATAATCCTAATGTGAAAGGCTCGTCACCGATCATGACGGTGACCGCGTAATTGTCAAAAACGGTGGGCACATAATCGGCAGGGAATTTACTCGTGGTGTATGAGATTAAAAGACAAGTTTTACCAACGGCACCATCACCGACAACAACACACTTTATGGTTTGCATTATGAATAGATATTCTTAGATCTTTGGGTGAGCGAGGGGGGGAGGAAGTTGAGTTATTCTTCTAACAAAAGGAAAATAATCAAAAAAGTGGGTATTTGATTTGGCGAACAAACAATCAAAAAAAAATTAGGACAGCTAAAGATAAGACTTTTGTTGGATAGATGTTCCTATAACAAAATAGCTAAAGCAGTGGTGGGAATGAGACAGGGGAGGGAGGCAGGCAGATACTAGTATATGACCTTGCTAGGTTGTTATGATTTCGTTTCTTTTTTTGTTTCCTGTCTTATTTTTCAATTCGAGGAAAAGATTATTGGTTTTTTTTTTTGTTGTGTGCTTCTCCCCTTTGTTATTTTTTCGTTTTTTTTTTTGTTGTTTTTGTGTCCTTTTAACTTCATGTAATAGACAGGTATTTCAAAATGTATGGTGTATTTTTTTTTTAAACGGCTCTGGAGAGAGACGTAGAATAGCAACAGAAAAAAAAACAAGGTTTGCTACAATTTACGTGTATTTACAACGGGATTGGCTGCAGCGACAGCAAGAGAGACTCGCATAGGCAGCCGGTGGAGAAGGCAAAGAGGAGGAGGACCAACTGCCTCAGCCATAGCTCTATCGTCGGTTGTCCGTCTGTGTGTTTTAAATGAGTTTCTCCTAAAAGAAAAATTTTCTCCGTTTTTGTCTGGCCTGCCTGGTTTCGCATGGTTCCCATAGTGAAAATAAAAATAAACACATATACATTACAATGTAAAAAATAAAAAAATATCCTGAACGTTAAAAAAATATACATGGATACATACAGAATCAAAAATCGAAGATTATGTTTAAGGTTACGCTTGATTACGATCGTGAAGAAAGGGGAAACACAGAGTACATGGAGATAATACAGGGCACGGAAGCTGCGACGTAGGTTAACAAGACGTCAATTGTATGCAACTCGCAGGCGAGTTCGGAGGTGGTGGTGGCGGTTGACCAAGCACGAACTGAATCGCCTTTAGGGATTATTTTGTGGGCGTTGCAGGTTTTAATACTAGCCCTCCTTTGAATCTTTATGGTACTCGTATTGGCTGTTAAATTCGTTTCTCAGATATTCGTGCTTGAAAAACAAAAAAAAAAATATACCCACACACATGTAAATAATATTTTATCAGCGTCGGTGTCGGGAAATTGCAAGGGTGAAGGCGATAAAAGGGGGGATATTCGAGGGATGTGTGCAGGAGGAGCCTAAAACACACGGTAATTTTATTTTATTTTTCCCTCTGTTTCGACGCTAGGCGGGAGGGGGGAGGGTATTTTCCTTCCTCCTATTTCGCTGTAGATAGTGATTTAAAGGTGTTACACAAAAAAAAAGTTAGCAATGCCTGTCTAAAATCAGGAGA
The DNA here is from genome assembly GCA_029581775.1 of Dujonia boleticola. Taxonomy (NCBI): domain Eukaryota; kingdom Fungi; phylum Ascomycota; class Pichiomycetes; order Serinales; family Debaryomycetaceae; genus Dujonia; species Dujonia boleticola. The sequence goes on from JARGRU010000017.1 coordinate 1,662,963, forward strand.
ACAGCTGCGCTAGGGATAGTTCACCGGGAGGCCCTCCGTGACAAACAATGGTGGTGCTGCTAAAATCTCAATTTTAGCTACTGGACAATTTTCATCGCCAGTCATTGTACGGAACCAGATCATGCTACTCCAACGTAAAGTAAGAGCTTTTGCAGTGCAATTGATACTCGCAGCTGCCGGAGGTTCAGTATTTTTTTTTATTATTATTTTCTATTTCCCTCCGTAATTTCGTTCTTGCTAGCTCCCTATCTTGGGCCAGTTCTTTGCAAGCCAAAAAATTTGGGGTAGCTGTAAAGTGACTCTAAAAAACCGTTCTGTTTTCTTAATGTGCAAGAGTAAAAGCCTATTCCACAGTGTAGCTCGCTTAAATTTAATCAATTGACAATCGCATGCCTACCATCAGACTGCCTATTGAGGCGACAAAGTACATCCGTTCTACTTCTGGAAGGGTAAGAGTATACCAGTGGAAAGAATGCGGAAATTTTTTAAAACATATATGTAATGGTTATGCACCTTAAGTTACTGCAAATATTATATTGAGAAAAAAAAAAAAAGAAATCATAGAGTTAGAGGTAGCAAAAGAGATGTGTATCATGGGTTTCAGTGTCACACATCATCCAAGTATTTCGTAGTTAATTCTAGGTCGATTGTATTTGTATTCGGGGAAGCAATTGTCGCTTCTGAGCTTTTGTCTCATGCCTGGAAACATCATGAGACCACCTTCGATTGCAGCACTCAACAGGGCTAAGCATCACACGAGCCTAACTCGTTTGTGATGCCCTGTCACAATGGAGCTAATAGAGAGGGTCCTATCATTTTGCATGCCGCAGATTAATAGCTGGTGAGTTTACCTCCGTCATGACCTCAGAAGCTTTTACTGCTTGTTTAACTTCACTACATTTGGCCCTAATTGGAGTATTGTGTGCTCAGAACGAATTGCTGCAAAAATGCTGCAAATTCATTTACTTCATTCACTGCCTTCTACTTCCCCTTTTTTATTTTGGTTATATTATTATATTTATTAATTAGTTAGTTCATACACGCTAAGGCTCTGTATCTATGAATCCGCTATCTCCCATAACATCTAAATTACTTGTTATATCACTTGGTAAATTATTCGGATCAGTCAAACCCTTAGTCAAGGTACCCGTAGGGTCAAATTTAATCATCTCTTCGTCAATTTCATTCTCAATAATGGCCGGTCCCCCACCTAAGAAATCCAACATCATGTGCATACCTCCAGCACCACCGGCGTACTCCTCTACATCCACAGGCAAGACGTTCAGCACACCTTCCAAGAACCACACCTTATCCTTCATTTCCGTGGTAAAAGATCTCAATAACTTATAGTACGATCTCATGATTCTCATTGCCTTGATATCTCCTGTCATCAATAATCCCAAGAATGCCTTATCTAATAACGCTGGGAATGCAAATATTCTCAAGATGAAATCACTCTTGTACCTTTCTTTATGTAACTTGTTCAAATATGCCAAGGTAATGAGGTATGGTGAGTTCACCTCAACCGGGAATAAGTCTGCAATATCGGAATCATGACATTCAAGATCAGTATAGTATTTATCTCTGGACAGTTTTTGCAAATCGACCTTTTGGTTCATTATGTCACCCAAGTCACTCAAATCGACAGAAATAAACTTGTAGAATCTAGAGGATTCTGTCAATGGCCACACCGCAGTCAAAATGGTTGCCGCACCCTTGACATGGAAGATCCAAGCTGAGGCAGGTAGCGACTTTGGAGATGTGGACGATGGGAACGATGCATTGGCTAAGGAATCCATGATCAAGATTAAAGCTGAAGCAACAAGTGCATCAGTGTTATCGGCATTGATATTCAAAACAGCTTCCCTTAACAACCTAAGTGCATCGCCTCTGTGGCATGTTACACACTGGTCCAAACCCTTTTCGGTTCTCGATAAATGTGTTGCGCTGAAGGCTAAAATGGAATGCATAAGGAATGGATAACTGAAGGCCAACATGGGGATATCGTAAGTCCAGATATTAGTGTCAGAAATCCCAGCACCAGTAATAGTGGTAGAAACTTGAGATGTGTAGTGGAACATCAATCTCAAGTCCAACATATTGAGCGACGACAAACTAGGATCTGAAAGCCCACTCATGGGGTTTCCCATGTTCATATCAGGTTGATTATTGTTCGGGGATATTTTGGGAGCTTGCTGCTGCTGGCCCTGTTGTTGTTGCTGCTGCTGTTGTTGTTGTTGTTGTTGCTGTTGATCATTAAGTCTTTGCTGTTGCATTTGTTCCTCCTGCTTGATTTGCCCATTCGTCTTAGCGTTGAGAAGCTGGTCTGGGATTTGTGACAATGCAGGAGAAGAAAGAGACTGTTCGATAGTGTGTGCAACAGACTGTCTAATGGTATCCTGGACAGCCTGCTGAAGAGGAACATCAGGAAGTTGGCCATGCTGAGATCTCATCTGCTGAGCGAGCATCAGCTGTTGCTGTTGCTGCGATTGACCTTGCTGAGAGAGTTGTTGTTGTTGCTGTTGTTGTTGTTGTTGTTGTTGTGGCTGTTGTTGTTGTTGTTGCAGCTGCTGTCTTTGCTGCTGCATTTGCATTTGCTGGAATTGTTTGAATTTGTCGCCAATGCCGCTCAAGTCTCCATCCAACATAGAACCAATGTTGCTCAAATCAATGGGTAAGTGGGCCAAGCTAGCTAAGCTAGAGAGACTGGCCAAGTTCCCAAGGCTGCCTAAACCGCCGAGACTGCTGAGATTATTTACAAGATGGCTCAAGTTGATGTTATTAAGGTTTCCAGCGCCAAATAAAGCTGGGTCGATAGGAGGCTTTACTGGCAGGTCCACTGATTGCTGTTGTTGTTGTTGCTGCTGCTGCTGCTGCTGCTGCTGCTGCTGCTGCTGCTGCTGCTGCTGCTGCTGCTGCTGCTGTTGTTGTTGCATGTTTGAATCGTTGCTTTGCGTAGGGGTAATAGAAGGTGTAGGTTGAGTAACAACGTTTCCATCTACTGAGTGGATCAGAGAGGATCTCATAGAAGAAACGCTAGTATTGCTGTACTTTCTCTTCTTGATCTCCCTCTCGTCGTCGAATTGCTGACTACCTCCCTTATATTCAGGTGGCGATGGTGGTGTTACAGCATTAGATGCATGTTTCATAGGAGGCAGGAGCTTGGAGTCTTCATTTTCCTTGTTGCTGCCGTCCCCATTTGGATGCAAAGTGTAGCCACAAACTAACGACAAGTTCTGACATTTCCGGCAAGAAGGCTTGGTTTCGTCACACTTGATCCGTCTCTTTTTACAGGTCAGACAACCATTCCTGGATTTCAGGTGGAACTTCCTCTTAACGGGCTTATCCTTCTGTTTGTGTGTGGTATCTTCTTCGTTACTCAGCATATTGAGTGTTTAAACGCGTGAAAAAATGCTCCGACTTTTTTTTTTATGTTGATGGCAATTGAACTTGATATAAATATCGCTATGGTTAGTTGAATATTTTGATTTTATATCAGGTATTGGGTAATCCCTAGTGTACTCTTGATTGACTAATAGATTGAAAAGTTCGAATATGGGGTAAAAATATCTCGGGGTGTACTAATTATAAAGATTCTCTGGTTGAACTGTATATCTTTATATTATTATTCCACCAACAGGATTCAGCACATTTACAAAAAGGTTAATGCTGGTTGCTCTTTGTAAGTGTGACCGTTCTCGATACTGATAAACAGAAGTATATATATACTGGAGCTATTGTGAATAGTATAAATGACCAAAATAATATAGCTGCTATGATGTAATTTGTATAAGCCTTACCTATCAATGAACTTGGCTATGCTGTGTGTGAAGAAAAGCTATACAAAATGATCTATCCCTCGTTTACCTCGTTTAGAAAACTTAAAATTATTTGATGAGGTCAAAATTATGCGAGCACAGAATCAAAAAAAAAAAAAGTAAAATAAAACCGTGCCCGAAAATCAAATCCAGCAAGCTACAAAAAATAAAAAAAAAAAAAGGGCAGTCGTTTGGCGCGCGCCTCCAGTCAAAACGTAAAAAAAAAGTCAAAAAGTGAGTGTGTAAGCTGAAATATACCTGCATATACCCAGTCTCTCAAACATAGGTGGGGGGCAGGATGGATCTTGTTTGCGATGTCATTGATATTGAAGAATTACACTGACGTATAGCTCATAACTTGACTAGCAGTATCACCCAAAAAAGACAAAGCTATATTTTTTCAAAGATGTCCGAAAAGCCATTGTGGTATAGATGGGCCAGAGTTGGGTTCGTGGGTGCCTCCATTATTGCAACTGGACTTGTCCTTTTCAAGTACACTACCCCAACAGACGAAGAACTCATATCCCAGTTCTCCCCCGAAATCAGAAGGGACTATGAGAGGAACAAAGCTTTAAGGCAGAAGGAGCAAGAGCAGGTTATGAGAAATGCTCAACTTACGGCAGCATCAAAGGACCCCATATGGAAAACAGGTGCTATCAAGAGTCCATGGGATAAAGAGAATAGAGGCGACGATCCTAATTTGATCAACCCGGAAGCATTCCATCAAGCTCAGGCCACAGAATTCAAAATAAAACAAACAGAACAAGCCGAAAAGGATTTCTTAGAGACCGAGCGTCTTATTTCCGAAAAAAATAAGGGTAAGAGTTGGTATAAATGGTGGTAGATATGTGGGATAGCATCTGTAAATAGTAAGGTATATTTAATATCGAAGTACGTAACATTCAATTTCATTTCCTAACGTAAAAGCTCTCTACTTTTTTTCCATTTTCCCTACGCATGGCGAATCTTTATCGCCGTCAGTTCATTAATTTATTCATTAATCGTAGTCTATATGTATATATATATATATATATATATATATGGTCTACGTTCTCCATCCAAAACCCTTCGTCAGCAAAAAACTTGAGCCAATGCCTTGGGCACTTTTTTGACTGTTTGTATCATCCACCGCGGAGACTATTCTCGCTATATTCGTATCTATCACCATTCCTCCCTGGATGATCTCTTCCAATACGGTCTCTAACACTTGCCACCCAAACACTAAATCCAACTCACACACATTGCTAAAGCACTTGTCTAAACATTCAACAAACACTTGAATCAAGTCTAGGATGCCTAGCTCCGACTCCTGGTCGTCAACAATGAAAACGAAATATAAAGTGGCGTAGTGTCTGTATATCACCTTAATGTCGTCCATATCTTCGAGCAAAGGAGGGGGTGTGATGAACGAACATTCTTGAGATGTTCTTTTGGATATGAGTTGGTGGACCTGCTGGAGCAAGAGTCTCTGTGTGGGCATATCGACGTATGTGTAGAATTTCATGAGCCTTGGAAGCCCGTCGTTGTTGACTATGGGAAGCTGTTAGTAAATTGGTTCAGGCTGAGAGTGGGAGGAAGTAGGCAAGGCTCGATGAAGCACCAAATGCGTCGACCAAAGTAAGCATATCTGACCAGCAGGTGCCTAAAATGGGCATATGAGTGCACAAGTTTCCATGGAGCCAGCAATGTCCGGTCACCTCAAGCTGTGTATGAGGCATAGCTTGCAAGCACCTATCAACTGATTTGTACACTTTCTTTCATGCCTTCAGATTAGAGCCTTTCAAGTAATCGCCTCAGTGTCCTTGTGGCTATATTTTACATACATATTAGCACAGAATGTATCATATTTGCTGATTTGTGCTTGATGACAGAGAGCACTACACTAAAGTGTACTTAGCTGAATGTATCCTCAAATTCAATCCTCCATATCGTTGATTTCAACTATCGCAGTCGCGTGATAAAATTCACGTGATCGCCTTTCTTACTCGATATTCCTTTTAGTATTCTTATATTCTTTGGTGCAGTAACGGGACTACAAGCTCAATGCCTAGTGAACTATCGGATTATGTTTCAAGGCGCATCACATGAACAATTCACATGGTCGTATTTGATGAAAATCGTACAATTATTGTACTACTAGTTCAGGGAAGAATGCCCTTGCCATGTATTGGAAACGCATTTCCATAGCACGCACGCACCCTGGAAGATTAGCCTACTGACAGTCTCAAGCACTGCTCTGCGTTGGCAACAATTGCTACTGTCATCTGCACCTATGGGGAGCTCAACGAGTGTAACGACTCTGTGTATCATATGGGAAAAGAGTCGAGGGTGAAAATAATGGTCAAGTCGTAGTCCTCGTTAGGGGCTGCATTGTGCGTCAAGCGTTTATTTTCCGTCGCAATATTTATTTTTTTTCACTTTTCAGCTTTCAATAAAAGTGACGATACTTACTCAGCGAGAATCCGATCACATTGAGAGATAACATTGGTTACCAAGATATGTTTTACATCAATTCTGGTGGGGCGGGTCAGAGGGTTGTATTCAAGTGAATCACTAAGACAAAGGGGAAACAAAATCAAAGAAAGGAGGACGTTGTAGTCGCTGCAAAGTTAACAAACCGCCATTTCGGATGCATCTGTTGTACCTTAATCAGTCAACGATATTTCCTGCAAATTGGCATCGTATATCAGAGTGCTCGCAGTATTACCCTGGTGTCTATTATTTTCGCTTCGCACTGCTTGATCCTATTGTTCTCGGTATACGTATTCCAGGTTATTGCTATTGTTCTCCTGTGGTACTTTCCTCACTCGTTAATTATTTTTTTGTATGTGGGTATACAAATTCATGCCAGTTGCAAGTAAATTTTAAGTAATATGTCTTATTTGGCGGACTTTGGCATACCCGATGCAGGATTACGCGTATAAAGTTAAAACCACCAGAAATTCATTTAATAAGTCGCAGCAGTGGTTGAGGATCCGATGCCTATGGTAGCAAATAGGAACTCAGTTCGTGCAATTCGTGCTAGAAAATTATGAAACCCCTTACATCAAATGCCTAGAGAGGTAAAGAGTCTGTTTCACAATCAACAAGCTAGATTTATTTCACTGCACTATACCACACAACATCTAACAAACCTCACTACTTTAAGTCTGTGGAAAGGTACATGCAACCTAAACTATAAGTACAATAGAACCTAAATATGTACCTCTAAACTCATTGCCTTGTGAGCCCACAATCCTGTCTTACGTCCTGCATAATCTATCGGCATCTTAGGCTTTCACCCTTGCCCTAACGGTTCATTCTTCATGCATTTAAGCTTTCTTTGGCTCCAGGACTCGTTGTGATGTTTTTTTTTTTTTCAGTTTTATGTATTTTTCGGTTTTTTTTTTTTTTTATTTTTTTTTTTTTGCTGTGATATTTTCCTGCCTGCCTTTCTTCTATTGCCCATTTTTTGCGTTCTGCCCCACCCATTACGTCGCTTAGTCCGTTTGGTCCTGTGTTGACTTTCAGTTTCACTTTTATTTTTTTTACCAAGTAGTGGTTTCTTCTTGACTAAACATTCACCACCACGAGGACTCGATACCACCTGTTAGGCTTCGCTAGTGCATTACCCTAAACTAGCCCACCACTGTCCTTTACTCAATCGCAAGTGATTTCAATCGCAAGGCACCTAAAATTTTTATTCCTTACTACTTAAAAAATAAAGTGAAGGAAAAAAAATAAAAAAGGAAACACGTTACACCATCACTTCACTATTCTGGTATACAAGATACCAATCAAAGTTGTGGCATAATACAGCTACCAACTAGGTTCAATCCTTGCACAGTTCATACACTAGTCCGTCCATCACACGAAGAAGGATACTTTCATTTCTATAAAACTACCGTGTGACCTCGCAGAATGAGTCGTAACATCCAATATGTGTTAACTGCAGAGTTTCATATCGACAAGGGCCCCTCAATTCTTCATCAATATCCAACGTCATTACCTGGCTTTGAACAAGGAGGCTTGCCCTACTTGGCGGAATTGATGTTGCCCGATCAAATCCACAAAAGAGAAGAAGACTACACCTTATTCTTGCTCTACAAAAACAAAAAGACCTCTCAATTCCAGTACGTTTACGATGCAAAGCATTGTGAGGAGTCTCCTTACTTCCTCTACACTATTGTCAACAATAAGGACGACAAAACGGTAAGGAGAGGGGCCATAATAAAGTCGTTATCCATCATAACAAAGTTAAAGTATTTCCCAAGTTTCAAACCATTACTATTGATTGCCTTGGATAGTTATTTCGATACCAATAACACTATGGTCTTGAGGCAGTTGTATGAAAGCGTGAATGTCAAGAACTTGAACATCAACAAGTCAGGTAAGGGAGAAATGTCGTTGATAAAGAAATTTTTGATTACCTCCATCTTGGACTTACCGATAAACGACACAATATATCACGACGAATATTTCAGAAATAAATTATTGGGTTTTGACAGTGCAACCACTCCGCCAGCTGCCGGTGCCACTGCTGCTGGTGCTTCTGGAAGCGCTGCAAAGTCAAGCGCATCCTCATCTAAGAATACCTCAGGTTCCTCTACTGGAAAGTCATCGAACTCGAATAGCAAGAATGGCGCTGAAAATACCAACAAGGACCTATTCATTCGGAAAGATTTGTCATTCAACGCCATTGTAAACTTCCTTAATTATAATATCCCAATCAAAATTCCACTAATCGATCTTCCAGACTCCATCGGTGACTATTTAAACCCCACAGATATAAACTTCAAGCCGAACTTGATGAACTTGTTGAACGCATCTTTGGCATCAGACGTCAAGAATAATGACTTGACTATCTATGATTTACAGACTCCACCTATTATCATCCTTATTAATGCCCTCTTGACGGGTAAAAAGATTTTATTCTTGGGGTACGAGAAATCCTCTTCGTACATTATTGACTATATCTTATTGACTCTCAAGATCATATCCGGTGGAGGTATATTGAGCGGGTTTTTGAACAATTTCAACGTCTTCCCAATGATTGACGTGTCCAAGATTGATATCTTGGAACTGTGTGATTCTTATTTGGCTGGTACCATTAATCCATTCTTCAAGCATAATGATAAATTATGGGATTTACTTTATGACTTAGATGCTAATGAATTTCACATCTCAAGATCAAGGTCGGAAATGGATGATAGCAACAGCACTAGCTCTGCTTCCTCTTACGTTAACAGTTTAAAAGTTCCAATTATCTCCGAAGATGCAAAGTTCTTGTCGAACTTGCAATTGTCGATATATAACTACCATGATGATTTGACGACTATTCAGTTAATTTTTAGACGACATATTAATGAGATTATCAGAATTTTAATCTACTCAAAGAATTTCAATTCTGCCAACTTCTTACCCATTTCATCGTCGAATGGTTCCTCTTTGGAGGAAAATATTCTCAAGTCAACCTTATTATTGGATGGTATTGGGTACTACTGGTCAAGTGACACCACGAAGTTATTGGAAATGTCGTGCTATCAATCCATTTCTAAGAAGTTCCAAGATTTACTTTATAGCGGAAAATTGATTTACAACTTGTCATTGCCAAACCTTTCTAATGAGTTGAACTTGATGATTGATTTGCAATACCATTTACAACTGTTAATTACCAGCAACTCCAAATTAAATGAGAGAGAAGTTTGGTTCAACATTTTGAAATACTTAATCAGCGGACAATCTTTAGAGACTTTTTTGTTGGTGACATACTTAATCCCCCCTCTGTCCCTGTCGTCATCTTCTCTGTCGCTGGCCGGTAACATCACCACTTTTGATAAGAATAAGGGTTTCGAGTTGTTGTTAATCAACTTGTTTAACAAAGACGATCAAGTCAAATCAAACATTGTTATGATCTTGCAAGAGCTCCAAGATAATTTCTTGTGCGGATGGTGCTTAGGAAACTTCATAAAGTCTAATTTGATATATGAAATGGCATTCAGCGAGCTTGTCAACGAGTAATTGTTGTTCGTTAGCTTATGGCCGCAGACCGGACACATCATCGTCTTCAATAATTGAAATACTATCGGTTGATCCTACAGTTTTTTATTTTTCTTTTTTTTTTTTCTTTTTTAATTCAGTAGTATGTACATTTAATACTATATATTTATTATTTTTGGAGTTGTAGAGGTATGGGTAAGAAGCGGAGAATTCTTTTTGCGTTGGTCTGTACTGTGTTAAGGTGCCATCGGACACATGGAGTTCACACCGAAAGACAGTACTCGATTAGGTAAAGTTACAGGGAGATTGGGTTGCAACCAAAAAAATTCCACATGGTAACCCCATATACGAAACGCTAACGCTCAAGACTACAAAGCCTTCATTGATATATACAAGTGTTCATTAGTTTTTTTTTAAGCTATTTTGCAAAGTGGTTTGAGTGGTGGACTCAATGTGCTCATGATGTTTATTCGCCCTTATCGAAGAGATTGAACATCGTGAACTTGTCTCCTTTCTTCCTGGTGGAGTAGGCTCCTCCTGCACCAACGTACTTGGATTCTCTCTCTAGATTCAGGTCTGAAGCAATACCAGGTCTCAATGGTTTTGGCTCAAACTCACTTGACTCAATTCTTGCATCCGTTTCCTTGATATGTCTTTGCTCTTTACGAACAGCAATGTGCTTCTTTCCCACAAGGAATATACCGATACTTATGGTGGCCAAGACTCCGAGCTTTATGAAGACACCATTCCTGGTTTCGAAATTTTTGAATTGATTCATATAATTATTAGACTTGCTCTTGTACCAGCAATGTCTCAGGACCTCAGGATTCACTGCGTAGGATCAGTTCTGTTTGGTAGTCCGAAAATATGATGACCTCAGGCAGTACTGCATTTTAGAAGTTTTCCTGTAGATAGAATAAGGTGATATAAACTTGAAAAAAATTTATAGCCAAAATCAAAAAAAAAAATTATTATAGAAAAATTGGTTTTTTACGTGTAGCTAACAAAATATGGGGGAACAAGAGGCTACATACAGAGATTTTATTTCCCGTTGTAAAAAAATAACTGAAAGTGGCAGGGGCATGTGATTGAGTCGTGCTAATACGCACTCTTTCGTTCAAAATACCACCCCATGATTGGTAAAGCTTAATTACCAGGTATGAGCTGCTCTCGTACGCGCTGACTTTCTTGTGCTTTCGGGTTTTTTTTTAGTCCTGCCCATTTTCACAGTACTTTGCTTCCTCGAATCAGGCATATACTCTCCCCCAGCTAAGGCAAAAAAAGATCCCTCGGTAAAACAAAATATCATAATACTTTTTACCTTGTATTGGTCGTATATTGCCCCACAAAAAGAAAAAAAGATTGAACGGTAAACAAAAATAAGTTAAGACACTCAAAATTTTTGTTGATATATATATATATATATTCGTACACCGTTTCAGCTGAAAGTCCGCTTTGAAAATTCAGTATACCCAAAAAGCAGTTAGTAGTAGATACACAGTGATTCCGCAACCACTGTACAACCGTCTATATAAGCTTTACATCATTGATTGTATTTTGAAAGAATGAGTGACGTTGAAGAAATAGCTCATGCCATCGCTGGTGCAGGTGGTGGTGCCTTGTCCATGATCGTGACTTATCCACTCGTCACCTTGCTGACCCTTGCCCAAACCACTAAGAAGAAGAAGGAGCAAGAAAAGGCAAAGGTGGGACAAGACTTTGATGAGAAAGTGTTGCCCACTACAAAGGACGCGAAGCTTATTCATCACAAGATCATAAATGCGATTGTCCAGTCATCGCTGTACCAAGCAGCCCAGACCATTATAAATGAAAAGGGTGTTTTGGGCTTGTACTCAGGTTTGGAAAGTGCCTTATACGGTATCACCTTAACCAACTTTATTTATTATTATTTCTACGAGTTCACCTCTAACTTTTTCCTTAGAGCTAACGCTACTGGAACGCGTAAGGGCCAAGGGTTATCCACGTTCCAATCTATAATCACCGGTGCTGTTGCTGGCGCCATCACCTGTGTTGGTTCCAACCCATTCTGGGTGGCCAACACGCGTATGATGACGAACAAAAACAAGGATGGCGAACAAGTCGCTTCATCATCCACCTTCAAGACGTTGCTTGATATCGTGCAAAACGATGGGTTCTCAACTTTGTTCGCAGGTGTGTTCCCAGCTCTTGTGTTGGTGTTGAATCCAATCATTCAGTACACCATTTTCGAGCAAATCAAGAACGTGATCATAGCCAAGAACGGTAAGAGATCTTTCACCCCAATCAAGGCATTCTTTATTGGTGCCTTCGGTAAGTTGATTGCAACCACCTTGACGTACCCATACATCACGTTAAAGTCAAGAATGCACATCAAAAAGAAGAAGATTGCTTCCGAAAAGGGTATTGAAGAGAAGGAAGAGATCAAGTTGTCTATGATCCAAGAAATCAAGAAGATCATTCATGAGGAAGGTCTTGAAGGTTTATACGGTGGGTTGATCGTCAAGTTGATCCAATCCATCACTACCGCTGCTTTCTTGTTTTACTTCAAGGAAGAGTTGTTAGTTGGAAGTGTGAAATTAGTTGAGTTGTTCAAGTTTTTCAAGGTCAAGAAGCAGATTGAAAGCAGAAAGTGAGCACTGGATAAGAGGCACTAGTTTAATCAAAGGGGCTCTTTTGAATACAGGCCATTTCTACACATATATATATAGGTACTTAAGAATGAATAAATTACATTTGAATCGACCGAATAGCGGTATGACAGCAATGAAAAAGCGTAGTCACAAATTTTTGCATCGAATTTTGAGTCTACCCTTCCTCATCTCAGAAGACCATGCGGCCGCAAACCTCCTTCTGAGAGGGGGGCACACTCTGATAACGCACTGCAGAATAGAAAGAGTACATGTGGTGGAGCTTTTGCTGGAGTCGCCCGTATATGTTGCCTTTTGCACTTTTCTTTTTTTGTTCTTTTTTCTTCATGTTGCATGAACCTACAGAAAAGAACAAAACTTCTCAAGTAACTCCGGTAATTCAACAACTGGGTGGTATTGGGTGGATATTTTTTTGGTTTCTTTTTCAATCTCCCATGTTCAAAACCTGACATTCGTAGCCATGTGCATGGAACCTCGATATGGGCGGTAGATTGCCTCGTGTTAACCACTTGTGCTTATACATACTTGACACATTAATTTGATTACGATAAAGGACGAGAAATTCGTTGTTATGCATGATGCACCCATTGAATATTATTTTTAAGATTCATCTTTCTAGAATTTTAGATTGAATGCTTCCCCTAAATACCACATTCGGGCTTATAACGTAGGTCACCACCCCTCTCTGGAATTTAATAATGATGAAATTCTAAATGGCCGGGCCAATACGTTTGTGAATGATCAATTTTTCAGGGTTACGTTTTGCCTTGCGACAAGCATCGTAAATTTCTCACTAATGGAAAATCTGTCACTTTCTTACATGCCCCGCTCCGTTTTCAGATCTTCTGCTCTTTTTTGACAAGATAATCTTGAGAGTGAAGAAAAAAAAAAAAAATAAGATAAAATGAAACACACCAAGCCCACCACCTACTCGAGCTGAATATTTATCTTTTGCGTACAAGCATAACTCTATAGTCAAAAAGATTCCTCCCACATCTATGACTGTTCGGTGGACATGCGACCCAATTTGCCGCAAGCTCAAACTCTCTTTTTTGGACCCTTGATATCCTTAAACTCTCTAGAAAATAATCCACAGTTAAAAATAAAATAAAATGTAAAAAAAGAAATGAAAAGTATATTTAGGTACGGCATGTAGCACAAAGTTTCCTGTGTCTCAAAACGTAGAGTATCAATTCACGACAATTGTTACGACAACTAACGTCCCTTCACAGCAAGCACAAGTTAGTCTTTTTCCTTTCATTCTTTTCCAACTTGTCCATTCACACATCTGGAACACTGTCACTTGACATTCTGTCTGCTTTCGACTTTGTTTTTTTCGTGCTCAGTGTCGAAATTCTTTGTTTCTTGTGTCGGTTTGCACCACAACACTAGTTTTGGCTGTGTCGTTTTGTTTACAATAGCAGAATTTAATGTCCAGCATGTCGTCAGTGTCATCTTCGACACCCTCGTCACGGCGGCCTGTTGCAAGAAGAGCATGCTTGTCGTGTCGAGAGAAGAAGATCAAGTGTGACGGGGAACCTCCTGCTGCTAAAGATCAAAACAGCTCACATGGGTCAGTTGATGGAGGCAGCAGCACCAACGGTGCTACTGCGGCTCCTAATGTTTGCTCAAACTGTAAATTCCTCGGGATAGAATGTGTGTTTGTCCGAAGCATGAGAGGTGGCAGAAGAAAGAAGCGGTTGTCGAACTTTGACGAAGAGAGTGACAGCAGCAGAAGCAGGACCAAATCGTACAAGACTACCCTCTCACTCCCAGGCAGTGCCATAACTCACACAACCAATACAACGAGCAACAACAACGATGATGATTCTAAAAGTAATCACTTATCACTTGGAGGAAGTATCGGTGACCGGGGTGATGGCGAGAAGATACCCTCTTTACCTGATCCCCAAAGTGATAGGTCAGACCCTCTAGGGTATGCATCAGATCCCAGAAACAAGCGTCCTTTGTCTCCAACATTGTCGTACGCCCTGACAGGTTACCCGTTAGATCCTAATAAGTATAATCAGAGAGCTGGCTCTTCGTCGCAGGATCATGCTGAAACTCCCGACTACTATGACTATGCCAGGCACTACGGCGGCCCCCCTCATCCATTCATGGGTGGTGGTGGTTTCCGTAAGTACTACCGTAGATTGTATGGATATGGTGGTCCTCATCACTTTCACCATAAATTCCGCCATGGTCCTCCTCCTTTGATGCCAGGTTATCCTCCTCCTCCTCCTCCCTTTGGGAACTATCCATATCCGCCTCCCCATTTGGGAGGCTATGGTGGTCCTGGCGGCCCACACTTCCCTCCCAGAGATGGAAGGGGACCTCCACTCTTACCTCCCTTGGATAGAAAGGATAAAGCTTATCCGGAGTATCCAATAGATTATTACCAGGATCCACGCCAGCACGCTCAAGTGCAAGAGCAGCAACTGCAACAGCTGCAGCAACAACAGCCTCAACAACCGGTATCCCTGCAGCAATTTTCGCAAGCAAATCAAATTGTGCAAGCAAACCCTGCTCATGTAGGGGGACCGCCACATCTGCAGCCCAACGCGTTCCAGCAGATAATTCAGCCCTCTATCCCACCTAACAACAATGTCCCATCTCATGCATCGCAATCTGTTCACTCTGTGGCTTCTCAAGGGTCACCTCCTCAAAGTCTAGTTGGCTCATTGGCACATAGTCAACAGGCGTCAACCATTATGCCACAAACTCCTCTCTCCTCTGCTCATCCGCTTGCAGTCCCAGCATCGCCACACTCACTGCTGAAACTTCTGGACAATGAATCCCGCCGTCGTGCAGCACGCCATAATGCTAATCGTAGACGTGAATCCAGGTCGACCATCGATAATAAGCAAACACCAGATGCTGCAAACGATAATAAATCATTATCGTCTGGCTCTGAAGGACGCCATGAGTACTATGAAGACAATGAGGTGGCTTCAAGGAGCGCATACCCCCCACCATCTTATCACTACAATACCTACAACAAAGATTACTATAGAAACTCTGTGCTTTCACAGAAACCAAAACCTGTTGCTATGGCATCGCCTGCTGGATCTCATGTTGCAACTCAGGAAGTAGCAGTATCAGCCAATTTGAAGGCACAGGAACTTCAAAGTGTTGATAGTATTACTAATACTGCAACGTCGATACCTTGCTTTGAATTGTATGCTTCCGATAAAGTCCTTCACAAATTTGACTTACCAAATAAGTCTGATTTGTCTCATCTTCTTGATATATATTACCATTATAATCAGCCTTGTCATCAAATATTGCCAAAAAGACTGATTCTTTTGAAGTACTTTCCTATTGAGACAAGCGCGGCCATCTATCACGCAATTATTTCGACCGTGTCAAAATATAACACTCGCGTGGCTAAAGATGAAAACGTTTGGATAGATAATGTTTTCAAGCATTGGGATGACTTGAATACCTTGCAGAGTCTTTTGGCGCTCATCATGATACTGAAGACTTCCAAGTATTCTGATAATCTTGTTCCTGGTATGGAAATCACCAGCAAGATCTGGATTCTCATTAAGAATAATAAGCTTGTCGAATCATGTAAACAGATTTCCAATGATGAGTATGAAGAGTTATTCAAGATCTCCACCACAAGGCAATTATACGAGAGAGAGCTTCTCGTTAGATTATTGTGGGATTTCTACATCTTCCGAGTTTTAATATTTAGACTCAAGTTGGGTTATCCATACTACAAATTGAATACTTTGGAAAGTGGTCATTTAAAGAGGTTATACAGCGAGATTGAAACAAACTACTATGCTGATTTTATGGAATTGCCTATTGATAATGAAACTTATTTCAAAGATATCAGAACTTATGACGTTAAATCAAGATTAGAGTGGCCAGATATTCGTATAGAGTTGAGCAAATCTAACGAATGTCAATCTGAATATGCAGATGGCCTTGCCAAGAATGGAGCAAATGGCAGTAAATTTGCTGACTCTTGGTTATTCGTTTTGACTTCGTATTATTTGGAAAGCGCCGCTGATACTGTTTCCAGGAATGGTTTGCTAAAGACAAACTTGGTCAAGCTAGAAAGCTCTATCGAGAAATTAGAAAGGCTAATTGTGAAAAGCAAATTATTTCATCTTTCCAAGAATAAGATGTACATCAATATGACTAATTTGACATCATGCCTTATATTGAAAGGTACAAAGATGGTAACGAATCAATTGTTCGTGGAAGAAACAATAGTTTTCAAGCCATTACAGAAGAGCGATCTGAAACTTGATAACATGAGTGATGAGGAGGATAGTAAAAGTTCCAATGGAAGTTTCAAAAAAGATCCTGAATTCTTGCCCTTGATCAATGAAATCAAACTGCTGGTATTACCAGATTTGCAGGAATTGCCAAAAGCAATTTCTTCCTTGTCCGTTTTCCAATGGAAATGCTTCATTGCATCAATCAATTCTGCCTTGGATATTATCAAGTTACTTGAATTGGGTGAAGGTTTAGTGCCTGAAAACTTCACATATACTCAAAATCCTTCGAATGAAAATCAGAAAACCTACAAAGTTTGTATCGGAGTGACTGGTTCCGGAGATGATAGCAGCAAGAGGTGGTGGGAAGAGCAACCTGTTAATAAGCCGTTTGTAACAAAATATCCTGACCAGCCTGACGAATGGTCCCAATATCCTGAGGTAAGTTTGATGACAATGGGTGCCTTGGTAGGTTCATTGGGGAGTTTTATCATCATAAGTAAATACGTGAAGTTCGAGTTGTCGGAGGAAGTTGCTGAGTCCGGTAACAAGGTTTTTGTTAACGCCATTTTGGACTTGCCCCACACCGAAGAAGTGAAGAAGATTGAGAAGCTTCAAGTCAACGATCATAACATATCGCAGCAACTTGTGCAAGAATACAAGACTAACTATCTCTTGGAGAAATTTGCTACATGCACAAACTACATAAAGTCAAGATCAAGATTTAACGAGTTAGTAGTTCAGGATTTATTGGAGAACACGGAAAGAATAACGCACTATCTCCAGGAAATACTTACAACTCAGAGTGAAAGGATGGTTTAGATGTCCTGTCTTCATCACTTATTGCTTCAAACTTAATAGATGTATTATATTGAAAAGGATGCAAATCTTCCTAAATGTAGACTTTTTCGTACTATGGCAAAGTCAAAGGCATGGTATGAATATTGGATTATATGCTATAATTCCTCACAACGTGCCAGTTAATTTAAATACAATTGACATAAAGCTCATGGTCATATGTATTTGCTCCTCTGATATTTTCCCTGTTTTGCATTCATTATTCCCTTGCTCCACCACAATTTTGCAGTGCATCATACTCAAAATAAGGTTGCAATAATTTTATATGCACATTCCTGCATGATTGACCTTGTACCCTCCACACACGTTTTTCATTACGAAAGAAACCGGATGTATTAGCAACACTGAAGGAGTCGTTCACACCTCTTTCATCATTGCTGCTGATACTTTTGGTATATATAAGTCCAACCCCTTCGCCCTTAATTTCACATGTATCTAAAATTGAATGTCTTTTTCATTTCTAAGTAATATTAAGAAGGACTTCCTTACCGTCATACGATACAACCCGTACACTGTAAAATACCGTCCTGCAAACGAGCAAGACGAGATAGACCTTGACGGTGAAACCTTACAGACCAGTTATATTAACAATTCGTCTCAGACTGAGCCTTCGTTTGTATTTTCAGCCTTAAGATTAACATTTCTTCTATTTATTCTGGTAGCTCTTGCAGTCTCATTCTATACATTTAGAGCAATGTCATCTCTGATTGGTAACACCTGGAGTTTTGACCAGGGTAACAACACTTAGGCTACTGCAAACTATACCATAGAGTCTCTTACTAGGGATGTTCAAATAAAGCAAATCCATTCTCACAATGATTATTGGAGAGATCAGCCATTATTTGATGCTTTGAGCTATGGAGTAATCAGCGTTGAAGCAGATATTTGGCACTTTCCTGAGGGACTCGAAGTTACGAGTACTGAAACAACTGCAGCTGCAAATAGGACATTTGAAAGTGATGAACTTTACGTTGGACACTCTCTGGTCTATTTAAAACCCGACCATACCCTCAACAAGTTGTATTTGGATCCAATCTTTAACCTTTTACAGACATCAAATCCATTGCAGCAGACCCAAAATGGAACAAATGCAACCTTTGCAGGTGAACCTGCTCTCAACGGAATATTCTATGACTTCCCAGATGAGCCTTTGTATCTTTGGTTTGATATTAAGACTAGTCCCAATGATACCTACTCCCTTGTCAAGCCCTTGTTGCAAAGATTCATTGACCGTGGATTCTTAACCCACTACGATACCGCATCCAAGAAGGTTGTCAACGGTCCTCTTGTAGTAACTTTGACAGGAAATTTACCCACAGAATTGGTGAAGGCTGAAACTACAAGGTATGTCTTTTTGGATGGCCCCCTTGCTAAGTTCAATCTGTCCAATGATGCCTCACCAGGATCAAACTTGTCAGATTTGGCAGCTTTATCACTTGTTGCATCGGGATCTTTGCAAGACATCTTAGGAGGAGCAGCATCTTACCAGACTGCAAGCAAGGCACCATTCACTAGTGATCAGATAGCACTGATAAAGGACCATGCAGACACTGCGCACAAATATAATTTGAAGACCAGAATCTGGGGAGGCATCAATTGGCCAAATTTCGTCAAATTGGCACACTATCAGACATATTTTGAAACTGGAATTGATCTTTTGAATGTGGATGACTTGGCACAAGCAGCTGAGGAATTTTGAAATATATATACAGTAACGGAGGAATCACACTTAATTGGTACTGCCTTTGTGTAGAACTTGTGTATTTTTTTATTTCGCAGCCACACAATAACTTGAATTTCAACTCTTTTTAGTACCTCTTGTTAGTATGCTTTGTCTAAGTCTTTTGCTTTAAAATTGTTGTACTACTTAGTTGTGGAGGTAAGAACGTTCAGTTTTACTTGTCGCTTCCAATAATATGGCGGTAAAACCAAGCTTTAAAGTCATCATCCAGCATTTATGACTTGCATCTCAGTAAAAATATATTGTCTACAAAAGTCGCGATTCTAGTGAAATATAATAAATAATTTGCAGCCAATATATATAGCTAATGAAAGTTTCTCTTAAGAAGCTCATATGTATAGAAAATAATAGCATTTGCAGGTGCACACCTGATAAGGGTGATCCCGAGACCGTTATAGAGATTTCTAATCCCTCCAGGTTGCTGACACAACATTTTGCCAACTTTCCAAAACCCAGATGTACCCTTTGCGAAATCATTAGTTTGGATATTTGATTTGATAGTGTCCGCAGGGAAGGTCGAGAAATTGAAAAATATTCCTGCCAACGCACCACTAACCATTAATTCGAGATCAGTGTTCGATTTGGCTGTACCATCGGTGCATTTTGCAGCTCTGCTGTTTCTGAAGGCCATTGTAAAATACTCATACGTTCCAAACCAAATCGCAGTACCAAAGATCTCTCTAACCAATGTACTAGATAACCCCTGCCACAAGCCTGTGATCCCGTCGTTGGCAATGATTTGGCGAATCACTGTGGAGTACAAATGCGAAGAAGATGCAGCACGTAAGGGAGACTTGACATTTTGTACTTGCAACTTGCACTTCACCAACTCAATTGGTGTCAATGCAAAGGAGGCAGAAAACCCGGCAAAACCACCACTCACGCATTGCGTCCATAATGGGAGCTCTTCGCCTTTCTTTAGCCTCAAGAACCCCGTGAAATAGTGCGAGGTTATGTTGTATGATGAAAATAGAATCGATGTCTCCACGCATGCGCCTAATAGTGGGGCTCGCAAACCTTGGTAGAAACCCTTGAAGATCCCTTCATTTCTATAAGTTTGGGAGATGCATTGCAAGGTTGAAGTTGAGTAATCCCTTGAAGACTGTAATCTAACTTTTATCGTATCAAATGGATATTCGACGACTTTACCAAGCATTCCTGAAACTGCACCATACGCAATCTCATTCACTGGATTAAGCGATGACTCAGCTCTCTCCATGCGATGGTCTATCATATCTAGCGCTACCTCATCATTGTACACGGACATTAAGTAAAGGGGAGATTACTTCCTGAATCTATTTACAAGTTTAAGATCGCTTATGCTTTTCACGTCTTATAATCTCTCAACATGAGTGGAAAAGCAAGCAGGATGAAAGAATTGCACGATGAGCTTGAAATGCAGAAAAGCACGCAAAGCACGAAAAGCACGCAAAACCCATAATGGTCAAAGTTTAAAGCGTAGACAAGAGGAAAAAAAAAAAAAAAAAAAAAAAAAAGGAAAGCTAAATCACTCACTGGGGCCGTTGTTAGTAAAGTAGGTATTTACGATTGACAGAAGTCAGCTGTATCATGCTAGAAGAAGTTCATGATTGTTGGAACCTTAGAAGTAAAGCCACTTCATGAGGAGTTTTACGAGCCTTACATATCTCTGTTATTGATTTTTTTCTCAATATTTATATCTTATTTATATTCGATTAAACCATACATAGTACACAAGAGAAGCTTATTTTAATGGAATGAATCTGGAAGAGGCGTTACCGGCTCTACCGTGTCTGACTGGGGTGTAAGAGATGGAGAATTCACCTAAGTAGTGACCAACCATTTCTGGCTTGATTTCAACAGTGTTGAAAACCTTACCGTTGTAGACACCGACAACAGAACCGATCATTTCTGGGACAACAATCATGTTTCTTAAGTGGGTCTTGACGATAGCTGGCTTTTCGTTTGGTTGAGTAGCTAACTTAGCAGCTCTTAACTTCTTGATGAAACCCATTGGCTTGGAGTCTAAACCTCTGGAGAATCTTCTTCTGACTCTAGCACCACATAATTTAGCGAATTCTTCAGTGTCTAAAGCAACGAGGTCCTTTAAATCGACACCCTTGAATGAGAAGGTCTTGAAGACTCTCTTCTTTTTGTCAGCTAAAAGATATGTTAGTATACTTGAAAAAGGAAGTGAAAAATTTTAAACCATTGAAGTGGCATTGGACTACTCCAAAGAATGGGCCAATTTTTCCTCTGACTTAGAGAGTTATGAAATATCATTGGAGAAGTGGGAAAACTATTGCAAATATGCTACTAAAATTCTTTGGCACTTAGAGTATCTTGGCTTTTTGGAAGGATGATATTGATGATTGAAGATTCCTGGCACTGGGTGGATTCTATTAGAGAAGGTTGTATCATATGGTAGTACATCTTCATGGTATAAGGTAAACTGTCCATGCGAACCTATGAATCTGTTTCCGTGTTTGTATTGAAGTTCTCTGCTTGACGTTGAAGTATTTTTTTTTGCGTAGTTGATTTGGGGAGGTAGTGAGGCGGTTGATGCCAACGCTTTTGTCGTTCCTTCGTCCTCTAGGATGTTGAATCTCAAGTTTCCTACTTTGTGCTAATAATCCACTTGCATTCATCCTCTTGTGAATTCTTTTCTTCATAATATGGGACATCACTTCCAAGCTCAATGAATGTCTTGGGTAACTTGATATGGAAGTAGTTGATCGCCTGTTCTCTTCTTAACGTGCTATTAGGTAACATCTACGTATAGTTATCCATTTCTCTAGTCTTTCAATCTGTTGTTATAGTACATACTAGTCTCAGCCATGATGTATTATAGTTCTGATTATGGTAACAGGAAATGAGTTAGTAGCTAAAAAAATTGCTAAGTTGAAAAATACTCGTTTGAATGCGAATAAGGTGGAAGAATGGTTGTCCTGCAGAAAGTGAATTTTTTTTTGAGAACACAAAAGAGAAAAAAAAAAACTTGTTAGCCTCGAAAATTGGCTGCTGGATGCGAAAGCAGGGGACAAATGATCACGAGATCTGTGACTGCTAAAATTTACAGCGAAATTTGTTTTCAAGATTACGCGTATATTAGTAGTTAAAAGGATTTAGCGCTAAGTAAATATCAGTACTAATACAAGGTCGCACTCATATACAATTGTAAGAAAATCAAGATTTGGCTGCAGAAATACAAGTGGCCACTATGTAGGAAACGACAGAATACACTTCGCTAAAAGAATAAGGTCTTCAATATCCTGCATAGAAAGTGAAAAAAAATAGAAAATTCTTTGGCCCTCAACCCTCTCACTAACTCTCGTTCCATACTGTTGACAATTTTTTAAAGTATACTTGAATTTTTTTAACAAACGAAGACCTTTATAAAACTTTTTCACTATATCAAAAAAAGGATAGTCTGCTAAATAACGCTTAAATCGATTATTCTAATTTAAATCAACCAAAATGAAATACTTAGCTGCTTACTTATTATTAGTCCAAGGTGGTAACACTTCTCCATCTGCTTCTGACATTTCTGCTTTATTGGAAACCGTCGGTGTTGAAGCTGAAGAATCCAGAATCTCTTCTTTGTTATCTGAACTCGAAGGTAAGTCCGTTGAAGAATTGATTGCCACTGGTAACACCAAGTTAGCTTCTGTTCCATCTGGTGGTGCTGCTGCTCCATCCGCTGGTGCTGCTGCTTCTTCTGGTTCCGCTGCTGCTGAAGCCGAAGAAGAAAAGGCTGAAGAAGCTAAGGAAGAATCCGACGACGACATGGGTTTCGGTTTATTCGATTAAGTTAATTTAATTAATTAGTAACATAATAATAAAATTAAATATAAAAAGTTAATCTTCCTGATTTTGAGTCCATATGTTTGAGACATGTTTTAATGAGTTTTTGCCATAAATGTAACTACAGTATATTGTGATAACACCACAAACTATGAGCCTACTTCGTTCACTTAGATTGCAACAATGCCTTGATTGCTGCTGTCGTCTATTCCGTAGTCTCACTATTTTGATATATACTCACCACACTAGCTGTTATGGAAGTCATCTCGACGATTCCTCGAACTGGGCTAGCTTATAGTTGAGCTTTTCCACCAACACCCTGAATTTTGCCAACTCTGTGTACAATGAACTCTCATCTGCGATATTGCTGCCTGCAGCATAGATCAAGTTCTTTTGTATACCTCTATATCTATCTACCTCGGGGTCTTTGGAGGTACCATCTTCGTTGTCATTGGTACCTTCGTCTTCCTCATCACTATCTTTGATTTCGGCCAGTATTCTACTAGTATTCCCAAATCCAGCAGAATCCAAGAGTGACAGCCGTATAGTGTTCTTGAGATCCTTTAAATAATCCAACTTATCGTTATTGTACCTTAACTTTGTATCAAGTTTAATCAACTCGCCTCTCAACTCATTGTAGTCCGCAAGCAGCCTATCTAGATTTTTGTTCTTGACTGTATCTATGATCCTTTTCTTCAAGCTCCTTTCAGCTTTTCTCTGGTTCTTATGATCATACTTCAAACTAGTATCTTCAAGTTCCGACTCAATCGTGTTCATGAAAGAGTCTTGAACCAAAACATCGTCACCATCACTATTGTCACTCACATCATCGTCTCTTCCAAGCGATGGGTAATGCACCGCTTCGTCTGCATGGGGTGAGTTTCCGTCTGTAAGGCCAAGGAAAAGGTCGGAAGAGTCTGGTAGATTCCTGACTAATCTGCTAAATTCATCCAAGGATACACGACTCCGATTAAAATTCGGTATCACTATAGGAATGTTGATCGAGTTTAACTTCATTAGCGTTTCGTTTATTACAACTAGCCGCCTGTGTTCATTTTTTATTATTTGTTGTGTTACTTGCTCGACCACTTGGGAATTGAAGAGCTGTCTGTTGTGCTTTCTTAAATTGACATTCACTCTATTGAGTACTTGTTGCAACTTTTTAGATGAAAGTCCATCCCCACTAAATTTTTCCAAATCCAAGGTCAAAGGTTCATTCAAGCGCCTTATTTCATCATCAATGAAACGCTTTGTATACTGAAAGGACATGATGTAGAGTGTCTGACTGTATCGACCTGAAGAACTCAAACAGATCAAGAGTCAAAGCTTGTTTACCTTTTACAAACACTGAGCTGACGGGGATACATACTCGCATTTATATGCAGTACATCATCAAAGTAACTTGCCAACTTCCTATAGTCTTGCCTTACATCTACAACATTTAACCCGTTTTATCATCAAAGGCTCTCCATTACGGAAAGCAAATATTTATTTAATCTTACAAAACTTTTTTTCTGTCCAGTGATTTCAAGGAAACAATCGAAATGCACTATTTTTAAAAATGGATAGATATACTAGGCACGTGAATTAACCGAAGTAGTCAGCCATTTCTTGATCCAACTGTTCAACAGTCTTCTTGGCATTCTTGACTGGCTTCTTGGCAACCTTCTTTGCAGTTGGCTGTTGCTTCTTAGCCTTTGGAACATTGTGTTGCTTCTTAGCTTGGGCAGCCTTTGCCTTAGCGACTTGTTGCACAACAGGAGCGATTCTGGTACTCAAAGGCTTCTTAGTTGGGTCGATGATTAATTCCAACTTCAACTTAGAAGAACCACCATCAATTGGAGCACCATTGTACTTGTTGACGGCCAAAGCAGCAGACTTGGCGCTCTTGAAAATAATAGTAGCAATACCCTTGAATTGACCTCTTTCATTGTAAGTTAAAGCAATG
Source organism: Dujonia boleticola (assembly GCA_029581775.1). Lineage (NCBI taxonomy): Eukaryota > Fungi > Ascomycota > Pichiomycetes > Serinales > Debaryomycetaceae > Dujonia > Dujonia boleticola. The sequence continues at coordinate 1,687,970 of JARGRU010000017.1, forward strand.
TTTTGAACACCACCGACTTGAGATTGGAAAAAGTCCTATTTTGATTTGTTAGTTAGTTGTTGGATATAAGAGAAATAATAATGATGACAAAATATTGAAAAAAAAAAAGAAAGAAATTAAAAAAAAAAAGAAAAAATTGCTAGTTGTATCTGATAAGCAGCTCAACGCTGAACTAGCTCCCTCGAATCACTTCTGTATGTTCTATCAATGCGATGCCTCCACTAAATCAGTATGGCCATCATAAGACAGTGAAACAATAAAGGGGCGAAGTCCTATACTCGTAGTGACTCAGCGTGAACGCTAACTTAATAGTTCCACTCAGAATCAGTAAGGAAAGTATTGGAAATCATTTATTTCGTTTTGAACGCATCAAAAGAAAAGCGAAATCATACCTGCGAATTGCTGTTGAGAACAATTGCAAGTTTGTGTTGTAATACTACTATCAATCATTTAGACTTTCTAGTCGAGTAGTAATGGGTGCTATTTTTCATCAAAGGTGCAAGTAAACTTTGTTAAGTATTCCTTGCAGAATTTGAGTAAAATGCCACAGCAGCAGCTGCTGCTGCTGTGAAAACTTCAAATGCAGAGGCAAGCAAACTTGCAATTGCCATAGTGAAATCTGAAAATTCTAATCGGAAGCTAATGGGATACGAGAGTTTGGGAGTGCGGAGTGCGTTGCGAATAATGCCACCAAAAACGATATCTTAGTATCGTATTAACAACAAGAAGTTAGCCAACCCATAAAGAACACTCATATTGTGTTCAATAAAACCCAAAAATAGTTCTTAGATAGAACAATGCACTTGATAAACGCTTTCTCCCCTCGAAGCCAATGTAGTATGAATAACCACAATGAATATCTACCATTCATTCGTTGCTTGACCAAATATAACAGTTCAATTCCACTTTTCTAGACCTGCTAGAGCATGCATGAAGTTCGCCGATATTTCCTCACAGGATAGGAGAATATATGTACAAACACATTCTGATGAGCCAAACAAAAATACATACAAAAAATCGATTAATCACTTTCCTATAGAACGGAAAGTCATGGAACCTATTTTTCATTTTACAGAGAAGTTTGTCTCCAGAGACAATTCTTTTTTTTTTTTTTCTTAATAGTTTAGACACGGTCGCTTCCAAAGTAGAGGTCAGTCTTACCTTTTCAGCGCAGTCTTAACATACCTTAATAGCATCAAGCTTAATGTCCTTTGGTAAACCGTGAACAACAACCTTGGTAGCGTAGGAAGCATCCAAGGTGTTAGCAGCAGCTGGAGGAGCTGGTTTCTTGAAAGAAACAACAGGCTTCTTGTTAGTGGCCTTGGTGGCGACCTTCTTACTAACACCTGCCTTTGACTTCTTAGCGACAACCTTCTTGGTAGGTCTGGCCTTCTTCTGGGTAGAGATAATGTCGTCTAAGGATTTGTCAAGAGCAGCACTCATTTTATTAAGTTTGTTTTGGTTTTTAAATATGGTTTTAACAATGTTATGTTGTAAAACTGAAGAAAGAAGAGGTAGGTATGTATTCGGAAACGCCATGCTGGAAATTAATTTTTCTTGTTGAGGAATTTCCATCGACCACTTGGGGCGTCAGTGCCAGGACACGAATTACTTACGCCAATCTCTACAAAGCGCGCAAGGTAGTACCACAGTTACCCTAGGACGGTAGCAGGTAATGTGCTGGCTACAACTATACTTGGATCGACATTTGGGAGGTCTTATTCTTTATTAGCTTACAAAGACCCGAATTTGCATTACAATCTTCTTATCTCAGTTCCAATATGTTGAGCCAGCACATCAATGGAGTTGATACTTTGGGTTTTTGACAGTTTACCAACCAGAGCATAATCAAAGTGCACAGTGTACGCAACCTGTCTTGCATATAAAGAAGTTATCGAATCGAGTTGACCGTATAAAACAGTTCACCCCGGGAATGCACACCAACTTAAGGTACACAAAGACTTCAAGAAACAATACTAGCGGTATACCCTAGAGACCAATCGCTAGGATAACAAGCAAAGGATCTTATTTTCTTATCGCTCGCTTGTGTTTGCCTTTGATTATTGGTCCCGGGAGCCCGTTTTCAAGCTGTATTGTCTCACTGTTATCTGCACTTTTCTTTTAATGTTGCATTTTGTTTCACAGGTGGCCCCCGCAGCCAAAACCAAGGGCATCTACCCAGAGTCTTTCCTTTGAATCCTGAGTCGCTTGCTTATCTATGAAATTCCACAGATGGCAACTGGGACCCAGAAATGCTTCAGTAAAAAAAATTTTATATGCAAGCACAAAAGAAAAATAACCACAAAGATAAAAATAAATAAAAAAAAAAATCAGAGACCTTGAAGTAAGTAATCAAGCGTCCTGATAAGTGTGGCTGATCTGTTAAACGCCTACTGGCGTCCTGAGCCCTCAGAGAAAAAAGGAAACCCAGGCTTCAAACAGGCTTTGAAGGTCACAGTTGAACCCCCTAGCGGGTTTTCGTTGTTCCGAATCGTACCACAATTCACGACAAAACCACTTTCCCTACTTACATGCTCAACAGTCACACATGACATCGCATAACAGTAGCCCTGTAGCATTCTCTTTCTCGTCTTGGGCGATTATTCGAAGAATTTTGGCTCGCAACAATAACATCAAAATGCAGCCTAAGTGGAGAGGATTGTTTGGATGTTATTGTCGCTACTTGTTGAAGACGTAATGCAGGCTACGCTTTTTTTGTCGTAGACGTGCTAAAAAAAGTTACCACATCTAGTAACATCTCTAACCTGGCTACAATAGATCGCATGAAATGCCACCACCACCGTATACCTACACGTCAACTCGTTAACTTTGAGAATAGAAGCAGGAGAGAAAAAATTTTTCATAAGCTATTGTGCTGGAAAAAAGTCAAAACCTAAAAAATACGCCAAAACATGACAGGGCATTATAAATTTTTACCTAGTTGACAAGGTGGTGAGAGCAACAGCAACGATCAAAAGAAGGTAAAGTGTAATTCAAAATGTATGGCGTTGTAGCCCAATCCCTCACTATGATGGCTTATATCCGGATAATTCACCTGCAATGAAGGACCATTTAGAATCTGGGAGTTAAGCCAAATGAAACGACGGATTGGACCGGACTTATGATTTTGCGGTAACACACAGGACAGAAAGTTTAAGATTGTCTGTGCTGGAGCTTCAGCCAATTTTTGTAAGATCAAACTAAAAAAATATAATTATGCATATGAAGGTTTTGTTTTTGTCATAAAAAATAAATCTAAAAAAAAAGAAATGCAAAATCGGTTATAAGATACACCCAAAAAATAATCCTCACCCCGGCAAGATGAGTTCTGGAAGTGAACCAGAATTGCGTAATCACCAATAATTTTTTTTACCTGAGAACACAATAGTAGCTAAACCCGGAGCTCCAAGTCCATGAGAATCTTATACCTTAATTGCAAGGAATTGTAGCCCTCCCCTGCAATGGGTCGGTGTTGGGAGCGGTTCTCCGCATTTCGATCCAAGGACTCCACTATGGTTGGTAACTTTCTCCTGTATTATTATTTATAGATGGGGAGAACAGCGCTACTCTACATTTCCCCACTAAAGTTGATGCAACCAAAGTTCAGATACCAAGAATCTAAAGACACAATCACTTCAAACCAAAACAAAAAAAAAAATAAAAAAAAAAAAAATTCGATTTTTTGAAGTAAACTGTCACATAGTTTCAGTGGACGGCTCCTCATGGAGCCGTCCATACGCGGCCCGAAAACACAGATAATTTGTATGGGGTGCCGTATTCCTGTATAGAACTCCGCGATTTCCTCGGGATTATCCTGCATGTATCCACCAAACGGTACCAAATTGTACTTCCGGTGATTTTTATCGCTTTAGGTTGAACCTAAATCAAATCACTATCTTTGGAACATTCTGTGTTTGCAGGACACCACATAGCGGATTAATTTCATGTTCCTAAAACCTTATACAGCGGTAATAATTTGCTTTCTCCAACTTTTTGTACGAGTGTAATATAATAGAACTGGATTGCGCCTTGTATCGGCTACGGGCAATTCCTAGTTTTCTCGATTCGTTTTTTCCACTTTCTGGCACATCTTGTATCATCACTTACATCGCCTGAAGAAATTCCTCCGTATATCCTACCCATATCGGTACAATCAACAGAAGCATCGGGGCCATAACCAATCACTACGAAACTAGACAGCATAGTAGCGTAAAAAATATTTTTACTCACAATACTATCCTTTCTTTTTTTTTTTTTTTATTTTTTTTAACTCATTTATTTCTTTTAAATCCTGAATTTCGCTTCAGTGATCACACAACTTCACAGTTTTTTTTGGTCACAAGCCATATCGAAAAAAAAAAGAAAAACTAGATAGGGTTTCTAATTTTACAAATCCGAATAATTTTTCCTCTTCTTTTGATTCGATTTCTTTTCCAAATCACAAGCTGAGACCCATTCAACCTACTTGAGTACAAGACACTGCATTCTTGAAGCCAACAGATCCTTAGACTCACCTACTAAAGGACGCTTCAACACACAAACTCCCCTCAAAAGAAAAAAAAAACACATCAGAAAAACCAAGATTTTTTTACTATTAACAAAAAAAAGAGCAAGACAAAGTTTATGTTAACTACAATATAAATTTTCACACTCCCTCCCCTGATACATTATAAAGAACAACAGTTTAGTTATTCCAATCTAGAACTCAGTTCGTGGATATCATACACACACAGAAAAAAATGATTCAAATCGGACTCTTCAACTACTACAAGGAGAAGTCTCCTTTCAGTATTCTTCAAAAGAAGGTCGGTATATTCGCATACTTGAACAGTATATTATACTCAAAGACCGCATCTCTTTTCCCAAAGTCTCGCGGTTTATTCGACTTTGGTTTCAAGAGAACTTTGGCAACCCCTTGTGCTGCTGACGACCTTGACTTATTCAACACTTATGCCACCGAGCAAGTTGAATTCCTGGACCTCAAGAACCCAGACTCCCAATTCCTCAACAGCAACTTGAACTATTACAACTACTCTGGTGACAATGGGGTTGCTACCGCACACCAATCTTATGGTATGGCTCCGCAAAACGCCCAAAACAGCCACGCTATCTACCATCAACAAGGATCCTCCCAAAGCCACTCCCAGCAAATCTTGAGACACATCTCTCAAAGTGGTCACCAAAATGTTCCATTCAGCACTCTTCGTGAAAACTTGAGCGATGAGCACATTCAACACTCTTTGCCTATCCCTGTATCCAGCGCCAACCAGCAATTCATTCAACACCAGGGCCAACACCTCCAAAACTTCAACAGTAACGTTCAGTACCTCGAGCTCTCACAACCAGAAGCCATGACTCACTTTGACCTCAACATGAACCAAGCTGACTTGATTGATGATCAATACTTCAATGACTTTAAGCCATTAGAGCCAGCCTCCGTTGATACCAAGGATTCAGCTGAATACCAGTCCCTTTACGGTTCCTCCAGTGAAAGCTACGTCAGCCCATTGGATGACGAGTTCTTCAAGAAGTTGAGCCCACAGGGTACTGACAACTTGAGTGGCAGCATCTCCAACATCTCCAGCACTTTTGATGCAGGTGTAGGTGCCACTGAAACCATTGGTTTCGATAACCACACTAGCTCAAGCAAGAAGAGAAGATTCGACACTAGCCCATCTCCAAACGTGAACTTCTACGACGTCAACACTATCTTCAACGATTACTTGATTGAAACCAGTAAGAACGATGACAACAAGTTGAACACAAAGCCTCAGCAAAAGAAGTCTACCCCTGTCAAGCAAGAGAACTCGCCAAGCATGTACCAGGTTTCTAAGCAACACAGCTACTACGAACAACAGCAAGACCATCAACTCAATCTTCAATCCAACATTGACGATTCTCCAATCAACCATAGACATAGCTCAATTATGTCAACCACTTCTTCAGTGTCAGTTCCAACTCCAGTCACATCTTCCACCACCTCTCTCCCAAGTTCTAAGAAGATCAAGGTTGAAGCCGATTCCGAGTCCATGTACAAGTGTCATTACTGTGACGCCAAGTTCAAGGTGAAGGGGTACTTGACTAGACACTTGAAGAAGCACAACTCATCTAAGGCTTTTATCTGTCCATTCTATCAAGAATCTCCAAGCAAGCACTGCAATCCATCTAAGAAGAATGTTACTGCTGGTACCAAGTGTCACCCAACAGGAGGATTCTCTAGAAGGGATACGTACAAGACCCACTTAAAGGCATTACACTTCATTTATCCACCAGGAACTAAATCTAGTGAAAGAAACTCAATAGGAGGTAACTGTGCTGGGTGCTTTGCGTTCTTTGACAACAATCTCAGATGGTTAGAAGACCACATTGAAAAGGGATTATGCACAAAGATTGTGAGTCCACATCAACATTAAATGTGGTTGGGCGAAGAATAGTGGTTTGGGTATTGATTACTTACCAAATTCATGAATTTATTTTCAATTCTTAGGTGATTCAATTCACTTTATGTTCCTTGTTTTATCAGTTTCTACGTTATTATTGAAAGCAGAAACTGTGTGTCAAAGGTTCAAATCTGTCCTCTCTTTAATTCATTTTTATTATAATATCAGCTAGGCAGAGGAGTTTGCGTTACTATTAGGTGATTCATTCAGTAGTAGCAATCTATCCAAAAGGTAAATTTTCAGTTCATTGTGTATGTTATATATATCGTTTAATTTTTTAGTTAATTAATTCAAAATGAGAGAAATTTAGTAAATTTGACGATTTCTACAGACTGTTCTTAAGAATGCAGTCAAAGCTCTCTGGTCCCTTCAGCAATGCAATCAAGAAGCAAGAGCAGGTCGTATACGCCGACTTCTTCAAGAAGCCTTCTCAAGAACAAGACTCAATACCCAATGAATTGACCAAAAGGCGACCAATGAAGATGCACTCCACCGTGTTGATTCTGTGACAACATTTAGATTGTGGTTGCATCTGAAATTTGAATATTGTGATTTCGATCTCCACTTTTTTATTGCCTACTGTTTTTTTTTTTTTTTCTCTCTCTCGCTTGTTTCGTTTTTTGGAAAAATTGTCTTGAATTGCCTATTTTGAAACCTGTGCTGTCGCTGCTAAAAAATCCTGGAGATAATCAAGAAAAGATGATATGCAGTGAAACGTACAACTGCTTGTCTACACTCAAGTCTCCGAAGCTTGAGTGTACTTGTTTGCATTTTCAAGATCCAAGACTTGACGTGCATTTTAAGTACGCCGTAGTTTGAAAAAGGCTAGACCATTGCGCTTACATTGGGTTACATTCAATTGCACAGCCAATTTAGAGTTTAGACGAGGAAAATGTATGGTGATCTATGGTTAGCAGCCAAACAGTCAACACTGATCAGTCTACCTCGAGAAACGTTAGACAAGCATTGACCGTTGTCTGGTATCATTTGCTACCATTGATATGTTTGCAGTGGAAGTCACTCGAGGCTCACCGCCAGCGCTTCCAGGAGAGTAAGGACAGAACCACTCTCAAATCTAATTTCTATGCCAGGTTGCTCGCACAGTGCATATATCTTTACCCGTAAACCTAATGTTAGGATGTTAAAGTCATCGCATGTGTTTCTTTTTTTCTACTTCACCATGCTTCCTCGAGGTATTTACGTATTTACGCTCAATGTGCATTGATTGTAGATATTAGTCTTCTTGAATCACTTTCAGGTGTACGGTGCTTCCCATTCTGTTGTATGTTGTGCCAACCGTGTGTTGTTTTATTTTTTTTGTGCTACAAAATTTCTGCGAGTACGGTTTAGTGATGTATGGAAACATCACAGCAACATTTTCAAGCTCGTGAAATCTTAAAATAGGCTCGTCCCTTTTTTTTTTTGCTCTTTTTAATGTCAAGCCGACTGAGTAACAAACTCTAAAAGACAAGCGAAAGTCACAACCACGGGCTGTAGAGTATGTGGATGCACACACATATATATCTGTTGAAGTCACAACAGAGATCACATTGAGACAACCTGGTCTGATGCCAGCACTCTCCAGTGAGTCTTTGAATGTTTAATATTATTTAAAGTGGAATCATACGCCTCAATATGCAACATTCCCTCTCTCGCTAACTGTAAAACATATCGCACTGCAACGCTCACCCTAGGATTTATGCTTATTTTTTTTCAGGCGCATTGTTATTTTCAATTTTTTGCTGTTTTTTTTTTGTTTTTCCTCGTTATTTTTATTCTTTTGTTTACTTTAACTAGTGCTGGCTAACATTTTCAAGCATTGATTTGTTCGCCGCACGACATTTTTACATCGTTTAATCAAAGAATACGTCTTTTAAAAAAACAGAAATCAGTTTTTCTCCCTTTAACACCTCCACCACAGCATATCAAGAAAGTACAAAGAGTATAAGTAAAGGCTACTTAGTAGACGAAGTGGAAGCCAACATCTCGAGTTACAGTGGGCCATAATTTTGAAACACGAATTTCGAAGCTACTGATCGTTAAGCATCAAAACAAAGCAGAGAGAAGAAGAAGAAAAAAAAAAAACAAGAAAACAGAATAGCATCTAAACAGGTTTTAGGTACTTAGTTTGTTCAATTTCTTAAGTGTCTACTTTTGCCTCCTTCTAGTACAACCCACCTCTGGACTATCTTGCCCATCATGGTGAGAATGAAGTACATAGGTGAGAAAGATATATCACAGCACCAGCAGCCTACCTACAATGCCAATTTCCACTCCCCCTCCGAATTGGATATAACCAACAAACGTAACAAGGCCCATGAATACCATTCCCTGTTGAACAGACTCCCCACCTTGGGTGAGGTTCTTGCAAGGAAAACACAGTCACCCGTGGATTTGTGGTCGTTCTACTTGTTCATGAAAGACCATGAAGGTGCTATAGACTACCTTGACTTCTGGTTAGATGTCATGAATCATCTTACTCTTTGTAAGCATTACGTGCAAGGATTGAGAGAAAGCATAATCCGTAACTCTGTTGCCCATCAAAGACAACAGCAGCAGCAACAAGGAGCATCGGGCGGCCCCCCATCGCAATACCAACAACAATATAGGCCCTCGTCTTTATCTAGACAGCATCTGGCTGCTGGTGAAATTGAAAACCAGAATTACCAATCTCCAACTATCCCTGCATCTTCTAACTACAATAGAAACTCCCAAAACTCATCACAAAGAAACTCCATACCTTTGCTGGAACAATCAAAGCATAAGTCCTTGTCATCATCGTTATTATTAGATATGATTATCAATGATAACATGTTGGAGGAAACAGATTCTCATAGATTGTCACAATTTTTGAGAGGAGACCTTTCTCTCGATAACAATGACCCAAGAATTACAGAACTCATTGAAGAGTACAATCGTGAACATACTGGTGAACTCTTACCCAACCCGCAGTTCACACAATCTCCCAACCACCAAAACCATTCATTTGATGGAGAAGAACATGATTTATCAAACATCTTGGATCCCAATAAGACGGGAGGCAGTGGCAAGAGAGTTTTCTCTGGTACACAACTTCTTGAAGATCACAGGCAACAGGAGGATGAAAAGGCAGCAGATTATAATATTGGTAGAGCCAATGTAGCATCTTTTTCCTCCCAACAGCCTAAAGTTGTCAACACTACAACAAACTCTAATACAACAAACGCAACAATCCAAAGACCCACCATAAACCCAGCATTATTAGAAAGACTTTTGAAGGATACAACGGCTGCTGCCCCCTCGGATCAAACCTCGAAATCTTTCGTGACGAGAGAAAGCTTGAGAGAATCGTCTCACAACTTGCTCTTGACATACTTTGTCGAGGACGCTGAAAAGAAAATCATCATTCCGAAAGAATTGAATAACTATATTGTCAATTCTATCGAAAGGGAGGGCAGAGATGATCCAGATGTATTCGGAGGAGTGAGAGACTATGTCTTCAAATTAATGGAAAATGAACTGTTCCCTAAGTTTTTAACAACAGTTGCTATTCAAAACATCACTGAATTCTCTTCCAAGGTTAGAATAATCTTGGGATTGGTATTGTTATTCTTTGGATTTTGGATTGCATTCATTCTTTTATTCTTGGATTACCATAAGCGCATTCGAGCAGTATGTGTTGTACCATTTTTATTTGCATTTTATTTGATTGTCTCATCAATTTATTATATCGACCCCATACTAGTATTGTTTGGGTTCAGTGAATCCTTCCACAAGGACACGAGATTAATCAAGTTGAGGGAAAGGTTCGTGCATCGCTTATTAATCAAAAGATCATTATGGGTGGTCTTTTTGATTGTATTATTCACTTTAATTTTGACATTAATCTTCAGTTTAGTTCCAGGACACAGACTTTAAAGGAACTCTAGCCGTCTAAACTGAAACAGAAAAGCACTGAGAGAATACTAGATATTCATAATCAAGATCAGGTATGTAACAAAAGACTAATATAATAAACGTTAGCAGTAATAACAGATTAAGGAATCTTTTGATTAAAGTGTAGATATTGTTTTGTGTTCTGGTTTTCTTGCTCCTAGCCGCAATTTTTGCAAGCCAGACTCATACTGTTACTGGAAATGCATATTTCCTTATGCTTACTTATACACTATATAAACTGTCCCATGAGCAAGTGACTGAGAAGAAGAAGAAGTCGATACATAAGCAAAATAGCAGAATTCCAGTGTTTATAAGGTAGTTCCATCATTTGCACACTCCCAAACATTACTGAATGCGGTAAAGATTCAGTGTTTTTTTTTTCTCTCAAAGAATCGCACACTATTGTTTTTTTTTCTGTACTATTGAGTACTTTTCAGTGAGCTCACCACTCTACAGTGTAATTTTATCAGAGAATGTGTACATTAAAGTAACAAATGAAACTATTTAAATACTATACAGCATACGAATCATTTAGTTAGCTTCGGCAAAAAGAGCTTCTCTCTTTTCAGCGATTCTTTGTTGTCTTCTTTCACGTGCAGCCTTGGTCTTGGATCTTCTAGCTTCAGCTTCTTCCTTTAATGCCTTTTCACGTAAAGCTTCAGCCTTAGCTTGAATGATGTGTTCAATCAAAGATCTCTTGTGCTTGAAGGTGTTACCCTTAGCGGACTTGTATAAGGAGTGGTATAAGTGCTTGTCGATCTTACCAGCATCTCTGTACTTGGCTAAAGCTCTTCTTAAGACTCTTAATCTTCTCATCCATAAGACTTGGGAAGGCATACGAGCGTCCTTGGTACCCTTTCTCTTACCGTAACCCATGTGTCTACCGGCTCTCTTAGATTCTAACAAAGCTCTAGCTCTGGATCTGGAGTGGACGGTGTCTGGCTTCTTGACAATAGTACCATTTCTGTATAATTTTCTAATAGCTTGACGGGAGTTAGCGTTAGCAATTTCGGTGGTTTCGTTAGGATCTAACCAGATCTTTCTCTTACCGACACCAACAACACTAGCAGCAAGTCTCTTTTGAGTTCTAAGGTTCGCCCTAAAAGAATATTGTTAGTAACAAAGCATTAAAAAAAAAGAATAGAAAAAAAGCAAACAGGGGGGATATACTGTCAGAATCCTAGCGCTATCAGATTAAATGAGAATGAACTTCCGTGTCGAAATTGGTTTCCTAATGGGAGTTCTTGTTTGATGCTTGGATTGTAAACACTGTGCTGGAATGGGCATTGCTGTATTGGAGGAATGCAATTCAAATTTGTTACGATAATTTTTTTACTTTGCAAGATGAGCTTTCTCAATTCATGGATATTCGTTTGAAAATGCACTTCAAGTTCATGTTGCTTCGATTCTTGATATCAGGCAAATGGTAGGATATGTGTTGAAGACTATGGTCACTATGACTTTTGTTAAGCATCCCTTTTTGCCATCCAGGGGATCACTTCTTTCCACCAGTTCGTTATTCAAAACTTCACAGTTCATTCTTCTCCTGCGCTAGTTGAAGCTATTCTGTTCGTCTCCTCGTGCTGCTTGCTATATTCATCAAGGTATGGTATCATTCATTACATACATTTTTGATAATTACTGTGATAGAATAGCTATAATGTCACCGTGAAATTTTTTTAATATTCCTTTTCTTTCACGCCTCCCCTTTGCTCGCAAGTGAGTCAAGTGAGGAAAAAAAAAAGTTTTTATGTCTTCGCACGACCATATTTGGAATGTGTATAAGCTTTGTGTTTCTTTATACTGGGCTACTACTGAATGCGCACCTAAAAAATGAATTTCAGGAGCCTCAAATGGTATGGGTGTCCAGGTTATCGCGCAAGGAGGACTGCTGACATTTTAGGGCTGTAACCCTGGAAATACACGCGGGGAAAAACGAAAAAAAAAAATAACCAAACTTCAAACTCATTATATGCCAGACTCGATTTTCAATCCCTCCTTTCATTTTTGGATATATTCAAAACAAACCTCACTGGCATCCAAACTCTGGTCATGTGATTTAGACGTGTGATTTTAATCAGGTGATCTGACATATAAATTTTTTGTGTAAATTAGTTTCAATTTTCTCTACATCTCATCGCTATCAAATATTATAGAGGAAAAAAATCAGTGTCAACTGTAACTCATCTCAGCTTTTCGTTGGTTCACTCATCGTATATATACACACACATTCACATAAATACATAGAAGATGGCAAAGTCTATAAGATCTAAGTCTAAGTTGAGAGCTAAGACCATCAAAAGAACCGGTGAGTTCCAAAAATTCGTCGATGGTAGAAACGATAGAATTGCAGCCAAATTAGCCGAAAAGACCAAGAAACAGGAGGAAGATAAGAAGGCAAAGAAATTGCAAGAAGGTGCTGACGAAGAACAAGTAAACGACGAAGAAGCTGAAATGGATGTTGACAAGAAAGACAAGAAGATCAGTACTTCAGGCTGGAGAGACTCTAGAGCTCAAATCTACAAGCAAAGAAAGATCAAATCGAAGAAGAGTAAGACTATGAAGTTTTAAATTCGATCGACAAAAAACATCTCTTCGACGCTTCGAACAATATACTTCGGAACCAGAATTGAGAACTTGGAAGGTTTGACCTCCCCTTAAAGAAGAAAGAGAGGGAACACACCATACGGAAAAGGATTAGGTCAGGTACACTTAGCATTTTTATACACATATCACTTTCACATTGTACAATAGCTCCAAAAAAGACAAAGCATTTCGTGTTTGAAAAAACAGGATTCCGCTTTACATTATAATTCAATTACTTATATCATTAGTATTTAATATATAAAGAAGAACATCACGCGTTTAATGTAGATTTTACTTATTTTTCTATAAATTTGTGGGGAGGTTTTGTTTTCAGATGGCAGTGTCTGTATCTCTTTTTTTTTTTTCTAGTAAGCTTCGTAACCAACAGTCTCTAACTTTTCAGCCTTTGTCAAAACCTCTTGTTCCATGTTGTTCATGTAGTTGTTCATTTCTTCCATCCATTTTGGTTCGTATGCAGCCAATATTCTAACAGCGAGTAAGGCGGCATTGGTACTGTTGTTTATGGCAACGGTAGCCACTGGGATACCTCTTGGCATTTGAACAATGGAATGTAAAGAATCCACTCCGTCAAGGGTAGATCCTTTAACTGGAACACCAATAACCGGTAATGGTGTCATGGCTGCAACCATACCTGGCAAGTGTGCAGCACCTCCAGCACCAGCAATGATACACTTTAAGCCTCTCTTTGGAGCCTCAATGGCATACTTTGACATTCTGTGTGGAGTACGGTGCGCAGAGACAATGGTGACTTCGAATGGAACACCGAATTTCTTTAAGATGTTAGCACCAACTGACATAACTGGTAAATCTGAGTCGGAGCCCATGATTATTCCAATTAAAGGCTTGGATGATGTGCCAGCAAGAACCTTTTCTGGGCTGGTTGCGTCAACCAATTCCTTTGTTTCACCCAAAATGTAGTTTAATCTTCTTTGACAGTCGTCCATGCTTGAAGAAACAATGTTGATATGGCCCATCTTACGGTTTTCTCTGGTTGACTTACCGTAGAGGTAAACGCTAGCGTGTGGGGTTTCCAAAGCTCTCTTGCAGTGCTCCAATTCTCCGTTTGGCTCCTTAGTTCCCAAAACGTTATACATAATTGCGTTAGTGTTGGAGGTGGTCAATGTAGTGAAGTTCTTTGGCATTGGTAAACCAACCACAGCTCTGATGTGAGCTTCAAATTGAGAAGTGACACAAGCATCAATAGTGTAGTGTCCAGAGTTATGTGGTCTAGGAGCGATCTCATTGATCAACAACTCACCATTTGGTAATAAGAACATCTCCACGCCAAAGATACCACAACCTGGGAAAGACTTGACGGCGTTTCTGGCCAAAATGGATGCCTTTTCAGCGACTGTGTCTGATACTCTTGCGGGAGCGTAAACAAGGTGGCATATGTTGTTTGTGTGGATAGTCTCCACAGTAGGGTAAGAAAACACTTCGCCTTCAATTGATCTGACAACCATGACAGCAAGCTCTTTGGTGAATGGACACCATTTTTCTGCGTATAAAGGACGGTTGTGCAACACTTCCAATGCCTCTTTGATGTATGTTGCGTCTTTGACAACAAAATTACCTCTACCGTCATAAGCTAAAGTTCTGGACTTCAACATATATGGGTAGCCAAACTTTTCACCAACTTCTTTCAAGTTTGCTTCTGTGTTTTCCAAGACTGCGACTGACTCAGTGATGGCGATATCATGCGCAGTCAAGTGCTCTTTCTGTAAGTACTTGTCTTGGATCAACTTGATAGTTTGAGGCAATGGGTAGATCTCGATGCCGGTCTTGTCCTGAATGTTTTGCAAGGCATCAGCATCAACGTGTTCGATTTCAACCGTCAACACGTCACACTTCTTAGCCAACTCAGCAATGGCTACAGGGTCAGTGAAGGAACCATTAACATGTTCATCTAACGCATTAATTTGCTTTGCAGGCGTTTGCTCCCCATCCAAAATAATTGTCTTGATGTTTAATCTGTGGGCGGCCTCAACGATCATACGACCGAGTTGACCACCACCTAAGATACCTACGGTTTTGGAGTCCATGGCTAGTTTAGTATACTAAAGTTGTTTATCTGAAGTAAAGAAAAGAATATCCGATTCAGTTGCAATTGATTTTTTGCGTTTTTCTTTAGCGTCACTTTCATATCGCAGCTCATCTTTGCGTTTATTAGAGCCAGAGTCAAAATTTCGCTTGCACTCCTGCAGGTAATCGATAGGCTGCAAATTGAAAACTGGAGAAGTTAGAGTAGTGGCCTGCACTCACAAAGACACGCAGAGAGCAGGTGTAAGGAACACTTTGGTACTTGAAAAGATTTCGAATTGATCCTCATAGTGCAAGTAAACCGCATATCTGCTTGCGGATTCGGGACAGGCTGCAATTATAGCGAGTAAAAGGAATATTTCGATTTTTACTATTTTTTCTGGGAATACTCAAAATTACCAGTAAAATAATGTATCGGAATACATGAAAGCACACTCGTTTCTGTTGTGGATGAAACAATCTTGACTTCACTTTAGTTAAAGGTTAATTAGAATATATCCTGTATTTCCTATAAATCTATTTGTCATTTTTGTTCCCAACTCTTTTGTATTGCTCCGTGTGACTGTCCCTGTTCTATTGTCTAGTGCTTGCGATTGTTAATTTTCCCCGTCTGGTGTAGTGAACTCTGAATTGCCATACAAGCTGTACCATTTTATATAACCTCCCCGCAATACATATACGGTCACTTTAGCGTCAGAGTAGTTTTCATCAGTAAACTTTTTAAACCGAAGTGCACATCGAGGCCCTCTTTGTTGTGACCTCATACAATGGAATACAAAGACCTTTCTTCCTGACTCGCCTACCTCTCGTGTTGCAATATTGGGCAATTCGTACTGGAAATCCCGGTATCCGTAGTTGACCGCCCCTCTTATATGACCCCCTTCATTGTAGTCAAAATCTCTGACGTCCATCACTCTAACTTCAACTCCCAGCTTGAGCCAGTCGTGAAGCATCTCCGGCTCCACATAAGTGATATTGTGTCTAACTAAGGACATATTCATGTGCGCAGCAGTAGTGAAGTGGGCTTGTAAATAATCAAGTCTTCATGCAGCTTTTATAATTAAATTTATTTTGTATTGCTCGTACCAATCAAGTAAATTTACGCACCAAAATACAAAGTAGGGAAAATAAATGCAGCCATCAAATTCAAGGGGAGTCCCTAAATTGCTTACAAGTTTCATCTTCAGCTAATTATTTATTATACTACCTTAAACAGTTTTTATATAAAAATGCAAATAAAAAAAGGAGAGAGTATAATACACTCGAAAATAGAATGGACGTGGAAGAATTGAAAGACAAGGTGAGGGAAAATGAGATAAAACGTATAAAAAAAAAATGGAGTTGTTTGTAAAAAAACCATGTCAGGAAATGTAGCTTATTTCCCAACATAGGTGTTGTCCATCACATTCATGAATCCAGATTGGTCGTTGTTACCGTTTGGATTAACAAGCAAACCCCCAAATTGATACATTTGTACATTAGAATGTTCAAGTGGATGAGTTTGATGAGATTGTTGTGGAAGCAGCTGCTGTTGAGCCACTTCCGAGTTTGGCATCATGAGGTCAATACCAACAGAAGGGTGGACGTAGTTAGAGTTATTCAATCCACCGCCACCGATTCCAACACTGCCAACATTCGAACCACTATTGAATGGTTGTTGGTATGAATTCAACTGTTGCATTTCCTGTAAAGTTTGGAACTTGTGCTGAACATTAACTTGAGGCTTAACATCAGGTTGCATGGGTGAGTAACCGTATTCTGTTTTAGTCCCAGTTGTTGGTTGGATAGAGCCGGATCTGTATCCAGTTGAAGTGTTGAAAGTTGTGCTAGTACTTGGGGTTGGAGAGTAGTTAGCACCACCTCCATTTGCAGGGGCTCCCACTTGCGCATACTTGGGGTACGCAGATGAGGATGCAGTTTGTTGATACTCAATAGACTGAGGTACAATATCATTGGAATAAGGTGGACCAAAGGTAGCTTGGTTCTTCTGTTGATAAATTGGCTTAGGTAAGGTTAACCTAGATGTGGTTGTGTACGCATCACTGAAATTGTCAACTGCAGCAAATTCCCACAACAACACAGCTTGGATCTTCAGTTTTGGAATCAAATGAGTGGATTTTTGTGGCTGGTTTACAGCTGAAAGATCAGACTCATATATAATTTGCTTAATTGTGATTCCCTTCAAAGCAGTATTTATTTCATGTTGATTCTTAGCAAGTAGTTCTTTAAAGAAAAAGTTCCAGAATTTTAACATGAAGGATGAGTTTTCATTAAAATTCAGAATTTCATTAGTTTTCAACACTTCTTGACCAAATGAGTAAACACAGCTAAAATTAGAGAACGAAGGAGCACTCAGATTGCTTCTGATCAAATAATTTGAAGTCAAGCTTTCAAAGTCAGGACTCAAATCATGCTTTGGAACTTTCATATTGACCATGTTATGGATAAATGGAATATCCAAGGTAGTGAAATCGTTCAATCCCGGGAACCTAGTTGAGAGATTAGCGTCCTCTTTCAACTTGAGATTTTTAACGG
Organism: Dujonia boleticola; assembly: GCA_029581775.1. Taxonomy (NCBI): domain Eukaryota; kingdom Fungi; phylum Ascomycota; class Pichiomycetes; order Serinales; family Debaryomycetaceae; genus Dujonia; species Dujonia boleticola. Next base: position 1,705,507 of record JARGRU010000017.1, read on the forward strand.
GCATAGATCCTTGTCTGGTTAACGTGAAAGTTCCAGACGATTGACCATCGTTGTCAACACCCGGTCTCTTGTCAGAGGAAGCGCTCGATGCAGAGGCAGATGAATTTTCACGGATTGCAAGGTAAAAATTCTCAATGCTGAGATTGCTCAACTTCTTTCTCTTTGACATCGAGGTCGAATCAAAAGAACCCGAAGAAGTGGTTGCATTGGACAAGGACAACGATCTCTTGGATGATGAGATGATAGTATCACCAACACCCATAGACTTGGCAAGTGTGATCTTGGAAAAGATTTCTTCAAACTTGTTCATATTGTCATCTCTTTCTTCTTCAGTTGCAAAAATAGGACCGTCGTTAATTAACTTAATAATTTCGGCTTTCTGTCCCAAGTTCTTAATGACCTGAATATGGGACGAAACTTGTTTCCTGGTTCTAAACTTACCTGTCTTCTGCAAGATATAGTCACTAATCAACTCGTTTCTTCCACATGATCTGCCGCTGATTTTGATTTTCGATAATCCATTCTTAGGAATGATAGAAAGGACTTCCTCGAATGCAGCTTCAACATCCATCGACCAAATATCAGCGTTATCGGTCAGGGTAGACGAGGCCGAGTTCAAAGCATTCATATTTGGAGAATGCTGGAGTGGAGCTTGCTTCAATTGCTGGTGTGGATCCATTGGATATTGAAGGTGAGGAGTAGCAGAAGATACGCCCATTGGCAAGTTTAAGCCAGGTTGCATTCCAATCCCCTGGTGTCCCATTAACTGACCCTGTGGGTGACCGCCAACAATCATGCCATTGTTAAGGGCATGGTGGCCACCAGAGACAGAAGACGCGATACCAGATGAGCCTCCAATGGGAACACCGTTTACCATCTCCACGGATGGATACTCATCATGGTGCAGGATTTTCCTATGCTCCATTTGAGGAGTTCCCTGAGTAAGGTGGTACTGTTGCAGCAGCAGCAGCAGCAGCTGTTGGTGAAGTTGCAGTTGATTAGGATTATGTGGGTCTGTTTGGTAGTGACCCATCATACCTACGTTACCGCCATGAATGTTATTCAAACTGCTAGTGGCAGCGAGATTGTTGTTGAGATTTGGCTCCATGAAATCAGACTCAGATAATTTCTTCTGGTTTAAAGTACTTGGAGAGATAGTACCCAAGATTTTTCTAATTGGAGTTTTCTCTTCTTCGTGAGTTAATGATGAACCAGTTGTAAAGTTGGTGGATCTTGGCATTTCCTTTCTAACAAGCTTTGAAGATTCATGAACTTGATATAATTGCTTGCCGTCATTACCAATTGCAATATCGACAATCATTGGTAATTTCTTAATGTTATCGTTTTTGGTTGGAGTATGAGACATATCTCTTCTTAAAACGATCGGTGGTTTGGATTAAAAGATTCTAAGTTTTTGCCTGGGTTGTGGTTTATTCTTAAAATGATTTAGTTTTCAGGATAATATTTCGTGTTGATTGGGGGGTTGTTTTTTGCCTTACGTGCTAAATAAAGAATGAAAGGAGTGTAAGTAGTTGGAGCACAGACAAAAAATGAATAGGTTGATTATTCGCTAATCAACTTGACGAAATATGACGAGGGAAATCTGGTGTATTTAATGACCCTCTGTGAACGGAAAGTGAAACAGAAACTCGTAAAAGTAACTGACAAAGTGAGTTAATTGGAACAAATAGATAAGGATCGGATAATATCAGCAGTAGTAACAATGATCTATGACTACTATTTCCTTTGTTTCAAGCAAGTTCCCTATGGTGTTGTTGTTCGAAAAAGGTACCAAGATATTCAAGATCAAATAATATTTCTCGCGAGGAACAGGTACCTTTTTATGGCGCGGGCACAATAAAAAAAATTTAAATAAAAAAAAAAAAAAAAAAAAATTAATGGGCAAAGCAAAAAAATATAACTCCTAAAAATCTGTGAGTCTTTTTCGTTTAGCACAATTTTTTTTTTGGTTTATTTTTTCTCCTTTTTATTAATGATTAATTATCAGAAGTAATTGCTCCCGTGTAAGCTATCTATTGAATAGACTGATAAATGGCACTCAAGGTTGTTGTCGGAAAGAAAAGAGTAAAAATCGAAGGGGATTAAAACTTTACGAACCTTTTTGATTTATTGAAGCAAAGAAAAGTTAATATATACCCTTTTTTTTGGACTATTCGATTTCTTTTTTTTTTTTTATTTGTTCTATTTTATTTTATTTTTTTTTTCTTTTTGCTCTATCTATATAATTTAATTGGGAAATCCAATTGACAATTGTATAACAATTTTTTTTTTATTTGGAAATTCTATTGTAAAGTTCCCTTTTCCCTTGAACATGTTTTACTTTTTGATAGATCAAACATTTTTCGTTTCACCTCGAAATGTCTAGACGGCGGTACCTGAGTCTAGAATGCAGGAGATAGGTGCCGTTCATGCATGATATTTTCATATATTTTTATTTTTTAGCTTTTTTTTTGAATATTTTTTTTTGAATATTTTATTTTTTGCACTGGTTAGTTTCCATTTACACAGTAATTAGCGGTGTTGAGCTAGACCGGATACATACGACATGGTCAGGTTGAGGGGGTGCAAGACAGTGCAAGCACACTCTGCTATGCGTATGCGTAGAATAGATCTTCTTTTCTTTTTCCATATATTTTTTGTAGTGGTATAAAATATTTACATTCGGGGCGAGGTTGGGTAGCAGATTGAGTTCGGGGAGTCTCGTCACGAAAAGAGGTGTGGAATTGCATTCATAGAAGCAATTGAATAACAAGAAGGTGTAACATGAGAGATAAAAAAGGAAAAAAAAGAAACTCTAAAATGAACCCGGGCCCATGAGAAGCGGCCCTATTAGCGGAAACAAGACAAGAAAAGCGAAATAATATGCCTCTTTACCAGAGTAACAGTAACGTTTTCGCCAACATACAGACGCAATGCTCAACTGCAGCACTTATTATTCAAGATGTAGAAATCGATTCTAAGAATGTGCTGCTGGTAAACACTAAAAGGAATCAATGCCTAAACCTTTTAAATATCCTGAAGAGACTAAAACAGAAAAAAAATGGTTATGCAAGAGAAGAGAACCCCCATTACCGAAATTATGGGAACCACCAATTCTAGGATCTAGATTTTGGTTCCCAGCTATTACGAACATAGACAGAATTTAAAGTTCCAAAAACTGATTCAACAGAAATTCAGCCGAAAATTTGTTACTACTGACGTAATTCTACTTATTTTGCAAACTGTACACTTTCATAAAACATCTAAACTATAGCTTAACTTTCTTCTTGTCACATAAAACACGACAGTAATGGAGGAGCTAATGCAAAAAAATATACGTGGAAGAGCGCTAGTCGTTACTAGGGTGCATTATTTAACGTGCAGCAAAGCAGATTGTCCTATCACTTATTTTCAGGCAATGCATCACTATGCCCTGACCACACTCCCAGTCGAGAAGTGAACAGCAACTCACAAGAACCACTCGGCCAGGATACAGCCACTCTAGGTTCCATTTTTTTTTTTTTTTGTTTGGTTAACACCCATTCGGAATTAGAGGGAGAGAAAAAAGTTAAACCTAATGCATCAAATATAAAAAATAAATAATGAGATGGCGTGTTATTATTGTTATTTTTTTACGTCTACAATACAACTCGATTGCTTAAGGTTTGAACAGACCGCCAGGTTGGCTTCCCCAGAGTGGGTCCCTACTAAATCCGTAAACCTCATTTGGCGGTGTTGGAATAGCAAAAATAAGAAAAAAAAAATAAAACTGAGGCTTATCGGACCACAAGTTTTCTTTTGTATAATATATCCTAGTCTTTGTTGATTTAGTATGGTGATTTTTGACGAGGTATCAGAATTAGATTGTACACGAAACCTTATCTATTTCGAACTTGGGTAACTTGTTGTTCCTTAAATTAGCGTGAGAATATATATTTCGAGGCAAAGGAATGCATATGTGCATCTATTTAGCTGACCCTCCCAACAAACCATAGTGTCAAGTTTCGACTCTAAAACATCCACTATAAGTGAATATTTTTTAACCAACTTTTCTTCTTCTTTTGCTTTTAGTGAAGTCCATGCAGTTGGTTTTTAAGTTTAGCGATAATACACATAAACTCACTAAACACAATCTAGAATGTTTGATCGCTATATGCCTAGTTAAATTTCCTTCCATTCCTGCTGTCATACAAGTACAAATGTATCAGAATGATCGTAATTGGAAACGGAAACCCAGACAGAAACAGAAAATGAAAACAGAAGCAGAAAGGTGAAACCAAATGGAAAACCCTGCGCCCCTCTTGCCCTTAGCTTACCACCTCTACCCCTCTTGATGGTTCCACACCTGGTGGTAGCTTCCCTTTCGTCTTGTACAAGAAATTTCTTTTTCGCTTTCTTTGGATTTTTTTTCTCCTTTTGCTTCTCACTCTCTGATCCCCTCTCTTTTGCCTACACTGGACTTCTGCTTAAACTTTCCTTGCTACCTTATTTTATGAACATGAGCATACAGAAACGCCTTGATCATCAACTGCAATGAAAAAATAATACATAACTCCAAGCACATATTAACACCGAGACTCCCCAGGGCGCAAGTTGGCGGTTCCAGCGCAAAGTATTGTTGCAGCATTCGCCTAGTTCAACAACCATTTTTTTTTTTCGACTACCAAGTTTGCTCGTTTTTCTCTTTTCATACAATACACAGCCAAAAAGATCTGCGTATTCGCTTATAATTTTAAGTTTCAGTGTGTTGTTCTAAGCGAAAATACAATGCGCGAAATTTCATTATTGCGTTTCGGGCATTGATGTAGTGTTTGTTGCAAATCTATTGTGCTAGCAGAAGTCACACCACTACATAATCCTAGTCTGGGAAACCCTGCGCACATAACTTTATTGGAGCATCTAGTAGCGATTTTGCATGTATTGTCTCTAATCTAAGGACAGTATAACTCCGCAACGGAAACCACGCAAAATCTGAGGGAACAATCAAGACTCAAAAAAAAAAGTAAAATACAAAGAAAACTCAGCACAGTGTTAAACTGTACAGGAATGCATAACCTAAAACCAAGCAACGCATTGTTAGTATTCGAGGCTCAGAAACACTAATTACAAGCGTCTGTAAGCTTACAAGTAGGCAATATGTCATGGGGTCTTGTTATTTATTCTTGGGTTCAAAACCTTTGGTTGGCGAGTTGATATACTGTCCCTATTTTAGCCATTATTTTTAACTACACTTTACTATCTCCGCCGACAGTAAAGCCTAAATTCACATACGTCCCATTTTCAACGACTCGAAAATAATTTATTAGATTTTGACAAAAGAAATACAAAACACCACCTGAAAGAGGAAATGCTAAGTCAAAAAAAAAAAATTGCAATGGCGAAGTTGCCAGGAATCCAGACTAGAATGGTGTCCAAAATAGTAGGTAGAATAGACGACAAGACAAAGCCAATGGAGTGTGACACCATTTTGATCTTCTTGTGAAAATGCAAAATGCAAAATGCAAAAATAATCTCACTCTCCTCGTACCTCACATGCATTGATTCCGCATGATTTTGGCTTCGCCTATACTGGCTGTACTAAATTTCTTAATTCTCCATTTTCTTCCTCATTCAATGATTCGACTTCACTGAGTTCTTCATTCAAGAGCTCGCTGTGAACGTCCCGCTCTATAAAACTAACATTAGATCCATTCGTTTCAACAAATGGTAAATGAATGTCGCCTCTCGATCCCTTCATATCATCTTTGATAGCTTTCTCTAGCGCTTCCCAATTTTGCAGCTCCATTTCTTTTATAATTCTTTTTGCAAGTTTGGTTACAACTGCACTGTTAGATTTCTTGTTCCCGACGTTCTCTGAAATCATTTGCGTGCAAACCGTATTCAACTCATCAACGAACGCAGAAACTGTATCAAATTCAAATGTTTCCGCTCGTTGATGTAACGATTCAAGTGAAGTCCTGTTCGTTGCATTCGATGCATAATTCAAGCCCGAGAGAGAGCCAGCGGAAGGTAAGTACTTTACAAGAAGTTTTAGTATCACTTCCCTCACCGGGAAGTATATGGCTAATAGAACTTCGGAATTGATTTCTGATACTTCCGCAACCAAATTTTGCCTCTCAACTATGCTTTCGACCAATTTCAATACTCTATTTAGGTCTTCTGTTAGCACCTTCCCAAACTCCAATTTGTTGTGAATTTCATCAGGATCGTTCGATCCATAAATAATGGATGAAAGCTCCATGTTATTATTCTTTCGCGTCAAGGGGGCACCATTCTTCATCTCTCTCTTGAGGCACCAATACTTGCAGATATCAAAACTCATCTGCTTGATTTCTTTCAACTTCATCTCCTTACTTGTATTTGGAGCGATTTCCAAGTCTCTGAGGAAGGCAGGAGCGTTGTCCCTCCCGTTACTACTTTCGCCATTCTTTCTTCCATTAGTCGCAACAACATGTCTTTCCATCACCTTCAATTCAATCAACTTCTGCTCTAATACATGGGCAAACTTGTGAGGAGCTATAGGCGTGTCATTTTCAGTTTTCCATTTGAACACGTTAACTTTATTGTCTGCTTCTTTCTTCTTCAAAATCTTTGCATTCTTATCGTTCAAAATCTTGAGGTCTCTGAAGTAAAGCTTTGTCTTCTCGATTCCTCTTAAAATAGACAGGTGAGAGTGATTTTTGTCGGCGGGGCCGTGTTTATCGCAGTAAGTCCTTAAAGTAGCTTTATTGGCAATCGCGCCACTAACCCCCTTGGTTAATTTCATGTATAGCCCGCTTCTTTTTGCGCAGGTGACATGATATGCCTGGAAACAGTTCCTATTATGGCATTGAATACAAGCACCGACATTACGTTGTTTACAGATATAGCAAGTTAGCTTCCATCTGTTCTTCGGTATCAAATCGATCCCTTCAATGGGTTCCATGTAAATGGGGTTCGCAAAGTACAACTCAGAAATCCATAGAGCACATAGAACGTGACTCCACAAACTACTATCTAGCTGCTTAAAAGCACCAGTTGTACTAGGACAGAAAATGCACTTAACTTCTCTGTTCTTGTTTATCATACATTTACGACATAGCCATTGTCCCTCAGGTATGAATGCAATCCCGTAACATTCCTGATGAACGGCAATATCACACCCATCACAAAAGACAATTGCATTGCTATTGTCACAGTCACTATCATTACAAATGGCGCATTTTTGCTCCATGAAAGACCCCTCGACTATTCCATCGTCGTTTCCGTACTTGTGGACATCGCCTCCATTGTCCAATTTTAGTATACCCGAGTGTAAGGAAAAGGAGCCGGAAGAGCTCTCCTTGGACGAGATCTTCAATTCCAACGAGTTCCATTCGTTTTCAAGAGTTGTGATCAAAACTTCGAATATCTCAGGCGTTAGTTGCATGGAGTTATCTGGTTGTGAATTACGGTGCGCAAGGAACAACAAATCCTGCTCATCAAGATCATACTCAACTAATTTTCGCTTCTTGTTGGACATTTCTTGGATATCCTCACAAGAGAAGGGTCTAGTAAGAGTTTTAGAAGATTGCTTTCTGAGTGGTTTCGTGGGATCTTGGAACCCATAGTCCATGAGAGCCTTCGAGAATTTTGGATATTGTATAGCATGCTTAGATATTTTTCTGAAGGACGGCTTTTTCAACCCCGTTATTCCAGAGACGGTATCAGCCTCAAGTTTCTTGACGACCCCGTTTGAACCTGAACCGTTCGCAGCAGCAATTTCATTCGCTACGACACTGTGGTCAGCGATTACTGAGTCGCCAGAAGCAGCAGCAGCTTCATTCACATCTTCTGGATCATTAGATTTCACCTGTATATAAACCTTCAACTGATCCTGTTCATCGAGATCTGGATATAGCTCCTTGTAATCTCGTTCTTCTCTTGGCTTCGAAGAATCTATTATTGGATAGGGTACGACCAGCATGCCATAAACAACAATTGATGGAGAGAAGAAAGCAACAAGCTTCGTGGAGATGATGCTCCGATTCGAAAGCATGGTCTTGAGTTTGGGTGTGCGCGCGCTCTCTGTTTACATTTTTTTCTCTCCACAGCAGATTAGCGGAAGCATACAGGAAAATTATGTGTGTACTGTATTTTGATTGCCTATATGTATATTCTATGTGTGGTTTGCTACCAGAGCAACAGTCTAATAGATTGATGACAAAAATGAAAGAGAGAGAGAGAGAGTATGGTGAGCTCATCCTGCAGCCATGAGAGGAAGCAAAAGTCTTGAACGAAGAAGCTTTGGTATTTAGCGTCTCAAGTATGTATCGTTAATCATTCAGTTGAAGCTGAATGATGCATTCTGTTTATAGAAATTGTTTGTACTGGCACTAGATGATGCTTTCATCTCTTGACCTAGTGTCTCCATGTGGGTGTATGAGGCTTCTCTGGACACATTCTGGGAAGACGTGGGACTATTGAATGTGGAAAGAACATCGGGCGTAGCGCAAAAGGATCCCCTCAAGGTGGAGCCTTCAGATAATGAGGCAAACCTTGACTTTTCAATAAGCGACAACTTCGATGAGATTGTCGACAATGAATGGATGGAATAAGCTGCAGAGTCCTCATGGCCAGCCATCCTCCCCTTTGCATACAGACTTTGCTGCACGCGGGTGGGACTTCGACTGCTACCTCTGCTTTCAATTGGGTGGTGGGACATGCATGGAAGCTGCAAGTTTTCGATGGCTTGTCTTAAGTTGGTTGCAGATACAGTTCTCTGGGGTGATGGACTCGAGACGGCGGGTGCTGTTGCACTCTTTGCGGCGGCCACCACCTTTTCATCTTCTATTTCACCACTGATCCATGCATGGCTCAAGCCTGCCTGCGCTGTAAGTCTTTTCGACGGGTCCACTAGGAAGCACTTGTCAATGAAGTCATTCGCTTGCGGGGATATGTGGTTCCAATATTCGGGAGGCTCATACATGTAGTCTCCAGTCTTTATGGCTTGCTGCGTTTCGTCGTCTGTTTCGCAGTCAAAGGGCATATACCCACAGAGCATAAAGTACGTTATGACGCCAACAGCCCACATGTCAACTTCAAACGAGTGGCCAACCTCTCTGTCGAAAATCTCGGGAGCCATGTAGCTGAGTGTACCTGACATGTCATGTAGTTTACTGTCGCAGTAGCCGTTCCGGGGGTCTCTATTCCGGTCGGTTATTACTCTTGCAAGACCGAAATCAGCGACCAAAATTGCGGCGTTCTTGGAATTATCCGTTTGAAACAATAGGTTTTCAGCTTTCAAATCTCGGTGTACGATCTTGTGCTTGTGGAGATATTCGACCACTCCGAGCAAGCTTTCTGTGATTTCTCTAGCTTCTCGTTCTAGTATGCGGCCGTCGGTACCGTTCACTATCCTGTCGAATAGCTCACCACCGGCTGCCAAGTCCGTAACCAAGTAATAACTTTCCGGCGTTTCGAAATAATCAGTAAGTGTTAAGATATTCGGATGTGACCGTGACACCTTCTTTAGCACGTCGAACTCACTCTGAAGCAGATCCTCTAGCCCATACACCAATTTCTTAGAGTACTGTTTGGCTGCGTAATGCATGCCTGTGATCTTGTTCTTTGCCTCGTACACCAGGGAGTAGGACCCAGTGCCAAGCGCCCGTTTTTTGAGTATATATGTGCAAGGAGATTGGTCCGGACCAATCTCTATATGCTCAGGCAGTGACATTTTCTCTACTGGTATTCAAGTTTCTTGCAAAGGCACACTGTCTAAAAGTAAGGTATGCTAAATAGAAAGAAAGAAAGAAAGATGAGCTGTTGGAAAGCAACACCTGACAAATTATTCTGATCTCTAGATAAAAGGTGAAGAAAGAAAGCAACTGTACTTTTTTATTTTTTTCTATTGTATTCTCTTGGGCTAGATTGTAGATAGCACTCCGAAATTTTTGGGGTAGCGTCTCGTGAGCAATGTCACTGCTCGGAAAAACTTGGGGCGCGCATAAATAAGCTTCAGCGGATTAAAAAATATGATGACATCAGACGGAATCATCTGGAGATCAAACGGCGCGCTCCTATGAGGAAAAAAGCAGGCCATACCTACCCAGTACGCAATAGAGAGCATCTACGACCTGGGATCGATCAACAGTCAATGGTCGAATGCCCCAGCTTGAGCTGCTAGCAAGTGCAACGGAGAAGAGTAAGGACCCCTGGAATAATTCCAAATAATATTTAACCCAGTATGCAGCGCTTTTACTGGGTTATACCGCTGAAACGCTTTATGCTGCGTTCCTACCCACTGCTGATATAGCCTCTGATAGGGGACTTCTTTTGTAACATATAACTATTCACACACTATTCTGAAGCATCGCGTACGTATTCCATCCAGTATCACTGAAAACTCGTGTAAGATTAATTTGGAGTTTAGGCTCCCCCCCCACTACCACTAGAGGTATACGAGCTGGTCTCAACGCTCTGCCCAACGTGACTCTCGTCACGTGCGCATTTCATAGTTTTTTTTTTTTTCGGTTCCTGATGAGTTGATAGATGAGATGAGGTAAAAGTGAATAAGTATTTTGTGTGATGCATTCGTATCTTCAACTACTTAATCCACCACTACTACACACAACCAACATGGATGGTTCCAAGTTAAACTTGACATCCTTAAGGGATAAGATAAGTAGCAAGCTTGGCAAGAATGTGGACACCAAAAAGCCAAAGAAGAATGGAAAAGAAAAGGACCAAAAGAGGGACAACAAGAAAGACCAAAAGAAAAACCTGAAGAAGGATGAAAAGAAGACCAAGAAACAAAATGAAAACGACGAAGACGAAGAAGATGAAAACGATATCTTGCGTCGTGAAGCTCTTTCTCTTGGAGCAACAGAAGAAGACTTAGCATTATTAGAAGGTGTTGAAGAGGGTGAAGAAAGTGAACAAGAATTTGGCTCTACTGATGGAAAATTAGATTCTAAATTCTCCTCTGACTTGACTTCTTTCATGCAAGGAATTGGACTTGGTAATGGAGAAGTTATGGTAGTTGAAGACGAAGAAGTACCAGAATTAGTCGAGGAAGAAGAGTCTGAGGAAGAAGAACAGGACGTGGAAGAGGAAGCTGAAGCTGAAGCTGAAGAATCCGAAGACGAAGAAGCTACCCTTGTAGAAGAAGCTGCCGAAGAACAATCATCTGAATCCGAGTCTGAATCTGAATCCGAATCCGAATCTGAGTCTGAGTCTGAATCAGAACCAGAGAGTTCCAAGACTGTCTCTCAAGAAGTCAACGTTTCAGCCAAAGCCAACAAGGCAGAGGCTGCAGACAAGGTGTCAGATCTCTCATCTGTCAACTCATCCAAGTTGGCTATTCCTAACAGAACCGACTGGTATAACGTTCCATACGACAAGAACTACGAAGTTGAGAAATGTGACAGATTCATGCTCGAGAGATTGACCGAAAGAGGTCAAAAGACTCTTGATAACGAAAACAAGGTATACTTACAAGAATTCACCTCCAACAACTCACAGAAGAAGTTCTTGTCACAAATTTTGTCCGATGGTACCTTGAACGATAAAATCTCTGCATTAACATTATTGATTCAAGAATCCCCATTACACAACTTGAAGGCTTTGGATACCCTCTTGGGATATTGTGAGAAGAAGTCTCGTACTGCCGCATTGCAATCTCTCAATGCTATGAAGGATTTGCTATTGAACGGTGTCCTTCCAGACAGAAAGTTGTTGGCATTCAAGAACCAACCTCTCAATAAAAACTTACCTTCCGAGGTCTTAGCTACCTTCTTATTCGAAGACCATTTGAAGACTTCCTACTTCAAGTTAATCAGCGTCTTGGAAGTTCTCTCGCATGATCCTATCGTGCACGTCAGAATGAACACCATAAACCACATTTTTGATTTAATTAAGGCAAAGCCTGAACAAGAATTCAACTTGTTGAGGTTAGGTGTTAACAAGTTGGGTGACATCGACAACAAGGTTGCTGCCAAGGCCTCCTACCAAATCTTACAATTAGAGCAAGCCCATCCAGCCATGAAAAGCATTATCGTTGACTCCGTGATAGATGTCATTTTCAAGTCAAACAGTGATTACCATGCTAAGTATTACGCGATTTTGACTTTGAACCAAACTATTTTGACTAGAAAGGAAGACGAATTGGCTAATTCCTTGGTCAAGACTTATTTCACTTTGTTCGAGAAGATCTTGGTCGAAGGTGATTCGTTTGCAAAGGATAGCCAAACACAAGACAAGATCATCGGAAAGCCCTCAGAAACCGGCAGGAAATCTTCTGGTAGAAAGAATTTCAAAAAGGGTAAGAAGGGTGGTAAATCCGTCAAGCAAGAAGTCAAGTCAGAGAATGAATTAATAGAAGAAAAGAACACTAGATTGTTCCTGGCCTTATTGACCGGATTGAACAGAGCCTTCCCTTTCTCCAACTTATCACCAGAAACATTTCAAAAGCATTTGGATACTTTATTCAAGATCACTCATTCAACTAACTTCAATACCTCTGTGCAAGCATTAGTATTGATCAACCACATCATTTCCCAACAGAAGTTGGATTCCAACAGATACTACCGTACTTTGTACGAATCCCTCCTCGATCCTAGATTAGTTACATCCTCGAAGCAAGGTATATATTTGAATTTGTTGTACAAGTCATTGAAGAATGACACACAAAATATTCCTAGAGTATTGGCCTTTGTTAAGAGAATCTTACAAATCTGCTGCCATTGGCTTAACGTTGGGGCAATCACCGGTATGTTGTTCTTGTTGATGGAATTGAGTAAGACCTTCCCACAAATTCAAGATTTGACAATTGAAGAAGCTTCGAGACCAGAAGAGGAAGAAGAGGCACAAAAGAAAGAAGACAAGGCAAACAACACATCAAATGAATATGACAGTAAGAAGAGAGATCCAAACTTTGCAAATGCAGACAAGTCATCATTATGGGAACTCAATCAGTTCTTAAGCCACTACCATCCAAGTGTTTCTATATATGCCAGCTCTTTAATAAGCGGTGAAGCCCAGCCAAAGCCGGATTTGGGGCTTTACACCTTATCCCACTTTTTGGACAGATTCGTTTACAAGAATGCTAAACAGAAGACTTCCACTAAGGGTTCATCTATCATGCAACCTTTAGGTGGTTACCATACCGGATCATTGCTTGTCAAGGCTACCAATGTCAATAACAATGAATTACCAGCCAACACTGAGGATTGGTTAAACAGAAAGGCAAAGGACATCAAGCCAGACGAAAAGTTCTTCCACACGTACTTCACAACTAAGAAGAACAAGCTTATTTCAAAGAAGGATGATGAAAGCAAAGAAGAGCTTGATGACGAAGAGGCAGAAGAGATGGAAGATGGTGAAATTTGGAAGGCATTGGTTAAATCTAGACCAGAAGTCGAGGACGGTTCAGATATTGATGATGGTTTCTCAGACTTAGACGAGGACGACTTTTCAGATTTGAGTGACGATGATGAAATTGAAGTTGAAGATGCCCCTGAGAACGATTCTGAAGGAGAAATCGTAGATGAAGGAGCAGTAGAAGAAGAACAAGTTGACGACGATGAAGAAGAAGAAGACGAAGATGACGACGACGAAGAAGCTGGCGTTAGAGCATTGATCGACGATGAAGCAGAAGATGACGAAGAGGAAGCAGAAAATTTCTCAGATGAAGAAATCTTTGGAATGAATTCTGATGAATATGACAGTGACGAATTTGCTGAATCTGAAGCCACTACTAAGAAACGTTCAAGGAAGGAAGAGGCACCAGAGCCTGCAAAGAGCTCCAAGAAGGCTAAGCTCAAGAGCTTACCTGTATTTGCTGACGCCTCTGAGTACTCCAAATATTTGGATTCAGATGATGAAGATTACAGTTAGATCACAATTGAAAGTTACGCACCTGAGAGACTTCTGAAAAGAAATTTTTCCCACAACCTTATCCATACATAGTACATAATACAAGAAACAGAAAAAAAGAAAGATGTAGTTCATTTGTAAATGATGGAGGATACCCCATATTCTACGACACTAGCTCTATTGACACTTGCAAAATTGCGTGTGATTTTATTTTGTAAGCCTCCCCGAAGGGGCTTGCGAGCATATACATGTATGTATGTATGTATGTATGTATGGAAGCCATTGCACAAAATTGGGGTAACTGCATGCGTTAATACAAAGCAATTTTTTGGAGACTATGTACAGGAACACATCTTTAAGTCGTATATATATATGAAATTGTACGTCATTTTTAAAAAAGAGCTCGCGGTTTTTGATGCAGACGAAACTTTAATAACGCCTGGAAGCAATTTTGGCTTCCATCAGAATCATGATGCATTGTTTCGGCTTTAGGTTCGAATTATTAAGGTTTGCCAACTTACAGAAATAAATAATAACGCCTGCTCCGCTTACCCCTACGCTAACAAGCGACCTGCCACCTAATCGATTCCCCATACCGCAATCAATAAGAGCACTGGAATGTGTACGAGGTGTCAGTACAAAGTAACGCAAGCTAGCCGTTTGCTCGCTTAAGGCATTTCTCTGCGCAACCTGCTGCTGAAAATACCAAGAACAGTTTTTCGACAATCAATTTTTTTTTCTCTTTTCGTTATTATTATTATTATTATTATTTCAATGCACTTTTTTTTTTTTTTTCAAATCCATGAATGATCCCCAAAAAGTTAAGTAGTTTCATCTTTTGGATTAGTTTTTTGGAGAGATACCCTTCTTGAGCCCATCTTTGAAAAGCCGGTCTGTGTCTGTATGGACGCTTCAAACTCTTACGCGCTACATATAAATCTAATTGGCCATAAAACAGATAATATTTGCAATAGAAAAGTTCGCCCGTGATGAGTTTATGGAAAGATGGCTTATACGCATTAAGCAACAGGTACGACATTTGTATTCTTGGTGAAGATGGTATTGGGAAGTCGTCGTTAGTATATTCGTTCTTGTACGGGAGACTTCCAGAGTTATCTGAAGTGACTTACGAGAATCTTTACCACAAAAATGTTCAGGTGGACTCAGTCTACACTGGAATCACAATACTAGATACCTCCAGCATTGAGGAATACCTGTCGCATAGACTAAAGCAGCTACAAAATGCTGCTTCTATTATAGTGATGTATGCGATAGACGACGAGCAATCGTTTTCTGCAATGGTTGATATGTATGAACGTGTAAGGTCAGACTCAGTGCCGGTTTCTGTAGTTGGCCTTAAAGCTGACCGTGCAACCTACAGACAAATCACAAGTGAAGCACTCAGGGAATTCCTAGATTCGGCTGACTTGGTTCACTACTGCGAATGTAGCGCAGTAAGTGGATCCCTAGTCGACGAGGCATTCATACCCATGGTGAGATACTTGGTCAATAATAATAAGAAGACTCAACCTGATTCCTCCACCGTCAATTCCAAAAAAAGTGAAATCATGGATTCTGAAGTACCAATACGAATGGCCTCCGAAGAAAATTTAGTTACCTTACCTGAATTAAAGAATGACACTGCTAGCCGTGTATCAAGCAAATCTACACTGGAGCCTAACAGCATCCCGGGCCATCCGCTGCAAGTGAAAACGAATACACAAGCTTTCAAATCAGACAGCATTGATGATAGTCCGCGAGGGAAATCACCAAAAATCAACCATGATGTAAGAGAAATTTCTCGCCTGGGATCTAAGAGTACAACTGCAAAGAGGGCAGAATCAAGCTGCTGCACCATCACTTAAATTATAGCGACATGGATCTTGGGAAGTTAATGCTACACATATCTCCAAAATATTACTGTTACCCACGTATGTTTAGCCTAGTTATTGATGTCTTTCATTATACTATATTAATATTATTATTTTTATTATTATTATTATTATTATTATTATTATTATTATTATTTAATACGTAGTTTTTACTTTTGTATTTTACCATCCCCTCTCTATATGACAGCGTCTTGTGAAATATAGGAAAATCCACGGAATTGCTCCTGCATTTCTGACGTGAGAACAGTTTCGACAGGTGTTAATCTTGGAGTCTCTGAAGTGAACTCATTATCGAAATTAGAATAATCATGTTCAGAAGTAATTTCGGGTAAATATGGAGCTTGGATTTGGCAGTTAAAGACATCGTTGAAGTCAACATCCGCAAAATAGGAATGCTCCATAATTTCTTCTGCGTCTCTTGGACCGGAACCTAAACGACGAGCCGGGTCCTTCGTTAACAAGGCCTGTAAAATTAACACAGTTTGACGTGGCATACTAATCGGATACCTGACATCATCATGCTCAATAGCATTGAAGATTTCTTCCTCATCATCACCCTTGAATGGAGATTGGCATAACAACATTTGGAACAATAAAACCCCAAACGCCCACCAATCTACACTTCTATCATATTGCTTACCACCAATAATCTCCGGAGCCATGAATTCTGGGGTACCACAGAAAGTGCCTGTCGTGCTTTTATGGAACATGTTTTCCTTACATAAACCATAATCAGCAATCTTGATATGTCCCCTTGTTGTCAACAAGATGTTATCCAACTTCAAATCACGATAAACAACACCATTGTCATGGAAATACTTCAATGCCAACAATACCTCACAAGCATAAAACTTGGCTCTCTTAGCTGTGAACCTTGATTTTTGAATGTGCCACATCAAATCACCACCTGAAATATACTCCATCACGAAGTATATTCTATTTTCGGTTTGGAAACAGCAATGTAAATTAAGTAAGAATGGATGCATCTCCTTATTGGCTGTCAAGAATACTCTCTTTTCACATTTTACACTCTCAGCTTCGTCATTTTCAACAATGAAATCCTTCTTCAAGACTTTAATAGCACACAACTTCTGGGTATGTCTAGATTCTGCAAGCATAACCTTACCAAAGTTACCTTTACCCAAGACAGCAAGGAATTGAAAGTCATCCAAGCCAACCTTTCTACGACGACGTCTGTGCTTTTGTTGTCCAGAATTGGCCGCTTGTATACTTTGAGCTTCTTCAGGGATCAGGTCTTGCTGTTGATGTTGCAGTTGTGGGGGCTGTTGCATAGCATGCCCATCACGGTTGGAAATATCATTTGGAAATACTTCTGATTGAGAAGATAGAGGTTCATCTATAGTTTCCAAAACAGTTTGATTTGCAGCTCCTTGAGAAAAGTCTTCAGACCTGGCAGAGGCAAAAGTATAATTGTGTTGATCATAGTCATCTGACGGTTGATGCTGGTGACGAAGTTGCTGTTGCTGTTGTTGCTGTTGCTGTTGCTGTTGCTGCTGCTGAAGTAAGTATTGTTGTTTTTCGTGTTCATAGAGGTTCTGGTGCTGTTGAGCATACTGCTGTTGTTGCTGTTGTTGCTGATGTTGTTGGTATGGCTGGTACTTTTGATCATGACCTTGATCATGTCTAGGAGGTTGAATTCTTCTACCAGCATTATTATATGGTGCATCAACAGGTTGTTGGTACTGGTTAGTTGTTTGAGTAGGCAACTTGGTTGAAAACTCTTCCTCATCTCCCTTATGCTGGATTTCATTGGAGTATAATGTATTGCCAGACGTTACGGATGGCACGCTACTTTTGCCATCAATACTACCCTTTTCTTTGGCAGACGGATGCAAGTGCAACTGTTGCTGCAGAGGTTGCAGCTCGAATGGGGGTTGATATTGCTTTTGAGCTACTTGCTGCTTCTGTGGTTTTGGAGCAGGCTTGGTAGTTTTGATAGCAATTAGAATTTTATTTGCCATCTCCATTGACATACCACAGAAGTCTGGCACAAGATGTGTACATTGTGCATGACACATGACCCCACACTCTGTACATTTTCTGACATTCTTACGACCCCATGGTAAGATATAACCACAATGACAACACCACTTGGTACCTCTGTTCAAAACAGGTTCAAATCTGTGAGGAATACGGTGATTCAATTTAGCTTCGTCTGGGTCAAGATCATTACTAGATTTAGATATACACTTGGTGACGACCTTTTGGTAACACTTTTTGTGACACAAGAATTTACAGTCTTGACACTGAAAACCAGTGTAACGCAAGAATTCTCCACATAATGCACAGCACATAATGTTGTAGAATTGCTTTTGGACGAATTGATGTCCAAGTTGCTCGTAAACCTCTTCTTTCTTTTGACGGATAGCACCATGACGCCCCAATGCACCCATAAAGGTTTTACCTCCCAAGTTAGTGGATTTTTCAAAGTTCATACTAACTAATATTTGGCCAACGGGTTCTAAGATTAACCATGAAGTTACCAGGATTTGCTTAGCTTCTGAAGCATCTCCTGCACTTGAACCGCTTTGAAATTCGTGATCCATTTCTGGAGTCTTTGGAGCATTAGGGATTCCACCAAAGCCAACTTCATGGCCCTGTTGTTGCCTTTGAAGCAGAAGGTGCTGTTGGTCAGATTTGTTCAAATTAGATAAATTGGACGCAGAGATCCAGCCAGCGTTTCCCATATCTTGAGCAACCTTCTTTTTTCTAATTTCTTCGGTAATATCACTGAGCAACGCCCAGGTTATGGCGACAGGTATTAACACGTTTCCGGACTTATCGTAAACGGTCAATTCGATTTCATTTCCCTTATCGATATCAATCGAGAACTCTTCGTTCCATCTACCGGTTCTTGAACCCTTGGTCTTGGCTCTCTCAACATCATCAACCTTGATGGAAACCACGGACTCGGGCTTCTTCAGTAGCATTGGACTGGCGATGTGGTTGATGTCTCTGATACAAGTTATACTAATGTTCAACTTACCGGTCAAGGCTCTTCTAGCGTACTTGGGAGTGTTCATGATTTCCATATCCCTGGTGACTTCCTCAACATCGATATGCATTCCTTGGTACTTTTTCAAAGACTTGTTCAATAATTGGATTCTTTGGTCACTTTCCAATCTGCCCCCTTCAGCTGCAACTGAGGACGACTTATCACCATCCATCAAGTAGAGCTGAGAGATCTTTTCGTTGGCCTCACGGTACTGGTTTTCCACCTGCAACTTGAATTGCAACTGCTGGAGCATGTACTGGATTCTGTGACCCAAGGAAGGACAGTCGTACTTGATGAGGTCCAATCTTGAGTAAATTGGTCTTGTCGAGTTTGGGTTTATGGAGTGATCCTTGCCTGGCGAGGCAGGATCGTCACCACCGGCGCTGTTGGAGTCTGCGTTGCCATTATTCCCCTCATTGGCGCTGTCCTGCTGCTGCTGTAATGTAATTTTCGACAATGTTTCTGTGAGATAGTCGATGTTGGACTGGGTCTCTCTGATCTGGGTGTTACACTTCTGGATAACTTCGCCATTGTTGGTTTGACGTTTCAACGCCTGGAATCCCTGAATGAGCTTGCGCTCACGGTCGATCTTCCCTCTAATGTCATCAAGTACACCCTCGTTCTTAGTTTGTACCATGTTGACGTTGTGGATATGAAGAATAGAAAAGCAGAGCTATTAGTGTTTGTGTCCTGTCGAAGCTTCTTTTTGCTTCAGTGATTTGTCAAATAAACGAACGAGGCACGAAAAGCACAGGAAAATCTCAAAATCAAAATCAGAAAATAACAGCCAAAAAAATAAAAAAAAAAAAAAAAATAATAAGGATCAGGGCAAACAATCAAAACACAAAAAAAATAATTGTAAGGCACCTTCCTCGGACTTAGTAGAAACCATAAATGAGTAGCAGAGATAGAGCGATTGTGTGACTGCTATCACTCAGATCGAGAGACGGATGAAAGATAATTACAAGAGGTGACACGCTCACTTCAGGGTATATAGCGAGTACTGATTTGCACTTTGTGTGGGTATCTTGTTTCTTGAAGCTTAGTCTTTTGAGTGTTTTACTTTTTCACGAAACGAGCGATATCAATAATAAAAGAAAAAAGAAAAAGTGTGAGAGCTACTTACGATAAAAGTTTACGCGAGTGATCCTGATAGCTTAAATTTCGTTTAGGCTATCTAGTCCAGGGGAAAATGAGCGAGCAGGCTGTGCGACCACTACAGAGCTCGAATACCAGGGGAATGCATCCACGGAATAAAGAAGAAGCGGTGGGGGGATAGTCGGCATATTGGTCCGGGAATATCGAACGGCTCTTATCAAAAATAGATTCCACACAGTATGCAAATTGAGCTTCCATTGGAGAAGGCTGCAACGAGGCGAACGTCGTGAGCCAGAGAAGACGCCTGGGCCCGAAAACTTCACTGGTGGGGGTTGCAAGCTGATTTCTAATCAGCATTGCATATGGGAAGTGGCTGGTACGACTAAACTGGAATTGGATTATTGGCTTCTTCGACGTAGTTCAGCCTGAATTCATTCGTGTGGGTGTTTATGCAACCGTCTTCGCAATGAAAATCGTATATCCTGTACCTTGCTATTTAACATTTATACTAATCGGGAAATGGCTGTTCCATCACGTGACGTATTTTCTCCAGACATGTCTTTTTTTAGCAGCATTTTTCGTACTACGGTTTTAGACTTTTAGCTTCTACGAAATCGTAAATACTGCACACCCTCCAATCTAGATCGTGTGATATTCTTGGAAAGTGTTACTCATTCATTATTCTCTATGAGGAAAGATCTCCTCCCTTATGCATACCTACATCATAGGATTCCACTCAGGATGTGTAGACACATTGTCCCAGCTATTTTGCTAAATTGTACATTTCTCAATCCACAACCTCTCTAATCTATTTACTGTTACACCTGCAATTGCAATCAGGCACAGGACATACGTAATGCTTAGAAAACCACTCCTCGGCATGGTATGCGTGTGCTCCATGATTGCAGCTCAAGCAAAAACTGAACCATTCTCTGAAGCTATTTTCAATCCGACCAGACAAGGTATTTTCATTTGCCTTCTCGGAAGCATCTATTGGAATTGGAGCACCTAAAGACAACAAGCAAATGGAACAACGCGGCAATGGAGCCCCACAATGTGGGCAAGACTTGAAGTCTTCATTCATATTTTGTCCATTATGGTTACTCAAAGACATCTTATTGAACTGCTTCAACAACATGGAGTTGTTTGGGGCAGCAGATGGTACACCAGAGCCACCTGTACCTCCAACGGCCCCACTCGGACCTGTAGGACCGGCTCCAATTCCCCTGCCAGTGCTGGAGTTTGATCTTGCCTTCGACAAGTTCTTGTTACACCTGGTGCATTGCAAATACACCTGCTTTGGTGCAGCTTTGACGGTGATTTGTCCCGTATATGTCTTTGATAATTTTGTTCTTGAAACATCAAACTTGGCACGGATATTGAACATGCTCCAGCTATTCAACAAATCTCTATAACAGTAAACCCAATGGTCAACTCTCTTGTCAACAAAATATCTAGGACATCCAAATGCAGTGATCAACGCAGCTGTCTGAACATCACTAGTACGATCAACATATGATTGTAACAAAGAGATACCCTTTGGTGTGATACCTGTTAAGATTAACCCTTCTAGCTCACCTTTACTGATCACCAGCTCTGAAATTCGATTCAAGTATACAGTCAAGTCCTTATCAGACAAAAATCTTAATGCAACTCCTAATCTTTCTCTCAAAGGTAAGGAATGCTCATCTAGAACGTCCCACCAATCGTTGTCTGCAATAAATGCGAATATAGCTCTCAAGTATGGATTGTCCAACTCTGAAGCCATCTTACGACATTGATCCTTCCAAGGACTATTCACGTTTGAATTCTTGTAAGCCAAGTAACCCGCAACTGCGGTGGACATGATCCGAAGCCTCTCCTTATTCGAGGAGCCCAAAATTTCAATAGCCTTGGATACATCACCGTGGAAGACAGCCCAACCTGCTGCCTTCTCATATTGTCCTATGGAGACCAATGCATTCAACTTTTCTTCGAATTCATTGTCTGCCAAATACCACCCGGAAACGATCAAACATAACTTCCTCTGAGCTTTCCTCTCACTGTTGGAGGATATATTAATCGCAGCAGTTTTCTTACCCTTAGATGACACTATAGATTTGACCACGTGAGAAAACCACTGATCAGTAACATGCCCCATTTCTTTGTTGAATCGATTTTGTGTATGGATTTCATCAACTCCGTTCCAGAGTCCCAAGACACCTTGGAATCCCAAATCTAATCCTTGTGAAATCATGGTACCTTTATCCAAGGACTTCTTGGCCAAAAGCAACCACTTCCACGTATTAATTAAGTAAGAGTGGGGATCTATACTTCCTTTCAAGTCTTCAAGGATTTTAATATTCTTTTCACAGTCTACGCCATACCCAGCCGCTGCCCTCTTCCTTATAGTGTGACAAATGTCATTCGAAACAACTTCCGAAAGACCTAAGTATGTATTAAGTGGAATGAAGTCGTCCTCTTCGTATTCGTCGTCATCATCTATTTCTTCAATTCTCTTCTCCTTACTCTTTTGCTTTTCTCTGAAGGGAGCAATAATTTCACTCTCTTCGTCATCTTCATTATCATCAACCGTAGACTCCAAGCCCTGATCAAGTCTCCCCTTTTCATCGACCATGGACATATTAAACCTACTCCCTGCATTATCCGGTTGTTGGTTTATGGCTTCGTCAATGAATTTTGTCATCGTTCCATCTGGACCCGAAATTATAAACTCATTATACGAGTTGAAGTCAACGGATTCTATGGATTCTTTTACAAGCATTCTAAACACAGACCCAGACTGCCTCATACATACAAAGTGAGATGAGGTGTTGGTTATGATGTCGGGAGAGTAGTCGAATGAAATCACTCTCTCGTACTCAGTCTTTGTATCTAAAACTAAGGAAACGAACAAAGAATCTTCTTTGGGCTTATACATTTGGGATGCCTGTTGCTTCAATGTTTGAGTAATATGATCATTCTTTGCTGAGACATTGGAAGCACTTGTGATATTCGAAACATTTCCTGCGCCATGGCGACTGCTCTTGATTGCTGGAACAGTTCCTGTATTCCATCTTCTTATAAGGTCTCCATTGAATACTGCGGCAAATTCACCTTTTCTAATCGTCGAGTTTCTCACACAAGGGCTCCTGTTTTTTCTCGAGGAGTCATTTAATAACTTGTTGAATTGTAAAACTGGGCTTTCTGATATCACATTTGTGCTCAGCGATGATGATTTGTACTTGGATGTATTTGTTGTCAACTTTCTTCTGTCCCAAACCAGGTAAGAGCCATCTTCGGAATATGTCAGAAAGAGGTGATCTCTGAAGTTATCGATTGTGATGCCCAATGTGCATCTAGTTGCCATTTGAAACACGGGAGTGTCTTGTCTTAAATCTATCTCTCTTAAAAACTTATAACTTCCAGCCAATAAGTTTGTGGGTTTGTCAGGGTAGAATACAGATGATAAGATGGCTTCGTTAGGAATACACGAGTACGTGGGCCTCTTTATGTGGTCATTGCTGCCTGATCTCGAAAAATGCTCGATGTTCCAGATTTGCAACGAATTGTCTTGTCTTCCCTTGTCAAAACCAGCGGCAATCAATCCTGAGTTGTTGAAGCAAAGAGAATTACAAGGTCTACTCTGCTTAGGTTTAAGGCTCAAGACTGAGCTATTCGTGGTATTGACAATATTATTTGCCTTAAGACTGGTTCCATTTGCGCCACCCAATGCGTTTATATTTGTTGCTGTAGATGCTGTTATGTCAAATATGCTGATGGTTCCGTTTATTTGACCCACACCAGTGAGCCCTACTTCGACAAGTGAGTACGCAAAACACTGGATATTATCGAACCCTGTGCGGTAATTGACCTTCACTATATCACTAGACTCAACTGTTGGATCTTCATGTTGCGTATGATAGAGTATTACCTCGTCTCCAATGGGGTTGACCGCTATGAATCTCTGTTCCAACCCGTCATCCCAGTTTAGGGCTCGCACAATAGAGCCGCTCATTCTCTAGTTTTAGTAGGCGTAAATCTAGTTGAGTTAGGCAATGGTCCGTGGTGTGAGTATAAAAAAAGGCTTGAGTATACTCAAGACTGGTCGTTATTTTTAGATTTGTCTTTGTTGGTCTGTTAAGAGAGCAGCCTTCTTAACTTTGAAGAAGATTGACTGCTCTTGATAAACACTAAAATGCGGGTACTGATATGAGCGTCATCATTATATATGCAGGATGGATTGAAGTCACCATTTACTATCTAGATTGGCTGCAAAGCGGAAGATACATGTTTCAATGAATACCACACCAGTGGTAACCGGTGTGGGTTCCATTAAGTGGAAGAGTTATGAGTGGAGAATAAATCTTTTAGCCTAGAATATCTCTCAAGGTATGTTTTGCTAAATCAAAGCATACATGGAGTTCAAGTTAGATTTACGACAAGAATCTTCTTGTGTCATAACAATCTCAGAATCTTTTCTGAGGTGACTGACAAGACGACTTGGTGTAGAAAACTCTGTCATGTTTGATTGATTATCAAACCTTAGTTAAGTATGCTCATGCAGCTGGTTCCATCCTAGCAATACATCGAAAGATGAGGATGCCAAGTCTAACAGTGATGTTGGGATGCAATTTACGTCGCTACAGCTAAGTTTTTATTACGCATGCATTTCGTTTCAAATGGTTTCATTTAGATTGTTTTATATGAAGGGTTTTGGACTAGCTTCGCTACGTTCCTGATTCCATACCCGGTGTCTTAAAGAGACATATAACCGTACGCCTATCAATGCTGGCAAAGTATAACAGAGACGTTGCAGTCTTGTACTTAAGCGAACCTTAAATTCTCACTTTTGAAGCTAGCTTCGCTAGCATTATTGTAACTTCGGTATAATAGAATTGAGTTTACAGTAATTAATATCAGTAGCAATAGAATACTCTTCTTAAACTGGGGCACTTTTATGACATGTCCTGACACGTACATTACATTTAACCCGTCTGACATTTGTCCAGCTATTCCTTCCTGATTGTCATCCCCTGACTGGTAGCGCAAATCGAAGCCCTGAAGAATGGCTAAGAACCCCATTACTAGAAGGGAAAATGCAGTTCCTGGAGGCCCGAAATAAGAAACAGCTCCACTACCAGCTATCGCTGCGATTGTCACTGTCTCGTCCATTTGCCAACTCACCAGGGTGCATGATATTGTGATGATCAAGGCTGAAGCAGCCACTATTCTTGTAAACAACATTAACTGATATCAAACTCGATATGTTATAGCGATATGAATCCTTCAATAAAAACTCAAGATGAAACGATGGCACCAACCACATTTATATTCATACGGTAATGGGGTACCCCCCTTTACTAAATTCATTCATGTGCAGGCTCAGTTTGCAGCACTTGACCCAAATATGCTTCACTGCATGTGTCATGAGCCCTTTGACACAAAGTTCGGAGAGGAATGTCAATCTACAGGTTTGAATATCGGCTTTATCATGTATTAAGTTTATAAGCTATTAGTATAGAAAATGCTTAGCTGCGAACTGGGCAAAGAAGTGCCACTTCCTTATGTTCTGTATCCTGAATACCTGTAATTGTTATTACTGGCGATATTGGAGTTGTTGGTATTAGTGCTGTTGTTGTTAGTGTTGTTAGTGTTATTGTTTCCACTTGCAGTGTTATTTCTGGCTTTTGCAGTCTGCTCTTCCTGTTGAATAATGTATTCGACAACATTGACAAAAGTTTTAAATCCTTTATCGGAACCCTTCTCTCTTATGATATGCAATGAAGATGAATTGATCAAGTCAATAACTTCGATTTTGAATTTAAGTTTACGGCCTCCAGCAAACTTTGTAGGAATAATACCTGTGAAAAGACCAAATTCTTCATCAAAGACTACTCTTTCGACAGAGCCTTCAACCTTTTTCAATTGCAAAGTATTCTTTATGACTCTTGAGATATCATTTGCAAGTAACACTGAGTCAATAACATGTACATTCTTATCGTTGTGTCTGTCCTCAACGTAAATATCTTGGGCACCACGCATTGAAAGTCTCTTTGTCTCGGTTTTGGCCTTACTAGTTGAAGCAGAAATACCGGTGAGGAATCTCTTGAACCAGTTATCCTTTCTGGAAGGAAGATCTTCGGTTGCTAATTCCAAAGAAGTCTTTCTTGGTCTATTAAGGGAGCTTGACAATCTTGAGAATTTTTTGTAGTTATTGTTATCAACTTGAGGCTTCGTAGTGTTTCCTTCAATTGGGAAAACAGCTGGGGGTTTTGGAGCTGTTCTCTTTGGTTTCAAGGAAAATCTTCTGAACAATGAGTTTTGTCTCGAAACAGAGAGCTCTTCATTCTTTTCCTCAGGATGAACTTCATCTTGATAGTAAATTTCATCGTCATCAGGAGGGAGAATCATTGTACCTACGACACCATGTGAAGCCATAGCGTTCGCCTGTTGTTCCTCCGCTGATGGAATTCTTTCTTCAAGATCATCAAGTTTACCTTCCCTTTCTCTTCTTTGCAATGACGCTTGCCTTGCAGGAGAAATGTGCATGGTGCTGAAAATCTGTGTGGAACCTCTTGAGTTAAAGGAATCCTCTAACTCTGATCTGACCCTGCTTGTATTAATTGGTCTCTCGGAGTTTTCATCTTCCGAATCGTCATAGTCTTCAATATTATCACCCTCATCTTCATCAAATGAAGTTGACACATTTGCACGATATTCTTTACTTTCGTTTAAAGAAGAAGTATCTAAAATGTCGATATTGCTTGACACGCGAGCATTAAACGAGTATCTTCTTTCGGAACCTTCAACAGAGGTATCTTCGAATTCCTCACTACTGCTTTCCACATGTTTTTGGTGACGGTGACGTTCGCGACGCTTTTCCATCAGATTGTAGTTATTAGCGTCCTTGACTTGCATTTGGCCATCCTGATCTTCAAATTTATGTATTCTCTTAGGGTTGATTTCACTATTATCTTGATCAGTAACAAAGCTTTCGTATCCCTTGTACATAGATTCAATAGACTCCTGGAACGAGGCATCTGCACGGGTTGGGATCCTTGCAGACTCAAGCACAGTAGCTGTTGGGTGCTGAATTCTGCTGCCTTTGTATTTCAACGAAGCTTGTCTTTGTTGTTGGGCATGAATGGAGAGTTGTGATGGTTGATCGTGTCTGTGGGGTTGGTATGGATGAGGATGTACGACTAATGTTTCTCTAGAGCTACCGCCAGAGATATTCTCAATCAAGCTGGGTTTGTTCTTGCTCAATGTCACAATATCAGCAGTGTGGGTACTAATAAGATCAAAGTTTGAATAATCAGATTCCATCATCGAAGTGTGGTGGAAGTCTCCAATTGAGTTGGAATCAAATACAGTGGAGCTTGCACCTTCGTCAATGGAAGTAGTAGGATTGTGAGTGCTGACAGAATTGCTAGAGTTGTAAGGATATTCGTTTGATTGGACATTGTTCTGGTTTCTGGATTTGACATTGATCCCTAATCCATTCAAGTTTGTGGTGGACGATTTTTTCAATAATCCATCTCCCTTTCCAATTCTAACATTAGGATTAAGTACCTTTTGGGCACTTTTGTTAGGGAAATTGCTACCTGACTGCTCATCAAAATTTTCATTTAATAATCCATTGAAAGAGAATCTGGAGAATCTGGGGTTTGGAATCAACCCACTTCTGCGCGTCATTACACTTGAATTGTCACCTGCTTTTGATGAGCTCATCGAAGTATCGTAATCCATTGGCTTCGAGGAAGATTTTTGTTGGATCTTATTCTCTTCTATTTCACCAAGTAGAGATTTGTAGGCATTCTTTCTTGGCTGCTTAGAAGCACTCGATACCAAAGGCTTCAGATTTTTTCTTTCCTGTTCGTTGAATTTGTCAATGGTCAAGTTCTCCTTGTCACTATCTTGCTTCTCATAGGCTTCATCCTGCTGCTTAAGGTATAACGACAAATTTTTGGATGATGAAGTTTTCAATGAATCATTAATTTTTGGTCTTTGGAAGATGTTATTTGAAGATTCGCTAGCTTGAACATCAATTCCTAACCTTTGCAAAATTAATGCGGTGTTCTGATTCATTCCTTTACCTCCTCTTGTGGAATTGGCTAATGACTTTGCTCGAAGTAATGAGCCTGAACCCCTAGGATCCAATGAAGAAGGCGTTACAACGGGTGTAAATTCAGTAACATGTCTTCTTGAAGGTGTCTTAAGATGTTGCGAGAAATCGAACTGAGAATCATGCTGCAGTAATCTTTGGGCAGCTTGCTTTTGCTTCTCCTTTAAAATCATGGACTGTTCCAATTGCTCTTTAACCAAGGTCTTTTCTTTTTCTTTCAACCTTTCAAGTTCAAGCTCCTTTTCTCTAAGCTGCTCTCTTTCTCTTTGAATTGCACGTTCACGTTGAAGCTGCCTTTCCCTCTCTCTTTCTCTTTCCATTTCTCTTTCCCTTTCTCTTATCTTCTCGGCTTCCCTTCTATGATTTGCCTTATTATCATCATATATGTTCAGTAACCCACCATGTTCCGGTTCAGTTTTGCTGCCATCTTCACCAAAAACCTCTTGACAAATCAATTCAAAGTTAAGTAAAGACTTGTTACCAGCTCCTGAGCTCTCGTTATTTCTGTTTGCCAATGTGCTGACTGGGGAATTATTATTGATTAATCCTCCTTTAGCTCCCCTAAAAGGTCTTTCCAATTCGATCTGACCATCCTGTGTTCTCTTGAATTGTGGGACTGGGGGTTGCTGTTGTGGTGGTGAGCTTCTCTTTACTTTAGAGGAGAGAGACTTGGACGAATTATTTCTGGATCTCACAGATTGTTTGATTGTGGCTTTCTTTTTCGTCGCTGATGTTGATGCAGTAGTGTGATGAGTATTTGTAATGTTACCGAGTACCTTACTAGTGTTGTTACTAACTTTTCTTGGCTTCCTCTTTGGCGTCGACTGGCTATAGATAGATGACAGTTTTGGAATGGCCTTGTTTGGAACTGTTTTGATTGTTGTTATCTTTTCTCCCGTAACATTATCTATAGTTATAGTTTTAATAACAGATTGGGATCTTGGTAAGGTTTGTTTACTTTCACTTCCAGTCATAAAATCAGTTTCATTGTCATCATAATAAGATTTACCATTGCCTGTATGTTCATCTCTGTATTTCATTAATAAGTGGTAGAATATTTTCTCGGAGCAATTCTTACTTGATAACAACTTCGATACAATCGTTTGCTCACTACAATTATGGAACAAGACTGCCAAATTCTTCAATGTTTCCTTGTCAATTTGGTCTGGTGAAGTTAATTGGGTAATGTGATTGAAAATTCCAGTCTGGTATTGGTTCTTGAAACCCTTTAATGTTGATGGTTCAGGGTATCTGGTAAGCAATGGATGGATAAGGATTTGATCTATAGTAATTCTATCCTTTGGATTCACTTTCAACATTTTGCTTATAAGATCCTTGGCTTCCCAGGACAAATCAGGAGGCATGACGAATTTTCCATTTTGGACTTTTAATAACAACTTTCTTATGTTTTCGTCGTCAAAGGGTAAGTGGCCCGTTAACAATGCAAACAAGATAATTCCACAAGACCAGATATCAGAGGGAGCACCATGATAGTTTTTACCGGCCACGATTTCTGGGGAGGCGTAATGTGGAGACCCACAAGAAGTTTCAAGTAATTTTTCCTTCACTTCTAATGCAGCCATTCCAAAATCAGCAATTTTGATATTCTTATTGTAGTCTAGCAATAAATTTTCCGGCTTTAAGTCACGATGACAGATGTTGAATTGATGCAAATAGTTAATTCCGTGAATTATTTGTTTGAAGTAGTTGAGAGCTTCGAATTCTTGTAATTTCCCTCTCTTTATGAGGTAGTCAAACAATTCCCCCCCTTCAATGTACTCTAAAATCAAGTAAAGGTCGTTCTTGTTCTCCCAGACATCGTAAAGACCCATAATATTGGGGTGTGATATCAATTTCATGATGATGATTTCCCTTTCTATTCCGTATGGTAATCTATCCTTGCCATTTTCCATCAAGGTGCTTCTCTTGTATTTAGGGTTTTCCAATTTCTTGAAGTTGGATTTGGGCACAATTTTGACTGCTGCCAATTGACCAGTGTTGACATTTTTGGCTAGTCTAACTCTTCCAGTAGAGCCTCTTCCCAATGTTCTCCCCAACTTCCAAGGCCCGATTCTGTTTTGGGCTTTTCTCTTCTTGGATGATGTAGATGTATTGGTGGATATCTGGGAGAGTCTTTTGGTTGCGTTTGTGACCGATTGCACAACTTTATCAACTTGAGGATTCAGCAGCGGTTCTGAGCTGCTGAGATCGCGATCAAAGTCGTGATCATGATCAATGTGATCGTAAGGGTTGCTTTGCTGAACCAAAGTTGCCATATTGCTAGGTGTAGCTTGTGAATTTTTATACTCTTTTGTGAGTTAAAGGAATGTATGAGTGAGTAGTGAGTATTTGTGCAAGCGACAGCTTTTCAAGGATAACACGTCGATATCGGTGGAGGCAGGAAATGTAGATGGAGGTAGAAGACACTAGTATGTTCTTGCTTTCCGCTCGAATATGGTAGCAGGGGGTTGAATAGCCCGAGTACGTGTCTGTGTGGAGACTTTTTCTTGTCAAAAGAAAAAAAAAAAGAGAGACGCTCCTAGAGATCACGAATCTAAGAAGAAAACGAACCAAGGAGGAGTAAGCGGGAATTTGCTTCGTACGGTTTTCGCTAGTGAGAGTCGTCGATATCCGAATACCTTTTCCTAAATGTTCAATATAGCTTTTACCAAGCTTTGTAGCTGCTTAATCTTCGATCGGGCACTTGAATAAAATTGGAATGTAAAAATTTCTCTTTCACTTACACTTTCGTACACTTAAGGCTCTGTACGTTTCTTAATTTTGTATTTTGAGAGCTTAATCAGAAATCGCGAAGAACAAAACACAAAACGCGAAAGATAGTAAATAGACAGGAAGGGCTCAGAATACCAACAAACGGAAAATAAATTTCAGCCAAAAAATATACTCGAGCTTGATGGAGCGATAGAAGGAATAGAGAGACATGCATTGTTTAGAGCGTGTTTATGGGTAGCACATCGCATCTTTCTTCGGAGAGAGGTGGAAAAACGTGAATTGGCTTTTCTTGCGCTGTTAGGCTCATAATATTTTCTGTATGATCTAAACAAGTTGTTGGTTGTGGAAGAGCTGTCACGTGGAGCAGAATCATTTCTGCAATTTTCTTTGAGACGTACGCATGTACGTACGTACGAACGTACAATACATACATACATGTTAAGCTTTTTAGTGAGAGTAGTGCAAGCAATTGAAAATTAGACGAGCTAGGTGAAGTAGAAGGAATAAACGCTTAGTTGAAACATATATGTAAAACAAAGGTAACAGCATGGAGACGAGGACGGGGAAGGGGTCATGTGAATGTCATTCAAGGGTATTCCAAGTGATTGGAAGCGCTTTAAGATTCGTAGCGGACGCATATGTATTCTCTTCCGCATTCATCTCATCAACTTCCCTTTCCCACCCACCTTTAGATCGCACAAGCTCTTCGATAATCTACAATTAACCATTTTTGCCTTAAAGAAAAAGATTCTATAGAAACGGTCTCCAATTTTCATTTTCAGTTCCCTCATCATTAAACTTTAAATTTGCCCATTTCAGTTCTTTGTTTGGTATTTGGGGAGGATGAGTGCATGTATATTATTCTTTTTTAGCGTCGATAGTGAAATTTCAGTGTGTGCTGCGCAGCATTGAAGCCATGCGAAAAGGGAATTGATGGGGAAAATTGAAGCGGCAGCGACAAAAATCAACCTTACGCTTCCCCCATCCAAATTGTTCGGCGCAGCAGCACCCACAGCGCAGGGTACAAGAAAAAACTTCGCAGCATATGACACTATCAGAGACCACCACACACCGGCAGTGATACACAACAAAAGAACACACAACGATGTCTGGGGTTGTTGAAGAAGAGCATAGCATCGTCGTTTGTCCATCATACCTCTCTATGCTACACGTCTCTTTTGTCATGGTCGGTGCTCCGTAAATACTTTCTTTGTGTCTCTTTATTGAACACTATTCATTGCCCCTTACTCATCGGGTTCCTCAATTTTGTCTCGAAATTTCTCTTTTGGCTGCGAAAACAGTATATCCGCAGCATTGTTTTTTTCCAGGCCACTTGACAACTGGCGCTACCTGCTATACGTCCGCGAGATCCCATGTCGGTATTTTCACAGTCGGCGTCGGATGTTCAACAGCCATGTTTTCCATCTCTTCCGCCGCCAGTTGCAGCCCAACAGAACGGCTCTGAGAAACGCTTCGTAATTAAGCTCGACTTTGTCCTATTTGCGAGTCATTCTTCTCCCCTTTGGGGACTGCGGCCTGCGGCACCGCGCTTGAACCCTCCGGAAATTATCGATTGTTTGCGTGACTGAGATTTTTTTGCCATACAAATCGGAATAGGAGACGGACATAAAACAAGAATTTTCGCTTATTTACGTGAGACATAACCACCAAGATAACCCACAGGAAAATTATATATAAAACCGTTATTAATCATCTGACTGATTTCTTTTTCCGGGACTAGGAAAAACCAAACAAATCCTGACAAATTCCAGTCCACAACTAAAGGAAAATTCCTATATCGTTCAGATTACACACTGCAACAACAACGCAGTATATACGCATATAATCTGCTCAGACGCAACAAGACAGGGTAGGTAGTGCCAACCCGGCTCATACATTATTTTTTTCGACCCGCTCAACACACAAAGCGAAAAACGGCAACTATTGACATTTTTTTTTCCCCATTAATTGTTTTTGATAAGGTGCAATTCCCCCAATCACACCACAATCTTTGCCCCATTCCCACACACATTTTGCCCACCCCCTACTAGAGCCGTGCCTTACCCCCCAGCCTAACATAGACACACCGTACATCCAGCATGCTCAAGTTCAAGAACAAATTCAAATTCGGTACTTCGGGTAACTCAGCGACCGAGCCCGCTTCCGCGTCTCAGGAATCATCTCAGGCCAATTCCCCTAGAAACTCAACAGACTCAAGAAAGACCATATCCATGTCCAACCTCTCGGACGGATTGCTGAAAGTCAGCTTGAATGATTCCAACCATTCTTTGTTGCCAAACAAGTCCAACAGCTCCTCCCCTTCCAAATCCGCATCTGAAAACCCAACGCAACACCTGGCGGAGAACGCTGCTGGAACCAGTGTGCCTGAAGCAGACATAGCGAACCTGCTGAAATCTTCCCCTACTGGGCCCTCTGCTACCACCACCATAACCCTGACATCAGCCACCACCAACGCGTCCGTCCCGGAAGCTGCCACTACAGCCATCAATTCTACAGGCTCACCCCTGCCCAGTGCTACACAAGCGGACGCCAAGGCATCCCCAACTTCCACTGCGGTTGCATCTTCTGTCTCGACCAACTCCACTGTGACCTCGGGCTCAGCAGCTTCCACAGCATCGTCATCATCAACTGCCTCAGGATCCTCCACGTCGTCTTCATCCCCTGGTCTCCTTACTGTCAAGATCTACAACTCGCAGGGATTACAACTCCCCATCGACATAAACAACAACAAACAAATCTTGCAAGCCTTAGCCAGCAATGCCAATAACGAAAACACGAGTTACCAGTTATGGAAGAACCTCTCGTCTCTTCAGACTCAAGAACAGGCCAGCCCTCCTGCTAGAGAACTACTCCCAGGCTCAATCTCCTCAAACTTCTTACCTTCGATCATCACGATACCCAATGGCGACAACTTGGTGAAATCGTTGATTTATTTGACAATTGAATTCGACAATAACGTTTTGGTAATTGAGCCCCAAAAGGGTACTGTCAACCAATCGACTTGGAATCAAGTCGTCTCCTTCGATGTCAGCCACAAGAGAAACAACAGCAACGGAGCTGGAAGCGAGAACACCACGAGCTCCAACTTCTTGAACTTGAACCTCTTCATCAGATTACCATCCATGCTCATCCCAGAAAGTGAAAAGGCTAACAAGAACCACTTATTCACTAACCAAAATTCCAAGGATAGCAATACTTCAGCTTCTTCATCTGGTAATTCAGCAGCTGACGCGGAAATCGCAGCATCCACAGGTGCTGGAAAGTCTGAAAACATTGGAGATCTTTTGATTGGTACTATCAAACTCCCCCTCAATCTCAGTTTCCATTCGTCTCCAATCAGATTAATGAACCACGAGTACTTGAAGTTCCGTCATTTCAACCTTTCAGATAAGGAAATGGGTGACATCATGTTGACCATTGACTTCAAGCCAATACTTAAGAAGCATTTGACTATTGAAGATTTCGATTTGTTGAAGGTCATTGGTAAGGGGCTGTTTGGTAAAGTCATGCAAGTCATCAAGAAAGACACCAAGCAGATTTATGCTTTGAAGACTTTGAGGAAGCAGCATATTATTTCTAGAATGGAAGTGACGCATACTTTGGCAGAGAGGACCGTTTTAGCAAGAATCAACAACCCATTTATAGTGCCATTGAAGTTCTCATTCCAAAGTCCTGAAAAATTGTACTTGGTGTTGAGTTTTATTAACGGTGGGGAATTGTTTTGGCACTTGCAAAAGGAGGGTAAATTTTCTATGGACAGATCGAGATTTTACATTGCTGAATTGTTAACTGCGTTGGAGAGCTTACACGATTTGAATGTTATCTACAGAGACTTGAAGCCTGAGAATATCTTATTGGATTACCAAGGCCACATTGCTTTGTGTGATTTCGGATTATGTAAACTCAATATGGCCAACAACGACAAGACCAATACGTTCTGTGGTACGCCTGAGTATTTGGCCCCAGAGTTGTTGTTGAACCAAGGGTACACAAGAAGCGTCGACTGGTGGACATTGGGTACCTTGCTTTACGAAATGCTCACAGGATTGCCTCCATTCTACGATGATGACGTTAACACCATGTACGGTAAGATTTTGAGGAATCCATTGAGATTCCCAGCCTCCTTGGAAGGCACAGATGCACAAGATTTGTTGATCAAGTTATTACAGAAGGATCCTAACAAGAGAACCAGCGATGCCACTCAAATCAAAAACCACAAGTTCTTCCAAAACATCGACTGGAATAAGTTATTGAACAAGAGCTATTTGCCTCCATTCAAGCCAAATGTCGAGAATTTGTTGGATACCTCCAACTTCGACCAAGATTTCACCAACGAGAAGCCTCAAGATTCCGTTGTGGATGATTTCTTGAGTGAAAGTGTCCAGAAACAATTTGGAGGATGGACCTATAACGGAGACAATATATTAAACTAGACACACTCAAAATTTTAGATGAGTTGGATAGTGGTAGAAGTATATAAGTAAAAATTGATACGATTCGAAATATCAGAAGGGTAGTGTAGCCAGGAGTGGTGATAGTCTCTCCGCCGTTGCGCTCTACATTTGTGGGCCCAAAACCAGGCTATTTGTCGTGTATACTTTAACTTCAAAAATAAATACAAAAAAAAATTGATATATGCTTACTGAACATATTAATTACAGTAAATTATCCTGCCGCCGCTTTAGCGGTTGGCGGCGTTGTTGTAGGTGACACCACTGGAACCAGGGAATGCACCGCCGCCAGTCTTGCTGCCAGAGCTCTTGTGACCTTCAGACAATGGTGCTCCGTGCTTATAGACAGGGTCCTGGTGTCCGAACTTGCGCCTGTCTTGCTCCCTTTGTTGAAATTGAGGGTAGGATGGGTTCAAGTGCTCTGGGTTAGCCATTGATATATTGACCTTCTGGGGAGCAACTTTGATCACGTTTGGATCCTTCATAGGGTCGTAGTACTGCTGTTGTTGCTGATTTTGCTGTGGGGGTGGCTGTTGGAATTGTTGCTGCTGTTGTTGCTGCTGCTGGTCACCTTGTGCTTGTGGTGGCGGTGGTTGTTGCGGCCTTTTGTATTCTGTTTCTTCATAGCTTGGAGGCGCTTCTCCCTCGTGTTCAGGCTGCTTATCTTGCTTTGCCTCTTCGCCTTTACTGCTGAACATTTTGGCTAACTTTTCCTTCATGATTTGTGATACTACGTTGGTTTTTCAAAGGGTAGGTGACTGGACTGGGGGATAAAATGGCTGTTGCTAAGACTTTTCTCTGATCAAAAAAGAGTCAATGGGGATTCTTGTTGCCTGTGCTATCGATATGAAAAAGATGAAACAGCAATTGTGCAACAATTTCCCCTTATGCAGAGTGGGTGTATGCGAGAAAAAATACATCACGTGACTGAGACTCTGGATAGCTAGGAATATCGTTACACAAAGCTACAGGCACAATTTTTTTTTTTTCAGGTTTTGACATGAGTGAGAAAGCTTTAAGGTGGTGATTCCACACAGCATCGTAGCACAGCATTAGCATCAAAACCACATACACATCAACACATAATGAGAATAAACTCAGTGAATGCTTCTACCCAAAGGGTGGTCAACCAGCTTTCAGCACTTTCAGCCTCGAAAAAGCAACCGAAATTATTAAACTTGTGCAAAGAAGATTTAGTCAAGCATAAAACCATAACGAACGCCTGGAGTGTTTACCAAAGAAAAGTCCACCACAAGAGACAAACACAGCTCCAAGAACAATACAAGAGCATCTACAACGCCATGGAAGACTTGAAACAGACCAGTCCACAGTTATTTGAGCTTGCTAACAAGCAAGAAAAGAAGAAGAAGTTCCCTCTCGATATGAGATTTCCAACCGAGTTCCCAGCTAACAAGCCATGGGTATACAACTACGAAAAGAACCACAAGAAGTAATAGAAAGGCGAAAGCAGATAAGCTCAAGAATGTTTCTATGAGAGCGCATAGAAACTCATATAATAGGTAGCAGAGGGAGAAGGTATTGGTGGGTGGGGCTGCCCCGATGCCTTTAGTAACGAACGTCTCGGTAGTGTGCACTTGTAAATAGAACAATAGATAGGCATACGAATACAAAAGAAGAATCATACGATAGAAAAGGCGGAAGACGGAACGTAAGGTGTGTAAATATATTCTATACTATTATATTAATGGAGGTGTTTGTCTGATCAACAGAGCATGCTAATGCTGGCGGTGACATGTAGGCCTGAGTAGCCTTGTGAGCCGTGAGATGAGGAAAAGTGACAGGAGATAGGTTGTACTATGAGTAGGGGGCAACCTAAGATCCAGGTTCAGGAAGAAGAATGGCGTTCTACTCCGATCTATTCGTCGACTGTCCGTATTTTCCGCTTTCTTCCAGGCGTACCGTTACTTTGTGGAGCCACGGATCCATTTGTTGGTTCCACGGAATCCTCATACTCGTCCATTTCGTCGTTCTTGCCGCTTATTCCTTGCTTTCTTGCAAATGATTTCACAAAGTTGGCAGAACTCAAACTGAAGATGTGGTCCTCATCCGTGTAGTTGATTCTTTTCTTGTGCGATCCACTTGTGTTTGTTTTCGTGAAGTTGTCAAATCCCTTGACGATGTTACCGTAAGTGCTTTCAGCGAAGTATTCGTTTTCCTTCTCGTAGATATTGTCTTCGAGTTTACTGAGTTTGGCGTCTAGTTCCTGCTTGCGGAGGATCTGCTGGGTAAGCTTGGCCTTCACCGCGTTGTACTGTTCTGTAGAGTCAGGCTTGCTCATTCCCAAAGAACGTAGCTTGTTGATTTAGTGACTTGATGACGCACTAGGTGCACTTTGGGGGTGTTAGTCTGTGTCAGTAGCTCTGATGTTGTGGTAGGCATGCCAGGAAAAATCCATTCGAAAACACACACAGGCATATATGCAGGATCAGAAACTGAGAAATTTCAACCAAGTGGTAGTAACGAGCCGACAGCAAATTAGTTGCAAGACGAAAAGAAGGGCTACTGTGCGAAAAATAGTGCTACTGGAGAGCGTGGAGTGTACGGTGAAATTTGTTAGCGCATAGTAATCTCGGACACCTGGAGGGGTGAGAGTCCGATATATTTTTTCAGTCCGTCTGGCATTATGGCGCAACTACACCTATTTTTTTGACTTTGAATATAGCGAAGTAGGGCAAAGTGCTGAAAAAACCCAAAATGCACCACCAAGAGAAACGCCCAATAGAATTGCCATGCTTGTACATTGTTCCTAGTATTAGCCTCAATTGTGATTCTGTGCCACTCTACGTATGCTCCCGGCTGTGTATTCCTGTCGACCTTAAACGCCCGGCGTCCTTCGGGATGGATGAATGGAAGAGCAGCCAACGTTAGCTGCTTAGGGTTTTTTTTTTTTTTTTTTTTTTGAAAAATTATGATTTATTGACAAAGTTTAATCCGGGGTCAATGTTGCTTTGATCTGTAAGGGCCATACCGTACGTCTAAGCCAATTGAGATCTTCTGAGCCCTCGAAAGGTGACTGTAACCCGAGTGTATGAAACTCCTTCAATTGCTACGTATTTTTTTTTTTTCTTTTTTGGCTCAAAATTAATCACCCTACTAGTGACAACATGTGGTGAGCCAATCCCCAAAAAATAAGGCTTCGTTGTGTGAGAGAGTTCTTGCAAACTACATAGTAAGCGCACGTGACAGGTCCACCACACCACTCACCATAGTAATTCAATTTTTTTTTTTTTTTTTTTAATTTTTCAATTTCCCTCCCTGTTTCGAACGAATGAATTGTACCTATGCGCTTAGATTTTCGCACTCCGGCAGTACGGGTGTGAGTGGTCCACAACATATAAATTCGTCCATTCCCACCCTATTCTGATCAGTTATAGTGTATGAAAATTTCCCTTTTTTCTTTTTTTTTCTTCTTCTTCTTTTCTTCTCTTCAATCAATTTAAGCATTCTTGTTCTGTTGTGTCAATTCCAATTGCATTGCATTACCAAATCTAAATTAATACACATATAACTCCAAATAAAATGGCTGTATCCAAGATCTTTGCTCGTACTGTCTACGACTCCCGTGGTAACCCAACCGTTGAAGTTGACCTTCACACCGAAAAGGGTCTTTTCAGAGCCATTGTCCCATCTGGTGCTTCCACTGGTATCCACGAAGCCTTAGAATTGAGAGATGGTGACAAGTCCAAGTGGTTAGGTAAGGGTGTTACCAAGGCCATTGCTAACGTCAACGACGTTATTGCTCCAGCTTTCATCAAGGCTGGCCTTGATATTAAGGACCAAAAGGCTGTCGATGAATTCTTAAACTCCCTCGACGGTACCCCAAACAAGTCTAAGCTCGGTGCTAACGCCATCTTAGGTGTCTCTTTAGCTGCTGCCAAGGCTGCTGCTGCCGAAAAGGGTGTCCCATTATACAAGCACATTGCTGACATCTCCGGTGCCAAGCAAGACAAGTTTGTCTTACCAGTTCCATTCCAAAACGTCTTGAACGGTGGTTCCCACGCTGGTGGTGCTCTTGCTTTCCAAGAATTCATGATTGTCCCACTTAACGCTCCAACCTTCTCTGAAGCTTTAAGAATCGGTTCTGAAGTTTACCACAACTTGAAGTCCATCGCCAAGAAGACCTACGGTCAATCCGCTGGTAACGTCGGTGACGAAGGTGGTGTTGCTCCAGATATTTCCACTCCAAGAGAAGCCTTAGACCTTATCGTCAAGGCCATTGAAACCGCCGGTTACACCGGTCAAGTTTCCATCGCTTTAGATGTTGCTTCCTCCGAATTCTACCACGACGGTAAGTACGACTTGGACTTCAAGAACCCAGACTCCGACCCAACCAAGTGGTTAACTGGTGAACAATTAGCTTCCTTATACGAAGAATTAATCAACGAATACCCAATTGTCTCTATTGAAGATCCATTCGGTGAAGATGACTGGGACGCTTGGGTTCACTTCTTCGCCAAGGTTGGTGACAAGATCCAAATTGTTGGTGATGACTTAACTGTTACCAACCCAATTAGAATCAAGACCGCCATTGAAAAGAAGGCCGCTAACGCTTTATTATTAAAGGTTAACCAAATTGGTTCTTTAACCGAATCCATCAACGCTGCCAACGACTCTTACGCTGCTGGTTGGGGTGTTATGGTTTCCCACAGATCTGGTGAAACCGAAGACACCACCATTGCTGACTTGTCTGTTGGTTTAAGAGCTGGTCAAATCAAGACCGGTGCTCCAGCCAGATCTGAAAGATTAGCCAAGTTGAACCAAATCTTAAGAATTGAAGAAGAATTAGGTGACAAGGCTATCTACGCCGGTAAGGACTTCCAAAAGTCTTCCACCTTATAAATTTGATTTTCAAGGAAGAATGATCATAATTTAGTATAAACTCATATATTTGTTGATAATGAATTTACAAAAAATAAACAAATAGGAATAGAAAAAAAACAGAAGTCATTGTAGATTTATCATTCATTTTGCATATATATATTCTATTTGCAATCTAGCATAGGGTTATTTCGATTTGGTATCTATTTTTACTAATGCCTCCGTTATTCTAGAAGCAGCAACAAACACCTCTTCAAAAGTGTTGTACAATGGAATTGGGGCAACTCTAATGACATCTGGTCTTCTTTCGTCACAAATGACACCATTGTCACGCAAGTACTGGATGACTATCTCCATGACGTTCTCCTGTGGGTCGTCGTGATGTGGAGTGAATAACAAGGACAATTGAGCTCCTCTCTGCTCTGGGTCAAGCGGAGTCAAAATTTGGAATCCCAATCTGTTGTCTTGGGGGTCTTTGATGTAGTACTTGGATTCCACGAGAAGATCTTGCAAGTACTGGGTGAGTCTCAATGACTTTTCTCTCAAAACCTTGACACCTCCAGCCTTGGCGAAAACTTCCAAGGATGCCTTCACACTGACGACATCAATAACACTTGGGTTCGATTGTCGGTACGACAAGGCAGAGTTGATTGGGTCAAACTCTTCCAACATCTTGAACCTCTCGCTTGCGTTATTTCCCCACCAACCTGCCAATCTTGCAGGAAAATTGTCCTTGGTATTTTGCTGGGTGTACTTCTCGTGGACGAAGAGCCCAGCCATTGCACCAGGTCCAGAGTTCAAGTACTTGTATGAGCACCAAGCGGCAAAATCAACCCCCCAATCATGGAGTTCCAAGGGAACGTTCCCCACGGCGTGTGCCAAATCCCACGCAACGATGATACCGAATTGTTTGGCAAATTTGGTAATTTCAGCGATCTTAAAGTACTGACCTGTGTAGTATTGGATACCTGGAAGACAGAAAATTGCAATTTCATCCTTGTGTTCTTCAATGGTCTGCAATATATCTTCAGTTTGCAAGTAAGTCTCTCCGTCTTTGACTTCCATCTGAATCAAGTGCGACTCGTCGTAACCGTGCAACTTGACCAAGTTGAGAAATGCGTAGTAGTCCGAGGGAAAGGCATGCTTCTCGAAGAGGATTTTCGTTCTAGTACCCTTTGGCTTGTAGAAACTGATCAAGAGAGAGTTCAAGTTAGCGGTGAGCGATCCAGTGAGTGCAACTTCTGTCTCCTTAGCTCCAACTAATGGGGCCAATAACGGCAAGACTGGCAAGTCGATATCCATCCATGAGGTGAGCCCCTCCGAGGCTCCCGGGTGCCTGAAGTGGGATTCGACAGCTCTCTCACTCCACGCCTTCAATTCATCGTTAATTGCCTTGGGAATGGACTTGGGCATCAAACCCAAGGAGTTACCACACAAATACACTGATTTTTCATCCGGAGTTGAAGACGACTCGATTCCGAGTGATGCAAACGTTGGGAATGCGAAAAGCTCGCTGTAGTTTGGATACTTTGCATCCAAATCCTTATAAGACATTGCGGCACTACGAAATGAAGATGAAAGGTGGAAAAGAGCGTTGGTGGCTGGTTCTGAAAAGTGCCATAGGCACAAAAAGTATGGAGAGATCTCGAATTACTTAAAACTAAAAAATACGTCCTGCGTATTTGTCAGGTGCGATTCTCAAAGTGGAAGGTTAAGTGGCTCATTGGGTGGAAAACGCAGCCGTCAACGGTGGGGTTTAGCTGAGGAAAGTAGAAGCTCCAGCTCCCACTCTGGGGAAGGCTTAGGCGAGGGCCTATATCCCTTTCACTCGGAACCAAAGCCAATTGAGCCCAGCTAAACATTTTGCTTCTTTATTTGCGCCGCTGCAGCTAAATTTGCGTGCTTCAATCGGAGTTACTTCATGTGGCTGCAGACTTGCATTTGATGTGTCTAACACTAGATTTCAAAAACTACCCAAACCCTTATTGTTATACATAATTTTTCAAGCTACAGCTCGAGCAAATCCATCGAAAGTACTAACTTAATGCTTCCTTTACTTTTCCTGCCCAGCGAGTAGAACCACCCTAACGGCACCTTTCCAGAAACGAACCATGTTGCTCGTCTAGTGCCATACAGCACGGAGTGCAGAGCTTCTATCGCGATTTCCTGCACACACACTATCAAAGACACCGAAATAATGGCAACTAAAGATCGCAACATCACAAGACAATTTTGAGGTAAACATTAGCGACTCGATGATAAAGAGCAAAGCAAGGTCCGCAGCTTCATTCCCCGTATTACAAAACCCTAGGGACAAATAAGATTACTAGTATTCACCTTGAGTATTAGCACAGAACACAGAACCATATTCGCACAATAGACGAGCAAACACTAACTCGCGACACCTGGCAACCATATCTATACGAACACAATGGATACATTATTGCGAATACTTTTAAACTCAGATCCGTCCTCGACAACCCAATACCTGGCAAGCACAGTGAATAATGGCAACGTGGACAGCATACTATCGAGCTCCGGGACTAACAACCCGATCCCCAACCCACCTAAGCATTCAAGACAATCAAGCGTGCAGGTCGCTATTGCCTTGGTCTTAGGTTTGACAGCATTTTTCTCATTCGCCTTCCTTCGGGTCCGTTATCCCAAGATTTACGTAGCCAACTTCAACCACTTTAATTCCAACTACTTACACTCTACATCAAGACAGAAGTTGCCCAAGTTACCCTCCAAGTCCTTCTTCGGTTGGATACCGGTATTGTACAGCATCAACGAGCAACAGGTTTTAGACCATGCTGGCTTAGACGCGGTGGTGTTTTTGGGCTTCTTCAAAATGTGCATAAAAATATTGTTGGTGTGTGTTACTCTCTCAGTTGCGGTTATCACTCCGATCAGATACCGCTACACCAAGCGGGTAGACGACGATAACGACGAGAGCTTCAAGAAGGGAAAGGGCAACGGCCCCAACGATGGGGTGTACCCGCAGTACCTCTGGATGTACACTGCGTTCACCTATGTATTTACCATAGTGGTAGGCTACTTCCTTTTCGAGCAAACGGTCAAGATAATCAAGAAGAGGCAAGAGTATCTCGGAAAGCAAAACAGCGTGACCGATCGGACAGTGAAGCTTATCGGCATACCCCCGCTGCTCAGGGATGAGGATGCCTTGAAAAGACACATCGAGAGTTTGGGCGTGGGACAAGTCGACTCTGTCGCTATCGTTAAAGAGTGGAATGACTTGAACAAGCTCTTCAAGTTGAGGAAAAGGGTACTTCGGGAACTCGAACGCCACTGGGTTGAATATTTCAGTGCTAACGGCATCAGGAGCAAAAGCGACATGTTAACCACAAACTTGCTTCCAAGTTTGGGAGAACCAATAGTGTTGAGCAGGAGTAACAGCGCGGGCAACAGATACAGAGATGAAGTTGAGGACGATGACGAAGATGTGGATGAAGACGGCGAAGCTACAGAACAAGACAACGTTGAGTCTGACGAAGAGAGTCCCCTGCAGGGAAACCACTCTCCGCGTACTCTACACGCACACCAAGATGCAGAGTACGAAGATGAAGGAGAACTTTCTAGGTCCACCTCCAGAACAACTATTCTTGACCAAATCACAGATTTATTGGAACACGATAATGAGAACGTAGGTGGCAGAAATGGAAGAGACAGCGAAAGCGTTTCGCTCCCTTTCCTTTCAGACGAAACATACACAAGACCAAAGATAAAGACAGGCTTCTTGGGACTTTTCGGCAAAAAGAAGGATGCTATCACCTACTATACGCAACAGTTGGAAGTTATCGATAAGGAGATTTCTAGGGCAAGAAGAAGAGACTACCCTGCCACTTCAGCCGCATTTTTGACCATGAAGTCTGTTGCACAAGCACAAATGATGGCACAAGCAGTATTGGATCCCAAGGTGAACCACCTCATCACTAACTTGGCTCCTGCCCCGCATGACATCATCTGGGACAACCTCTGCTTAACCAGGAGAGAAAGAAATACGAGAATATTTCTTGTGACGTTATTCATTGGTCTTTTGAGTATCGTCTTGATTTTCCCAATTTCGTACTTGGCAACTCTATTGAACCTCAAAACGATTTCCAAGAAATGGCCATCGCTTGCGAAGGTCTTAGAGCAACATCCATGGGTTGCATCCTTGGTTACGAACCTCTTACCAACCTATATTTTCACCATCTTCAATATTGTCATGCCTTATTTCTACATTTGGATATCATCTAAGCAGGGATTCACATCACATAGTGATGAAGAGCTTTCAACAGTCTCAAAGAATTTCTTCTACATATTTGTCAATCTTTTCTTGGTGTTCACCTTAGCCGGGACAGTTACATTGACAAACACCACCGACTTTGCCAGTCAATTTGCACAGTCGTTA
The DNA here is from genome assembly GCA_029581775.1 of Dujonia boleticola. Lineage (NCBI taxonomy): Eukaryota > Fungi > Ascomycota > Pichiomycetes > Serinales > Debaryomycetaceae > Dujonia > Dujonia boleticola. The sequence continues at coordinate 1,749,914 of JARGRU010000017.1, forward strand.
AAGAAAGTTTCGCTTTTCTACGTGGACTTGATTATCTTACAAGGTTTGGGTATATACCCGTATAAGTTACTTTTATTGGGCAATCTACTCAAATTCCCCTTCGGCACTATTTTCTGGTGCAAGACCCCTAGAGACTTTCTAGATTTGTACAAACCGCCTGTGTTCAATTTTGGCTTGCAGTTACCTCAACCGATTTTGATATTAATCATTACTATCATTTATTCAGTCCTTTCTACAAAGATTTTAACTGCCGGCTTGATATACTTTATTATTGGATTTTTTGTCTCCAAATACCAATTATTATACGCTTGTGTCCACCCTCCACACTCCACAGGCAAAGTATGGCCATTGATCTTCCATAGAGTTATCTTGGGTTTATTGATTTTCCAGCTTACCATGGCCGGTAATTTAGTACTCCAAAAGGCGTACTTGTGTGCTTCCTTTTTGAGTCCGTTACCGCTCTTAACTCTAGCTAGTTTATGGAACTTCCAAAAGAGCTACATTCCATTGTCGATCTTCATTGCCTTGAGATCCATCAAGAATAACGAATTGCCTCTTGTGGCAAGCGGCAGTAGTGGAAGTGGCAGCACTAACAGCAATGGGGAAGGTGACAGCGAAGCTTACAAGACTCTTGACGAACGGAGAGAGCTCAATAAAACATACGATTATCCACATCTCATAGACAATCTCGATGGTCCCCTCATTGCAATCGACGGCAATGATATGCTCATTGTCAACGACGACGGTACAGTCAAGAAATGCAAGGTTCTTGACGAGTTGTTTTGATTATCACTTTTCTGTTGGGACTAGCTAATTAATTTTATTTATTTTAGAAAAATATCATATATTTAAGACACTTTCCATGGTTTTGTAGAGCATTTGCTCATACAGGTGTAAGTTTATCAAGAGCTCGGCATATTCGCCTTTCATGACTTGTAAGAATCCCAATCCGGAAATGTAGCTGCTGAATGCTCCCATCAAGACTTTTGAAGCAACTTGCAGTATCAATGTAGACGCGAACATTGTCAATATTATGGATGAGTACTTCTTATTGGTGACAAGCTTCGTGGCCTCTATGATGTTGAAGAATGCAACCAAGTTTATGAAGATTGTGGAATCTGTGATGTTGTCGTAGGGCCAGATGAGCATTACTATGGGGAAAAGTTTGACCGAGCTTGAAATGGAAATGGTCACAAGCAAAACAATTATGCTGTATCCTTGCTGAGACGTTGCGGAGATGTCAGATCCTGTAGATGGTAAAGTCATAGACTTTGTTTCGCCCCACCTGAGCCACGTATGGAATATGTATTGCACGGAGAAGTTCAAGAACACCACCTCACTTAACAGTTTTAGCACAAAATAGAAGTACTGGGTATGAATTGCTTGAGCCAAGACGAATTTCATGGACTCGGAATGCGTCGATTTCTTTTCTTCATACGCCCACGTCAAGTACACTTCAAATAAGAGCGACATGAGAAGAAATCTGAAGAGTTTCTTGTACGTGAGGAGAGACCTGGACCAGGTGAACGTGTTCAAGTCTTGTGCTCCATGCTCGAGCTCATATTCCTTATTCACTCTCACGATCTCTCGTTCCGACTCATTAAATGCTATATGACGATATGCTTGTGGTTTTAGTAATAGTAAGTCGAGAAATAGTATGACATTGTCGAATTCAATGTACTTGTCTGCTACTCGTCCACAATCAGGGCAAATTTTTAGTCGGATGTAGTCGCTTTTGTACCTTGAGAACAACGCGTCTATATTAGAGCATCCGCACTCGACGCAAATCATGACTAGTCGTAAGCGAAGCTGCTTTGGCGGGTATGATAGCACCTAGAAGGAGACTCCAGTTGAGTTGGCGCTTGTACAGTTGTGCAAGAGAAATATCCATACTGCGGGATACATGCAGGACACGAAACTATGGAAGAAAATCGGTTGCAAAAATTTCAGGAATTTACATGGCGAGACGTCTGCTTCTAAGCGTAGATCTATTAAGCTTGTATTTGACTATGTAACTAAGGAGGTGGGCGGCGGCACATCAGGTACGCTTCCTATAGCGAAAGCGTCCGACTTGAATGCCTGTATGAGCTCTTCAGACAAGTCAGAGAGGTCTATGGATGTTGTTGCTTGGCTATTGTTGTTATTTGATGGGTTGTTGTTGTTGTTGTTGTTGTTGGATGGGAAGCCAGCGGCCTGAGATTGTCCGAGGAGAGATGATGGTTGTGTTGTTGATCCAAATCCCAGACTCTGGCCAAATGGCAGAGCTGTGTTTGAAGTTGCCGAGCCAAATGGGTTGGAGGCTCCAGCGGGAGCACCAAAGGCGCTACCAGAGCCAGCTGGAGCTCCGAACGGCAGAGATGCAGGTTTGGCAGTGGAAGAGGAAGCAGAGGCAGTCCCAAATGGGTTTGATGCCCCAGAGAAGGCGCCGCCAAATCCACTGGTTGAGTTTGTAGTTGCAGCCGCACCAAATGGCAGCGGCTTGCTTTCAGGGGCCGTGTTTGCCGCTCCAAAAGCAGATGTAGTACTTCCAGCGGCACCTCCAAAGCCAGAACTACCAAAGGCCAGTCCCGTGTTGGCGGCTGGCGGTGCACCAAACGGGGATGCTGTAGACTTGGCGGCTGCTGCTCCAAAGCCCGACGAGCCAAAACCGGCACTGCCAAAGGCGGAAGCGCCTGCTGCAGGGGCAGTAGACAGCAGCCCAAAACCAGAACTCCCAAATGGAGAGCCTGATGCTGGGGCAGAAGAAGTGGCAGTCTGGCCAAAACCGGAATTGCCAAATGCCGAAGTGGTTGCTGGTTTTGATCCAAATCCAGTTGAACCAAATCCCGAGGACCCAAACGCGCCACCACTAGGTTTAGACCCAAATGCTCCTCCTCCATTTGATAATGAAGCTGAGCCAAAAGTGCCGCTGCTGCCTGTACTAGCAGCTCCGAAGGCTCCCCCTGAAGCAGGAGCAGCACCAAATGCACCTCCAGATGTCGCAGACTGTCCAAACCCACTACCGCCAAACGCTGAGCCCGACTTCAAAGACGAGCTACCGAAACCTGAGTTTCCAAATGCTGATGTGGTGTTGTTGTTTGCTTGGCCAAAAACAGAGCTTTGATTATTGGCGCCAGTGGTAGAGAGGGTACCAAAGGCACCTGCACCTGCGCCCCCGCTACCGAAGCCCTGGCCACCGAATACACTGTTACCGCCACCAAGTGGCTTACTACCATCAAAATTCTTGAGGTTTTCCTCCAATGAGACCATGAAAGGCTTGGGAATTTGGTTAGGGTTCTCAGCACTCTTCTGTTGGTATCGCACGGCCACTCTCTCTTTGCCTTGGAGGTGGCGTATACACGACTGCATGTCCTGGTCTCTGGCGTTTATTTGATTTTCATATGCCGGGATTGTGTTGCTGGCCTGTGCTTCTAAGAAGGCTAGCCTCATCTCCTCGAACGAGTAATCTCGCCCAGCTATCAAGTTGTTTACTGCTGGATGAGGCAAACCATACGAAGATAACCGTGGCTTACAGTCAAAATTCTGATAGTCTCGCAAGTCCTCCTTGATTTCTCGCTCCTTGGTGTCGAGGGATGATACTGAAAGGAAGTTGGCTAGGGAATTGTTACTCCCATTATTGTTACTGGAGGCATTATTGTTGTTGTTGTTGCCTCCAAACCCTCCTCCGAAGCCATTGTTCCCGTTCGAGTTGTTCTGTGGATCTGAGTGCAGGAAGTTACAGTAGCTTCCTTTATTACACTTTCCTTGCTTCCAAAACTTACACACGGGTTTAGCCATTGTTCAGGAGATCAGGGATAGCTGAGCTCTTCAGTAAATTGGTGGGAACTTGCTGGTAAAGTTGTATGTAACTTGGACCTTCTTAGATTTGGTGAGGTCTGGTGCGATGTAATGCCTGGTGAAAATCATGGCACTACGTGCAGGAAATACATATTTGCAACAATAGCGATTTTGCAGCACTTCACTTTCTACGGAATAAATTTGTTCGAGATGATATATTACTTATCTATTAACTGGAGGGCCAAGTATGACCACTTCTATGCGCCGGATTGTACTGCCTGGGGCTGCATCAGCTGGCCTGTGATATTTCTCTATACGACTGTATCAAGACTTGGCTCTTTTTGTTACTCTCCTTGAAGGCCTCTGTGTACAATGCGATCACTTCCCGCAAGACCTGCTCTTTCGATGTTTTCCCATCCACAATGCCTTGAAGCGAATTCTCCAACTTCTTTCTCAAGAAGGGCTTTGATAGTGAGATTCCCTCTAGTTCGAGTCTATCGAACCCGCGAACCAATCCCATCCCTAGCTCGGTTGGGAGTATGTAGTCAGTGCCTCTTTGCTTCTTTTTAGTCACATATCCTCTGACGATGATTTTGTCTATATGCTCTGCAATAGTCGCATCAGTGCCTATCCCGTTCACATCCATAAGCCCAATGAGCTCGGGTTCTGTCATGTGATTCGGGGCGCTTGTGTTCCCGTCTTTCATCTTGCCCTCGGCTATTTTCACTGACTCACCCTCCTGGAACACGGGAAGCTGCTTCGTGGACTCCCATTTTTTGTACGGATACACATCCAAGTAGTTTTTAGCAATCACCGAAAGCCCGTTTGCCGTGAATATTTCGTTGCCCCACTTTAGTGTGACGGTGTTTAGCTCACCCTTTGCATCTTCAGAGCAACACGCCAAGAATCTCCGAACAACGTACTCGTACACCTTCTTGTGCGAGTCCTTGTCCAATGCCGACACGTTTACATAGTTAACCGGGTGGATGGGGGGATGTGCCTTATCGTCGTGCTTACCTGCCCTGGGGGTTCTGTATTTGTCGCCGTTGAGCAATTCCCCAGCATATGCACCCCATTTTGAGTCTTGCGCCTGTTTCTGTATAAGGCCCTTCAAATCCATGGCGCTTGGGAACTGGTCTGTTTCTGTTCTCGGGTACGAAATGAAACCCTTGTTGTACAACTTTTCTGCAGCATCGAGCGCTTCCTTTGCTGACATCCTGAAGAACCTGGCACAGTCTTTCTGTAGCTCGACTGTGGTCAAGGGAAGTGGTCTCCAGTTGGTGGTGGGTTTCCTGGTGACATTCGATATGGTTCCATTTTCATGCGCTAGGCAGTCGCGGTATAGTGATGTGACGAAGAATCTGTCGAAGAAATGCCCCTTTGTCCACGTGAACGGGACAATAGCCTGATTCCCCTCTTCCAGGCTCTTGATGCCAGCAGTAATGTACCAGAACTTTTCAGAAACAAACCCTTTCACTCTGTCATATCGGTCCACCACGAACCCCAAGGTGGGAAATTGACATGTCCCGTATGATATGATGTTCTTCTGGTCGCCGTTTACCTGAAGCGGTTTGAACACATGCGTTAGCAATCTGGTGAAGCTTGCTCCGACTCGAAGATCCACCTCGATTCTACAGCTGACAGCCTTGATTGCGTTCCCGTTCAACGTGATCGGGTTCTTGGCTGCTTGAATGATGTGGTTACGCTCAAGATGGGAAAACTGACTACGCCACACATTGTCGATATTGAGCGCAGCATTGTTCAGCCTGGCGGCCTGTAGGATCTCCCACCCGATGTACTCACCTTCTCGATCACAATCGGTCCATATCATGAGCACGTTTGCGTTTCTTGCCTCTTTGGCGATATTATCGTACACGTCTTTCTGCGAGATGACCTCCTTCACTGGTGCCAGTAGTAAGCTGCCAGGCGGACACTGGCCCCAGCCAAAGCCAGGAGGGAAGTCTACACCTGTGAGGTGCCCCAAGACCGACGTCATGGTGACGTCGCAGAGTCCATGGCCGGGGAAATTGAACTTGAAGTCGTAGTTCATCACGTATTTGGACTTGGAAGAACGCGCTCTGGTTGATTCTCCGCTTAGCGTCTTGGCCACAGCCTTTGATATTGAAGGCTTTTCAGCCACGCAGAGGATTTTCATATTATTATCATTTAGAAGGGATATATGCTATATGTGTCGTATCGGGCCAAAATTATCAAGCGATTCTGCTCCAAGTTTGACGTGTTGTTGCACTTGCCTTTCTTAAAACCGTGAATGTAAATATTGTTTTTTGGGGTCCATGTATCTTCTCGATCCAGTGGGTCACGTGAAAACATCAAAACGGACTGTAGCGTGGAAAATATGGAGTGATGAGATCGCCAAGATGAGATCAGCCATAGTTCGCTCCAGGGACTCTCTTTTTAGATCGGGGCTCTTTCTGCACAATTTCACTTTGCTACCGTTACTGCCCGCCAGCTAGAAGACATGGACACTAAGATAGAGGCCTTGTTGAAATGGGTCAAGAACACCGAGGATGAGTCCTTCCAGCCCTCCACTCATACATACATATCTCCCAAGACAATAGTTAAGGATGACCAGGAATGGGGTCGTGGTATCGTGGCCATTGAGCACGTACGGAACAGGGAGTTGCTTATGCGAATCCCGCCTTCATTTCTTCTAAACTACACCACGGTTCTCAAACACATTACCAGTCACAACAAAAATATAAGCTTGAGCGAGCTCCACTACACGAAGGTGTATGTCCCACAATCAGCGGAGGACGAGTTCACGAAAATATACTCCCTCCTCGAGCTCGAAGAGTTGACAAACTTCTCCTCCTTTCAGCTACTTGCATTCTACATTACCATGGAGTCTCAGCGATCGAGCCGCTCCTTTTGGAAGCCGTTCCTTGATATGCTTCCACCGGTATCGGATTTCGAGCTAGTGCCCTTGACTTGGTACGTGTTGAAAGTGCCGCAGTTCCAGACATTGTTGAATGACTTGCCACCTTCAGTGAAGAGGCACGCCAACGATGTGATAAAAAGATTCACAGCTGACTATGAAGTCGTGAAGAGCTTTCTTACTGCAAAAATAGCACGTGCTGTGGCCCTGGAGCTGGACGAAAGCAAAGGTTTGGAATCCATCGATGTGCTGCAAATATTGCCAGAGTCGACCTTCTTGTGGGCCTGGATATGTATAAACTCTCGTTGCTTATACATGGACATCCCTCAGAAGAAAAACAACGCAGACAACTTCACCATGGCCCCGTACGTAGATTTCTTGAATCACTCCAGCGAGGACCAATGCAGCTTGAAAATCGACGCCACCGGCTTCCAAGTGTACACGGGACAGTCGTACAAACCCAACGAGCAGATCTTTTTAAGTTACGGTCCACATTCGAACGAATTCTTACTCTGTGAGTACGGGTTCATGTTGCAAGAGAACAAGTGGAATGACCTCAACGTGAGTCACTACATTGAAAAGCTCTTGTCCGCTCAGCAAGCCGAGTATTTGAAAACACTCGACTACTACGGAGAGTACACAATAAACGTGGAATCGGGGCCGTCCTTCAGAACTGAGGTGGCGTTGGCTACTTTACAGGAACCAAGTCCTGCCAAGTCCAGAAAGCTCCAGGCACTTGTCAACGGACTCACAGACGGATCCTCATACGAGAAGAACTCGAAAATACTTCTCGACGAAATCTTACAACTTATCAACCACGAAATAGATGCCACCATAAAGAGGCAAGAAAATGAAGCTGCTGGATCGGACGACAGCTCCACCAAGTTACGGAAGAAGGTGATATCCAAATTAAACGACGACATCAAGGAAATCATACAAAAGCAGAAAATCAAATAGCTTCCGGATCTTTGAGGGAATAGATAGAGCTACAATATCAGAAGTGAGCTCTAACAACTATACGCACTCATCCAAGCATGAATATGAGACGCACCACCCTATTTATTAATATATACATGTATTCTTTCTCTCTATAATAGACTCAATATACCTCAGATTCCCATTCGTAAATCATCTAACACTACCATGGAGCTTGCTGATAATAGTGTTCACCGAGTTCCGCTCGATTCCTCTGGAAATGGCGAGCTTTTCTTTCACCATGTCTTGAACCATGGAGTTTGTAAGCGTGGGTATCAGGTGCTTGATGCCCAATCTTGCTATGTAACCATTTATCCAGTATATTTCGGTATTCTTCAATAGCCTTACATCCTCTCTCATGGACGAGCTGTTGTTTGCGGTGATTTGACACACCTTGATTACGGACTGCAAGAGCCTCTCCTCGTTCAACACAGTCTCAGTTTCCGGCATGGTCTCCAAAATTGGCAATTCTGCCTTGAGTACTCTGATATCCTCTCTTATTATCCGCTTCATCATTTTGGGAAGAGTAGAGGTGTACAAAAGTTCCCCATTCTTGCAGTCGAAAATGGCAGTTAATGGGTTGATGCAGGTGTTGACTACGAGCTTTTCGATTTGGTTGAGCAAAAAGTGTGGGTAGTCAATGTATCTGGCGTTAAGCGAGCTTGAGCTGGTTATTAAGTTTATGAATTCTGGCACTTCTTCTTCTTCTTTTTCTTGCTCTTGTTCCGCTACCTCATCACCTTGGTTTTTGTCAAGTGGTGCGCTGCTCGGTCTGAACTTCGCTATGTCCAACCTTCCCATACCGACGTGGTTGCAAATGAAAGGCGAGGACTTGAAAGCACCGTGTGTACTAATGCATTGGTACAATTGCGGCCTCTCCTCGCTGTTCGGCCAGAATCTTGTGTTGAGATGATCCAACATCCCCATCCCGTTCTGGACTAGAAGAATATTTGTTTGAGGAGAAATGTTGTTTCTGTACTTATGTATGGCCAGCTCCGTTTGATGTGCCTTTGTTGCCAATATCAAGTTTTGTATGATCTCATCTCTATGTAGTTGATGATCTGAGTGGAATGTGGAAAATGACGAGGTGTTGTCGGACTTATTTATGATGAGTTTGGAGTCCTGATTCTTGAATGCATCGACCGTTGCCAAATTTTTGAACAAAAGGGTGAAGTTTTTATTTATGCTGGGGTGAGCCTTCACGACCTCATGTGCAAGGAGCGAGCCCATGGACCCTACACCCAATAGGTGTATTTTAGACATCTGAGGTACTGCTGTTCAGGGCAAAAGATCAGATGGCTCTTTTCTGTCGGCTGAACTTTCATACTGAAGAGTGTGCTGCTTTACGTAGAGAGACCAAAAGAAAAAAAAAAGGTCTTATATGCACACACTATAGCAGCATGGAAATCACAGAGCTTTACTCCACAGTTTATATACATATCCCTTTTTTTGGTCTACCTTTGCCACAATTCCTAGTAAGACCCTTGATAATCCCCAAAAAATGTTGATCGTGGGACTCACAGGCGGAATCTCGAGCGGGAAGTCCACCGTCTCGAAGATCTTGAGCGATAAGTACGACCTCACCGTGGTTGATGCGGATTTAATCGCCAAAGAAGTTGTGTTACCTGGACGTGCTGCTTATCTCAAGGTGGTTGAAACGTTTCAGGATTCTATCCCTGATTTGATCGACCCAGAAACGAAAGCGCTCAACAGACCGGCGCTTGGGGCCCATGTATTCTCAAACAAGTCCGAATTGAGGAAGCTCAATGGTATTGTCCACCCTGCAGTCAAAAAGGAAATTGCCATCCAAATCTTTAGAGCTTACATCTCGTTTCAAAAGTTGGTCATACTAGATGTGCCCTTGCTCTTTGAATCGGGGTTGAATTTGGTCTGCGGTAAGATTGTTACCATTTCATGTGATCCTGAGATACAGTTGGAAAGGTTACTTGCCAGAAACCCTGAGTTATCCAAGGAAGATGCAGAAAAAAGAATAGCAAGTCAAAGCTCAACCGAAGAAAGAAATTTGCGGTCTGACATAGTTGTTTCAAACGATGGAACCAGGGAAGACTTGGGGTCAGCCATAGACTCAGTGGTTCAGCTGGTCACCCCCAATATCTTATGGACCATCCTTGATTTCATTCCTGGTTTTGTACTTTTGTCAGCAGGTCTCACATTTGCAATCAGGCAGACCATTGATAGCTACAAAAGGAAGTCGCTTAAAAAGAACTCCTAGCTTATATTTATTGTTAGTCCCCATCATATCTTGATATAGTATATATATATATTTGAATTGAACCCATCATGCCCTCCAGTATTGCGCCAAACTATGCAACCTATCGATAACCACAGGCAAGAATGCGTTCACACTGTCATTGATCAAATTCTGGAAATGCAAGATTGCCTCCTCTTCGCTCATTTCTAGACAGAACTTCTCCTCCACTTTTTCTATCGCTCTTTGTGGGTCTATCTGAATATCGGGAATACTTGCGTCAAGCATCAACAAGAACAAATTTAATATCAAGTTACTATTCTTTCTTAATGTAGTGTACGTGATAAAACAGTAGTTCTTGAAGATATTAAAGTTCTCGTGATTTAGTCCTCCCATCCCGTCAATAACTTGAATGGGCAATTTCATTAAAGGAGGGAAGGGTTTGGGATCCCTACCCAAAATGTATCCGAAATCAGCATGCCAGAACTTACCATTTGGGGAGAGTAATAAGTTATCGAGATGTCGATCTCCAACTCCTAGTAAGTATGTGATAACACAATATCCAGCACATGACCTTACGTAGTTATCCATCACAAATGCCGAAACGCCAAGATCAGATGTAATAGCATGCTTTTGAAGTCTTTCGTTCCTTGCCAAGGCAGATGAGTCCACGTCAGAAACAGTCGACACCGCCTCGTTTGTATAGTCCTCTTGAACGTTATGGTGTCTTAAGTAGTTCAAAATGCCATTCGCAGGGAATGGGTTATCCGCTCCAGGGGAGAGTGCTCTTGCGCCATTTGCGGTGGTATTAGCTGATGTGTCCAGGATTAGCGGTTGTGTCTGCAAAGTTGTACTATAATTTGCAAGGACACTATCTAACGTTTCATTTGGTACGAATTGAATGAATCCCGCAATCGGACTGGTTGCCAAGATTTTGTATGGAGTCAATCTTAAATCGAGGTTCTCGTTCTTCAAGAGTTGATCCATCAAATTGATGATTTGAATGACCAACTGGTCTTGCCTCAAGTCATCTCCAATCTTGAACATCAACGGATACTTGCCATAAATGTAATTCTTCTTCTTGTGTTCGACTTTGTTGTAGTTCACAATGGTCTTGAATGTGATCTTTAAGGGAGCCAAGGAACTCTTGAAGACAGAAGATTCTTCAGGGTAACAGCCGCAGATTGTTACACTTGGGTCCAATGGCAAGGGGAATGGTTCCAGAAACTTCAAGAATTCATTAGAAGGGTCTGCTAGATGATCTCTTAAGAATTGCACTTTCTTGCTCGTAGCCTCATTCTTCTTGAAGGTGGAACGGAGTAGTTCAACCAAGCTAGTCAATTTTTTGATGAACCATATCTGCCTCTTCAAATGCTTATAGTTTGGCAATTTGTAACGTTCAGAGTGCTTCTTCAAGCCCTCTATGTATTTGTTCAATACTTGGGAGTATATCACCAATCTTTTGGCCCCGTTATTTTCTAGCTGATCTTCATTTTCAACTTTAACAAACCAGTAGAAAAAGTTTCCCAAAGTTTCATTCTCGATCGATTTATCTATGAGAAATGCTGCAAGCGGTGAGAAAAGTTGCGAATTATCCTGATCCTGAGTGTTCTTCTCAAAATTCAAAGATTCGTATTTCAAAGCTTGCACCAACTGAAGCAAATACAACAACAATTCATCGGCCGGAGCCAACTTCAAACGATCGACAGCAAAATTTCTCAAGAAGGAAACATACTTGAGAATCTTCTGAATTCTTGGTTCATCGTTATCAGTGTTTGACTGGCTTTGATTAGTGCCGTTAGAATTGGAGCCCGAATTTCCAGCTGCTTCAGATGTCAAAGTGTATGGATTGAAATAACTCCCGAGCAATTCCAAGGCATCACCGATTTGGATCTTATCCACAGTCCAGTATGTTGGAATAAGATCGTTGAAGACATGATTCAATTCGTAATCGTTGTCCCAATTGATTGACTTCAAGAATTTGGTGAAGAAGAACTTGGTACTTTTCGAAGTATTCACAACAACTCTTGCTTGCTCTGGATTCTCTAGAAGTTGGTGCTGGTGCTGTTCTATGGCTGTGATTGTAGTGGCTGCATTTTCCTGAACCGTCAAATTATTCTTTGAGAAATAATACCGGAACTTCCAAATCAAATTCTTCTCTATGTCTGTCAACTCTATGTTGGAAGGTTTCTGTAGGATCTTCATCAACTCATCTCTTGCCTGCGGCGAGGGCTTCAATTCCTTGTCCAAGAGCGAGTTGTTGTTATTGTTTCTTTCCAACCTGTGGTATTTCAATTCTATTGGATCCAATGTCTGTGCCGGTGCGGTCACGTTTATCTGGGCAAATTGAAAGTCTGGGTCGTACACCTTCAAATGCGTATTTCTCTTTGTGCTTCCATTTGAAGAAGGCGATGACGATGGAATTTCAATGGAATTAATTAAGATGTTTGGATTGTTCACATCGTTTGCCAATATCTGTTTTTGAAACTGTATACTGGAGGACATTTCCGACTGCAGTAAGAATTTGATGAATGGTGATGTCTTGTAGGTGATGTCCGAATAGATAACCGGTATATCGAAATTGGGGAATTCAACATAGAGGTAGTAAGGGCATTCAACCTCATGGTTGTATATTTGATTCTTCTTCCTCTCCTTCAATCGTATCTCCTCTACTTTCGGAAGGGCCAATTTATCCAACCAGTTGACTCTCTCAAAGTCTCCGTTTTCATAGTTTATTAGTTTCTTTTCCAAAAACGTAAGATCGTTGGAGGAGCCGAACTCAACCTGTGTCGTCTTTTTCGATTTCTCATCCTCTTCTACATCACTAAAGATCCTCACCTTCTGCGAACCGTTTCGCAAAGTCGAATTATCTTTATTGAACATGGAGACGAACCCGACGCCGAACGGTACGGCCTTGGTGTCAATGATTTCCCATAGCATTATCTTCATGAACGCATGGAACGACACTTGGTTGTAATTTATTGGAAACTGGAGATACTGATCCCATACTCTTCTGTTGTTGGAAAAGCTCGTGTATGGTGTCTGTATAGGCACTGTTATTGGATTCAAACTTTGACCATCGAATATTTGCACAGTCACAAATAATTCCGAGTTGCTGACTATTTTGCTTAACTTTTTGAATATTTGAGGGTTGGAGTATTTTTCGGATGATGGATAGAGGCCATTGGATGTCTTATTCTCCTTGTTTGATTTGCCTGGATTCGATTGTAAGTAGGCGATTCTTATCGAAACGGGTGCAAGCAAGTCCTTGGAAAGTCCAAATGTTGTGGAGTTGGTGGTGGCAGTGGGCGCATTCGCTGCTGTTTGTGAATTGTCTGCCATTTTTGCGACCTCCGGGTTTCTGTAGGTGCTCTGTAGTCCAGACAAGTGCCACTTCAATTGGAATTGATGGGTCCAGTACTATCTAACTTGGTGGCAGGCAAACAAAAATACAATCGCATGCCTCGCATAATTGTCTTCATAGAATCTTATCGCATCGGTGTGCATACAACCCGAGAAAGTAAACCACCCCAAATTGGAAATAGCATGCTAGTTGCAGCATTGGGCTCTACAGATGTACCGTGTGTGATTTTCTATAAATATGTGTGCATTGAAGTGTTTTTTTACTATGTAAAATTTGCAAGTATTATTAGTATTGGTGATTTTCATGTAAGCTGAACGCTTCTTCCCCATGCACTTTGATGTTTTTTTTGTTTTGTATTAGTTTCTATTTTGACCAAACCATAAATAATCTGACTGTGCTTTCCCAGACGTGGACGAAGACCTAGTCTCGTCTTTCCCATTAAATGCTTTCTTTTTGGAGCCTTCTGAATCTGAATCGTCAGAAAACGAATCGGAGTTCGAATCATCAGAATTGAGGTTGTAAAACAAAGGCTTTGCACCTTTGGATCCACTCCTTGGCTTTTCGTTGCTGCTTGCAGCTTCTAAAATTGGCGATTTCTTTTGTGTAATAACAGAAGGAATAAACTTCAACGAACTACGACGACGCCTATTGCTGCTTCCGTGTGCTCTGCTATTATTCTCGAATGAGTTATGATGCGATGAGGATAATGCGTGTGGTCCTGAGGAACCTGTGGATGGGAATGCGAGCGGTTGGCTCTTTTCTTCGGCTTTGTTCGAATCTTGGTTGAATGATAATGCAAATAGTTTACTTTGCAACGCTGCTGCTGTTTCCTTTTCTTTTCCCTTTTCGGACGAGCTAGGGAAAGGTTCAACTGGGGCGGCTGTCTCCTTCTTTTGTTCAGCCGGCTCGTTGTCCGAATCCGTATTGCTCGTTTCAGTGCTTTGGTTTTCCGATTGAAGCTTCTCCTGGTATTTGGCCAACAAGGAGAGGCTTCCATGTACATTTGGATTTTTCTTGTGGTTCAAGGACGTGGACCTGTTAATCATCATGTTCATAAGATTGGGTCTGATCTCACTTTGCGGAGTGTATCCGCTCTTCTCTTCGATCATGTTCAAGTCGCTTCCTGAGTTGTTCGTAGGGCTCATCGGTAACTGCTCTAGAGAATTAGAGCTGCCGCCATTGGACGTGATCTTCACTCCCAGAGGGAAATACGAGTCTTTTGCCTCATGAACAACTTCAACAACTGGATTGGATAAGGATCTTTTTCTGCCACCACCATTGCCTCCAGCATTAGAGCCGCTTCCGCTTCCTGTACTGACAAGAAGAGGTTGCCCCAGTTGCATCGAGTTGACAAACTTTGAGAAGTCAACAATGGAACTGTTGGCAGAAGATCCATTGGATCTTTGAGCTTGCGCGAGGTTCACTTGCGAGTTAACTCTAGAATTCAATCTATGAATTGGAATTTCCCCAGTGGTAGAGTACTTTAACTTTATGGGCTTGTAAATCTCGTCATTATCGACCAACTTACTCAAATCAATAACGGAGTTGTTTCTTGTTGGTTCAGAAGTTGGAGAAACTTCTGGTGATATGGGCCTTAGCGGGTGGTTCAGCAAATCGTAATCTTCTTTGAATGCTTGCAGATCCATCCTTTTGAGCAGGAACTCGCTCTTCATTTTGAAGCTATGTGAAATGTTGTCGGGCACCCAGTCTTTTGCCGCAGCACAAATGGGGTTGTTCCGTAAGGGTGGCCTTATCGTTTCTCCACTTGCTAGATTGCTACTTTTGTACTCCTGTGCTACGGGGTTGCCCTGCGAATCTTGAGGTGGGAGGGTCTCGATCTTGAACGATGCCCTAGGATAGTCCCAATGCGAAGGAGACCAAGCATCTGTCTTTTCTGGCTTGTGTAGTTCATCCTTCTTGATGAAATTGGTCTTATAATACACGATATCGGTTTCGAGGTTCAACTCGGAGTTGACGTTCTTCTCGGATTCTAATATTCCCAAGGAGTCCTTGAACAACTTCCAGACATGGTTGGAGGCTTCTTCGTCTTCACTGTCTTCGCTGGCTTCTTCGTCAACCTCCTCCTCGTCCTCAATTGCAATCTTCCGGGCGTAGTTGATTTTGCATTCAGGGACCTCTTCGAATATAGGGTGGTTTATGAAGTACGACATGAAGTTGTTGATGACGTAGCCGTGCGAGACCACAATGATGATATCTTCATTCTTCAAGTTTATCGGCTTGTCGTAGGTTGCAATCAATTTCTGGAAGTAATCCTTGCATCTGGACTGGTAGTCCTTGTAGCTCAAGTCGAGGCCGTTGTAGGGGCCCAATGTGTTGGTGGGACGGAAATTGGAGCATGCTGAACGGTTCTTCATCAACTTGACATTGGGGGTGTACATCTGGTACGCATCGTTGGAATCAATGAAGGGTGGTTTCTCCTTCATCTTCTCGTGCACCCACTCGGACAAGGCAAAGTCGCCTAGCAACAGGAACTTCGCCTTGTAGTTTGGGTACTTCTTCGCCAACAGCTCCTTCAAGTTGGTCATTAATATGTCTGCTGTCTGACACGTACGCAAGTATGGGGAGAAGTGGATGAAGATGTTCTTTCTGGTGCCGCTTGGCTTGGATGGGTCGAACACAGACGTGCAGCTGAGGATATCATCAGCAGCCTGCTTGATCTGCGGTATGGCCAGTTTTGCTAGTGAAGGGTCATACGGGATGTAGTCTGGATATATGGGTTCTGCGGCTGGGTCGTCATCCAAGGCATGGTCTATTCTTCTGCCGTGTCGTAAGAAGAATAGCTCTGACATTATTATGTGCGCATGAATGTAGGCAAGGGGAGATTAGCTGTGGCTAAGCAAAGGGGAGGGTTCGGGGACCAAAAATGATTAGGGTTGTATGCCGGTGCTGCTGTTTGATTTAGGGTCTATGGGTGTCCAGGATTGCTATTCCAGTCCCACTGCTCTCTAGGTGATCAACAGCTGAATAAATAAGATGAAATAAATAAATATAGAGTGGTAAAGCTTAAAGCAAAGGAAAAAACAGGATAGCTTCAACGAATCTGGTTTTTCTTAACAAGTCTCTTCTTTTTTCGTGCGACAGTATTGAGTGGCCTGACTGTACATAGATATTTTCCACGGGCGCAATGTGGTGATTCTACGGAGCAGAAAGTGGGTAGATATTCAGCTTGCGGGGGACGGGAGTCGTTGAGAAAGAGGAAAAGAGGACGCAAGTAGGGAGGAGGGCGGAAACAGGTCGATGGGACGGTTTCTACAGAGGCAAAGATGGTGGACGGAGGGGGGAGGACAATAGCGACTTGCAATTACGTAACGGAAAATTAACGAGCATGAAAAAAAGCGTTACAAAAAATATTCAGTGGTTCCTTAATCAAGCAAAAAAAAAAAAAAATAAAAATAAAAATATGAATAAAATAAAAACATGGGTAGCCAAAAATTCAAAGATTGGGGCGCTTATTTGTTGACTGATGAGCCATGGGGACCAACAGTTGGGCAGGCGGTTCCAAAACACAATCGTTAATTTACAATACGTTTTGGAGAGCGGAATGGAACGGTGAAAATTCCAACTGTTTGTGAATGTGCTAGGTGTTGTTTCCCGTGAGAATTTCCGCTGTCTGTCACAATCGAATCCTACAACCCTCCGCTTCATGCATATTATGAGCATCAATTGCTCGGTAGAGAAAATCAAGTGTCCACCATGCACCATCTCCCTCGAATGATCCTACATCTCCTACGCTAGCAAAGGGCTGGACCTATGAGTGGTTCTGGATGATATAGAGACTCCATAAATTACCGTAGAAGCGGTTTTCTTTGTTGACTCCTAAGTGTCTTCTTTACTCACCCTCATGGTGTGTTTCTCGGCCGTTCTCTCTATTGTGTTGCAGCCCACCCTGCCACTGGGTGTCAGAAAAAATCTTTATTTTTCGAAACAGTCGTTGATCCACCGCCCTCTGCTGGTGGACGTTGCTGCCTCGGTAGAATCTCTTGCATCCACGACTGAAATTCCTTCCAGACCTCCCGCTGCATCCCCACCTCTCGCTCATTCTACCGTTAGCAACACTTCCACCGCACAATAACAATTTCAGGCGCTACAGCTGGTACTCTGGAATATTTTGCTTATGATGTCATACGTACTTTCGGTGTGCATGAAAAAAAAAAAATCAACCAAGCGCATCAAAAAATCTCTACAAAAATAGAAGTGCGACTAATTTGCTTCCACTTACAGCATTTTTCCACTTTGATTAGCTTTTGGAAGAATCTCGCGGTATATGCAGGTTGTACACGTACGCACCAAAACGTACAAGGTTGGTAAACAAAAAAAAACTGAACACCGAATTGGGAAGAGGTCAAGCCGTTGTCGCCTTAAAACTAGCAAAAACACACCTGACGCCTCTGTTCTAGTGGAAACGTGAAGTGACTCTCAGGTACATTGACGTGTAAAAGAACCAAACAGTATTGCAAACATACACACACACACTGGAGTCAGCGCCATACCCATTCACACCGTGCAGCCTTGCTCTTTCCCCACGACCCACCTCCGCTGGCACTACCCACTACCCTTATCCACCGCATACTTGTCGCCTAAGCAAATCTTTTTCTGTACAGATTCCACTGTATTTCACATAGAGAACGGAAATGGAAATACCCGCTCATGACCCAGTATATAGTCAATCGCCGACCCATGCACACTCCGGAGTCCAGGTCCCCAACGTGCTTGTGAACGATGACTTCCAGAATATCCAAATCGGCGAGCACCCAAACGACCATGCTCACTCACATACTGACCACAC
Source organism: Dujonia boleticola (assembly GCA_029581775.1). Lineage (NCBI taxonomy): Eukaryota > Fungi > Ascomycota > Pichiomycetes > Serinales > Debaryomycetaceae > Dujonia > Dujonia boleticola. The sequence continues at coordinate 1,767,942 of JARGRU010000017.1, forward strand.
CACTAACGAACATAGCCATTCTCATACCAATGCTCACTCACACTCGCACTCCCATGCCCAAACACTTCCTAATTCGCATTCCTCCACACATTCAGTGTCAAATATCTATGCCGTCGGAGCAACTCCGATAAAACGAATCCATTCGCTGACGAGACCACCGCTCATCATACACTTGATCAGCGTGCTACCAGTTCTCACCGCATATACTTGTATCTTGCTATCGTCATCATTGACAGATATAATAGCAGAAACTGAAGCATTTTCAGCGATACATCTCCTTACGACGGTAGCGAACCTGGGCCTCTTGGCCGCCTTGTTCCTCCTGATAACAAAATTATTTATTAAGTACAACTTGATCAGCGACTTGAATGGGAAGAGCGCGTCTCAACAGGAATCAAAATCGCATTCGAGATCCTCCTCCGTAGCAGCATGGACTGCCAGCAAAAACACCGCCAAGTCCACCTCCACGACTTTTTATCTTTTGCTTGGAGGTACCTTAGTTTATTCCACCACTCACACTTTACCTGTGTCAAGATTGGCTGTGCTTTACTTGGGCTTGTACATCAACCAACTCAACCCTTACACCGCAATTGCTTTCATATATGATCTTTACAGAGCGAGTGACAGCACCTACTCTATGGCCTTAGTTTGCCTCGGTTACGTATTGACAATTGTTTCTTTCAAGGTAGTGTACAAGAGAATCGTGGCCACTTCTGGATTAACGAACCTTTCCACTTTGAACTGGAATATCTTGGCCGCAGCCACGTTTGGCTCATTGGCGTTGATCATCTTGTCGAATGCATTCAGAGCAACCTCCTTCCAAGGCTTTCAAATGATGGGCGTGAACCTCTGCGCTTCAGTGATCTTTTTGGTCTCTCTTCAAGACTGCCAGCTCAGGCGCTACTACATAAACCCACTCATTGTTTCTTTGTTGTCTGTGGTTCTTGAATACATTGTTCTTGGCGTGGAAGTGACTCCGCTCTTACTAGGAGTGAAAATCATCTTCCCAGCGTTCATCCATGTTGACCACTCTCTTGACTTTGTGAGCGACAATGATGTGCAAGACCCTGAAGAAGGACACCTGAACGGGCATGTATTGAACGGCGCGGATGAGAAAACTGCGGAGAAACAGCACAACTCGATAATTAAGGATATCTTGTCGCATACTGACACCCGAGCTATATTCAATTTCTTGCTACTCAACTCAGCGTTCATGTTCGTGCAGTTGTTGTACTCTTTCCGCTCTCAATCACTTGGCTTATTGTCAGACTCGTTGCACATGGCCTTGGATTGTACCTCGTTGGCATTGGGGTTGATTGCGGGTACATTACTGAAAAACCCAATCGATATCAACGGAAAGTACCCCTTCGGCTTAAAAAACTTTGAAATATTAGCAGGTTTTGCAAACGGAACCTTGTTAATTGGAATTTCAGGCAGCATCATTTTTGAAGCCATTGGGAGACTTTGGAACCCAGTGACTCTTCAAAAGACCACGGAATTGATCATTGTATCTGTGTTGGGTCTTTTGGTGAACTTAGTGGGAATCTTTGCATTTAACCATGGCCACGGAGAAGGAGGAGGGCACTCACATGGCCATTCTCATTCACATTCACATAGCCACTCGCACTCTCACTCTCATGGCACTTCTGATAACAAAGATGACGACTCTGAAGATTCAGGCATGAACGACAACATGAGAGGTATTTTTCTTCACATCCTTGCGGACACCTTGGGATCTGTGGGTGTCGTTATATCCACCGTATTGACCAAGATTTTCCAGTGGGAGGGTTTCGACCCGATTGCCTCCATAATTATTGCAACATTGATTTTCCTTTCGGCTGTTCCCTTAATCAAGTCAACTGCAGGACAATTGTTACTTAGTACCAATAGCAAGAAGGAAAAGAGATTGAGGTCGGTGCTTGCAAACCTTACTGAAATCAAGGGAGTGAAATCGTACACCACCCCGAGATTCTGGCCCACGAGTGACTGCTTCGAGCTCACTGGATACATCCACGTCCAAATCTACAGAGGAGAAAACAGCTCGTACATCAAAAAGCAAATAGAAAAGGCGTTTGAACAAGAGCACATTCAAGCCACCATTCAAATAGAGAACGATTACGACGACTGCTGGTGCAGAACTAACAGCGCCATCAACCCTATCTAGAAAAGCAAAACTATACATAGACGAAAATATTCAAGCAAGACTTTGTAAGACAGAGACAGACGTTGTAGATCAGATCTGTAGACCGGCGGGGCCACACTGTGGAGTAAAGTGGCTGCAAACATTTGCTTGTTGCATGTTGATGCTGTTCTTCCGGTTACCACACGTCCTCCATCACAAGCGTAAAACGGATTTTTCCTATGCGCAGGATTTTGGAGTTGCTGATAAATGCGACAGATGGAGATCTCATCTCACACCAGAACGATATACAAAAAACCTGCTCTACTTTAGTCACCACAAACGGCACATTCTTCTTCATTACTATCATATAATAACATGTCTAGAGTTGGTGTATTGGCTTTAGGACCAGCAGGTGTTGGTAAATCCACATTCTGTAACTCTATCATCACACATATGCAGTCCATAGGCCGTCGAGCCCATCTTGTGAATTTGGACCCAGCAGCGGAAGCCACTGAATACGAGTTCACCATTGATATAAGAGATTTGATTTCCCTTCAAGATGTCATGGAGGAAATGGACTTGGGTCCAAACGGTGCCTTAATATACTGCTTTGAATTCCTTTTGAATAATCTCGATTGGTTGGATGAAGAGATAGGCGACTTTAACGATGAGTACTTAATTTTCGATTGTCCCGGTCAAATCGAGTTGTACACCCACGTTCCTGTTCTCCCCACCATCGTCAAGCATTTACAGCAGCTGTTGAACTTCAACCTCTGTGCCACCTACTTATTGGAGGCTCCGTTCGTCATAGACAGGTCAAAGTTCTTCTCCGGAGCATTGAGTGCCATGTCCGCCATGATCTTACTTGAGTTGCCCCATATCAACATCTTATCGAAGGTTGATCTCATCAAAAATGAAGTGAGTCGCAGAGAATTGAAGAAATTTTTGAATCCGGATCCTTTGCTTTTGAACGATACTGAAAATGACAAGTACGCTAACCCCAAATTCATCAAGTTGAACAAGGCGATTGCAAACTTGGTTGATGACTTTGGCATGGTTCAGTTCTTGCCGCTCGATTGTACCAAGGAAAGTGACTCTGTGTCTAACATCTTGAGTTATATAGACGATGTGACGCAATGGTCGGAAAGTCAAGAACCAAAAGAACCTAACGATGAGGTGGAAATCGAGGATGACGAGTAACTGTGGTGAGCTGTATTATAGAACGAGTTTTGAGGTAGATTCACTTAATAAAGAGATAGTTAAGTAAGTATATGGGTGTAAGGATGTACGATAATGTAGATATTTTGAATCTTTCAGCTAAATGGAGTAATACTGCCAGTACTACAGTGATTTTGAGCTTGAAAACCACTGGGCTATCATACCAGCGAGATCTTAACATTGCTCCAGGATGTAACTGCAATCGATTGTCCTCAGCTTTAGGGCATACTTTCCAATGCCTCTTCATGGGCTGCCCATTTTGCAGCAAATAATACCAAACCTCCATCCTGCATGTAGTCTTCGAAAATTTCACTTTTTTTAAGAAAAACACACAGGTCCAAAATAAGTGAAGTGGCTAGCAATTTCCTCGTCCGTTCCTCTCGTAGCTAGCTAACTGGAATACATACGCAATCTCGATACATTCAGTAGACTAGGTTGAATACATATCAAATCAAATCATGGTTCAGATCAGTGAAGTGAGCAAAGAATCCCTGGGTAAGGAAAGCAGAACCGCTGCCCACACGCATATCAAAGGTCTCGGATTAGATGAGCACGGGCTCGCCAAGAAAGTGGAAGGCGGTTTCGTCGGCCAGTCTGTCGCCAGAGAAGCTTGTGGTATCATAGTTGATTTAATCAAGTCCAAGAAGATGTCTGGTAAGGCCATTTTGCTTGCTGGTCCCCCAGGTACCGGTAAGACTGCCTTAGCTTTGGCTATCTCGCAAGAGTTGGGACCAAAGGTTCCATTTTGCCCCATCGTTGGCTCTGAATTATACTCGGCTGAAGTCAAGAAGACTGCTGCTTTGATGGAGAACTTCAGAAAGGCCATTGGTTTGAGAATTAAGGAGACAAAGGAAGTTTACGAAGGTGAAATTATCGAGTTGAGCCCTGAAGAAGCTGAAAACCCGTTGGGTGGCTACGGTAAGACTATAAGTCACGTTGTCGTTGGTCTCAAGACCGCCAAGGGTACAAAGAACTTGAGATTGGATCCAAGTATATACGAAAGTATTCAAAAGGAAAGAGTGGCAGTCGGTGATGTTATCTATATTGAAGCCAACACCGGTGCAGTCAAGAGAGTGGGAAGATCGGACGCGTACGCGACCGAATTCGACTTGGAAGCTGAAGAGTACGTCCCATTGCCAAAGGGTGAGGTTCACAAGAAGAAAGAAATCATTCAAGATGTTACATTACACGACTTGGATGTGGCCAATGCTAGACCTCAAGGTGGCCAAGACGTTTTGTCGATGATGGGCCAATTATTAAAGCCAAAGAAAACCGAAATAACGGACAAGTTGAGATCAGAAGTGAACAAGGTTGTCTCCAAATATATAGATCAAGGTGTCGCCGAATTAATTCCTGGTGTCTTATTTATCGACGAAGTCAATATGTTGGACATTGAATGTTTCACATACCTCAACAGGGCTTTAGAAAGCTCGATTGCTCCTATCGTTGTCTTGGCCTCAAACAGAGGTATGACCACTGTCCGTGGCTCTGACGATGACAAGAAGTCTCCACATGGCTGTCCACCAGATTTGATTGATAGATTATTGATCGTGAGAACTCTTGCATACAACCACGAGGAAATAAAGATCATTATTTCCAAGAGAGCTGCTTTAGAGAACTTAATAATCACATCCGATGCCTTGGACAAGTTGGCCACCCATGGATCTTCCAACTCATTACGTTATGCATTGCAATTATTAGCACCTGCTGGTATCTTATCCAAGATTGCTGGTCGTAATGAAATCAACGTGGACGATGTTGAAGAATGTGAACTCTTGTTCTTAGACAGCAAGAGCTCAACCAAAATCTTAGAAGAACAAAAGGGATACTTGTAAGTACACACCCACCCCAAATCACAAGAGAGAGAAGATAGAGAAGAAAAGCTGGTTCCGTGGGGAAAAGGTGTTGACTCAAGGGTTCATGAGTGAGCATATGAAGGGAAGAGAACTGGGCTACTTTACTCAATAGGGACATATCAAAAAAGGTGCTCATATGCAACGAGTTATTGTGATTGTTTTGCCCTTTCCTTGTGTTCATTGAAAGCCGAGCCTGGAGTTGGTTTGTGAGTTCGTATTCGGGTCGGCATAAGTCCTTCGCTGTCGTTCGGCCGATGCCACTCGGCTATGTTTACGTGGACTCAGCTGTTATCTCTGTTGTTGCCCCCTCCACACGGCCGCCAATTGACCATATATTTTTTTTTTTCAGCAGAATTACGACGTCTCTAAATCTTAAACTCACGACACATTCGTCCCCCACTGTAGATTCTGTCGCCTTTTTTTTAACATATCGTACTTTCTAGCATCTTTGCTTGACTATGGCTCGGTGAAACCAGAGAAATTGTCACAGCAGTTAAAAAATATCGTAAACCTTGAATCAATGAAATTCCAACCTAAATTGTTCTCTCTAGTTGGTGAATATGTCTTGGTAATGGAGGTCTTTTGAATTACAAATATTTATCATCTGAAACAAAAGCATTCTTTCAAGAGGTGGTGCAGTATCACTTGTTGATGTTTGAAGTCATTGTGCATGGAAGTAGCGTTTCTTAATACAAGATTCAATTTTGTTTCGTTTTAACTCTATATTTACTAAATATATGGTCTATCTTAAGAGAAGTTGCCTATAGACGAGATTTTTTTGGGTAAGGCATATCCAAAAAGGCAGCTGGACAGCTCACCATATTATATTTACTTCTTTCTACAGTCACAAGTCATATTTTAGCGGCTAGAGAACATCAGCAGGTGCATTCAAGTGTACCCATTCAAGCTTCACCGAGATGTGTTCTCGGTTGAATCGGAGTCTCAATATACGAAAACCCAAAAGCATTACCTTGCAATATCCCGTCTGCACTTGTTGACTTGTCTCCAGACGGATGATGAATGTAATTCCTGAATTAGTGTTGCATGAATCTCAGGGATTGTAGTCAATTGCCTCTCAGCCTCTGCAATGCATATGCCTTCCCGTTTTTTTCAAAACCTCCTATGTACCATCATGTATGTACATACATTCGTCTTGTTTAAGGATACCATAAGCTTAATTCGAAACCGTCAGCCGTCCATTATTTGATTACCCGTGTACCTAGGAGTTTCATGGATATTTTGACAAGGTATAACCTAAAAAATTGCTCAACTTTATTGAGAAAGGTCATAACCCATCATACATAACATTCTGACGCAGAAATTAGCACCCCATACATTACCTTTTCCTTTTGCCTTGCACCTAGTGGATAATACTCCTGTATAAGCATTCTAGTGTTTGAAATCTAAGTTACGATGCATAATGTGCATCGGCATCAAGGGCTAAATGTTTCTATTTTCAAATTATTCTTCATTATTTTATAGTAGCACAGTACCTGTTAAAGACCCTGCTTAAAAATAATCAACGAAAATGCATAAATAGGATATGAAATGAAAATAAAGTCAAACACAAAAGTGAAGAAAATAAAAACAAACCAAAAACATTAAAGTAAATAATAAGGCACTTGGAGCCCCCTTTTTGTCGGGTACGTTGCCGGTATTGACGCTGACCATTGCATCTGATGCCAGCTGTTGCCAAGGTATATGTTTACGTTATCAATAAGCGGAAATTCAGTCTAGGCTTTTGCCAACTGTAACGTCCCATTCGTTGGTCCTTTTTTGGAAATATTTGCTTGCGGTCCTTTTTTTTTCTTTTTATTTTTTGAATTTTAGTTCAATAATCCCATCATTCCACCCTAGCCATCTTTGCTTATTGACCCATGAAAAGTTTTTATTCTATTCTCTTCGTCTTCGTCACCTGAAATTCCGGGTTCCTTTTTACATATTCCATCGTATTGTCTCCAAAGTTTCGCTTGGGTCTATCAGTAATATGTATTATCTATTCTAATTTACCAAGGGTGGCGCATTGAGTTAAGAACTCTGTCGCCGTAAGAATAGACGTACTACCGTACGTGATATTCTTATTTGGTTTATTAGGCTGATTCGACCATTCTTGTAAGTTCAGGTATTCAAGATAATTACCTCCACCAACAATGAACACCAATGACTCTTGGTATGTTTGTCTCTTTGGTGGCTTTGAATGACCGCCTCTGGATTTAGGGTCAAGGTAGAGGTAATCGTCCGTCAATTGAACTGAGGATGTGGTTGCGTTATTTGGATCCATGATGGCTTCAACCACATTGGTGATTGGCAATTGTTTTTTGTCTGGTAACAAATTCTTCAACCCGGAGGCTAAGGAACTTAAACCTCCAGTGATTCTACCTTCAGTCAATCCATACAACTTGGACGAGAGCCCAGTAAATAATGCAGAATTGTCTGAGCCTCCAAGGCCAGCTCCCCCTTGCGAAGCACCACCTTGTGATAAATCACTGTTCAATGGCAAGTTAGACAACTTCATTATTTCCTTAAACTTCTTGATATACTTTAATGCATTTAACGAGTCACCCAATTTATCTTCATTTGATCTTAAGATGGATTCACATTCATCTTGGAAAGACTTAGGCAAATCTGTAACCAATACTAAGATAAGGTAGGTTCTCAACTTATCCAAAGAGTTATCTCTCTTACTTTCGCTCTTCAAGATTTCGAGGAATTGACTTTGAACTTTTGGGTCATTATAGTTTTGTTCAATCTCAAAGAACTTGTCTAAGGACTTGGCCTCCAATTCCTTCAATAAGGTAGCCAAGACGTCCATATGCATATCTAAGGTTGCCTTTCTTGCAGTTAATTCTGGTAATGCGTCAACTGCCTGTTGGATGTTGGCAGTGTCAGCGTTGGGGTTGTTTGGGTCTATGTCGTTAAATGACAGGATACCTGTCTTTGCACTCAATTCTTGAGCATCTCTCTTATAAGTGTTCAAGTCCAGGTCAGCATTTTCAACTACATCAGGGAAAGGCAATTGAGCATTCTTGGACCAAAAGAAATCGTTTGGATCAACGTCATACTGTTTGACCGTCTCCTTCGCAGCACCGTCTGCGGCATTGTTGGCAGATTCGTCAAACTTGACAACTTTGATTGTATTTCTCTTCAAGTGTAACACATCACTAACCATACACTGGTAGATCCAAGAGTGCGAAAACATCGATGACAAGTCGATCGATCTGTCCAAGAGAATGAGAACAGGTCTTTGTTGTATGCTTCCGTTAGTGGTGCCGCCGCGGTTATTGCCACTGCTGCTGTTATTGATAGATCTGGTGTTATTGGTGTAGTCTCTTAATTTCAAGTCCAACTGTGTGGCAACAAGCTCAGCAGGGCCGCCTCTCACGGTTCTTATAATGGGGATGTTGCCCAAGGTTATGATGGATGCCAACAATCCATTGGCGATGGTGTCGGCCAACTGGTGTATTTCGTCTTCCTTGGTCAATGGGTTGTTGAATTTGGTATAGATTTGGTCCAAGTCCAAGGAGAACAACTCTGGTTCTGTGACGAGGAAGTCCAAGTACTGGTCGTACACTTGGTGGATTTTCGATCCCTTGCCGGAAAGCGCAACCTTCTTGGCGAACTCTTCCAATAGTTCACGATTTATGGTTGATGTGAAGTTGATATAAAATCCGTCGTACTTGTCGTTCGTCAAGTCTTCGATAATCTGCTTCACGTTCTCGGTGGTTGGTTCTACAAAGTAAACAGCGGGAACGTCTGGCAACGGCGATCTCTTCGAGTGGATCAACGAGTGGATCGTGACACCACATCTCAATAAGTCATTGACTCTCAACACAGAAGACACAATGGCCTGGGACTTGGAATCAAGAATCAACACCTTCCATACCAACTCCTCCGTTTGGGAGGCCAAGGTCAAATCGGGAGTGCCGTCCTTGTTCAAATGGAGCATCTTCTCCAACGTCGCGATTTGACGTTGTCTCAAGGTTGTATGTTCCAATAACGACATTACTGCTGCAGATATACGTGGGGAGTGCTTACAAAAAAACCTCTTTGGAATCGACACTTTCTGGTGGTTAAGTTGCGGTTTTCTGGATTCTGATAGTGACTTTTTTTTAGGTGCACACACAATTACGTGTTGTATACTGTTTTCGGGCCCTTTTGTGTTCACTTTCACTTTACTTTATGTAGGAACGCGCATGAAGATAGACTGACGGTGTTGACTGCCTAATCGGGGACAAAATGCGAAACCTGATCTCTCAGCCAAAAGCGGTGCGCACTGCAACGCGGAAATTACACCACAGTCCCAGGTTTAACTAATTTTTCCAACCTAAATAACTTGCGAACGAGAGGACTACAGAAAAAATAAACGAAAAGGGTAAAAAAAAACGGCAAAAAAAATGTGCTGGCATGGGAAGAGAAAAAAAAATTTTTTGGTCAATATAGATAAGACACTTTTGAACAAAAGAAAAGGAAGGAGTGCCGAAACTACGACAGGAACAGCGAGGGAGCCCACCATGCTGCTGCTAAGCCGTCCTTCTCTCCATTCAGGTGGAATTCTTCCTCAAGGCTGAGGTATTTTATTGATGCACGACATGCGGTCTCTATTGTTCAGTATTGAAATATTTTTTCATACTTTTGCAACCAAATTTATGCAACCATTGCATGAATTAGGTGGACTTCACAAGCACGGAAACGGGCTGCTTCGCGAATCAAGGTGGCGGCAAGGCAAAGTCATGTGCTATGTAACTCATCTAGGGGAATACATTGGAGCCCGGGGACAGAACAGTGGTTGGTGTGGCAGCACGAAAACTCATTTTCTAGGCCAGACGCTTTCGTTTTCGTTGGCGATTCCGCTCATCGGTGTTCCGTGGCGCTTAAGAAAAAATACAAGCATAAGACTTTCGAGAGCTTGAAAATAAAAATAGGTTCGCTTGATTGAGGGATTCGCTTCAGCAGCGCGAGAAACGTTAGGTGGGTTCCTTGTTGCATTGCATTCGGTGGAATTTGAAAAGATCAAGTCAGGATCTAAACTTTATTTCGGAAAACAAGTGAGGGTGAGGTGCACATCAGCAGACTTCAGATTTTCTTTTATGCCCGCCGACTCTCGAGATATTCATCGGAGAAAGTAAGGCGGGCCCAGCAATACCACTTTTGGATGCTGATGCCAATCGAGTTTCTCTATACGTGTACTGTGATTTTTCCAAATGAATCCGGATGGGCTGCCCTGCTGCCGCTGCAGCTGCTGCTGATATACGCGTGCAAATTCTGGGGTTGTTTGTTGGGAAATTTGAATGCTGCGTCGAAATACCTCGACCACGAAAAAGAAATCCCAAATCAGCACATGCACCGAATAAATGATTGGCGGGCTCTACTGTAAGCGAGTGTGTGACTATTAGCGATTTGTTATTATTATTATTATTATTAGTAGTAGTATTTCTAATTACTTTATTATACAATGTGTGAAATCCTTAGCAGAACTATTTACTTTTGTACTCGACTATGCCTCTAAGTACCTTAATCTTCCCGTAAATCTCATGGTCTATCGTGTTCTCTTCTAATTTAGCGTCCTTTTGCTTGTTCTTGTGCTCTGTTCCTGGCTTGGGCCAGACACAGTTTAGTCCCAATCTGCAGCACTCTGTACATTTAGGTTTGGTCTCGCAGCATCTCTTCTTACGCTGTCTACAGGTAAGACACCCCATTCTCGATCTCTTTGTCGCAACTTTGGCGATGGGCAAGCCCATGCTATCGGTTGCAACATCCTTCTTGGACGAGCTGCGTCTCTTCTTACCCAGTAAGGAGGACGTGGAGGATGTGGATGAGGTCGATATCGACCCAGACTGGTTTAATCTCGAGCTTATTAATTCGTCAGATTCTAACTTCATGTCGGAAGGTGGGTAGATAAACGTGCTCAAGTGATGTCGCACCTGCGACCCTTGCTGGAGCAGCTGGTGGTGTAAGTGCTGCTGCTGCTGTTGCTGTGTCCAGATATTGTACTGGTCCTGGTCCAAATGGGTGGGTACTTGCTGAAGGTATCCAGTGGCAGGCTGGTTTTGAGGGGAAACCTGTCCTAACTGGGGTTGTGTTTGCTGGCCCTGCTGGTATTCGTCATGGTAAGGGTGGGTGGCTTGGTACTCGCCGGTGGAGTAGTTGTAAGGGTACGAGTGGATAGGCACTTGCAGGGAAGCTTGTAAATGTCGTGGCTGCTGAGAGCTCTGGGATGTTTGGGATTGTAAACTTGTCTGTCCTCCTTGCGCAGTCAGCAGCAGCCCCACAGCCAGGGAGCTCTGCGGCACAGACTGCAGACCAGTCTGCCCCAGCAGCAGGAACTGATGGAACGGATACAGCTGCTGCTGACTGCTACTATTCCCATCTTCACCCCATTTGGGATGATTCCAAGAGTTCATTGAAATTGCAGTAATTTTGGACAAAGTTTGAAGTGAGTATATATACCCGCCGATAGAATCGGAGAGATATATATTCTCTAGCGACAGATCTTTTCAAAAGATACTGTCTACCAAGTAAACAATAAAATAATATTCTGATATCGTCTCTGAAAGGGTTAAATATTATTAAACCTCAAGAAACAACTCAGTAACTTCTCTCCAGAAAAAAAAATGTAGAGGGAAAAAACTTGAAAACCTTCTATAACTGATGCGAAAATGCTCGGCTAGCTTTTGCAGGATGGTGCAGATTTTGCGAACGCGATCGGGCTCAAACTTCTCTTTTTATCAATTAAGGAAGGAGAATGTAGGGAAGGAATTCTTATATATAAGACTGTAATCTAGCAGCCTTTGTATTCCTTTTTATCTTTCAGTACGGTTGCAAGGCGAAAAGGGCTCTTCTCTTTTCTTTTTTCTTGCAATTGCGGTCAGTGTGGATATGTGACCTAGTAAATGTGTCAATTATGCTCTCGAGATTATTATGCAATTTTTTTACCAATGAGATTTCGGGATGGGTTACCAAAACAATAGATGGAATCTTTTTGGTAACAATCGGACTTGTAAGGCAAAAGCAAGCAAATAATTTCGCTAAAGTGGCAGTTTTTTTTCCTTCTTTCTGCTGTAGGTACTTTTTTCTTGTCCTTCTTGACAATTGTTCTTCCGCTCGGTCTCCTTTAAGGGCAGTTAACACCGTTGATTGAGATGTAGCGTACGATTTTCAATGGTACGATAGACACAACAGAAATGCAAAACTATTTCTGTAACCTGGTCGCGTAATTTTTTTTTTTTTTTTTACTTTGAGTTTTGAATTCTAAACTCTCTGTAACTCTCTCTTGCTATTGCTGCTAAATGCTGCTGCAGTGTTCCAGAAACTGTACTTTTCACAAGAAAATTCTGAAATACTCTATGTGTGGCTAGGGACCTGAAATAGGTGGATGAGAAGCACCTGATTATCTGTATTGTTTGGTAATGCTTTAGAGATGGAAAAGCAATATAAGATTAATCTGCGTTATGGAGCCTCAGTAAAATAAAAAAGGAACTGGGATATCGTCAGCAAAAAATATTTCTCCGTACTTTTATTTTCTCAGTTGAAAGTGAAAATGACCGACGTAAGGCTTTAGGCTCTGTCTTTAGAAAATAATCCTTTCTAGCGTGTTAATTTACAGCCTTCAAGTTGTCGGTGTGAACTTCAAAGGAAAGTGTTAATCCAGCTCTAGTTTTTTTTTTCACCCTGTATGATATTTATTTCCGAATTTGAAAACAGGGAAAAAAATAAAATAAAATGAAAATAAAAAAAAAAAAAAAAATCGTCAGTATGTAACAAAAATTGTAAGCAGGTGGTGATGTCAGCTATCAGACCGTTATAGTGAGTATACTAGTATATATGTTCGGACCTTTTTAGTATGTGACGCCGTTATCTCTATATACAAGATTGTATGGTAGGCTATGTGTATATAGGATTTGTTTTCTTGCAAAGTGGGGTTATTTTGTTGCAAGCTAACACACCAAAAAAAACTTTTCAAAATCTTCAACTTTTTTGTAAATTTAAATGCCAATTCCGTCTATTTAAATATATCAATAGGTTTGCAAATATGTCTATATATACATGTATTTACGTTCCCTATCTAGCCTATGTTACGCCGATCCCTATTATTGGATTTCACCTCTGTAAACTAGATTACACGTGACACGTTTCCAAAAATTTCTTTTGACTTGGTATTGACCTGCAGCATGCTGCAGACGGACTACCAGTCGAAAACTAGCATGCTGCGCCAACCTTTGATTCAGTGCAGATGGGTTTGCACGGCACTTGAGATCGAAAAATATCCTTACATTACTTGACTTCGCATAATTATTTTCAAGTGTCAAATGCGATGATAAGGGAGCGTCTTCGATGGGAGAAATTCGAGCTCCGGGGTCGAAGAAACTGGCAAATATCATATGCTTTTCAACAGGTGTCTCTTGTAGATGTCAGAGAGCTGTGCAAGGAGATTGTAGGACAACAGTCCAGATTTTGAGAGGTAAAAGGATGGACAACCAAAATAAAAAAAAAAAAAAAATCAGAATAAAATTAAAATAAAATAAATAAGTAAATAAACGTAAGACCTTTTACTTGATTACACAATGAGTTATTAGTGTAGAGGTCTATAATGGTGTATACTGAACTAAATTTGTTGTTATTATTTTGCCAGGTATTTTTATTCATTATTTTTCAGTGCCATACAAGAGAAAGCTAGATTTCATTATTGACAACGAATAACCGACTCACTCATGTAGTAGCTCTTAAGTCAAACCTAAAAGATGGAACAAAGGGTTCAAGGTCGACGTGAGTATCCTGCAGCACTTAAAACTTTATGTGCGTCGAAATGTGCCGCACGCTTGGCTCTACTCCTCTGCTTTCCACCATATCCTAAAAAGAATTGTAAAAATACTCAAAAGGCAAAAAAATAAGATTTTCCCCACTGACGAAAAATCTTCAACGGAAGCGGATGTCGACTTCTAAAGTCCCGCGGTGTATTGAGTGGTTCCACAATAGAGGTCTTACGCCAATCAGCATATGAATACTCGTTCATGTTCGTGTTGTTTTAGAAGTCTATTCCAATACGAAAACTACAAAGTATGCAATCGATATATTTTTCCAGATAGTTGCATTATTTTTTACAAAAGCATTTTTTTTTTTTTTCTTTCTCGTCGCTGCAAAATTATCCAATTCCGCTTTGACGCCTATTTTGTTTAGAAAGGTTCCACCATCGGTAAGAGTCGGCTCGAATATGTAAATAGGGAACCATTTGGGCCGATCCTAATCGTCTTTTTACGGTATCGGAGTCCCCCAACCCATGAACCTTAATTCACTTGAAGTGTACATGGGTCGACTAGGGGTCGGCTGTTAAACTAGTGTTGGGCAGTGCGACAGGAGACTCTTCCACGTAATATAAGTTCTGGACCTGACAAGAGAAAATAGAATAATCAAATGAGCACAAAAAGAGTGAGAAAAATAAACCCGTTTTATTTGGTCTCCCCCACTTCTAACAGATCATGCAACTCCTAAGTTCTATTTTTCATGGATTTTTTTTTTTCCCTTTTTTTTTTGCTTCAATGACCATTCAAAAAGAAAAAGCGTTCTATTTGTTTCATTTCATTGTTACTAGTCGTATTCATTCCTCCATTCTTCTGCTAATCCAGTTTATTTCACGTCCCCTTAATGCCGTGTTTTCACTGATCTCATGTGTTGGACTGGTTTCACGTTTACAGCTGTCGATTCCACATGGAAAACGGTATGCGCGGACCCTTTCATTGTACACAAAGCGCACGAATCTCAGCTTTACTATGCAGAAATTTACTGCTCAATAAGAAGATCTGAACAAAAATACCTTGATGCCTCTGATGACTTAGAAATGCCAATATTTTCTGAATGACTTATTCCACAGCTGATGGCATTTTTTTTTTTCAAAAAAAAAAAATTATTTGGTGACGAGATCCAAAATGTGTATTCAAGAAAAAGTAATAGAGTTGAGGTTTTGGCGGATATGTATATATCTAAAATAGTTAAACAGAGATCTCGATTGTAGGCTAATAATCACTATTACTAAATCTAAAAGCTAAAAGACGCAGTGGGGCGATGTACTGGGCACAAGACTTTTTCGACAGTCTCTAATGGCCACGTAAAAAGTACTAGAACGACAATGGAAAGACGAAGGTGTTCCAAGAGGGGTAGATACTGCAAATCTATTCAAGAAACCTGGTGCAATTTTCTCTTTTGGCTAGAGAATTTTACTTCATGATCCCGTTTATGGAGGTTTAGTGAATGATTTTTACTACTGCATTTGTAGAAATTTGAAACCGTAATTAGTGCATATGAGACTGACTCTGCATTTACTATTCCATTAATTTTTTATGTAAATAAATATTTTTTCACCAGCCTGCAGAAGCTGCTAAGCGCCTATACGAAAACCGTTATTTTTCTAGCATTATTTTTTTACTTTTTTTTTTTTTCTTTGGATGCATGATCGTAAACATAAAAATTTATACCAACAAATTCTTCCAGTGGAGAGGTTACGAGCCAAGAGACATTCTAAAGGATCTAAAGTCGCTCACGTTCTGCATTTGTAGCACTTTACAATGTGTGATGGTGCAACAGAAATTCGCTTCTTAGGAATAGCATCAAATTAAGAAATATAGCCTTACAAAAAATAAACCATCGACAAGTGGTTAGTCAAGATACGACTTTTTTTTTGTTGAGCATGCTTGGCATATGGCAGCTTCGGAATTTTAGGAACTTAAGTTGACAAGTATGTTCCGCCTCTTATTCCGAAGGCTGCAAGAGTCCCTATCTCTTATAGTCTTCTCATTTGAGGAATACAAACAAAGGATTAGGTTGAAAGAGCTATAGTTCATGTAGCAAAAGGTAAACCAAAAACCTATAAAATAGAAACGATAACAAGTTTAAAGCCTCAATTACCTGTCAACTCGAACAAATTACGATCAGGCATGTGAAATTAACCCACTCCGATTGGATTTTTTTATCTTATTTTTGTTCATCGTTTCTTTTTTGTTCTATTTTGTTAATCCGCCGGCCATTCCACGACAGTTATGCGTGATGGATCTAAAGTCATCCACTTCTATTGCATGTAGGTGTACTTCAAATTGCTTACAAAAGCGACTTCTGAAGGTGGGGGGGGTGGTGGGCGGTGCTCAAAAGGAGGTGAAGATTGGTATGTCAACTCCTTTACATTACTGGAGTGGAAGCCAGTAGAGAAACACGGTTTACCTGCTGCTTGTCGGCACTTGATTGCACTCCGAGTGAGCTTTTTCCATTACCCCTACTTTCGCTTCTGACCTACATATGGGAAATTGATAAGTTCTCCGGGGCCCCGCTGTAGTCAAAAAAAAAGGAAAAAAAAAAAAAAAAAAATAGAATCCTATAGCGAAATATTTTTTTGGAAGCATCCAAATGTGGTACACTTTCATTGATTACTCACCCATTGAAACATAGTATCGTAACTCATCTTTAGGCCGACCGCTTGTATTTTCCTGTACATGAAGAGCGTAAAAGAATTTCATTACCAAGAAAGTTTTCGATAGATGACTTTCTGCAAGGAGGACCCTTACATATGCCTGGTCAAGTTGAACCGTGTGGCTCTGTGTTTTTTTTGTGTGTAGGCAGACGATAACTTTTCTTTTTTGAGTTGCTGTTGCTCTCAACTATCCGACTTCAGACTTCCTCGGACTTATAACACAATTTTCTTGTATTTGCCAACGTGAAAAGGAACACTTTGGATCTTCTTTGTGCTGCTCACAGCTGCAACTCCTTTTTTCGAGTACATAAAAAATTTATTGTCGTGCGTTTATGCGGCAGCCATTTGAACTTGTGACAAGTCTTGTTGCAATCGTGAAGAATATTCTCTGAACCATCGCCTATACTGCAGGTATCATCTGGATAAGCGGGAGCCAATGACATTCCTTGAATTAACAATCATGTTTTGTGATTAGGGGATTGTAGCACAGCCTTTACTCTACACACGAATATTTTTCTTGGACACTAAGCATAACGATGCAAGTGAAAAAAATAATCAAAAAGCAAAAAAAAAAAAGAAGAATGGCTAAAAAATAAAAATGATTACATGCGAGGAAAAATTTGCTATCAAGATACATTTTTGACACAATCTGGGAGAAATACCAAGAATAGTCACGATTTGTAGCCCTTGGGAAATTAATCCACCATCACACAGTACAACGAGGGGAGCGTAAAAACAGAAGAAGAAGAGGGGTGAAAAGTAAGCCCGCCTACCTCGCTAACAAGGCTGTGAGCCAACATGAAAGCACAGTTTGACGTAAATGCACTATGCCAAAAGAGTATACGCCTTGAAAATGCGTCAAAAAAAATATCGTTGCCACTCATCTCCACCGTATACTTCCCCTTTTTCGAACTGTCTTTTTCTTTCTGCATCTTTTCTTTTAGCATTCGTGTGTCCATTCTTTTTGTAGCCATCTCGACCTGTTTGATTTGCAACTTTGGAATTTTTCTTGATGGAGCCCTGCATTTTGGGCTGTTTTGGGTTGGGTGGAAAATTAAGTCATCTTTCTTATGCCCATTGTGCCTGATATCGCAACTTCTTCACAATAGTCAGGGTTTGCCTTCTCTGCACTGACTGTTAATGAACTGTGCCCTACAATAAAAAGAAGAACCCTACCTCTTTGCTGGTTTTAGCGCTACCATTACTTAACAAGCGTAGTGCTGCTATTCGCAAAAGATTAGTGCAACTGCTCCATTCTGCTTATAGGTTCTATGATGCAAGAAGGACAAAATTAATTATTGAAGCTCCGGTAAAACTGAAGACAAGCTAGACGACAGAGTGAAGTAGAAGAAGAAGAAAAAGAAAAAGGAAACGACGCTACGAATGTAAATCTGCGGTTCAAATAAAAAGCTCTATTCGTTAAAATATATAAATATTTAGTTTTATTTACATTCCACGAGCCACCTGAATTATGGTACAGCCGTTTCTCACGTTAGCTCGTGCGTATCACATGTAAGGGTGATATACAACGGAGTTTTAGTGGAAAACGTGCGTACGCTACCGAGCTGCTATGATGTCTTTGGTATTTATTTTCTTTTGTTGTTGTTGTTGTTGTTGTTGCCATTAAATTAAGATTTCATTTATCCATTGCCCTTGACTTATTGTTGTGGACCTTGCTTCAAAGAGGATCTGCCCGCCTTCAACAACTCATCACACAAAAGTAAGTTGCTGGCAATACCAGTAGCTGCAGAGATGGCATTTCTCAATACTCTATAACTGTCCCAAATACCTTCTATGCTTGGATCCATTGGTTCCCCACTCTTCAAGTCAACCCCGACAACCCTTCCCTCGGTGAGTTCATCTTGACAGTTGGAAATCGTTTCCAAGGAGTCTAAACCAGCGTTGGTGGCTAAAGTCTTTGGGATGACCAACAACGATTCAGCAAAGGCATTGACACCGGTCTTAGATCTACCAACAGCGATCTTGTTGCTCTTGCTTAACAAGTGGTCGTTACAGCTCAAGAAGAAAGCACCTCCGCCTGGCAATATAGAGTTATCCTTGATGACGTTGGCAACTGCTCTTAACCCATCTCTTACCGCATCCTTAGTTTGCTGCAAGATGTGGTTGGTGGCTCCCTTTATCAATATAGTGACGGATTTAGGGTCCTTGTTTTCAGTGACATATGTGAATTTTTCCTCTCCAATGGTGTGCTCGTAAACCAATCCAGAGTAACCTAAGATTTCTGGACTCAAGTCGTCGACAGAGTTTTGTGCTTCACCCCCACAGACTAACTGTAATCTTTCCATATTTCTTCTCTTTGCTCTTCTTAAGGCTAAGATGTTGTGCTTGGCTAAGACGTCCAAGGACATTGGATCAATACCCTTTTGATTTATGATAACGAAACCCTTGTTGGAATCTAAACCGCAAACCTCATTCTTCAAGTCGACAATCTTCTTCAACTTCTCGTCGACAAACTTTCTTTCACTGGCAACCAATTTTTCTCTTTGCTCAGCAGACGAGTAGAAGAATCCCGAGTTAACTTCGGTCTTTTCGTATTCCAAGGAAACATTCAAAGTCAAAACGTAGGCGTTCTCGACTCTCTTTGGCATGTCTGGGTGTCTGGCACCGTGGTCCAAGACCAAACCCTTGATTAATTGGGTATCCTTTGGTGTTTGGTTTTGCATGGAAACGATCTCGATCATGTGCAAGTCAAAGTTGGTGCTGTCCTGTTCCTTCACGCTCAAGACAGCGTCGGTGACAATAGGGGTTAACACTTCGGCCAAATCACTGTTGACCTTGGTGGACAATGAGGTTCTGGCAACCTGTAATAATAATTCTCTGTCAAATTGGGAAGGGGTCTGTTTGAATGAGTCCAAGTACTTCAACGAGGCTTCTCTAGCAACCTCAAATCCATCGGTGATGACTCTTGGGTGGACACCTTCGCTGATGTATCTTTCGGCCTGCTTCAACAACTCACCTACAAGCAATACCACGGTGGTGGTACCGTCACCGGCAATCTCGTCCTGGGCAGTGGCTGCTCTAGCGATCATGACCGCGGTGGGGTGCTGTATTTGCATTTCACTGAGCAAGACCTTACCGTCCTTGGTCAACTTGATACCACCAGATCCATCGACTAACATCTTGAGAGTACCCTTTGGACCCAAGTTGGAGGCCAAAACCAGCTGTAAGCCTTGAGCGGCGGCAGCGTTAACTTGCAACGCCTGGGCACGTCTTAAAGACTCGGCCTTGGGGTTAAGTAATTGAATAGATGAGGACATGGCTGTACTTATCTAACAAAATATAGGTGTTTATGGGGGTCTATAGATTTGGAAGGCTAACCGTTTTTCATTGACTTTTGATTTTAATGTGTTCTCTGTGCTTTGTAATTTGCATTCACACGACGCTCGCTCTGAATTTTTTTTTTCGAGGTTATACTCAAGGCCATTTTTTTAACGTGTCGTAGTTACCCGGATTTGCAACCACAGAATGTGTCTGATATGGGTGTAGAATAGATATATTATATTTATATGATATGAATATCAATATAGGTTTACAAGAATGATGGTGATGATAATTTATTATATGATTGTAATATAACTATCATAAGATAGTTATAGGGTGAGTTATAGGGTGATATAATTGTGATGATGATGAAATTAAGCTAAGCAGATATTATCAACTATGATATGATATTATTGATTCTGATTCTTTTATCTAAAACATATTTGATGTTCAATTGATAGATTATATATCATTATGATATATATTTATAAGAATATAGATGATGAAGATAATCTATTAGATGTCATGGTTTATGGTGGGAGGGTGGGTTGAATTATACGCTAATCTAATCATATGATATAGTCAACATAATAGCTATCATAACTTGAGTTATATCTGACACGCAAGTTATAGTCTTCTTGTGTTTAGCTTGAAGAGTAGAGTTACTTTCGCCTAGATCAACTCCTTCGTGTTCCCTTTGCAGTACTAACTACAGGTGGCGACTTGTTATTCAGCACACCATTGTCAGCGTGAGTCTAAAAGTTCTGAAGCCAGTAAGCATTATCAATAGTCTCAGCTTGAAGGGACCAACAGGGGCCAACAGGGACTCCAATGATATTCAAATGCCAGTCAGTACCGTCATAGGAAACAGCAAGAAGCCCGGAGAGAGTGGCGAAAGAAAGGGCAGCATCGGCAACCCGAAGGAAGCATAAAGTGAGAGCTATATCTACAGTGTTACGTTGGAGCGACCAATGAGGATCAATCTAGTAAGCTGTTACCTGTCAGGGCCCCCTAAGAGGTACCAGTCGGGGTGATAGCGGTGAAAGAAGCGACAAAAGAAGCGACACATCGATAACCCATCGATAACCCGATGGAAGCATGCTTGATGCGTCGTCTCTCTCGGGGTACTTGTATGTGATTCTATGTCTCTCAAGTACGGTCCCTGGCCCCAATAGTACTACTCAGAAAGTCGATCATCACAAGGAATGTTTGGCTAAGGTGCAATACTTGAAGCTTTTCGCACACACCATGTTGTTGAAAGGTTTTGGTGGTTTTCGAAAAATACTAACAAAAAACATCAAAGGGCCACCCCCAGACCCAGCTAAAACACTTAAGAGCTCTTTGAACATCAAGACAACGGTCCCTTGGCCTAGTTGGTTATGGCGTGGTGCTAATAGAATAGGTAACGCCAAGATCAGCGGTTCGATCCCGCTAGGGACCATTCGTTCTTTTTTTTTGGTAAGTTTTTTCTTTGATGTTAGTCTTTTTTTGAGAGGTTTTTGGGATCATCTAGTTGGGCGGTTTTGGGCCTGTCTTCAGCATAAGCCTGGGTCATTTGCATCCAGGCCGACCATGAAGACACCTTCGATACCTGATCAGTTTGAGCCGATCATACATATCTCTGCATGGAACAATCCAATGTTCAGTTGCTGCACTCGGAGCTTATTGTAGACAGCCTTCCAAAGTACGCAGCGCAAAATTGAAATTCCACAGGCATTAAAGCCAAGGAAAAACTATCCCAAAAAAATAATCGCCCTACCATATGTATAAGCAATGTCATGTACGATGCCAAATAGGGAAGAAAATATCAAGCCGATACTTCCAGCCGTGAAGAGAGAAAAGAGGATAACCTTGCAAATAAATCTTGTCCTTCAAGGAGGTACAGGCAACGGAGTTGTGTTGGAATGTGCAGAGATGCATGTGGTGTTGATTTCATACAGAATTAGGAGCATAAGAAGTCAAATAAAGGCTTATCGATCAAGAAAATGATTCATACCATGCGCAGATGTGTTCCACTTGACGCACTCTTTTTTTTTTGGGGGAGATCGATTCACTTCTCCGACTATACATTTTTACATGTGATACATGTGATAATTGGTGCCTATGTGGCACTCTACTGGCTATGCATACATGCATCGTTTGTCTATGAATGTCTTATTTTATACAAACTTTATTTTTACATACTTCCTAACCTCTTCCCAAGCACCTGAACCAACTGTCCCCCACTCCCTCCCAACAAAGAGAAAAAAAATAATGATAGTGCCACACCCCAGCTAGGCTCTCTCCCCTCTCTCGTTCCTTCCCAACGAAACTATATTCTTGGGATTGCGCCACCTGGGGAGGTCTCTGTTCTACCAGTTAACATTTCAACACCGTCCTCCGTGACCAACAACATTTCTTCGAATTGCGCAGAGTACTTACCGTCTTGGGTAGTGGAAGTCCAGTTGTCTGGCCATGTTACATCCTTGTAGGTACCTACACATAACATAGGTTCGATCGTGAAGACCATACCTGGCTTGGCAATACCCACAGCCTTGTTCTTAGCATAGTGAGGAATGTTTGGCTGACAGTGGAATAAAGTATTGATTCCGTGTCCACAGTATGTCCGCACCACAGAACAGCCATTCTTGGTGGCGTGCTCTTCAATGGCGTTACCCAAGTCTCTGAAGGCTAAGCCGGGCTTCACCATCTCGACGGCCAATCTGGTGGCTTCTCTTGTGGTCTCCACCAAGTTCACGATCTCCTTGTTGCACTTGGCCTTGTCACCGACATAGTAGGTTTCGTTAAGATCGGAATGGAATCCCAAGTAGTAAATGGTGACATCCAAGTTGATGATGTCGCCATCTTTCAAGACTGTTCTGTCTGGGATTCCGTGACAGATCACCTCATTCACTGAAGTACACAACGACTTGGGGAAGTTGTAGTAGTTCAATGGCGATGGGTATGCATTTCTCTTGATACACTCTTTGTGCAAAATGGCATCGATTTCGTCGGTGGTGATACCAGGCTTGATGTGAGCTGCAGTGGCGTCCAAGATCTCTCTCGACAACTTACCGACTTTTCTTATCTTTTCCAAGTCCTTGCCCAGGTACTGCGAGAACTTGCCGATTCTGTCATTTTTGATTTCACTTATGGGTCTACCGTCTTGCGCGTAGTCTGGTCTCTTGATGTGCTTTGGCACCTCTCTTCTTGGGGTCAATGGGTATGCGGGTCTCAATTCACCGGTGTATTCAAAGTTGGGGTAAGGGTTGAAAGTCTCGTCTGATCCTACTTCCTTCTTGTGTATGCCCTTGTGTAATGCCCATCCGCCACGGAAACACTTTTGATCGCAAAAGACCGAGGTGGTCCCTTCTTTTAAGCATATGGGACACTTCAACGCGGAAGTGGTATCCTTCCCACAGTTAGCAGCACTGCAAACAACCGACATTGCTAAAAATATACCGTACTATTTGTTACTAAGAGTGGCAAGAGAAGTTTTTTCTTTTTGTTTTTCATAAAGCGTATGATGCTTCTGTATATTTTTTTCTTGACAGTGGGATCGCATCTGGTGCGACATGCAGGATTCGAGTGCAAAAGAGGCTGCCAAATACCAGTAGTCGATCTGGACACCACAGAGTAAACTAGTGCAAGTGTATTGTTTGATGTACTATATGAATATGTATTTTGTATAGTTTTCTGAATGCTATTTATAACGGGGAGGTGTGGGTACCAAACGATTGGTGGGTTCGGTCGGTCACATGGAAATCGGATTATCCTCTCATGCTGTAATGCCTAAGTTCTCAGGTCCGAAACTCAACGGTAAGAGATCCTTGAGGAACACCTTCTTGAAGGTACCTGTTGAGCCAAACATGTATACTGGCACGTCCTTGTTGAATTCACGGATGACCTGTCTGCAAATACCGCATGGTGTGACTGGTTCCTCTGCGTCTGAGGAGACAGCGAGTGCCTTGTATTTTCTGTGTCCATTCATCTATAGAGGGTGTTAGTAGGGAGGCATGGGGAAGCGGAAAGTTGAATCCATAGAAAGAAGCGATTTTGGAATGCCCTCAACCTAAACGTTATTAAATACTTTCGTAATTAAGGGCGAACAGGGGTTTGACAAAAGCTCACTTCCAAAAAAAAAAAAATTCAATGCTTTTTTTGCAGCAATTGAAGTTTTCACAACTGCATTCAAGTTAAATACATACGGTTGCCTGGATGATGGCAGATCTTTCTGCACATATACACGCGGTGTAGGCGGCGTTTTCGATGTTTGCTCCGATGAAGTACTCGCCAGATTCGGTTAAAATGGCGGATCCGACTCTGAACTTGGAGTACGGAGAGTATGAGTGGTTTCTGGCTATAGCGAAAGTAGTTAGTATAGGTGCGGAAAGCAACCTAGATTTAAAGGCACGAAGTAGTAGAAAGACCGAGTAGCGTAAGTGTTTGCAATACCATAGAGGCCAGTTCCAAAAAATCATAATGCTTTCGGGTGACTAAGCTCCCTTCAGGCGTAGCTCAGCAAGTATCACACACCAGAAATACCCTCGTGCGACACTACCTCTATCATCAGTGCCCTGTAATGTTCATCATACATACCATCTAAACACTTCTCTTTCAAGCTTGTGAACTCTTCATCAGTCAACCCTTCATGGTCGGTGTATATAGGCAAACTTGACATCTTAATATCTGTACTTATGGGAAAAGAGTGGGGTGAAAAGTTGTCGAAAGAAATCCCGTCTTTTTTTTCATTCTCCACGTTTGAACTCTCCGTCTTTGTCTCTTCATCTTTAGAGCCGTAAGGGACTGCACACGGCGCCGTTGGCATTTCTCAACGATCTGGCAATTTTCAGCGGTTCGTCTCCCACGTTACACAAAACCTGCCGCGAAAAGAGTGGCAACGATTCCCAGCACAAGAAGCGATAACTATACTGAGCGAGCGTGCGAGCGAGCACACCTAGTGGTGTGTATATGGGCAGAAAAACCTCCCCAAGAAATCCAAAATAGTAAGCACCAACGCCTCTCACTACGACAGATCTGTCTGATAATTCCTGACAGTCTCAGCAGATACATCATCAGACAAAGTCATAAGTAGACCACCAGTCTTTTAGAATTATTCCCCTTCACTTCATAAATTAATACTATATAGGCGTATCCACAGTCACACACACACACACATTCATCACTGCTCCAAACTGCTCATATCACCATGTCCACCTTAGAAGAGTTAGAAGAACAAAACAACCTCGTAGACAACGAAATCCTCCAATCATCCACCTCCGACATAATCAACAGAACCAAGTTGTTGGACAATGACATCAAGGTGATGAAGTCGGAGTCCCAGAGACTCACCCACGAGAAGACAGTCATGATGGAGAGAATCAAAGATAACCAAGAGAAAATCAATAATAACAAGCAATTACCTTATCTTGTTGGTAACGTTGTTGAATTGTTGGATCTTAACGCTGAGACTGAGGCCTCTGAGCAAGGTGCCAACGTTGACTTGGACGCAGCAAGATCCGGCAAGTCAGCAGTCATAAAAACGTCCACCAGACAGACCATCTTCTTACCCTTGATTGGATTGGTTGATCCAACAAACTTGAAGCCAAACGACTTGATTGGTGTAAACAAGGACTCGTACTTAATCTTGGACACATTGCCATCTGAATACGACTCCAGAGTTAAGGCGATGGAAGTCGATGAGAAGCCAACCGAAGACTACTCCGATATCGGTGGTTTAGATAAGCAGATTGAAGAATTAATTGAGGCCGTGGTGTTGCCAATGAAGCAAGCCGACAAGTTCAAGTCCTTAGGTATCAAGCCTCCAAAGGGTGCCTTGATGTACGGTCCACCAGGTACTGGTAAGACCTTGTTGGCCAGAGCCTGTGCCGCCCAATCTGGTGCCACCTTCTTGAAGTTGGCTGCTCCACAATTAGTGCAGATGTTCATCGGTGACGGTGCCAAGTTGGTCAGAGACGCTTTCGCGCTTGCCAAGGAAAAGGCGCCAACCATCATTTTCATCGATGAATTGGATGCTATTGGTACCAAGAGATTCGACTCCGATAAGAGTGGTGACAGAGAAGTGCAGAGAACCATGTTGGAATTGTTGAACCAATTGGACGGGTTTGGCTCCGATGATAGAGTTAAGGTTTTGGCTGCCACTAACAGAGTCGACACTTTAGATCCAGCCTTGTTGAGATCCGGTAGATTAGATAGAAAGATCGAGTTCCCGCTCCCATCTGAAGAAGCTAGAGAGTCTGTGTTGAAGATCCACGCCAGAAAGTTAAACTGTGACAATAACAGTGTCAACTGGAGAGAATTGGCAAGATCCACCGATGAATTCAACGGTGCACAATTGAAGGCAGTTACCGTGGAAGCCGGTATGATTGCATTAAGAAATGGTAAGTCGATAATCAAGCATGAAGATTTTGTTGAAGCCATAGGAGAAGTTCAAGCAAGAAAGAGTAAGTCCGTCAACTTCTACGCCTGAGTGGACTGCAACGAAAACATAAGAAATATACATCATTGAGATAAAATTGACCACAGTTTGTGGGAATTGTAGAGCAGTAGGGTGCAGAGCTTGGCAGTAAACAGTGGTACTTGTATCGAATGAGTCTACAATCATTGGCACATGCCCAGTTTTAATCTTCTATACTTTGTATTTGTGAATATATTGACTAGCAAAATTTTGATGGGGGTCAAGCTCGTGTGTGTGTCGTATCTATCGTTAGACTGCCTTTTGTGACTTCTTTAACTCTTCTCTGAGTTGCTGAGCGAAGGTGTCGTTAGAGTCGTCATCATCCCAGTCCTCTTCCCATAAGTGAGCAGGGTTATTTATGTTCTTAGCTTCGGTGGTCCACTTTGTGTCATCAGGGAAGTCTTCAAATTCATCATCCTCCTCTAAGGTTTTTATTATCTTTGCTTCGGAGGGAACGTTCTGTTGGTCTTTGTATGACATTGTGTGTAAGGTAAGACGTGAGTTACTGAGGAGTCAAGTGGCTCTTTCTCGTTGGATCTTCATTTTAGATTTCAGTGTATTGCCACTTGCGAAATATGGAGGTTGCCCCGTGTGCAGGAATTATTGGGTGTGGTTGTGCTCAGCAGCCATACATTCATACACCCACATGAAGAAGGGTGAATAGTCACCTAGTAGAGAGTGTAATCTAATACTAGGCGAAGTGAACAGTGAAGCTATGTGTTTTCGGAAAGAGAGAGAGCCAGTAGTATAAGAGAAATTATAGCCGTATAGGTAAAAGGGTAAATTTCCAGGAAATGCAAAAATTGGAGAAAAGATTATATAAGGTACCAGTCAACAGCTTACAGAAGGTAACAAAAACACGAAGTATTCTTACTAGTAATGAGAAAAAAGTGAAATTTAGCTGGCTGAAGACAGTATTTGCTCAAGTTATGAATATGTTAGAGTAGAGGAAATAGTCAAAATTCATTTCTACTATTTACTCCAGCTTGCCTCAGTCAGCTTGAGAAAAGCAATGTATCCACTCATGAGTAAGTTTCAATCTAAGTCCAACCCAAGCCATGCTAGTGCCAGTTGACTCACCATACCTACCCCCCAACTTGTCGTACCCTCGAGACAAGGGTAGCCCCCCATTGACTCATCCCAAAGACTATTTTGTGGTCTCTTATCATTTTGGTTGCAAAAAACTCCTGCACATGGACCAGCGTATATTGTTCGTGAATATTCTGCCTATGAAAAAAAAAAAAAAAAACGAGCAGATCATCTAGTAAGCTGTAGAAAATTAGCATCATCACAGTTTCACTAGCACTCACTAGTTCCACTTCACACTCTCCCATACCACTCCAGCCGAAGCCGAATCGAGACGTGCCATCCCCTCTCTCTCAAGTAGGCTACATTCAAACCAGACCAGCACTTTTCTTTTCGTGACTGCTTTTATTGCGATTCGTTTAACCGGGCTTGCAACACGTTTAGAAGTTTTTCAGTGTGCATCTGCTACACTTGTATTGAAAGGAAAAAGGCTACAAAACATAAAGAATGAAGGAGGTAGTTGTTGATGTCGCTCCCAAGTACATCAAGGGGCTCGAGTTCAGCGCACTCTCTGCAAAGGAGATTGTAGCACAATCCGAGGTGGAAGTTCTCACTAGAGACTTATATGACCTCGAGAAGGGAAGAAGAGCTAAGGAAGGCGGTGCTCTCGACACAAAGATGGGTATCTCTTCCAACGCAAACGAGTGTTCCACTTGTCATGGTAATTTGGCATCCTGTCATGGCCATTTTGGTCACGTAAGATTAGCCTTACCGGTCTTCCATGTTGGATATTTCAAATCGATTATCCAAGTGCTACAAAGCATTTGTAAGAACTGTTCGAGTGTCTTGTTGGACGAGCAAACTAAAAGACAATTCTTAATTGACTTAAGGAGACCAAACATCGACAATTTGAGAAGAATGAAGATCTTGAAGAAAATAGTGGACCAGTGTAAAAAGCAAAGACGTTGTCTCAGTTGTAACCACGTCAACGGTGTCGTCAAGAAGGCAGCCAGTGGTGCCGGTCCAGCAGCTTTAAAGATTGTGCACGACACTTTCAGATGGATCGGAAAGAAATCGTGCCCAGAAAAGGAATTATGGGACAAGGAATTCGATGGCGTCTTCTCGAGAAACCCAGAGTTAGAGAAATTTATCAAAAGGGTCCACGATGACTTGAATCCGTTGAAGGTATTGAACCTTTTCAAACAAATTACTCCTCTGGACTGTGAATTGTTTGGATTGGATCCAGCCAGAGGCGGGAGACCAGAGACCTACATTTGGAGATACTTACCAGCTCCTCCAGTTTGTATAAGACCTTCTGTCATGATGGACGCACAATCCAACGAAGACGATTTAACCGTAAAGTTGACCGAAATTGTATGGACATCCTCATTAATCAAAGCGGGTATCGAGAAGGGTATTTCCATAAACAATTTGATGGAACAATGGGATTATTTACAATTATCCGTCGCTATGTACATTAACTCAGACCTGGCCAACCCTGCATTGATGCCCTCTGCTGGAGGTGCTTCCGCCAATGGTGGTTCGAAGTCAGCCAAGCCAATTAGAGGGTTCTGTCAAAGATTGAAGGGTAAGCAAGGTAGATTTAGAGGTAATTTATCCGGTAAGAGAGTTGATTTTTCTGGTAGAACAGTCATTTCTCCAGATCCAAACTTGAAGATTGACGAAGTTGCTGTTCCCGATAGAGTTGCTAAGATCTTAACTTACCCCGAGAAGTGTACCAGATACAATAGAAAGAAATTACAAAAGTTAATTTTAAACGGTCCTTTGGTCCACCCAGGTGCCAACTACATAATGAAGCAGGATGAATTAGCAAAGAGAAACTTAAGATTCGGTGATAGGGTCAAGTTGGCTAAAAATTTAAGAATAGGTGATGTCGTTGAAAGACATATTGAAGATGGTGATGTTGTTTTATTCAATAGACAACCATCATTACATAGATTGTCCATTTTATCGCATTATGCCAAGATCAGACCATGGAGAACCTTCAGATTGAATGAGTGTGTCTGTACCCCATATAATGCCGATTTCGATGGTGATGAAATGAACTTGCACGTTCCACAAACCGAAGAGGCCAGAGCAGAGGCCATCAACTTGATGGGTGTGAAGAATAATTTGTTGACCCCCAAGTCAGGTGAACCAATCATTGCTGCTACCCAAGATTTCATTACTGGTTCGTATTTGATTTCTCATAAAGATACTTTCTTCGATAGAGCTTCATTAGTTCAATTACTTTGCATGATGTCAGATGCCGATACCCAATTTGATATTCCTCCCCCTTCAATCTTCAAGCCAGTCATGCTTTGGACTGGTAAGCAGGTGTTCTCCTTATTGATCAAACCTAACAAGAAGTCTAAGGTTGTTATAAATGTCGATGCCAAGAACAAGACATATATACCTCCAGCCAAGGGCTTACCGATGGAAATGTCTCCTAACGATGGATATGTTGTGATCAGGGGTTCCAAAATCTTGAGTGGTGTCATGGACAAGTCTACTTTGGGTGATGGTAAGAAGCACAGTGTATTTTACACAATCTTGAGAGACTATGGTCCCGAAGAAGCAGCAACTGCCATGAACAGAATGGCCAAATTGTGTGCTAGATACTTGGGAAACAGAGGGTTTTCCATTGGTATTAATGATGTTACTCCCGGAGTGGATTTAAAGAACAAGAAAGAATTAATGGTTGAGCAAGCATACGCAAAGTGTGACGAATTAATTGACTTGTATAACAGAGGAAAGTTGGAAACTCAGCCAGGTTGTAACGAAGAACAGACATTAGAAGCAAAGATTGGTGGTTTGTTATCCAAGGTTAGAGAAGAAGTAGGTGATGTTTGTATTAGTGAGTTGGATTCTGCTAATGCTCCCTTGATTATGGCTACATGTGGTTCTAAAGGTTCTACATTGAATGTCTCCCAAATGGTGGCAGTCGTCGGGCAACAAATTATTGCAGGTAATCGTGTCCCTGATGGTTTCCAAGATAGATCTTTACCACATTTCACTAAGAATTCCAAGACACCACAATCCAAGGGTTTCGTTAGAAATTCTTTCTACTCTGGATTGACTCCTCCAGAATTTCTTTTCCACGCTATTTCTGGTAGAGAAGGTTTAGTTGATACCGCTGTTAAGACTGCAGAAACAGGTTATATGTCCAGAAGATTAATGAAGTCGTTAGAAGATTTACTGGCTCAATATGATAACACAGTCCGTAACTCTTCCAACGGTATTGTTCAATTTACATATGGTGGTGATGGATTAGATCCATTTGATATGGAAGGTGATGCTAGGCCAGTCAACTTTGTTCGTCAATGGGATCATGCTTTCAATATCACGTTCAGTATTCAAGATAAGGGATTATTGCCATACGAAATCATTGATTTGGTAGACAGTGTTTTACATCCTTTAGAGGATAGATTGATAAGATACGATAACTTGGGTAAGGAATTAACTGACAAGGTCCAAGCAGAAAAGATTCAATACATTGATCAAAAGGACGCAGAAAGAGAGTTTTACCAATCCATAAGAGAGTTCACAAGTAACAAGGCCAAAAAATTAGCAACAATCAGAGAATCTAAACAACTCAAGGCTTTCTACACACAACCTCAAAACCAGGCCCACGTCAAGGCGGATTCAAAGGACAAGTTGACAGCTGTAAACCAGCTTCTTAAAATATCCTCAAGTTCCATTGAAAAGTTCTTAGAGCAATGTATATACAAGTATAGAAGGGCAAAGGTGGAACCAGGTACTGCTGTTGGTGCAATTGGTGCGCAATCTATTGGTGAGCCAGGTACCCAAATGACGTTGAAGACTTTCCATTTCGCTGGTGTGGCATCTATGAATGTTACATTGGGTGTTCCTCGTATTAAAGAAATCATCAATGCATCCAAGGTTATTTCGACACCCATTATTAACTCAGTGTTAGTTAATGATGAAGATGAAATCGCTGCTCGTGTTGTTAAGGGTAGAATTGAGAAGACTTTGTTAGAAGATGTCGCATTTTATGTTGAAGACGTTTACAAGAACAACATGGCATACTTAACCATCAAGATTGATTTGAAAACGATTGAAAAGCTTCAATTGGAATTAAACATCGAGGGAATTGCTCATGCTATCGTCAATGCTCCTAAGTTGAAGATATTGCCAGGTGATGTGTCTGTGAGCGGAAAGGATAAAATCAATGTCTTGGTAACCTTAAGAGAATCAAAGACTGAAAACTTGATGAAGAATATTGCTGCGGATTATAAGGTCGGTGGATCAACCACTGGTGAAACCGCCGCGCTGTTGTTCTTCCGTATGCAGCAATTGAAGCGTGCATTACCAAGAATCTGCATCAAGGGTTTGCCAAACATTTCGAGAGCTGTTATCAACATCAGAGAAGATAATAAGAAAGAATTACTTGTTGAAGGCTACGGCTTAAAGGATGTCATGAGCACAGATGGTGTCATTGGCACCAAAACCAAGACAAATCACGTTTTGGAAGTGTTTGAAGTTTTGGGTATTGAGGCCGCAAGATCCTCTATTATTGACGAAATTGACTATACTATGAGTAAGCACGGTATGAGTGTCGATCCCCGTCATATTCAACTTTTGGGTGATGTCATGACCTACAAGGGTGAAGTGTTAGGTATCACTAGATTTGGTCTCAGTAAAATGAGAGATTCCGTCTTGCAGTTAGCATCCTTCGAAAAGACCACCGATCATTTGTTCGATGCTTCCTTCTACATGAAGAACGATAAGATTGAAGGTGTTTCCGAATGCATTATTTTAGGTCAAACTATGAGCATAGGAACAGGTGCCTTCAAGCTTGTCAAAACTTCCAATTTTGAAGAGAAGGACTTGTTCGTGAAACCTACAATGTTTGAAGAACTTTGTGTGTGAATTGAGATGGATGTATAATAAAATTAACACGCAATGAAACGTATGTGATATTGCAACATAACAAAATGAAGAATCGTTAGTGTATATATAGAGAAAAAAAAAGTTAGCATATATTTAAGAGTATATTCATGTAATCAGCTGTAAGCTTTTCGCAGCAATTTTTTTTTTTTTTTTTTTTTTGCTGCGCTATACTCTCGAAATTACTGTTTGTGTCAGATCAAAATATACTACGATTGTTTACACCTTTGTTTACCACTATTTGGTGTTCATCCCTCAAGTAGATATGTCAACCCGAGATTCACACTTCTCATTCATACACCTAGAAGACCCGAATCATGTCTTGTACATGGAGAAATGGCAAGAAGAGCCAATACCCTTTGACGACATAGACACGCTGGCTCTTTTGGAGGCTACAGCTAACTTATTTCCCCAGTATTTATTGGAAGAAGAAGAAGATGGAGGTATCCCGATTTCTTCATCTACGATAGGGGCTAAAATATTCAAAGATAGGAAGTTGTTGAAAGAACGAACGTGGACAGATTTAGGAATATACGAAAGGTTTCTTCTCGAGTCTGGCTCAAAGCAAAACGATAAGACTATTTTGAAACCTGCGTTTACAAGGATGCAAGATGATTCAGATACTGAGCTCACTATAGCGAATTTCTTGTCAAATGGATATGAAGCAGAAGATGAACGAGACCCTGAATTGGGCTCTCCAGGAATTGTGAATGATAGTATAATGGGCGGCACAGGTGATTTGTCGTTAAATTCCACGTCAGATTTTATCGGTCCCTCCTCTAAATCGTTCACAATGAACGTTAGATCGACTTCAAATTCCTCAACCAACAATCAAATACAGACCCCTAGGCCACCACGAACTAGGCAATTATCCAATGATAGAAACTTTCAAACCCCGATCACCAGAATAATAAGGTAGTACATCGTTGCTCGCTCTTACCCTGCAATTCATCAACAGATGCTGACTGAGCTGGTCTTATTAAAAGTGTCTATTCTACTATACATAATTTAATCTAAATATACAAGTTTTCCCTTCTCAATTTCCGATTTCAATTCAAACAATTGCAAGTTTCGTCTCTCAGCCTTTTCGAGCCTATTTTTGATGCGTACTGAAGCCAAAACAAATGTTGCCAAAACTTTAAATGTGAGCTTCTTCCTTCCATTCATGGAGTTATAGTCTGGATATACTCCACTCTTGGTGAGCTTGATTATGTCATCTTTGAGGAACTGGTTAGAATTCTTGATGGAGTTTGTCAATATGCCATTCAACACCTTGAGATCATTCACTTTCAAATTTGAATCGTACAACTTCGCCTTGTAGAACTTCAATTCATTCTCCTTTATGGACAACTGACTTGGATTGGATGTAGGAGAGCTCGTAAGTTTCAACAATTTACTCACTAGTTCATCCTGTTTCATTTGAAGTTGAGAATTTTTATACTGGAGCTCTTGGACTCTCTTCGATTCGACATGCTTGTCTCTGATTAAATCCCCCAGTCTAATTTCTCTAAGTTTATCAGCCAATTTCGTGCAATTCTTGTTTGCCCTTTCAAGCTCTTGTTTGACTCTCCTGATTTTGGTTTCCAATTGGTTATTCTCGCTTTGAAACATGGATTCATTGGTTTCCAAAGTTGCAATGCTCTCAAGCAAGCGTAAGTTTTCGCTTTTCAATCTTTCGATTTGCAATGTAGTATCATCGTTCTTGGTGATTAATTCGTTCAATTGAGTAGAGAGATCATTCCTCTTGGCTTGAGAATCTTTAAGCTGTTTTTCAAGAAGAGCAACGGTGGATGAAGAATCGCCTGGAATGTTAGACGTTTGAGCTTGAATCTTATTTTTATAAAAGTCAACCTCAGCTTGGTATTCCTTTTGCAAGTTTTCAATTTCCCTTTGCAAGATTTTGATCTTTGATGATTGAGAAGATTTTTGTTTTAATAAATCTGTTTTCTCCTCATCTTCAACTAGGATGTTCAACTTGTTGGCACGGTCCATTTCTCTGATTTTAGATTCCAAGGTCTCAATAAGAGTATCCTTTTCAGTGATCTGAGTTTCCAATTTTCTTGATTTATTTTGAAGTTCCCTTATTCTACTCTCTTTGTCATCAATCAAAGAAGAATATTGATAGTTAGATGTTGGAGTTGTAGGTGTAACAGGTGCTGCTGGGAAGGCACCGGGATATTGGTACATACGGGGTGTTTCTGGGTGCTGGTGATAGGATTTGTAAGGTTGTTGGTCAAATTTTTGATCTCTCATAGATTTCTCCATCATTAATTCCCTCTTCATCCTATTGAGTTCGAAGTTGAGAGAGTCTACCTCTTCCCGTAACTGCTGCTTTTCATTTTCGAGCTTTCTGCGCGTAAAGGATTCCAATTCATCCAAAGCTCTGTGACCAGCTTCACCGGAATTACTCTCAAACTGTGATCTCAATTGCCCCAAGAGTTTTTGATTTTCTTTTTCGAGAAGCTCAAGCCTTTCCTTTGCAGTGACTTTATCCTTGCCTAACAATCTTGCTTCTTCGTCAAGAGCTTGCAAGGATTTTTCCAAAGCAGCATACTCTTTTTCATAAAAGTCTAGTTTATCATTGATTTCTTTGTTCTCTTCCTGAAGCTCAACAATTCTATCATTGATGCCTAACTTACTCTTTAACTGATCTTGTAACTTTTCTAATTCTCTTTGCGTGCCCCTCAAGTCATCTTTGAGTTGCGTTTCGCGTGCTTGAAGATTCTCGCTCTGAGACTTGTAGTATTGTAGAGTTGCACTAGACCCAGCAGTATCTTTTTCTTCTTGTTGCTGCTTTTTAACCAAGGCATCCAATTGACTTCTCAAATTGTATTCCTCCTTATCTTTGTCTTTCAACTCCTTCATCAAGTTCATAATTCTCAGATTCAATCTGGATACATCTTCTGCTTCCACACTCTCCGCATCAATCATCTTTCTTTTCACAGAGTTATTTTCAAATTCAAGGTCACGTATCTTACTGTTTAAGTTTCTTATTTCGTGCCTGGAAGATTCCAACTCTTCTAATAACTCACGATTCACATTAGACTTGCGAGAATCATCTGCCTGAGACATCTGCTGGAATTTCGTCTCCCAGTGTCTGATTTCCAATTCCAACTTCTTGATCTCTTGCTTGCGATGGTCTATTTCTTCATTCAATCTGGAAACATTCTTTTGGGAGTGCCTATCTTTATCCTCTAGAATATGAAGTTGTTTTTGTAAGGATTTCATCTCATCGTACAATCCTTCAGAGTCATTCTTCGACTGAGTATTAGTTTGCTCGTACTTTGCTTTTAACGTTTCGTATAGATCATTGAGTTCCATGTTCTCAGCCTCTCTGGAAGCGAGAGCTTCCCGAGTCTTCGAATAATCTCTTTGAAGGTCTCCAAGGTCGTCCTTAGTTTGCTCCAAATGAGCCTGAAGGTCACTTATCTGATTTTTGTACTGTTGTATAGACTCGTGGTGATCTCTAGTAATACCTTGGTCATGGGCCGCTATTTCTGATTTTAGGCTGTCGATTTCGTGTTCATATTTGTCGATCATTTCGTTGAACTTTTCGGTAGCTTGTTTCTTTTCCAATTCAAATTTGTGTTCGAGTGAACTCTCGAGTTCTTTGAGCTGCTGAGTGTGCTGCTGAAGGTAAACTTCACGTTCCTTCTCACGCTCATCTTCATTTACGAAATCATCATCATTTTCTTTATTCGACAGATACTTCAATTCCTTTAGTGAGTTTTCAAGACCATTTATCATAGTTGCTTGTTGCATGAGTCGCGATTTCAAGTCAATGTTTTGATTCAACAATTCTTTCTGTTCTTCTGGAGTTTGATTGAAGAACTTCGTCAATGTTGCGAGCTTGATCTTGAGGTTGAAATTTTCGGTTTCAAGCTTGCGATTCCCCAACTCTTGCTCTTTTATTGACGTTATACCTGTATTATTAAGGATATTATTATTATTGTGGTTGTTGAATCTAGAGTTGACATTCATATTTGTGAGTTTGTTGGTGAGCCCAGCAGGTTGTGGAAGATTCTGCCTATTCAGTGGACCGAGAGAGTTGACAGTGACATCAAGGAAGGACTCATCTACTGTACGATCGAATGTTGTATCCATTGTGTTATCAAAGTCGTTATGGTGGCGCCCGTGTGGTTCGTGCTGTACTTGCGGTTTTTGCGTTGCTTGTCTCTTGGATCTGCCTATGGGGGTGAAGTCTATCCTGCCGCCATTATTATCAGCGGGTTTCCTAGGGGTGCTTATTAGCTTAGTGGAAAACATTTTGCGACGGAGTCTTCGCCTTTGCCTCTATTAATCCAAGTAAGCAGTGGTGCAATGCTTTCACGGTTTCTTGTTTTGATCTACGATTTTGTTTGTTTACATATGCGCAAAAGATGAAAACAAAAAAATACTGAAGTGACAATCGTGATGATGGACGCGTATGTGCAGGACGTGACTTTTAGGTCAGGTCGCTGTCACTATTAGGTACTAAGCAAACCCTGCTATGAACCCGTGCTTCGAAAGGCCTAGCGGTGCTCTGAATACTTTCTCTAGCGCAAGATATTTATTTGAACTAATCTATAAATTTTGTAGTACTATTTTTGTATCTCACACTATTTTATTTGGTACACTTTGTGTTAAATCTATGGTTTTATTAGATCTATAATCTATCTAGTTTGTTCAATGGCGTCCTTAAACGACTCCAACGCATCTCTAGCCAGGCCAGAAACGATAGATACCTTCGCAAGTTCAACACCTTCCTTCCAGTCTTTTGCCTTTCCTGCAGCGACTGCCAATACAGCAGTATTCATTAAGATGTAGTCAACGATTGGATGGTTTGGTCCGCTCTTCTTTATCCTGTAGTCATTTTGATCCTGATTCAATATGTGTAACAAAACCTCGGCATTTTCCTGCGATGTTCCGGACTTGACAGAAAGTAATGAATGTTCTGGTAATCCAAAATCAGAGGGGGAAATCCTGTCAGTCGTTATTTCACCGTTAGAATCAATCTTCCAGATCTTAGTGTATCCAGTAGGAGAGACCTCATCGAGGCCAACTGCTCCCCAAACTATAAAAGTCTGTTGGTGCATAGGGCGGTTTTTCTCGAGTTTTGCGGTGGCTTCTGCGTACGCTTGTCCCAAGGTTTCACTGTAAACACCCAATACCTTGGCCTTCAACGGAATTGGGTTTATCAATGGGCCCAATATATTGAATATAGTTGGAATCCCTAATTGGGCTCTCACACTCGCCACTTTACCCATACCTGGATGGAAAGCTGGAGCGAAAAGGAAGCAAAAATCAGACGTTTGCACAATCTCTGGGACAGTCTTTGCCGTCACTTGCATTAAATCGATTCCCAAACACTTCAAGAGATCACCCGATCCGGAAGTAGAGGTAGAAGCCTTTCCTCCATGCTTGCATACAGGCAAACCAATGCCAGCGGCGACAATAGCGGCGGAGGTCGATACATTGAAAGTGTCTTGGCCATCACCACCTGTTCCCACGATATCAAGGTAACCTTCACTTGCAACGGTGTCTGGATTAATGACATTGGAGAATTCCAAAATAGTGCTAACGGCAGCAGCAATGTATTCCGGTTTGTGATCTATCCCAGTCATTCTCAAGGCAGTAAGGAAGGCAGCGGCCTGCACGTCACTAACTAATCCTTTGAAGATGAACCTGAGACATGAGCCAAGATCTTCGGGACTCAAATTAGGTGGGTCAAGGAACAATGACTTTATGTATGGGGTTAAAACATTCTTAGAAGACATCTTTCACGACTGTATCCTGTAGAACACTGGTGTGGAACTTGAAATCTTTACTTTTGCAAAGCGCTGCTGAAATATCATCGAAGTATGTAACGACGCATTGAGTCATGAGGCTGGGCACGTGACTCACCTTCCGGGTACATGGAAAATTGCAACCAGTGACAGAGTGAGCCTCAAACCAAAGCTACAACGTTTATGTAGATAAATAATGAATTCTATTATCAGATTCAACTATATAATACATATTAAATAAGCTTTTCACACTAGCCTCAACGGGCCTTTGATGGCTTTCTAAATTACATCTATTTCAAAGGTGACCTCCTTGTCAGCGTCAACATAAGAATCGCACATGCACCAAATGCTCAAGGTATGGTGCCCCACGTTTGGAACAGTGAATTCCAATTTAAGACTTTGAATCTCCTTAGCTATATTAGTCTTTTTGATCGCATAAAGCTGCTTTGTATGATTATCACCAACGACAATCCACCAACTCTCCTTCTTCTTGAACGGATAAGCAGTAGAGACAACTGTCAAGTCGTCCATGTCTTCGTCTCTCTGCAACGTTACAACAATCTCGTTTGGTTCATCATGCACGATTGGATCTTCAAGGTTAATCTCATAACTGATGTCAATATTAGGATACTGGTTAACAAATTCTGCAACTTTTTCAAGCTTTTCGCCAGTCATCTGCAACACCTCATCACGCTCTTCATCCTCTAACGACATAATATCATACACCGTTTCAACCTTTGCTGTTGCACACCTCTCGAGTATATCCTTGTTGTCAAAGTATGGGATTTGTTTCAAAGGACTATCCCTGTCCCACACACCTTGAACGATCATTTGAGAGAGATCCATTGCGTTGATCGCATTGAGGTACCCTTCACTCGATAAAGTATCGATACAACCATAGAGCAAATTTAATATTCTTTCAAGGACGAACTTTTGATCCAATATCAAGTCGATTGAAGGTAATTTGAATCTTGAAAAATGTGCCTGCAAAAGGATAAATGCCTTGAAGTATGGGGACTCGTAATTAACGTTGGAGGTCTTAACTGGGATACGAGCGTAGATCTTGCCTAAAAGATTTTGCTCGTTCTCACGAATTGGTAATGACTCAAATTCGCTTGCATTCGTGATTATTTCCAAAATATCCTTCATTCTAGATTTGTTCGTTAACTTTCTAAAGTCTTTCATTGTCAAGTATGAGATATTATAGTAGCCCGAAATAATTGCTCCATCCAATGGAAGAAGTTCCTCTTCCTCTTCCTCTTCCTCTTCATCGTCTTCATCTTCTTCATTTTCGTCCTCGTCTTCAATTTCAACGATTTTAGCATCTTCTAATTCTTTCAATGTGTCTTCTACTAAATCTGACAAGTATTCAGAAACTCCCAAATGTGAGGTGTCCTTCAATCCATAGAAACTTGGGTTTTGTTGTAATCTTCTGTAGAAAAAGGTGAACGTTAACCAATCAATACAGTCCTGTCTTGTTTTGAATGTACGTGTGCTGATATCAGTGGTGAAGATTTCATGCAAGTAAGAATCCATGAAACTTTCCACAGGTAATCCTTCATTCAAGAACTTCTGGTAGTAAGCTAGCATATTTGCGTTTGTTAAAATTAATGCCTTCGCATTGTCGCCGGAGCACCCGATCATCTCCAAAATATCATTGATAGAATAATCGATATACCTATGTTCCCTTCCATCATATTGCCTCGTAGAGAGAATGATAACGAAATCTGCTACTGGAGCAAAGTAGCAAGTATCCTTGGTTGCAAGCAAGATAGTTAAAGCACCACTATCGTACAACTTTTCTGTTATGAGCCTGTCCGTTGGATTCATTCCTTTGTACATGAAACCGATACCATTTTTGATTGATTCTCTCAAGGTGACATCACTCAATTTATTTAAGTATGGAGTGATAGAATCCTCTTCAACCCTGAGAAGATCCCAGTCCCCTGAAAGTGATACCAACTCCAATCCAACGTCTATGCAATGTTTTCTTGTGGGAAGAAAAACTAACGACTTCAAGTCGTTTTCTTCTCCCTTCAAATTATTTTTGAGATAAGAAAATGTAGATTTGATCAATAATGAATCAACATTATTGCCCGCCGAAGTAGCTTGCAACCTAATTTCGTTTATCTTGTTGAATCTTTGGTTTGGACTAAAGTTCAAGACGTTGGATTTTGTGCATCCAAACCACTCTGCAAAATCTCTTCCATTTGCTAACGGACTGGACAATCCGATCATTCGAATGGTCTTCTCTTCCAACTGAGAGTCCATGAATCTCATTCGTGATATGATTGATTCATAAACCAGCCCACTTCCACTAGTCCCAACCATGTGTATATCATCAAATATGAGCAAGTCAATTGACTGAATGGCTTTTCTTTGTCTCCAACGCCTAGAGATCAAGTCAAACTGCTCTGGTGTAGCTAAAGTTAAGTGACTTGAGTTCAATATTGATATATCTGTGCTCAAATCATGACTACCCCCAGAAAGTTTGTTGACAACTCTTTCCAAGGACCCTCCGAACATTCTTTTCCAAGCTTTGAGCTTTTGATCAACTACTTCCTGAGTTGGGTTGATGTACACAACTCTTCCCTTATTTTGTTTCCAATTTCTCAAGATTGCCAATTCCCCACATAAAGTTTTACCCGAGCCCTTAGAAATACCGATGAAGAGATTCTCATCCGAATTGTATATTTGCTTGAAAGCTTGGGATTGAAATTTATTGAAGTAAGTAAGATCTGTAAAGTTTTCGTAAACTTCTTCAAATTCTGGTTGATTCAATTCAGCCAATGGAACAGACTGGAGATCAAGTAGCTCGGTGAAGGCAGGAAATTTCTTAGGTATCTTGAGGTCTTCAAGTATCAAGGGAACTCTCCACTCCGAATGTAACCACTTTTCACTAATCAAAGTAACAAAGTATACTGGCTGGAGAGGTTCTAGTAATGGAATGGAAAAATCAACGTAATGAACTTCATTAATGTATTGGCGGTACACTTGAAATTGGTCAGAATATAAGATCTTATCACCATCACAGTCCTCGATCAATAATAGAAACGATTCCAGGTTGTGAGACAATTTTGAATTCCATTCCCATTCTGGAAGGACCTCGAGGTGGATTCTAAGCAATGTAGGAGTAATTGGCTGTACAGTATAGCTAAAGGATAACTTGGGAAACTGTTGTATCAATGAATACGCTTTGTTACTATTTCCCTTCAAATTGACAGCCTCTGCTAATTCTGAAGGGGATAACGTAAAATATGATAGCCAAGGCAAACTAGAGTTTTCCGTAGCTCTGATCACTTCCTTTGGAACTTCTGTTGGATCAAATTGCCTAAAAGGAGATGAGCTTAACCACATTCTCTTTTCAACCATCTTGCATAGATTGAGAGTAAGCTTTGACAATGAGGACCAGCCCTTTTTCAACGCAATTTCATGAATTGCGCGGAGTAATCTACCAGCAGACTGGGTTATGTAAATCATATCTGCCATTAAAGCGAATCCTTCCAAAGTCAACTTTGAAATATATGCCTGAAGTAAGACGTTCACCTTTGCGAGAGGATCATTCGAACTTTCTTTGATTGGTATTGGACTCCTCTCCATCAATTTTACTAACTCCATTCTTTCTTCTTGCCTTATGGCTATGTACTTGAATTCTCCAGCATTGGCAAATACCTTGAAGATGTCTATTTCAGTATGCCATGGCTTTAACTGACTATTGAACATGTTTATCGTAGGATAATTGATGTAGAAATGAGAAGCAATCTTTCCTAGATCTGTTGGTTTCACATCTCCGTTCGAGTCGTAAACAATCAACTTGTTCTTTGAAAGTAATGTCAAGGCCGAATGCGAAAGGTCAACTCGCTTCCAGTTCAATGCTTTATCATCTTTGTAATCAGGCCCAACTTTGTATATCAGTGGTGATTGCAACATTCTGATGTATAAATAGGTATAGCCTAACCAATTTACAGCATCATCTATCGACTTGATTGTTCCTAGAACAATTTCTGCATTAATGCTGTCGGCTAATTTAGTCATGAGCTGAGATTCAATTGGCAATTGCTGGTTCAAGATAGCAAGATAGTATTGGATATCTTCCTGGGAGGTTATGATGACACCCTCACCACTTTTATCATACCTTGGTCTACCAGCTCTCCCGAGCATTTGCAAGATGTCTTGAGGTGAAAGCTGTACCCAGGAACCCTTTTCGGGGGAATATGTTTCTGTTCCTTTAATCACTACAGTATGAGCTGGTAAATTCACACCCCAGGCCAAAGTAGCTGTCGAAACTAAGACTTGAATATGTCCCTGCGCGAACAAGTCTTCAACTGTCAGTCTCTCTTGTTTGTCTAATCCAGCATGATGGATACCAAATCCTCTTGGAATGATTTCTTTCAAGTTGTTGTTTTTCATGTTGGATGCCTCTTGCTTCAAAATTTCACTAATAGCGCCGCCCTCTGCCTCTAAAATAAGCTCAGACTTCCCTTCTTCGATCAATTTATCACTAATCCATTTTGCAGTTTTGAAGGTATCTTTCCTCGAGTGTACGAAAATTATCAATTGATCTTTCTTTCTGGCGCACTCAACAACCTTATCATAGCAAGCCTCATTCATGGCGTTGATCTTCTTGATTGCTTTCTTTTCTTTGATACCAATGAATTGTTGCTCTAACGGGCAAGGTCTGTAAGAAGCATCAAAGTAGTAAAGGTTTTTTGACTCGTCAACTCTTAAAAATTTAGCAACATCTTTATAGTTAGGCAAAGTGGCAGAAAGACCCACTAATCTGACAGGGGATTGTGATGTAGATAATTCCAGAGCGCGCAAAGTTCTGCTTATGATACTCTCCAAGACTGGACCTCTTTCATCATGCAATAAATGAATTTCATCCACAATTATGAGTTTCGTCAAGCTTGTTATCTCAAGTTCCGAAGTCGCCTTTCTTGTGATGACATCCCATTTTTCCGGAGTTGTTACAATAATTTGAGTATCTCTGATTTGTTGCTTACTGAGACTCGAATCACCAGTCAATTCGTTGACAGCAATCCCTAGGGTTGGTGTTAATCTTCTCTGGAATTCCCTCATCTGTTCTTGAACCAAAGCCTTCAAAGGCGCAATATAGACAATTTTGAACTTTTTCAAATCAATTGTGCCTGTTTCCTTATTTCTGTAGTTTTCGATTGTTTTCAAAACAGTTAACATGGCGACGTTGGTTTTACCAGCACCAGTAGGTGCACAAAGCAAGAGGTTATCATCATTGCCGAATGCCAGTGGAAATACCTTCGACTGGATTCTATTCAAGGATGAAGTTTCACTACTAGGGAAGACGCCTTGACACCATTCAGGTAAGCTGGAGATGTCTACGAGCTTTTCATTACTCTCTTCCAAACTTGGAGGTTTGTCTGGCGGTGGGATAGTAATAATGTCATATAGCTTTTTTTTCTGCTGGAATGATCCTGGGGGAAGTTTAATCTTTGTTGTTGTCATCAAACGCGACCCCTGATCGAAGGCTAGCGAGTCCAAGTCGACGACTTTAGGCTCACGCTTCCTTTGCGCTATTCTTTTGGATGCGGCTATCTGTTCAGGTGCATCATCATCGCTACGCTTTCTCTTACGGTTGTTATCGACTCCAACGCTTGAGGTCTCTTGAGCAAGGTTCTCCAACTCAGTAAGGAGGTCATTAAGCTTCAAAGACTCAAGTTCACTTGCGATCTGCTCCCTGTCTGTTTCTCCGTCAGACTTGTCTATCTGGTCCCACTTGGTCTTGTACACAATCCTCCATCGATTTTCGATGCACTTTCTGATGAAGTCAAAGTGATCAAACTCGAAGAGCTCCATTAGCTCATTTTCCAACTGTCTGCTCGATATTGACTGGTTGGATAATATAGTATGCAATGAATTTGTTGCCTGCTGAACAGATTCGGGATCGGACTTTAGCAAAGCCGAGACTTGTCTCTGAAGGTAGAATTCGTCAATAAGATGCAAAGGTATGATGTCAGAAGAAGAAGTGGAGTCGTTGGGATCTGAGGTTTGTATAACAGCCTCGTTCAGCATAGGGTCGTTTTCTTGCTCATTTTCGCTGTTCTCCGCTTGGTTATCCAGGTCTGCATCATCATCGTCATCGTCAAGGTCATGGGCGACTCCTCCTAATGAACCACCTTCACTTTCACTCCCGTCTTCATCTCCAAACTCCACTGCGAGTGCATTATCGTTCTCATCAACTTCATCTCCATCTACTTCAGAGACCTGATAGTCAGTAATCCTTTTTGCAAGATTGACCAACTCGTTGAATTCTTCGTCACCAATCTTGGTGTCTATGAGCTGGGCAACTTCCTTTCTTACTTCTCCAAGCGATTGCAGAGACTCCGAGCTCTTTAACATCTCCAAGATGGTGTCTGTTGCGGATAATATGACATCATGAGTGGCGTCTGTCAAATAATTGTGCACCCAAGTCAACATCAAGTCGAAAATATGTGCTGTTTCTGGATTAGATGGATTGTACGATATTGTCTCCGTAGAGCTCTGGTATGATGCATAGTTTACTGTTGGAGTCACATTTTTAGGAGCTGCACTTGAAGTGTCTCTTTCTGCTTTCCTCTGATTCGTTTCTCCTTCAGTGGCGGTACTAGAAGTGACTGCTGAGCCCATATCCATCGAGGTCACTTGCCCCGCCATAGAGGTTGGATTGTAGTTCACTCCGTCGTCATT
The DNA here is from genome assembly GCA_029581775.1 of Dujonia boleticola. Classification (NCBI taxonomy): domain Eukaryota; kingdom Fungi; phylum Ascomycota; class Pichiomycetes; order Serinales; family Debaryomycetaceae; genus Dujonia; species Dujonia boleticola. The sequence goes on from JARGRU010000017.1 coordinate 1,812,733, forward strand.
TGATCTCTTGTGTGTCGATCGTATCACTTTGTTGGACATCTCATTGTAGCGATATTCCTTGTTCGCATCTGCATTAGGCTCGGGCATTTTGGGTAGAGTCTCTATAGATGGTTGATTCTAACGTTTGTTCAGTGTTTGGTTAAGTACGTGCATTGTGTAGTAACCTTTGATAGTGTGTGTGCGATGCACCCGATTTTGTGTAATATTTTTGTTACCTACATACTCATCATCTGCGAGCCATCTTAACAACCACATAGTTTATCTTTCGGTTGGTCGCTCCTCATAGCTCTCTCAATTGACCTCAATTGGAGGGCTCGGCTCGTAGAAGGCCCCGGCACCTTTTCTACATGCATCAACGATTTTTTTTTTTTATCTATTTTTTTGTATTTCCAATTATTTTGTATCTTTGTACTTTTTGCTGTATTATATAACTATCTAAACCAATGTACACTTAGTAAACCTTGTTGGAGAAAGTACCCTTTTCGAAGTTCCAGGTGTCATCGGAGATTCTACCTCTTAATTCCTTGATTTCAGAACCTGGGACGTAAACATCTTCGAATAAGATGTCCATCTTGGCTTCTGGTGGAGAGTCAGCTTCAGCTTCAGCAGTTTGTTCATCGACGTACTTTCTAGCAGCCTTGTCCCAAGACTTGATTTCGTCTTCGGTGGCGATGTTCAAGTCTAATAAGGCGGCCTTTAAGCCGGCAATAGGATCGTTTCTGGATCTCATGTGTTGAACTTCTTCTCTGGTTCTGTAAGTGGTACCTGGATCAGACATGGAGTGACCACCGTATCTGTAGGTTTCGTACTCTAAGACCAATGGACCGTTACCGCTGGCACACCAGTCCTTAGCGAACTTGGAGGCTTGGTAACAGGCGAGGATGTCCATACCGTTGACCTTTAAACCTGGGATGTATTGACCTCTCTTGTAGTATTCGGTCATGGCAGAGGAACGGGAAGCAGAAGTACCCATACCGTACTTGTTGTTTTCACAAGCAAAGACACATGGCAAGTCCCATAACTTGGCCATGTTGTAGGATTCGAAAACTTGACCTTGGTTGGAGGCACCGTCACCGTAAAGAGTGAAAGTGGCAGCAGCTTCACCTCTGTACTTGTGGGCGAAAGCTAAACCAGCACCTAATGGGACTTGGGCACCGACAATACCGTTACCACCGTAGAAGCCTGGAGCAAACATATGCATAGAACCACCCTTACCGTAAGAGACACCGCCTCTCTTACCCATTAATTCACCGATAACTTCCTTGACGGAAGCACCTCTCATGTATGCAAAACCGTGACAACGGTAAGAAGTGATGACGGTATCCTTTGGAGAGATGGCGTGTTCAATACCAACAGCAATAGCTTCTTGACCGACAGACAAGTGACAGAAACCTCTGATCTTCTTGGCCTTGTATAAAGCATCGGCGGCCATTTCCATTCTTCTGACAATGATCATGTCCTTGTACATTTGAAGTAATTGGGACTTCTCGGTTTCAAAAGATAATTCAGGAACATCGAGGTTGTAACCTTCGAAGGAGGAGGCTGGCAAGTCGATGGTGACAAGGTCAGAAGCAGCAGATGCCAAGGATCTGGTGGCGACTACTGGTCTGAAAGCAGACTTAAGGGATGTGGTAGTACGAAGCATTTCCGGGCTATGATTAAGAAATAAAAACAGTCAAACAGGAGGAAATGGAAAGAAAAGAGTATAAAAGAGCCGTCGAATAGTTAGTCCAGCAGCAGTTTTTGATATCTTTTAGTCAATGCCTTATGATTCAATTTCTATGGGAAAGAAAGAGGAAACGGTGTTTTGCTTTGGTTTTTTTTTTTTGGTGGTGATTAAACGGGTATTGAATTTTTTTTATTTTTTGGTGTGTGTCTCTGTCTGCTTTCTCGCACTCCGAGTGTTTGGCAGCATAAGGCACTAATCTCTGCTGCTAATCCTCATCACAAAACAGGCGGATTGGAGATTCCCGGGTAGTGTATAAAAGTAAAAAAGCACGGAAATGTAGGTCCGCGCACCTAATTGCGCTCTGATTTTGCACCGGGGCTTGATTTTTGGGTAGAAGTTTGGATGCGCGAATGGCTTGAAAAGGTCCGAGTGAGCTCAAAATTGATTTTGTGTAACGCACAGTAGGCAGCTTATTGATAAAAAGCCCGGGAGAATATCGGAACACGCAAAAAAACTCACGGTGCAGATCGTATCGTATGAAAAGTAGGGTAGATGAGCAAAGAGGGGAAAGAGGGAGAGGAGATCGAAAAACGGAGAAAGCGTCGACTGAGCGCGACAACAGTGTGAGATGAACGGGACGGCTCGATGAGACAGCGGAAAAATCAAGAGAGGTTTGACTGCAGCGGCAGCACGCTTCAATTCCACAAAATCAGGTCAGGTGATCTGCAACACTATGAAAAGTTGAAGATTGTACTAAGTAAGCACGCAAGCATTAGCTACCTGCAAACCTGATCGTTCTGAGTTCTACATCTCTCTAGTCTCGTCTTCTTGTAGCGAATGCTTGTTTTTCAGCCTGGACGATAACCAAAAGTAAAACACTCGCTGTGCTTATTTTACCCGGTTTGGCATACCAAGAGTGCTTAATCACTGGAATAAATATTTTTCACTCCAATTTTGCGAGAGTGAGAATTTATAGTGGAAATGAGTTGCATAACTCGGGAGATATCTAGTAGTCTAAGTGTTTCTAAGGCTACACAAGACTACTCTTCCAGCTGTTTCTCTCTCATACAAATTCACGTGTTCCGGCACTATCGTTTCCATTTCCTTCCCCCCTGGAGATTAGACTCTCGGTTATCGAACACCATGGGTGCCAAAAAGTAATCGCTTCAATTATTTTCCTCGATGTGCACCAAGTTTTACCACATTGTCTAAAGTGCGGCTCAATTCAGTAGTGTGGTATAACACAACCCGTAAAGATGTTTCAGATTTTTCCCTCTCATCGGATTATTTTTTTTTTTGGTCACCTCCTGGCAACAAGATGCCAGGGGGGTGAACTACTTATATATCCTTTGGCGATGTCTTCTGCTTGTGGTGTCTACGACTGGAAGGTCTTCTACCTGTAGAGCGTTACTATCACGCAGCGTAAACCTGCCCTAACGCCCGCCCATAAATTACGTGACACAAAATCTCGAAGCTTTTGCAGCCATGAAAGTGTGGTTGAACAAACTGAAGTCCAAAAGCAGCGACCAACCCCACCACAAGTCCCCGAAGCTCGGTTACCAAAAACTATTCAAAAGGAGCTCAGTGAGCGCTACAGATTCTTACACTTCGTCGGAACTCTCCCTACACAGCACATCTTCCCCAAGAAAACTACTCCCTCGCTCGTGGTCAACTCCCACCTTGGCCCTGCCTACTTCCCATAGTCACGACACCTTCATCCAGAAGCTAGTCAACGAGAGTTCTCTTCTAGCTAACCATGGACCCAAAGTGAAGCCATTTGCGTACCTGCAGACTCAGCCGAAGGTGAAAGTCTCGAGAACCGAACGGATCTGCTTCGTGTGTGAAGAGAGTATCACGGTGACATTCTCGAACGAAAAGAATGTCTTGCTACAGTGTGGTGATTGTGTCCACGGCGAGTGCTTTGAGACACTCTTAGCTGCTATATTACACAGAGACGGCCATTCATTACCTCCATGCAAGGGTCATAACTGCAGCAGTAATGACGATCCTCTGGAGAGGCAAAGGCCAATGGCTCCCGTGGATCTCAGCCTCGTCAGCACAATCATGGTTTCTAAGCGCCAGAGTGTGACCAAAAAGGCATTTAGGGCCTCAAGCGACCGGTTCTCACCTCCATCACCTGCCCTTGAGGGCCACCAAAAGTCTTTCCAGCGCATTTCTAGTTCCTCCCTGTCTGTCTACCTGGATGCTACGAATTCTATTCTGGAGCAGGAAATAGAACCTACATTTCCACTAAGAGTCGCATCCTCCATAGCTTCCAGGACGAATGAAGACAGAAACTCCCGATACTCGAGCAGAACGGTTAGTATCAACCATCGAGAGCACTCGCCAACCCCAACAGTTTCGTCCCAACAAACTGTTTCGGTGAGAGTGAAGATGAACAAAGATACGCCGCGAGAAGCTCTTTCCAATAGGTTCATAAAGTACCTCATAGAACACAACAAGCAATTCTCCATATCCAGTCTCCTACAATGCGGAGACTTAAGGCTTGTGGACACATTTTTCAGTACATCAAATGAGCTTGAGCAAAACAAACCCTCCCAGTTTACCTTATGTTACCTTTTCCAGTACAGTGTGGTAGTTTGGGATAAAGATTCGGGAAGCACGATAATGCTACCACTTTCAAACGTGAAATTCAAGGTTTTGCTGAGTTCCTCCGTTTTGAAGATTGAATCGTTCGACATATCGGCCCCCAGACATGAAAATAAGGTCTGGTTATCTGCAAATAATCCTTCCATACTAGAGAAGTGGGTTATCGCCTTATCGGACTCAAATTTCGAGTTCCCCTCGGATTTAATCACCTCGACCTTGACGCTGGTAGATCAGGAAACTTCAGATTTACTATCTCCAATACGGACTTCGTTCCCATTCAGCTTGAGGAACTCTATGTATGAATCAAAATTCAAACCGCTAGACGAAGTCATTGAAGAGGTGACACCTACTGAGCCAATAGACCCACAGATAAGTCAGCATGAGCGGGACGAATTTCAGGAAGATGTAACTCGTTTGGGACTATTTAACCAGGGACCGTCCATCAGGCCTGTCCTCGAGAATTCCAGTTCAGAGCTTGACAAATTCAATGAAGTCGACACAGACACAGACATTGACTCAGATCAAGAAGCCATTGAGCTATGCACCAGAGATTTTATCAACTCTCTCACATTAAGGCTGCAAAGAAGTCCACTGCAAATCACTAGCTCGAAGTTTCACGAGAGTGGTTCGGACCTCGCGCTAGGAAAGGGTGCATTCCAAACAGACTATGAGCTGGACTCAGAAAGTTATGTTTCGGAGGAAGACGATATTTGCAAGGTTCCGAGCCACGAAGCCCTAATAGTGGATACGAGTCCCCGTAGCATTTCAACACGCTTTAGTGAGCGAACTATCGTGATCCCATCAAGTTCCGCTGAGTTAAGTTCAGAGTCTGCTTCTGACAAAGGAATTGACTCAGATTCGGAATCGGAATCGGATTCAGATTCGGACTCGGATCAAGAAATGATAGATTTACAGAAACAAGTCAAAAGTGCCGATAAACCAAGTGGCTGGTCCGATCTTATGGGTCGCATTGACGTTGTCATAGTAGATTATTTGAAGTAGAGCAGCGTTTATAGTTAAATCTGTGAAATGTATATTATAATATACGAAAAATGCAATTAAACCACCCAAATGGTGGTATTTTTAGTATCTGTGAGCTTTTCAGCTAACATGCTTATTAAAGGCAAATCTATCAATTTCAGTGAGAATGTTTGTAACCCACAACTCTCTTTCTTGCCTAGATCTGGCCATGAATATTAAATTTCTTCCAGTCAACCCTAATTTTCTATAAAGATTAATAAACCCTGGGTTCTTTGGTAATGTATTTCTAGCAGATTCGGTTATGTTACCATTAGCTTCTAGGTATTTCATACCATTTTTATCTTTCCCCTTTATATCTCTCTTCTTTCCTAACCAAATACTAAAGCATCGTTCTGGTTCCTCTTCCGTGGATCTCCATCCATCTGCGTACAAACGTGGCAATGGATGATGACCAGGGTTCAGCGAATCAAATTCTCTATGTCTTATCAATAAATCAGGAGAAGTAGTATTACCAGAATACACGTACGATTCATTGATGGGGATCGTAAGAAAATGTTCGAAACAACTCGTGACTTTGACCAATCCAGATACCCTTGACGGCTTACTGATATTGAAAAGCATAAGGAATCCGGGACATAATACCACGAAGTATTGCATGAAGTTGGAATGCTTCTTCGGCTTCATGTATAAGTACCCACTCATAAGAATACATTTTGTCATACTCAAACAATCAATGTTATAAAGTTCTGTACTTGCCACGGAGTTCAACAATTCGACTCTCCCGGCTTCTTGGGCGATATTTGAATCTGTATAATCCCCAATATTCAACTTTTCCTTATTCTGCTCTCTTGTCGCCAAAAGGATATCAAGATCGTCTCTCTTTCTACTAATCCAGTAGTCTTTGAGGGAATTCAATTTATTCATCCACTCATCTCGAGCTAAGCTTGAAGGTGCATGCAACTTCAATACACTCCCATTCACCATTTCAATCTCGAAGGTGGCATCCATTATGGTTTCGTCTTCTATGATTGAAGTGCTCAGGAACCATATCAAGCTTATGAGCCGCTTATGAGGCCTACTAATTGATTCATACAGAACCTTCCTGATCTCTTTGATGTTACATATGTCCAACAATCCTTCAGCTTTGACCACTTGATGACTTCTCCTTTCCAATTCCAGTAATGCCACTTGATCTTTCTTGTCAAAATCTTTCTCGTTGAACCATTCTATATGGCCATTATTATCGAGGGGGAATGGAGATTGCTCGTATACTTCTGGCATACTCCTTGCAATTTCGTAAAGCGATTTATCATTAGATTCTGGATGGTTTCCATTCCTGAGAAACACGTTGTCAGGGGAGGGAGGCAACCCTCTGTAAAACTTAGTGTAGAATAAGACATTATCACAACTATAGAAGTACAGAACCCTGAAGAACTTTTTCAAAAACGTCTTTTCGTCACCAAATGCGTCACTCAATCTCGTGAGGAAACCCTCTATTGGTGTGGGCTCAGTCAATTGTTTCTTGTCATAAGTTATGGTCTTCCTGGAGCTTGGCAATCTTCTTCTGAGCTCTAATTGGAAATTACCCTGGTTGAGCAAGTTCTGCAAGTATAGAATATGACTATTATTGACTGCCCATTCCAATCTGTCATAGTATTTGAAACACAACCATAACCTTTCATGCGATTCAATCCAAGCATTCATTTCCTCTTGCTTCGTAGTCAGCTTTTTCAAGTCAGCTACTTTTGAGAGTATCGATTGTCTAAGAAATTCGACTAGCCCCGAATACTCAACCACGTAGCCAAACAAAGGCAGCTTCTTTATGGTCACCTTCTGATCGCAATTGGAAGACAACGGCTGCATCTCTTTGAGCACATGGTCAGGGATTTCAATATCAATAGACAATTCTAAGTATGGAATCCGAATCTGAAAGGAAGTATTCATCTTGTAGTTAAGGACTTCTCCGAGAAAGTATAGCCATCTGTAAGATGTGAATTGATCATGGCACTGCAAAATGTAAATATGAGCACCCTCTTGCTCAGAATTGTCATCTTCGTCATTATCAGACACGGTTATGCTGATGGTCTTGTCGACTATGCTATAGTATTGTACTTTGACATCCTTGGTCAACCCAAACCGTATATCTGGATGCTGCAATGCTGTGGATCTTCTAGTCTTGTTGGCATCGTAGAACTGAAGTTCAATGGTTGATGTGCTTGAATTTGTCATTCGAAGCACTACCAAGTATTCTCTCCATCTTTCGTAAATTCTACTATCGCAAGGCTCATTCTCCGTGAACAGATAGGACTGACTCATATTCTTGGCAACCTTGATAAGGACTAGCATTCTATCCACTTTGATTATATCACCGTTCTGATACTTCCTCAAGATCCCCCGAATCACCTTCTGCTTGATTTCTGACCCTCCCTTTTTGGTAGTTCTTTGAGTAGTCCGTGCGATTCTACGCACACCTTTCATCAATTTCCTTTCATCTTTAACTGTGATTCGCTTGATGTTATGGCCTTCTCCAGCCTGAAGCTCACAGGGTTCGTTGTTGACGAACGCAATGTTCTTTCTTCTTCTGTATCTTCTCGAGGACACACTTCCGTTGTCTTTGCCACTAACGACGGACTCAAATCGAACTACTGGATGCACTTTCAAGTGGTCTTGTGCTGAGGGTTCAACTTCTGACTCCATAGCCGAGCCCATGGCGCTGTATGTGTCGTCAACGTCATCGAACATCATAACTGGAGACGTGCCGTTCGTTGGAGGTTCTTGCAAGTCGTCACTGTTTAAGGAGAATTGGTGCGACCTTGTGGACAGTACATCAGCCTCTTCCTCGCCTCCACTGGTATCTTCTGAATCGGTTTTGTTATGGTCAGTCTCTTCACTAGATCTGTCCCCAGCATGTGGGTTCTCGTACCTAAGCATATGCAATATTTGTAAGTCAGGGGAGTCTTCAAAATGCTGAGCACTTATGCTTGACACACCGAAGCTCTCTCTCCTGAAGTGCGACGGTGTATAGTCATCGTTTGACTTCACCCTCTCAGACCCTCCGTAAAAGGCATGAATGTTATCCACTTCGTCATCACGCAGTTGAACATGTACGATGGGGACGCCACTGGCGCGAGGAGAAATGCTGCTTCCGCCGTCGTTCACTTCATAGCCTATACTTGCATCTCCTCTGTCGCCATTGCGGTTCGCTGCCTCCACAGCATCGCCCTCGAACAATCTGTCAAATACATTGTCCTCTATGGAGGCACGCCTGGCTGGGGTCTGTTTCCATTCTCCTCGTATGCTGCTGTTGGCTATGCCTATCGCCGACTTGAAGTTCTTCTTTAGCGACTTCCTCGAGAGCTTCAAGAAGGCATGCACAAGTCCTGTTGTGGCTTCTTCAAACCAGACATCGGGGATCCTCCCCACAAGCACACACTTGGAAGTCTCGCTAATGTTCCTTGCGTCGTTGTATGAAAGCTTGTATGCTGAGAACGAGTCATGAGGTATTCTAAATTCATTTTCTGACACCTTCTCGAACCCAGACTTTATTGACATCGTCAGCTCTGCTATTTACTTCGAGAGGGGTTTGTTGACCTTTCCTCGCTGCAGACGAAATGGTATATGTGGCGTTAATAGAGTTGTCCCCCAGCTTGATTTGTTATCTCATCACTACGATCGTATATTAATCGCAACCAAAACACGGATTAGCAACACACAAAGCTTCATTGTACCTGGGCCTGCACATGCGTCGCTTGCCTACAATCTCACATAGCAGATCTATTTTTAAAAAATTGACTTTGTATTGCCTTACATAATAACATATATAGAGTACAGTACTGTGGTTTTTAGCTGCTTCTTTCCGACATCGACGCTTTTCGTTTAGACTACATCTTCATCGTGGATGCTGATGGAGTTACCTTCGGCGTTCATGTTGTCTGGAGGAGAGATACTGGACACGGACTCTAAAGCAATATAAGCTAACCCAATTACGAAGATAATGAGGGCTGCAATAATTCTGAAGACACTGGCTCCGTTGATACTGGCGCCAATAAATGTGTAGACTTTTCGTGTGTTAGTAAATACTTAGTGCAGATATGGGAGGATAATGTGTGAACACACCACCACCTCGTTATCTTGTTTTTTCTCTCATGTTTATACGTACATATACCACGTCCAATAAAGGAGAATAGGAAGGAAGCGTATGCGTGCGCTTCAGGTGGGACACGGAATTCTAGAGTTGAGTAGTTAGTATTTACATCGGAGTTTCTCTTGCCAGTGCACAATGGCACACCTATTCGATGATTTTTTCTCACCAAGTTGAATCTCTTTCTCAATTTCGTACGTACCTAAAAGTCCAATTGCAGATCCAAACGCAATTATGTATATTCCGATAACAAACTAGAAGGAAAAGTTAGTAATTTGGAAAGAGGCGTAGCTCGAATGCTCCTCAGAATTTTTCATCAAAAATCTCCATGCATTGAGGCTCTGCTGAGTGCTACCTCTTAGGATATTCAGTCGAAAACACAGCATATAAACGGAAAAAAAAACATGAGGTCCAAAAAATTCGAAAGTGACACTCTCTTTGGTTGTACCCCCACAAATACTTACGGATTGGCTAAACATATTGGTTAGTAATACTTCAATGCAAATGGGTAGGCACTACTGCATCATGCAATTGAGTCCTGGTTCCTAGTGCCCTGGTTTCGCACCTATCCCTTCTGTCTCTTAATTTACTTACACTCCACTGAAAAGTTGTGAAAGTCCTGATAACACCTATTAGTTGTTAGTATTCTGATATCCATGAAATCCCGGCTGTGTCACTCAATTGAACATACTGTCAAGCCAGCTACCGTCAAGTTGGCAATCTTGAAGGCACCAGTCAAGTCTTGGCCGCTCGCACTATCGAAACTCATTCTGTTCTTTTTTTTATAAAGTTGTTGAAGAAAGAGTATACACGGTAAGCGGTATAAAATATGAGTTTCAGCTTTTTTGAATCATGAGTTCCCCTTATCGAGAGTGTCGCGAAAAAGGCGTGGCGTTCGGAAAATCGAGAATTTCACCACGCAATCTCGCGCTACAGATGGGGGGCAAGATTTTCGCAGCCTACCCCATGAGTCGTTGCAACCATATATATTGAATATATAATACTTAATCTTTTGCAAATGCATAAACCTGAAATCATAAGAAATCCAAATCTTCGTCGTCGATATCCATAAATTCGTCCTTGTTCTTCTCCTCCTTTTCGTTCTGGAGCATGAATCTACTCTTCTGCTCTTGCTGGAACTTCTCCAACTGCTCGATGTTCCACACCGAGACACCTTCCTGATCCTTAGGGTTCGTCGGTTGAGCCAAATTTCTCAAAAACTTCTTGGCGTTCGCCAATGCCATATCCGTAGAGAGGTTTGTATCGGAAAGGTACAACGCCTGCGAGATCCACTTGGGCAATTGGTTCTTCTTGTTAGCGAATCTCTTGTCCGCCAAAACCATAATACCGTAGTCGTCCTTCCCTCTAAGAACTCTCCCCAAACACTGCGCCGCATGTCTCATGGCATCGAAAGATAAGAAGTCATTCTCCTTGATTTGGTAGTGGTCTCTCAAAAATTCTAATCTTGCCTTCAAGATTCTTGACTCCGTGTATTGGAAAGGAATCCCAATCATCAATACCGTTCTTCCATACTGGTGATCGAAATCGATCCCCTCAGAAACTTTCCCTCTCGCGACGGAAAGCAACACTGCACCCCTCCCGTTCGAACAGGCCTTACGGTACGTCTCGAGCGCAACGGACGTTTCTTGCGCATCTGGTGTTTCCACGAGAATTAACTTGTACTTCCACACTTCGTCGAGCACTCCCATGTTCTGCCACATGGAGATAATCAGCTCCATATACAAATAGGATGGGAAGAAAACAACCATACCGTCCGGGGTGATTTTAGAGAACTCAATCAACAATGAGCCGTAGTTTCTGACAACAGAAGGATCGTTTCTGATCTCAAATCTAGACGAAATCGTGACTTGGTCCGAACCCTTGGTGACAATCATAGGGAGGAAAGACCTTCTGGCCAAGGTCATAGTGTACGATTCTTGAATGACCGTCTGGAAATTAAGCATTCTTGGATACATGTCCAAGGGCGACATTGTACCAGAGGTGATGATAACCGATGAGAACCTGTCAAAAACGGGCTTCATGGCGATGGATGCGTCAAGACACGTGAAATGTAAAATAGGGTTGGGGACGGTCGAGCCTTCAGTCTCAAAGGGTTCCAATATCAACTGGAATCCAGTCTCGTACGTGGAGACCAAGGTGGCGAAAGTTGCAATATCCTTGAGCGCAGTGAAATCTTCGATATCTGTCAATTCCAATGTCCTCACCAACAAGGATAATCTTTCCGAGCAGAACCTGAGCGGTTTCCTGTCAATGAACGTCAACAGCTTCAAGTGCTGCAAGAAACTTGGAGGCGTCTCACTAATAACATGTAAGACCTTCATTCTCGTCTTCAAGTACTCAATGAATCTCTTCAAGAATGAAATAAAATGCTCCGCCTTTCTTATGTTTCCAGGAACGGCCTCCTCCAACAAGTCTTGTGGTAGAGTCGGGTTACTCATAAACAATTCTTCATCTCTCGCAATTTCTGCCTCTCGCAAACCTTCCACCAACTTTTCGTACTCGTTTTGCAACTTCTCGCTGTCCTTTGCCTTCATGTCTTCGACAGCGGCATCCAACTTGTTTGCACCTCTTGTCGCCCTCTTCAAAGTGTCGTCTGTGAGATCCAACGACAACGATTCAATACAAACGTTATCGATATTGTGCGCTTCGTCGAAAATGATGATACTATCTTTCGAAAGTTCCTTGGAAACTCTTTCAGCAATCTTGGGGTCCAAAAGATAATGATATGAATAAATAATAATGTTGCAAAATGGAATCATTCTTCTGACAGTAAAGTAGGGGCAGGTTCCCTTATCCTTACAATAATCCATAAGAGCATCGAATGAGTAGACACCTGCCGGTATAAGGTCATGCTGATCCATCCCTTCCAAGGCCTCGTGGAAACTGCAGAGGTGAGAAGTTTCCGGGTTCATTTGCTCCTCAAGATCCGAGACTTGGCTCTGTTGTATTTTCTGCTTCAACTGTCCATTCGTTATTCTTCTGCACTTTTCATCAACGACGGCACCTTTCCTCTCCTTAGAGATGGTGGGATGGAGACATACATTCTTTCTACTGGTCAAACCCAACCCCCTGAATTCTTCTACGTAGCCCAATTCGTTTGCTCTGAACTCCATCAAGGAATACAACTCGATCAAAGCCTTTTCGATTTCTGACATTGTACGGGAGCAATACACAATCTTTCTGTGCTCGGGATAGTGCATCTGGTACGCCACCGTTAACGACAACAAGGAAATGGTCTTACCGGTTCCTGAAGGCATTTCTAGCACACAGTTGCCCCCCACATCCAAGGTCTTCTTGATATCGCACATATACGCATACTGCTCCGGATATATCCTGGGGTAAGGGAAAATGACCGGAAGGTCTTCAATGTAGAACTTCATTGTAGCTGGGACAATAAGCGAGGCTTATGGCGGTTTCGAATGGCAATTGATTGACTAGAAAGTGAAGAGAACGGGAGCAAGCTAGACGGCAAAGCATCATAGCAGTTTGGGATCGCTTTTTTTCAGTTGGAACTAATCGCTGCTGCGAAAAATTGTATGGGCATCCATATCGCGTCACGTGCATTTGAAATGGATAGAGTTACTCTCTCTTACTCCATCCGTTACGGTCCCAGCAATAGCAAACCTATCAGGAAGTAGAAATATTATTACAAATATGAATATGAATATATACAGAGAAATTTAAATATAGCCACTTGCTGCCCATCTCTAGGATTTTTGAGGGCATTCATAACATTCGTGTAGCAGAGATTTGGAAACGGAGGAGCTTGTGGTGCACACCATGTGACCCCAGGCATTTCTTGCTTCTGTCCTTCATCTCTTTGGGGTCAGTTCAACAACTTGGCCTCTCTCTCCACCAAGTCTAGGAATTTTGGAAAGATAATGTCGGACGTGTTACCAGAAACCGTGCGCAAGACGCCCTTGGATTTGTAGAACTCCTTCAAGGGTTCTATCTCTTTGTTGTATTGGTCGAGTCTCTTTTGGAAGACCTCAGCTGTGTCGTCCTCTCTCTTTGTCAATGGTTCACCGGTGACATCGTCGTGAAAGGGAACCTTTGGCGGGTTGTAGTCTATATTGTACACTCTGCCACTTGGAACATGGACCCATCTAGCCTCGATTCTCTCGAGGATTACCTTCTGGTCCACGTCCAATTCCACGGCCAAGTTGATTGGACACTCGCTTTGCGCAAGGACCACGTCCAAAGCAGAGGCTTGAGCACCAGTTCTGGGGAAACCGTCGAGCAACCAGGACGAGTTTTGGTTGAGCCAGTTCTTGCTGCGCAATTCGTCGCTGATCAAGGAAACCATGGTGGAGTCGGGCACCAATTGTCCATTCTTTATATACCCGGAGGCTTCTTTACCGATACTGGTGCCATTTTTGATATGCGATCTGAGTATGTCTCCAGACGAGAGCGCCTGGAGGGTGGGGATCTTCTTGAGGAGTCTCGAGGTTTGCGTGCCCTTTCCCGAGCCAGGAGCACCCAAGATTAAGAGACGGAGTGCTGACATCTAACGGTTTGCAGCGAGGAGTGGGTTCGTGGAGCTACTGTGAGAGGATAAGGCCGCTAAAGGAAAGTACTGTCAAGTGTTGAGTTGCGGATTCAAAACATGAAAAGCCGGGGTGAGGGCCCTTTATATTTTTGAGTATCGGGGCTACGGGTTCCTGCGCTGCGTGCAGGATTACCCCAAATATCGGTGGAAAGGAGGGCCAGAGAACATTCGCGTGCTATTGTGCCTCACGTATTTCTCGATGATGCTATTTGGGACGCTATCGCAAACGGATACGAAGAAAATTTATCTTTGCAGGCAAGAGGAAGCGAAACAAGCAAGATGAAGAAGTAAGAGGAGGGTTGCCAGAAATGAAGATTTTGGAATTGGCTGTGAAAATGAGAATAGTCTACAGCTACCTGCTTCGTATTCCTGATCTCGAGAATGCAAGTAGTTCAAGAGTTCTACTGATGGCTTAGACTCCGAAAAAAGTAGGAGACCGACCAAAAGTAGAAGCGTTATGGCACGGGAAGGCGCTTAATTCAGCAACAACTGAGGAGAAGTATCAATTTGCCAGGTTCGACTCGTATATCCGCCACGACTCGGAGTCATGGGAGAGAGTGCCTCGAGTAGCTTGACGCACTTCTTGCGGACATAAGGTTTCGCTTGCAAAATATTATTTGGATGCTTGATTATTCGATGGATGCATTTCCTCATAACCACCGAGATCAACAGCTGCCTTAAACACGAGAAAAAAAGAAATGTTCAGCGGTGTTATGCTTGTTCTGGAAGTTGTGGTTTTTCCAGTCATTCTGCTCCTTCGAAGAGCCATATAGGGGGCTGTTCAGTAGCTAGGGAAGGAATTTTTGTTATGGGGGTTGTCCACGATTTCTCTTAAAGATGGTCCCATTCGCAAAACGTGATGCGCACTGTGGGTTGTGGTCTCACTAATTTAGTGCTCAACTTGCTGGCATATCGAGCGGCAGTGAACTCATCTCCTATTTTTCCAGCGCGCACTTTTATTATTTTCGCACCGCAGCGCTAGCCACTTGGCACTAATTTTGCGTGGAGTTTTCGCATCTTCTGGCGGAAAAACGCCATTCCGAAAGGGCTGAGCCGAGGTAGTACGCTAAATAAACTGCGCAGATCTGCACTTTTAGGCGATAACGCCCGCTAAATAGTGAATTTGTTGGGACAGCTTAGTGAGCATCGCATCGCGCATACTGCTACGGAAGTCTCACTATTATTGTATATATAAACCTAAGAACAATTGACAACTGAAATATTTAGCCGCCCATTCTTCAAAACAAGCTAGCTACATCTTTATTATTCACACCCACCCAAAAATTCACAATGGTATTCGGCTGGGGCTACAGATCAAACCTTGCTCTTCATCAATCTTCTGAAGAGCACCTGATTGAATTGGAAACTAAGAACTCATCGAAGGTGAATTTCGCCAAGTTCGTGAAGGGCTTATCAGTGATCGATCCTTCCAAGAAACTCCACCTCAACCCATACTTATTCAACGGTGCTTTGCAAACACTCTACTACAGCAGCGCCGACTCCTCAGACAAGTTCCAAATCTACTACGGTAGAGAAATCTTCAACTACGAGGATGGCGGTATCTGCTCCCTTGACCACGTTATCCCCAAGCCCGATTCCATCGAAGAATTCAACAAGATCTACAAGGAAACCTTACCTGAAGGATGGCCAAGATTGATGCCCAGATCAAGATTCTACACGGAAGAGGAATTGGCTGTAGTGAAGGCACACGGCCAAGACGAAGGTTCCACCAAACCAATCTGTGTCGTTATCCACGGATTGGCCGGTGGTTCCCACGAACCATTAATCCGTAACTTGGCTGAGAACTTAACCACTGGCAAGGATGCAGGTAAATGGGATGTTGTCGTAATCAACTCTAGGGGATGCTGCAGAACCAAAATCACCTCCGGTAAGCTTTTCAGTGCCCTCTCCGAAAGAGACATTGGCGAAGTTATCGACGAGTTGAAGAAGAGATACCCCACCAGACCTATCTACGCCGCTGGGTTTTCCTTCGGTGCAGCCATCTTGAGTAGATACTTGGCCACCGAGACCGCCACTGAAAAGATCAAGGCTGCCAGTTTGGTTGGATGTCCATGGGATCTCAATGACAGTAACGTCCACATCCAGAGCTCGTGGTCCGGTGCCTACCTCTTCAACCCAGCTGTGACCTCCTTTTTGGTCAAGCTTGTCTCCAACAACATGACCGAATTGCACTCGCATGTCCCAGACATTTTCAACAAGGAGCTTCTTGCCAAGGCAAAGACATTCAAGAGAACGATCGATTTCGACGACACATTCACTTGTAAGACCGTTGGCTTCAAGTCCGGTGAAGAGTACTATAACCATGCATCTCCGATAAACATCATGGACAAGATCAAGACACCAACCTTCATTTTGAACTCTACTGATGACCCAACCGTGGGTGTCAAGTTGCCAATCGAGCAAGTTGAAAAGAACCCTTACTTAGCATTGGTGAAGACCGATTTGGGTGGTCACTTAGGATACGTGCAGCCCGGTGGTAAGTTCTGGAGTGTGCAGATGGTTGAAGACGTTTTCGACCATTTCGAAGAAGTATTCAAATAGAAAAGGTGCCAGAAGGAGAATTATAGTATAGTTTTTTTATAGAGAAATGGACATATAGTCAATTAATTAATTACAGTTATGAACAAAAAAAAATAAAAAGATAATTAGGTTAATCGCGTAAGAGTTTTTCCGACGCTGTGCAGCATTCCATAGTCAGCAGGCTCTGACTAGACCAGCAGCGAACAAGAGTGTCGATCGTAGACCGATCGTAATAAGGGGGATGTGCGCTCAGACTAGCGCCAGGGTGCGCCCTGGCAGAAGCTCGAAACCACGTGTGATTGCAAAAAAACAAGCTCAGAAACGGCCGATTCAGACTCAGAGTCACCTACGGCAGCAACCACTCAGCAGTTGCCTGGTGCCTGAAATTCAGGCCAAAGCAAATTGACATCATCGCTGTTTCAGCGTAGAGAAAAATAAAGTTTGCGTGCACGCGAAATCTTCCCGTGAGTGGCTCCGAGGTATCGGGATCACCTGGTCAAGGCTGAAAGTTCCATGCGTTTGGAACGCATTATTCACCCCGCGGGGGAAGTAATAATGGGGGATGATGGCTTATAATAGCCCCTCCACTTTTAGTGTGGGATCACGTATCTACGGGACGAAAAAGTATTACGAGCTTTGGAGGGAGTGTCTTAGTGGTGGTGGTACACGATATCGGCCCGTTGCACTCGTGGGCTAGCAGCAGCAGCGGCAGCAGTTTCGCGCGTCGTTGCTCTACAGCCCTCTCCCGGCTAAAACTGTCACTCCACTACGGAACGGCGAAAGCAACCCCGGCCTTAGAGTCTATTTATACTCGCTGTGCAGAAAAAATAAAAAAAAGATTAGAGACTCGAAATACTGACTTTTATATAAGATAGCGCTGTCGGAGCCACCTGCGATTTATCGAGTAGATTGTGGACGAATCCGCTTTCATTGCAAAAAAGCACACCACTGCCTCTTTCTTTATTTCGAAAAAGAAAAGGACTCAAGACACACGGTGGGAGCATCCAGACACACAGTGACCGACCGTCTGCTCCATCGAAAAGTTTTCTTGCTATTCCATCGAGCATTAATCCCGTTTTTCTCCTATCCACCCTGTGCTCTCCTGCCCATAGCTCGATCCACACCAAAATAAGCACATTCTGACTTTTGACTTCGATTTCGCCCACGCATTTGCCTTATCGTATATAAAACATCCACTTTCCTTCCCCTCCCCACCACCCTAGAACGAACCACACGGCTTCACCCCACCGATGTTTCACAAACACCACCACAACGATTTCGCCCTCTTCGAGATCAAGTTGAGATCACCGCACAAAAACTTGATCTTGCTCAAGGGGAACGAGCATGAGTGCGAGCAAGTGCCCTTCCAGGGCAGTGTGAAGCTCTCCATACCGGAGGACATGCACATCAAGAAGATCAGCTTGACGCTCATCGGTGAGTACAAGCTCGAATTCTTCCAGCGGAACTCGGACGGCATGGTGACCAACCAAATCAGTGAAAACCACTGCGTGCTAGAAGTCGGCTGGGAAAACCTCTTGACCGACGACCAGGGGAAACTCATCTTTGGTGACTACGGCGATGGACTCATGAAGATGTCCTCCAGGGCAAGCAAAAGGTCGCACGCCAACTCAGGCAATAACTCATCCACCAACTTGGCCAAGGGTGCAATCGCAAATAACCACCACAATTTGTCCAAATCACCCCCATCATCCACATCTTCTTCAGCAGCCCCATCCTCGAGACCATCGTTCTTGAGAACCACGTCGCTGCCACATTTCCAAAAGACGTCGTCAAGCTCTTCTTCTTCTCTTATCAAAATCCCAAACTCGGGGATCGACGGCACGCCCTTCAAGGACAGCGGACTCACCTCTGCGCACTCGTTCTTGCTTCCAAAGGGGAACTACAACTTGCCCTTTTCCACCTTCTTACCGGTGAACATCTCGGAATCCGTCGAAGGATTGAAATGTGGCCATTTACTCTACAAGTTGGACTGTAATATCGAGCGAGGTAGATTCGAAAAGACTATACACAGATCCAAGCACCTCAGAATCATGAGAACTTTGCACCCGCAAAGTTTGAACTTGATCGAAACCATGGACATTAGCAACACTTGGCCCAACAAGGTGCAATACCAAGTGAGCTTGCCCAAGAAAGGTGTGGCTGTTGGTGCCACCATCCCGCTCAACATTCTCATTATTCCCATAGCCAAGGGCTTGAAGTTGAACAAGGTGATAGGTGTGATTGTGCAACACTACCACGTGCAAACTTACGGCGGCCAATCTCCAGAATTTGAGGAATTGTACGGTAAGCAGGAGATGTCGATCCCTGACGCGGAAACATTGCCCTTGGACCAATGGAATTTCAAGTCTCATTTCAAAGTGCCAAGCAGCTTGCACAAACTCACCCAATCCTGTGATGCAAAGAACGGGATTATTCAGGTGAAGCATAGATTGAGGCTCTCTATCCAATTGCTCAACAAGGAGGGCCATATCAGTGAATTGCGTGCCAACTTGCCAATCCATTTGTACGTTAGCGCAAACACCGGGCACGTTGTTGGGCAGCATTTTGAGATCGACTCTCATGGTAACTTCGTGCAGCAGCCCGGCCAGGATGACATCTTGTTCAGAAAGGACGACCCTCACAACAAGTTACCCAACCACCACCACCATCATCACCACCACCATGAGCACGGCCACGGCCATAGAAGCCATTCCAGCTTGGATTTGAGAAACCTCGGACTCTCACTGGGCGCAAGCTCGCCAGTGCATCTGAGAACTAATCATCCGGAGACTGGATCTGAGTCTGACTCTGACAGCTCGTCGTCTGACAACGACATTGACAGAGAAGAAGCTGCTCCTCCATTGTACCAGCAACACATTTTCGACAAAATATTCGACTCCACGTTGCCTCAAACCCCGCTTGAACAGTTCAGAAGTCAAGCAGGCTCGCCAGAGCATTCCAGTGTCAATTTAGCAGGCTATTTCAGTCAATCTGGAACCAACATCAGAAGCTTCGAGGAAGCATTCGAGAGAAATATGCAGAAGGAAAAGAAGAAGAGCCATTCCAACTCTCACAGCGGATCTGCTTTGGACCTTACCATATTGAGTAAGGTTCCTTCGTACGAGTATGCGGTTGACGAGGACTGCGATGACGATGAATTAGCGCCTACGTATAGTAACGGAGAAAGGGAGGCGCTTGGGCTCGAGAGTGCCAAGAGTGCCGCGGACTTATTGAAGGCGATTAATGGTAAGAGGCCTGTACTTGAAAGAGCCATGACGGCCGATCCATCCAAGTTGAACAAGAGAAGTTCCAAGTTATTCTTCAGAAAGGCGTGAAGAACTTTACATACACATAGGAACAGATAGACTTTTGTTGGTGTTGATGGCTACTGCTGCTACACGGAGTGACAACCTGGTGCTTGTTGCCTCGAGGAAACGAGCGAGTACGACAGCGTATAGACGATATAGATGAACATAGACGAATATAGACGCCACAGGTATACTATACAGAAAAGGGGACCTAAATGTAGAGAGACACCAGCAGGAGATCGACCCAACAAATCCGTCTTCACGATTAGCAGGTCTGCTCCTAGGAGTGCAGCACTTTTCACGCTGAAGTGTCCCAAATAGGCACATGTCAAAACCACCCCCCACCCCCCCCCAGACGCACTACTCGTTGTGGGCTTAGCTGCAGGATGTTAACACGTTAAAATTAGAATGCGCTAGCGTTAGTGACTTTTTTTTTTTTTTGTAACGTACTGCAGTGAACACCAGAGCGTAGATTTTTCACTGTGTGGTCGCGATCATTTCATACAACACCGTTGCTATCCTCTTCGACATTAGCACTCATTTAGCCTAGTAGACTCCCTTCTAGCCGTCGCAGATCACATAATATGAGTCAGCAAATCGCCCCAGGCCAACCAATGGCAGGACAACCCGGCGCTGGTGCCGGCGTGCCCGTACAAACCACGGGCCAAAAGTCGCCAGTTGCAATCAGCGTAGGCAACTTCTTGAGAGACAACAAGATCCTCAAGCAGAGAACTGGGTTGCTCAACAACAAGGACGATATCGACTTCTTCAGATACAAGAGATACGTGCGTGCCTTGACGAGTGACGAGTACAAAAAAAAGCAGGCCAACCCAAAGAACGGTTTGCCTCCAATCGCCAACGACCAAGAGGCAGCCAAAATGTTTGTCTTGCTCATCCAGAGTCAAATGGTTATCCCCGTGAAAAAGTTACACTTTGCCGAGATAAAGCAGGCCAACAAGGGCTGGAAGGCAAACAGAACCAAGCCAACCTTGGTTCCATCACAAAAGGCCAACTTGGAAAAGGACTCCTACTTCGCCTGGACCTACACCAAGCCAAACCCTTACATGTTATTATACGGTGTCTTGACGCTTGCGGGTATTTTCGCGGTGATCTTGTTCCCATTGTGGCCAAACTTCATGAAGCGTGGTGTATGGTACCTCTCCATGGCCTGCTTGGGTCTTATTGGGTTATTCTTCGGCATAGCCATTGTGCGTTTGATTATCTACGTGATCACTTTCCTCGCACTTCCAAGAGCCTTCTGGTTGTATCCTAATTTGTTCGCTGACTGTGGTGTTCTTGAAAGTTTCCAGCCCTTGTATGGATGGGAAGAACCTAAGAAGCCCAAGGCCAAGAAGGGCAAGAAGAATTCTGCGGGTGGCGCTCCCGACGCACCCACTGGCGAAAAGTCACTGGCTACATCATCTGGGGCCCATGCCAACGGCGGTGCAGTCTTGAGCGAAACACTCCCAGCCAAGAGAAAGGTCATTTTGGAAGAAGTGAAGGACTAGTGGGGTTCCCTCTAAAAGCCCTTTTAGTCTTTCCTCGTACCTCACTACACACACCATACAAACTACCCCTTCCACCCCCCGCCCCCTCCTAACGCGCCACATTCCGTACGTATTCTATTTATAAAAATCCGCTACAAGCACACACAAGTAGATTCACACACCACACCAATACATGTCATTTCGAGAGAAGCACATCCCTGTAGGCAAAACATAGTCCGAGTCAGATCCTGTGCTGACTGGACCCCACCAGTACATACACGTCTCTATGTGTCCTGCATACAAACCGCGCTACTCAATTATCAAAGCTAGCTAGAAAAGCCACTCTTATCATAAGTTTTGTTATCACTGCTAGCACTGTTCCCCCACAACGCCAGCTCTTCAATTTCCCGCCATGGTTGTAGTCAACAATCTCAATTTCAATCAGGACTACTCCTGCATTGCAGTTTCGACTAATGAATACTACAAAATCTATAACTGCGACCCGTTCGGGGAGTTCTACTCCTCATATGGGAATGGCGGAGAGAACGGAGGCTACATGAGACGCAGCAACAGCAGTTTCTCCGGCGTTCTGACCACCACTAACGCCAACCCCAATTTCTCAAGCGAACTGCTGCAATTGGTGAGCAGTCCCACGTCTTTTTTGAAGATGCTCTTCTCCACCTCCTTGACGATCATCATTCCACAGAACACTGCCTCCGTAGGCGGAGATCGACTCTTGAAGCTCTACAATTTGAAGCAGAACTTGAAGATATGCGAGCTTTCATTCCCTGCGCATATTGTTGACGTGAAGCTCAACAGAAAGAGATTGTGTGTGATACTAGAAAGTGGACAGATCTACATCTACGATCTCAGTTGTGTGCGGCTAGTCAAGGTGCTTGAGATAGAGTTGCCCTGGCACACACCAAGTGCACCCAACGCCAATACACAATCCAACGAGCCCAATGCGGGCACCCGATCAAAATCGGGCTCTGTGTCTGGATCCAGAGCAACTGGATTTGTAGGAGACCTATCCGCTGATGACAAGTCGTTGCTTGTTATCCCGCTTCGCATGATAAAGTCGGAAACGGACTTGTTCAACAGAGACAGCGAGGCAAATTCCGGGGGGAATGATCCACACGGGAGTGGCAGCATGCACCACAGTCAGCCCTCCACTCCACATCTAGCCCCAATCGACGACAACTTATCTAGAATCATTGAGTTCACGCACAAATCAAAGAATTTGAATATTCTGCCTAGCACCATAACCGTGGACGAATTGAACAGAAATTCCAAAGGCTGGATACTTGTGTATGATACAATCAACCTCAGGCCGAGACTCATATACAAAGCACACGACTCCTCCATCGCAAAGATAGCTATTTCGAACGACGGGAGCAAGATTGCAAGTGCCTCGTCCAAGGGGACGATTATTCGTACTTGCTCGATATCAACTTCAGTTGCAGAGGAAGACGACGACGATGAAGACGATGACATGTTGGATGACTCTTTGAAGAGAATAAGGATATCTCACTTTACCAATCTTCGTAGAGGTCATAACTTGACCCGAGTGACCTGCCTAGCATTTTCTCTAGACAACAATGTGTTGGGGTGTGCATCTGAGAGTGGGACAATACACTTTTTCAAACTACATGATCCGGATGTGCTACTGGATCCTAGCCTTGAAGAGGATTCGCTGACCGAGAATATGATGAACAGATCCTCTGACGATTTGAACGACAACTTGGCTTCACTATTGCTTTCCGAGGAGCAGCAAAACCAAGACTCACACCTGCACCACCAACAGCCATCAAACCAGCTGTATTTTCACAATCTCAAAAACTCCATGTCTTTACTCAACAATACCTACACACAGTCCATAGTTAAAAAGATCCCCTATAAGGGCTACCTCGAAAATTTGTGGGAGCCGCCAAGAAGATCATTCGCGTACGTCAAAATACCAGAACCAGAAGGCTCTAGAATAGAGATCGGGTTTGTCAACAGCATGCAGGTCGTGTTAGCTAGCTACTCTACGGGAGAATTCTACCACTATCAGTTACCACTGGGAGAAGTTGAAAGGGAAGAAGCAATCTTGATCGGTGAGTTCCAGCTAGTTTGAGTAAGACGGAAAAAAAAAAGGTGAAAGAAACGGACCATGAAACAACCCAGTATACACAGCGGGACTCGGTGAGAGTAGTCGTGTACGGCATGTTCACTTGGAACGTGAAGTACGACTCCGTTAATTGATGCATGTGTGCCGTTGAGTGCTTTTGATGACAGTACAAACCAAAAAGAAGGCAAATCTTATGCATAGCAGACGATTGCTGCAAACGCCGAATGCATCAACACTAGATAGTAATACAAGGAGGTCGGTCCCTCTTCAAATAGCATAAATAATATGAACATACACATAAAGGAAAACTTATGAAGTTCGTGAAGAATGTAATGAATGCGTTACTGTAGTATACGAGCGAATTATCACTAACGATTCATTAAAGTAGGGTATATTGAATCTATTAAGGACTCCATAATCGCATATCACAATCACCGAGTTTCTCCTTTCGCTTTCCGAATCCTTTACTTCTCTTCGTATAGATTTTCATTACTCATTCCCCTGACACCTCTAACGCAACTACTCAAAGCAATCCATACCCCTAGTATTCTGAACCCAAATGGTTTAACCACCCCAATTCACGAGCTAGTTCAGTAGAATATCCATCACGTGATCGGATCGTATTTTCTTGGGGTCGGAAACATGGAAAAAATCAAAATTCACACGCTCTTTTCTGGAACCCGCACAATAGAGAAAAGTGGAAAAAATTGCCTAATACAAACTCTGCTTAAAATAAGGAAGGCCAGTTCTAACCCCTCCCCCCACTGGATCCACAGCCTTTGCTCGGGTATTTTTTTTTTAAGTTTCACCTTTCCCGTTTGACTTTTTTTAAGGTCTTTTTCTTTTCCTTACAATGCTCAGGAGATTAGGCAACACTAGAAACTTACGTTTTGCTAACAGGCCAAGCACCGCTCTTTCCTCATCTATAATGTCCTACTCAACCTCAAATGGCTCTTTCGCCGAAGACGATGTTCTCTTCTCCAACAGAAACCTTGCCAGAGTGATCGAGCTCAACCGTCCAAAGAAGTTGAACTCGCTCAACACCTCAATGGTATCCAAGATCACTCCTAGATTGTTGGAGTACTCCAAGTCGTCTGTCAACAACCTTGTCATTTTGACTTCCACCTCCAAGAAGGGCCTTTGTGCTGGTGGGGATGTCGCCGAATGCGCAAAGCAAATCGTTGCTGAAAACCCCAACTACGGATCTGACTTCTTTCAAAAGGAGTACAACTTGAACTACTTGATCTCCACCTACTCCAAGCCTTATATTGCCCTCATGAACGGTATCACTATGGGTGGCGGTGTTGGATTATCCGTCCACTCTCCGTTCAGAGTGGCCACTGAGACCACCAAGTTGGCCATGCCTGAGATGGACATTGGATTCTTCCCAGACGTCGGTACCACTTTCTTCTTGCCAAGATTAGACGAAAAGTTTGGTTACTACTACGCCTTGACCGGTGAAATCATGTCCGGCTTAGATGCCTACATGTTGGGATTCGCCACTCACTACGTCTCCAGCGAAAAATTAGATCAATTAATCAATAGACTCTCCACTTTGCAGCCCCCAGTTGTCAACGCCACCCCAGCTGAGGACAACCACTCCTCCATCTTGCACAACAATAGACAATTCTTCGCGCAGGTCAACCAAGTCTTGGAAGAATTCACCGAGAACGCTTTACCAGCTGACTACAAATTCCCATTCACCAAGGAGCAAATCCAACTCATCAACACCGCCTTCTCACAACCAACCGTGGAAGACATCTTAACTTTCTTGCACAAGGATGGTAGCGAGTTCGCCATGAAGACTTACTACAAGTTGAAGACCAAGTCGCCAACTTCCTTGAAGGTTGCCTACGAATTGTTGAACAGAGGTTCAAAGAACACCATCAAGAAGCAATTCGAATTGGAATTGACCGCCGCCACCAACATGATGAACATCCCACTCGAACAAAACGATTTCGTTAAGGGTGTTTACCACAAGTTGGTGGACAAGGTCAAGGACCCTGCTTTCCCACAATGGAACGAGATCCACTCCACTGAATCTATCACTCCAGAACAAATCGAAAAGATTTGCACAAAGTCCATCTCAACTGCCAAGTTGGCCAACCCATTGATTGAGAAATTCTTCGGTGTTGACTACAGTGATTACCCATACAACATGGGATTGCCAAACAACAAGCAAGTTGAAAACTACATCACAGGAAACGACGGCAGCGGCAGAAGCTACTTGCCAACTCCAAACGAAGTTGTGAAGTACTTCAAGTCCACCAGCAACGACAAGTTGGGTGTGGAATTGAAGGTTAACCAGATCTTAGAACTTCACGGAGAAGCATCAAAGTACGACAACAAGTACGTTTCTTGGACGAAATAAGCTGACGAAAAGCGGTATGAAGCTGGGGGAGTTTAGGAAGTACTAGGTTCTCTCAGTGGAGTAGCGTGCCATGTATATATAAATTAAATGAAAAAAACCTTCGATATTGACACCAGACATTGTAGTTACTTGAAGTATTGGAGGTAATCAGTGCTTAAGTAACAACTGAAACTCCCCCAAGGATTGCTCAAATACTCGTTCTACAAAACTCGAATCTACAGTCCTTTGCTAATAGTACATTTATTATTATAATTTTATCTCTTTTCATCATCATCTTCTACTCCTGACTTGTCTACCTATTTGAACTTCTCTAAGATCAAATCTTCACCTAGTTCTTCGTAATCGCTCTTTGTAACGTACCAGTTATCCAATGCAATGTTGACACTGTTGTCTTGGTTATCCAGAGAGCTGGTGCCGTTCAACATACTAGCCAAGTTGCAAGCACCCAACCAGGAGCCGAATTTCTTGTCCCAGTCGATGTTATTTGGCGACTGTTGTCCTGATACGGTATTCACTAACAAGTGACCCGGTTGTGTGAAGAGGTAGTTAGGGAAGTACTGGTTCAATGATTTGTATATGTTATCAACCACTCTTTGTGTTAAACCTTGAGACAAGGACCCACCACCTGTTATCAACAAATTGGTCAATAACTCTCTTAATATTTCGTTGAATCTTGCATGGTGACTGCTGTTTGCGGAAGTGTTGGCAGGATTTTCCAAGACGGCTTGAGGGATAATGGAGGCCTCAAGTGCCTTCAACGAGGATAATATAAGATGCACTAATCCCTGTGTAGATGGCTTGTCGAAGACAGGCTGAGGTAAGACCATGTTTGGCAATGGGTAGGCGGATGGTTGGAAAATTGGTTCCATTAAATTGACCTGTTCATTGGCAACTGGGATGGTTTGCCCGTATGGTAAGTAGAAGGACTTTGGCTGGATGGTGAATGGGACTGGACTGGCCGCGTTAGCTGGGTACTCAGATACACTCAACATCGAGTGCTTGAAATCTTCGACAACAGAGTTTGTGATTTGGAAATTCTTGAATGTGGCAGACAACGAGTTGGAGTTACTCTTGACGTTGTTGACAAATGGTTTGGGCAAAAGATAGTCTATGGATGGGACGTTCTGGCTCAAGTAGTTCAAGCAGTGTAAGCTGGTGAAGTCACCAGCGTATTTGGAGTGGAAAGATGCCTTGGTCTGAATGATACCATCCAAAATTGGGGTCACACTGCTTATGGAAGATCCGATATCAATAACCAACCCGGTGGATTTGCCCTGGTGATATAATTGAGCAAGGGGGGTCTTGACTAAAGAGAAGATTGGCACTTCCAATGTCTCGAACGCTAATTGTGTGGCTGCCAATTTGTTCTTGTTTGTGTTCCATGGCTG
Source organism: Dujonia boleticola (assembly GCA_029581775.1). Taxonomy (NCBI): domain Eukaryota; kingdom Fungi; phylum Ascomycota; class Pichiomycetes; order Serinales; family Debaryomycetaceae; genus Dujonia; species Dujonia boleticola. The sequence continues at coordinate 1,839,909 of JARGRU010000017.1, forward strand.
CTCCGTCAACATCAAGGGGAATTCCTTAGGGTCAATAGGGCTGGAGGAGTCCAAGTTGTCATACGCATACTGCCAATTGTGGATAATATTGTCCCAGTTGTAGACTAAACCGTTGTCGAGCAAGGTCATGATCTCATTCTGTGGGTGTTTTTCTATATTGTCGTCTCCGATTATGATATTCTTGGGGTTGGCTGGGTCTATCAGGTATACAGATGAATAGACCAATGAAGGCAAGTCTTCGGAAGCAAAACCGGCTCTAGTTGTCTGCGAACCATTATCTATAACCACAGCTGGGGAAGTGTACGACATGGTTTGTGTATTTTATCTGTTTTGAATGAATGAAATGTCCGGACAATCCTCCACACCAAAGCTAAACTGAGTCTCAAGCTTTCATGTGTATGGTATTTTTATTCGAGTGTCGCGTTTGAGCCAGTTTGAAGTTTTCATTCAAATGTTTTTTTTTTGTTTCTAGCTTTTCGGTGCGGGCACGTCTATAAAGTGCTGCACCGTTTAAGGTGTCTGCCTACACTTTAGTAGCGTTGCAAGGTGTCTGGCTCTCGAGCGATATTCACTATCTCTGAATGAAAGAACTAAGATCTCCTCGTCACATGCTGAGACTCATGTCGACTGTGAGCACCAACGGGGGAGCGGATCAGCCGAAACTAAACGTATAGCCTCAAGCACTTGCTGGCATTTAGACCATTTGCTGCAACATACTCTTCCTGGCGTCTTCTTAATCTAATTTTATTCTTCCATAAATACTTATTTACTCCTTAAATTTGCAATAATTGATGTGATAGCATTCAATAGCTTAGTTTGCGCTTACTCAGTTTGAGTGTGCTTACTCTGGGTATAGCTTTGTATAGCAAATAGATTACGGATGCTTCTTGCTCCAGATAACCTACTCTCTCTGTTCGTCTTCGTGAGATTCAAGCTTCTTTTTGAGAGCATCGTTCTCGTCTCTTAACAATCCAACTTCAGCAAGTAAATCGAGTCTGTTACTACTACTGATCATTTTGAGTAAGTTTCCATTCTCTTCTTCTAAAAGAGATAATTTGGTCACAATTCTGTAGCCAATCTCTTCCTCGTCATAGTCGCCATAAAAAGTTCTAGATCTTTGAGGGTTCAAGGAAATCGCAGTGATAATTGCTTCGAGTCTGTTCTTTGTTTCTTCAAGTTCCTTTGTCTTATCATTCAAGTGTTTGTTCAAGGTTGTAAATAACTCTAAGTAGTTCGAGGGGATCTTGACCGACTTTTCGCCCTCAATATCGCCATTGTCTAACGACTTGTCACTGGTGGAAACAATTTGCTCTGTTAAGTTCTCAATCAATTGGTTTTTCAAAATAAGGTCACTTTGAAGAGACTCCAAGTGCAACTTCAAGTCTCTTTCCGTCTTGGACACTTGCCCCATGGAGTGCAGCTCGTTAGTGATGGTGATATCATTACTTGAGCCCTTGTTGTAGTTATTTTGCCTGTTAGAGTAAAGTTCGAACTGTTGTTGGAAAGGCGTCTGGGGTTGCATTTGTTGTTGCAACTGTTGGGTTGCAGAGGGAACCCGATTCTGCAGCTGAGGTTTCTGCGGTGGGTAAGTAAAGCCTCCAATGTCGCTTTGATAGCTTTCTTGGAGAAGGTTTCCTGAAGTGGAACTGGTTGTTGGAACATAGCTTGGAGCATGGGGGTTCATAGAGGTCTTTCTTGAAAAGGAGTCATGTCTTGAAAAGGGTGATGCAAGGTCCGAGGTTGCAGGCAGAACCAACGATGCGCTAGCAGAAGAGTAAGTAGGGGTATGCCAAAACTTCGAGCTCTTAGGGGTAGTATCATAATTACCACCATAGTTTGTTCCCTGCAGAATATCTGAGTTTGAATCAAGCAGGATATCGTTGTAAAGTTTCTGGCCCAAAAGGCTTGCCTCCATCTTCATGTTGGTGTTAGTATACTGCGGGAGAGGAGGAAGTGTGATAAAGTGAGCACTTGACATGATCAATCTAATTGTCATAGTCTAGGACACTCTTCTCAGTCCGGTTTCTGAAACGTACCATATGATCCATTTCAAATAGGGTTCGTAGTTCTAGCGAAAAGAATGGCTAGTTGTATCTATGTAGAGAGGTTCTAAGCTTCTTGAAAGTAGATATTGCACAAGGTGAGTCCACAGTCAAGCCACGATAACTGAAAGAAAGATTCAGCAGTGAGAAAACTAAAGAGAAGAACGTAGAAAGATGAAAAGAAGAGAAGAAGGAGGAAAAACAGAAAACTTTGAAAAGGGGATATTTACTACAATTTATACGCCGAAGGGAAAGGGGGTTTTTTGCAACCTCAATCCCAAAAGAATTGTTTCAGCGTGGAAAAAAGTGCGGATTTGCAACACTTTTCTTGCTCAACGGAACAATAAAGTACCACAATTTTGAGGCGTGGTGCTAATCTCTACAGAAAGGAGGTCACTATTAAGGTGTGCTTTAATTAATACTATATCTATACATCGTTACATTCGTGAAGGGTGCGGTTGCACTTTGGCAAATCAGCACTCTAAGCTAGTTGTCCGCCCAACATTTGTCTCAAAAATTGTCCGTTTGGTGACGCCAAAACCTGCTGAGGTAACTTTAAAATTCTATCTTCCAAATTCTTGCCAGCCAAGAATTCTACCACTTTGTCAGTGAAATGGTTGCAGTTGTTGTCGAACAAGTCGTACCCTGCTGCAGAATACTTGAACTCCTGGTGTAACTCGTTGATGTAGTCTTGAAAAATGTCTTCTGTCACGTAAGTCTCGCCCAAATCTATCACTTCTTTTGGAATACCGTACTTTGTGGACCCTGGTGAGTTCGACACCTTGATCCCTTGATCTATGTAGTACTCTTTCCCGTACACAACGACAGAGGTATGGTAGATAGCTTCAAGGTTAATTCCCAAGAGCATGGGCGCGTAGACGGCTGCTAATCCTCTCGAGATGTCATAGACATAGATTTTAACTGGGTAAGCTTGTTCTTCGTCAGAGCTCATATTGTTTGATTTTCTTTCTTTTGAGGGGGGGGCGGGGAGGAAGATAAGTGTTTTGAGATTTATAGAATGATTTTTGGTCCTGGTTGTTTTACTCCTCAGATTCGGTGCTTTTTGTTTTTGATTATCGACCTTCGAAAACCCTCTGTTGTTGCTCTTCGAACGGCTTGCCTCCTTTTATATCTCTTTTGTCTCTGTATTTGCCTTTGCCTTTGCCTTCTTACCTATCTGCAATGTTACACAAAATATGAGATCTTCTGGAATATTTCCGAAGGTTTCGGAAGATAAACAGAAAATTCTACGCACATGAAAAGTAAATTTAGCGAGCGACCGTTTTCTGAGTAAGCGAGCCACTAGGATGGTGAAAGACAGTAAAGCTGGGGAGATCTGTTCTAATAAGAAAGCATGAATACCTCAGTGAGCTCATTCTTCCAGCTTTGTAGACCCTCTTCTGCTTTTCTACGGTTAATTCCCCCAAATACCCATCCTGTTGTCACTTGTTATTGGTTGCATTATGGAGATACCATCTTCCGAGATATCTTCCGCACCGTCTAGCTGCCGGAACTTTGCACGCTAAATATTTCGCAGCAGCAAGCGGAAATCGGATTTGTATGACTGGAGATGCCCAGCTTCGCCCACAGCCATCATTCCCTGTATCACTCTTAGTTCCGATGATCTAAGACTCCATAGTTCCTTGATTTAGCTACTTCCGTGAGCCTCGATTACTCATATCGACGCTTTCCTCCACCTTAGTATCCTCCAGAACTACCCTCTTCAACCCTAATTTGCACCCAGTCGTGTCGACAACAAGTTGAATGGACTTTTTTTCAATTTTTCTTGCAGCGTAAATACAAGTCGTCTATGTTTTGTTTTCTCGGGCTCTATTTGTACTCAAGCACCTTTCTATTAACGTAGTGCAAAATTAATACTCTTGTTCATAGGCATACCAGGTTACAGAAGTCTTGATATAATGTTATAGCATTTCCGTTCAAATTACGCAGAAAAAACCCATCCCACCATCACGACCAGAAAGGTAAATCAAAACTACTGTGCTGAATTCTAGAATACAGTACAAATCAAATCGAATCAAGAGGAAGCGACACCTTTCACCCCATTTATCTGTTTTTTCACACCCCTGACTTGATCTTGTCTTCCAAGCATCCTTCTCAACGGATCAAGCAAAATAAGCAGCACAAACCCATAATATAACTCCTCGAATCGTGACTGCAAACTCCCACACACCAAATGTCTGAAACGAACTCTCCGGCACTTATCCTGATGGACGAAGTCTTCTTAACCTTTGAAAAGCAGTTAAATGAACTCTTGACGGCAAAATACGTGGATCAATCGATCTTGTTGGGATTCATAAACCTCGTTCAATCCAAGCTTCACACAAGCATAATGAACAAGTTCCAACCTGGAGATGATCTCACCTTGGAAGAAAGAGATGTGATATCTGCAACTGCTCAATTACAGTTGATATGGAACAAATTCCACTACAAGGTTGTTAATTTCTTCAAGACCCAGCACAAGATCTTGTATTCGGAAGCGGCCCTGATTATTCAGCTGGATAAACAGGATAATGAGTCCAAAGCTAAATTGAAACCTGTCGAAATCAGAAAGCTAAATGATAACTTTTTGAAGTTTAACAGCCAGGTTTTCCTATTCTATTCATCAATTCTAAGATTCATTATTAGTAACTACAAGCTTGCTAGGATTCCTCCAAGGCTATTCAACAAATTTAACGATATCAAGACTAAAATCGGCTCGAAGGATCTTGTGGACGTTCTGTCACCTATTCAGCGTCAAATTTTGTTACTCGTTTACCAATGTCTACTTAGTCTAGGAAACTTGTCACGGAACAGGTCACTAATTGAATTATCTTACTTGAAACCTAGTCTTTCTATAAAGAACTACTACGCCCATCAAAAACAGTTATCTAAATCCAGAAAAGCAGAGATTGTTCAGGAATATTACTCCAAAACAATAGAGTACTACAGGCTATGCATATTGATCGAACCAAATCTTTGTGATCCATATAACCACATTGGGATCATCTACAATTCCCTTGAAGAATATTATGACGCCTGTTACTGGTTTCTGAGATCGCAGTCAACCTTGCACACATATGAGATCGGACACAAGAACTTACAATCTGCCTTGTCCAAGGATGCATTCAAAAGAAACTTGATCATGAATCAAAAGGAAATTAATCTGATGTTTATTTGTCTTGCTGGGTATTTTTATCGCCCAGATGTATATAGATCCAAGAGCAAACCAAGCTTCATCACCAAGAACGACAGCTTTACTGACACTGAAAACTTATTTTGGTCCAAGATTTTCGCCCAGAGTATTGACGAGACTTTCAACACCAATTCCAAATTACTAGACCGTGATTCCAGGAACATGTTTTCAGATCATTTAGTGATCTTGAATTGTTTCAGGAGGTTGATAATCATTTCCCAGAAGAATCCAGTCGAGAAGTTTGACGACTTTTATGTGAAGTATCTTGTCAAAATATTCAATAAGTTAGTTGCATTCTATCATTCTGTGAAAGATAAAACAGAAGATATTGTCACGTACTCCGAGATTCTCGCTACATTCCGGATTATTTTTGCTATATTGAGAGAGAACAAGGATATTAGACTCAAGTTCAGTAAGCACCTAAAACTCTTACAGACACTTGTGAATGAGTTATTAGGCGAGCACAAAGATCTTGATTTGAGTACTAAGCCTTCAAGACTTTACTTATTTGTGGAGGATGTATTTTTCAAGGGTCTCACTTGGAAGTCAAATATTACTGCCTCGCAATCAGTCAAGGAGAATAATCTATTAGCGTTTAGTGACTTTCAAGACAACTCTTTCTTTACAGGCTCCATCGGTAGCAAAGATGCCTTGAATGGGGATTATTCTACCCATGTTACAAATGAGATTCCAAACTTCATCGACAATAAAGGAGACATAGAAGTCATAACGAATGCAGAGGTTAGAGAGGCAGCAATCGAAATTAAAGTGAAGCAATATGAGAACAAATTGAGAAGTGGCGCCTTGTTGGTCTTGGGTAAAAAGCTTTTGGAGATTTCACAAGACTTTAGGTACGATGAAACAAAGAATCAGTTCATTGAAGTACCTCAAAAGAAAAAGGTTAAAAAGAGTGCTCCTCCAAAAGTTCCAAGCCCCAATCCTCACCAGAGTGGAAGCAAGGGAAGTTCGGATGCTAAACAGCCCTACGAAAAGAAAAAGAGTAGGACAGAAGGATTGAGAGGACATGAAAAGGCAACGGCCACGCTTGACAAGGATACTCTTCCAGAGGTCCAGGCTCCGGAAGCTCCAGTTGAAGAACCAAAGATCGAGTTACGGATTAATAGCAAACAATCTGCCTCGCTCGCTGTTCCCGAATCACTAGCAGAGATTGAATCTTTCATATTGCAGCACACAAGCCAATTACATAAGGTTACAGGTAGCTCCACTGATGTGGCCGATAGAGACGAAGGCTTGAAGAACATGGTTGACTCACTTGTCTTAGACAATAACTCACAGGAGAATGTTAAAACCAATTTAAATCCTGACGTGGGAGCCAACATGTCAACCCAAGGTCCGGCTTTGCAACTGGTTGCACCCTCTCTTCAGCAGAATCCGCAACAGCAACTTTCAGCGCCTCAAGGGCAACCCATGCCACATGCCCCATATCTGGTAAACTCTTCACAGCAGCAGGCCGCCACATCGAGTAACTTTGCTCCACAACCTCAGTTCAATCAACCATTCAACTCGAATGGTCAACCTTTTAGTGGTGTAGAACAGCACCAGCAACTCCCTCAGTTCTACCCGCAATATGCGCCTGGGTTCATATCACAAACACCATTTAATGGCGGGAACGCGCAATTTATGAACTTTGGCCAGCCTCAGATGTATCCATACTTTCAATCAGGTGGCCCAATTGCATCTGGACAGGGTGGCCCCGCTTTCCCTAATTTCTCAGGACTGGGAACCAATCTTGAGAACCAGCAGCAGCAGCCACAATCTCTCCAGCAACATCAACCACAGCAACAGCAACAGCGACAGCAGTTTCAACCACAGCATATACAGCATCATGCACAGCAACTGCAAGGACCACCAGTTCCAGTCCCACAACAAACAAGTTTAAAACCTGGACAAGGCAGCCATGCTCCACTCGGGTATAGCCAGCAAGCATACTACTACAATGCGCAACAATAGAGTTTTCAATACCATTTTCTCTAGGCTAATTTTTCTTTTTTATTTTTTTTTTTGGCATGCTGTATCGATCTTTTCTGCCTCTGGTGTATATATCTTTCGTACATAGCTCACTCATTATACAGATTGACTTGGTCCATACATTTTAACTATAACCATGCATTTACTCGTGGTGATACACGTTGCAGCACCGATGGTGCAGGAAATTTTCGCTTGAATTTTCCGCGTATGATTCTCTACGATTTGTAAATCGAGGAAGCCTAGAAGTTTCAGAGATCAGGAGATCTGTAGAGTAGCCTAAAGCAGAACTTCCTCGTATAGCCCACCTTCTTTTTGTTATTTTGCTTCCTGAATTACTTGATTTCTTCATTCGCTTTCTCGTCAGGTACTTTTTTAAACTAACTATACAAGTATGAGCGCTATCAAGCACAGAAAGAATAACGAGACTTATGTCTTTGACACGCCTGCTGCAGACTCATCCATCGAGACCTTAAACGAGTTCTACTGGACAAACGAAAAGGAACCACATATTAACAGAAGAAAGGCCATCTTGAAAAAGTATCCTGAAGTCTCAAAGCTCACCGGGTACGAGCCTGTAACGAAATACTATGTTACAGCTGTCGTTGTCTTGCAAATAGCGGTTGCATACTACTTGAGGGACGTGGCTCCACTAAGCTTAAAATTTTTCGCCTTAGCCTACATCATCGGTGCAACCAGTAACCAAGCCATCTTTTTGGCCATTCACGAGTTGTCACACAACCTTTTATTCAAGAAGCCTATGCACAACAAGTTGTTTGCCATTTTCACTAACGTCCCCATCGGTATCCCATACTCAGCCTCGTTCCAACCTTACCACCAGTTGCACCACAAGTTTCTTGGTGACGCGCACTTAGATACTGACTTGCCAACCAAGTATGAGGGTATTCTCTTGTCAAACGTCTTGGGTAAGGTATTCTTTGCCATTTTCCAAATCTTTTTCTATGCCTTGAGACCAATGTTCATCACACAAATCCCATTCACGTACATTCACTTGTTGAACGTTGTGTTCCAAATCGGCTTCGATATCGTGATTGTGAAGACTCTCGGATGGAACCTGCTTACCTACTTCATCATGAGTTCTTTCCTTGCTGGATCTTTGCACCCATGCGCTGGACACTTCATTGCCGAGCACTATGTCTTGAATGAAAACAACCATTCTAGATCGAAGAAGGAGTTGCAGCCTCACGTTAACATCGCACCCGAATTCTTGCCAGAGGAGACGTATTCCTACTACGGCCCATTGAACAGGTTGACCTGGAACGTCGGCTACCACAACGAACACCACGACTTCCCATACATTGCCTGGACCAAGTTGCCACAATTAAGGCAAATTGCTTCTGAGTTTTACGATCCATTACCCCAAATCGATTCCTGGGTCGGAGTTTTATGGTGGTTTGTCACTAACGACATAAACTCATTATGGAATAGAGTTAAGAGAGTTGGGCCACAGAAGTCTGGTGCCAAGACTGGCCTCAGACTCGACTTGAACGATTAGATAGATGGTGTCATTCGTACTTGGTTGTCACCCCCCATATATACCCCCCGAGCTGCTTTTGCGAAAGCAGTATTCTCATTACAACTACAAGCCTCCATGTATATATAGAATACTAAAAATGCACATTCTTATCATTAATTCTAATACTATTTACTAATGTATCTACTTACAATCCCTTGATCAAACGAGTGACTCTATCAACTCCACCTTCGTTCAAGCTTTCTAATTTACCCTTAACAACTTCGACAACGTCTTCAACCTTGACTAATTCACCTTGGTCACTGTCGTCACCTTGGCCCAAGACCTTGACTCTGACTTGTCCGGTAGGGAATTCTTCCTTACCTAAGATAACAGAGACTTGGGCACCAGACTTTTCAGCACCATCGAATTGTTTACGGATGTTTGCCTTGGCCTTGTATAAGTATTCAGTGTTGATGCCAGCGCTCCATAACTGCTTGGTTATTTCCATTCTTTCCTTCAAGAACCCGTTCCAGCCTTCACCACCGCCAAAGGCCATGACGTAAACTTGGGTCTCGGAAGCGCTAACATTTTCCAATTGTTTGGCGGCTCTAGCCTTGATAATGGAGAAGATTCTTTCAACACCGAAGGAGATACCGATACATGGGATGGACTTACCGTTGGAGAACATACCAACTAATTTGTCGTAACGACCACCTGCGGCGATGGAACCGACACCAACATACTCGGAGGCATCGTCAACTTCGCCAGCAGCGTCCTTCTTAGAAGTCTTCAACTTCTTTTCCTTTAACTCTTGGGCGTTCTTTGGTGGAGCGGAAGCTTCAGTGACACACTCGTAAATCAAACCAGTGTAGTAGTCTAAACCTCTAGCTAATGACAAATCGAACTTGATCCACTTGTCAACTTCAAAGGCTTCGACATAGTCCGCTAATAAGGTCATGTCGGCAATACCAGCCTGGGCAGACTCGTTGGAGGCCAAGATTTCGTTCTTGCTCAAAACGTCCAACACTTCACGAATAGAACCATTGATCTTTACAAATTCACCAATCTTGTCAGCGACTTCTTCAGGTTGACCCTTTTCGACAACCATTTCCTTCTTGACAACTTCCCATGGAGACTTGTCCAACTTGTCGACAGCAGAAGAGATCTTTCTGACGTCTTCGTCCTTGACACCACAGGCTTGGAAGATACCGTCCAAGATCTTTCTGTGGTTCAACTTGATGTTAAAGTCCTTGATTCCTAAGCCGGTCATACCTTCGACAATGATGCTCAAGATTTCAGCGTCTGGCACCATGGAGTCGTAGACACCAGCAATGTCGAAATCACACTGGTAGAATTCTCTCATTCTACCCTTGGTCATAGCAGGCTGGTCTCTTCTGTACACCTTGGCAATGTGGAAACGCTTGATGTTGCTAATGTTGTTGGAAGCAACGAAACGGGCGAATGGGACGGTCAAATCGTATCTCAAGGAGGTTAACTCACCACCCTGGTCTTCCAAGTTGTAAATCAACTTGGAGTCTTCACCATACTTTCCGGTAAGGATCTCTCTCAATTCGAAAACTGGGGTATCGATAGTGACACCACCGTGCTTCTTGAAAAGGGAGGTCAAGCTACCGAAGATGGCTTCACGGAAAATCATATCCTTATCGGCCCAATCCTTGGTACCCTTTGGAGTCTTTAACAAGAATTGGTCACTCTTCTTGGATTTCTTGTTTCCACCCTTAGCTGCTTGAGCATTAGCTGCCTTTGGAGCAGCCGATTCGGCAGCTTTTTCGACTTGAGTGGCTGGTACCTTAGCTTCAGTAGACATATTCCTTAGTGTTTTTTGTGAACTTAAAAGTAGTCTTCTCAACATATAGTTAAGAAGGATGGAACTACATATTGTAGGTGGAAAGGCTTTACCGAATTTTTCACGCAAGAGAGAGAGAGAGAAAAAAATTCAAAGCAAAAATTAGTCGCACAAAAAAAAAAAAAATCTATTGATGCTTGGGTTAGCGAGATTAGCTTATTATCAGATCTTGCAACCACCTACAATCTCATCCACCCACAAGCATTGATGACAAACACCTGCGACGCCTTCCGGAGGGCGCCGAATGTAGGTCGTTCCGGATTGGAACATTTGAGCTGGACATCCACGCTCCTATACGGACTTAGAAAAGGTGGCGGAAGCGGAGTTGTGAGAGTATGTTCCACCGCAAGGGTCTGGTGGACTCGAAATTTTTGGTGCGACAAGCACTGCGATAGTGCGTAGTTATCGAGCGTTTTGGCGCAAGGTAAACTCCGTCCCTTTCGGAACTTTCACTATTTCCTCATCCGCGCACTCGCTAGGGTTGCGTTTGTATGCAACCTTTTCTCCGATGCGCATTTGCAGCCCCCCGATGCTTCTCAGATCTCCACAATTCGAATATGTGGTATAAATACAATGGATAATTTCTTCCACTTCATTGCTGTCCTTTCTTTATCCTTTAAAAACATCTCAAAACTTTCTTAGCCGCCTAAGAAAGTCAGTATCACACAGCCAAAATTCTCAAACAAATCAGATTGCTCCATAAAATGTCTATCCCAATTACTGATAAGGTCGGCTTCGGTACCATGTCTTTGACGTGGAAGCCAACTCCTCCGCCTTTGGAAGTCTCCGCCAAGTCAATCGACTTCGTCTCCAAGACATACGGCGTAAAGTTTCTCAACGGTGGTGAATTCTACGGCGCTAACAACCTCAACTTGAAGTTGTTCCAAGAATTCTTGAAGGTTTCCTCTACGCCAACTAACGAATTTGTCATCTCAATTAAGGGTGGCTACGGTAAGAAGGGTGTTGAAGGCACCAAGGAAAGCGTTGTCAAGTCTGTTGAAAACATCATCTCATTCTTCCCACCGGTTGGAGACGCCAAAAGACCAAAGCTCTTGTACGAGCAATCTAGAGTTGATCCAAACGTTCCCTATGGCGACACCATTGGATACATCCACGAATTTGTCAAATCGGGAAAGATCGATGGTATCTCCATCTCTGAGGTTTCCGCCAAGTCCATTGCTATCGCTGCTGATGTCGCCCCAATCTCTGCCATTGAGGTTGAATTTTCATTGATCACCCAGGACATAGTTTCCAACGGGGTTTTGGCTGAGGCTACCAAGAGAGGAATTCCAATCATTGCTTACTCTCCATTGTCCAGAGGTTTGTTAACCGACTCGACCGTCGAGAACTCCTCCGAGTTCTTGAAAAGCATTCCAAAGGGTGACATCAGATTGAACTTTGACAGATTCAAGGCAGAAAACTTTGACCACAACTTGCAGTTATTGAAAGCCTTGTACGACTTTGCTCATGAAAAGAAGGGTGTTTCTCTTGAAACCTTAGCTTTATCCTGGATCACATCCATCTCTGGCTCTGCAAACACAGAGTTTGAGGGAGGCACGGTAGGCCAAATTGTCCCAATCCCATCTGGATCCACTCCCGAAAAGATTGACAGCAACTTGGGCCACTTGATCCAGCTCACAAATGAAGACTTGAATGAAATTGCCAAGATCACTGAAAAGTACGAAGTGAAGGGCTTGAGATATAACAAGGCCATGGCTCACACTTTGTCTATCTAAGTAACACCCCTCAGTTAGTATATCGAAAAACAAAAGAAATATATATTTGAAATCTCATCTATCAACTGTAGCATTTGTTTTACTTTTGGGTTAATGGAACTACAAGAATGAATAAACCATTAAATATGCATACGTTGAAAACTATATATATGTAGAAGTATAATATCTTTATATGTTTAGAAGTGTTGAAGAATAAACGTCACTGGCATCTACTCTTCATTGATACCATTAGGTTTAGAGTACCTAAGACGCATCACCCCGTCACTCAATATACGCTTACCCCAATTGCCTGCAGCTGGATCACCGGTTTCATCTCTACACTGTTTGAGGAAAGGCAATAACGAAGTACCGCCTGTACCCTTTTCGGTTATACCCTTCTTCGCCAAACCACTTCTCATTGTGGTGGTTGAGCCCATCTTGGCTTTCTGTCTGGCCTGAAGAACAATATATCTAGTGACGATTTGGATGTGCTTGTCTCTGAATGCCTTAAGCATGGCTAAGCACGCATCGTAGCTCAACACAAGCTCTGGGTAGTTGTCCTTGTTTGCGTCGACAAACTGCTTTATGTTAGCAACGATGTCTAGTTGCTGTAAGAATTCTCTGTGTTTTTGAGGCATGTAGTTTCTCATGTCATTCATAAAGCTGCTGCTGGCATTTGCGGGAGCCTGCACTTCCGTTTGTGCGTGTGGTGCAGGTCTTTCTCCAGTAGCGTAGTGGTGGACGCCCAAAAGGATGTCCAAATATTGAATCAACGACGACTGAGCATTAGAACCTCCGGCGTAGTTTCTGGGTCTCTCTTCGTCCCCATACAAGACACCGTCCTTGTTCAAGCCGAGATCATTCATGCCCTTCCAGCCTGCTAAGTATGGCCGTATTCTGAAATAAAACACATGAGGATCGCACATTTGCTCCATCTTTAAGAGCACCGATCCCAAGTAGTCGATGTTTTCTGCCAATTCTTGCAAGTACCTCGTTATCAAGTCGATGTTGTTTACATTAGTGGCGTTGTGGTGCTTGATGAGATTGAGGATTTCCAATCCTAGTTTGATACTTTGGGCCCCCTCGTGCTCAAAATACACACTGACAAGGTAAAACCACGACTCGTCGATGGATCCCGTGAATGTATTGATCGTTGTCAAGTTGTCCAAGTCGAACTTGCGCCTGCTCTGATTGTTGTCAGCTTTCTGCGATGGGATAATCTCCTTGAAATTCCACAAGCATAAACCAGCGTACGTGGCCAATGGCGGTAATCCCAAGTAGTCGCTTACCTCAATCAATGGCTTGGCTAAAGACTGAGGAAGCTTGTCTATTGGCACATCTTCACCCCATATGTATCCATGCGCAAGGAATGTTAAGCACTGGTAAGCTCTTCTGTACTCTTCGTCTGAGGCTAAATTTTCGGTAGAGAGAAGAGGGAAATTGTTATCTATGAGCTTTCTGACTCTCTTTGTGAGAATCAATGCTGGCAAGTTGTTCACAAGGTCTTCCCATGGTTGGTAGTAGTCTTGCGGTAAACGGATGAGCGGGAGCTTGTCAGGCAAAAACCCAGTTTCCGGAAAAACATCGAAATTTTCCAAAGAAGGAATAGAGGTAGCCATTGATACGCTGTGTCTATGGAGCTATGGTCCGATCGATGCTAGAACTATTCTCTTGGAAGCGATATTCCACCTGAAGTTTGTGAAAAGATGTGGCTGGGTCGTTTGTTATATAGGCGAAAATTCGTCCCCAAAAAAAAAAAAAAAAAAAAAAAAAAGAAATGTGTGTAATTTATCAGATGATTCAAATATAAGCTTTTTCAGTGATGAAAAATCAAAAGTAGATCACCAGAAAACGACTCGGGCACCCTCGAAGTTCCTGGAAAAACTCGAGCAATCGCAACACTCGTAGCTGATGTGGGTCGATGCGGAATCGACTGGAAGCTAGGACGAAACTAACATAACTCAGAGTGAAGTCTTGCGGGTTTTCTAGCTCATGAAGGGCTTAAGAACCACCGTGAATTTTAAACATACTCGGTTACCCCATTTTGTTGCAGCCCTTAAATCCATAGGGGAAATTTGTCAGCCACGGACGATTTCGGCATTAGTAGTTTATTTGTTTTTCGCATGCTAATGACGTTTTTACTTATGACCGTTGAAGCCCAAAAACCTTAAACTTGATTTTTGTGTGCAATTTCTGCTGATTTTGATTTTGTGCAACTATCTGGCTCACTTGTAAGAGCAATAAACACCCTTCCCTATTATTTTATTATTGATGGCAATATTGTGGTTACATAGCAACCGTTAGACGGATACTTACTCGAAGATGTCAGAATTCCGAATGTGGCACTCTTTTGGCCAGAAACAGTATATGCTTACATCGTGCTTTACCGATGATACTTTGCACCTAAGATAGCAGAAATTTGCAGCAATATAGATTATTTATTGCTTCTCAATTTAGCAAATACTTAACTCCGTTCCCCACCCCACTAGCTCTCCACACCAACACACTGCTACAACCCCGAAAGAAGCCTACCAACTATTTTATTCTTTTCTAGAACACTTTCCAAACTCATTTCCGCAACTTGTACCTATTTTTCTCTTTGCTTGACGTTTCCCTTTTCATCTCTTTCAATGCCGAGCTCCAACAATTTTGCAAACAGTTTTGCAAAATCCAGCCTAAACAACTCTTCATCCTCCGCATACTTTTGCACCCAAACTTTGTATCTTTCATCTCTAACAAGTTCTAGATCCGTGTTAAGCATCATCAAACTTTTATCCAAATTGTAGTACTGCTCTCTTCCTGTTTCTGGTACTACCCCGGGTATCCATTCTTCATCGATCAAGATCTTGAAAAATTCATTATCAAAAACCAACGGTTCTGATGTCCATTTACCTTCCCAGCCGCTGAATTTCTTATGGCACCTCCCCAACCCGTGTGCACCAAGTAGAGCCACTGTTTCCTGATCATCGAATCCCATTCTAGTGAAAGTTTGCCTAATGTGATCCGAGTCTTTGTAGCCGAATGGTAGCCTACCATTTGGTGGTACAAATGTGGTGTCTTTGCAATCGTATCGTCCAGGCTTCCAGACAATTTTTGGGCCTTGCATTTCTTCAAGTGCAACACAGCCGGCAAAGGTCCAAAGATCTGAGTACGTGATCTTTGGGTATCTTTGCTTGACACGTTCCAACGCGCTTCTGGCCACTTCCAAGCCAGTATTTCCGTCATCTGTGATTTCGGGAACAAATCTCATTGTTGAGCCGTTAGAACCACCTGTGTTTGTGTACTTATCATACGTAGCACAAGAATGCCATGCCAACCTGAATACAATGGGGGCTAAAGACCCATCATCATATTCAGCTAGCGGTAAAACTTGCTTTATCTCTTGCTTTACAGCTTCAAGGTACTGTGTCTCGCTTTCGGAGATGGAAGGGTAGAAAGTCTTAGTAGTGGGCGGTGAGAACAAAGAGAGACCTTTGGGTTTCCGGCTAATCTTAAGCTTTAATTCTTTTCCGTTTACCTTCACGTTTACAATCTTATCGGAAATAGTCTTCAAGGATGACTGAGGCGAAACCATTTTTGATGCAGAGGGCTTTTCAAAATTGGAAATGTGACTCAAAGAAGTGGTGGTGGAACTAGATTGAGCTTGAAGAACGTTTTGGGGGACAGGCAGTTTCCCAAGGAATGGACAGCCCAGCTTGGTAACTTGCAATTGAGCTGTCATGGAATTTTCCTTTGGCAAGTCATTTTTCAAGCTAGACTCAGGTATAGCACTCACGTTGTCAATGGTATCAGGAACAGGCGAAGCGGGAGCGGGACTGGGCTCTTGGGAACTGTGCTCGCTAATTTCACCCAGTAAATCTTCCAGACCTTGCTGGATATCCCAAAGGCCGTCAGATTGGTTAGTTTCAGGGTCAATGGCCGACATTTCACACTTCGCAACGTAGTCTTTAAACCCTTCATTTCTGCTCAAGTAAACACCTTTGAAAGTGTATCTAGATGGCTTGTTTCCGAATCGTTTAAGGTAGCAAAAAGGAGAATGTATAACATATCTGTCAGTAATGTACTCTGCGTGCAACGGAATTCTTAAGAAGTCGTGTTGTTTGTAGCAGAGAAAGGAATGAATTCTGGAATAGATACTTGAAGTATTGCTCACTAATACATAAACCCTGCCTGCAAATCCAGAAGCCTGGGTGTCTGAGTCAGTGGTTATGCTCTCATGTTGCTCATCTAGAACTGGAGTAGCCTGGTCTAATGATTTTGAAGCAATAGAGCCAAAGATCACAAATACGATGGCCCTACTGACTTTTCTCGGGACCTTCACTGAGTTGACCACGATGCCTCTAAAAACATCAATGTGGAATTGACTCCAGAAGCTGAGAACAAGTAGTGGGATGATAAACGAGTGCTCAAGCACCCAGAAAAATGACCTATACATGAATGATGCCTGGATTATGGAAGCTAGAGACAGCCCTTCTTCGACCTTTTCAACGTGTAGGATTTTTGAAGGATTCAATGATAAATCATAGTTTGGAGGCATTTTTGACGGCGTATCTACTTCGAAGAGTGTAAGTACCGCTATATTGTGGAGTGTGACAAATCTAAAAAGTAAGGGCTACCCTGATAAGTACACTTGTCTGAAACTGAATGCCATTTGTGGCTGCAAAAAAAGCAAATCGCTGCTACTGCACAAACTGTGCTGATACTGGAGCTTCTGCGTCCCTGCATCCCTCCCGCTCTCCATACCTTCCGCGAAATTTTCTCTTTGCCGACTCTTCCACTCACAGTGAGAGTCCCCATAGTGAACGCTTTTGGATATCGCGGCATGGATTAGAATTTTCTACCACCGCACTACCTCGAGTTAAAACAAACATATTAGCGAAAGGACATTTTGAATGACACCCTCCGAAAATGCGCTATTTACGGGAAACTGGTATATTAGACCTCCAACTCTTCAACCAGCAACTACAATTCGCCTGCGTTTTCATTGTGGTAATTGGTTACTAGAGTATTGCCATAACCTCATTCATTAGAATTGAACCTCCTTTTTTGTTGTAGTTACTTCGCCCGCGCTAACGGAGTCCAACCTATCGCCACCCGCATTTTCCACCGCAGCTTATCTCCCCTACCATGTCATTCAAAGGGTTAAAGAAAACCCTTGTCAGGGCACCCCAAAACTTCCGTCAGAAGATGAACATGGGTGATGTCACCACCGATGCTGTCTATGCCGACGCTGAGAGAAGATTCAAGGAAATTGAGCTTGAAACCAAAAAGCTTTCGGAAGAATCAAAGAGATACTTTGGGGCAGTCAATGGAATGCTTGACTACCAGATTGAATTCTCAAAGGCAATTGAAGAGATCTACAAGCCAATCAGTGGTAGATTGTCCGACCCAAACGCCACTGTTCAAGAAGACAACCCAGAAGGTATCAAGGCTTCCGAGCAGTACAGAGAAGTTGTCAAGGAGTTGAAGGAAACATTGAAGCCAGATTTGGAATTGATCGAAAAGAGAATCGTTGAGCCCGCGCAACAGCTTTTGAAGGTCATTCAAGCCATCAGAAAGATGGCCACCAAGAGAGAGCACAAGCAAGTGGACTTGGACAGACACAAGAGAAATTACAAGAAGTATGAAGAAAAGAAGGAGCGTACTGCTAAGGACGAGGAAAGAATGTACGCAGCTGATGCAGAAGTGCAAATTGCTCAACAGGAATATGATTACTACAATGAAATGTTGAAAGGTGAATTACCAATCTTGTTTCAAATGCAATCAGACTTCATCAAGCCATTGTTTGTCAGTTTCTATTACATGCAGTTGAACATCTTTTACACTTTGTACACCAGAATGGACGAGATGAAGATCCCATACTTTGACTTGAACACTGACATTGTTGAAGCCTTCAACCTCAAGAAGGGTGGTATCGACGAACAGACTGATGCCATTGGTATAACGCATTTCAAGGTTGGTCACGCAAAGAGTAAGTTGGAAGCTGTCAAGAGAAGACAAGCTATGATGAACGGAACTGTTCCAGGCGCTGGTCCACAATACGGAGCATATGGCCCCCCACAAACCGCAGGAGCTCCAGGCTCACCTGTTGCTGCAGGAGCTCCTCAATATGGCGCCTATGGTGCTCCAGCTGCAGGCGCTGCAGCTGGAGCCGCTACTACCTTGCCAGCCTACTCTGCTGGCCAGTACGGCCAACAGTACGGTACTGACCAAAAGGCAACCTACCAGCCTGCTACACCAGCTGCTTCTGCCGGCTATGCATCATCAACCCCCTCGTATGGTACTCCGACCTACGCTACCCCGCAATCCACTGGATACCCAGCAAGTCCAGTGTCCGCAGCGGCTCCGGTGGCTCCAGGCCTCCCTCCAGCTGCTCCAGCAGCAGCAGGAGCTGCTACATGCACTGCATTATACGACTATGCTGCCCAGGCTCAAGGAGACTTGTCGTTCTCAGCTGGTTCGGTCATCGAAATCGTTGAAAGAACCAACGATGTGAACGGTTGGTGGACTGGTAGACTAAACGGTCAAACTGGTGTCTTCCCAGGAAACTATGTACAATTAAATTAGGAGTGGAGGTGTTTCCCTTAGTTAGAATGAAATAATATAAAAATAAACGAACGAATTATCTGTCAATATCTACTTATGGATACTCGTGTAGTTCGTATCTGACTATTTTAGGTTTTGCGGCCAAGCTAATTTCGATAAAAGGGCCAAAAGAGATATAAGCAGAGAAGAACATTCTTCTGATACCACAGTACTAAAATACTCTATTTAGGCTTCCTGCAGAATGGCTTTCGGGTGACTATCCAATTTATGCTGATATGAATAATAAGTCCCGACTTTGGGGCAGTATGGGGTTTAACAAGGCTTACGAGACCTGAGAAAAATACAAAGCATGTAAAAAAAGAGTACAGGGCTAGGAACTAGCGTAGCCTACATTGCGTACAATAGGGCTAATTCAAAGCTTGGTATCCCTAGCTTTATGTGGATTCAACCAAGTTTGCTACAGTAATACCCTATTCTAGCGTGGGGCTGTGACTATTGTGCTTTTAGTTGCACAGATTACGATAAGGGCAGTGCTACAATCCAAAAAGATCAGGAGCTGAAATTAAAAAAGCACTATTGGCTGCGACACCCCCAATGAAGCACCAGGCATGGAGGATGCAGAACTTTTCTATTCCCCCGTTATCTGCTGAGCAGTTCTAGACTTGCTTCTTCCTTACACCCCTGCAGTCTCCACGCAGAGCAAATATCTGGAAGTACTTCTGCTGCAAGTATAGCTCGATAAAAAATAAATTTCTCAGCTAAAATTAGCACTGCACGTGATCTACATCCCAAGAAACAATACGGGCCAGATTTTTCAAACATGAGGGTACATGTTAAACAAAGACATGGTGGCCAGGGAAACATGAAAATAAGTATTGATTCGCATTGTGAACGATGCTGATTTCGCCACGCACAATACCTGTTTGGTTGCTGAGGGGGAAGTGGCGAAAGCGGAAGCCTGAGCGAAGTTGCATTGGCAATTCAAGCAACTGCTTGAGGGCGATTGTTTAGACGCAATAGGTATTTTTGGCGAGAGTTTATGTTGCATTATTATTGCGCACAATTATGGATAAAAGTGAAGATGAAAAAGGGGAGGACCACGAAGGGGAGGGTGAAGAAGAGAAGGAGTATGGCCCAGCAGCACATGTCGGAGGCAGCCGCTGTATAAACTTTTTTAGCTTTCGTAATTTGCAATCCTGGCAAGTGTTCCCGCCCCATCTCTCACACAATAGCACCGCATTCCATGCCATTCACTCTATTTTTAACGTAAAGCATTTTTCGTTGCACTATCGAAAATTTTAAGTTTCTGAGGCCTCCCACCCAGAAGTTTTTACTTAACTATATGAGCGTGAGAGTTGTGGTCAAATATTTTTAGATTATGTCCCGTTAATGCAATTCTCTCCCCTTCGTGCACTCGGCAATGCTGTGAAGGTTTAGCGGTACAAACGGAGACAATGAGGGAGAATACTGGTAGAATTGTAAATGGCGAAAGTAAGCGGAACTTCCCCATGCAGCTGCTTTTGCGACGAAGGGCAGCAGAGGGTAAAAAGCGCCATGTGAAGAGTATGAGTTCTACTAATTTGGCTCATTCACGCCTCAGACTTTAGCGTAATGAGAATCTGTTTCGGATAGATATAGGAGGGTGGAGAACGAAGAAACGAATGGCAGAGTGGTACAAAGCAGAAAAAAAAAAAAAAGAAAAACTCTCCATTTGGATAACTCCAATACAACTCTCGTTGCATCTGGCGGTACATTAGCCAAAAAGCTAACTACCTCTCTTTTCCCTTTAGGTTTATGATTTCACGGTATCTGTTCTTGCCTGTGTCGCATGGCAATCAAAGCAAGCAATGCAAAGATGAATAAAAAAAAAAAAAAATTTAGATCGATAGACGGTAGTGTTTTTTAACCTACCGCTTGTGCTGTCATACAAGTTAAGACAAGTTGCACTCGCATATTTCGAGAGCCACAAGCCACCACCCCGGTGAAAATTTGTAAATACCTACGCTACAGAAGTAGGTCCAACGTAAATAAAACAAAACAACTCTAATAAACTGCCAACTCTGTTCGAATTGGGATGATACTTATCCCATATAGGAGTGTATAAGGTAACATAACCCACGATCTAGAGCGGAAAGGAAATTAGTCGCCTTATTTTATTTTTTAGCGTGTGTTTATGTTTTTCATGCTACCATTTTGTGTTGCATTTTTCACAGTCTCGTCTACGAACCAGTTAGTACTCCCGACGTATGGCGTTACAAGATGAATTCCCCCCTAAGTAGGCGGAATGGCATCCAAACCGGAATCAAATGGAACAAGATGAAGCAACCGAACAATAGAGAGGGAAAAAAAAAAGCAAACGACAATTCCTCGGTGTCAAATTAAGCATAAGCTTTTATGAGTGCGAGCAGCTAAAGTTTGCAAGCAGTGTGAGAGTCAAAAGAGAAAAAAAAAAAAAAAAAAACACACATAAAAAATTGGGTGCCAGCAGCCAGCGGCAGCAGCAGCAGAACAGCAGCAACAACAGCAGCGACAGCAGCGACAACGGCACCAACAAAAAAACGATAGTGGCAACAGCACACATAACGTCAGCGTTATAGAAACGTACTGCTGCTCCTCTCAGTGACTCGAGTGCCTACACTGCCTAAAGTGGCGTAAGGATTAACCTCCGTTGCCAATTGGTCCTATACAACTGGGCCATAGCCAGTATTAAAAAGTGAAATCCCAGTGAGCAAAGAAAAATATTTTTTAGCGTATTTGACTTTTTATTTTTTTTGAATTTTTTTTTTTTTTACATGTTGCCTATTTTAGTTTTCACGCTCGTTAACTTTTTTTCTTTTTAGATTTTTTTTTTTTTTTTTTTACTTTATTTATTTTTTATATTGCCATTTTGATTAAGATTCTAAAATTTTTTTCTTCGTTAACAAAACTTTTTATATAGAGGCAGAAGTTTTCCTAGGAAGTGCAAAAGCTTATCACATACATTTCTATTTATTTACGTTTACGTATACGTGGATTTTGATTTTCACACTTGAGGACTCTTTTTCTTTTTTTTTTTTTTCTTTTTTGCTTAGGCTTTTTCAGTCACATAAAAACAAGAGCACTAAGAAAAAGAAGAAGCAGACATTGTTCAGTCTCCGCACAAAAAAAAAAGAGAATACATAGAAAAGTTTTAGCGTACAAAACAGCTTTGTACTGGTCTTTTTTTTTTTTTTTTCTCTTGATTTACTGATCACAAGCATCTAACTGATAGCCAGTTTTAATAGAAGCACACACCGATACCAAGAGTGAACTAGAGGGAAGAAAAAAACAAAGCAACCGTGCCCATCAAGAGAAAGCAAACCACAGCTTTTTATTTATACACGATTTTTTTTTCTTTTGCTCTTCTTCTCCAGATTTTACCCCCAGCTTGCCTTCCCCTGTATTATATCCCACACACACCCCCATAGCAACACATCCACACAATGAGCCATTCCCTGTCGCCGACAAATAGAAGCTCGATCTTTGGGTGGGTCAAGAACCTCAAGCGAGGCTCCGTGATGTCCAACGAGAGCGTCAACGAGATCTCAGACAAGGAGGACAACTTCAATTTTCACAACAATGCCCCAGAGTCCTTCTCAGTTTCATCGCCATCGTCTGAAAAAAAGCAAAGCACAGGGCTGGATTTCTTGAGGCCCAGTTTGCTCAACCACAAATCCAGATCAACTAATAACATAAATAGAATAAGATCAAATTCGTTGAACCAGAGCGATAAGTCCTTGAGACAGCACAGAGACTCCTTCTTACAGCATAACCCATTGATCGATGAAAATAGCAAGTACTTTGGCGTGCCCCTAGAGGATGCCATAGATCAAGCGTGCGCAAAGATATCGATTTTGACTTCTGAACCAGGGAACGTTTTACAATACGGAAGAATCCCTATTGTTGTTGCCAAGTGTGCCATATACATAAAAAAGAATGGGTTGAACGTAGAAGGGATCTTCAGAGTGGGTGGCTCGTCCAAGAGATTGAAGGAGTTGCAGTTGATTTTCAACTCGCCTCCTGACTTTGGCAAAAAGCTAAACTGGGACGGATACACGGTACACGACGCATCCAGTATTTTGAGAAGATACTTAAACGCATTACCTGAACCATTAATCCCGCTAGACTTGTATGAGGATTTCAGAGAACCTTTAAGACAGAGGCAAAGAATTATCAACTATATGAAGTACAAGGCTGAAAACCCTAAGACCACTACCCAGCATAAAGACCCACATGCACAACAACCCTCACAACAACCCCCACAACAACAACAGCCCCAAGAACAGCCCTCCTCCTCTCAATTGCCACCGACTCAAGTGTCCTCCCCGGGCCCAAGTGATGATTTGCCAGCACACAACTTAAACATCCCAGTGCTGCCATTGGAAACTCCAGTAGACAACCCAGACACTCCGCTTGAGCTCCTCGACTCCTCGCAGTCTCAGCCATTGACTGAGGCAAACATAGATAGATTGAACAGCGTGGAGCAGCCGGACGTATCGCTCCTGCCGCATGAGGTGTCTACTCACCTGCAAATACCCACATCTACCGACGTGACGAACACAACATCAGTAAACCAAGATGCACAGGCAGCTCAGGATGCACAAGAAGCAAAGCAACACAGAAAGACGAAGAACTACAAGAAATTAACCAAGGAAGTACACGAGGCCATCGAAATCTACAAGCAATGCGTAGACAGATTGCCCGAGCTCTCCAAACAGTTACTATTTTACATCCTCGACTTGCTTGCCATGGTGCAAACGCAGTCTTCAGAAAACTTGATGTCTTCAAGAAACTTGGCTGCAATCTTCCAACCATCTATACTATCACATCCCAACCATGATTTGGATCCGGTTGAATATGCATTATCACAATCCGTTGTTGAGTTTTTGATCCGTTATGCTTACAAGTTATTACCCAATCAGAACGGTGAAGAGCCAAAAGTATCGAAGCTGTCTGGAACCAACAGTGTCTCTGGCTCACCGAAGGATGATGAAACCAAGACTTTGGTAGGGAAAGATTCCGTTTCACCTGGACGTACAAGTGAAACTGCAGAAAGTGGCGCGATTCCAATCCCTGTGCCTATCCCATCAGGCAGTCAAAACCAATTGCCTTCTTCATTCACCTCGTCCCCTCCAATGGACAATTTAATGGCCGCACCTTCTACTGCGTCTGCATTCAAACGTCAACACAGTAGGTCTGTTTCCTCAAACCAATCACATGATATGGTCGGCTACAACAACGGCAAGAAGAAATTGCCGATCCTAGATCTGGATAATGAAAATAACTCGATAGACTTCGACATTACGGATGACGATGAGATATCCTCCGCTGTAAACAAGTCGAATCTTACCTTGGGTTCAGACTTCAAGATTTATGGTCAAAACATAGACTCAGTATTAAATCAATTGGATTTGGAAGCGAACCAGAAGTCAACCAGCTCTACAAACGTTGTAAACAATAACAACGATGTGACCCTTACTAGCATCCAAAATGATACCACAATCAACCAGGAAGCCAATGAGAGTGGCCTTGAGAGAGAACTCAGTCCTGTCATCATAGTGGAACCACCTGCCGCACACGAGCAATCATTACCAGCCTCCGAAGAAAAAGCAAGCGTATAATAGAAGCAGAAGCCAAGATATTTGTTAAGGAGAATGTTTTACGAAACTGTCTTGAAGTCAATGACGATTTCTGAAGGTTCGCTTACATTTACTTTCTCGGCTTCCTAACAAGTGCTTTATTTTCTTCCTATTCTTTAAACTTTTTTTTTTTTTTTTTTACTTCAATTTTGATTTTGATTTTGAATATTTTTCATACCGAAGCTAACTGTGTTTCATCATTCATTCATTCATGTTAGGGCAATTTCATGTATTATTATAAGACATCCAACTATTTTGCATTATATTTTAAGTGCTATATCAGATAGCACAACTATTTCCTTCTTTACATAGCTTTCGTATAAAGTCGTGTTGCGACCGAAAAATATACATACATTGAAAAACTATTTCAACATTTCAATCTCGAAAGTAGAATCTGGCTAGTAGGAGTAACAACAAACCCACACATCAAGGGAAGCCCACCTAGACTCAGTATTCAAATGTCTGAAGAAGAACATAGAAGCCCAAGCAGAGATGAGGATGACATAATAGATGACGAAGAAGTCGATGACTTATTTGGAGATGACGACGAAGACAACAACAATAACGACACCAGACAACCAATAGGCGATGACGATGAAGACGACGACGACGAAGAGGAAGAAGAAGTAGATGAATCAGAACTCAAGGTCATAGATGTGTCACTCCCACGTCATGCCATATCGAGCAAAGCCGAAGAAAACGTGTACAATATAAAGATGCCCGTGTTTTTGAACGTCGAGGCCATCCCATTCGATCCTGCTGAATTCAAGCTGCAAGTGAAACAAAACGCTGATAACAGAGGGAAGCTTGAATTGTCTGCCAAGCAAGTAAACGAAGATGTGGTTGCTGAAAAGCTATTGAACGAAAACACCGTCCGTTGGAGATACTCAAATCAAAATGATGATATCATCAAGCAATCCAATGCTCACTTCGTTCAGTGGGACGACGGCTCATTGTCCGTGAAAATTGGTAATGAAATGTTTGACTTCAGAGAATTGCCCAATGCTGACAATATATTGGTTCGTTCGCATGATCAATTGGAATTTTTGCAAAGTGATTCCATCATCAATAAATTATCCAATTTAGTGCCAACCTCAATGAATTCTACTACACACAAGAAGCTCACTCAAGCTGTCAAAAACATCCAAAGAAAGGACAAGATTCTCAATACGCTTACTGAAAGGGATCCATTATCTATACAGAGAGAAGCAGATGAAAATGAGAGAAAGGTGTTGAAAATGAGAAGACAGTTAGAGGCCAAGAGAAGATTGCAAGAAGACAGATTGGAAAGAAGCCATGGTTTACCAGGCAGTTCGGGACCTGGTGCCAATAGATACGATAATGAATCTGCATACGAGAGATTCGAAAGAACTTATGGATACGATGAAGAAGACGAAGATGACGATGGATTCATCGACAATGACGAAGAAGAAGAGGAAGAAGATGATGATGAGGATGAAGAAGAAGACGCAGCAGCTGAGAGATTGAGAAACTTGAAATCTGAAGGTGCTTCCAAATACTCAAAGAGAGCGGAAGAAGAAGAAGAAGAAAAGGCAAGAAAAAAGAGAAGAATTATCGAATCTGACGAAGATGAATAGAGAGGGCGATAATTAAGAAGGTATTCAAGAAAAAGAAATTAAAACACTTTACTAAAAGCTAGACTTTTTATACATATTGTAATATAAAAATTTAATACATTACTATTATTATTATTTTATTATTATTATACATCAACAAAAATGATACGATCAAACAACGTTGTCAAGTAGTTTCCTAGTGCTGTTATTTCTAATTGCTTCAACAACCTCCAATAGTCCTTATCTTGATTGATTGCTATACTTTCAGTAAGCAACCTTGGCAAAGCGGTCTGTTGCTCGTCTCACTGGTTATTTCTTTTCTGTCTTAACTGCATTTGTCTGACTTTTGACTCTATTATACATCGCGTTGATCTTTTTACTTGGAACCTTTGCGGGCCAATAGATACTTGCATAAGACCACAAATGTTTTTTCTGCTTTTCCAAAGGAATAGATGGTTTGTTGGTTTTGTATCCTTCAATGAAGTCCCCAATATTCAACAATTCATTCTTAAGAATAAGAGCCCATTCACTCTTTTCCAAGCCCTTGTTTCCCTTATGGAGCTTCATCAATGATTTCGAGACTGGTTTCAAGGTGATTTTGCACTCAGCTTCGTCCATACTTTCATACTCAAGATCTTCGTTCTCGTGGGTTTGATGATGCTGATCCAACTTAGGAGATCCTGCAACAGGTGTGGAAGGTGCTGGCGTGAGCGGTTTCTTCAACTTTGTTGGACCATTATTGCTGGCAGCTTTAGGCTTTGAGACCTTGGAGGGTTGCGGAGTTTCGGACTTTGGTTTTCTAATTCTCTTCTTGAGCGAGCTTCCGTTAGCAGAAGCTGCATTTGAGGCATGGGATCCACTGGATGGCTCATCACCCTTTAACAAACTAAACAAGTAGTCAACTCTTCTACCAAGGTGAACCGAACCTGGCACCTTTTTCGATGATGATTTATCTTCTTTTGGTGGTGCTTCAGCCACCTTCGCATCAGCTGCACTTCCATTCGTGTCTGTAGTTCCGTTGGTTGAAGCTGAAGCGGTAGTCTCATTTGAACCCGATGAGGTTGCAGAAGATGAGGATGCTGGAGTTGGAGCAGCTTGCTTGTTTCCAGCAGGCTTGCTGGGGGGTGCTTCCAAAAAGAGCTTATTCTGCAATCCTAAGACAGGATCATCTCTGATCTGAACCCATGAGCCGTACCCGAATTTATACACACCAACCAAAAGCATGGAATCATCCTTTGGACTCCACTCGCAAGACCATTGACTGACAGCCTTTGGATACTTGGGGATTACAAATGATGCTGGGTTGCTCTTAGGAATCAAGGACTCCAACAAATTCATATCTTGTGGCCTGGTCAAGACAAGTTCTGCGTTGATATTCTTTACGCCTTGGTATTCGAACAAGACTGCCTTCTTCTCCTTCTTCTTTGCTACCCAAAGCGCCATAGGATTTGAACCATCAGGGTTAACAGTGGTCTTATCCTTCAGCTCCATTGCCAATTTTTCCAATTCAGCTAATGCCTTCGTTCTTCTTGCGTCCTCCTCTCTGACAAGATTCTTGGCAGTACTGATGATTTCATTGTAGGCATGCTTGATTAATACAGGGTTCTTGTTCGAGATACTACCATCTTCAACCAACTGCTCCCACTTTCCAGCAAGATCCCCGAACTTGAGCATAGATCTGTATATTCCTCTGATTTCTTTCTCAGATAATTGATGATCTTCTGCATTTCTCTTTCTTCTAGCAGACCTTTTACTGTTTTCGAAGTCACTATCAAAGTCACTAGCAGTATCTTCTTCACCTTGTAATGCCTTGACAGCAGCTCTTCTCTTGGAATACATTGATATCTGCTCTTGCAAGTATGCATCGTCTGCCTTTCTCTTTTCATCGTCCTTCAACTTGGACAACTCTTCCTGAGGAATAATATCATCCCATTCAATATCTGCCTTATAATCGGTAACCTCGAATTGCTTCAAGAATTCTTCCGAACCCAAGTTAGATTCACCTAAATCTGGCGCAGTGATATGGTCTTCAGCGTGATCTAAGACTTCGTCTAAATTCAACTCTTCTAATTTCTTTTGATTATCGTTTGCTTTGAACATATTACCAGCACCAAACTTCAAAATTTGAGACAATTCATTTGATGATGGCTCAGCGCTATTTGCAAGACTTGATTTTCCTTTCTTGGAATTAGGATCAGTTATACCAAGAGAAATAATGGCGTATTCCAAAATCATCTTCTTTCTTGCTCTTTCTAAAATTTCCTCTTCGACGGTATCCTTACTGACAAATCTATAAACCAGAACATGATTCTTTTGACCAATTCTGTGAGCTCTTGCCATTGCTTGTAAATCAGCTTGAGGATTCCAATCTGAGTCAAAGATAATGACGGTATCTGCAGTCATCAAATTAATACCTAAACCACCTGCTCTTGTGGAAAGCAAGAATGCGAAATCCTTGGATCCTTCAGCGTTGAAATGATCGATCGAGATTCTTCTTTGCGAAGATGGAATTCCACCATCAAGTCTTTGGAATTGGTAGCCCTTAATTGCCATATAATCACCTAAGATATCTAACATTCTCACCATCTGCGAAAAAATCAAGACTCTGTGACCTTCTTTCTTCAATCTAGTCAACAACTGTTCCAACAATACCATCTTTCCTGACGACATGATCATACCTCTTAAAATATTATCACGAGAGTGGGAAACACCTTGCTGGCTCAAGACTCTGTTTTCTGCACCTTCGAAAAGATACGGGTGATTAGAAGCCTTCTTTAATTCACTCATAACGTTAAGTAATGAGATTTGAGCACCCTTCAGATTTCCAGCATTAAGGGCCAGGTAGTTCTTAGTAATGATATTCTTGTAGTATTCAGTTTGTAAGTCTGACAATTCGACTCTCAAGATTCTTTCTGTCTTCGAGGGTAAGGACTTTTCAACATCCTTTTTCAATCTTCTCAAGATAAACGGCTGAATTTTCTCTTGGAGCTCCTTGATGTATTCTTCTTGGTCGTCATTTGGGGTATCGAAGTCAATTTCTTGTTCAATCTGGAATTTACCGGGCATCAAAAAGTTACACAATGCAGCCAACTCCTTAATGTTGTTTTGTAATGGAGTACCAGTGATTAATAACTTGTTCGTTGTGGAAAATGATTTCAATGATTCATAAAGTGAAGATTCAGCATTCTTTAATCTATGAGCTTCATCCACTGCGCAGAATTGCCATTTGATTTGGCCCAACTCATTTCTGTCCTTTAAAATGTATTCGTATGTTGTCAATAAGATGTTGAACTTTGGCTTCTTATTGTTCAAGTAGAATTCATAGTCTCTGATATTCTTTCTGGACTCGGTGTTTCCCAAATAATATATACAGTTTAAATCTGGGGACCATTTTTCAAAAGTTTCTTGCCATGCCGGTATCGTTGATAAGGGCACAACTACCAAGTGTGGCCCATTTTGTCTTCTTGCATAAATCAACCATGATAAAAATGACACTGTTTGGACTGTCTTACCCAATCCCATTTCGTCGGCCAAGATACCGTTTTCATTTCTTGACCACAAAAATGCCATCCAGTTCAATCCAGTCAACTGGAAATCTCTCAATTCACCATTTTTGATGAAAAGTGGTTGCTTGACCAATTTTTCAAATCTTGGTCTTTGACTCAATGGGTATTTAGCAGATAAGTTGGGAAGGATCTTAGAGTTTAATCTTTGCTGGTATTTGGCCACTTGTTCTGGGGCAATCTTTGCAATTTCTTCAGCATTTTCCCAAGAGCATTCATCGTAGTATAGCCTCTTCCATTTACAATAGTATTGTAATTGACTTTCACCATTGTCCAATTCGATTCTTTCACTGTCAACAATTCTTTCAACTTGGGTGTATTCATCTTTTTCGTCTCTTTTTCTCTCTCTTTCAATGTCCATGGCTTCTAAATCTTCTTTCGTAGTTAATGGATCAGATCTTATCTCTTGATCGATTATGATGAATTGTTTGATGTAGTTCTCTACTTTTCTGAATCCCTTGAAAGATTTCACCTTCGAAAATGTCTCCCAAGTGTTATGCAAATGTGACGAGTCATTCCATTTTATCAAGAACAAATGGTCCAACTTAGGATCATTCGTTATTGTGGCATTTTCTTCATTTAATTTGTGATCCATCACCTGGTCAATTCCCTTTTCGGGCTCTTCCAGCTCGATGGCTTGCTGGTAGTAGTAGTAATCATTATTATCGTCGTCTTCTTCGTCAGCATCACTTTCAAGTAAGTCGTCGTTATCTTCGTCGTCGACTAAGTAGTTGACCTGTCTTGAATTTCTGGATGAAAATCTGATTTCGGCAGGGGGCTGAGGAGTAGATGATTTCGTTGAGCTACGAGCCTTCTTCGCTTTCTTTGACTTTGTAGTGATGGTCTTCTTTCTCTTCTTTGGCTTGGTGCCCTCGTAGTATTCTTCCTCATCTTCGTCATCGTCAATATCATCTTCTTCTTGGTCGTCCTCTTCAACTTCGTCCAGGTCCTCGTAGTCCTCGTTACGGGACTTCTTAGCTGCCTGCTTCTTTCTGGATTTCCTTGGGGAAACTTCCGAATCACTGTCACTTTCAATTATGGAAGGGCCCTTTCTTTCTCTGTGTGATCTTCTTAATCCATAAAGCTCCGGATTCAAGGCAACTTCATCAGGAAGGTATGCTTTCACCATTGTGTTTTGATTTGAACCTCGGCCTTCTTTTCCTAGTCCTATTGATGATAGGTGTGATTTCCCTTTGTTGATCTAAATACTGGTATAATATAACTTATAGAATGCCAGATATGCAATATTGTTTTGATTTATTGATAGTATCTGAAAGTACTTGGAACTGGAAAATACAGAAAGACAGCTTCGGTTTGTTTGTCTTTTGGTTTTTCAGTCCTTACCAGTGATAGTAACAGATTGTAAGAGAAGCTTAAGATCGGTAAGGTCTCACAGTACTATAGCTGGATAATTACTAAATAGAATGCTTCCTTGTAGTATATGGAGGTGTCCTAGGGGAAGTATGATAACAAGAGTAGTCTAGCAGTACAAATAAAATTAAAACAGAGAAAAAAAAAAATACAAAAAAAAAAAATTGAGGCTAACACGAGCGAAAATCCGACGACGACGACGACGACAACGCCGACATGGAAATGATTTTCTGCAAATAATACGGGCGTAAGTTGGTATAATCTACACTATTTATCAGGCCAATTGACAAAAAACATCATTTGCAGGGGTTTCTTAGGATAAAATTTGCATTCAGTTCTATAAAGTTGGTTATTTATTGGATATTCCATTTGGATACTTTTGCATAGTTCAACCATCAACCAATAAAAATAGTATGAAAATACGAAGTAGAGAACATGAAACCTTTGCATACTCCGCCTGGACTAATGCAAGATTTCTTGGAAACTCCTTAGCAATTTCAGTCTAAAATGAAGGTAGACGGAACAACAATTCGAAAACAAAATTTGGCCAAAGTCCAGCCAGTAGTAAAAAAAAATTTTGCAGCCAAAATTTGTTCAGCAGTAACCGTTAACGACCAGGATAAACAAAGCGGCGAAGAATCAACATCAGCAGGATTGGTGCATTAGAGGCACACTTGATCCTCACAGAAGCCTTCACTTAGCTCTGCTGCTCATTAAATCTTAATCCCGGTTCAAATCTCTCGTATGATAGGCACATTTCAGCAGCCAAATGGTTGCAAAAAATTTTCAACTAACAAAATCTTAATATGCATCTATGCAAGACCAAAAAAAAAAAAATAACAGGCCAAAAAAATCAGCCTAAAAATTAGTGTTGAAAAATGCTGAATATCAACAACAAGAAGAACATGCTCAGTAGTGTGCGCCTCTTCAAAGCTACAGGGTGTAATAGTAGCCTCGAAGGAGCAGAGCGTTAGTTGAGAGAAGAGTCAAATGATTGCAAGGTGAATAAATCAGGCTTCAGGAGCGGCCAAATTTACCCCAAATGGTAGGGTAAAAAAATGTCCGTTTCCAACTAAAAATGCCCCTACCCCTGAATTGAAACGATAGACTAAACCCCCCATAGGACACAGCTCAAGCCGTATTAGTACAGCTCAAGCTACCTCAAACGACCCTAGTGCCCTGTAAATGATAAACTGAGAGCCAGACATACCTGAAGAATTTCATTTTACATACCCGATTTTTGCTTCTGGTGGAGATAGTGCTAAGAAGAACAATACAAATATTGGAAAGTAACGAAATAGCGAAATTGTAAATTTTAGGGAAAATGCTCTGGCTACCCACAAGGAGACACAAAGACAAAGGGCGCTCAGCCGCCAAAAGGTGCACGCCAAAAAATGTCCTTCGCACACGACAAGCAAGAGGCTGCTAGCCGAAACGCGCTCATTCACTGCGGTTTACATAATTTGTTAGCGGCGATTTTCTGCCTGTCTGCAAACTATCTTGGTATGCAACGCTGCGATTAGTGCCGAAGCACTGGCAGAAGAAGTTCACACACAAGTACTCAACTCGACCCCTGCAAGCACCAAAAAAGACCCATTTCCCTCTCTCCTACACCTTGCCGGTACCTTCACCATCGTCCGCGTATTCTTCTGAAAACTAGCTATGCCTTTTGCTCCCTTCTTGCTCCCACCTAGGTGCAACATGGGATCTGCCCAATGGTTGCGCTCGCTTTGGTAATATGGTACTCTTTTAACTGATTCCTAGGCGTAATATCCAGTCCGAAGGTCACGTGGGGATCAAAAAATCGCATTTTTTTTTTTTTTTTCTGCCTATTTTTCTTTAAACTTTTCAAAACTCTTCTCGTTAGAAAAAAAAAAGATGAAAAATAATCGTACAGACGTAAACGGAGCCTGAATAGTCAAACATATCTGCAAACTACAACCATGGATAAAGCTACCAGAATTGCTATTGTCTCTACAGACAGATGTAAGCCAAAGAAGTGTCGTCAGGAATGTCGTAAGAGTTGTCCTGTCGTCAAGACCGGTAAATTATGTATCGAAGTTACTCCAGCATCCAAGATTGCATTCATCTCAGAAACCTTATGTGTCGGTTGTGGTATTTGTGTTAAGAAGTGTCCGTTCGATGCAATTAACATTATCAACTTGCCAACCAACTTGGAGGCTGAAACCACCCACAGATACTCCGCCAATTCTTTCAAGTTGCACAGATTGCCTACTCCTAGACCAGGCCAAGTCTTAGGGCTTGTTGGTACTAACGGTATCGGTAAGTCTACCGCGTTAAAGATTCTTGCCGGTAAGCAAAAGCCTAACTTGGGTAAGTACGACAACCCACCAGACTGGGAAGATATCTTGAGACATTTCAGAGGTTCTGAATTGCAGAACTACTTCACCAAGGTTTTGGAAGACGACATCAAGGCTATCATCAAGCCCCAATACGTTGACAACATTCCAAGAGCCTTAGCCAAGTCCAAGATCAAGGATGTCGAAAGCGTGTTGAAGCTGAAGAACGAAAAGCCAGACAAGTGGGACTACTACATGCACGTTTTAGAGTTGAACGGTGTTATGGGTAGAGAGGTTGAAAACTTATCTGGTGGTGAATTGCAAAGATTCGCCTTAGGTATGACCTGTGTCCAAGAAGCCAACGTCTACATGTTCGATGAACCTTCTTCTTACTTGGATGTCAAACAACGTTTGAGAGCTGCCGAAATCATCAGATCCTTATTGCACCCAACCTGTTACGTTATCTGTGTGGAGCACGATTTGTCCGTCTTGGATTACTTGTCGGATTTCGTCTGTATCTTGTACGGTACTCCATCTGTTTACGGTGTGGTGACTTTACCATCTTCGGTTAGAGAAGGTATCAACATTTTCTTGGATGGTCACATCCCAACTGAAAACATGAGATTCAGAACCGAATCCTTGCAATTCAGATTGTCCGATGCTAACGATTTCCTCGAATTGGACAAGTCCAACTCCTACCAATACCCAGCCATGGAAAAGACCCAAGGTGATTTCCACTTGAGAATCGAAGAAGGTGACTTCACCAACAGTGAAATCTTGGTGATGATGGGTGAAAACGGTACCGGTAAGACAACCTTCTGTAGATTATTGGCCGGTTTGACCACCCCAGACGACGCCAAGAAGGCTCCAAAGTTAAACGTCTCCATGAAGCCACAAAAGATTGCTCCAAAGTTCCCAGGTACTGTTAGACAATTATTTTACAAGAAGATCAGAGCCTCATTCTTACACCCACAGTTCCAGAGTGACGTTGTTAAGCCATTGAAGATCGACGACATTATCGACCAAGAAGTTCAACACTTGTCCGGTGGTGAATTGCAAAGAGTTGCCATTGTCTTGGCCTTGGGTATCCCAGCTGACATCTACTTGATCGATGAACCATCTGCCTACTTGGATTCCGAACAACGTATTATCTGTTCCAAGGTTATCAGAAGATTCATTCTTCACTCCAAGAAAACTGCATTTATCGTTGAGCACGATTTCATCATGGCTACTTACTTAGCTGACAGAGTCATTGTTTTCGAAGGTAAGGCATCCCAAGATGCTGTTGCAAGATCACCTGAATCCTTATTAACTGGTTGTAATAGATTCTTGAAGAACTTAAATGTCACCTTCAGAAGAGATCCAAACTCCTTCAGACCAAGAATCAACAAGTTAGATTCTCAAATGGATAAGGAACAGAAGGCTGCTGGTAACTATTTCTTCTTGGAAAACACTGGATTGTAAGGGGAGTCACTCATTGTACATTAGGCGTTTGGGCTATTAATTTTCTGTCGCTGCATAGACTAAGAATTATTTCATCTCAAGACGAAAGCCAAGGATTACCTCGGTGTTCAAATATTAGAATACACAAGAACTTAAGGCATGAACACTGACTTTTAAGACTTGGAGAGTATGAAGTAATATATAGTGATATTTAAATAGTCAACATACATTAATAAAAAAATCGTAAAACATACAACGACTATGTGAAGTAAGAAGTGACAGGTCGGTGCAAAGGTGCAAAAGCGGGGCAAGGCAAGTCCAAAACTGCAGCGAAAGCAGTCGTGGTGTAGCTACGTAGTAAAATAGTAGCAGCATCGCACCGCATTTTACAGGAGCTATGCAAGCACATTGTGGATGGGCCCATAAATCTTAGAGTCGCAGCGGAAAGATCACATGGGGGCCTGGTAGCACACACAACCCTAGCTGTACCCTCCCTCGTAAACAAGAAAGTTTAGTCGTTTAGTCGCTACAATCTCTACATTCCACGCCCATTCATTCATTCTCTTGCTTTTTTTGCTTTGCCCCAATTATTTAGTCTTCTGCCGTGCGTAGCGTACTTTGCGGGCTCTTTCTGGCGTATTGGGTGCAAAACAACCTTTGCCCGCACCCTGTCCCTCCTACACCCTCAGCGGGAATTTTCGCAGGCATGTAGCCGTTCGTCGTTAGCGTCTCCTGCACATCGCCCGCGAATTCATAGTGAAAATTTTGTCTCCCTGCATATACACGTCTTCTCTTCCAGTTTGACCAGACGAAAATTTTTCAACCACAAACGCATTCAGCACAGTAGTGAAAATCTAAAAAAAAAAAAGAGATTTCAGTTTTCACAAAAAGGTTTCCACTGATATACTTCTTTTCTTCACGTTTGAAATACACTTTAATCAAGTACCATATCAAATCAATAAAATCTAACCAGGTTCGTAATTGCAGGTTTATCGTTTGTCTCCCCTCAAATCATAAATCCCTCTTTAAAGTAACCTTAGGCTAGACCAAAAAAAAAAAAAATAGAAAACTTTTTTAAAAAAAAAAAAAAATAATAAAATAAAAAAAAAATAAAAAAAACTAGTTTTTTGTATTTTTTTAATTTTATTAACCACCACATTCATTCAAATCATAGTCTAGCAATAGCATATATTTGAACCCA
Organism: Dujonia boleticola; assembly: GCA_029581775.1. Taxonomy (NCBI): domain Eukaryota; kingdom Fungi; phylum Ascomycota; class Pichiomycetes; order Serinales; family Debaryomycetaceae; genus Dujonia; species Dujonia boleticola. Next base: position 1,875,847 of record JARGRU010000017.1, read on the forward strand.
TCACCCCCACCTGATATCACTTAGTCATGTCTGCTGCAACTGAATCTACCAACCAAGTTCAAGAATCTTTGGAAAAGTTAAACATCACTGACTCCACTGAGAACACTGAATCAAATGTTGCTCAAACTGCTGAAGCTGTAACTGAAGCTGGTGAAGCCGCTGAAAACGGTGAAGCCAGTGTTGCTGATATCACTGCTTCCTTATACGTTGGTGAATTAAACCCAACTGTTAACGAAGCTTTATTGTTTGAAATCTTCTCCCCAATCGGTCAAGTTTCATCCATTAGAGTCTGTCGTGATGCTGTCTCCAAGAAGTCCCTTGGTTACGCTTACGTCAACTTCCACAAGACTGACGATGGTGAAAGAGCTATCGAAGAGTTGAACTACTCTTTGATCGAAGGTCGCCCATGTAGAATCATGTGGTCCCAAAGAGACCCATCTTTAAGAAGAAACGGTGACGCAAATATTTTCATTAAGAATTTGCACCCTGCCATTGACAACAAGGCTTTACACGACACTTTCTCCGCTTTCGGTAAGATCTTGTCTTGTAAGGTTGCCACCGACGACTTAGGAAACTCCAAGTGTTTCGGTTTCGTTCACTACGAAACCCCTGAAGCTGCCACCGCTGCTATCGAAAACGTTAACGGTATGTTGTTGAACGACCGTGAAGTTTTCGTCGGTAAGCACGTTTCCAAGAAGGACAGAGAATCCAAGTTTGAAGAAATGAAGGCTAACTTCACCAACATTTACGCTAAGAACATTGACTTGGCATACTCTGAAGAAGAATTCAAGAAGTTATTCGAACCATTCGGTGCCATCACCTCCATCTACTTGGAAAAGGACCAAGAAGGTAAGTCCAAGGGTTTCGGTTTCGTTAACTACGAATCCCACGAAGCTGCCACCAAGGCTGTTGAAGAATTGAACGACAAGGAAATCAACGGTCAAAAGATCTACGTTGGTAGAGCTCAAAAGAAGAGAGAGAGAATGGAAGAATTAAAGAAGCAATACGAATCCACCAGATTAGAAAAGTTATCTAAGTACCAAGGTGTTAACTTGTTCATCAAGAACTTGGACGACACCATCGACTCCGAAAAGTTAGAAGAAGAATTCAAGCCATTCGGTGCCATCACCAGTGCTAGAGTTATGGTTGACGATTCCGGTAAGTCCAAGGGTTTCGGTTTCGTTTGTTTCTCTTCTCCAGAAGAAGCCACTAAGGCCATCACTGAAATGAACCAAAGAATGATCGCTGGTAAGCCATTATACGTTGCTTTAGCTCAACGTAAGGATGTTAGAAGATCCCAATTAGAACAACAAATCCAAGCCCGTAACCAAATGAGAATGCAAAACGCTGCTGCCACTGGCGGATTACCAGGTCAATTCATCCCACCAATGTTCTACGGTCAACAACCAGGTTTCTTCCCACCAGGTGGTAGAGGTAATGCTCCATTCCCAGGTCCAAACCCTCAAATGATGTTACCAAGAGGTCAAATGCCACCACCTCAAGGTCAATGGCCAAGAAACGGTCCAAACGGCCAACCAGTCCCAGTTTACGGTATGCCACCAGTCTACGGTGACTTCCCTAACGGTCCAAACGGTCCAAACGGCGGTAACCGTCAACAAAGACCAGGTAACTACTACCCAAACAACAGAAACCAACAACCACAACAACAACAACCAAAGGGTGGCCGTAGAGACTTAGGTGCCTTGATTGCCAACTTGCCAATTGACCAACAAAAGAGAATCTTGGGTGAAGAATTATACCCAAAGATTGTCTCTACTGGTAAGGCCCAAGAACCAGAAGCTGCTGGTAAGATCACCGGTATGATGTTAGATTTGGACAACCAAGAAATCTTAGCTTTGTTAGAAGATGATGAATTATTCAGCAACCATTTCGAAGATGCTTTGACTGCTTACGAAGAGTACAAGAAGACATCTGGTGAAGAAGCACAAAACTAAGTTAAACTAGGGTAGAACTTTTTTTTGCTTTTTTTCTCTTTCGAGTCTTGTCAGATTCCTTGTAGCTTAATGAAATAATGGCTTGGCTAGATTTGAAAGTGGATTATATTTTACTTGAAATATCCCGACTTTTAGGGGTAGATAGGGTGAAGTGTGTGTGTTTATAATTAATAAATATTTTGAATTATAGAGAGGTATTTGTAAGATCCAACAATGGGTACACCAAGCGGCACGAAGTGGCCGAGATGAAAGTCTGTAGAGTCGATTTCCGGATATGGGTCGTGTGAGATTGAGTAACTGTTACCTCCTGAATCAATTATTCAAAGTATACTTGGATTCTCACTTGATGGTTTACGTAAGAGTATAGAGATTCAAATTGATGTGATGTGAAAGTAGTTTCCACCGCAGAGTCACATGAAATGATGTCGACGAGTGCAGTGCAGCACCGGGAACATTCCCAAAGAGACACTCCGATAGTTTTTGGTTAGAAATTGGTGCAGATGGGCTCATATCTCGGAAATGCTGGGAGCCTGTAGGATAGAATAACTTGCAGGTGCTCTCGGGAAGCACAATAGGGAACGGCAGTGTTGAAGCAAGCTGCCGCACTCTCAATTGCTGCGGCAGTCGCAACGGCAATCGAAACTAGATACAATGAAAGTGACTACGTCCTACTACCAGAACATTCCAAAGCGCGGGTCACCGTAATATTTTATCACTACGCTACTTAGGAGAAAGTGGTAATGCGTGGAACTGGTCAATTAGTGATGAGAAGAGGGGACTCTGCTATCGCATACACGTTTTTCTCGATCAAAAGCCCAGCATTGAGCCTTTCCAAAACCCATGCACGCGAATGCACGAGCGACAGAATTCTTGCGACTCTTTTGCAACACGTACAAGTATAGCTCTAGTGCCTCCCCTCGACGACTTGACTTTGGCCTAGCATTATGGGTGTCAAGTGCAGAAGTAGAAATCAATTTGCAACCATACACGTTTCTTTTTTTTTTTTTTTTTTTCTTGAAAAAATGTAGTAGACTTGCCAATATCAGGCAGCAGGAATTATGTTGGCATCAAGTGATCTCCTAATGCTCGCTGTGTGTAGGATATTTAGTGACAGGGGAAAAAAAAGTTGGTGGTGCCTGTATGTCCCAATTAGCGAGATTTATTGGTCAGTGGGGAACATCAATTTGCTAGATTGCTCGCATTCTGGTTGCCCAAACTTTATATATTGGGCCACTTTAAAAGTGAAACAAGCTTCTTGAATCGGAATCAAAAGTGACTCTAATATATTCAATTGACAAATATAAGATTCACAGACAAAGCTCCATATTTTTAGCCTTTTTTTGCATCTTTCTTTCTTAAACTGAAGATTGCCTGACCACCTATAGTGTTATCAAATAAAAAACAAGAACCTCTCCTATTCAAAATATTTGGGCGCAACCATTGAGCTAGAAGCTAATCATAAAACGTCCAATTTTTTTTTTAGCTAACCTAAACCTTTTATTGCATAATGTCGTTCAAAATGGTGTCTCCGAAGGACTTTGAGGGCAACCCTAAGCTCAAGCTTTCGGGCAGAGTGATCAATGTCATGACTATGCTCCCAACACAGATTGTTCGTACCACCACCAAGGAGAATAAGGATGTCTGGACTGTTCAACCTGTCACCGGTAACTCCGCGTTATACTCATCTCAGCTGTTTTTAGAGCAGCAGACTGATTGGGAGACTCACCTTGTCGGCTGGACCGGTGAAGTTATCAACAAGACCAAATCATTTGTCAATTCGTCCGTCAGCTTATCGAGCGGCACTCCCGTACTGGACCCAGCAATTGCCATCACCGCAGAAAATATACAAGACGATCCGCTCTACTTGGATGATCTGGACAAGCAAGAATTGGAAACCAAAATACAAGAAGCAAATGACTCCCCCAATATCCACCCAGTCTGGTTGTTAAGAAGAGATCAAGAGAGGTGGAGAAAGTACGCAGAGAACGTCTTATGGCCGGTTTTCCATTACATTCAGGGCCAGGCCACTGATGGTAAGGCAGAATTGGACTGGTGGTACGACTACGTCAAGTTTAACGAAGTTTACTTCAAGAAGATCCAAGCTATCTACACCCCTGGTGATGTTATCTGGATCCATGACTACTACCTCTTATTGTTGCCTCAATTGATTAGAATGGCCTTTCCTGATGCTTACATCGGGTTATACATCCATGCGCCATTCCCATCGTCTGAGTACTTTAGGTGTTTATCCAAGAGAACTCAACTCTTGGACGGAATGCTTGGTGCTGACAGAATTGTTTTCCAGAGTGAGTCGTTCCAGAGACACTTCAAGTCCTGTTGCGCGAGATTGCTAGGATGCGAAGTAAAGGACAATAAAGTTTTCGCATATGGCTCCTACATATCCTTAGAGACCTTGCCCATTGGAATTGATACCAAAAAGATCGAAAAGGATGCATTCTCATCAGAGTCAATCGAAGAGAAGGTTAAAGCATTGAGAGAAAGTTACGCCGGCCAGAAGATCATAGTAGGCAGGGACAGACTCGACACCGTTAGAGGAGTCGTCCAGAAGTTGCAGGCATTCGAGATGTTTTTACAAATGTTTCCAGAATGGAGACAGAAGGTTGTATTGATCCAAGTCTCGCTGCCTGGCTTCTCTCACTCTGCCAAGGTTGCAAAGAAGGTCAGTGAATTGGTGAACCACATAAACAGTGAATTTGGCTCCTTAAACCATACCCCTGTCTTACATTACCAGATGAGAATCGAAAAGGAGGAATACTTGGCATTACTCAGAGTAGCTGACTTAGCATTGATCACTTCTATTAGAGACGGTATGAACACCACTTCGTTGGAGTTTGTTATTTGCCAAAAATACAACAACTCTCCATTGATCTTATCTGAATTCACTGGTACTGCGCTGGTCTTGAGTGATTCAATTCTCGTCAACCCTTGGGACTCTGTGGGTATCGCCAAGACACTCAACGATAGCTTGCTGATGCCATCTGAGGAGAAGAAATTATTAGAAACCAAGCTTTACAAACAGGTGACTGCAAACACCATTCAAAACTGGACTTCGGACTTCTTAAAGCATTTAATTCAGCAGGTTGCAACTACTCATCAGTCTCATTATACTCCTGCATTAAACCGTCCATTATTGTTACAAAACTACAAGAAGTCCAAGAGAAGATTATTTTTGTTTGATTATGACGGAACCTTGAGTCCTATTGTTAAGGACCCTGCTGCAGCAATTCCATCGGCTAAGTTGAATGAAGTTTTGGACGCCTTAGCAGCTGACCCTAAGAATAGAATTTGGATCATTTCTGGCAGAGACCAAGTCTTCTTGGAAAAGTGGATGGGTAAGAAGCACGTTGGGTTGTCCGCCGAACATGGTTGCTTCATGAGAGATGTTGGATCCAAAGAATGGGTCAACTTGGCTGCAAGTTTTGACATGTCATGGCAAAAAGAGGTTGAGGATGTCTTCAAGTACTACACCGAGAGAACACCTGGATCAAATATTGAAAAGAAAAAGGTTGCCTTAACTTGGCACTACAGAAGAGCAGACCCAGAGTTAGGAGAATTCCAGGCAGAGAAGTGTATGAAGGAACTCGTGGCCGGAATAGCAACTAAGTATGATGTCGAGGTCATGACAGGTAAAGCAAACATTGAAGTCAGACCAAAGTTTGTTAACAAGGGAGAAATTGTGAAGAGATTAGTCTTATCGAAGCATGGAGCTACGCAAGAGCCAAACCCTGTCGTCATACACGAAGAGGAAGGATTGGGCTTTGACTATCATGAATTACCTGACTTTATGTTGTGTCTTGGGGACGATCGTACCGATGAAGATATGTTCAAGTCTTTGAAAGATATTGAAATCAAGTGGCATCTCAATGAAAACCCTAAGAACGAGTTCGACTCCTACGGTATCTACCCTGTCGCAGTTGGCCCGGCATCCAAGGAAACCATTGCAACAGCACATCTTAACGACCCAGCCTGTGTCATCGAAACTTTGGGACTTTTAACGGGACATGTCTCCTTGTTCGAGAGTGCTGGATCCGTTGATCTTGATGATAGAGGACACATTGAAAACAGTGAATCTTCAAACAAAGCAAAGGAGGCCATCAAAGCTGCCACAGCCTTGAAGAACACGAAGATTTAGCATCTTCTTTGGACGACTACGAATTCTGAAAATTGGACTACGAATGCTACTCTTTTTAGATAAACTATTAGAATAAACAACATTTGAAATTACGTTGCTGTGTAAGAGTGAAGTGTGGGAGTTGGAGGGATTATACTGTGCTCAAGTTGAACAACTCTGGATCCTTTCAACACAGGTATCTACCTGTAGAAGTATGGCAAAGCACCTCGCCTCAGTCTAACATCTTGTATGGCAGCCTGTCCGAGTGGTTAAGGAGAAAGATTAGAAATCTTTTGGGCTTTGCCCGCGCAGGTTCGAATCCTGCGGCTGTCGCCACTTTTTTTATGGATCCTCATCTCCATAGACGTATTTTTTTTTTTTTTTTAAGTGGATTTTTTTTTTTCCTTGTAGCTCTTCGCGATGGGGGATCTGAAATTTTAGTGAAAAGTAAAATTGTGCTAACAAAGTTCTTCCTTCTGTAACCAAGCATAGACAACCAAATAAGCCTAGCCATGGAACTTGCTATTCACCAAGACGATGTTAACGTCTTATTGCAAGAAAAGAACGTTTTAGGGGAACCTGAATTGGAAAAGTACAGAGTTGCTGGTCAAGTAGCCCAGACTTGTTTACAATATATCTTAGAGTTGATCAAAGACTCCTACCATTTAAACAAGACTCCACAGCCATACACTAGTCAAGAATTATGTATCTTGGGGGACTCGTACTTGAAAACCGCTCTCGATAATGTCTACAAGAATGGTTCAGTTAGAGAAAGAGGTATTGCCATGCCAGTCACAATTGAATTAAACGACATTGTCAGCGGATTCTCTCCAGAGTTAGACGATTCTAAGAACTTCATATTCACTCCAGGCGACATAGTGACTATTTCATTGGGTGCCCAAATCGATGGTTACACCGCCAATGTTGCCCACACTATAGTTATATACCCTGCTGGTAGCGATAAGCCCGCCGGCCCATTATTGGGTGCTAAGGCTGACAGTATTTGCGCCGCTCACATTGCAACCGAAACTGTTGTTGCCTTATTAGGTAGCGTCTTGACTCCAGGAAAGTTACCACAACAAATCAACTTATATCAAAACAATGCCGTCTCTGGTCAAACGATTAGAAAGTTGGTCGACTCCATTGCCAAGTCTTACAACTGTGTAGTTGTCCCAGGCTCGAAGGTGAGAAGAGTTAGAAGATTTTTAGCTGGTCAAGCTGAAGGTATAGTTGCTGAAAGAGACTTTAAGGGTGTGGTTTGGTCTGAATCCAACCAAGAAGAAGACTTATTGAATAGATCCTCTCACAACAAGGAGTTGATATTGTCGGAAAACTCCAACTCCAGTGCTAAGAAGAACAACTCTAACGGTGCCATTCCTACTGACGAGTTCTTTGTCGTCGCCGGTGAAGTTTACAACATTGACATCAAGATGGCTCCATTGTCTGACTTCAACGAAGTTGGATTGGTCACCTTGGAGACAATTGACGAATTCACTGGTTCAAACAACAAAACTGACGCATTTAACTCTAAGGCCACTATTTTCATTAGAGACATCATCATAAAGCACGCATTAAAGTTGAAGACTGCAAGACAATTATTGGGTAAGGTCGACAAGCAATCCGTCTACCCATTCAAGTTGAGTCACATGTCACAAAACTTCCCCTTAAACATAAAAGAAACCGACCAACAAAAGTTGCAAGTTCAAATCCAGTCCATCACCAAGGATGTCAAGACCAATAGATTAGGTTTATCCGAGTTGAATAACAGACATTTGGTCAAGTCCAAGCCAATTCAAGTTGCTAGATTCATCCCATTAGAATCTATTTTAATGACCAATAACGAATCCGGTACCTTAGGTTACGATTTGGATAAGCCTGTTTTGCCAGGTTTGGAATTATCTTTACCTAGATTGGGTATCTCATCTTTAAAATTAAAGGCATTGTTAAAGAAGTCCAAGCCAGTCCCAGTTGCCAGAGAATCCACCACTGTTGTGTTGGTTGAAGGTGGCGTTATTGCCGGTGGTAAGGCTGAAGTGTTGAGATTGACTGGTGGTGGAAAGAACTTCCAACCAAGTTGGGTTCACTCCGACCACAACTTGGGTGGTGAATACTTACAAACCATCGGTGAATTGGATGCTTTGACCAAGGATAAGAAGTTTGGTATCAAGATCAGGGAATGTCAACCTTTCAAGTTGAGCGAAAAAGAAACTATGCAATTGGATTAGAAAACAAAATAGGGTTTTGAAGTGGAAAGTAGAGTAAGTTTTAATAGAAGAAGTAGATTTAACAGCACAAAAGTATCAAACAGTTTTCGCAACTGGTGAATGTAGATTTGTGGATTTTTCGCAGCCATCTAGTACTGGGTGGAAAGGATTAGGGAAGCAAGAAACAATCATTTGGTGCCCGTCGTTTGCTCTAGCAAGCGGTGAAAAAAGAAACAGGATAATCTGCAAGAAACCTGGAGTTCCATGCATGCTGTGTGCATGTAAGATCAGAGATTTGAAAGTTACATGTGCTTTCTCTGCGTTTGTGGCTACAGGGTTGGCATCTCTTTATCCCCTCAATCGTTGAATTTACAAAATGCTGCGGGAGATTTGCGAAGTACGGAAAAATTACCACAACCTTTGCAACCTCACAAATCTCACTATCTGACATGATATAACTCGGGCGTACAGGGTACATGAAAAGATTAATGGCCCTGTGACTCCACTTCAGCCACATTGATACAGCAAGGTTTTCGTAGGAAACCACAATTTGTTTGCTGCCACGGGTGGCGGCTCATGGAACTACAGGCAAGATGGTATGTTGCACTTCGGGCTGCTCTGTCAGGGGCTCAACTCGGGCCCAGCGAACAGAGGGACCTGTTGGCTGGTCTGGTGCTACATCTACTTTTCTTACAAATCGACCGCATTATCTCTGAAACTAAACAAACCACCAACCACCAACCTCCTGCATGCTCTCTCTGCCGAGGTGCAATCATATGAATCTTTAAGATAGTAGATACCGGGATCTTGGTAATATCGGCAAACGCAGCAATCACGTGAAAAAGAGGGGGGGGGCACACAGAGGGAATTGACGGAATTTTGATTAGAAAAAAGTCGAACGGGGGGCGCAACGATAAAAAAGAAAGAAAAAAGCAAGCTGGAACTCTGTACCCTTAATGCGTGTGTGTATGGTGACGTCGAGCTTAGCCTGGGGCGGATCGCATGCAATTCTGAGTGTGCGCGATAAAAAATTTAGAGAGTGAGAGAAAAAAAAAAAAAGACTTCAAGTTTGGCTCTCTAAATTACGAACAGGTAAGCGTAGATATGTGAGAGAACCACCGCAACACTGAGGCAATCACACACACTCACACACAAGTCAATTGCACATTCTTGGAGGTTGTTGCTTCCCCATTCTTGTTGCCCGTTAATTACCCTTTCCCTCTGTATGAGAGATCACCCCCTCGCTCTAGCAATGTTAAAAGCCTTTGAACCGTTGCTCCCAGACCATGTCCCAATCTGAACTCAATTTGTTAGGGGCCTGCAAGGACAGGAAGTAATACAATGAATATTAAGTTTAGAGCTTTGAATTTCTTTTTTTTTTTTTTTTTTTTTTTTTTTTCTGCTTTACTTCCGGTTGCCTCCCACTATTTCTTTATCTCGAATCTAAGCTCAACCTCTAATATTTGACGCGAATCAAGAAAAAAAAAAGTCCAAAAAAATAATTGCACTACAATCGCTTTTATTTTTTAACAACAAGACAAAACGAGGAGTCAGGCGTCCTATAGTAGGGAGTTTATTTGGGAGGATCACGTAGTTAATATTTCCGCTTATTTAAGGTTACCCTTAAATTGTATGGGCTTTTTTCTTTTGCTTCTATATCGCGCGAATTTTCACGAAAAACTGGGACTTTTTTTTTTTTTTTTTTTAGTTTTTAGTGGATATAGCGTCACTTCTCTGTTTTTTGCCCGTGCTAAATGGCGGGTGTTACGATGCGAAGATCTGGTGCAACACGGGAATCTCCCACCCTAGACTGTACCGGAACACTCTAGCCTCAGGCTAGATCGTACTGTACCGTCCGAAAAACAGTGCCCGATCTGGTAGACTATATGGCAAAAATAAAATTGTGCACATCTTCAGTAGGCAATGGAGAGGAGAGAGAGAGCGAGAGAGCATTTTTTTGCGGTGATGGGGGTGAAGTTTCATGATGTAGCCTCTAAAGTAGGGGTAACTGAGTCGTGATGAGAACGCCAGAGAACAATCCCAGCAACAGAATACACACACAATTCTCCCGCACTGGCACCAACGTACCCTATTTTTATTTTTTTCTTTTCTTGATTCGCTGTCTTATTGCTAATTCAATTGTATACTGCTCCGTTCCGTTGCATTGTTCTCTTGTAGTGTGTGTGTGTGGTGTATGTGTAAGTTCGCTGCTTGACATCCACGAGCTTCCGTCAGTAAAAATCGATTTTCGGTGCTGCTGACTCCACCACCTCCCCACCCCACCAAAGTTAGCAATTGTATCATTTGGCATGTATTATTTTTTTTTTTTTTTTTAGCATTTATTTATTTATTTTTCTTCCCATTTGCCTACCCCATTATAAACTACTCACTAAAAAAAAAAAAATAATTTTACCCATATAACGCCAATTTCGGCTTTGTGTAATTTCAATCACTTTTGTGTCACACCTAGCGAAAAGCGACGACGTACAATAAACAAATGTAGCAAAGGAGTTTCCTTTTCAAATTCCTTTTTCTAAAAATCTTTTTCAGTATTTATATATCGTCAAAGATATAATCTTTACATTAATTTCATAAAAGTCGAGTATATATACAAAAGTAAGTATACCTACTGAGAGATGATACGCGATTGATTGATTAGATCCCTAGAATTGAGAGTGGCGGGCCCTTGAAAGTTGGCTGGAAGTGATAGCTGTCAGTTTTGATTCGTGGCGGTGATTAAGGGGGGGAGAGAATAAAACAACCACCCACACACACAAAAATTCTCCACCCATAAAATTAAGAGGTTTCAACTAGAATCCGATCCGATTGAAGAGACCAGGCAGCTTCATGCCTCTATGACTTCATTTGTAGATTGAAAATAAAATTGAGATGCTTGTTATCTATTTATTTTTGAGAAGTTGAGGTGTTCAAGTTGGACGTATCTCCAATTGATGCGCCCGAGACGTCATATATTATTTTTTTTTCCCATGACCAATCCACACTCTGTGCCGAAGTAAGGTGGAAGCAGAGTCTGGCAAAGAGTACCGAACTGTCACAGATGGCATATACGATGAAGATCAATCCAACAATTATAGTATCGTTCTTCTTTTTTTTTCTTTTCTTAAGATGACACTGATGGAAGTCAGTTTGTTGTGTCAAGCTCTAGTTACTAACTGTCAATTTTTTTAGATGCCTGCCTCCCGTGAAGACTCCGTCTATCTTGCCAAATTGGCTGAACAAGCTGAAAGATATGAAGAAATGGTAGAAAATATGAAGGCTGTTGCTTCTTCAGGCCAAGAATTATCTGTCGAAGAACGTAATTTATTATCCGTTGCTTACAAGAACGTCATTGGTGCCAGAAGAGCCTCCTGGAGAATTGTTTCTTCCATTGAACAAAAGGAAGAAGCCAAGGGTAACGAATCTCAAGTTGCATTAATTAGAGACTACCGTTCTAAGATTGAACAAGAATTATCCAAGATTTGTGAAGACATTCTTTCCGTCTTAACCGACCACTTGATCTCCTCCGCTCAAACCGGTGAATCTAAGGTTTTCTACTACAAGATGAAGGGTGACTACCACCGTTACTTAGCAGAATTCGCTATTTCAGAAAAGAGAAAGGAAGCTGCTGACTTATCCTTAGAAGCCTACAAGTCTGCATCTGACGTTGCCGTGACAGAATTACCACCAACCCACCCAATTAGATTAGGTTTAGCTTTGAACTTCTCCGTTTTCTACTACGAAATCTTAAACTCCCCAGATAGAGCTTGTCACTTAGCTAAGCAAGCTTTCGATGATGCTGTTGCTGACTTAGAAACCTTAAGTGAAGACTCCTACAAGGACTCCACTTTGATTATGCAATTATTACGTGATAACTTAACTTTGTGGACTGATTTATCAGAAGCTCCAAACCAAGCTGAAGAACAAGCTAGCGAACCAAAGCCTGAAGAAGAGTAAATCAAATAAACTTTGATTATAGGAATTGGTAAAATAATTAAAACATAAAAAGATAAAAAAAGAAAAAAAAAGAAAGAGATAGAGAGATTTTTATCGAAATGCTTGATCGACTGATTTGAAAACTGACAAAGAATATGACTAAAACGAGAGTGATAGAGAGTGTTTCCATATGGAAATATTTCAGATTAAAAGATATTATGAATACCACCAGATATTTCTTTGTTTAGAATTGTTATGAAGGATTCGTTGATCATCATTAAGAGAGACTTCAAACTATCTATGTATGTTTGTTTGATAGCGGGAGGTGGACCAGGAGATCTAAATCTAATTAAATCAAATGAGGATGAGAATAACAGAGTTAAATGAAAATGTATTGAAATATTTTTTTAAGAATGATAAAGAAACTGTAGAAGTTGATGGAATGGGCTGTATATGCTTCCTTAAGGGCATTGTAGAACCTGAAGGACATATTTTGAAGTATGAGAGTACTTACTTGCGTGTTTTACAAGACAACCCGAGCGAAAGCTCAAGTGTCTTATCACGTACATGCTTGAGAAACCCACTAGCTACTAAAAAAGCTGACTAAAAATAGACTATGACTCCCGGTTGTGAACATGTGAACTAGTGTTCTCGAAATATCCGTTGCATTTTGGACAATTGCGTAAGAATTTTCCGAACATAGCTTGCAAATTGACTTTAGGCTTGAAGTAAAGAGTGGCCCCCCAGCGAAGAGGGGGGGAGAGCATACGGACAGGAATAGTCGAAGGGTGATACGTGAGAGAAGACGAGAGGGGGGGAAGGGCCAACCAGATTACCAAATGTTTACGATCCTCGCCTGAGTAGTTGTCCAAAAGGAAGGAATCCGCTGCTACTGTACGTGCTTGCAGCGCTTGCTACATGCTTAGCTTTTTGCGGTTGATAAGAAAAAGGCGGTAATGCCTACCTAGAGCCCGCTAAATCAACACGAGAGCTAGCCGCAGTTTCAAAAAAGAAACTTTTATTTTGTAAACACTCAGGAGAATGTTAGAATGTTTGAGATTTTTCTGCAGCGGGTTTTGAGTGTGCGAAATGTATCAGATACAACACGGGCATGCTATCGACTCGGAGAAGGTGCATGGAAGTGGGCCAGAGAAGATGAGAGGGAAGGAATGATGTAACTCTGGCCTCGATAATAATGCAGCATCTTGCAACGTGGTGGAGATAGAGGGAGAAGTACGGCGTTTTTGCAGCGTCTCGAGAGCACACCGTTTCCTCCATACATACAATAAATTTTGTTACTGCGACCTCAAACTGACGAGGAGCGAGGAACGTCTGATCTGCCATCAAAGTTTTAGCGAGCTTCACACTAAATAAACGCGTACGCCGAAAATCAAATATTGGAAAGGGGAAAAAAAAAATAAAGACACATAGAAACTCTCAAACAATCAGTCGAAAATCACAGCAAAAAAAAAAAAATAAACCAAAATAAAAATTTTTAGTGCAGTTTCGAAATTTCCAAAAATTCCAAATCACCGCAACAGTAAAAACAATTCACAACACCACAATTGTTTTGTTTTCTTGTTGACTATATTTGCATAATTTTATATACTGGAAGAAATTGGTGGATACAATTTCAGCATAGTCTTTTAGATTTATCATCAATACTACTCTTTGGACGCGTAAACAACTACAATAATGCCAGAACCAGTAGGAATTTCCAACTTGCCAAATCAAAGGTATGTAAGGGGAGATCGTTGAGAGATTCAAACTAACAACGAGGTCTAAACAACGGAATATACCTATGTCTTTTTTTACTGGAAAGACTGGGTCGATTCCTTTTTAATTGCTTCCATTTTACTAACAAGAACTTCTATAGGTATAAGATTGTTTCCAAGCAAGGGGCTACCTTCACCTTGATGGTGTGTGGTGAAAGCGGCTTAGGTAAGACCACTTTTGTGAACACGCTTTTCCAATCCACATTGAAGGACCACTCCAACCCAACCGAAAGACACAACAAGTTCACCTCATCTCACCAGACTGTGGAAATAGATATCGTCAGAGCTATCTTAGAAGAAAAGAATTTCAAGATTAGATTGAATATCATTGACACCCCAGGCTTCGGTAATAATGTAAACAATCACGATTCATGGACCCCAATCATCGATTTCCTTGACGACCAACACGAGCTGTTCATGAAGCAAGAACAACAGCCAATTAGATACGCCAAGAAAGATCTCAGAGTCCACGCTTGTTTGTACTTCATCCGTCCTACCGGCCACTCATTAAAGCCATTGGACATTGAAATCATGAAGAGATTGAGTACCAGAGTCAACTTGATTCCTGTCATTGCAAAGTCAGATACCTTATCACCACAAGAGTTAGAATCTTTCAAGAACAGAATAAGAGACGTCATTGAGGCTCAAGACATTAATATTTATACTCCACCATTAGAAGTTGAAGACCGAGCTTCTGCTGAACACGCCAAGCAATTGATCGAATCTATGCCATTCGCCATCATTGGCTCTGAAGAAGAAATCGAAGTATCTCCTGGTCAATTCATCAGAGGTAGAAAGTACCCATGGGGTATAGTTGAAGTCGAAAATGACTTGCACTGTGACTTCAAGAAGTTAAGATCATTATTATTAAGAACAAACATGTTGGATTTGATCTTATCCACCAACGAATTACACTTTGAGACTTTCAGATCTCTCAAGTTGGGCGACGACGACACCACTTCTAACGGAACCAAGGAGGGCGAAGTGGATGAGAACGGAGAAGTCATCAAGAAGGCCGTCTCCAAGAGCAAACCAAGAAGATTACACAATCCAAAGTTCAAGGAAGAAGAAGATGCTTTGAAGAAGTTCTTCACTGAACAAGTCAAGGCTGAAGAGCAAAGATTCAGACAATGGGAAACTAATATCGTCAACGAAAGAAACAGACTCAACCTGGACTTGGAAGAAATGCAAGCCAAGTTGAAGTCTTTGGAAGAACTGGTTAAGAAGTTGCAAATCAGCAAGAGATAAGAAGGTAGGACTTTTGGGGAAACCTAAGTTCGTCAGGGACAAGTTCGTAAAACGATAAAATCAATAAGCAAAAACAGTTAAAAAAAAAAAAAAAGAGAGAGAGAAAGAGACAGAGAACAATCAGGAAAAGTGAATTGGTTGGACTATGGTTGTTTATTTAATCTTTAATTCTAATGTGTGTATGTTATTTAGTTGGAAGATAAGACATGTTGTACATGAATACGATTGTAAAGCGTTAGAGAGACATTGATATGGTTTCAGAAATTTGTCACAAGCACTAGAAACTGTTTTCCGTCATTTCCTTTTTGCACAACAGCCAGGGTGCTTAGTCGTGGAGCCGTTTTACTTTGCATATTATTTTTTACAGCTCAATGTTTTTTTTTTTTTTAGTTGAAATTTCATTTCAGATGTGAGACATTCTGGAACTCACAAGGAGCAAACCCATCCATCACTATTATAACTGTATTATACTAAGCGTCTCCCTGTTATCATTATTATAGACTCGTTGTACGAAAACATGAACGCTGCAAAGCTTCCTACACCCAAATTTAGGAGGAATTACAAGGCATGCTTAAACTGTCGTCTCAGAAAGGTCAAGTGTGATTTGGGGCCAGTGGATAACCCGCGAGACGGGAAGTGCTTGAGATGTTTACGAGAACGTAAAGACTGTGTATTTGTTCAGTCTAAGAGAGGGAGTGGGAGCGGCAGCTCTACGTTTGAGGAAGCCCGACATCTGGAGAACGATTTCCATGTTGCTCGAATGGCTACATCATCCGCCAGCAGCAGCAGCAGTAGTCTCAATAAGAACTTCAACCAACCAGGTGCAGGGGATAATGTACTTCCCGGTGGCATGGGATCAAAGAGCGGCAGCAACAGTGCCACTAACATGATCCATTCGGGCAGTAATGGGAGTGGGAATAACCTACCAACTGCACAACCCAAACCAAATAACAAAGAGGAAACATCCGGAACCCTGGGCCATTTCTCGACCATGGAGGGTGCCCTTGTATTCTTAGCCAAGGCAGCCGGAACCATAGCCAAGGCTGATGAGAGAGATAATATCGATGCCCAAAAGAAGCACGAACAGATTGAAGCTTCCTTCAGCCACGCAAAGTCGGTAAACGAATCAGGCTCCATTGGCGATGAGAGCCCAACTCACGTGCCCAATCAAACTTCTACCTCCTCAGGTATTCCAGCTAATTTGAATGCTAGGTACGGTGAGCAGCTTGGAGGGTCTGATAACTCAGGAAATGACCATAACCGCAACTATAATAGCAGCCGATACAGCGAAAAACCGTATAGCTCACATTCAAAGCAGATACCGAAGAATAAACGGAGAACAGTTCCCCTAGCAGACAAGCCAGATATGATAAGACCTAAGGGTTCTACGAAACTTTCAACATTTGACTATATAGGGGCCCCTAATGGTATCTTAAGTGAAGAAGAGGCAGAAAACTTGATTCACTTATTCTTCACAACCATGCATCCATACTTCCCCTTCATCCCAGATTTCTTGCACGAACCCAAAGTTCTAGCTGGTTATCCGATCTTACTTTGTTCGATTCTAACAATTGCATCCAGATATCATCCCTTCCCTAACAGCTCGAACACTGGAGGTGTTCCTAGGAACATTGAAGTTCACGACAGATTATGGCTTTATGTTCAGAGACTTATCTCTCAAACCGTTTGGGCAGAAGCAAGTACAAGATCGATAGGTACTGTGTTTGCCTTCTTGCTATTCACTGAATGGAACCCCAGAGCAATCCACTGGAGATGGTCGGATTATGCAAACAAGGCTGAAGATGTTGAAAATAGTAGTACCAATCTAGATGGTGGTATTATGAGTGGTATTCCAGCTGGTTCTGGTGCTACGCTGGGGGGAAACGGAGATGGGGAAAATAACTTTGCTGGTATTGGTGCCATGAGAAGAAGTTATAGAATGGCTTGGATGCTTATTGGTTCTGCTGTGAGATTGGCTCAAGATATGGGCTTCATGGAGGTCAGCCCTAAGACCTTTTTGGCGACCCACATAGCTGAAATCAACAGTGTTATGAACATCAGTAGAAGATCTATGTTGGCCCATTCATTGAGCGAACTCGATTTAGATGACGATGACGATGATAGTGATCAGGAAGAAGAGTATGATTTGGCCAGTAACTCTTTGCAAGAAGGAGGAAGCTTCTTCGAAGAAGATGAGAATGGTGCGGATGGCGAACACGAGGGAAAGAGTAAGAGGAAACGTAGCCACGTTCAAAGTAGATTCAACGACGACATGGATCACGAACATATACTAATTAATATGAGTGAGGAAGAATTACGACAATTGTCCTTATCTCCTTCACCGATCAAATTCACTTCAATGCAAAAAGCCAAAATAGAATTGCTTCAAATTATGTCTTTGGGTCATGAATCTTTATATGGGTATAAGGCCCAATTGGGACTGTTAACGCAAAGGCAGAACTTATCGGTGTTGAACATTTTGAGTCCCATCTTGAAGAATTGGCAGAGGAAATACAGCAAGTTTTTGATCGTTACAAAGCCGAAACCTATTACATTGAGCTCTTTACATCAACATTTGTTAAACCAGAATTCGAGGGTAGCAAAGGAATTAAGTGATATTATTGATAGAGAATCTTTGATATTCGAGTTTAACTATACAAAATTATACATATATTCGTTGGCATTGAGTCCAAGTCCTCAGCCTGGAAGGAAAAGAAGGCATGGTGACAATTCATCTAGTTCTGAGAATGGTAACAATTTTGAAGACAACGAAAACGGAAATGGATCGAAAAGAAGAAATAAAGTAAGCTTGAAGTTAGATGAAATCTCCAAGGCAGCAGTTTTTATCGAACAGGCATTTACTGCCGCCAATGAAATGTTACAACTGGCGCAAAGAATCCATAAATTGAAAATGTTGCTGTACATGCCAGTTAGATGGTTAACAAGAATAGTCAGAGCCATTGCGTTTGTTGTGAAGTGTTATCTTACTATCACTGCACATAATAAAACAACAGGAGGTAATACAGCAGCAAATGCAAGTATTGCAAATTCATTTGATGGGTTCGACTCTACTGTGTTGTCACTTTCCTTAATCTCAATCGAAGAGATCATGCTAACAATTCAAAGAGCAGCCATAACGTTGAGAGATTGTTCGCCTGATGAGTTGCACTTGTGTACGCGTTACTCTAACGTTTTAATGTATTTGTGCTCTGAAATGAAAAGTAAGAGTAAAAACCATACTGAAGGGGATGATTACTTACATCCAAGCAAGAGATCTAGGTTAGATACTTATGAAAAGCTTCAAGGAAGATACCAGCAAAATCTGGACCAAGCACAAGAACAACAAGTGCCTCACCAACAATCACAGCAACAGTTTTCCAAGGCGCCTGTTCAACCTCCCTCCCTCCAAGGCATGAATCCAAACATACCAAATCGCCAACCCTACTCTGGGAATCAACAGTTCTACAATGTTGACGAGGGTGTCAAAAGTGCCCAAACAAACCAACTGGAAAAGAATGCAAATGATATTGGGGTAGCAGGTGCGTCAAACTCACCTTCATTTTCGCCAGCTGTTGTATCAGCTGTACCAGCTGTTCCCCAACCAGACTTATCTCTGGTTAATTACGGCAGTGGATATTTCCAGAAGGGTCTTCGTAGTGAGAATATTACTCCTGGAGAAGATGCCTCCCCATTTCATACAATGGGGGATAGTGAAGTCATGGAATGGTTTATGAATAATAGAGATGTTGGTCTAGATTTTGTTGGTCCATGGACTGAAATGATCGAGCAACAGTTAGATTCGAGACTGTTTAATTTTGATGATGCCTTGCAGTAAGAAATGACTAAAACCAATGCACTCTTAAGATTAAAAACATTCTACAGTAATTATGAGTTGGAAAGAAAGCTCTCAGATGTAATTTCAAGTTTTGTATGTACATAGTTAATAATTTAGCAAGTCATGAAATAAATGTAGAGCGTCAATAATTTCTTTTTTGCAAGAATAAGGTTCTGAGTTGGGGTACCACATTAGGCCTTTGATTTTTGCCGGATTTTGGCATTATCCTTTGAAGCAGCAATAGCCAGTACTACTGTTTGATGCCAAATGTAATAAAGCCCAAATCACCACTACTCGTTGCTCCGAATTTTACGAATGATGCTACGCATGGAGAATTGTACCGAGGACGTACCATTCTCAATGCCGCTATTGTCCTTTTGTATGTCGACTTCCTCAACTGGGTATACAACTAATGGTTCTTTCTGTACTCTTTCCTGTATTTCCTTCCAAACAGGTTCCGATAAATAAGAGTTGTTCAAAAAGAATTCTTGGAATTGGATTATTTCTGCATTGGAAGATGTACTGTAGAATTCTTCCACCAAGACGTGAGCCTTTTGCACAGTGTCTTCGTCACATTCTTGAAGTTTCAAAAACCTTTCGTAATTCACATTGCTGCTATGAGAGTATTGCATGTTTTTATAGTGTTGATCGAAGACATGTAATTCCATCTGTAAATCTAACCCTTGGAAGTGCACAGCAATGTTTGGTTGTTCATTCATGGCTGAGAAGATACGGAAAAGCTTCGAACAGCAATTCTGGGCATTGATGTTACCTCTTTCGGCCATGTACTGTAACAAGACAATACCCTTCTGTAACTGATAATATTGTCTACCAGTTACTTGACTCATGATGAGGATCAACATCGAAGAGTACACATACTCACTATCCCAGAATCCCAATTCAAATAAAAGATTGTCCTTGTACAAAGTGTAAACAATATCAATAGCTGCACATGAGGCAAACACACCTTTGGAGATGGCCAGATCAATTTCACTGATTTCGTTCTTCAAAACACCTGATGCATTCATGGTATACATCAAGAATAACAAGGGCTTTGTAATCACTCCAATCAATTGGAAAAATCTCAAGAATAAGTTGGTACATCTTCTTGAATTCAATTGCACGATATCAGATCTACGATACTGCGAGAGAATGGTCAATTCCAAGTTTTTGATAAGGTCCTTCAAGCAATCGATGATATTTCTGATTAACAATCTTTGATTGAACTGATCGGTATTGATATAGTTAACCGAAAAGGTTCTGATTTTTGGACCATATATTATTCTGCCGAATTTTGAAATGTACTTCGACAAGTGAACATTCAGCTCAAGCATCCCAGTATCAAACTGGTCGTTCAAATCATACAAATTCTCCAAGGGTAAATCAACGTCAGTATCGGTGTAGTCGATATGTACAGGCATATTCATTTTAGAAGCCCATTTGGTATCGATAATAAATACAGTCCACCACAATCTCTTGCCCTTCTCTTCTTGAATCAAGTCTGCGGTGGTATTGTGATGGACTCTCCTTTCTTGATGTAACTTTTGACGACGGTGTAAGCCCATTGCAACAGAAGCTCTTGAGGCCACTCCAAAGTAATTGTAAACTGTATTGTAACGATTCAAGTTAGCAGCATAGAGACCTAACAAAAGGGCTGCCTGAACAAAGTGGATGTCCAATTCCTCTTGGTTAACGTTGAATAATTGAGATGCAATAACATAATACTCAATGCCTGGGATATGTATCGGGTTACGACCGACACCATTGGATTTTGGAAGCATAGGCGGAGTCAATTGTTGAGCACCAAAGGCTAAGATTACGAAAAAGTAGCATAAGGATGCATGGTTGATCTTTTGTAGTAATACGTTTGGTTGATGGAAGTTTGCATAAATAGTGTCCACAATTTTGATAACTTCAGGAAAATCGATCAAGTAGAACTCCAACGAGTAACGACGTTGGATTGTGTCAAGTAGCAACAAAGTATGTTCCTTGGAGGGTAAACTTCTTTCCCATAAGTTAAGATGCCATTGAAGAGACTCATTGTGATAATCTGGTAAGAGAAAGTTCTCTTGTGTGAAGTTAAATAAACTAGGATCGGCCGTAATCTGAGATCTTTGTTGAATAGGCGAATTCAAAGTCAAAGGTGTAGGAATTGGCATAGCCTGAACTGTGGGGCCAGTGGGCCCAGCGCCAGCTCCTTGAATTTGATTGGAATTGCTCAACAAATCATTAGGTTTATTACTCAGAGTATGTTGTTGTATGTGCATATGGTGGTGTGCGTGATCATTACTTTGAAGTTGTTGTTGTTGTTGTTGCTGCTGTTGCTGCTGTTGTTGATTTTGCGATTGCTGGTCCTTCTGCCTCAACAAGCCTTCCAAGTAACTCACTCGCTCATGAAGCTTATCCAAATCACTCTCCATCAACATTATCTTCCTGTCCTTTGTCGGGTATACACATTGGTGTTGCTTGTTGTTATTTATACAGTTGGTACAAGCTGGCTTTTCACCAGAGCACCTCATTTTAGAGATCTTACATCTCTGGCAGGCATAGTGGGACCTACCAAACACTTTCAACGGAACTGGTTTCTCATTCATCTTGAAGCCTTTAGAGAGATTGTTCTTTTCCGCTTTCTGATGCACTTGTTACTGCAGTGACGCTCAAATGACTCTCCTTTCGCTTCGAGTGGCGGTTTGTAGTACGGAGTTTCCCGAGTTACGAAAAAACGTCCACAGCTAATGCAAGAAGTAGGAGCCTTCTTGAGTTTTCAATATACGCTGGATGATCAACGTTCTTCCCCTATAGTCGTTTTCGAGCTTGCACAAAACTTCGAAGAAAAATAAATACGAAATTAAGATATAAATAAAGGTTTGCAGAAAAAGGGTATTGACACAAGATAATGGGAGTTGATTCTTGGCTTTTCCTTTTTTTTTCAATATACGTGATAGTAGAGTCTGGGGTCCTTTTTTTCGTAGGATTTTCTCCCTCTGGATGAATGAATGAATGCAAAAGTTTAATAAAAGTCAGGAATAGTAGTACCTGGTAGCAAATCTTTGGAAACAAAGCTGTATTCTTATTACACCTAGTACTTATATGTCGGCATGTGAAATAAAATGGCAAAAAAAAAAAA
Organism: Dujonia boleticola; assembly: GCA_029581775.1. Lineage (NCBI taxonomy): Eukaryota > Fungi > Ascomycota > Pichiomycetes > Serinales > Debaryomycetaceae > Dujonia > Dujonia boleticola. Next base: position 1,898,056 of record JARGRU010000017.1, read on the forward strand.
CTCGTATATCGTCCAATCCACATATGTTAAGCAATACCGATGATGGTAAATGTTTCTATTATATACTGTGAATCAGACACCATAATAGAGGGAAAAAATAACACTAAAAAATAACTCAGTAAAAAAAAAAAAAAAAGAATATGCACAGCGAAAAAGAGAAGAAAAGGAAAATACCGAACCCGAAAAAAATAAAAACCAAGAAAAAAAAAAAAAAATTAAGCGTACAAAGCAGAGGCTGTCATGGAAGTCTCCAGAGAATACCGTAAAAGCGCTTACGGCAAATTTGGCAAAAGCCATGGCGGACAGAGTACGACAGCAAAAAGGAGAAGTACTTGGAAACAAGAGAAGCGGAGGCAAATATATTTTGACGTAGTCATTATAGACGCTGGGTGGGGAAAAAATAATAAATAGGCAGTTGAAGCAACAGTGTATAAATATGCATGAAAACCGTAGTACAAAATACCAAAAAATATTTGTTACCAAGCTACTGGATGGTCTTATTGTGATGTTGATTGCGATTGACCCAGTGGTTTTGAGAAAAGCAAAAAAAAAAAACAAGGAGACTCTTTTAAAGTCCCGAACTAGGGTTTTGCCGTAAAAGTAGCCCTGAGTAAACGCCAAACGCAAAAATAAGGTCTCAAGGAGAAATAGTAATAGTGTAATTAATTATATAAGCTTTTGGAATTGGAGTTTAAAGGACCGGAAATTTCCAAGATTGAGCTCTCGTACACGCTTACTGACACACTCCCACAGCCACGGATACTTTAACACACATTCCTTGGAGGATGTAATTGTTTTAAGAATTCCGACTGTTGATACATTGAAGAAAAAAAAAAAAAAGAAAAACGAAGCTGTAAAATTCACTGTCTTTTTCCTTTGATTCTCGATTTTAGTATTTGGAACATTGGAGGATCTTCATGCTTTGTTCTAGTCCCCCCTACAACAACCTGTAGGTTTGCCAAACTTTTCCTTAAATCCCCATTTCTTTTTTACACTTTTGAACCCAGTCCCCTATTTGTGGGTGTTTGCCTGTCGCTTGTTTTCTGCGGATGTTCATAGATTTAAGCTTATGGTTTCAAGCACTAATTTTTCCCTTAGTCCAATATTCAATCTCGTATCGCATAAATCCTCACCAACCAACCCCATGGCTTTCGTATCTCTCGAAATTATATGCATTCAGCAAATCTGCATACACCCACTACCTAAGCCCTGCAGTAACAATGCGTAAGCTTAAGTGTAAAACGTTTTTTTTTTTATGAATGTCACACCAATGAAGAAGATTTTAAAGTTTTTCGGCGGGGGTGCTGGAAAAAAATAATCTTAGATACACAATAAGAATTCTAATCAAATACAGTGAAAACAACGGATAATGCAAAGCTCGATAACGTGAGGTTGAGACAGATCGGCAACCACGCTAGGCCTTTGGTTTATTTTTTTGTATTTTCCAGTCCATTGCATGCTAAAGCCCTTTTACATGGCAAAATGCTTGGTCAAAATAGAGAAAGTGATGCACTTACATGAAAGTTGCTCTGGTTTTTCGCCGGAAGTAGCCACTGAATTCAACGGCTCGGAGATTTTTTCGCATCAGCCGTAGACAAGAATGAAACTCAGAAGATCATTATTTCTCCAAGACGTAATTAAAAAATAAAGGGCGAAAAAATTATTGGCATAGTGCCTCATCACCCAAGGATCAACCCACCGCTTAACGAATTACGCAATTTTTATTTTTTGGCTAATATTTTTTTCTCCTCTGTGTGTCTGTTGAATAAAAGTGGTCCATAACGGCCCCTTGCCCCAACTTATTTATTTTTGTGATTTCGCCTATTGAATTTCTGTATCTTATACCAACCAGAACCCCAAGGTTTCAAACGGTAGGGTGCTGGGCTTACTTGGAAAATTTCAGGTTGCCTGTGTCCGGCGAGAAATAAAAAATAAAATAGGAATATGAATATGAAAATGAAATGAAAGATTGCCGAAAATAAAATAAATAAAAAACTACATATACGCATTCCATCTGATAATGGACTAGCGGCTATTGGAAAAAATTTAGGACAAAAGTTTTCCGACTGGGATTCCCTTGTACTTGGAGATTATTTTTTAGTGGATCGGTCGAAAGTGGCAAGGTACTGGCGGGGTTTCCTCTTTGTTTCAAGGGCCCAAGGGCCCAAGGGAAGTTCCGACAGACCAATCCCGACCCGAAAAGCAGCTCCTGAGCAAGAAATTTGACGGGGTGCTTTGATTTTATTATCAATTTGATTTCGCTTTTTTTCACCCCGTGGAAAATTATTTATCCACATTTCAGGCAGGGTCAGTTGTATTCCGAGAATTTCATGCTTTGACTTTTCGTTCATGCTTTGTTGCATGAGTTGCTGAGCCTAAATTTCGGAGTTACCTTCTAATCTTCAATGGTTATGCATACTTATCGTCCAGCGACGGACTCTTGTCTGCTCGTCCGTATGCGCGAAAGGCGAAAAGGAGGTCCCTATTGCCTCAATAGTTTCATTCCTCATGCACAGCTTCTTTATTTTTTTTTTTTTTTTTGCTTGGAGAACTTTTTTCCTCGCATCCACGCAAGTAAATGGACCGTGAATGACATCACGTACCATCGAATCAAAATGCCGAAACCTGGTTTTGGTGGAACCTCATCTCGATATTGGATATTGGCCATTCTGCTGTTTTGGATGGCCGTATGGTTCTGTGGGCTATTAGTCTTGTGTAAATGCCAGACTCGATTTATTTTGTGTGGAGGGTAATGATAGTAGGATATTTTGTAGCTGGATTTGCCAATTCGAGGAATAACTTTAGAACACCTAGAGGAATGTAATATTTTTCACATGGCGTATTCCTTTTCTGGTCTTGTACCTTCTATTCTCTCCTATTTCTACACCGACCTCTGCAATCGTACCCTTTGACTTTGACTTTCGTATTGCATGCTTCCCTTGGTGTGTTCGCTTAGGTTTTGCTGCAAAATGGATGCATGAAAAATTTGTGACACAAAAATAAGCGGGTCTTGCTGCTAAGGGCAGATTAAGACTTCCATATTAGAAGCCTCCGGCCTTTGTACAAAATATTTAAACTGATTGCCGGTAGGATCATTATCCCGCATCGGTAGCACAAAGTAAATGAAGATTCGCAAAGTAAATGGTGAACTTCTTTCCCACTCCACCACTTATGGTCGTAGCAGGTAACAGTACACAGTAATCCAAGCACGAAACTAAGCTTCGTATCAATCATTCAAAGCAAGAAGGCTCTCCTCAATTGTAGCCACCGGAATGCGAATTTACACAACCAATTGTCCCGCTCGTATTCTGAGAAATTTAAGCTTTCCGATGTTCTTTTAATGCTTACAGGTGAACTGGTTGTGCCAAGTCAACCGCGCCAAGTTAACCTTGTTTTTTTGAAGGATAAGCTCTGCGATATGGTTCTACGTAAGTAACGGTGACACACGGAAAGCTAATTCAGTCAAAAGTTTATATATTGCACATGTCAACGATATCGAAGTCTAGTTCCAAAAGACATATCGAATTTATAAAAAAAGGAGGCATTGTCATCTCCAGACCTCCCCTGAAAAGCCAGATAACAGAAGTTGCAACCTCTTTACTTCATCGCGCGGTTTGCAATTGTCAGAATTTTTCGATTTTGTGTCACCTATTGTGGTGCATCTCACATGTACTGAAAATGATCCATCCAATGTATGAAATAAGTGCATTCACCCTCTCCCCTACCCACAGAGAACGCTACCTATGTCCCTACTAGAAACTGTTAAGACCAACCTTGTACACTACAATCTTTGGACTTCGGTGACGGAACACGACAACTTGAATCTTCTCTCGGGGAATCCACCTTCCAAGTTGAGTATAGATGATGCAGAAAACACTGTGGAGTGGGTAATCCCCAAGTTAATGAAGGACAAAAGATTGTCCATTGGTGAGATAGAAAAATGGTTCAAGAGTGTGGAGAGTCTCACATCCACCAGGCCGAAGAGGTTGACCATTGGCTTAGTCAACGACGATGCTACTGTAGTATACTACTTCATACACGACGGCATAGTGCAGCCGAGACAAAATTAAAGAAATAACCATGCCTCCTGCCACTTGAGAGCACCCACTGGGACACGATTGTCACCTTTGGGTTTACAGCGGATGTAACCTTGAAAGCGTATTATTAATTAATTAGTGGCCTGTATGATACTTTCCAAAGTGTGGAAAGAGGCCCTTATTATGCTATATGCTATGCTATGTTATGCTATATGCTCGTCAAAATCTCCTACGGAAACCATAGTAATCATCGTCGTTGATGCTAGCACTGTCTTCCTTGTTTTTGTGGCTCACACCCAAGTGCGATTCGTACTCTTCGTACCCAGTGGTATCAAAAGCATCTTCTTCATCTTCATAGCCCCCTTCGCTGTCTGTGACGTATCCCATATCGCGGTCCAATTCCGGATCGTCCACCTCGCGATATCCCTTTCTACTGATGGCCAATTTGTTCATCACCACGGACCTGAAACTTCCATCGCCTCGGCGTTCACTACGCGACGAATCTGACGAATAGTTGTCTCTGTTGCCATCTTGGGCACTGTCATGGCTGTATATGGTAGGAATAGGTGGTTCAAAATGACTGCTGTACAGATATCTTGATTGACGACGTTTTTGCTTCAGAGTATTGGATTGACTAGCCCTCCTGCTAGCAGTTCCCAGTTTGGAGTTGCTGGTTTGAAGTTCGAGTACACTTCCGTCATAGATCAGCCTCTTTGCGGATCCTTTCCTGATACGCTGTTGCTGATAGTCCAAACTGCCGTTGTAATTGTCCTGACAATACTTGACGAGTTTTTCTAATTCAACCATGAATCCGAGGATATCCTCCTCCTTGATCAAATCGGGACCAAATGTCATCCTTTCGTATACCTCTATGAGCTGCTTGATATCTGGGATCAACTCTGGACGGAAACTAGGATCAGTTTTATAGACCTTGAATATATATATCAATATTTCCCGGAACGATAAGTTTGAAGGTAATGCTATTTGGGTCAAGACCCTTCCGCCAAGTCTAAACTTGTCACCCAAACTCCGTATGATGTCTTCATAACAAGCACCCGGTGGTAGCAATGTGCCCGGACATAAGCCTTCCTCGCCGCCATTCATTTTGGTGAATGTGTTTATGTTCTTGTCTTGCACGTAGTCAGGAGGCGATAATCCTGGGTAGTGTATAAGAATCGACTTGTTGTATAAAGGGCCTGCCTTCATACGGATTTCTTCACTTTGTAGTAACTTCTTCTCTATCTCGTTGTAACATCGCTTGGGCATGTCTCCCCTCCCAGGCAAATACACCGACTTGGAGGGAATATCATTCATTGCTACCCTATTCTGGAAGATTCTCAGCAAGTACATGATAATACTGATGATAATGAATACCACGCAAACAATAATCACAATAAACACTTTGATCCCGGAAAACGTACTGCCCGAGGTCTGAGCAATGACATCAATGGGAGTCACTGCAACTATTACGGTGGTGATTGCCATGATCAAGAATAACGAGAATGTGTAAAACCACCGGAAAATTATCCGAGGGAACAGGAATAGTATGAACGGGGTAGTATCCGAATCATAGAGTGGTGCATACGTTGTTGTGTGCCTATGTATGGACCGTTGTGGCGAAGATGTAGATGAGGCGTCATTGTTATTCTCATGCTCAGTCTGTGACGATATTATGGATTGATCTGATCGTACAGACGGGGCCTGCGACGGATCGACCGACGGATCCACCGACGGGTCCATTTCTAGGCCCAAGTCTACATGGAGCATTCGAGTGGACGACATGGCTGACGTTGTGTGCTTTGCAGATAAAGGCAGCAGTATGGGGAGTGTTATTAGCAAACAAGGCTGATTACTGATGGGTATTTGAAAATGAAAATACTGCATATAGGAATTTTATCACATGGAGCATTTCCTGCTGCAACAAGGCAGAGAGAGAGAGAGAGAGAGAGAGAGAGAGAGAGGAAGCGAAATATAATAGGGACAAGGAAGGCACGTTGTAGGGTAAGGGATTTCTGGTTCCTCCGAGTGGACCGACTTGCTCCTAGCTTTGCACATCTTTATCGCCAGTGTCTTCGTAACTTAATTGTTGAGCCGGTATTCCGCTAGCAAGGAAAGCATGGCTGCAAATAAGCTCCTATTCGGATTCGCGGTACCTAACAAGTAGTAAGTCAGCTAGCGTCAATTCATCAAGGAGTACATCGGCAGATACTAAAAGTATCTCTTTGGAAAGTGCGGCAAGAAAGTTGGCAGAAAAGGTGTACCAAAGCTCCATTACTTCTCACTTTTGATTTTAGGATTCCCAAGTCCCTGAAATTACAACAAAAGCATAGAGGTAACACTTTGAAAGACATGCTGTTATCCTTCTGGAAAAGGAAGAAGGTCCTACGAGAATCTACTCGAACCATATTTATACATGGCATATCAAGGGACGTCGTCAAGGTAGAACAGTTCTATTCAAAGGGCTAGGGAAGGCTGAGGAGATTTATCACACACCTACGGTGTTTTGCTGCGCAGGTTTGATATTTTACATATATAATAATTTTCCTATAAAGTACTATTTGTGCTAATGTTACAGTGATTGTTAAATCTAATTCTATTTTTGTGATGACATGAGTTTTATCGAGCTGTGAATGCACTTAGTTCTCAGAATCTACTCATCATCACTATCTTCGTAAACAGGGATATCTTGAATCATATTTTGTTCTTCTTCATTGCTAGGTTCGTCTCGTCTTTGTCTCTTGTTTCTGTCGTTTTCACCCTCGGAAGTTGATGGGCGCTGGTGCCCTCTCTCAGGCGGACGCTGGTCTTGTTGATGTGAATGCTGTGGTGGCTGGTGAGGCTGTGAATGCGATTTTCTTCTTTGGTCTCTATCTATTTGCCTTTGCTTCCAACTCTTTTGAATCGATTCACATTCTCTAATCAACTCTGCTTCTCCAACTCCATCCTCTATGCTTCGTAAAATCTTATCCACCACCGATACGTGGTTCCCGTTACTCTTGTCATTTCTGAACCTGAGCATTTCCCAGTATTCTGGATCCTTGGGTTTCCGTCTGCACTCAACTATCCTTCCTTGTAATGGTTCACTTAGCTTTTTCAAGTCTTCCCAGTCTTCATTGGTGATGTGTAGCTTGGAAAAGTCTTCGTACTCCTGTCCTCCTCTCCATGTTCTTAACTTTATAAGGTTGGGCTTCGAGTCGTAGTCAATATAGGTAGAGTCAGGGTCCTTTTCGTCCATGTCAGGGTCTTGGAATTTGTTGAAGACGATTTGCAACTTGAAATCAATCGAGTTTTCTTCAGCTGGCTTCCACTTCAATAGCGATTGATCAGTTCCAAACACGTATGGGGTTTCTGCACACGTAAAGATTAAGCCATCAGATTCGTGGAAAAGCTGGTCCTTCTTCGAAAGGACATCGTCGGCGTGGTACGAAGAGGTCATGATCTTGAAACTCACTTTGAAGGGGAAATCGCTGGCATTCACAATCTCTGGGTTCTTTCTCTTGAAGTTGTCAAAAGGCTTCATAATATGCTCTGTTATGTAGCCCAATCTGGTCGACAAGGGTCTTTTGGTTATGTCTTTACCGTTCACAGATAAAGCATCGAATATACAGTACCTCAACACGGGCTCCAGTAAGTTCTTCGTCTCCAAGACCAATTCACCATCCAACAAGGTACCGTGGTGGTATGTCGATTGACCGCCACTCTCCTCTTTGCTCAATGGGAAGTGGATGTTTGGTATGTAGTAGTATTCGTTTTCTCTAGTTATCAAGAACACCCCTTCACCTTTCTCTGGGTGGTATATTATGAAGAGCAAGCATCTCAATCCATCGGTCTTTTCACACACAAAGTAATCCTTGCTCTTAAGGGTCGTTAAGTGGTACCTCTCGAAGGAAACAGGCTGCGATCCCGGGAACGATGGGGACTTCCGGCTAAGAAGCTCTGCAACCATGTACCGCAAGTCCTGTGTTTCTTCCCGTCCAAGGAGAGTCCCTGGAATCTTGGGCATATCCCTTTCTTCCAACTGAATCATTCTTGCAATTAAAGGAGCGTATGACTATGCTTCAATCCAAGTAAAGCAAGATAGTTAAAATGGGTGTATACTCAGGTAAAGTGGGCTATGATGGTGGTGAGTCTTGTATAAACAAAGTGCGCCAAAACATAAAGATGGAAAAAAAAAAAAAAAAACAGAAGAATTTCGATAATGCACTATATACAGGATTTACAATTCACCATGATATTATTGCAAGCCACTGCGGCATACATATAGATATTGATATACACTGTCTACCATGGATTGGCGTCTATATCATCATCACCCCATGTTCTGTGTGCCAATGAACTTGGGAGTTGGACTTCCTTGAACAAGTGGTCACCAGAAAAGGCAGCCGCCTTGTCGGACTTGTCACCCGCGGCTGCGCCTTCTTCACCATCGTTGCCTTGGGTTGCATGTTCGTTGGCACGAGTGTATCCATTACCATTTTCTATATCATCATCTTCATTCTCGTTTTCTTCTTCTTCTTCTTCATCGTCTTCCTCCTCTTCTTCGCGGTAAGTGTTTTCTTGGTCGGCTTGGTTCTGAGCCAAAAGTTCTTCCACATCGTCAGACACATCCATGGGTAACGATGGCTGGTACTTCTTCGCTCTGTAGACTCTGATGCCACCCAAGCCTGGACCGTAATTGTTGATCAATTCTTGTAAATTTGGCAATGCCACGGGGAACACAAAGTTTGGATTGAGGTATATATAGATTTCTTTCAGAAGGAATGTGGTTTGCGTCATGTAATGTAGTTTGTTCGAGGATACCTGGTTTTCACCTTGTTCTGACACTAATCGCTTCATATAGTTGACCAAAGCTTTCGGAATCTTAGTCTCATCAACTTCATATTTATACAACTTGGTCATGGTTTTGACTATCTGGTAGTAGTTCAAGTAGTCAAACTGGTTGATGGTAGTAACCAAACTTTCCTCATCTTTTAAAGTAGACATACACTGTAACCATTGTAAAAGCTCAATGGTGGGCTGAAGGTGAATCTCACCAACATGGAAAAGCGAAGTGTAGTAGAAGGGTAAGAAATGTGGATTGTATTTCAAAGTTTTCAATTCGTTTTCAGGAATGTCCTCGCTGAGAAGATTGAGAACACCATCATCGCTTCTGGTGAGTTCTCCGTCAGAATCAGGGAGTAAGTTCTTCAAGCCACCGATTCTGTCCACCTTGGCTGCTTTGTAGTTATGGCCTCTGAGCCAGTCCTCTATCGTTGACAAGTTCAATCTGATTTGAACAGCTTTGATTCTGGAGCAGTATCTGGATTGATTGATAATTCTATTGAATATAGTACTGTTGATAACGTAGAATACCTGGCTGAAAGTTTGCAATTTGAGTAATGAGTCAACTTGGTGCAATTTCAAGACGTAGTCAAGAGCACCTAGGACTTGAACAAATTTCAAAGGGGAAGGCTTCATCATTTCTCTTTCGCTTGGGGGGTATAACATGTTGAAGATGTCGTCATATGTGTTTGGGTGCTTTTTCTTACTCTTGAACAAATTCCAGTCCTTGGCGTATAAAGTATTGGAAACATCCACCAAGTTTGTGAAGTCCAATAAACATTCGTCTATAATGGCATTGAGTCTGGAATTGATAGAGAACGATAAAGTAGCAATAAGCGATTGCACTGTATTAATCAACTCTTGAAGGAATTTGGGGTAGCTCTTGTAGAAGTCACTCTTACAGAAGTAAAAGTGAAGAAACTGGATAACAGATAGCCAGTAACTGAGCAACACAATGTCACCAGTTTGCTGCAGCTGCAGTACTTGACCGGCACCCAAGGAGTTGCTGCTACCCTTTGAGGTGGTGTTGCTTTCACTTGTGAATACACCGGACTTTGTATTGGTGACTGTTCTCAATCTGGTGATGAAGTAGTCAAAGAAATATTCAGTGGACTCTTTACTTTCAGCTTTCAAGTGGGAATAGCGAAGTAATTGGAACACTATGGATGCAGGGACTTTGGTTTCGTGCTGGACAGGACCAGTTTTCGAAGTGCGAAGGCCAAAGATATAGTCCAACAAGGATGGGATGTCGGAATCATTGAACTTTAAGTATTGGTCTGGCTTGAGTTTTGCATAGTCAAACTCAGGTAATGCGTATAATACAGGATCCTCGGAAAGGGTGCGTTCCTCTAAATACAGGTCAATCTTCTCTCTTTCCCTTTCTTCTTCGTCTTGTTCGTCTGTTATGATGTTTGATGCTGATATGGACTGCAACTTGATTTGGTTTGCGAGATCGTCGTCTACAGTGGAGTCATGCGGGTCAAAGGGCTTGTAGAAGTCGTCCTCGTCTGCATCGTTGCTGTTGCTCCTCCTGTTTTGCGGCAAGTCACCCTCTCTGAATATATTATGAGATACGAAGTAGTCGTACATTTCCTTCTTTTCTGGATACACCAAGGAGATGGCGTTCTTTTTGCCGTCGTCGTTGGGACACAAGTACGGGTCGGCCTGGTGGTTCAAGAGGATCTTCACAATGTCCAACTTGTTCAAGTACACGGCCCACATGATTGGAGTGTACTTGGCGATGGCGGTGTCCGCCAAGTCCGGATCGGCTTGGTGTTCGAGCAAGTACTCAATGACAGGGATATGGTTGAAGAAGATACCGTAGATCAACGGAGTAATCCCCGTAGCTGCCAAGTCGTTCACGAGAGCGGGAGACTCGGAGATGACCGTTTGTAAGGTTGTGAGATCGTCTTTGCTCGATGCCAATAGCAAGGAAGCGATGGCATCCTTGTTGTCGAGAAGTAGGCCCTTCTGGCTCGCTAGCACCTTCATGAAGTAAGGGTCATTAGCAAGCGCAGTGGTGGCCGATATGGCCAGCGAGGCATTGGCAAGAACTGACGTTCCTGAATTGAATGCCCATGCGTCCATAAATGTACAAATTGTCTATAAATAAGTAATAATGTGTCGGTGGTGGTGTAACTATGGGGTAGCCGAGAAATTTGTATGGGAAATGCTTTTCGGTTCGGTTTTGCCTTATTTTTATTTTTTAGGGGCCAAGTTCGGTAGCCAGAGGGACGACGTAAGAAAAAAAGAAAAAGACGTTAACAAAAAAACGAGCGGAATACACAGCAATCGCTGCACGTGACCAAGCTTCTTCCCATTGCCAAGGTGGAGAGTTGCACGGTACAGGCCAAGAAGAAAGAAAGGGCTGTTTGCAGAGGTGGAAGAAAGCAACCTGACAAGATGAGTAGACGGAAACGGAGAATTTATGGCTAACGGTCGATCCCATTCTCCGAGATGTGACACATGAGGAAAAATAAATAAAAAGAAATGAAAAAACGATCGATGCTTGTTGCATTGCATTTCTGAAACATAACGGGTGCTTTCCAGTGAAAAAAGATCGAAAGGAAAGAAAAAAAAAAAAAAAAGATAGAGGGAAAAACCGAGCACCCAAGTCGCCATAGTTAGCGAAATGGCCCCCCGGCGATGATAAGAGTTTAACGTTAACAAAATAAGGCTAGATGCAAAATACACGTCTTGAATGGATGCTGAAGTGACAAAATGCAAAAATAAAGAGCACAGGAACAATAGAGGCTCGGAGATTCGGTAATCGATAATTCGCTGTATAGTTGCATAACTGTACCAAATTATACTAAAGTATAGGAAGGATTCTGCAGCTACGAACCTGTGATGACAATAGTCCCCCCCAAATTTAAGATTGGTGTTGATAATTTACGAGGGAATATAAACCTGTAACCCTTTGTAGAAAATATTTCAAATAATAATACCTCAAGGCTAGCAAGAGCACCTCAACAAGACGACGATGAAGGTAGTGATTGCTTGCCAAAACACACTATGTATACTTACACCAGCTGACCCACGTCAAAGGCACCTTCTCGGCAGCCAAGGGTAAGTTTCTCTTAACACCTAAAAACAGGGAAATCCATGCAAAATAGAGTATAATTCTAAGTTTTAGACACGAGAAATAAGCTATTGTTTCGGGCGGGCTTTGACATTCCAATCCTCAAAGTGGGAGTGTCACGTGCATGATTATTCAAGAAGAGGAAAAAGGCTTAAAAAAGATAAAGAGAAAAAAAAAACGGGAAGCCAAGAGCAAGATATATTTCTAACACACAACACACACTCACACGCACACCACGTACAAACGCGTTACTGTAGTATCTGCTTGGAGATTAAGAAGGTACTTGACTCTCGTAGAACAAACACAGCCGACCACCGCTTGACGGAAAAACAGAATCAGGGCGCAAACAACGCGAGGAATCCCGGAAGAGGCAGACGGATCACGCCTCCCAAAACTCATCGACTTGAAACACCTAAGTGACACACATTTCTCTAGGTAGATTCAAAAGCCCGTGATACCAGCACATACACAGGCAAACACACGCATATACATAGATAAAAGCCTTCCCGCAAGAATGTCCCGGACACAGCAGAGATACATCCTCTTGGTTGTGATCTTCCTCATCGCATGCCCTTTCTGGTTCTACAACCAGAGTGTTTTACTGCATCTCAAAATCCCAACAGGGGTCACGGTAGACCAGCTAGGACTCGCCAAGACTCCGGTGGCGAATGTAAATAACGAGCTTGTGAAACAAAATCCAATTCCTGCTGGTACACACAATGCTGTCGGCACACAACAAAATGGACAGCCGAAAACAGAACAACAGATTGCCGAAGAGGAAGCCTTGGCCGCTGCCTTGGCTGCCTTGGAACCCTGTACTGTTGTCAACCCTCTCAGTCACAGATTCATCGATCTTTCGTCGCTCTCAGCCAGAGGAAACGAGGGTAAGCCATTATACTGGAACGCCAAGGGATTCGATTTGGGGTTGAATTTCACCTTGGGCATCTGCTCCACCCCATTGAAGCAGCTGGCCCTCAGCAATGAGATTTCAGACATCTCCAACTCGTCAGAAGTCGGTGCATTCTACATTGAGCCGGAAACTGGCAGATATGTTTCCATCGGACAGTACTCAGACGAACCTGTGTTTAGGGGAAAGAAACTCACGCTCACGTACAAGGACGGGTCTTACTGCCCTGGTCTTGTTGACTCCATAAGCGGCGAGCGCGTGAGAAAGTCGACGATATTGTCCTTCACCTGCGATAGAGAAATGTTGGCCAAGGCATCCATTTCGTACATTGGATCCGCAAACGACTGTACATACTTCTTTGAAGTCAGGTCACACTATGCATGTCCCACGGCGGCCAAAGCCGACAACTTGGCGGTCATTTGGATATTCTTGATCATTTTGCTAGCCGCTCTCGGTGTTTATGGAAGCGGTGGGCTCTTGTACAAGCATATGAAGAGGCAAAAGAATACGGAAAAGAACTAGTCATGGACCATGGATTAGTAGTCATCGATAGAAATAATAGTATACTAATAGTAATAATAAACAGAATAATAATAGGAAAGAGAAGTAGGGAGACAATATGAATAGAGTGAAGTGCCAGCTGGCCTATATACGGAGTGTATACCTAAGTGAAAGCACTGCGGAGCAAAGAAGCATATACCGGAGTAGACGAGCAGGGTTGCAGCACTGGGTGGTAGATCCAGATGATAGATGGAAGTGGTAAATATACATGCAGAAAGCAGTCATGGCGTAAGTAGATGTAGAGGAAGATATTGTATATATATAGTAGATTAGTATTGAGTGCAGCAATAGAAAGTAGATCCAGACATTCGAAATTGACAATAGCGAGGGTGGATATAGATACCAGATATAGGCAGTAGATACAGAGTGTAAGTATATACCAGATATAAATAGATGAATGGACTGTGTATAGTCATACAGATTACACCTGCTATTGTCTTCTGCAGTGTACACTTTGTGAATACACATTCGTTGACTACGGTGGGTTTCTGCCATAGCAAGATAACAAAAAGTGCACTTTTGGTGTAGACCTACACCTCCCCCTACAATGAGTCACATCTTAAGTGTCAAAATTTTCAGATATTTGAGCTCTTAAGACACCTTGCGATGTATACGCAAAAAATATTTAATAACCTCTCTCCATATACGGTTCTCGTACGGTGTGTCGAGTGGGCAATCGGAAGACTGGAAGTAGCCTTATCAGAAATTAGCTTTTATTATTTGGGATTCGCAGTTATTTTTTAGTCGATTTGGTAGACAAGTTCGCAATGGAAATGGGGATGCGTTACGCTCTCCGCCTCCAATAACTGTGGAGACATATGTAATGGTGTCGTAATCATGAAACAGTGCTATTGGCCAGCAGCCGCTGGAGCTTGTACAGGTTTGGAACGCAGAACGTAAATTATGTGGTGGAACGTCATCGGGGTCGCTACGGCATAGCTAGATGTAGCGCCGAAGTGGGCCTGTCTACCCACCCACCACCGTAGATGCGAATGGGGGTGCTTGATCTTTACGGGACTACTTGGAAGCCTCAATTTTTTTGCAGAAGACGCACACAACCAGCGGTAAAAAATAATCAGGAAAAAACCTTCTGCGGCATATCAGGCATATAGATAGAACACTAGCGTGAGAGGGGAGCTTGGATAAGGACGAGGAGATAGGAAAATAGATACGGTAGAGGGGGTGAGGGGGGTACCACGCCACTCCAGTGAATGCATGATCCACTTTGTTTCAAGCATCGAAGGTGCTCAAGATATACCGATAAGGCCAAATAGAGCATCAAGATTTCCCACAGATCAAAAATGCGTGTCAGCAGCACGATTACAGAAAAAGAAAAGTGAGAAAAGCTTCAGTGAGCGATAACACCGCTAGGCTGCCCACCCCACCAAGAAAAATAGAACATGCAATAGAATATAAGTCAAAATCGGAGGAAAAAAAAAAGCTTAGTGAACGCCGACACCTGGTGATTAAAGTTTGGAAGCGACGATGCTGTGCGCTACAATAGAGAAACCTTATCACATTATGCAATCGAAAAGAGGCTCGTACTGAACAAGGAAGGTAGGTGCCCCCCATAGCAGCTCGGGCAAGATGTAGAATGTATATCCTGCACCGCCGCACGGTTCCTGATGCAATATCAAATCATCATTCCTGACCACCTATTGATAGGACGCCATAGTTTTCGTTTCACGGCTCTTTGTGAAGACGTGCATGCGGCTTGCTGTCGTATGGTGACCAGTGCTACCCACACGCTGCTCTACCTGGTCTAGCAATCTGCTCTTTACGCCGAACTGGCCGACCAGGTGGGATCTCACAGGTGCACACACTGTACATATTGCACAATCTATCTCCTCGTAGAGAAGCACCACAGTTTTTTCCAGCATATATTTTTTTCTCTTCCCTTCACTCTTTCTTTTTTTAGTCATAGTTTTTGGTTATGCTTCCATGGCATGCTTTCATTCGATTACGGATATAAAATCGTGCTTCCTTGCTGTAGAAATAAGCTTTGGAATATGTAATTTGAAACCTAAACCTAAAACACCGCTTTACAGCCGGAGAAGATACATAATACCTTATATGTATATATAGCGTCATTGCCGTCTCCAATACTTTTCTAATTTTTCTTTTTTTGTTCTGGCATACTCATACACTATAAAGCGCCATGTCCTTGCAAAGTATTAGCTCGGGTGTGAGCGAGAAGAAGGCCAAGAATGATATCAATGTGGAGGTCGCAGAGGTCCAAATCGACGATGATAACTTATCGTTCATCGAGGGGGATCCATCTTACATGACCAACTCTCCTTACCCAGAAGTCAGAGCTTCTGTCACCACTGAGTTTGACGAGCACACACACTTGAACCACTGGAGAACATGGACACTCACCACGATCTTTGTGGTTGTCTTTGCTGGTGTCAATCAGTTCTTCAGTTTGAGATATCCTTCCTTAACCATTGGGTACACTGTGGCCCAAATTGTTGCTTTCCCTATCGGTAAGGCGTTGGCAACCTTGCCAAACTACAAGCCAAAGTTCTTGCCAAGATGGTTCGAATTGAACCCCGGTCCATACACGAAGCAGGAGCACGCTGTCTTGACCATTGTCGTTGCCTTGACCTCGTCCACCGCCTACGCCATGGGTATCTTGCTTGCCCAGTCTGAATTCTACCACCAAAAGTTGAACGTTGGATACCAGCTTTTGTTAGCTCTCTCCACCCAGTTGTTGGGATACGGTGCTTCAGGATTGACCAGAAGATGGATCGTTTACCCAGCAGCCATGGTGTGGCCCCAAAACTTGATCACAACTACTGTCTTTTCCACTTTGGCCAAGGACAGATTGAGTGACGCCGTCCACGTTTCCGGGTTTAACTGGTCCAGATACAAGATGTTCGTGACAGTTGCCTCCGGCTCATTTGTCTGGTACTGGTTCCCAGGCTTCATTTTCAAGGCCTTGTCTTACTTCAGTTGGGTCTGCTGGATTGCCCCAAACAATATCGTTGTGAACCAAATCTTCGGTGTCAGTTCTGGTTTGGGAATCATTCCAATCACTTTCGATTGGACACAAATCACCCAAGCCTTGAGTGTTTCGCCACTTGCCACCCCATACTGGGTGTCGGCCAACACTTACGGTTCCGTTTTCATCTTTTTCGTCTTGATTCTCCCATGCTTGTACTACACCAACACTTGGTACGCCAAGTATATGCCTATGATTTCCTCAACCACGTTCGACAATAAGCAAAAGTCGTACAACGTGTCCAAGATCTTGACTCCTGACTTTAGATTGAACAGAGAGGCTTACAAGGCATACTCTCCACTTTTCGTTCCATACTCCTACCTTTTGTCATACGCTTTGAATTTCGCAGCCATTTCCGCTATTTTCGTCCACTCGGCCTTGTACAACGGTAAGGATATCATGCAGAAATTCAGAAACTCCAAGCACGGTGGTGAAGACATCCACAAGAGATTGATGAACAGATTCAACGAAGTGCCAGACTGGTGGTACGGTGTTTTGCTTGTCATTTCCATTGGGTTGGCATTTGCAACCATTTGCGGCTACCCTCACAATACCCAGCTTCCTGCATGGGGTCTCGTGGTTGCATTGCTTATCACCTTTGTAGGTTTCATCCCACAGGGTATGTTGGAAGGCTTGACCAACCAGCACGTTGGTCTTAACATCATCACCGAGTTGATTGCCGGTTACATGTTCCCAGGTAACCCCATTGCCAACATGATGATCAAGGTTTACGGATTCATCCCAATGAGACAAGGGCTCGATTTCTCGCGTGATTTGAAATTGGCGCAATACATGAAGGTTCCTCCCAGATTCTTGTTTGTGATCCAAATTTACGGAACCATCTGGGCCTGTTTGGTCAATGTCGGGGTCCAAATCTGGATGACCCACAACATTAAGGATATTTGCACTCCAGCACAATCCAACGGATTCACTTGTCCAGGTGGTAGAACTTTCTTCAACGCCAGTATCATTTGGATGATTCCTCAGGAATTGTTCTCTATAGGTAAGATCTACAACCCATTATTGTACTTCTTCTTGATTGGTGCCATTTTCCCAGTCATCACCTACGCCTTGTACAAGAGATGGCCAACCAGGTGGTACGGAAGAATCCACGGTCCAATCTTCTTCACCGGCAGTGGTAACATCCCACCATCCACCCTTTACAACTATAGTTTGTATTTTGCAACCTGTTTTGTGTTCAACTACTACATCAAGCACTACTACACCACCTTCCACACCAAGTATAACAATGTTATCTCAGCTGGGTTTGATGCAGGTGTGGCCATTTCAGCAGTTATTATTTTCTTGTGTGTGACCTACCCTGGTGGATCTCTCACCTGGTGGGGTAACACAGTGTACAAGAATACCGCTGATTTCAAGGGTACTCCTTTCTATAAGTTAGAAAAGGGAGAGACCTTTGGACCAAAGACCTGGTAGGTACTCCCCATAAAAAAAAAAAAAAGAAAAAACACAACTGGATTGAGAAATCTCAAAATATGAATATAGTCTTTTTTCTTCTTCTTTATATTTGTATATGAACGACTAAGCTAATTTAGAACTAAGCCATGTAGCTAATTTTTCAGAAATGATCTGGACTGAAAAGTTTGGAGAGAGCAGACTTGCCGTTTCTGGAACCTCGAATTTTGATGCAGGAATCGTTAAAAGCACACAGGAGCATCCAGGGGTACATATGTAGGTAATTAGGCTACAGCGTAATGGAAATAATGACAGCTAACTGCATGCCTATACGTAGCCCTGTTTACGACGATCGCTAGGCTAATACCTTAATGCAGAGCACGTCAATTGCAACTTGTCTTGGCCCATTACTGCACGCTTGTAGAACAAGAGAGACAGGGTCTTAGGTGATTTGCTTATATGCAGCATCGCGGCTCTGCGATTACGCTTTCCATGTGCTAAATGCCGACTAGGTATGGCTTAGGAGGAACCACATCAGCAGCCAACAGCGCATTGTTCCGTGGGTTATGATTGGTCGAGCGAGTAGCAGGGAGATGGAACTGGTGCGTGAAGAGATCACTTTACAAGCGTGTTGCTGGCAATCGTGTGTCTCCTGTGCAACGACTCCAGCCAAGCGTTATAAGATTTTACGCTGTGTGAATTTGCGGTGCGACTCTCTCTCTCGCTCGCACTCAGTGTGACTCGCTCACGGAATAAAGCCTTATTTTCATGCAAGATTGCATTTAAAACCTAAATTGTACTGTGGCTTCCATCGAGCTATTTTGCTCCTATCAGACAAACTTACGATCGTAAATAGGCAGGAAAAATTAGTAGGGAAAATCTGAATCATTGGTGCCTGAAATTTTTTTACGGTAAGGTTGAGTTCAGGAGAGGTATAAGATTTCTTATCTCTAGACACAACCTCTCGCTACTGCTATTGACGTAGGGACCGCCATAATCATACACACACAAAAAAATACATAAAAAAACATGACTTGGAACTTGCCCAAGACCATCGCTATTATTGGAGGGGGTCCCTGTGGAGCTGGGTTTGCAAAGGCGGTTCTTGCGGAGAAGGCCTTCGACAAGGTCCAAATCTTCGAGAAGCGTCCAGACTTTGGTGGGTTGTGGAACTACACCACGGAGGAGGCCGTTCTCCCAGTCCCCAGTGAGAACCCCGGCGTCGACGTGCATCCTGTGCTCGACGAGAAGACAGGGGAGTACATCTGGGCTGCTCCAGTGTACGACACTCTTGACACGAATGTGCCCAAGGACATCATGAGTTACGCCTCGACGCCCTTCCCCTCCGACTTGCCGCTCTTCCCACACAGATCTGACGTGTGCAAGTACATCAAGGACTATTCGGAGCCATTGAGAGATATCACCAAGTTCGGCACCAAGATTGTTAACGTGGAAAGAAACGAATCAGACACCAAGTGGGTCGTCACTTCTAGACCGGTCTCGAAAGAGACCAAGGGCGGAGAGCTTGAATCGGAAGCCGCCGGACTGAAGGATACCGTTGAGGAGTTTGACGCCGTTGTTCTTGCCAACGGGAACTACGAGTTGCCATACGTCCCAAGCATCAAGGGCGTCAAGGAGTGGTCCGAGAAATTCCCGGGCTCGATCCAGAACGTGAAGAACTATCGTACCACAGACCAGTTCACGGACATCAAGGGCAAGATCTTGGTCATCGGAAACTCTGCCTCTGCCAACGACTTGTGTTTCCAAATCACCCAAGACCACGACAGAGTCGTCTACAAGCTGAGAAGGTCAGAAAACGTGATGCCGGCAGGAACCTCCCCCAAGGTGCTTGAAGTGCCAGAGATTGACAAGTTTGACGTCGACACGAAGTTGATTGTCTTCAAGGATGGCACCACTTTGGATGACGTGGAGATCATCGTCTTTGCTACCGGGTACTTGCACTCATACCCCTTCCTTGACAAGGTCAACAGCTCCGACACTCCAATCATAACCAACGGTCACAGATTGCGCGGTATCTACGAGCACGTCTTGCTCTACAACTACCCCAACTTGGCAGTCACCGGTGCCGCAAGATACATTTTGCCCACCAGAACCGCCGAATCACAAGGCTCTTGGACTGCAAAGGTGTGGTCTGGGAAATTACCCTACCCATCCAGAGAAAAGATGGTTGAATGGGAACAAAAGAGACAAGAAAAGACTGGTGACAACAAGTTCTTCCACGATTTGTACTTCCCAGAAGACGTGCACTACTTGAACGGATTGAATGAGGCCGTCTTGGAAGCAAAGTCCGGGTTAACTCCATTCATTTGGGACAGAGAGCAGATTTCTCTCCGTGGCTCCATCAAGGCAATCAAAGAGGCATACATCAGGTACAGAACAGACACCAAGAAGTTGGCCCATTCCTACAAGGAGTTGGTAGACAACGGGTACTTGAAGTCGTTCATGTTGAATGACGAAGAGATGAAAGAACACGGATTCTAGATGGGGCGGTGTGTGTTGAATATGCTCCATAGTTTGGGATTTGAATTTCATAGTGAAGATATAGAGGCTAGAAATACTACACATAATACTGAAAGTAGATGGATATGGATCAAGTAGTGAGATCCACGCATGCGTATATATACATATTCTATATGAATTAAATTACTCTCCTTTTTGGATTGCCGATTCTTGACAATATTTCGTTGAGCGTTGGCCCATGTCAGTTGGTTTATAGGCTTTCCAAGGTGCGCCTTTGTGAGACTTGGCAGTCACATTGCTAAAAGAACGGACCTCTTTTGAGATCTCTCTCCCCTGTGACATCCCCTAACGCTCCAAATTGATGTTGCTACCAAACTTCTCGTACAACTGTCCCTTCAAAGTGTCCAACTTTTCATCTATGTCAGATATCGTTGTGTCGATCTCTTCCAACTTGCCCTCCAACTCTTCGTTTGACTTCTCCAAACGAGCGATGGCTGCTTCTTGCTTCAACGCCACGAAGACCTCTCCTATTTTGTACTGCACCTTCTCGTCTTCGTCCAATAACTCTATTTCAAGCAACAAGTCATCCAAGTATTCCTTTTCTGTCTTCAATTTCTCGAGCTCTTCAGTCGCTTCGTCTTTCTTCCCAATAAGGGTCGAGAATTTATTGATCTTCTGCTGATCATCCCACGACACCTCAGTGGCAGTGTTTTTCTGTCCTTCTGGGAGCAATTCCATGTTGTATTGGTGTGGTTAGGTATTGGTAGTGGGTAGGGCAGGTTTCTGTAAGGAGATTAGCTTGAGTTGTGGCCATGATTTTGTAGTTGTAGAAAATATTGGCCATGAATCCGATCCTACATACAAGAATAGGGTGTATATACAGGAAGACGCAGACACCTTAAGAACTGATCAGCCAGAATTTCCTTTAGTTAAGAGAGTGGGGTTTTGTAGGAGGGTATATTGAGAATAAGATGTTCAGCTGCTCTGAGTGTAAATACATCAAAAATTTCAAGTCCAAAAT
This sequence comes from Dujonia boleticola, assembly GCA_029581775.1. Classification (NCBI taxonomy): domain Eukaryota; kingdom Fungi; phylum Ascomycota; class Pichiomycetes; order Serinales; family Debaryomycetaceae; genus Dujonia; species Dujonia boleticola. The sequence goes on from JARGRU010000017.1 coordinate 1,919,386, forward strand.
TTTATGATTTTAATAAACTATTGTAGAATTAAGTGCAAAGATGGATACAAAAGATGCAATACTGATGCCACAATCAGTACATATGCCCTATCGGGATTTGCTCCAAGACGAATATAGATTAGTACATATCGACAAGACCCTGAAGGCTTAGACCAGATCTTCTTAGAGACCTCAAGGATTGAAGAAGAATATTTTAACCTCTCACAGATGGTGTAAGAAGGTCACTCGCTGTACAATGCGATTTAAGACCTTGGGACACTCCCCGAACTTATCGAGTCTAGAACATCGTACAAAAAAAATTCTCCACAATCTAAGCACATGACTCATACTTAAAACTTGATAACCATTAGAGAAAGAGCGAATTTGATATTATATCTTATGATTTCTCGAATGTAACATGAGTAGAAGCATATTGCTACAGGGAAACGTGCAGCAGCGTAATATCGATCAGATTATTGAGGAGTCAATTGAAATCGAATCCGACGATAACCGTTTTTTTTGCCGAAAGAAAAGCTTCGCGATTATGCTGAATCGTTCCTTATTTACATTTTTTTTTCTTCAAACCTTAAATCCGCTTATATGCACACCTTCTATTTTTAACTATAAAGATTATTTGGCTCTTCCCAATTGACTTAATTGGCTTAGGGCTCGGGCTATGCGAATCATGGAGATGATGAGATTGGCAGTCATGAACTATGTATCCACAATGGTTTGGGTTGAATGCTGTTTCGCGAACAGAACCAACAGTTTCCTTCTCATTGACAAATTCTCCCGCTCAATTATACTTTCCTGCTGCATTAAACGCGGGAAGTTCTTTCCGCATTGGCTGTGAGGCATTCAAAGTAACTCCACAGTGCCTACCGCCCAGCAACCATCAACTCTCCTCACACTGCCTATGGCGAATGGGACGGCGTTCCCGTTCTTACCTGCTCAATGTAGCCCTCTGTTTCCATAGAAAATAGCAAATTAGACTTTTGTTAATTTACTTGCATTTCTTCCAACTTCGCTGCACATGTACTTGTATGCAGAATCTGATCCATCCTAGCTATAAAAAGCGGCCATTTTCGCCACTGCAGCTTGACTCAGAGACATGGCTTATTGTTATGCAAACTCACATTCATTAGCACTCACACTCCTTTTTTGAGATACACTCTCGAGTATAGTAGCTCGAGAACGTGACAGCAACAATTACCGATCAATTCTGAATCCACTCCTCGATTTCGGCCGTGATATCGCTCTTTTCAAAACCTCACAATGCCTGTAGAAGATACCCCTAGCCACAAACTTCCGGCAGAACCCTCTGCATACCAACTTGTCCAGGTACGCGACGAGGAGTCGATCCGTTTTACCAGAGAAAAGAACTCCGCAGCATGGAGGGGCCGCTTATCTGAGGAGCAATATATTGAGCGTGAGACTGTATTGTCCAAATCCAAAATTGCAAACTGGGATAAAAAGAAATTGAGGGTCTTTATTCTCAGTGAAAAGGGAAAGCCAGATGTAAAGGTAGGTTCCCTCGAGTTGCTTGTTAGACCATCCTGGCAGTATGACTTCAATTCAGAAACTGGTAAAGTGGAACGCAAGGGCATCTTGGCTGGAACCATTGGTGGTGTTTATACATACGAGGATTACCGTGGCAAAGGCCTTGCCAAGATAATGGTAGACAAGTTGCAAGAGATGTCCGAAAACGAATTTGTAGGACCAGACGGCTTTACCTTCTTATACTCCGAGATAAAGCAATATTACGTCCAAAACGGATTCACGTCGTTCAGGGTTCCTTTAATTAAAGTCCCATTTGGAACCACCGACATTTCTCAAGTCAACGGCGATTACCAATACGACTACTTAAAGTTCCACGAATTTGAAGATATGTTCAAGATCCACAATGAACAATTTGACCAAGAATTGGTAGCCAAGGTGCTCCATGACAAAAAGAGCAGAGTTTCTGTCAACCCTGATGCCAGCTATGTTGATTGGTTCCACCTTCGTGCAAAGTTCATTTCTTCGAAGGTTTTCTACGAGGACTCAGAAGGTATCTGCAGCGATAACTCGAAGCTTTCGTATGATGAGATCCTCGAGAAGTTTCACAAGGTAAAGCCTGATGTTTTCGGTGTAAAGATTAGCTCTAAGAAGGACGGTGAGTTTGTAGGTGGTATAGTTTGGACTTATGACTGGCCTGCTAAGCCTGATGAGCCTGATGTGCCTGATGATTTGCCTGATGAGGATGATGAGGCTTTTAAGGCTGCTGAGGCTGCTAAGAATCCTGATCCTGCGATTTCTAATGCTTGCAAAGTGATCAAAATCGTAGTCAACAAGGACCTCAATAGAGACGACATCACTAAGCAATTGATTATACAAATGAAGTCATACGTTGAAGCCGCAGACAAAGCAAACCCACCAAAGTCACCGCTTTCTGGCTTCAAGAAGTTTGAAATTTGGCAGTCGGAGATTTCCGACGATATTGTTCAATGGTTAACTAAGGATTTCGGAGGTAAACCTAACCTTAAAAACCCTTCAAGAAGTGCAATTTTACATCATAAGGCAAGCGACAACGACAAGATTCGGAACGGCGACATTATTTGGGAAGGCAACGACAAGCTTCCATGGTTCTAAGGTTGGAATTGATTTCCACTGCTCTAATAAAACCTCATTCTGGTAATTGGGAAAAATTGATTTGAAAAAAAAAATGTGAAAAAAACCCGTAGACTTTAAAAAGTCATTAATATTTGAGACATATGCTATTATTTAAAAAAACAACGTGAGAGTGAAATGGATACGGCAAGTACTTGTAAAACCGAATCGTAATTGTGATATGATTTGCTTGAGTGTATTTTGAAGTATATACTGAGATGGTTTATTCGGTAGTCTGTTGGCCTACTCATAGTCATCTTCAAACTGTGCTCTCATTTCCATGACAGCTTCATACAATGAGGTTGTTTGCAATTCGTTTTCGAGTCTCAAGACAATGTCCTCGTCGTTCCAGCTTTTGTCTTTGTAGTTGTTCACCTTTTCACTGATCTCGTTTAATCTCTCGTACATCGTCTTATACTTCTGGGTTAGCTTTTCGTTGAATTTTGGTATCTTGGAGTGCTGGAACAACACAGAGTTGCTTCCTTCGTTTGTGTCGAATAAGTTCAAGAATATCGACACAAAGCTCAAGATTGTATCGATATGGGTGGTGTAAGTGTTCGATATTTCTGCTAGGTTGGCTGGTTCCTCCTTGGAAAGGTTCTTGACGCCTGACCGTAAATGGTACTTTATTGGGTTCTTCTCAATATCGTGGCACAATTGATAGAGCCACTTCAAGTCAAAGTGTGACGCGTTTATCTTCTTTTCTTCGTTTGCAGGAGCGACGGCTGGGGAAGAGGGCACAGACAGCGTCAAGCCGAATGTGGACACCAAGGGAGTCGTTGGTGTTCCCATGGCGCTGGTGTTGTTTGTAGTTTGCAATGGTGGGTACGGAACCAATTTGGAGAACGTTGAGTCAGCCAAGACGTCAATAGATTTCCTCAACAAGGAGTACTTGGATGTTCCCAGCGGGTACCTATTGTAGACGTGCACCTTGAACTCTTCCAAGGGATCTGGGAACTTCTCAAAGTTCTTGACCAACTCTTCGTCGGTATTTATGTTGGGCACTTCCAATTTGTAGAGAATCCCCTTGATGTTCCCCCAGTGCACGAAACTTTTCAACGCCACGAGAATGTCGTGGCTGGCCAACGATTCTTCGCCGTAGTATTCTGTGATGAACTGAGCCATGTAGTAGCCCTCTAGTTTGGTTCCAATGTGGTGGTCTGTGTGCAAGAAATTCAATTTGGAGATGACTAGCAAGTTCAAGCCCTGGCTGATGTGCTTTTCTGTGACTTTCTTGAAGAAGTCCAACGCCTCTTCCTTCACTTCGGACGGGTTGTACTTTGAATACGCAGCCGTGGTCACCGACGAGCCCTCTTCATACCACTTGTTGACTTCCAATTCACGTGCTACACCTATGATCGAAAGACAAAAGTCTGGGTACTTTTCGAAAAGCTCACCGCCAATGCTCTGCAAAATGTAGTACGCCGACACAACTGACAGGTACTCGTCTAAATTTTCTGGGTTGATGATAAGATGCTTGTCCTCTTCACGGACTCTCTGGAAGTTGTTGTTGACAAACCGGTACTTTCTTCCCTTTTTGTTGTACTCCAACTTTTCCAAGTCGCTGAGTTGGCTCAAGATCGAGTCAGACACCTCGATGAGGGCGTCAGACGTAGAAACAAGTGTCATGATCTAGACGAGACTGGTTGCTTGACACGCGTATGTAAATGGTATGTACGGACGAAACAATAGCTTTCCTTTTGGAGTGTGTACTTCCAGAATGAGTTCAGTATTCGAGTACGACAAACAGATATCTGATTTCAGTATTCACAAAAATGAGTATCCGATACGTGTTTAGCAGCTCTTCCGTCTGTTCTTTGGCAAGGTGGGTTTTTCTTTTTTTTTTCAGAGTGGAGAATGTAAAACGTAAACATTGGTACTGCATGGAAAATAAGCGATCCCCGTTTAGCGAGAATTTTTTACTGAGGGTTTGCTGGAGTGGTGGTGGAGTCTCAACCACATCAGATCAATGACGTACGTGTGGCTGTTTAAGGTTTAGGTGAAGTGTAGCTCCCACCACACGATTTGGGACGAGATAGGAAAAATTACTTATCACGTCAAACCCAAAATCTCAAAGCAGCATCGAGTAGAATACCGTTATACTAAAGGGCACACACCTCGTGTGTTCTTGTCAGCATTTAGTCATGCTCGCGTAATCAGTGAGATCCACGGAGTTAACTACGCAGAGATGGCTGCCATCTGTAAAAGTCCGCCGCTCGTACTCATAGAATAATATGTCATCTTGGACTAAAGCCAGGTGTCAAAACGCACTCCACGGACGGAGGCCGACGGACTTTACCTGGGGTCTTCCTGGATGGGTAACACCGTGGCACAGATAACAATGCTGCCATGTAGATGCCCTAGTTTTACTAAAAGCGCACGTAAGCGTTAGTAAAAACTTAGTAATCCAAATCGGGCCTGATAGTGCTTGCTGGAAAATTGAGAATTTGTGCGTAGAGAAAAATGTGGCTCATTTTGACAGTGGTGAGTGTTTAAATAGCGGACACACGCGCGGCCATTTTTTTTTCTCTCGGCCTTCAAATTAAGCTGCAAATTCAGACTCACAAACACCACATACAACCACCACAATGTCCGCCCACGACGACTTCAAGACCCTCGAAAAGAGTAGACCCGCCTTCGACACCTCGTTAGAGTTCAAGTTGACCCAAGTCCAGAACCCAGAATGGGTTCCAGGCAGTGGTGCTACCACCGATGAGTGGAAAGAACACAAGAAGATCGAGGTCGACCCATACGCCGACGGTAGACCAGCCTTTGACAACTACAAGATCTTGATCTCTGCTATCACCCCAAGACCAATTGGTTTCGTCTCCACCGTCGACAAGGACGGAAAGGAAAACCTCGCTCCCTTCTCATACTTTGCCTTGGTCAACCACGACCCACCAACCTTTGTTGTGTCTGTGTCCGAAGCCTTTGGTCAAAAGGATACCAGCAAGAACATCTTGGAGACCAAGGAGTTGACCATCAGCATCATTTCCGAGTGGTTCCTCGAAGCCGCCAACTACACTTCCATCGCTGCTCCACACGGCACCAACGAATGGGCTTTGAGTGGTTTGACCAAGGCTCCATCCTCAAAGGTGAAGCCTGCACACGTTGCTGAATCTGCCTTCTCCATTGAAGCCGTCCTTGTCCACAACCATGAAGTGTTCAAGAAGTCCGCTCCATCCCAGAAGTCCTCCAATGTCTTCATCGTCGAAGGTGTCAACTTCCACATCAGCGAAAACGTCGTCAACGAAGGCTTGAACTTGGTTGACATCCAGAAATTGAAGCCAGTTTCCAGATTGGGTGGTGTCGCATACGGTAGAACCGTCGCAGGATTCGAATTACCATCTCCTGCCTACACTGAGGAAGCAGTGTTGAAGGCCACAGAAGTCAGCAAGCAACAGGCTTAAGATTTACCACAGAAGTAAAACACCAGCCACATCATAGATAAATTATAGAGGAAATATGTTTTTTAGCATGAATATACTTTCGTAAACGAATCTAAAACACACCCGGAGTTAGTAAACCTTTTTCATTATTATTTTTTTTTTTTTTTTTTTTTTTTTTTTTTCGCTTACTATTTGCTTTCTTAGTGCAGTCAGCTGCTAGTGTGTTTCTTATCTACGCACCACAGAGGCAAATACACGATTTGAACTACCTGAGTACTACAAATTCGAATAAAAACCTGGACACCATTACTTCTATACGTATCGCCTATACCACAACTCAGCTGGCGCAACTATGGGTGAGGTTATTGACTTCGATTTGGAGAAGATACTCGAGTTCTCCAGTGCGCATGAGAGGCTGAAGCTGAAGCAGCCAAGCACTTCCTCCACTACTAAAAGAAGGAAACTACACTCTAGATTGGAAATCGATAACTTGGGTTATGCGGACGTCAACACACAGATAAGGAGAACCTTTGGGAATGAGCAGCTCATCCTGCCTTCAACCACCTCAACCTCATCTCCAGATGAGAAAGTAGATCAGGAGGAAATGGGCGCTGACGCTCCACCAAGGATCACTTTAGTGGACCGCACTATCGAAGCTGAAATATCATACCCACTCACTGAAGACCAGTACGACCAGTTCAACGACGAAAGTGGATACGCCCTATCACCATCAACAGATGGCCTGGAGGCAAGAAGAGAGTTTGTTGGCGAGCAAATACGATTGATGTTTGCGGTGTCTGAAACGCCACTCCTTTTCATCAAAAACAAGACCAAGTTTGGATTCACGAAAACAGAGCTCTTGTTGTCCATCAACTTACTCGACCATGACCACCTGGCAATAAGACGAGAAATACATCTTGCCAGAGACTTGCCCCTCAACAAGCGACCGGAAAACCTCTTCATCACAGGACCTCATTTGAGTGTATCCTTGCCCTCGCAGTACAGCGATGTCATCGATTTCAAGATAAAAGTGAGCTACAAGATAGAGATATTGGAACTGGTCTTCCAGATCAACACCGTCGACCTCATCAGTAGCACGAAGGATCTATTGAAGCTCTCGTCAGAAGTCTTGCCCACAAGGTACGACCTATCTCTTCAGAATGCAGACATAGACTCGCAAGATCCAATAACCCCACAAGTGTTCTATACTGCCATCTCTGACCACACCCTAGCAATGCCACCGGTGAACCACAATTTCGATATACCTGAGCTTGAGACCCAATTGTTCCGTTTCCAAAGAAAGACAGTGAGGTGGCTACTCGAACGAGAAAGTGTCAAATACGACCACTCAAGCAATAGGTGTGTCGATGTCCCGTTGATCAGTGGCGAGCTTAACCAGAGGATTTTGGATGAAATCAACTCAGGAAATGTCGCCTATTCAGAGCTAGACGGCACTATTCACGAAACTCTCTCCAAAATCTGCTTCGGTTGGAGCTTAATAAGCTTGAATAATGCTCAGTACTGGTACAATTGCTACACAGGTAATATCAGCTCGAGGCTGAATGTCTACAAGGTATTGTTACAGAAGTATGGCTCGCTCAATTCTGGAAGTGAATCTTCAAATCATAAACCTGTCCCAACGCTACCTGGAAAAGGTCTTCTTGCGGAAGAAATGGGTTTAGGGAAGACTGTGGAACTTACTGCGCTTGTCATTCTCAACCAAAGGCCCTTCGAACACATAAACAAGCCTGTTCAAATAACTTTAAAACCCTATGGAGATTTGAAGACAATTCCCAAATCCAGAACTACATTGATCATTTCTCCTGAGTCTATTCTCAAGCAATGGGTTGAAGAGGTCACGAATTTGGCACCCTCATTGGCTGTTACTGTGTACCAAGGTATTGACAAATATCCAAAGTTGAACAAAAATGCCAACCTCATCGCAGAGTATTTGAAAGGCTTTGATATTGTCTTCACTACCTATTCAACAATTTCCAAAGAGTTAGACTATGCGAACTACTCGAGCAAGAAAAAGAAAACGAGATCTGCCAAAAGAAAGTATAACTATAGTGATACGACTAATGCAACGGACGAAGGTGAAGGTGAAGAAGAAGAATTAGGCGGCGATGACGACTTTTCTGGCATTGTCGAGAAGAGTCAAGATGGAAATTCATCTGCGGTTGACGATCTTGATCTGTACCATTCACTTTTCCAATTAACGTTGTCTCTGAAGAAGAATCCCAAAAATGCCAACGAGCGAGCACCAGGTGAAGAACACACAGATTACGAGAAAGCATTGCAAGACGAAATCCAACTAGCAATTAAGCATAATAAGAATCTCCCAGACATATATCGTAGTAACGATAATAGAGACTACCAAACACCACTTATGTTGATGGAATTCTGGAGAGTTGTGCTAGATGAAGTGCAAATGGTTTCATCTCGGATGTCTAGAGCGTTCCAAAGTGCTTCTCTTATCCCTAGACACCACGTTTGGGGGGTATCTGGTACACCAATCAAGAAAGATTTCGGTGATTTGCATTCGATCTTAAGGTTCTTGAGATTACACCCTTTGGGTGACGACTACTACGCAAAGATGACATGGGAAATGTTGACTAACACAAACAAGAAGTCCAATCTTATACCAGGCAATACAGATTTCGTTAAATTGTGGTCCCAAATATCACTTAGACACACTAAGGTGATGGTACATGATGATATCAAGTTACCTCCTCAAAACAGAATTTTGATGTCAATTCCTTTCAACCCTGTTGAACAGGAAAACTACAACCAAATGTTTAGTGAATGTTTGGCCGCAATCTGCTTAGATGAAAATGGTAACCCTGTGTTCAACGATTGGGAGCCAACTAATACCTATTTATCCGTTATGAGATATTGGCTTGTGAAGTTGAGACAAGTATGCTGCAATCCTCAAGTTGGCAGGTTGAACCTAGGCTCACGCAGATATAAATCCAGAAATCATCTATTCTATGGTAGAACTGGCCAAGGTATGAATATTGTCCAACAGCTAAAGACGTTGGAGAATGTTCTAGATGATATGTTATCACGAGCTTACGAACAGATTTCTGAAGCGGAAAAGAGTGAAATCAACTTGTCCTTAAAGTTTGCGGAGTTCGAGGAATCATTGTTGTTACCGGAAAAAGCTTTAGAAACTTTGAGAGCAAGTGTCTGGGATACAGAGCGTATAATTTGCAGACTAACCAGACAGTTGGACAACCTTGTCCGTACCTATAAGGAATTGAGTAAAACTGAGAGCACCATGCCCAAAACTAATGGAAATGGCCATACCAAGGAAGCAGATCTCGAAGATGAAGAGGATCTCGAAAACAAGGATTTGGACGCTGAAGATAGTAGCTCAGGAGCTGATGGGATTTATTATGGAAATGCTAGTAACGTTGTACAATCATCTGTCACTAGGAACGAAAAGTCGAGTGAAATTGAGAAGTATAAAGAAAACATCAATGCTACAAGAATTAGATTAAGGAATTGGAACCTCACTTTGCATAAGTTTTACTTCTTGATTGCATCCTGTCACTTTCAATGTTATGATGAAGAATACCAAAAGAAAGTTCAAGACTCCACTTATGAGCTGGAGTTAGAAGAGTATGGAGATCTCAAGACGTTTCACAGAATTAACACTGCGGTGGATTTTGTTTCTCCTCTCGTTTCTGGAGTATCGACTGATGATCTCAAGCCAATTGATGCATTGGCTGGATTTCAAGGTGATCGCAACTCTGAAACTGAGTTGCATCAATTCCAGGAACAGTTTTACTATGGTCTTGCTGAAAAGGTCCGTGAAATGATATTGGAAAGCTCTATTAAAGGTGTTCAACGGACGGTTAAAACAAGAATATTGTCCCGTGAAATATACTTCGAAGATAAAAAGAAGTTTCTCGATAATGGCGATTTTCATATTCCAAAAAATTCTAAGAAGTTATTCAAGTATATGCCTTTGATTGAGATAAAATCGTTGGAAGATAATATCGTTGGTATGAGAACAAAACTTTTCTATAATAAGATTGTGGCATTGGTGGAACAGTTGAATGAGCAAAGTGAGGTGATCAACGATTGGATGGATAAGTTAATATCTATTTTGTGCAAACCGCTTTTAACTCACGATAAAACCCCTGACGGGGCAGAATATGAAGAATCGATTGATGACCAGGACAAAGTGTCCTGCTACTTGCATGTCCTTTCTACTGTAATCGTTGATAGATCAGAAATTGTCCTAGGTTCGGAATCTTCTGCAAAATCAGCTAGCTTCAAGAAGCAACAGGACACTTTCTCTGGGGAACTCAGTAATGTGAACAACTTAGAATTTCTTCAACTGTTGCAAGAGGCACGAGAAACCGTCAAACCAAAGCTGAAGACTTCATTACAAGATTTGGCATTGACTGCATCAACATTGGAAACGGACATGAAATCTGAAGCACGTGGAGAACTCAACTTCCCCAAGTCTGACGCTAACATAGGTAATCTTGAGGAGGAACTCTTTAACGTCTTCAGTAACAAAGTTCGGAAAATCTTTGAGAACCAAAAATTGGCAGTAGTCTTGTTGCAAAAGGAGTTAACTGTGAATTGTAATGCTGTTTTCAATAGTAGGATTGAGTATTTCAAACAATTACAACAAATTTCCGATAGTGTTAAATCCCCACTTCCTGAGCCTGTTAAGAACATACCCTATGCAATCCGTCTTTTTTTGAAAGCGAAGGTCATCAGGGAACAGGCTTTCACTAAATCCATCGCAAAGTACAGATACCTACAATCGTTAGTGAAAGACGAGAAGCATGATAAATCACAGGAGAACGGGTCAGCATCCACGGGTGATTCATCTAACGATGAGGATGATTTGATGTGCACTATTTGCCGCTCGTCGATCACCATTGGATCGCTCACACAGTGTGGTCACAAGTACTGTAAGGAATGCCTCGCTCACTGGTTAAGGAACTCACATACATGTCCGATGTGTAAAACTCATATTAATGAGCTGACTATATACAACTTTACACATCATAAACCAAACTTAAAGGCAAATGCAGTTCACGATAAAACCTCAATGGATGGCCAAGGTAACTCAAGTTCCGAAAGTGAAGCCCAATCTGCAAGTATACAACAAAACTTACATTTCATCTACAAATCTATTGACGAAGATATTGTCGAAAACATTCAGCAGATGGAGCTTAAAACTTCATATAGCTCTAAAGTTGACATGATCATAAAGCAGGTACTTTACTTAAAGAGTCAAGACCCCTCAGTTCAAATTGTTATATTTAGCCAATGGCAAGATTTGTTGTACATCATTGGCACTGCCTTGAAGAACCTAAATGTTTCATACTTGGCTTCACATGGAACCTTGACGCCGGAAATTGGCGGTGGAAGGAGAAGAAATAAGTATGATAGCGTGGAACAGTTTAAAAAGCCCGGTTCTGAAATTACGTGCTTTTTATTGAATGCTAAGGCGCAAGCAAGTGGATTGACCTTAATCAACGCTACACACATCTTCCTATGTGAGCCTCTAGTGAACACCTCCTTGGAATTACAGGCAATTTCAAGAATACATAGAATTGGTCAAACTAAATTGACGACTGTGTGGATGTTTGCCATCGAAAACACAGTTGAAGAAAGCATTGTCATCATGTCAACGAATAAGAGATTGCAATACTTTGAGAAAGAAAAAACAGCCGAGGCTGAAAATGAAGTCACCTCTACAGAGCAAGCTGCAGCTCCATCCTCGAATGAGAGTAAGGATGCACATGACAGTCGCGAGTTACTTAAGGCGGAATCAATGACTCTCATGAAAAGTGGAGGAATAGACACACTAGTCGATAAGAGTCAGTCCGAAGGTGAATCGGTTACGAATGGGGATTTGTGGAACGCATTCTTCAGTGCGTCCTCTACAAAGCAAGCGACCATTACCAAGTTCACTTCTATTAAAGAGTAAGTGATCTCCTATACATATATATATATATTTATTACTAGTGAATACTACAAATATAGTGCATATTTTCGAAAGATTGATTTCTGGGTTGTTTCAGATACCTAAACAGCTAAATAGGCGTTGTCATCGTAACCTGTGTAAACCTTCCCTTCTTCAATTAAGCTAACGCAATTCTTTATAACCACTTCAGGAGAAATATTCAAGTGTTGGGAAATAAGTCTCGCTGGGACACCTTCCTGTAAGCTCTCACTGTTCGACTTGATAACTGCGAGAATGTTGTCTGCCAAAGATAAAGTTTGGTTACCGCCTTCCTTCACAAAGAGCAGGTCCTTGCCCTGGTCTTGTTTTACGGATATGCCTTGAGCCTTCAAGTGGTTGCTGATGGCACTGAGGTTGTGATAGATGACCTCATTGTGATCAGTGATATGCTTTATAGTTGCGTTCTGCAATTGTTTCTTGTTGTTGAATTCCTTCAAGGAGGCAGTCACGTACACGTACTTGTTCAATTCGTAGGTGTTTTGCTCTTCGGTGGATTCGATCGAACCTTCGTGACTTTGGATCCACTTGTTAACATCAATTACTCCGGTACCATCTTCAATTGTTATAGAAAGCTTCGCGGTAAGATCTTGAACGTTTCTAACGATTCCCACAAAGGAAACGTGAGTAAGAGGCACATTGTGCACCTGGTATTCACCATCCTGGATATGTTGAGTGGCTTCGTTGATCTGCTTTATTGTGACAGGGGTCAAAGTTTGACTTTGCTGCTGTCTTTGGGATCCGGAATTATCGTTGCTGTAATCTCCGTTGGTGTTGAACCCGCCATTTCCGTAAGTGTCATCCATTTTCGAGTCGTTATGATTTATCTTAAGTTTGAGATATAGTAATGCCGGTGGTTCAGCGATGTATAAAGAAGATCAAAAGCTTGAGATTTGTATGCTCGAGTTCCTGGGTGGCGAGTAGTTGAAATATTAATTTGTGATTGAATTTCGTTTGTTTACGCGTTTTGTTTTGGCTACGATTTTCAAGCATCTTAGATCAAGGTATTATATGCAGGTGCGGCAATGGCTGCAACATTAGGGGTCGTTCCAAGCAAGAGGTATGGAAATATACAGCTCGGTGCATTGGTCGATGGCCGATGACTACTGAAGTTGATAGTTTTCTTGTAGCTACTGGATTTCTCAGAGTAGATTTGTCAAAGACTTTCTAGAATTCCCTGTTTTTGAATCCCAGATCCTTCCCCACAAGATCTGGCCCTTGAGGAGGTAAGATAGAAAAAGCAACTCTTTGGCGTTCTTTCCAGGTGTTTTAGAGTTCACGTGTGAGTCTCGTACTGAGCCTAACCAAAGTAACCAGTAGTGGCCGTGTCTACTTCCTCTAGACTGCTATTTCAGCGCTTACCCCAAACTGTGGGCCACAGCACTATGTACGCGTAATTGAGATCCGGGTAAACAGCCTGCATGCTTGCACACAAAAAACAAGACATGAGGTTGCAATACTTTGTATGGTGAACTTTTCAGACCCAACTCTATGGTAGTATCCCTTGAAGATTCCGTCCTTCAGCAACACCATGGACGCTATAGATCCTTCGATAACGGATCAGGAGCTATTCCAAGTTCCACCATCACCAGATAGCTCCCATAAGAACAACTCGATCGCGAGCCATGATCGCAGCGATGATATACCCAATGTATTCCGCTTGAACGAGTTTGTAGCTGATCACCCTTCAGATCAGCACCTGCAACACCACGAGCATCAACATGTCGATAACGAAAACAACGAAGATGGCTCCACTGCTGCTGCTGCCTTAAATATGATACACTATGGCTTCGAGGGGGATATCGAAACTGAGGACCCAAGTCATTCGCAACCGCATGCCCACGCTGAAAGCCTCAATCACCACAATCATAGCCAGGTCAATGAAGCCATTCAACTAACAAATGCCGCCTCGCATCATAACCCAAATCTGTTTAATGGTATCAGCATACCGTCTCCGCCCCCTCATACATATATCCTGCCTCACCGATCGCCCCACCACTCACACACGGCCAGTCTTCAGCTGCACTCGATTCCGAGCAACGCCACACGAAAGAAAGACATTGTTACGGTAGTTCCATACAACCCAAAAGAGAAGCCCAAAAGACTTGGAAGACCCCGTAGACATGGTTTATCGAATCAGCTCAACTTGCCTGAGAATAATTCCATGCAAAACGTGAATGAAGCCATGGTTTCCAAATTCAGATTCGACCTCTTGCCAATTGAAGGTCCAGGATCTCGTGGCGGTAAGCTAGGCTCGAGAAGGAGTCCAAGAGGTAGAATTATACTGAGCAACCGGATGAATTTAGGTCTTGGTCCAATTGACGATAGCTTGGACATAAAACCGGAAGCAGGTACCGACACTGCAAGCAACCGTCGCAGGACGAGACAAGCGGTTGGTGGCACCAAAAGTCCATCATATATCGATGAGAAAATAATCGAGGACGACCTAGTTAAAGAAATAGTAGAAGCAGAGACGAAAAAGCAAATGATCGAAAATCATACTCAAACTAGCAACGCCGCAACTGCCAATACAGATAACTTTGAATCGGCTAAGACAACTCCTATTTCTGCATCTCAAATTCAACTGTCGATAAACTTTTCTAAAGAAAAAGCAAATCTGATTTCAAAGGCAGTTTTGGAAGACAATGATCCAAAAAAGAGGAAGCTAAACGGAAAGAAGACCGTGAATGGAAATACGTCCGTTTTTGATTCCAAACCTAGTAGAACAACTGTACGAAACAGCAAGAGCAAAGTCGTCAGACTGTTGCCTGGTCCCATTCTCAGTTTGAATTACACTCTATATGACGACAATTTTGTCTATTCTAAAGAGAAGGACTCGGCTTCCAAAGAGAAACTAGCATTCGGATATCCTATTCTTGTTTCGCCTCACGCTCAAGACATTATGAAGATAATATCCTACCTAAACAAATTCAAGGACGTTATTTTTGGCCGAGATGTGTACTATATTGGACCGCATGACTTTGAGCTTGGTTTAAGCTTAACTAGATACAATCAAGAGAAATCGATAAGTGGAAAAAATATCGATGAAAGTGGGAAAGCTGGTGAAACAGCTGAAGAGACGCCAGAGGAAGTCTTAGAGGGCAGCACATCAGAGGAGAACGAGGGATTGATCAATTATAAAGAAAAGCAGGACGACTCATTGTACGACTCTGCCTATGTCTCGCCTTTAATGAACCTATTGTTTTGTAAACTTCTTTCGCTTGTTTTGAATAAGAAGAAAGAAGTCCTGACCACTTCACAGAAGAGTGCAATTTCAGAGTTAAAATCCAGCGCTCTCACTTTGGGACTCCCTTCTGAGTGGACTGATACTTCAAATGTGCTCACAAATGGCGTAGGCATCAATGATGGTGACGATTTGCCTCCGGTTGACCCTAAAAATCCAGAAATCTTGGGTAACGATTCATTTACCCATAATGAAGTTCCAGGGGTCTTGTATAACCCATTCAGAGATCCCGAATTTGAAGTGGGTGGATTGAAAGCCCTTACACCCATCAATAGGTTGATCTTGCTTAGAACTTTGACACAATGGTCTTTAGCTACTTCGGAAGCCTTAAAAGCATACATAAACGACAATTTCAATCATCAAGATATTGGCGGAGAAAGGTCAACGTATTATGTGGCCAGAACAGTTTTGAAAGGCTACAAGAATGCCGAGGAAGCTTCAAAAGAAGCTGAGTTGAAGATTGACAAAAAGATGAGCAACAAAAAGGGTGAATCAAAGGAAGACCCAGAAATCGCAAAATACGTTGACCCTACTTCTGACCCCTTGGCGCATAATCTTCGCTGGAGAGTCGATGAAATGTTTGTCGGGGATATTGGTGCCCATGTTGGAAGGTTCTATTTGTGTAGAATGGCTGACGCAAACGGAGGAGGATTGTCGTCATTGAAGAAAATGCAGAGCACGTTTTCAAATTTCAGAGAGCTCAAGGATATCCCTTCCTCCTTCAAGTTATATGTTGAAGATGTCCACCAAATGCTTGTTGAAGAATTCGTCAACAACGGAATTGAATTTGATAATGCGGGAGAAGAAGTCAAAGATGCCCAATTGGAAAAGTCTCCTTGTAATTGGTATGAAGTGGCAGGGAATGCAGCAGAATTGAAGGATTTTGTAAACTTTCTCACAGCCAGGTTGGAGAAGGTCCCCCCTAAGCTTTACAAGCAAAGTTTGAATCTCTTGAACTTTTTGGCCACGATTGAGCCGCTCATCAGCAATCAAGAATCAGCAATAGTAGGAGCAAAAACTGAAAGAACCACTCGTAAACGAGATGTCAATTATAATGAGTTGTCACTTTCAAAAGCTGCGGGCCCGGAAACATACAACGAGGGTAACTCGGACGATGAAGAAGAAGAATACTTGGAAGATCCAATTGAAGTTGACGTTGACGTCGATGATGACGAAGATTATCAAGAATAATCGATTGTATAATTATGTATAATATGTTAATTACAAAGCACTCCATTTTATGATTTTTGTTTATTTTTCAGGTTTTTACTCTTACTATTACTATACAATTTTATCTAAATCTTACCGGATCCCAAGAGAACGTGAATGTTTTCTCTGATTAAGTCCTCGTTCTGCTCGTAGTATTCTGCCCTTCTCACAACCTCTTCGTCATATCCCTCGTCACTCTTCAACACCTTCAAGGTTTCCAGTTGACTTTGTAACCAACGTTCCATAAACTTAACTGGATCTTGACTCAATTCACGGTAGAAAATCTCTCTTGTGTTCGAGTTCTGCAATGCAACAACTCCTAAAGATATTTTATCGTTTAATTGTTGGATCGAAGCATCAGACGTCGACAACTTATCGACGATAGCTTTGCTTGACTCGATAACACCTTGTTGGAATTCAGATAAGGTTGCAGGTAAGTCCACTGGGATATCGATGATAACATCACCCAAGGTGGTGGATCTTCTTGTATCTATCTCGTAATCGATTATGATAGGTTGTCTTGGCAAGAAATGTGGCTGAATTAACTTGAACAAGTCAGAAAACCTGAATGTTGGAACATTAAATAATCTTTGTAAGGTTTCGTCACACTCAACAACCTTCAAATCTTCACCATCAACTCCAGGTCCCGCGTTAGAATTGGCATTCACGCCAACGACGGAGACAGCTGGAACTCTATTGAACGCATCGACGTTTTTCAATAAATCCTTGTATAATACATATTGCCAAATAACGAAAATAAGCTCTTGTTGGGTTGACTCTTCCACGCCAATAAATTGAGCCATAGGCTTACTCAATCTCAAAATTGATGGTTGTCCCTTGGGTAAGATGGCAATTTTACATTTCAAATTATAAATACCACTTCTCTTGATATCAAGGCCATCAAACTCTGCTTGACGACCGACCTTTCCATTAGCTTGGGGGTTGGCATTATTCTGTCCACCGGGAACGGAAGAAGGAGCTTTGCCCTCAGCGAGCTGTTGTTCGACTGGGTCCCTCCATTCAATGACATTCGATTGTGGAGCAGTTTTAAGGTTTGGATAGTCATCGTTAGGGATTAAGTCTACTGATATACCGGAAAGGAAACTGGAAAAGCTTTGGAAGCCCTCCTTGGGTGCAAGCTTAGACTTCTGTTGGTCACCCTCACCAAGGAACCTGCCTTCCACTCTCAAAGTCCAGGTGGATTCTATACTTGGGTCTGGTGCCTCTCTTCCTTGCTGTTGTTGCTGCCATGGTTGGTTTTCACAAGTATTGTATACGAATACACGGAGAGTACCTGTGTGCTTTTGGTATGAGCTTGGGTGAGTCGTTTTGCCCTGAAGTGCCTGCAAGTCGAGTGATTTTCTGGTAATGAGGAGATCTATCTTGTGCTCTGCTTCCTGAAGCTTCTTATAAAGGTCAAGGTTTGGAACTTTGCTGTATAAAGATGTTGGGATGGTAGTGTCTGTTGGTGTGTACGATATCGTGGGTACTGGAGCTGGGTTCTGACGTGCTCTAGCGGCGGCGGCAGCATCAGCATTAGCGGCTGCAGCTGCGGCTGCAGCGGCTGCTGAAGAATTATGCGCTTGCAAATGTTGAGCCATAATTGATTCCTATTGTATGTAACCTCAAAGTGTAGATATAGCTGGCTATCTTGAGCTCAAGTTTCAAAATCACGCTCCAGAATTCACTGCGATTGTTTTTTTTATGGTGTTTCTGTAAAGACACAATAATGAATTTTTCGGGAGGCGCACGACGCGCTCGCGAATATCACAACTGCTTGCATTACCAAATTTTGCAGCCAAAGAAAATTGAGCGTGGGGCAAAAATACTCAGCCAAAATCCAACAATGTCACTTTGTTGAGGCAGCTGGCGTCTAAGTTTGATTCAGTTTCCGGCTTTTACCTGATCTCATATAAATAGCCACTCAATTGAACATCTTGGACTTACCCCAATTTGATTCCACTCTCCCGCTTTGACACAAAGGACCCTTCCATCTGTCTATTACAATCTCCATACAAAATTACCTGCAGGAGACTAGCTGACAAAAAAAAGTCTACTTCACATGAAATCGATCCAAGGCAGGAAGATACTTTAAAGATAACCTGGCAGATCCTTCTCGTCATTAGTTGCAACAACCTCACTCGAGATCCAACTAGACAATATTTTTAGCTGTACATACTTCCCGAAGCACTGTCCTCTGATTGAACCCATACGTCTTCAAAGTCGATTCATTGCATCATACAGGCAGATCACCTCCTCGGTCTAATCTCTAATATCGAAGCGGCTCAATCAAGATTTAACTACTATACTTAGTACCTCTAAAGTATTCGTTGTTTATTCAGCTTTTGAACTCCTTCCTTTTGCATATCTGTCCACACACAAAAAAAAGCTTCGTTTGTCAATTTCAGTACTACCCTGTCTAAATGGAACGGTCCGCATCTCCATTAATAAAACGTAAGGTTGTCAACTCCAACTCGCATTCGCACACCCTTCCGTCAACATCACAGCTCAAGAATGCTCGAACTAAGATGAAGAAACGGAAGCGTGACTTCTTGAATCGTATCAACTATTCCAATACGTTCTCTGTGGTAGTGTTACCCCTTTCTGTTGTCATCTACTTCATTTACGTGACCGCTGTGACGCCATCATCGTCTGACTCACTTATATCATCGTCATCGCGATTCGAGAACCCTCTATGGAGCCCATCAAAGTTAACTTTACTTTTTTCAGTATTTTACTTTAATATCACATTGTTAGCCTTCACCTCAGGCTATCACAAGTACTTTACGCATAACTCATTCCAAACGAGCTCGAATATTTTGCAGGGCTTCTTTGTGCTCTTTGGTAGCTCCTTGGGTTTGGGCCCAGTCAGGTGGTGGGCATCCTTGCATAGAGCACACCACCAGTTCACCGACGACATAGAGAGAGACCCTTACTCAATTAAGAGAGGGTTATTCTGGGCACATTGGGGCTGGCTAATCAAAAAGCCGAAAATCACTACGTTTTACGAGGAATTCATCAATCAAGAGTTCCCGTTGACATTGGACGATTCAGTGCGTAACGTTCCAGCTATCACTACTACATTGGTGGACGGGAAACCGATAGGAGAAGAGTTAAACGAGATATTGACAGAGGTCGATAACTCGTTGGATTCGACTTTGGAACAAGAACAGGACGACTTGTTGAGTGAATTGCATAAAATACCTTCATACAACCACAGGCTTGTCATGTGGCAGAATTCTAACTATTTCCTATGTTTCATATTAACGACCGTTGTGATCCCGTTTCTTGTTAATCATCTCTTCATCGAAGACACCGCTCTCAATGGCATCATCTACCCTGGAATCATACGTATGTTCCTCGCCCAGCAGTGTGTATTGCTAACTGAATCTGTATGCCACCAGTCGCATGTGTTTTCTATTCCCACGCAGCCCTTCAACGACAAGCACTCCTCCAGGAACTGTCATAATCCCTTATTGACTGCATTCACTTTTGGCCAAGCCAACCAAAACTACCACCATGAATTCCCGCATGATTATCGAGGCTCGGCTTCACTCATCTCTTATGACCCCACGAAATGGTTTATTTGGACATTGAGTATGTTTGGAATCGTGGACGATCTTTGCAAGACCCCAAACGATTTAATTGCCCAACTTAGGATTCAGCAACAGCAGTCTGTGATTAATAGGGCCAAGGAAAAGTTGAATTGGGGTACCCCAATTTCAAAGTTGCCAAAAATCACACCCAAGGACTTCAAGAGAATTTTGAACTCATCGAATCATAGCGACAGAATCTATATCGTGATCCAGAATATCATCCACGACATAACCCCATTCATGGACCAACACCCAGGTGGTGTGCAGTTGTTGAAGGCTTCTCATGGGAAGGATGCAACGAAGGCATTCTTCGGGGGTGTCTATGGCCACCTGACTGCGGCAAATAACTTACTTTCCACTATGAGGATCGGTATTCTTGACGTAGGCAATGAGGAGGAAGTCTGGCGCAGAGTAGTAAGGGAGGAAGGAGATGTGAATGAAGAGAGGGGCTCTGAAAAGTACCAAACTGCGGAGGCAGCCTAGCTGAAGCCGCCAAATTGATACCTTCTGCAAGCATAACTATATATCTATTTTACATTAAATAAAAATGTACATATCATTCCTAATATCAAGATATTTATCATGTAAGCCAAACTACCATCGCAGATACCGACTGCGATCATTTTGCAGCCACGATCAAATCTCCTGCATATATCCCAATTTTAACTTTATGTGAAATTTCGGACCCGATTGACTCAGATTCATAATTTCTCCTATTGTTCCTTTTATCAGAGTATTCCGTAGTTAGGTCTTTGTCACAGATTCGCCTTGTCTTATGTCCATAATGCCTACCCTTTTCACAACTAGAGACTACCGTGGAGCCACGGTAGAGGACCTTGACATCAAGCCCGCTATTTCCATAAACCCAACGACATTCCTCGATGAAGCCATAGCCATTGCTTTTGAAAATGAGTTCAATAACCTCCCAGTCATTAACGAAGAAAATAAGAAACTTCTTGGTATCTTGAACGTGGAGTCCTTGAAGAAGATCCCAAAGGACACCAAGGTGGTGCCGATAGTCAAAAACTACATGTTTTGGTTCCACCAGAAGGCCCGTGCGAAGTATGAGGCTAGCTTCGAAGCTAAGGGTGGTTTGAAAGGGTCAGCCGCCAAGCCTGCAAGAACAAGTCCAAGTGCAACTATCAGAACACCAACAACGGGGTGGAAATATAACGTTATCACTCCATTAACCCCATTAGAGGACCTTTCTAAGTTCTTTAACGAAGGGAACTACTTCGCTATCATCACCAACGATGAGGGTACCTTCGTGTATGGAGTAGCCACGCCAGAAGATTTAATGAAGTATGAAAACTCAAGACCAAGATTATAAGCTAGCGGGAAGGTAAAACCCACGCTGAAGCAGCAAAATGGTGACGGATGGAATGAGTGAGGAACAGGTGCAAGTTCCCTATGATGCAAAATTGAAAGGACCCGGAGTGGAAAATTGGCTGCAGCAACCAACTTGTAACGAAAATCTACAAATGATGCCAACCTTGAACACATTACAGTACATAAATTAATACATACAACCTTTTTTGTATCTATGTAATAACGATGTAGCACTTATTGTGGAATCTTGAGAACTAACTTACCCGTAGTCTTTCTGCCTTCTAATGCAGTAATAGCTTCCTTGTACTCTGACAATGGGTAGGTCTTTGAAATATCGAACTTCAATTCACCACTAGCGGACAACTTGGCAAGCTCTCCGGCGTAATGGTCCCACTCCTGCTGATCTGCAATGTAATTACCGAGGGTTGTTCTGATAATCTTGATGTTCTTAGTTGCCAATTTGGCAATTGGGAATGGTGGAACTTGGCCCGAAGCGTTACCGAATGAAACAAAGGTACCCTTTCTGCGAATGGCCTCAAATGAAGTGTCGAAGGAGTCCTTTCCAACTGAGTCGAGGGATGCTTCGACACCCTTGCCGTTGGTGTACTCCTTGACCTTTGCGAGAATATCGTCCTTGGAAGAGTTGATCAAGTAGTCGGCGCCTAAAGCCTTGACTTGAGCCAACTTTTCTTCGGTGGAAGCAATAGCCAAGACAATTGCTCCCTTCTTCTTCAACAACTGAACTAAAAGCTTACCAACACCACCAGCGGCAGCCCAGAGCAAGATGTGGTCACCCTTTTGCACTGCGTAACCTTCTTCAATCAATGACAAGGCGGTCAATCCTTGGAGGTATGCACCACCAGCGACTTCAAGTGCTTCTTCGGTGATGTCGGCGGCCAACTTTTGGATTTGGTGGTGGCTCTTAGAGACCTTGGTGTACTGGGCGTAAGTCTCTCCGGAAAGATAAACAACATTGTCGCCAACCTTGAACTTGTCAACGTTCTTACCAACTGCGGCAATGACTCCCGAAGCCTCTCTTCCGAAGATAATTGGCTTGGCAGATGGGTACCAGCCCTTTCTGAAGTAGGAGTCGATGAAATTGATCCCGGCGTACTTGTTCTTGATGATTATGTCATCGTCACTTTCAAGTTGTGGGGCTGGGTAGTCGGCGTACTGGAGAACGTCTACTGAGTCCGAGGTTTCTTCAGCGAGAATCACCTTCTGAGTGGTAGGAATTGGGGACATGTTTCTTTTGTTTAAGTTGTGTTGGGTATTGAGTGAGTGCACTTGAGCTCAATTCAGAAATCAACGGGAATCTGAGGTGTATTTATAGTAGGATTCCAACAGGGAGTGTTTATGGGCTTAACAGTGTGGATATGGCGTAACTCGGAAAAGCTGCGGAGTTCTGTTTTTTGGGACGGTGTGGAGGAAAAGGTGCATAACCTTATTTGTGCCATAGATTAGTAAGCCACACTGAGAGAATCCAATCTGCGCAGCAGCCACCAATTCGCCGGGAGCACGAGATGGATGGTCCCACGGTGAAGAGCGTCGTTCATGAACGGGAATTTTGGGAAAAGAGAAGTTGGGAGCACCAGCTTACAAGAGGCCTGTCGAATTCTGGCTGTGTGAAGGTGAAGCGGTATCTCCACACGGCTGAATTGATTGGCTCGGTTGATTCAACTGCATGTAGATTGTTTGGAAGACGATGTAATCCACATATTCTTAGTAGACTACAACGCTTTTGGTGTGGTTACAGTAGCGTTAGAAAGCATAATCTTACCGTTTCATGGTCCGTTTATTTATAATTACATGGTGCCAGCGTAAGCATGGCATTCTCCTCAGACTCCCTACTATACATTTGGCTCACCTATTCCTCTTCGCTCTCTTTTTGTCTCCACCTGATGAAGCTGGGGCTGGCCTGTCCTTTATGACGTTGTTTGATTTGGCATTTTCTGCCAAGAGTCTCTCAGTACGATCACCATGCCTTACTCTCTTACCTTGAACGTCCTCCTTGAACGCATAGCTTATGGCGATCTTCTGGTTCATGAGGATCCCGTTACTCATCTTCTCAATCACCTTGTCACTCACTTCAAAGTTCTCAAACGTTAAAAAGCCGTATCCCTTGGACTCTCCGTTTTCGTCTCGTACGATCACTGGAGGTCGTATTAATGTACCAAATTTCGAGAATGTATCCGAGAGGGACTGTTCGTCGATCAAGGGGTTCAAGTTGTTGATGAACAATTTAGCTCCCACATCTATTATTTGACTATTAGCTGCATTCGACAACAGTTGGTATTGCTGAAGCTGTTGTCTTTGGTACTGGTTGCTGGAACCGTTTGCCTTGGAGTTAGCACTTGACGATGACCCACTTTGATCGGCTTTATTGATCTTGAGGTTCTTCCCAAAGAGCCGTATGCCCTTTGCGATCTCTAGCACATACTCTGCGTCTTCAACGGTTCGAAACTCTGCAAATCCGTACCCCTGGTGGGACTTCAAGATCCGGTCCTTGGGGAAGTTCAAGGACTTGATGGGCGCAAACTGGAGAAGAAGCTCATAGAGTAGCACTTCCGTCACCTGCGGATCAAGGTTTCCAACGTATACGTTAGCCTTGACGTTCCTTTCGGTATCTGACGGCTTCTTGAATACACTGGCCATTCTTGGGTTCTATCGTTATCCTGTGTATGTGTGTAAAGGAAGGGTAATGTCAGTATTTGTGTGTTTTTGCCTAGTGATGGCTTCTCAGATCGTAGAAAAAAGTTGTAGTTTGGCTGAAAAAACATTTGCAACTGCAAGATCGCAAGAACACACACAGTGGGTGGTAGCGCTAAATCACACAAAAAGAGCCCCACTTACAAGACAGTTGGCATTTGAGATCCTAGGAAAGTGAGTAGCGGGAACCGGCTCCTTGATTAATAGCAGCTTTTGAGCTCTTTGATGCCCTTCAATGCTACAGGGATGATTGATGGTTACCATTTTATTGTATGCAAATTCTATAAAATATCGATTCTATGTACTAGATGCCGCGATGGGTGCTGCCTCAGGGTCTGCTTCAGGGTGTGCCTCGATAGCCTGGGGCGCCGCAGACAGTATGACCTCTTTCGTAGATCCCACCTCTGGCTCCTCATCGTCACTGTCTTCGTCACTACCCTCGTCATCACTGTCGCTGCTGTCGGAGTCATCAGAATCACTCTCATCGCTAGAATCGTCATCACTACTGCTAGAGTCGCTGCTGTCGCTGCTGCTGTTTTCTTCGTCACTCAGCAATTCCTCTTCCAATTGCTCGCTGATACACTCCTTTCGCGTCTCTTCGTTGACAGTAATGTATATCGTTGGGAACTCAAGCACGACCTTGTCTGTGAGTGCTTCAGATATCAGTACATCGGAAGCCATTTTGATCATAGACTTCAACTTCCTCTTTTTATGCAAAATATTCTCCAAGTAGAAGAAAAGGCCATCTTTTGTGGCAACCTCCA
This sequence comes from Dujonia boleticola, assembly GCA_029581775.1. NCBI lineage: Eukaryota > Fungi > Ascomycota > Pichiomycetes > Serinales > Debaryomycetaceae > Dujonia > Dujonia boleticola. Next base: position 1,944,249 of record JARGRU010000017.1, read on the forward strand.
TCTTTTCCTCCTCATTCTCCCTTTCTTCGTTCAATTTCTCTATGCTCTTGTTGATAATGTTGATGGGGACCGCCTCTTTCAATGTGGTTGATTCTTTGAGCCTGTAGCTCAAAAATCGATTGACCTCCTCTCCGTTCAAGTCTAAAAACACCCACTCAACAGTCCATATGAATGACCCCATCTTCTTGTCATACCCAGTCTTGTTAGAGGACGCTCTTGACATTCCTTGAGGGAGTTGGATGATCAAGGTGTTGTTTCGCCTCACAATGGATGGGGGTGAGTGTGGGAACACCTTGTTCACCATGTACTTTCTAGGGTCAGTCAAATCATCGTTCGCCTTGAACCTCTTATTGTTATTGTTATTGTTGTTACTTTGTCTATAGTTGGGTTGCCTCTTGAAAATGTTTCTAGCTTGGAGCTTTACATCGTCCTTTCCAACTGTTATGCTTCTGCCCACTTTTATGAGGAAGTTGTAGTCTCTATTTATGTGTGTATCACTGGAAGTGAGCTCTTTCTTTGCGAGGAATTTGGTCAGGTCAACAGTGCCCGTGCATTTTGTGTCTTCCTTATGCTTCTTGACACAGGGAAAAGAGCACGTTTCAACACCGCATGCAGGGCAGGTGTACTTGGAGGGATTGAGATGGCATACTGAGCATTCAGGCATATCTATCTCTGTTTTGGCAGTGTAAAATAGGGAATGAAAAGAAGAGATACGGAGTTTGTCAAGTTTATGTGTCTCCATACGTTTGTCTATGTACAGGATGCGAAGAGATGATCATCTTGATTCCATGGATTTATCGTGAATCTACAATTGGGTAGGATTCAAAGCTCCACATTTCGGAGAGATAGGGGAAGGGGACCGTATTACTACTATCTGGATAATTCACTACTCTTTTTGAATTGATGTATAAGGAACTTCTATTGTAATTGTGTTCGATTTGTGATGATCTGTTTCGCAGCCTATTTTTTTCAAAATCTGCAAATCCAAGAGAGAATATATTAGCGGGAGAGCACAAAATGGCTAATGCATCGAGTAGAACCCATCTGAGACCGTCGTTGAGAAAAAACGAGAAGCATCTTCCTAGGCATTCAGGCTTGATAAATACTCATGGGTAGCCAAACACGCGTACTCTCATTTCTTAGCTTGTGGCGTTCCTTCATTTCTCAACTTGCAGCCATTCATGGCGAGTAGAGCGATATTTGGGCCAGCGATTTTGTGTAATTTTTCAACACTCAATTTTTTTTCAGCAGTCCATGGATATAACGAGACTGTCAGATCCACTTCACATCTACTCCAGACTGAAACCACGGGAACTAAACGCAAACCATGCTCGTCTTCAGATCTTCCAACCAAATAGTGGGTGCAAACTTACTCAAGCAGTCAGTAAGACATGCCACCTCCAAGAGAACTCCCCCAAGAGCAGACAAGAAAATATCGGTTCAACTCTTGAAGGACTTCGCCAATGTCGGTGTTCGTGGAGAAATCGTCAAAGTGCTTCCCTCCGTCATGAGAAACTACCTCCACATGAACAACGGTGCCACATACCTCACCAAGGACAAGGGTCCTCGTATCCCTGTGGTCGACAGAAGCGTATACATTGCTCAACAGGAAAAGATAAAGCAAAAGGAAACCGAAGCGTTAGCCTTACAGAAGAAGGCCGAGGCCGAGAAGAAGGCCCAAGAAGCCAGAGAAAGCAACGAAGCATCCGCCTTGTCCTTGGACGAGTTATCCAACTTATTCCAAAACGTCAAGAGAAGACCAACCAAGTCCAGCAAGGCTGTTCCTGTCGCCGAGACTGCCGCCGAATCTGAAGAGTCGTTTGAAGCTGTTGCTGAAATCTTATACACCTCTTTGGATATCACCCAGGCCATTCCTCAAGTTTACAACGTCCAATTGGGACCACACGTTATCCTTCCAATAACAAAGGACAACTTGGTGGAGCAATTCTATAACACAGCTGGTCTTGAGTTACCTTCGAGTGCGCTCACCTTATTGGCCAAGGAGTCTCGTGAAGCCGTGGACGAAGTTATCGCTCCAGGTAGCTACATCATTTCTATCGAAGTACCCAACGAACGCGACCCAGTTGAAAGACAGTTAGTCGTCCAGTAGAGACGGGAAGAGCAGGAGAGACACAAAAGAACACTACTTGTACATAACACATTAATTTAGAGAGTGACAACAACGCAACCTCATCTAATATTTTCATGTAAGTGCCCCAGTAAGCCGGGTGAATGTTGTACCTCATTAACGGTACTGTGTATTCACCTCCATTCAGCTTCAGCTTCTCATACTTAAAATCACAATACGAGCCATCGCCTGCATATAAACACACGTATGTATGGTCTTGTAATTTGTAAGATGCAACTCCATTTTTTGCTTTCAAACGTCTTTTCCTGCCCCACTCTCCACAACTGGTTGTTTCTGCTTGCTTTAAGTCCATTAATAGACTGTATTTTGTTAATAGTTTCATCAGTGCTCTTCCACTGTGCCCAAAAAGACGTTCCTTACTTGACCATACCATTGAAAGATGGCGGGAAATCTAAGATTCACAGCAGCAAAGACCTCGATCATAGGCAAGCGATCTACATCGAATACGCCGTTCAATATAAAAAAGCTTCTACCTTCGCAGGCCAAATACCAGCAGAACCGAAAGATCAAAGATCGCTCAGAGCAGGCTTCGTCAAGTCAGCTGGGAGATGCCACCAAGAAGAAATCAGGCGAAGAGCAACTAACAGTGGTGGACTACAATGTTCAGCTAGATTATCAACTTCCCGAAGAGGAAGATTTGGTGGTGGCGATAGACACTATCTTGAACAATCAGTGGTCAGAATCATCAACGTTACTGACAAGGTTCCACTCGAAGGAAATGATCAACAGCAAGACGGAAGAAGAGCTTCTATTTCTGTTACCAGGGTTGTCAGTTCAAACCAAAGCCGATATTTTGAAGTACAGATCGGAGCAACTTCCTGAAGGGCTCGTCACGGTTAACCAGTTGTATTCGATCTACGAACAATTAGGTCACACATTTGTGGACAGAAACTTGGAGCTTAGAATTAGAGAGGGAACACTCAAGAAATTCATCATATCCAATGCGTCGCCCATCATACTGAGATCTCCCCAGAAATTTCAAAGCGGGAAAGTAACCTACGGGTTTGAAAACGTAGAGATAGTTGTTAAGATGGAAAATTACTTGGGACTCATAGAAAAACAAGCTGTAAGTGACAGCGGCAAATGTGACAGCTTTCACAAATTTGCGGGTTTCATCAAAGCAAACCCTGCAGCGTTATTCGTTGCTGCAAATGAGACTTTCCATTCGGATGACTTATCGCTACTTGTGAAATACGGGTTTCTTACTTTGACGTCGAATCACTTGAATGAGCTTGAGTCAAACCAGTATGCAATTAGTTACCCAAACTGTGGGACGTATCTAAAGCTAGTCAATGCAGGCAGGACGTGGTTGGTGAAGCTGTTATCCAAGTCAAAGTATAAAGAGATTCTTGAGAGTCAACTACTTGACAAATGGGAGGGACAGCCGGCAAATGCCAACTACAACGGTGGGCTAAACGGGTTCGGAACAACCCAGAACAACCCTAAGATGACGAATTTCAGGAAACCATATTATGGATTCGACATCAATTGGATTTTGGCAGACGCCTTAGGCGCAGGAATAGTGGAGGTTTTCACTACCCCGGTGGGTAGAGGGTGGAAGCTTACAGGTAAAATATAAGGTTACGAAGGATTGGAAGAGATATCAGACACGGTTATAGAATTAGATTTTTTTTTTATATTTAATACAAAGTATCCAGGTTATCATGGATTTATCGGAATTATATCATTTTTATTGAATTTTTGAGTGTATATATATATTATGAACACTTTGAGCGTCTTTTAGGAGTGTTTCCTTGGCCACCTCAATAAAGAGAGAGTTAAGGGGCCCGTTTGATAGGTCGTGCGTCGATAGCGTTAGCGATCAGGCATTTCCATTCAAGATAAAGTAAGAAGAAAAGATACAAACCAGTCAGACTTACATTCTAACCTTTTGCTTCTTCATGGCCTTCTTCTTTTGCTTTTCTAAAGCCTTCTTGTCAAGCTTTTCTTGCTCAGCTGGAGACAACTTTCTCAATCTGTCTCTTTCTTCCTTTCTGAACTTGGCATCTTCTTCGGCCTTGATTTCAGCCTGGATTTCTTCTTCAGCCTTCTTCAACTTGAGGATTTCAACTTCTCTAGTCTTGACAATCTTCTTTAAAGTTTCTGGTCTAAATTCGATCTTCTTGGCAGCCAAACTGTCAACAATCTTGAATAAGGCACCCAAAATCTTGGAGATTTGTTCCAATTGGTCCTTGTTACCTGTCAAATGAGTAGAAAGAATGATTCTTCTCTTTGGTTGGAAGTCGGCAAGAGAAGCTGGTCTCTCGACTGGTTGGTCGGTGAAAGCAATGAATCTCACGAAGGAGGCGGTGTCTAACTTTAAGGCTTGACGTAATTCTTCAGTCAAGGTCTTGTCTTGGAATTCGTTAGCTTCACTCATGAAGACGAAAGACTCTGGTAACTTTGGAGAGTCGGAAGTCTTGGTCAAGGAGAGGAAGTAGTTGTACTTTCTGAAATCGTTCATACCAATCTTCGAGGCAATAGCAGTAATAAAGTTGTCGTAGGCAACAGATGGGGTGATAACGATATCAACTCTGTCTTGAGGAGTGGTGATGGATTCAGTGAAGAAGGAAAGAACGTATTCAATGAGCCAGACAAAGGTGTTGTGTCTTGGTTGCAACTTGAAGGTCAAGTTGACCTTGGCAATGTTAGCTCTACCGGTGGCGTAAGAAGAGTAGGCTTCAGACGAGTCCTTGACGTAGGTAGCATCTGGAGATACACCGAACTGAGCAAAGTTCTTGGTGAAGACTTCGGTTTGAGCCTTGAGGAACTTGGTGACCTTACTTTCGTTGTAGTAGTCACCAATCTTGTACAAGACAATAAAGGCAAGGGTGAAACCAAGAGTGATGTACTCGACGGTCCAGTTGTTGGCCTTTATACGCTCGAAAAGGGTCATGCTGTTTAATTGTTCAAGAGTGTAAGAATTGTAGTCACTAGATTCGAATAGTTAGTACAGACTCGGAGGCGGTGTGGAGACTTGATCTCCGTGTTTTTGGCATCCAGCCGTCCGCGTATTAGACGGTGGCGCAAATATCAATTCACTTACATCTTCTCAGCGTTGGCCATTGCGAGAAACAAGGCACATGAAGTCAAGAGTTGTAACATGGCTTCTGGTGGTTGTTAGTTTACGGTTTTGCTTGGAGCCGTGCACAGTTTGCAGATTAACAATCGGAGCCAAATTTACATGGAGGTTGGAGATCTCGACGATATTTCACTTTTGCTAAACCGCACGACCTCTAAAAAATGATATGGTGCAAATTTGGTGAGGATGTGGAGTGAGAAACCAAGCCACATAAATTGCCAGTGGTGCTACAGGCACCTGAAGAAAGTCTACCTGTAGAGTGCTTCCAATGAGCTTTTTACGCCTATATTCTAAGTAGTAAGAGTAGAGCTCTTAAGCGAAGGGCACACTATACTTACACTTTATATTTCTCTTAACTTTGACTAGTTGAATCTCTTATGAGTTCTAATGATATTTATTTGATTCTATGATACAGTTTTTTCTCCCTCTCATGTTCTTCTCTTCTTTCCATCTCTTGCACCTTCGGCATCGCCGCTTTCCTGGGCGCCGTTGTACTGCGCCATTCCTTCAGCGACTGCTTTGTGCAACAATTCCCTCAATCCCTCTTCTGGGTTCTCACTGTTCAAGACCTCTTCCATCTTCTTTCTTCTCTCCTCGTCGCCCATGAGGTTTATGCCAATCTCAGGCTGTACATCGTTCTCCATGGAGTAACTGATTTGGTGCCCGTCAACAACACCCGGTGCGGGTAATGAGGAAATCAAGGACTCTTGTGCAGATGGAGCTGCTGCTCCAGCTTCTTGCGAAGTTGGGGGATCATGTGCCAATGTCTTCAAGTAAATGGCTATTTCGGGAAACTCTTCCTCCTCTTCTATGTATTGAGCGGCGGTTTGGCCATCTTCATTCTTAATTTTCCAGTCTGCTTTGAATTCTTCGACCAAGAGTTTGGCTACATCAAGTGCCTCCACATGGTGTAATGGGGTATCACCTTCGGCATCCTGGATATTGATATCTCCACCCTTGGCTATCAAAAGACGTAATAAGTCCACGTTACCGTAAGAAGCAGCTGCGTGGATCGGGGTGTACCCGTTTGGATCTTTGGAGTTTGGGGTGAAGCCGTTTTCCATGTGGCTCTTCACGACATCGATTTGGTCGTCTGCGGCAGCAACCCATATATTTGCAACCATCTTGAGTTTGAAGTGCTTTCTGCTAGCGTATCGGCTTTCTATATGGACTTAGTGTAGGCAAATTGTTGTGTAGATCAGTCCCCAATTACGCCTTGGTCCAAAATTTTTTAGGAGAGAAAGAGAGAGAGAGTTTGGGTAGATGGAGATGATGAGAAGCGCCACACGTGACTCAGCTTTTTTGAAGATCTGGAATTTTTCAATTCCTGTGCACAAACCTCACACTTAATATGGTAGTGGCACAAGAAAACGAACTGGTAGTCGCCTGGACCAGATACTATCCAAAAAAAAATCTACAGGACAAGATGGCTCTCTCAAAAGACGATATACAGCATAAGGAGCCGACGCTCGTCACATCGCTGCCTGAAAAGTTGTCTGGGTTTGAATGGTGGAGAAGATCACTCGCCTACAGAACCGGGTTAGGCATAACGGAGGGCGAGCAAAGACAGTATGAACACGACTACACGGCCAAGAACTTGCCATCCATGTGCATGCAGTGTATTGAAGGCAGAGACTGGATGCTTCAGTACTCGCCTACGGTTATCTTCTTGATGGACCACATCAAGAAGTTGGGAGGTAACTTGAGCAAGTTGAACATCAACTGTGACGTCTGCGACGACACCAAGGGTGGTGGGTTCCACCCCGAGGCCGGAATCTTGTTATGTTCGAACTGGATTCGTAACAAGTGGCAGCTCGAGGATATCTTGTCCCACGAATTGGTGCATGCGTACGACCATTTGAAGTTCAAGGTGGACTTGTCGAACTTGAAGCACCACGCGTGCACGGAAATCAGAGCTTCCATGTTGAGTGGGGAGTGCAGAATATTCAACGAGATCAAAAAGACAGGATTGGGAAACTTTGGAAAGAAGTTCCAGACATGTGTGAAGAGAAGAGCGATCTTGTCGGTACAGGCCAACCCTGTCTGTTCCGGACCCGAGGAGGCTACGAGAGTCGTGGAGACTGTGTGGCAGTCATGTTTCAACGACACGAGGCCTTTTGAACAAGTCTACAGGTAAGTGGAAGGAGAAGCAACAGGAGGAATGATTTGCACCAAAATCGAACTTGTCCCAGCACTCCGCGAGTACCCTAAAGGTCCACAAGAAAACAGGAAAACGAAGATGTTATCGAAAAGAGTAAAGTCGGAGACAATGGAAGTACACGGCTAAGTGCATCATAGAAAGCTTAAAATGATCATCACTGGCTTTCCTTTTTCTTTTGTTTCAGATGTGTCAGCGGAGATTACGCTAAAGCAGTCAGTGGCCGAAAACAGCGTCGGCCAATATTTTTTTCGGTAGAATGAAAATCATGTCGGAGCGCACAGCGCACCACAAAATATTCGGTCCACCAACGCATGTTCCGCAACGGTTTTTGGCTGAAAGCTCGGATAATTTCGACTAAAAGACCCATGTAAATAGTAAATAGCAATTAATAATCAAAAAGTTTGAACAACGCGACCGTGTAAGAAGAACCCGAGCGAAGAACTAAGCGAAGGGCGAAGCGAAAACAGGTGTTGTGCCCAGAGCCTTCTGGACGGGCAAGCCGCATATCAGGGTATCAAATCTGGGTGGTGATGTAGTGAGAGCCAACGCTCCTTGCATCTGCCTTGACTGTGCAACTACTTGCACTCGGAGCTTAATTGCTTTTTCGGTAGAAGCTGACCCGTTTCTAGAAGCCCGAGCTGATACGATTTAGTTTCTTCTTTTTGCATGATTATTTCCGGCAGGGTTTTGCTTAGGTCCGGGGTAGCTCAACCTCATTGCTCATCATTCTAAGGAACCGAAATTACCGGTCGGTCTGCCTTCGGCTGCCCCGCGAAAGTGGCTAGGGGAACGTTAATTATTTCGAGTAATTTTTCAATTTTCGCAGCGGCAGTGGGTGCCTAAGTGCATGCATCTAGTAGCTTAATTGATAAGATGCATGCCTGCGTAGATTAAATATAATAAATATATAAGGAAAGGCAACAGCTATTGTTTTTTTAGCTCCTTGTGCCTCCACACTTATTCGTTCATTTCTACTTCATTATATATAGAACGCAAAGCACCTTGTATCTCTACTACACTTTCTCTTCATACCCTTACCAATTGAAAGAGTTTCCACACCTTAGGTAGCAACACTAACACACCATATCATGCGCAGAGGCGAAACGGAGAGGAACCTCTCGATAATCACAAACCGTAATGACGGAAGAAGAAAATCCCTCGTCCTTGACTCGGACTTCGACTCCCCCAAGACTATCACACACACAACCACCGTTGTCAAGGAACAGAAGGGCGCAATTGATGGCGAGATCGAGGAAATCGAGGTCTTGGAGTCCTTTGCTGAGAGCGAAACTGCAGAGGCTTCTGATGAAGCATCCAGCGGCGACAAGGAATCCAAGACTGTGGAGGAAAGGAAATGGCGACTCTCTCACGCCCAGGTCACAGAGAAGATCACCCAGATCGAAAAAGTCAACTCGAAGCATAGATTGAGAAGGAGGAAGGGTGGCGCTGCTAAGGAGCCAGAGCCTCCAACCAGTGACGCCGCCAGCACCAAGCTGGCTGATGAGTTGTTCCGTTCAAAGTTTGGAGATATCCAGTTTTACTCCAAAACCACCACCATCTTCGACGCAGAGTACTTCAAGAAGTCCGAATTCTTTGGCATCTACATTTTGTTCTGGTTGGGCACGGGGTTCTTGATGCTCTCCAATGTGGTGCATAGCTACTTTGAGAGCGAGATCCCCTTCTACGCTAAGCCGATCATTCTGATGTTGAGGAAAGACATCGTTAAAGTCGGGTTGACTGACTTGGCCATGTACTTGACGTCATACGTGCCATTCTTCATTCAGTACGCATGCTTGCACAATTGGATCCAATGGTCTGGTAGCGGCTGGTTGATACATGTGATCTATGAGTTCTCGCATCTTCTCTTTTGGGGCAAATTTGCTGCTTATCACCGCTTCCACTGGATTGCCAAGGTCTTCTTGTGCCTTCATAGTGTTGTGTTCTTGATGAAGATGCACTCGTACGGTTACTACAACGGGTACCTCTGGAACATCTGTTCCGAATTGGAGTTCAGCAAGGAGTACTTGGAGCGCTTGGATCAAGACGACTTGGACATCCCAAAGAAGTTTGAGAAAGAGAAGATTCGGGAAACTTTGATCAACAGTGTCACCTTCTGTGAGTTTGAATTGGAGGTTCAGTCCAGAGCTACCATTTTGGTGGACGAGCATGAAACGGAAATAAATTCGAAATTGCTCGATAACCTCGACAAGGAAGCCTTGGAGCGCAACGTGGAGTTCCCTACAAACATCACATTGTTCAACTTCTTTGAGTTTTCACTGTACCCTACTGTGGTTTACACCTTGAACTTCACCAGAACCAAGAGAATCAGATGGTCTTACGTGCTCGAAAAGGTTATTGGAATCTTCGGAATCATATTCTTGATGGTTCTAGTTGCCGAAAACATGATGTACCCAATTGTCATGAGAGCCATCAAGTTGAGAGAGATCCCACCAAACGAAAGATTCATTGAATACTGGTTCGTTTTGTTGGATATGATGCCACCCTTCTTGATGGAATACTTATTTACATTCTTCTTGATCTGGGACTCCATCTTGAACGCAATCGCCGAGTTGAGCAGATTTGCTGACAGAGACTTCTATGGGCCATGGTGGTCTTGTACTGACTGGTCGGAATATGCCAGAATCTGGAACAGGCCCGTACACAAGTTCCTCTTGAGACACGTCTATCACTCCTCCTTGAGTACCTTGAACTTGAACAAGGGGCAATCTTCGCTCGTCACGTTTGTGATCTCCAGTATCATCCACGAATTGGTCATGTATGTGATATTCCAAAGATTAAGAGGTTACTTATTGTTGTTGCAAATGTCGCAATTGCCATTGATCATGCTCAGTAACACCAAGTACATGAGAGATAAGAAGGTGTTGGGTAACGTTATTTGCTGGATTGGGTTCATTTCAGGTCCGTCCATGATCTGCACTGCCTACTTGATGTTTTAAGATTTATTTATAGAGAAATCAGAGCAGGGCATATCATGGAATTCAATGGGAATAAAATTAGAAGGTAATAAAAAAAAAATGATACAAAAGAAAAAAAAAATGGAATTTATTCAAAAATACACATACTTGTATACACAAGCACCACTGTAAGCTCTGAAGCTACTCTAGCTGGGCGACGAGTACCACCAGCATCTCCCCATGATTTTCCTTTCCTATCTACATAGGCATGCAAGTGTGCAACACATTCTGCGCATCTCCATCTCATCTGCTGCTTGTGTGCAGGTTTGATTTCTGGGTATGATTTTAGAATTTTCATTTTTTTTTTTTAACACTGCTTAGATAGACGATTGAAGTTACGTTTACCGTAGTATACACGATATATATATACCCTTTCGGTACGAGTGAATAGTAGGTTAGCCCGTATCCTGACTGCTTGTCGTAAAAAAAATTTTGATATAGATTCACTTCATTTCAGTCACATCATAGCAGACAGACCATGTCGAGACCTGAACAGCTTGCCCCTCCTGAGGTGTTCTACAATGACTCTGAGTCGTTCAAGTACACATCGTCCACCCGTGTGCAGCACATTCAAGCAAAGATGACTTTGAGAGCCTTGGAGCTCTTGAATTTGGAGGAAGACACCCCACACTTCATCTTGGATATCGGATGTGGTTCTGGGTTATCGGGAGAGATTTTGACAGAGGAAGGCTACAACTGGATAGGGATGGATATCTCGCCAAGTATGTTGGCTACTGGTATCGATAGAGACGTCGAAGGAGACTTGTTTCTTAGTGATATTGGTAACGGAGTCCACTTCAGAGCCGGTACGTTTGACGCCGCCATCTCCATCTCCGCCATCCAGTGGTTGTGTAACGCCGACTCCTCCAACGTTGACCCCAAGAAGAGAATGTTGAGATTCTTCAACTCCTTGTATGCATCCTTAAAGAGAGGAGGAAAGTTTGTGGCCCAGTTCTATCCTATGAACGATAACCAAACCGAGTCCTTATTGAACGCCGCCAAGGTCGCTGGTTTCGGAGGTGGTTTGATCATTGACGACCCAGAATCCAAGAGACACAAGAAGTATTATATGGTGCTCACTGCTGGTCAAGCTGAGAGAAATATTAACTTGGCAGGTGCTGAGATGGAAGCTCCAGACGCCACGAGCAAGAGAGTGAATAAGAAGTTGATGAAGAAGTTAGAGTCCAAAAAGGAATTCATAGCAAGAAAGAAGGAAACGATGAAGAGAAGAGGTAAGAAGGTTGCTCTTGATTCCAAGTTCACGGCCAGAAAGAGACGTCCTCGTTTCTGATCGCCACAGGACCATTTGCACCATTTTGACCCCAGCATGAGACTCAGCATATAGATTAGGAGATGTGAGGAAGAAGGATTGATAGAGGATTTGTAAAATAGAACTTCCAAGCGCGTTAGCTAATTTGAATATAAATATAAATATATACCAACTAATCCAGAACTGTACCGTAGAACTCTTCTAGTTGTAGCCTGAAGGTATTACTGTGCGTACTGCACACAGTGCACCGAATTTCCATGATCCATAGTGGAAAAAAAAAACCTTGAAAATTTATACGCTCCACTCGAGATATACGGAAACCACTTTGAAGTGCTCCAACTCATTTTGTTGATATTTGTACATTAGAATGTTTGCCTTTCGCAGAGTGGGCTTAGTGCCTGCCAGCAGACTGCCTGCTTTTCAGTCCATCAGAACGTTCATTCCATTGAAAAAGCGTAAGTAAATCATGAGAGGAATACGCCATGGCTTGGGCTGCTTTCACAGCTGAAGGTCAACCACAGGCCAGTATTGGATTTGTCAAACGGCGAGCTGTTCACAGCTAGTGTATGCTTTGTGTGCTTTCAGCTTGGCTGTCTTCATGTTCTGGCTTTTTCTTTTTATCTTGCACCATACTAACTTTCATCTAGAAACCATTCCTACCGTGTACGAACCATTACCCAAGAAGAGAGACGGTAAGTTGCCCATCCCATTTTTATACAACAAGTTGTTCGAAACACTTGATCCTTCCGGCCAAAGAAGAGCTTTGGTCGACAAGGAAAACCCAAACTGTTTGCGTGCCCAAGACATCATCAAGGTGACATACACCGACAGAACTTCAGTGTTAGGTCAAATCATCGCTATCAAGAGAAGCAACACCGGCACCAACATATTATTGAGAAACAAGATCACCAAGTTGGGATGCGAGGTAAGAGTGCCTTTGTTCAGTCCAAAGATCAAGAACATCGAGGTGATCCAAAAGCCAGCCAGATACTTGGCCAGATCCAAGCATTACTACATCAGAAACACCAGACTCGATGTCGGTGACTTGGAAGTCAACCTCAGAAAGAAGGCGCAAATCAAGGACCAAAAGGAGCAAAAGGAGCAAGCCAAGGCCCAACAATAGACTGAGCAGTGCATTGGGGCTCGCTAATTCATGTATATACAAATATTATAACCCACTCTAGAACCTACAAGGCCTCTTTCGTAAGCTCACGCTGATGTAGGCATTTCTGTCCAAGGTTTCCAATCACCAGCCATGTCTACTCATTCTGGAATGGGAGCGTCTACTTTGGAGCTTGTACTGACGGAATCTATCTCGTGCATTTTTTGTCGTGCTTTGTATCTTCTGTAGTATACAAGTCTCTATCTATATAACCTGGGATCCTTCCCTTCTATTTTGCTGCCATACTTTTTGGTGGTATCTAATCAAAGACCAATCAATTCGTTTAACCGATCGGTAAGATCGTTGCCAAACTTGAGCCGGAAGGACGAGGAAACGTCCATCATGAGAGCCTCAAATGTCTCGTAGTATTTCAGCTCATCAGCAGTCCATCCTCTGAGCTCCACAGTCACGTCCAATGGGATGTCCTCGTTAGTTAAAATTCTTATTATGTTCTTTCTTCTAGTGAGTAGCAATTTGTCGTACATGTTTGCAGAGCCTTGCGAAGAAACCGAGAGCGGTCTCAATTTGGCAGCATTGGAGCCCACCAAGAGCTCACATTTCGTGAAAAACAGTTCATATTCAGCATGGATTGCAGTAAGTTCCAGTATCTGCGTCTGAGAATCCATTGTATCGAGGCCAGCAGAAACAATAGAGAGAAAGAATCAGTAGAGAGGGAAAAAAAGAAAAAAAGAAAAAACAGTGTACCTTTACATACTGGCTGTGTTAAGTACTGGAGAGGTGCACCAAAAATATATGCACTGAAAAATGAAATTTTGACACATCTGATAGCCCTCAGAAAGGTGGATGAGTTTGGGTGTAACAGCCCCTGGCAACGACCACAAGAAACGCGAATAGGAGGGAGAAGAAAGCCACTGCAGGGTACCAGGCCGTTTCACCATGCAGCAGGCAAGAATCGAGCCAATGGACTCATGCAAACACACACTTTAGTGGTTCTTCTCTACTGATTTAGTGGAGAAGTCAAAGATTATTGGAGAGCGGCTATTGTACCCCCAGAACCGCTCAGTCTTAAGTAAGAAGAGAAAATGGAGAGAGATGCTAGCTAGTAGCTAAAAGCCGCAACTAAAGGAGGCTGACATCATGCGAGACGTCAATGAAAGGAACACCAGGGAAGTGCTGAACTCCTCGTCCTTTGTTGCCCCAAGATACTATCCATTGGTTAAGCTACGCGTTTTACAGTATACACAAAATTTAGTCACAACTGATTCCCAATGTCCCAAGATTTTGTCAACACCAGGCGCCCAGAAACGTGCTCCAACTAAATGGTTCATATACGCTTACATTCACTGGTTAATCCCCATCAACTGGAATAAAGAAAATTCCATCTGACTTTTTGTAGAGAGTGAAGCTGCGATTGATGTTAAGGAAAAGAGAAAGGAAACTGGTGAAAAATTTACACTGGCCGAATTTTTTTTAGATCGACTATGGGGAGTAGTGAGAAAAAAAATAACGGCGCGCCGGGTAACAAATGCGAGGCCTGATCTAGCGAATCTCTGTAGGTAAGACGAGAATCCGATTCAAATACTCGAAGGAAGGTGCACACACACACTCATACTTAACAAAAAAGAAATCCAGTTTGCTCGATTACGCGCTTCAGAGATGTCGGAAGCTGGGATAACGCCTAACAAATTCATTGGCTCGCAAATCCAAATTCAATTGAAGAATTCCAGAATCCTCAATGGGATATTGACAGTCATTGACCCTTTTGGCAACATTTTGCTCTCCGAGGTTTGGGAAACGTCCAGGGACCTACTCGACCAGTCGGCCCATGTCAGAGAACTCGGCTTGGTGAGTGTGCCCAAGGACTCCGTCAGCAAGGTGCTCATGAGCAAGAATAACTACAGAAAGCTAGGATTGGGGGCATAGACGAGTAACTTATTTACTTTTTGTTGCAGATTATTGCTACTGGAACCGATTTCTATATAACCTCTTGTTATAGTTGATGGCCGAGCTCGCTTTCTCCTCCTTGGCGTACTCATCCAAGCTACGACCAGGGGGCAAGGGTCTGGTGTGGCGCGACCTCCCATTTTCAGCGTCGATCTTGTACTTTCCCGTGGCATCGTGCAGATCGTAGATAAGTTCTGGTTCGGCCTGTGGGTTGGATTTTGAGCTTCTGAGCACTCTCATGCGTGTTCTGGAGGAGCCAAGTGAGTCAGCAGTCAGCACTGTGGATGAGTCCGACAATCTGGGCAAAGATGCCTCGACAACGTATGCTTTTGTGCTTTCGAGAACTTCGGGCTGACCAGGAGTCTTATAGTGAACCGAGGGTCTTCTTTCAGTGTCTTCACCACTTTCAGCTGCAGAGGTGTACGCATGATGGTGGGGCTTGTCGGTCTTGCTTTTAACGGCTGTATTGTCACTGCCGCCTGAACCTGTCGTGGCCTTATCTGCATTTGGTGGTAGATGAGGTGGTCTCGCAGGATTGTTCTGATTCTCCAAGCAAACCCCGAGAAAGTGATCTCTGGCGGGCTCAAAGTTGCCGTACGGACATATGTCCACGAGGCACCCGATAACCGAGTCCCTCTTGATGCAAAGACAGTGGATGTCTGTGTGTTCAAAGGGACAGGTGTGCGACACTTCGTTGATACAACTCAAGAAACACGCAGGAGGAGTTGCCTGGACAGCTTTGCAGATGAGTAGTACCGTACACATCAAGGCTCTAAGCAACATTATATACATCTTATACACTAACAGAAATACAACGGTGTTGGATACGTGTGATATGTAGAAGAAAAATTATGACATGGCTATAAATTTGTGGCCTCTAGGCGAGCAGTTAGGAGTGGCTCTTGGACACAAACACAAGAGATAGGCTGCTTGCCACAAACATGAAGAGAGGTTGAGTGTAGATAGTTGATTTCGCATCATTAGCCTTTATATGTAGGAGCTAATGGATAACCCTATGGTTCTATGATGAAGGGTTTAGCTTCCATTCTATGGATTCCTTTTTGTAAGATATAGAGCATTTTCTCGCGTATTATATATATTTGGGTGCAAATTCGCAAATAAGCCATGAAAACAACGACCATTAGGCAAACTCACCTGAAAGATCCAGGAAATACCAACTTGATAC
This sequence comes from Dujonia boleticola, assembly GCA_029581775.1. NCBI lineage: Eukaryota > Fungi > Ascomycota > Pichiomycetes > Serinales > Debaryomycetaceae > Dujonia > Dujonia boleticola. The sequence continues at coordinate 1,960,139 of JARGRU010000017.1, forward strand.
CAGCAGCTTTGAAAGTTTCCATTATTCTCACTGGCAAGGTATCTGCGGAAACCATTAAACGTCTCTTCACATCCCACCACTGTTGTCTGGTTCACTCACCGCTGTTGCTGCTTCCTGGCGCACTCAGATCAACCAAGTTACACAAAACCTTAAGACAGGGTTTGACAGATCTGGGGAATGGTGGTCAATTTTTCAAGCTATTCTAACCTAGATATGGCGATTATGAAGAAGAGCCCGCTTCCAGCTGGTCACCGTCTATATCTCTGGAACCTGAGCATTTCAGCAACATCCATGCGCCGCAACACTACGCTAAGGTGATGAAAGTGATCAGATAAACCTGACCCGTTCCTGCATATTTGCCAAAATCGGTGGTGAGTATACCCTGGGCACAACCGGGCCATACAGATTTTCGGATTTAGAGGAAGAAAAAAAAAACACACACCTACACTGGAGGAACCGGGAGATCTCTAAGGCAGATACAGTTTCACACACTTTCAAACGCAACTCGATCTTTACTAACGAGTGCACTAGTCAGCTCGTAGCACATCTGCTTGTATATACTGATATCGATTTCTCAACGCCTTGCATTTGCTGTTGTTTTTGCAGTTCCAGCAATCACCTCCAAGTACTGACCGTAAAAGGTACCAAATCAACACCAAACAAGGTACTCTTCCGAACCGATTTGCCCCAACGAACCAACACAAGGACCCCTACCATACATAAAAAGAGTCAAGATGCAAGGAAGTTACAAACAACAAGGCTTACCAAGGCCCTACTACATGAAGCCAACCAACTCCAAGAAAAACTCGCCATACAATAAGCTTCCTACGCATTACTTCAGCAGTCCAAAGAGGAAGATCTTGGGGTACATTATCTTGATCACTCTCTTTGGATCATGCATGTGGTTAATATCCAAGGACTTTGCGCCTCAACCGGACGCAAGGTACGAAGTGGTCGCACCCGAACTGAACAATATCAACAAGATTGTTGGATCCACGAAAAACGCCGATAAGGAATCAGAAAACATAGATTTGGCCGGCAACATGGCGCACGGGTCGAACGGCCAGGTTGGAATGGGCGTGCCCGAGGCTCCAAAGGGAGGAATGGCGAACGAAGCACCAGTGGTTGGAAACGACAAGGAGAAGTTAGTGGACGGCAAGAAGAAGGGGACTGGCGCAATATAAGGTGAGATCTGACGGCGCATGCAAAGTGCGAAAGAAGATGGAGACGAGGAGACAGCACAGAAACCAGGGTGCTAACAGGCGGCTGAAAGATGGCGAGGTAGGCGAAGGAGAGCAATTGACAGAACGAATAGAGTATACATATTAGGGTTACTAGAGAGATTCAGCTTGATTCCCGAAAACTCCAGGATCCGAGGAAGTTCTGCTTATTGATGGTGCGGGTGTTCAATTTGCGTGCTTATACAACCCACCCGAGTGGTTCCTTGGCGTTGTGCCAATTAGTCTTGGAACACTCCTGGACACACGCTTTTATAGAGTAGACGTATGATAGCAGCCAGAATATATACCGATACAATAGCCAGAATTTGAGACTGCATGGCAAGCACGACAGAGCAAGTAGGCCATGAGTTATGTAGCGGAATGCAACGTGCCATACGTTAGGAGCTAGCAGAGGAAGAGGGAGATGATTGACGTTATGCACATTGTTTTCAGCATATTTTCATGACCCACTACATGCACACACACACGTACTGCACTCCACTCCACTCCACTCCCCCAGGTAACATAGTCAGGAGATCACAGTGTAAGGCATGACAGATTAGATAGCCAGAGGATTGCATACGCTAAAAATCCAAAATTTCTTTTTTTCTCTAGCGTTTTTTTTTTTTTTTTTTTTTTTCTTTTTCTTTAAGATTTGATGCGAAAATTTTTATTCACGAGGCATTGATCCGACGCAATTATTGCCAAAAACACGTAGATCCAAGTCAAGCTTGTGCCAGGCAAAGGGCACCCAATTGGGCTAAAACACCAGGGTTTTCGAGCACCAAAGAGGCCAATTGCGCCAGGTCCCGTCCCCAGTGCACTCCTAGAGCGTTTTGTAGATCCCGTCCTCTTTCTGTTCCTTGGTTTGCACCGAAACCACCGGCCTATGTAACCTCTTTTATGCTGCCTGTGATTGCGCTGCTTGCTGCCATGGGACTAAACGTGAAGAAGAAACTCGCTATCAAGTGAAAAATCTGACCCAAAGGGCAAAAATAAAAAAAAAAAAAAAAAGAATCCAAAAAAAAAAGAAAAACACAACACAAAATTTTATTAGTTATCTAGAAAAACACATGAGATGTGCCGCAAATTACCCTGAGAAAAACGTTTCGACAAGCATAAATTTTCGGTAGCAGTACCAGGGTTACGCGCACCCAGTGAGTATTGTGCAGGCACGAGCAGAGCTAAAAAAGAAAAAAAAATAATTAAAAAAATTTTCTCTTGATATATATTAAAATAGTCTCGCTCAGCTGTTAAAAATTTTTTTTGCCATTTTTCTCTTTTTTTTTTTTTGTTTCTTCGTTTTTACTTGTTAACAACTACTTATAATGTCTGCTGAAGCCAAGTACTCCACTGAAGTTCTCTCTCAGTTGTTGAGCAAGTTACAAGTTGCTGACGATAAGGAAGAAGCTGCTGCCAATGTTGCATCTTTCTTAAACTCTTCAATTGTTGAACACGATGTCCCAGCTGAATTTTTCGCTGACTTGAAGGCTCAAATCAACGACAAGAAGGCTGATGTCTCTATCTCTGCTTTGACCGCTCTTGCTCACATCACCACTGACTTGACTCCATCTGTCGAGCCATACATTGTTGGTTTAGTCCAAGATGTCGCTGTCAAGTCTGGTGACAAGAACAAGGAAGTTCAAGCTGCCGGTGCCGTTGCCTTATTATCCATTGCTAAGGCCATCACCCCAACTGCCATCAAGGTTGTCTTGCCACCTCTTTTGGAAAACTTGGGTAGCACCAACAAGTGGACCGAAAAGGTTTCCATCTTGGCTGCTATCTCCCAATTAGTTGACACCGCTAAGGGTCCAATCGCCTTGAGAATGCCTGAATTAATTCCAGTTCTTTCTGAAGCTATGTGGGACACCAAGAAGGAAGTCAAGGAAGCTGCTACCAAGACTATGACCAAGTCCACCGAAACCATCGACAACAAGGATATCGAAAAGTTTATTCCAAAGTTGATTGAATGTATCGCCAAGCCAACTGAAGTTCCAGAAACCGTCCATCTTTTGGGTGCCACCACCTTCGTCTCCGAAGTTACCATGGCTACTTTATCCATCATGGCCCCATTATTGTCTAGAGGTTTAGCTGAACGTGAAACCGCTATCAAGCGTAAGGCTGCCGTCATTGTTGACAACATGTGTAAGTTGGTCGACGACCCACAAGTTGTTGCTCCTTTCATGGACAAGTTGTTACCAGCTTTAAAGTCTAACTTCGCCGTCATTGCTGACCCAGAAGCTAGAGAAGTCACCCAAAGAGCTCTTAACACCTTAAAGAGAGTTGGTGCCGTTGGTGACGACGATGTTATCCCAGAAGTCTCCACTGCTGGTGATATCCCAGTTACCCGTGGTGTTTTCGATGAATTGACCAAGGACAACAAGATCGCTAAGAGATTCGACGTTGCCATCAACTACATCGCTGGTATTGCCGGTGACTTGATCGACGAACGTGACATCCACCCAGACTCCTGGACCAAGAACTTGTTACCTTTCTCCACCATTTTCTTACACGAAAAGGAAGCTAAGGAAATCATCGAAGAATTCAGAAAGAGAGCCATTGACAACATCCCAGCTCCTCCATCTTTCGAAGATGAAGAAGATGAAGGTGAAGACTTATGTAACTGTGAGTTCTCATTAGCTTACGGTGCTAAGATCTTGTTGAACAAGACTCAATTCAGATTAAAGAGAAACAGAAGATACGGTCTTTGTGGTCCTAACGGTGCCGGTAAGTCCACCTTGATGAGAGCTATTGCTAACGGTCAAGTTGAAGGTTTCCCAACCCAACAAGAATGTAAGACTGTCTACGTCGAACACGATATCGATGGTACCCACGCTGACACCACCGTTGTTGAATTCGTCATTGAAGATGGTGAAGTTGGTTTAACCAAGGAAGTTGTCACTGACAAGTTGAGAGAATTTAACTTCTCCGAAGAAATGATCAACATGCCAATTCAATCCTTATCTGGTGGTTGGAAGATGAAGTTAGCTTTAGCTAGAGCCGTCTTAAAGAACGCTGATATCTTATTATTGGATGAACCAACTAACCATTTGGATACCGTCAACGTTGCTTGGTTAGTCAACTACTTACAAACCTGTGGTATTACTTCCATCATTGTTTCCCACGATTCCGGTTTCTTGGACAACGTCACCCAATACATTATCCACTACGAAGGTTTCAAGTTAAGAAAGTACAAGGGTAACTTATCTGAATTCGTCAAGAAGTGCCCATCCGCTCAATCTTACTACGAATTAGGAGCCTCCGACTTGGAATTCTCCTTCCCAGAACCAGGTTTCTTAGAAGGTGTTAAGACCAAGCAAAAGGCTATTGTCAAGGTTAACAACATGACCTTCCAATACCCAGGTACCACCAAGCCACAAATTAGAGACATTAACTTCCAATGTTCCTTATCCTCCAGAATTGCTGTCATTGGTCCAAACGGTGCTGGTAAGTCTACTTTGATTAACGTCTTAACCGGTGAATTGTTACCAACTGAAGGTGACGTTTACGTGCACGAAAACTGTAGAATTGCTTACATTAAGCAACATGCTTTCGCCCATATCGATAACCACTTAGACAAGACTCCATCTGAATACATCCAATGGAGATTCCACACTGGTGAAGATAGAGAAACCATGGACAGAGCTTCCAGACAAATCAACGAAAGTGATGAAAACGCCATGAACAAGATCTTCAAGGTCGAAGGTACCCCAAGAAGAGTCCAAGGTATTCACGCTAGAAGAAAGTTCAAGAACTCTTACGAATACGAATGTTCTTGGATGTTAGGTGAAAACATTGGTATGAAGAACGAAAGATGGGTCCCAATGATGTCCGTTGACAACACCTGGTTACCAAGAGGTGAATTAATGGAAACCCACTCCAAGTTAGTCGCTGAAGTTGATATGAAGGAAGCTTTGGCTTCTGGTCAATTCAGACCATTAACCAGAAAGGAAATTGAAGAACACTGTGCTATGTTGGGTCTTGAAGCCGAATTAGTTTCTCACTCCAGAATCAGAGGTTTATCCGGTGGTCAAAAGGTTAAGTTAGTCTTAGCTGCTTGTACCTGGCAAAGACCTCACTTGATCGTCTTGGATGAACCAACCAACTACTTAGATAGAGACTCTTTAGGTGCTTTATCCAAGGCTATCAAGGCTTTCGAAGGTGGTGTTGTTATCATTACTCACTCCGCTGAATTCACCAAGGACTTAACTGAAGAAGTCTGGGCTGTCTTAGACGGTAAGATGACTCCATCCGGTCACAACTGGGTCCAAGGTCAAGGTGCTGGTCCAAGATTAGAAAAGAAGGAAGATGAAGAAGACAAGTTCGATGCTATGGGTAACAAGATTGCCGCTGCTAAGAAGAAGACTAAGTTATCTTCTGCGGAATTAAGAAAGAAGAAGAAGGAAAGAATGAAGAAGAAGAAGGAATTAGGTGACGCATACGTTTCTTCTGACGAAGAATTCTAAGCTAGCTTAGAAAGTATCATATGGAAGGGATGATATTTTTATAGATCATCATTCCTTTCTTAATATATATGTATATAAATATGTGTGTGTTCTAATCCAGTTGACTTTTCTAATTTCAATTTCATAGATATATTTAAGTTTTGAATAAAAAAAAAAAAAAAAAACCTTAAAAATTGTAGAGTAACCAAAGCGCCATATGCAGTGATCAGTCAGTTTTCGTTTGTTTGTGGATTGGCTGCAAATTTACAGAGGGCCAGTACCAAACCTTTCTGTTTCGCCGTTAACAGACCACAATGCTTATTACAAGAATCTTTTGGGCCGTATATGTGGCAGGCAGCATTGGGGTGATACTTCAGCAGCCAACAAATTGGAATGATCTGATGAAAGGAATAATCAAGGAGAAGCTAGATACCTCCAAGTTGTTGCTCAAAAATAGTACTATTGTCATATCAAGAGAACAAAGAACGTGGTTCACCTCCTATGCTCCTTACAAAGTAGAATGTCCCAAGGGTCCAATACTACGGGAAGCAAACAATGTAAGTAAAGATTATCCTACTTTAACGCCGAACGTAAGACTAACTTATCCGTAGCTTGCAGGGTACCAAGAAAAGCAGTACTTAAGGAAAAGAAACAAAGTTGCAAACGAGAATTTGAAAGAGTACTTTAGGAGAGGCAGGATCCCTGGGTTTGATACCGAGGAGTTTCTCAAAACAGTCCATGACATATCCATAGCTTTCGCTTTCTCTGGAGGTGGATATAGATCCATGCTTACCGGCGCAGGTATTCTAGCTGCCTTTGATAGAAGAACTCCAAATTCAACGGAACTCAATAAGTTTGGAGGACTACTTCAGTCCGCAAGCTATATAGGAGGAACATCTGGAGGCGCATGGTTGGTAATGAATAACTTGGCTAGTGACTTCAGTCCCATGATCAAAGCCATCGACGAATATGGAAGCTCTTGGGACATGACTGAGCAGCTATTGGAAGGTGTCCCTAATTTTAACTTGGAAACTATGAATACGCCTCAAGACTCTGAACCCAACTTAGCATCTAATGCAAGACAACTGACACTGGCTGCTGGAAAGACAATGATGAAAACAGATGAGAGTAACGAACCTGGTAACGTCCCACTGAGCAGTACCAAGAAGAATGGATGGTTTCTTAGAAGCATGCTGTATCTTTTCAATTTCTCTTCTCATATAGGAATGCTCAGCACTACCAAGCCAAAAGAGAACCCATCTGCGCCCTCTCCTGAAGCTCCTGGGTCAGGATTGGGGATTCTTGAAAGAATTTTAAAACCAATCTTTCTGACACGAAAGAGCACTACAGAGGAAAGCGAAGACAAAGTGTATACGTGGAAACGGACCTTGAAATTTTACAAGGACATTCATTTCGAAGTAAGGGCCAAAAAATGGGCTGGTTTCCCCATTTCCTTAACAGACTACTGGGGTAGGGCATTATCACGTAGAATATTCCCACGAACGATAAGAACACCAGGGGTAACGATTACCTCGGCGACATTGCTACCGTCTTTCAAGTCTCACCAGCAGCCATTCCCCATCATCAACGCAATTGAAACAATACCCGAGCTTCAGTTTACCAGTGAAACATCGCATGCTTTTGAAATCAATCCTTTTGAGTTTGGATCTTGGGACTCGTACTTGAATTCTTTCGTCAACATTAAGTACTTGGGAAGTGGAGTGCTCAATGGAGCTCCAACGACGAAGGACTCATGTGTATCAGGCTTTGACAATCTCGGATTTCTTACAGGCACTTCTTCATCATTGTTCAACTACATATTTGTTTTCCTCTTTGACAACTTCATCGATACTAGGCTGAACACCCAATCAGCTTTACAGAACATACTAAAGTCGTTCGGCTTGAAATCAAACTCAAAATCATGGCAAGACCCAAGACAACACCCAGACTACGTATTGATATCGCCAAATCCATTCTACGAGAAAACAGTAAAGGGCACAAAGCAAATATCTAAGAAAGATCATATATACCTAACGGACGGGGGAGCTGATGGTCAAAATGTCCCATTTCACCCGTTTCTCCAATACTCACGAAAGGTGGATGTCATCTTTGCATACGATATGAGTGGAGACTTGAGGAATTTCCCAAACGGGACTACGCTCACAAAGACTAGTCAAAGGTATCAAAGCATCTGGGTGAAAACGCCTCGATTTATCGTTCCGACAAGAGATAAACGAGAACAATTGAGAAAGAACGTCACTTTCCCCCGATACAAAAGTGTGTTCCCAAAGGTGCCGACTTGTGAGGAATACATGCGTCAGAAATACAATCAGAGGCCCATGTTTCTCGGGTGCGATCTTTACGAAGACTATCCCACAAAGGCAACGGCGGACGATAATGAGGATGATAGGCGTCTGATCCCTACAGGCTACCTCCCCCCGGTGATTGTTTACAGTCCGAATACCCATCATTCGTTTGCTTCAAACACTTCAACTTTCCAGTTGTCGTATACACATGACGAAGTGGCAGGGATGTTCACAAACGGCTACAACATAGCGACTTACAAGAACGGAACCATAGACGGAATGTATGCTACTTGTGTAAACTGTGCTATATTGAAAAGAGAGTTTGACAGACGAGCGCTAGCAGGAAACTTTTCCATACCTGCAGTTTGCAGAGAGTGTTTCCACAAGTACTGCTACAAGGATTAAGGTGGCTGCAATTATTTTATTTCCTTGGACTACCGAGGGTCCTCCCCCCCCCCCCCCCCCCCCAGCGTACCAAGATCCACTCGATTGCTTCTGCTCAATGACACGAAAATACATATGCGTAGACTCAGTACAACTGCGAGCTAGCCAGTTATGGAATATACGGAAAACATCTCATTAGGCGCCCAAATGTAGATGTTCTATGTCGTATTGTTCAGTGCCATGTGAGCTTGGCTATTCCTGTACGATAGCCGTTGATGATGCCATTCAGCCGTTGGTTTCTTTTTTGAGATTTTTTTTTCTGGCACCCAACTGCTGCTAAAACCTAATCTTGCGATTTACACTCACAGTGATTCAGCAAGCCGTAACACTTCCTGCTTCAAGTTCCACAAGTACAGTGTTTTGAAGCTCGTATACATTCTTTTTCACACCTGAAGAGCTGACAGGAAGGTATTAAAGACGTGGGAGATCATCGTGCTGTGTACTTTTTAGGACAAACAGCTCTGTACCCCGCTGATTTTAGCATACGCATGAACTCACAGGAAGCAGAGGAGATGAGCTCGATAATAGAAAACTTTGACCCTGAGACGGCAGTAAATGCGTTGTTCATGCTCTACTGTACGTCTCTTCTCCCTCTAGTGATCCTTGGTATTGCATTTTTCTACTCAGGATTAACGCAGCGAAGGTCGTCGCTCACGATGCTTGGGCTACCTATTTTGATGACCCCACTCGTCCTCATCGACTGGTTTATATGGGGCTACTCACTTTGCTACGGGACGGCTAGAAACCAGTTTATTGGATCCTTGAAGTTTGTCGTTTTGAGACACTTGAGGGACCCCGCTGAAGCGATATATCAGACTCCTCGTGGAGAGATATTGTCGTTCAACCACTTTATATTCAACGGTATGATGAAGGCTATCTGCACAGCGTTGACATTCCCCGGCTGTATAGCCGAAAGAGGACGAGTCGTGCCCATGTTGGTGTTCCTCTTCTTCTGGTCGTGCATCATATACGACCCCGTGACATACTGGTTCTGGAACAAGAACGGGTGGCTCTCGGCCCAGTTGGATAAGTTACCTGTTCTTGATTTTGCAGGTGGGTCTCCGATCCACATTGTCAGCGGATTCACTGCCCTTGCGTACTCGTACATATTGGGTCCAAGAAACCCCAAGATACTCTACAACTACCGTAACACCAATACCGGCTGGATAATGATAGGCACATTCATAACCTTGTGTGGCTGGAATGGATTCATTGCCGGCTGCGACTACAAGTTTCTGGTCACCTCCGGGTACATCATCATAAACACAATACTATGTGGGTGTGTTAGCGGGATTGTGTGGCTAAGCATTGACTTCTACTGGTCCTCTATCCCGTTAGAGGAAGAGGAGGACTTTGAAAGCCAAAAGGCTGAGGTGGACGTTATAAATTCGAGAAACACGGCGAACACATCGGGTGGTGTCGCACCAGATGAGTTCATCAGGCGTGTGGATGAGCCAAATACCATCAACAATAACATTTTGAAGCCTAGAGTCTCGACAACGGGCGTTTCCATCAACCAGCATGCCCACTTGCACACCATTGCACATGTTCCTTCCAAGAAAGTCAAGAAGTATAGAAGAAAGTTCTCCTTGATTTCCTTTTGCTCCGGTGTGATGACTGGATTAGTTGTTATCACGCCAGCTGGCGGATATGTTTCTTCCGGAATCGAATTTTGGAAGAGCTTTACGTTCGGAATCGTGGGAGCCATAATTGCCAACATCGCCACAAGATTGAAGTATTATGTGAACATAGACGACGCCTTGGATATATTCGCAATCCATGGTGTAGCAGGAATGGTTGGGTCGATCTTAACAGGGGTGTTTGCAACATCTAGATACGGCTCTGAGGGCGGATGGGTCGAGAACAACTGGAAGCAAATTGGCTATCAAATCTTGGGGTGTGTGGTAACAGCCGCATACGTCTTTGTGATGACATGCGTTTTATTGTACATTATTGATTTCATCCCTCTGTTACACTTGCGTATAGACAAGGACTTCAACAAACGAATGAGATCGAGAAAGAAGAGGCTAGAGGAGAATGCAGCAGACATTGAGGGCCAGCAGATGGCCCCCATTGAGGACACCAAGGAGTCTGAGGGCGAAGCCTTGGAGTTACTAGGAAGTGACAACTACGAGTTCAACGGCGAGTACTTGATGGATTTTATGGAGTTCATCAAAGTCTTGCAACCGGATGACTATGATGATGACGAAATCTTGATCAACGAAGAAATGATCGACGGGAGACAAGTAGCGCATCAAAACCTGTCTGACATGGAGTGTGGAAACTCATCAGACTTCAAGATGCACTCTAATGCTAACGAAATGTACCATAGACGGGAATGAGAGGGCTGTCGCTTCCCTTCATACGAGGGAGTGGTGGGTTCACATGACCTTCACTTTATAACATACTTAATATACAAATATTTATTAATATTGCTGGTAATAATACCTTCTATAAGTCTCTCTCTACTCTACTATACAACGTACCATTGACATTACTTGAGGAATCTCATGGCCACTTCGAAGGCAGCAAAAGTTGCACCGTTGGCAGGTGCAGCTCTCAACATGGTGGTTGCAAAACCTCTGTAGAATCCCTTGATACCTTGGTGCTTCATGATGTCTCTGTAAACATCGAGCGCATTACGATACTTAGGCGAGGACAAGGAGTCGGTCTGCAATTTGGACTTGAGAACATCAATGGGGTAGATTCCCAACCAGAGAGTGTACCCAGAGAGACCACCAAAGATACACAACTTCCAAGGTGGAATGTCCTCTCTTTTCAAGGAAGGCTTGCTCTTTAATTCTCTGTTGACTATTCCTTCGTAAGTTGCGAAATATATACCCATACCAATGGATTCTCTGGCCAAAGTTGGCACTAAACCTCTATAAATCCCCCCAGCGAGTCCATTTGCTTGGTATAACTTCTTTGCGGTGTCGATTGGTCCGTTGAAAGTCTTGACGTTACCGGTTTGCGTCTGCAAACGGATACGGATGTGCTCAATAGGCGAAGCAAGGAACCCGTTAGCGAAACCGGCGGTAGCACCACACGAGAAGTATTGTGCCAAGGACAATTCTCCGCCATGGGTTTTGTTATCGTAGTAACGTTTCATCGATTCGTTGACTGCGAACTGCACAGAGACACAGGCACCAATACCAACTAACGGGGTGAGAGTTCCCTTGTAGAAGCCCTTTGGACCCTCGTTAGCCATCAACTTCTTGATGACATCGAGTGCTCCGCTGTATTCTCCCTCTGGAGCAGACTGAAGACGCACCTTGACAGTATCAAAAGGTTGCCCAACAAGCACTTGAGCGATACCACCAAAGGTACCACCGATGATATCCAACAAAACCTGGGAGTTTGTGGCCAATGGAGGCTCTTCAAGTTCAACTGCCATTCCTAGCTATCTCTTTCAGTGATTTCCTGGTACTATGATGAGTGTGGAGGAGAGGTTAAGAGTCACTGAAATTTTTCGAAATTCTTTTTTTTTTCGTACAACGGTGCGCAATGGAGATCGCTAGCCGCCTAGAAAATATCAACGCTACAGCAACAAAAAAAAATAGAAGGTCGCAGCGATAAGAGGGGAAAGCCACTCATCGCAAAAAGTTCCAAAACGCAAATGCGTTGCGGTGTGTGGTTCTACTGGAGTATTAAGCTTTTTAGTTATTCGTGGTGGGATGAAGTGAAAATCTAACTGTGTAAATTTACTAAATTCTATACGTAATGTAGCTAAGCTATGGGTGGTGTGCTAACGCTTCACTCCGTTTCTATTTCTTCTCCTCCTTTTCTCTGTTGGCTATGATTAAGCCATCAAACGGATTCATGCCATTCTTAGCATAGTATTGACCCGTAGATTGAGGAGCAGTGACGGAGCCAAATACACCACCGCCTGGACTAATAGCAGGACCTCCGTCTGGATTGAACGTGGGCATAATCGCTTGCGCAGCTGGGCCCAAAGTTGCAACCAACGGCGTCCTCACCGGTGGAGGAGCAATGGACTGCTGCTGCAGATGCAACGCCAAGTTGCTCAGCGACTGGGTCCTCACAGGAAGCTGCTGAGGTGGGTAAGCAGTAGTAGGAGTAAATATGTTAGCAACACTTGGAATTGAATTTAAGAGCGGAGGCGCACCAATGGCCGCAGAAGTGTTTGAATTGGTGTGGAATTCCGACGACATAGACTTGTAGGACGAGACTTCAATCAAGATTGTGACATCCTTAGTAGCCTTTGTCAAAGTAGCCATTGAAGCCCTAGTTTCGTTTAAAATGGGCAAATCCTTCATAACCGCCTTGACAGACGAAAATGTTTGGATGATCGCCTTCAAGAACAAATTAACATCTTCCCAGAACAAGCTTTTGTAAGCAGCAGTTGGGTTCTTACGAATTGTGGTCAATTTAGTCTTCAACCTCTTGGACACATCGATGGAGGTGATGCATACATTAGTCAATTCCTTAACCTTGGACGCCACGGCAGTGCTGATTTGCAGCAGGTTAGCGCTAGCAACTGCACTTTTGCTGATCGCCTTAGTCAATTCCACGAATACTACCTGTGCATTGGTTGTTGCGATATCGATAGCGTTGTAAAGCTTTTCGTCAACCTCGTTTGTATCAGAAGAAGAATTCAATGCTGTGCCTGCAACTGTGGTAGTCGAGCTGGATGCGACGTTATTTGAAGTGCCGGAAAGGGTATTGGAACCAGAGGCTGGGTTCAAGTTACTAGAATTACTACCGTTTGAGTTGGAGGCAGAATGATTGCTATGCGCGATTCCATTGCCATGAGACGTAATTGTTGATACCAGGATGGCCTTTCCGATTGGGTTTTTAGGATCTAATGTGACATGCGCGGAGCTGTCACCAGTAAGCGAGCTTCCTGCGATGCCATTTGCATGACCGTTTGCAACAGAGTGGTTTATGATTTTGTATGCATTCAACAATTCGTTAAACGAGCCATACAACGTTAAATAAAGCATCCTGATGAAGCAAATATCAATCTTCAAGACAAAGTTTGAGAAGTTTTCACCTAGAAGAGTCATGATTTGCTTGAACGAGGAAATAGATGTGTGCAAGCTTGCCAAAATTTGATCGGAATTCCCGCCCTTGTCTTCCATCAATTCTAGGTTTTCCACCAAGGAATCAATGTTGGACTTTGTGGTGTACAAGAGAGTAACCATCTTGATAGTGACCTTCTTGTCGACGCAGAAACCAGTAAATCTACGAATTGATGAATGGAGCTCACTAAAAGCAAACAATATCTTTCTGGATACTTTAATCAACGTTGACGAGGAGTGGTGAGAAATTTTTCTTCCTTGGGCATGCAAAGCGATTGCAAGGTGTGAGCTGTGTTGTCCCTGTTGCAGTTGAATATGTTGAAGTTGCAGCAGAGGCTGAAATTGGAATTGATGCTGAGGGTTTGCGATAGCCTGGGTTTGATGCAGATGTTGAGCTTTCGTTGGAGATTCTGAAGTTACACTTGGTGGATTCGCAGTGGTGGAAGTTGCCAACGAAGTTGTGTTTGCTGGTGATTTCGAAGACGTGACGCTTCCTGCCCTGCCATGGGCCTGCTGCAGCAGGTGTAAATGCAAATGTGATGGATGTGTGGGGTTTGAAATATGCAGTGAGGATTGGAATTGGTGTTTATGAGACAGGTGGTCTGTTGTTACACTCGAGGAATCTATTCTTGAGGAGGAGGTGACACTCCCCTGTCTTGACGATACATTGCTAGAATTAGAACTTGATATCAACTCGTTGATAGGGAATTCCTGAAGGGTCGAGAGTCTTCTGAAGTAGGCTCCCGATTTGTGTTCAGTATCCGCAATATCGTTCTTTTCGAGAATCTTATCTATTTCCTTTAAAGTATTTGATCTGCCTCTATTCCTACTTGTTGGTCTCGATAACGTGCCTGGCGTCACCGGTGAGGTAGAAGCCTGGATGTGTTGCTGAGTTGGAGGAGGAGTGGTAGTTGTGCTAGAGTCGAAGCTGGTGTCTGCTGCAGATGCTGACAATGGAGGTGGCAACGAGTTAGGGCCATGGCCATTGGGGGCATTAAGAGCAGACGCAGAGACGGATGATGTGTTGTGTGTAGATGAAGATGCAGATGCCGCAGGCGCAGGCTGATTGGACGTAGAAGCAGAGGTAGAATTCGATCCACCGCTACCGTTGCTAGCGGTATTTAAAATGTCAACAGAGTTGAACATGCCTAGATTGCTATCTTTGGCTCTCGATTCCGCGTGGTTATCGTTGGAGTTTGCTTCCTCTGGTTTTTTAATGATCAAGCCCATTCTTCTTGCAGCCTTAGACGCTTTACTTCGTGTTTCAGATATACTGTTCGATCTGCTGATGGATGGGGGGATGGGAGGTAACTGCAGATTCTTCTTTGTATTTGAGAGCAGGAGTGTGTGGTACTGCTGTTGGTGCGGGTGTTGTTGTTGCTGCTGCTGTTGCTGCTGTTGTTGCTGCAGGTAGTGGCCCTGGTTCTGGTTCTGGTTCTGTTGATGCTGCTGTTGGTACACTTCGATTTGTTCGTTGATCTTCTTCTCTAACAAGACTGAGTTTGACTTGAGATAAGCCTTGAGTTCCCGCACCCACTCGAGATCGGGGTACTGCTTCTGGAGGGCCTTGACTGTGTCCAACAGGGGCCGTATCAATGGGTTGTCAAGCACTTCAATCAAGTTCAAGTTTTCCATGTTACCGAGAACCGGCGGCAAGTATTTGAATCTATTCTCCTTTATCGACAACACTCGAAGCGAATCCATTGCTTGAAGTTCGTTCTGAGGCAATATCCAGAGCAAATTGGACGACAAGTCCAAAATTTCAAGATTCTTGAATTCGTGCACTATGGCAGGGAACTGGTTGAACAGATTGTTGTGGAGATCAAGATACCTCAAGTTACCGCATATTACAGAGATGTTGGAGGGCAATGCTGAAAGGTTGTTGTTTTGCAACGAGATTCTCTCCAATTCCAAAGGTGGTTGGTATGAATTCAAGATTTCGCTGACACATTCGATTACATCAAAGAGTGAAGGGTTTGCAATGGAGCTGCTGCCGTTGGAACCGGTCCCGTTAGCTGCGTTGGCTGAAGCAAATGATCCAAGATAGTTGTTGAGCTTCAAGGACTTCTTCACCTTTAGCTGCTCGATCTGGTCGTTGATGAGCCTGGCGAGCTGTGGGTATTTGGATCGGTACTTGTCTGACATGTCTGATGCCTTTGGCGAATACACGAAGAAAGGACGTTAGTGCAGTCTAACTTGCACGGATATTGAGTAATATTCCAGTAGCAAACCTCACCACCTCTTTGAATTCGTTAATTCTTAAGCAAAGAACGATCTAGAGACAACAAACCTGAAAAAAAAAAAAATAGTACGGAATGTATCACGAAACGCAGTGAATTGGTTGTATGGTCAGATCAGATCTGCAAACGAAAACAAGATTTCCTATTATTGTGGAAAAGGGAGCCAAGTTCTATTGTGCGTTGTAAAGAGAGTGTGGTACAAAGTTTACGCAGGACTTGTGCGCGTGGGCTGAAAAGTACGCAGGCTCGAATTAGATTTTTATCGCAATTTTCACCCCAGAAAAAGACGAAAGATTGGTGCTTTTAGCCTATTTGAATCGGCTTGATCTCACAATTTTACTCAATTGAGACAATACCCTACTCATGGGTTATAAATTGCACGGAACATACGTGTATTTGATTATATATATATATGTGTGTGTGCACGGGAGAGATTCTAATGGGGTTGTATTCACACTTGTAGAACTACTATCAGACCTTCAATCCCTTGCTGACTGCATCGGTCCTCTCCTGCCAAATGGTTTTACCGGTGCAGCTGCAAACCTGCTTGGAGTTCTCCCACGCACCGGCACTTCTGGCAATCACTCCGCAAAGGGATTCCTTTGAGGCCTGGTCCTTCAATGTAGACAATATGACACTTCTTCCGATCAAATCATTTATGGAGAGCGATGCTCGTAAGTAGCTTTGACCGGAGTACAAGCCTTCCAGACCTTCTTGATTTGCACCCAAAGCACTGATCGTGGTGGCGGATGTCGATGGCTGGTCAACAACGATGGGGTCCAACCGGTAGAACAAGTCGCCTGTAGACAAAGCACCCTCCAGCAAGTTACCCGAAGCTCTGATCGATGGGTAGTACGTACCCTTGGGTAAGCCATTTACGGTAAGATCGACAAAGAGCGAGTTTGGTGCGACACCCACAATTCTGGCCAATCCCTTCACTGGCTGTTTCGTTTCGCTTGGATCGAATGATTCCAAGATGCACACCGCAGCAGAGTTCGGCTTTCCAGTGCCACGTATTATGGCGTCTCTTCCAGTATCCTGGATCACCTTGACGATCTCTGAAGGTGGTGCGGTCCCGGTCGTTGTCACAATGTTATCCTTAAGGTTTATGTCAAAAGAGGTGACAGTCTCCATGGGCTTGAGGGCCTTGGCGACAGAATCAACGCAGGCCTCACACTCCATAGGCACTGCGAACACTAAGTCGAACGAGGTTGACATTGATACGAGTAATTGATGTATATAAGGGCTGTTGTTGCTAAAGAAATGCCTGGGCAGCACTAAGAAAAGAAGCACCGACTAAGATATTAGTAATGCTAAATCGTGAAGCGCTCCAAAGCCACTGGTCGCGCACAAGAGTCACTTGACTCGAAACTTTTCAAAATTTTCCTCAGCGCTGCCAAATCTACTCTGCTACTGTGTGGGGGAGCTAGAGTCCCAGCCAGAAACTCCTACTACACTTGACTCATTTGTATAATTCTACGTTTCTATTAAATTGCACTATGGGAGGTAACAGTCTGACCAAAGTCCTCTGCCGCGCCACATTATTAATCGTCATCTTCTAATCTTCTCAACAAGTAGTCGACCTCAACCTTCTTTGTCAATGGAATAATGTAGTCCTTGTACAACTTGGCGATGATTTGAGGCTCAACCTTGGACTGTGGGTTTTGCGAGTACTTCATGGAGGGATCGACACCGTAGCTCTGTCCCTTTTCTATTAATCTTTCCAAAATCTTGGCCTCTACGGCAGAGTTCGTGATCGATGCCTCAATGCCGGGAACGTCCTTCGCTATGATCAACTTCTTGTACAACTCCTTGTCGGCCTGGTACTTGGCTTCCGCGACAAACTTACCAAAGTGAATTCTTCTGGAGATTGCCTGCAAGCAGTCGATATCGCACACAGAAACCGAACCCAAGTTTTCCGTTTGGTCTCCTTGCTTACACGAGACTTGCGGGACAATCTCCTTGACGTAAAAGTCCAAGATTTCCGTGTTGACGTTGATTTCGTCGGTGTAGGACGCTAACACCTTGGGGTAGTCGATGGGGGGAAGCAAAGGCGGTAACAATGCGGAGGGGAAGAAGGGAACTTCGTCGGGCGCCTCGTATCTTCTGATTTGGGAGTGGGTTCTCTCCATTTCCTTCAAGCCCCACTGCAAGAAAGAGCCGTTGAAGTTGGGGATGTTGAACTTGTTTTCCTCGTAAACAGATGGAGATGAGTAGAACTGCGATCTCTCAATGAGCCCAAACACAATCGTGTCCTCCATGCGGATCAATGCCAGACGAATGTTGGCAAGGTCTAGGCAAGTTTCTGGTTTCATGAAATCCATGCTGGGTGTGTATGACGATGTGCTAAGGGGTAAGTAGGGCAAGTTGCACAGAAGGAGGTGGGTGAGGTGAAAAAATGGGGAGCGGGCGTAGTGAAATTTCGAGTCAAATACGGGAGGTGGTGGTTGGGGAGCCCCGGCGGCCGTGATCGCGCAGAACGGCGGGACGAAGCGCTCGCAAAAAGCGGAGTTCTCTCTATTTTTGCGGCAGCGAGCACAAAACTTACCGTAACGGTCTCGTGGACACTAGGGAGGGAGAAGGCGAATTTTCAGAGGAAACGCTGCTAAGACATTGAGAATCCAAGGACTGAAGAATGATCCGGATTAACTCGTTGGATGAACCGGATAGCACTTCGTTGGCAAGAGCGCCCATACGCCACTGTCTCTACAGCCTTGAGCAGGCATAGCTACCTTTCGCTCTCGTTTACGAAAATATGCGTGTATGTGTATATATTGTTCCGTAAATGCTTTCATCAAGTTCATAAGCCTCGCTGCCACCATCTTCTATGGTATCGCTGCAAACGCGTCTTCCATGCTTATTGGGTATTGCTTCAGCCTTCTACAGTTGTAGGCAGGTGGTCTGAAGTCGAGTGGCTGCGAATTCATGCGCATACACGGCTCTTCACCACCCCTAAACTCATTTTCTGCTGCTGCTGTGCCCTAGTGGATGGAGTCTTGCGCCCCATACTCGGGCAAGAGCCTCTCCTGCTCTTCCTTCATGCGTGAGCTGGTCTCCACGTCGCCCCGGTCCATATAATTGAACCGCCTCAGAAGCATAAACCGCTTGAGCCGGTCGTTCTGGTTCATCCCGTAGTTGTAATTCCTCTTGCTCAACTCCTCATCCGTGCCGGATCTCAAGTTCATGAGCGCCTGCTCCGCGTGGAAGTCCTCAGTGCGCTTCACCGCGTACAAGTACTGCAACACCGCAGACATGAACCCAACAACAAGAACGCCGGCCAATATCCTGTACTTGTTCCGCTCAATCTCCTCTGCCGTGGGCGGTGGTTTCTTGTACTTCATCTTGTAGTAGTCCTCCCACGTGGCCGCCTGCCAGAACGCTTCGTCGTTCTGGTACGCGTGGGCATTGCTGTGGGCGGTGGCGTCCCTGAACCGCTGAAACGAAGACTCCAGCTGCGACTTGAACGAGGACGACGGTCTTCTCCTGGCACTGCTCTTGGGGTCGTGCGCGTAGTTCGACCTGCTGTTCTCGTACCGCCAGTATGCGTGTCTCCTTCTTGGGTCCTTTAGTATATTGTATGCATTCGAGATCTGGTCGTACCTCTGCCTCTTCAACTCAGGCGTGAGCATGACCTCTCCGTCGTATATGTCGTACTTGGACGAGACGTCCGGGTGGTAGATCTTCACGTACGTGACGTACTTCCTCTTGATGAGCTTGTCAAAGTCAGGGACGCTCAAGCTCTCAAATCCGAAGATTTCCTTGGGGCTCGGGTTCTTGGAGTGGTTCGGCCACGGGTGGAGTCCGAATTTGGCGTGAGGATCAAACGAGTTTTCGAGTCTCTTCTTTCTCATATCGCCTGAAGTAGCGTACGATCTGCGGAGTGTAGAGCCCACGCCAGCGCAGAATCTAGTTGTTTGGGTGCACGAATGGTGCCGAAGTATCGAGATCATTCCATGTGTTGTAGTTGTATGGCCAGGGACCTGCTCTGTGAACAAAAAAATAAATACTAGACGAAAGGAGACCCTCAGGGGGCATCCCCCCACTTTTTAGTGGCATTCCAAAAAAGGTGGTGCGAAAGGCCGATCCGCAAAATTGCTCGCGCCAATCGCTACAGATTGCTGCAACACGCTTATCTCCAGCACAGGACTCTACTGCCGCGAGCTAACGAGACTCTGGTGCTACCAAGCCCTTGCTCTCCATAGCTACTTGCATGCTCGTTCGCACAAGGCACCGCGCCCGCTACACTGACTCGCTAGATGTGCGATTTTCTATTAATGCAATTTGTGATCCAGACTCACATGGATACGTCCTAATCTATATGTTGTATACACAGTATGGGTTATTTCACTTTGGTTTGAACTTTCTCTTGGTTCTTTTTATTGGTAGGTAATGGTGTCTTGTTAGGGAGACTGGCTCGCTTACAATTGGGCGAGAAGCTTGGTCTCAGAGGCAGTTCTGTCGCTCACCTTTTGACCCAACTTGTACACCTGCTTGATGAATCCCTTGTTGTCCAAGATCACCAAGTCGGCGTCGCAGCCAACGTTCAAGAACCCCTTTTGGTTCTCAACACCAATGGCTCTGGCGGGGACGTTGGTGGCCGAGGCAATGGCCTGTGCAAGTGGAATTCCAGCCCACTCAACCATGTTTCTGATACACTCGTCCAAGTCGGTGGCAGCGCCAGCCAAGGTGTCGGTGCCCTTCAACTTCAAAGAGGCGCCCTCCTTGACGATCTGCTGCTGGTCCCATTGGTACACGCCGTCTGGCAATCCGATCAAGTGCATGGCGTCGGTGACCAACATACACTTTTCTGGAGCAGACTTGTAGGCAATGGTGCACATGGATGGGTCTACGTGAACCCCGTCGGCGATCAAACCGAAATATGGGGTTTCCTTGCCGGTGTGCGAGGGGATTGGGGAGGTGATCAAGCCAACGACACCAACGTCTCTGTGGTGTGGCTGGGGCATGGCATTGTACAAGTGGGTGATCATGGAGGCACCTTGTTCGATGGCCTTCAAGCCGGTGGCGTAGTCGGCGTTGGTGTGGCCGATGGAGTAGACCACGTTGTGCTTCTTCAAGTCTGGGATGGCTTCCAAGACCCCGGGGATCTCTGGAGCGGCAGTGACAATACAGACGTTCTCGTAGAGGTTGGACTCACCACCGTACACCTGGTGGACCTTGCTGGAGCCCTCCTTGGCGTCCACAAAGGTCTCGACAGGGTGGCAACCCTTCTTCTTGATATTTATGAAGGGGCCCTCCAAGTGCGCACCCAAGGAGTCCGCCTGGGTCTTGGATCTGGTGGGCTTCAAGATGGGCAACACGT
This sequence comes from Dujonia boleticola, assembly GCA_029581775.1. Classification (NCBI taxonomy): domain Eukaryota; kingdom Fungi; phylum Ascomycota; class Pichiomycetes; order Serinales; family Debaryomycetaceae; genus Dujonia; species Dujonia boleticola. Next base: position 1,981,156 of record JARGRU010000017.1, read on the forward strand.
TTTCGTAAACCTCGGGGAAGTTGGAGGTGACGGTGGGGCACACGGCGGTGACACCGGTCGACAAGTACTTGGTCATGGCATCCTTGTAGTGGGTGGTGTACTCCTTGATGGCCTTGGGGTGCGACAGCTTCAAGTTTGAAAAGTTCAAGCCGTAGATACCGTTGATTTGCACATCGAGGAAACCTGGCGCCAAAATGGACAAGTTCAAGTCGACGGTTTTGTGTGGGGCGCCCGGTCTGGGAGCGACGATCTTTCCGGTGTCCAAGTCGACCCACAAGTCGCCGTGGACTAACTGGGCGTTATCGCAGAGGAGTGCGTTAGTGAAATGGAGAAGCATGCTTTATGTGTGTGTGTGTGTGTGGAAAACTCAAGAAAAATAAAATTCACAAGTCTTTGGAGCGATAAGCGAAAAGCTTGTGTGTGTTGGGGGGGGGTATCACTTGAGGGTTTGAGGTATGAGGCTGGTCCTTCTATATGAGTGGGAGCTCCCAAGGGTCTGAAATTGCTTCTTTGCCCCCATATATATACAGATGTTTATTTTTGCTGTGTATGCACCTTTTATCGTCGCTGCTTGAAACTCATCTTGTATCCGTGACTCCCACGTTGCATGCAACCTCCAAGTGATGTTACATTTTTTTGTTTCTTTTTTTTTTTTTTTTTTTCTTTTTCTATCTCGCATGGGAGATTACGTTACATGGAGCTGCAAAAAGAAACTAAAAAATAACGAGACGGAGGGCAGATATGGGGTAGGCAGGGCACGGCGGGAGGACTGACAGGGTGTTGGGGCAGGGAGAGGGAAAGGGAGAGGCAGAGGGGGAGGGAAAGGCAGATGATAGGGAGACGTTAAAAAATATTTGCAAGAAATGAGGAGGGAATAGTTGTGCGTGGTTGGGGACTGGGTTGGGGAATGGGTCGGGGGAGGTTCCTGAGATGAGCTAGAGATAAGACCGCGATGAGACGAAAAATAAAAGTCTGGTGAAACGGAAGCCAACCGTACTGTGAACCACAAGTAGAAGATTTAGTAGAGGATTATTTAGTGTTAGTGGCAGAAGAGTGAAGGCAGGGTGAAGGTATCTCTTGTATGGGCTCTAGGTAGCACGCTCTCACTAGCGCACTGTTTGTCTTGGTTGGTGTTCTAATTTTCGTGAGGTTTCGGGGAAGCGATGTGCGTACGGGGGGAGAATTTGGCGCGGTATTTGGCGAAAAATAGTCGGTGTCGCTGGTGACGAATTTTCGCCCGTTGCCTTACCCCAGGAAATCCAAGAATGTCTCCGTAGCATAGCGCAGGGTGATATGGTGGATGTATGGTGTAGTCTTTAGTGGTTTTTTTTTTCGTTGTTGTTGTTGCATTGCAGCAGTCGCTTGCCAATGGGCACGACGTGCTATTTTGCGCTCGCATCGAGCGGTTGTGGTTGTAGCTTCTTGGTGGTGCTCGATGCTTGCTCATCTCACGTTGCACCGTACGTTTTGCAGTGCCCGTAGTATTTTCTTGTCTCATTATCTTGCCCAGCGCGAATCCCCATACAAAAAAAACTGCAACGTTACAACCTTCGCGCCCCATCCCCATACAATCAGGTAACCCACACATTTAGGCATCATTTTCCTCACTATGCATCAGGCCGATTTGGCTTTATATTGCACCAGATTTCCCGTCCATCTACACCCACAAGAATAGTTCTGGTTTTCTCTTTTTCTCGATTTTTTTTCCCCTAACCACCAATCCTCCTCTAATACCCCCGCCCCCTTCCTCACACGCCATAATGAAACAAGCTACATTCTCTGTCCCAGAAGACGCTTCGGACTTCCTTGCCAACTACATAATAAACAAAATCAATGCCTTCAAGCCAACCGCTTCCAAGCCATTCGTCTTGGGTCTCCCAACCGGCTCTTCGCCCGAAGGCATCTACGCCAAGCTCATCCAAGCCAACAAGGACAAGAGAGTCTCCTTCAAGAACGTGGTCACCTTCAACATGGACGAGTACCTCGGCTTGCCCCCAACCAACGAACAGTCCTACCACTACTTTATGTACGACAAGTTCTTCAACCACATCGACATCCCAAGAAAGAACATCAACATCCTCAACGGGTTGACCAAGAACATTGAAAAGGAGTGCGCTGACTACGAGGCCAAGATCAAGCTGTACGGCAGAATCCACTTGTTCCTTGGTGGTTTGGGCCCAGAAGGGCACTTAGCCTTCAACGAAGCCGGATCCACCAGAACCTCCAAGACCAGAGAAGTCGAGCTTGTTGAGTCCACCATCAAGGCCAACTCCAGATTCTTCGACAACGATCTCTCCAAGGTTCCAAAGTCTGCTCTTTCGGTTGGTATCTCCACCATCCTCGACAACTCCGACGAAATAGCCATCATAGTGTTGGGTGGCGCCAAGGCTTTCGCCTTAGACAAGACCATCAACGGTAAGGCGTGCGATCCAAGATTCCCATCCTCATACTTACAAGACCACGCCAATGTATATATTGTCTGCGACAATGCAGCTGCTGGTCTCAAGGCAAAGTTGTAAGTTCGGTACACGATTTTATAGAAGCACTGACTCCAAAACTGAAATACACACATAATACACGCGATCCAAAGAGACTACTGTAGGCCCTACATGGGGCACGCTGCACCGCTCCGCTCGGGCCACTCCGTGGGGACCACTAGCGTGGGGCTGTCACTCCCGAAGGGAGCCAGGCTCGACGCAGTCGCCCTCGCCGGGTAGGCGAAGTAGCATGCCGCCGCTTTTCCACAAGCACCCTCCTAGTCCAGCTGTAGATGCTGGTAGCCCTGCCGGGGGCACCCTGATCCGCTCCGCTCGGGCCACTCCGTGGAGGCCACTAGCGTGGGGCTCACACTCCCCGCAGGGGAGCCAGGCTCGACGCAGTCGCCCTCGCCGGGTAGGCGAAGTAGCGTGCCGGCGGCGGGCCCACAAGCACCCTCCTAGCCCAGCTGTAGTTGCTCGTAGCCCTGCCGGGGGCACGCTGTACCGCTCCGCTCGGGCCACTCCGTGGAGGCCACTAGCGTGGGGCTGTCACTTCGCCTGGTCCTACAGTCAGCTCGTTGTTATGGGTATTTATTCTATGAATGTATTTACTTTTCGTTCGAATAGTAAGCTGCACCGACGGCAGCACCAACTATGGAACTATTATCAACAGACTTGAAGCCAACTGTTAATCCCCTGGATTGAATTTCTTCATGCTCGTTTATGTACTTCAAGATCAAGTCTCTGTATTTGTGGAAGTATTCCAACACGGAGCCGACAAAGCCAATGTTCAACTGGGTGTCTGCGCTCTTCCCGTTATGCTGCTCGATCAACTTGATCATTGCGACCATAAAGACCGCGACGATGTATGCTGCTCTCTCGATGACGCACTCGACGATTTCCTTCAACGTGGAGATATCTTCCTTGGTGATGAAGATGTCGTCGTTCTGCTCCCAACCGTACATGCTCTTGATCTTGGAAACAATCTTCTGCTCGTCGTCGTTTTCTGATATGAAGCAAGTCAACTCACCTGAAAGACCTTCGTATTTCACTCTCAAAGTGGAATCCAAGTACTTGGATGGGATGCCGCGAAGGAAGGTGGAGTTTGGGGTTTCGATCAAGTCACAAATGACCAATCTGCACAATTCTGGTAGGTATCTACCGGAGGTCATCAATTCTGAAGGCTGGCAGATTACTTTATCGACACCGTCAACCTCGAAATGCGATCTGAAGTCGAATGTCTGGATGGAGCTCAATCTGTAGTCGATGATCTCGTCGTATTTGTTAGCCAAATCCTTCAATAATGCTTGACCGAAGAGAGACGCCTCGCAGTTGAGCAAGACCGCGTCTTGGTTTAAGGTTTTCGATGGATGCAAGGATGAAGTCTGCAATGAGCAGCAGACGTTGAAACCAGTGCCCAACACCACAGCCAACTTCATGTACTTGTCCAAAAAGGCACCGGCAGCGTACACAGCTAACGAATCGTTGATTAAGACATGGATGTTTATGTTTATGTTAAAATTCTCTCTCAAAGAAGATTCTAAGATATCTTTCAAGTCCCGCTGGTGGATTTCTGGGGCGATGGTGTACCCCTTCCCCATGTACTTGATTTTACCGATGTTATGACTGGTTTGGTCCAAGGGGAAGGACCAGGTTAAACCTGTGTTTATGGTGAGTTTCGTGTCGCTGGGGTCGATCACGGACTGCGAGTTCAAGGTCTCGACAATCTTGGAGGCGATCCACTTGAAGAAGTTCAAGTCAACGAGCTTGAATGAGTTGTCGACGATCCACTTCTTCTCCACGACGATGGACACGGACCCTGATTTTTTGATTTGGATCACGGCTACCCTCAAGGTAGATCCTCCCAAATCAATGACTAGAAAGTCGCCAAACTCCTTGCCCGTGGGCTGGATGTTGAAGTTGGGCAACATTGTGATGTCGGAGCATTCTTGCAATGCCTCGTTGAACGAGTCCATGACCAATTGTGAGTGGTTTGCCAAGTTGGCAGCCTTGGCGTTTCTGGTAAAGTCCGAGTAGTATGAGGGAACAGACGTGGCGGGGAGCGTCTTCAAGACGTTGGGGCTCGCGGAGGCGGAAGATGGCGATGACGAGGCTGACGAGGACAGCAACACCTCAGAGTCGGACTCCAAGGACGCATCCAGGATTATCAACAGCTCGTTCAACTTATTGGAGGTTATGGTGGTGCGCTGTTGCTGCACCGACGTGGCTGTGCTCTGCGGGATTTGGATCATCTTGTTGTTGTCGTTGTGTATGGGAATGGGGTGGTAATGATTATTATTATTAAAAAATGCAGCAATAAAACTACTGAAGGCAGTTGTACCGTATAACTTTTATGAGGGCTCTGAAACGAATGAAAGCGAGGGAAGAAGGAGGGTGCTTTTCCTTTTTAATTTTTTTTGGCAGAAGGAGGTGGGAGGGGGGGAGGAAGTAATGGAGGTGGTTGGTCTAAACAGGACTCAGTCAAATGAACGCACACACTCTATATCTTTCCTTGTGTAATATGGTTGTCTCACCTATACAAGCTGTAGGTGGTAAAGAATTTTCTGCTATTTTTTTTTTTTTTTGCTGTGCTGCCTTTTTCGCTAAAAGGGAACAATACAAAAAATCTTAGGTATGGTCAGTGGGGCGGTGCTTCTAGGAGATAGAAGACGGTTGCGGTGGTGGGATGCTGGTGGAAGAATACACGGCTATACTTATACCAACGAAGTATAAGAAAAAAAAACGAGTAGCTGGAGTGAATCCAAAAGCAAAATTCGAAATCAAAAGAAATTGCTTCGCTTTTAAGTATGCATCAATATACTCCACTGAGAATGCGACGTTGTTTATATAACTCGATAAGAATCCTACGGTTGCAGATGTGCGATCTGATGAAACCTGCAAGCAAAAAAAAAAAAAAAAAAAAGAAAAATTATCTGGCGGATTTTTCTGGCGGTGGTAGCGCCGACTGCCACCATGGAACCGAAAACGGCTCTTCAACGAGCCCAAAGTCTAAAAATACCGTATGTGAGCGTATGTGAGCCTCATGTGCTACCCCAGAGTTTTGTTTGGGGGAGCACTGGCTGGCTGGTCGATGTCACCATGGCATTTTGGGGGTGTGCAGTTTTGCGAGGGTGTGTAGTGGATGTTGCAGGAGCAGAGACCTCGTATATTACAGTGGGTTCAAGTAGGTTCTGGAGGGTGGTTGCATCCTACATTATTACTTTCGGGTGGTGGTGGTGGTTGTGAGGGTGCTGCCTATGCTCGACGAGCTGGTGGTATTCACTGCTGGACACCTTTGTAGCATTCATTCGTGTAGGTGCTCGATAATGTACTTACAGTGATGTAAATGCAATAGGGTAGCAGAATGCGCCGACACACCACTGCAGCACCTCTACGACGGCCACACTTACAGGAAGTGCCATTACTCTGATGCACTACAATTCTCTATTACAATTTCACTGCTACTCTCTACTACAGTCTGCATCTTGTGGCAATACCTGGCCTCTCGCTATCTACATCGACTGCCTACAGAGTCCATCGTTCTCCACAAGTCACCGCCCAATTCACCCTGGCCACTGCGCATCTCCTCCCCCATGCTTATCATACTCCGTTCAATGACCCACCACCCAGCGGCACTCTCGAGCCCACCCACCCAAAGATACCGACGTGCCTAAAAAAATAAAAAAAATAATAAAAAAAAAAAATAAAAAGACCGGGGGATTCTGATAAATAGACGGGTCGTCTCATATGCCCTGTAACAGTGGAGCTTCTCCTTACTCCACAGTGAATCCACAAAAATAATTTCATGGCATCGAAAAAATAAATCAGTCCGATGCCCTCAGAGGGTGCCCACCGCTCCACCAATGACACACCACACTTAGCAGTGGTATCCCGCGCGAGTCTAAGCTGTTGATGGACTCTCCCACGCTTACACACTATGTAGGTCCCCATCTTCTGTGCCCAATGCAGCCCTCGAGGCTCCTATTCTGCGGTATCACCCTCAGATTAAGTGCCATGTCAAATATTTTAAGGCAAGAGGGCCAAATTTGATGCAACCTTAGGGTTGCATTTTGAAGCATGCCGCAGAATTCTTCTCTGATTTTTTTTTTTTCCCCATACAAAATTTATCCTGTGTTGCATTTCTGGCGATCCCAGTCTTCGCGTGTAACGTTGTACTTTGGTGGCTACTGTAGAGAAAAAAATAATTTTTCAGTGAGCACGGAGATCTTTGGGCAGCGCATTATCTATTCCCCTCGCGCACTAATAGCGCGGGGGAGTAATACTAATCGCTAAACCACCTACTAAAGAGGAAGCCCAAAAGAGATTGCAGCGATTTGTGGGGGAGACCCAAACGTTCGATTCCGTTCTGTCTTCCTCCGCTCGCTCAACGGCTTTCGTGATGGTCAACAATTCCACATGCAACCCCGTTCTCTTGCATGCCCAATTGGTTTATCTTGCACTCCCCCAGAAAATCGTTGAATGATGCGCACACACTGTGGGACTAGCGAAATCTTAGTCGATCTGCTACCTCATCTAAAGATGCGCGTATACACAAATAAAGACGCATTTCAGCCTCTTGTAAACTATCTCTTCTATTGACTAAGCCTGGCCCGATCCCTTGAGCCTCCGGGCTTGCAACTTTCCCGCCTACACACAATCCTTTCCCTTACATGCTCACATCTCGTAAATATTATTTATTTAGACATTCGTGCTACAAGTCCGTCGAGGGGGAGGCTGTATATCTATATGTATGCATTATGAACTCTCAGCCGGACTGAGATCATCAAGCTCGATCTCTTCTGTAACATCTTCTTGGCTTCTGGCACCGCTTATCTTGCCCAAGTTGCGTGCATGCAGAGAGTGCTCGTCAAGTATCCATTCCTTCATCTTTTCCTTTCCAACAGCAATGCTTTCGTCGATCAACCGCTGCACGACAACAGTGGCAGGCTTGATCAAGTTCAATGTGTACAAGATATAGAACCCGGCGGCCGAAATCAAAATCAACAGGAAAAACAACGGGTTACGGATCACCGCCATGAATTCGTTCCATCCCAAAACTACAATGATGAGGTAGATGTAGTATGGGATCTGGGTCACATGCTGAACGATCGATCTGTTGGTTTCAACAAATACTGCATCGGTTTCTCTCTTGAACTTGGACAACACAAACGCCTTGTCCCTTTCGCTGATGATGATAGCGAAGCATGGATGCTCTTCTGTTTCTTCAGAGTCCGACTCAGAATCCGATTCCGGTTCCGACTCTTCTTCGTGTGCACCACTAGCGCTGGCAACGGTGATGGTGCTATATTTCTTTTGTAACGCCTTGTTGAATATGTCAAATTCCGGTAAAATCTCCGATTGGTCCTGAAGCTTGGCAATGCATACGTATGGAACTATCTTTAATGCAGAGTCCTTCGCCTTCTTGAAGTTGATCTCTAACTCGTGCACGTTCTGGTACAACCTAGGCAACCCGTTTTCGTCGTATCTAAACTTATCTTCAAATCTGTCCTTTAAAATGTTGAGAAGGTTCTCCTTGGAAACATACTTTCTAACAATTTCGTGGAACTTGGCCCAAGACTTGAATCTGATCGCCAGGGCGGTGAAGTTATTGAGTTTTTCAGTGGTTCCAAGCTCAAAATCGTACACGCCATCATCGCCGGTGTACTTTTGTAAGCTCTCCTTCAAAAGACTCTCGAATTTGGCCAATATGTCGTCCCAACTCGATTCCCTTGGCTCGCTCAATTCTTGAATCACAAACTCGTTTAATCCGCTTGAGAGTTTCTTGACGGACTTGTTGACGATGCTATTCAACTCGTTGGCTTGCTGTTGTTGGGTAAGCTCGTCAAACTTGGCGTGCAACGATTTGGTGTAGTTGGCGTACTTCAATTCACCACCCAACGATATGAAGGATGCGTTCGTGTCGAATTCGTCAGCGTATTTCGTTTGCAAGCTCTTAATCGCATCAACAAACTTAACACTGTTGTTCTTCTTCCTCAAAGAGTCCTTGAATGCAAGGATCGTTTCGTCCTGCAAGTGCTGGATGTACACGTCAAAGATTTCCCTAAACTTCTCCGCAATCTTGCCGCTCAATGTAACTCTCTTTTGTTCGTAAATAGACTTGTTATACTTGGAAGCACTCAAGTCGAAATCTTCTAAGGAGTCCTTCAATAAATCACCCATGAATAATCCAATCTCTCTATAGTCTAGCTTGATGGAAGCATCAGGGGGAGGCTGCATCCTTTCCTTATACTTTACAAGGAATTCGTCGTACACACCGTTCAATATCTCGTCACACTTGAACTTGGCCACCAAAATTTGCTGGGTGGGTAAGTCCAAGTCCTTGTTTGAGTCAATTTGTTGCCAGCATTGCTCGGAATACATGGTCCACCCGTCGATTGGGATACTGTGGTGATACTCGGGCTTGAACAAGTAATCGGGGCTCTTGGCATCGATCAACTTGTCTCCCAATTTTTGAATGTCCTCTAAGAACAAGTCGGCCTGTAAAACCTTGTGGCTCAAAGTGTGGAATGCCAAATCAAAGAAATCTTCAAACTTGAAAGTGACCAAATCGTTTGGCTTGTTCAAGGACCCCCAGATTGTTAACAACGATTCCGTGATGGTCTTTGCAAGTGACTCCTTGGAGGTTGTTCCGATGTGATCTCTGATGACGAATAACAACAACACCTTGTGGTCAACTTTGCCTGCAAGCTTGGCCTTGCCGAACAACGATAAGTTCACTTCAAAGACGGTCTTCAACAACCCCATGTTGGCACCCTGGTACAACCCAATCTGCTGCTCCCAGGTGTTGATGATCAAGATTTCACTGGTGGAAAGGGCAAACAAGGCCGCCTTTCTCTCAAAGTCCTGGTCCTCGCCTCTCTCCCTACCGTCAGTACCTTCAACGTCCATAACGAAGACATTCTCCTTCAATTGGTTACTGGTTTGCTTGGCGGAGGCCTTCGTGGTGGAGATGTGCGGCGAGTACGCCATCCAGATCCCCTTGGTTGTCTGCTGACGGTTGGTCTCGTCCATGACATCGAAGTTGGTGTTGAACAACTTGTTCAACAAGGTGGACTTACCAGTGGACTGACTGCCAAAGACAGAGATAATATGGTAGTTGTTGCCCACATTGCCAGGGCTGGTGGTGTTGATGTACTCAAGGATGTTCCCGTTGAACTCCTTGTGCTCGTTGATAATCTGGATGGCGTCCTGCGATAACGGTTCCACTGGCACAAACGAAGACGAAGAAGATGTCGTGGAGACGTTTTCTTCGTCTAGCGAAGGTGGGGGAAGCGATAACTCGTCGGTCATTCTTGGTGCACGGAAAAGTATCTGCGCTCCTCTCGATCTGCTTATGTCACGCTTGACTACTTCCTAGGTCAAACGCAATGTGCAAGTACTAGAAAAAAGAAAAAAAAAGGTAGAAATAACTCAACGACTGGCGGATGATCTGCTGTCCACATTATCTAACGGCTATTCTTGAATGACTTTATCGTTTACGCTATGCTTGGGAATTTCGCGTGCCCCTGCTTCTATGCCGGACTTGCTGTTGAATCTGAATGTGAAATTGCACCCAAGAGGCACCAACTAACAGGTGTTCCCCTGGCTTTATATGCACTACGACATGAGCACCACAGAAAGGTATGACTATGGCTGAAGCTCTTAAGCGTTCTGCTTGCATTGGATATTTACATAGTGGCGAAAACCACCACTTTTTCTTTTTCTGGTCTCTCTATTTACATCTTTTGCTCTGGTCTCTTCCTCTGCGCCTATTCGTGTAGAATGTTCTCGACTCTGTCCTTGGACGCCCGCATCATGCCATGGTAGTTCATGTCAAACGCGCCTCTGCCCTGGCTGATGGATCTGAGCTTGGATAAGTAGCCGATCATCTCCTTCAATGGAGCCTGCAACTCGATTCTCTTCTTATTCTGGATGTCGGTGTCTGTAGCCGAGGTCAGGGTGGTCATGGTGTAGTCTGGAGGGACGTACACCTTCTCCGCCTCCTCTTTGGCCCACGATGCGTTTTCCAAGTTGTCGTTCTTGAGATCGTCCTCAATGGTGTGAATCGTAGCCTTTCTCTGCGAATTGAGATCCTGGACAACCTCTCCTAGCATATCCGAATTGACAAAGATCTTCACGTCCATAATCGGCTCGAGTAAGGTGAAGTTGTTTTCGTTGGCGTCGTAGTGCTCCGTGATCGCCTTCATAACCGCGTGTCGCGTGATTGTGAGCAATTGGGAGGTGCTGGTTACCGAGGCCGAGTTCTCCACTGGGAAATCCCAGCTGGTGACCCGAACCACCGTGGAGTGCAACGGCAATCTCGTGATTGGTCCTCCAGTTTGCAAGGACGCAATGCAGCCTTGGACGATTGCATCCTTGAGCTGATCAACCGTGTACTCGGATTTCCATCTTCTCTCTTCCTGGGCTGCAACCATCTTGGGTGAAATGGCACCAGGCTCGATGACTACTATATTGTTGTCCATTTCAAGCAATATGGATCCGTCTTCGTTGGCAGCGTCTGTTTCATCGGAGACGCCTTCAAAGGAATCAATTGACAATGAAATCGACACACCCGAGTCAGGATCGGTTACAGTGACGGACGACGTTGGTTGAGTCAAGGTCTCCTTATAGGTGACCACAACCTTACCCATCTGAGCCTTGGCCTTCAAGTCGCGGACAAGTCTGTCGCCAACAATTTCAAGGTGCAATTCCCCCATCCCACTCAACACGGTCTGGCCCGTTTCCTCGTCTATGGTCAGATGCAATGACGGATCTTCTCTAAGCAAAACCTTGATGCAGTCCTCCATGAATCTCTTGTCGCCAACGGTGTTGGGCTCAATCGAGGCGCTGAAAACTGGCGGTGGGATCTCAATGGGCATCATCTTCAAGTTACTCTCCAAGGGCGAAAAGTTCTTGCTGGTGGTCCCGAGAGAAACAATGGTATCCCCAGTGACAATTTCGTCTCCCATGCCTGTTATGACCCCGATGTTCCCCGAGCTAAGCAGAGAAACAGTTTCTGGCTGGTCTCCGTGCATCAACAACAATTTCCCGATCCGGTACTTTTCACCGGTCCGGGTGTTGATAATGGTGGTGTTTGCCTGGAGCTTCCCGCTGTAGATTCTGATAAACGTCATCACGCCACGGATTGGGTGCGTGATCACTTTGAAGGCAAGGGCTGTAGTGATGGCGGGCTTGTTGTTGATGATGAGACCCTTCTTGGGGTCCAACACTACGGGTACTGCTTCTCCAAGGGGGTTCTCGCTGAAGGATGCGGGACTGGCGGTGGCGGTGGCAGCGGCAGCGGCAGCGGCAGCCTCCTTCTTGTGCTTTCTCTTTTTCCCTGCTGTCTTCATCTTGGCTGAGGTCACTTCAGGAAGGTTTATCTCGAGCGGTGAGGGCAAGTAGTTGACTATACCGTCCATTAACGGCTGCACTCCTATGTTTCTGAATGAAGATCCACAGAATACTGGGACGGCAAATTTCTCAAGGCAGGCTCTCTTGATGGCCCGGTTGATCACGTCAACGGGGACCTTCATGTAGTCTTCCTCGTTCTCGAAGAACGAGTCGATGATGGACTCGTCAAGCTCTCCTAGCGTCTCGATCATCGACTCTCTGCTCTTGTAGACCATATCGTACAATTCGGATCCTTCTTCCAACTCGCTGACCGTCATGTCTCTTCCTGTCTCGTCATCCTCGGATTCCCACTTCAACACCTTCTTGTGCAAAACGTCCAACACTCCTACAAACTTGGTGTTATTGCTGGTGCCCACTTCCCTTTCGAAGTATGGAATGTTGCACAAGACGACCCTTGTTTGCAACTTGGCCACAATCTCCTTGACCGTCCTGCTGAACCCCGCGCCGTCTCTATCCATTTTGTTGACGTAGCAAATCTTGGGGATGCCGAGCTCGTGCGCTTGCTTCCACACCTTTTCCGTCTGTGCCTCCACGCCCGCGACGGCATCCAAGATGGTGACGCTCCCGTCGAGCACTCTGAGCGACCTGATCACCTCGAAAGTGAAGTCCGCGTGGCCGGGTGTGTCTATGATGTTGATCTTGTGGTTGTTCCAGGGGATCGTGATGGCTGCCAGCTGGATCGTGATACCACGGTCTCTCTCCTGCTGCAAGTAGTCGGTCACGGTGTCACCTTCGTCAACGTTCCCGATCCTGTTTGTTCTGCCACTGTAGAACAACATCCGCTCTGTGGTGGTGGTCTTGCCTGCGTCGATATGCGCAATAATACCGATATTTCTTGTGGTGTTGATGGGCATCGAGTTCAATGCGATCTCAGCATTGAGCTGTGCTTGTGAGGCATGCAAGCATCTCCTCAACATGAGTGCACAGGAGGGTCCTGCCACTCGCTGAGACGATCTGTACACACTCGGGATCATCATTCTGGTGAATCAGCTGCTATATCGTGGGGGTGTTACTATGAAAGCAAAACGGTGTGGGCGTCCTCCAAGCAACACACTCTTTGATTTTCATACACTGCGAGAATCTACGCGAAAAGTTGTCTCGAGCTTTTGTGTGGTGCGCTCGGCGAGGGTTCAAACCCGAATTAGCAGAACAGCTGTACACCGAGTGGGCAATTGAACTCTATGGGAACCTTAGTCCTGGTGCCAATGCCTGCCACATCTCGGCAAACGTGGCAGGTGCCTATACAAAATGGGCTGGAAATGCCAAGCAAGTATATCCTCGCCTCGGTCTGTATATCATCGCCATATTTTTTCTCCTCCAACAAATAGGGCATGTGGTCTAGAGGTATGATTCGTGCTTAGGGTGCGCGCGGTCCTGGGTTCGATTCCCAGCTTGCCCCATTTGATTTTTTTTGCCGATTTGAACTGTGAGGTCGAAGTCGAAGTTTTCGGAGCTGAACCGAAGAGTTGGGAAGTTCAGCTTCTTTCAAGCTCGGCAGCTTCTGGGCATTGTAGGCTTCGCAGGATGGAGAGCAGCCTCGTTGGTTTGGCTGCGAATTGTTTCCTGCGGCTCTCGCTGAGTATTGACATAACAGACTGGATAGACACTGGAATACGTGACCTGCAACTGAACATAACATAATAGTGGCCCCTCCCCTTTCTCCATCCCCTTCCGATCCCGATCCTTCATCTCTAAATCTAAAAGTCAGTCCTTCACTTATTACCTCTCCGTATCAGAGCTTTCAAAGTGTACTCTTACTACTCTCGCTTACTATATTATCCTGCATATGGTCCGTTTTTCACAGTAGGGTAGTACCGATGAGGCACACACATCGTACATAAGAAAAACAAATAACCACAGAGCTGCCAGTGCAACCTGTGGTTTGTCCTATCCTCCATAGAATGACAGAGCCGGGGATCGAGCATATAGATATGAGTCTGGACCACGATTTGAAAGACTTTGGCTTGACCAAAGACCCGGGACTGGAGCCTGCGAATGGTCTAACTACAAATACAAACCCATCGGGACCAGCTCCACCTTCAGATGAGCCTCGAAAACCCTCCATTATATCGATCCAGGATGATCCGATTGCCGACTTGAACGACTTTTTGAACGGTGGTAACACTGACAGTTTAGGGACTGCGTCGGCTACCGAAAATCAGAGCATAAGCCAGCAGTCGGCGGGCATAGGCAGCCTGTTGAGCCCAAGTGCAGATTCGGTCTTAGAGACTTCTGCGATTCCAGCAAGCACGCACGATGCACACGCCTCCTTGGTATCTGAGATAACAGCAGGCTTACCGGCAACTGGTCAAGATCCTGTGGCTGCTTCTGGCCCTCTTGCGGGCGCCTCGGAGGTGCTGTCTACAGTGTCAGCTCCAGCTCCAGAATCCTCACTTTTGCATCTGACATTTCCTGGATCGGAGGTGTCATCCACCGCCGGAGTCACTGTTCCAAAGGTGGAGCCACCTGCCTTCCCCATCCTGGCACCAGCCTCCTCGGTACTGGCTGGCTCGCTCCCAACGGGGGCATCTGCGATCAAGACTTATCCTCCAGCCCCAGCTGCCGTACCGTCTCCAGCTTCTGCTTCATACACAAATCCAGCAACCACCACCGCTTCATACAACAATAGCACCGCAAACAATCTCTACAAGAAACGGAGAGTTGAAGATGCGCCCATACCGTCTTCGACGATTCCTTCTGCGGTGCCCTCCACCGCTCCAGGATCGTTGTACAGGCCCGCTCCCGCATATTCGCAATCCTATCCATACAGCAAGATGGCAATTCCACAGGCTAGCCCTCCAGTTCCTGCCGCCCCACCAGTGCCCCTGAACAAGAGGCGATTGGTCATACTATACGACAAGCTTCGGTTTTCCCACTCCAAGATCCAGCTTGAAGAGTTGCAGAGAGTGACGCCCATTGGACAGCTAACTATCATAGAGCTCCAAGAGCTTGAGGACAAGAAGGCTGCGTTGTTAGCGGCAGCTGCCTCTGCGGGGGCATCCGAAGGCACGGCGGCGGCGGTGGCCGCAAGCACCAATGGGGATTCCAAAAGCCTGGCGGCGGCGACCCCGGTGAAAACATCCCCATCGCCAACGATCCCTCCAGCGACCACCACCACCACCACCGCACCAAAGACTCCGTACTACCAGTACTTGAATATCTGCATCGAGTATAACGATGAGTTTGAGAATAACTGCACGAGCTTGGGCGACTTTATACAGACCAACCCAAGCATTTTCCAAAAGGTGCCCGAAATAGCCTACCACATTCACTTCGACTATGACAAAAGCTGGCTGGATGTCAACCCAGAGCAACGAGAAGCGTACTCCAAGTTCTTGAAAGTCTTGAACGAAGTTGCCGGTAAGCAAGTCTTACAGTGCTCCATCATCAACAAGTACGAATTGAACACTATATACTTAACGGAAAAGAAAGACTTATCCTTGTTGGGTCAAGAAATCCAAGACGATCTTCAGCACTGGACAAACTTGAAAGTATGCGACTACGGGGAAAACTTTATCCGGTTCTTCCCCGGGGTGAAGTTCCCAGACACGCTCGAGGTTCTCAATATCGGCGGTGGGTACTCCTTGGAAACCTTGAGTGGGTTCAAGATGCCCTCGCGTCTCAAGACGCTCATTGCCAGCAAGGGCTGCATCACGAGCATCGACAACGTGAACTTCCCATTCACTTTGGAAAGGCTCGAGCTTGTGGATAACAAAATCTACTTCTTGAACTATGCCCAGTTGCCCACCAGTTTGTTGAGCTTGGACCTCTCTCAGAATAGAATAGACAACTTGAGAGGCGTCATCTTCCCGAGGAACTTGAGGTCGTTGTCCTTGGCCGCCAACCCGATCGAATGCATCAAGGGAGCAAAGTTTCCCGAGTCGTTGGAGTACTTGGACATCTCCTTCTTGCCCAACGAATCCATGACCGGGGTCAAGCTTCCCGATCTGTTGAAGGAGCTCAACTTGCAGCAGTCCATGACCAACACGAGAGGCTTAAAGTTGCCTCCGCGATTGTTGGGGTTGAATTTGGCTCAAAACGGTGTCAACAGCGTCAACCCGTTGAAGCTCCCCAACTCGATCCAGAGCTTGCACTTGGGCAAGAACAATATCAAAACACTCAACAAGGTGACGTTCCCCATGCAATTGAGGGAGCTATACCTTGGTGACAACCTCATCACCACCCTCAAGAACATTCAATTCCCGCCCAATCTAGAAATATTGGACATGGACATGGACCCGGAGTGGGAGGAGCACGAAAAGTACATCACCACGTTGAAGGACGTGGTGTTGCCGCCCAACTTGCGGGTCCTCAAGTTGAAGGGCCACAAGATCAAGTCGTTGGAATCCTTTGACTTCCCTGTCTACTTGGAGCACTTGAGTTTGGCGTTCAACGAGTTGAAGATCATCAGAAACATAAAGCTCGGAAAGAATTTGAAGACTCTTGATTTGAGCGGCAACAATGAACTAGCTGGTATAGATATGCTCTATGTTCCTGAATCTGTGATTGATCTCCGCATTGCCGAGCACCAGGTCAACCAACTTCCTGCGTACGTGATTGAGCGAGCCAACCAGAAGCTCTTGACTATCAGTGTGACTCCGTGGAAGAGCTATGCTGGGCATGACATGTTAGACCGGGGGTACTAAAGGCGGAGGGTGGTTCATTAGATGTCTAGAATAATAATAACCTTTGTATAATTATCTTAATATAGTATCATGGTTTTCAATGCTGTCTCTTACTATTAAGCACCTTACTATGACTTACAGTTTACTTATTTAATATTTATATATATCCTTGCGGGTTAATGTTATACAAATTAATTTACTCATCATCTTCTTCGTCAGATGATTCCTTGTCTTCAGCTTCCTTTCTTTCCAATAATGCTTGTAATTCAGCATCTTCAGTAGCGGTAACGGCCTTTGGAGCCATGGTGACCTTGCAAATACCTTCAGAGCCTTCAATGGATTCGGTGATTTTAACGATAGCCTTTTCCAATAATGCAATACCTTGGTTCTTGTCCAAGGCTTGGGTGGAAATAACGTACAACGGAGCGGCAACCAACTTGGCCTTGACAGACATTTGCTCTGTGGATTCGTCTTCCGCAGCCTTCAATGCTCTCTTGATGGCGTCAATACCTTCGTAGCTGAAACAGGAAACTTCAATGTCTGCTCTAATCTTGATTGGTTGTGGAGTTAATCTTCTGGAGATGTATAATTTTAATTCTTCGAGAACGTCTGTGGTTGGAGCTTCGATTCCTTCAAAGATGGTTGGGTCGGTGATGGATAACTTGAATGCATCGTATGCGTGTCCGAACTTTCTGCTTAATGGCCAACCGATGGTTTGGTATAAGGTTTCCAAGGAGATGGAGAATTTTTCAGCACAGTGTCTCAAGATGGAGTGGACGGCCTTGGACTTGTTGTATCTTTCGTCACACTTGACGATATCTTCTGCGGAGACTCTTCTCTTGGACAAGTCAATGTAACCCTTTTCCTTGTCGACTCTCAACACAACGGCGACTTCGTTCTTTCCTACACGGATTAACTTTTGGATGGAACGGATACGTCTTCTGGACAATTCAGATAACAAAACCATACCTTCGATGTTGTCGTATTCTAACAACTTGACGTAGGCACCCATTTCGGCGATTTCCTGGACGTTGACCATGACGACTTCGTCCACTTCGGGGTACTTGTTTTCATAGTATCTACAGTTGGAGGTACTCATTTTCGGCGGTGCTGTGGATTATGTGAGTTTTATATGCGTTTTCTTGCTGTTGCTTTTTGTCTATGTACACCTGGGGGGGTTTGGATGGGTGAGTTGTGGTATTAAACAATAAAACTGGAATAAAACTGGCCTAGTCCCTATTAGATAAGTATGAAGTTGAAGACTCTTTGACTGCCATTGAATCAATTGATTTTTTTTTTTTTTTGGTTCTTCTTTGCCTCTGGATGCAGTACAGTGAAAAATTTTAATTTTGTGCAACTTTAGGGTTACGTAATGAGCCAGTGAGTCGTAGAGTCGATTTGGCGCGAGTGGGCGCGAGTGGGCTGCGTGCAGGATAGAGACAAGTCTCGATTCGCGTGCACACAAAGGCAGCGACCGTGCTATTTGCAACCGTGTGGCGGGACGGTGAACCACAAACAGGACGAAGGTTGAGAGAAATCAGCAATAGTGAAGAATTAGGTAGACTTTACAGAGGTTTCTAGTGTTAGCGCTCTTGGAATTGAGATAGTAAGATCTCGAAAATAATCAGCCAGCCTCAATTGGTATTTTTCTGGTGATTGCAAGTATTGACAGAAATATAGTGTTTGAATACTACATATACCATCTCTGATCGTAAACGAAATAGCAAGCTACTAGGTTTCCTCCCGTCATGAGCAGCACTTCAAAACCGAAACACGCAGTCTTCAAAGAAGCAAAGTTTTCCGTCGATCTGAGATATAAGATAAAACAGCTTTTAGGTAAGGGCACATACGGCACCGTATGTTCAGCTATCGACACAAAATCTGTATCCACACCCAACAGCGATGAAGTGGTTCAGATTGCAATCAAGAAGGTGTCGAATATCTTTGGGAAAGAAGTTTTGTTGAACAGGGCCGTTAGAGAATTAAAGTTGATGAAACACTTCAAGGGCCATAAAAATGTAAGTTTCTACCAATTCCAGGCATGAAGTAATCCGGATAAAATATGCTGCAGCCGTGTATTTTTGCGGCCGAGTGGAATTCATCCACACTCGGAACAACCCATCTGTGCATACTGCTCATTATACTAACATTTGCTCTCCTCTCTCTCAGATTGTCAATCTCATCGATTTGGATATCGTGTACATAGAGCCCTATGAAGGCTTATACTGCTTCCAAGAGTTGGCAGACTACGACCTAGCAAGAGTGATCTACTCATCGATCCAGTTCTCCGAGTTCCACATCCAGAGCTTCATGTACCAGATCTTGTGCGGACTCAAGTACATACACTCTGCTGACGTTATCCACAGAGACTTGAAGCCAGGGAATATCTTGGTAACCATCCAGGGGTGCCTCAAGATTTGCGATTTTGGATTGGCTAGAGGCATTAATGCCACTTTCTTCAAGCACAAGTCCTCTCCCATTACAAACTACGTAGCTACTAGATGGTACAGGGCGCCAGAGTTGGTTTTGTCCCACAAACTGTACGGCAAGTCTGTTGACTTGTGGGCAATCGGCTGCATCTTGGCTGAGCTCTACGGCAGAAGACCCTTGCTTATGGGGAAAGATAAATTGCACCAGTTGCAAGAGATAATTAAAGTTTTGGGGACTCCCTCACATGATATTATCCAGAGAAACAAATGGAACCTCTCGACTGCAGCGAAGCCGCAATATAAGAAAATCCAATGGGCAACACTATACCCTTTTGCATCTGAGCAGTCAATTGACTTGTTGGATAAGATATTATGCTGGGACCCCAAGGCAAGGCCCACTGTGGAGCAGTGTCTTGAGCACAAGTATTTCGGGAAGGTTAGAGATCGCGAGAACGAGCCCACATGCGACAAGCTCTTTGATTTCAGTTTCGAGAGCTCGACCACGTCAATGGCCGATTTGAAAATACTATTGCACGAGGAAGTGGAGGCGTTCAAGTCAGAGAGGCTAAAGTATAGTTAAAGTTTCGCAGTTGCTAAGGTAATAAGCGATCTGAAACACACACAAATCGATATCGATACTGAAAGAAGAATAGAATTAAGTGAGGGGAGGGAGTTTATTCAGTAGCTTCTTTGTGCAAAGCAGACGCAAGTCGAAATAGAATCTACAGTAAGGGGGTAGCAGTTGTGGGCGACGTCACCAGAGCTGAAAAATAAAAAGAAAAAGAAATAAAGAGAACAGGTTATGCTTAGCTTCTAATAATTTACGGGTCCACACAAACGGGGGTCCACAGTCGGGTCCCAAGAATATGCACAAATAGTGTTTAAGCATTTGGGTAATGAGCCGATGAAGGCTCGCTGGAGTGGGGTGAAGGAGAGAAAGAGTGCGGCTAGAAAGCAAAACACCGATATCGACCGGCTGTACCACTGGTGGGTGGTGGGGAATGTCGTAAGACGGCTACCGAAGAAAGATTCGCTCGGGCCGTTTGTTGATTAGACAGCGTGGGGAAGTCGGGCGAGAGTGGAGGTACCGATTAGGAAAACCGAAAGAAAAAATAAAAAAAATAAACCGCAGAAAAGTGAGATTTAGCGTAGAGAATCGATTGACCCAATTAGGTAATTCTGCTCTGGCATGAATTGTCCTGTTTGGAAAGATCGTGTAGATCACCTGGAGCGGTAACCACGTCAAGCGCAAGGGGCGAGAGGACACACCCCTAGCGCAACGACAATGGCTGCAACAAAGCGAACAATCCCTTTTGGTTATGGTCCCTCTGGGAGGCTGCTTCGCATTGCGCGCTGTCCTGTCTCAATTAGGCCGGGCTGCATGGGGAAATTCGTGGAGTCTCGGGATTTCGAGCGGTGCGAGCAGCGCGAGCGGTGTGAGCGGTGTGATCGGTGGCAGGAGCGGTGTTTCGCAGGTACCCTTTGGGCTGGTAAGGACTGATTGACCCAATTATAGTTTCGCCCATGCTTCCCATGGTAAGCTTCCGTCAGATTGCCCCCCTGTATCCAGCGCACGGAGAGGCAGACCCTTAGCTAAGCAGTAAGTTAAAGTTATTTCCCTTTTCTTCCCATTCACAATAGGGGAGGTGTGGATGCCCTTAGGCGGTGAATTTTCCAGCTGCATAATGGCCTCCTCGGAAGCATGTGAAAGCAAAAAAAAAAAAAAAAAAAAAATAGCGGGACACCTCAGTGTGGGTGAGCCTATCGTGCGAGGAACGCCGAGGAATCACCACCACGGAGTATATAAGTAAGCAGCCCTGGACACATTTTTGACGGCCGGAGAAACTTGAGGAGCTTGATTTTGGTTCCTTCCTTTTCATTTCGTTATCAATTGTACTTAGCTACACCCAATCCCCCTCACACACACACAATCCTTACCATGCCTCTCCCAACCCACCCAGACTTGGAAATCATAAAGTTCGTCGCCAAGGTCGACGGCAAGCCCGAGTTCGAAGTCCAAGTCAAGGGCGCCGAAAAGATCGACATCAAGATCCCAGAAAGCTCCAAGTACGCCATGACCGTTTACTTCAAGGTCAAGAACAGATCGTTGAAGAAGTTGAGATACATCCAGGTTGTCAAGAAGGCCGGTTTGACCGTCAAGCAAAGAGACTTGGAAATCGGTGACGAGTTCGAGCCATCTGAAGAGGAAGTGTACTCCAAGACCTTCCCAGAAGACACCACTCCAGGTGGATTCTTATTCAGAGGCGTCTACCCAGCCACCTCCACCTACTACGCCGGCGACGAGGAGTTGATGACTGTTGACTGGACATTAGAAATCACCAAGAAATAAGCAGGTGGACCCTCCTTCTTATAACGAATATTTAAGTATGAATGAAACATAAACAAACCAAAAAAAAATCAAAATAGTCCTGTATGCACGATATTTATTCAGCAAGTATATGATAACAACTGAGAATGAGACATTTCTTTTTCCATTAACTCCAACACAGTGACTCATTTGCATGCAACCTGTAGTGTTTAAGTAGCGTGGTTCCAAGGGCGCCCTGGGGTCCCTGCGGTACCAAATCTGGGGTAATGCGACCACCTAAAAATAAAATTATTTTTCGGCGGTGAGGGTGTCGCAGCGCTAAGGGCTCTTATCAGCAATAAGCGTCTGGCAGCACTCTAAGGCATACCAGCGACCGGCTGGTAAGCGCTAGCGTGGTGAGGGCGGTTTAACCGCCCCTCCACACCGCCACCATGCTCCCACTCTCACCTTGTACCTCTTTTCCCCCAGGTTTCCTCATACACTAGCAGTGTCTCCATACTCCTCTCTCCCTGGTGGTTTTGAGTCTTCCAAGCTTTACCGTTAGAGTTTAGGCGCTCGCAGCGGCCCACGGCAACCTAACACACCACACACCCAATGAGAATGCGTGGTGCAAATTAAGCGTCTCTGGCAATCAGAGGAAAATATCCACCAGAGCTTAATATACGAAAGCTAATATTGTATGGGAATAACAAAAATAGATATTTACGAAGGTGCAAGTTGCACATTACCATGACTAGCGCCGCTCCATTGGGAAAACGGTGCTTATTTCGCCAAAACGTATATAAGGATCAAAACAACAGGGCCGCCAGCTCGGGGGAGGCCAAAATTTTCTTTGATGTAGGCATTGATACACCGTAGCAATGAGTAAAGAACCACCCAGTTACCACCAAACAGCAGAATTGGGCGGCGGGAGCCTGCAAATGCACCAGCCGCCTCCACAGCAGGCCCAACCCCAGGCCCAGCCCCAGCCTCAGGCACAGCACAGTGCACCTCCTCCTCAACAGCAGTACCAGCAGTACTCGGGAAACACACACCCTGCACAGCTGCCGCAACCGCAGCTGCAGCAGCACACTTCCCAGCTGTACCCACCGGCGCAGGCACAACCTTACACTCAGCAGCCGCAGGCACAACTGACCCCCATATACGTCAATGTCAACACCCCATACCCACAGCAGTACCGGTACCAGCCTGGGGCCTACCAAGGTGCTTACGGGCCGCAGATGCCCAATAGGGCCTACGCAGCCGGCGCCTACCCTCCTCCTGGGGGCTACTACCAGCGGTCGTACCAGCAGCCATACTACACGCAGCAGCAGCAACGGCAAGACGCCGAAGACGACTGCTTGTTGGCGTTTTTGGCATTCTTCTGCGTATGTTTCCTCTGCTGGTTCTAGATATTGCTGGTCCAATCTATATACTATCAAGGCAGTTACACACATAAGAAATTGAATATAAATACCTGGGCTGCCTTATGCTGCTTCTCACTTACATACTGTCTAATACATGAACTTCCAGATGGGGTCCCCCTTCTCTAGCAAGGAGGCTGTAGTGTCTCAAGATGTGGTATCGTGTAGTGTAGCGCTAGTGTGGTGCGCTAGGGTGGTGTGTGAATTTGCAACCACCAC
Source organism: Dujonia boleticola (assembly GCA_029581775.1). Classification (NCBI taxonomy): domain Eukaryota; kingdom Fungi; phylum Ascomycota; class Pichiomycetes; order Serinales; family Debaryomycetaceae; genus Dujonia; species Dujonia boleticola. Next base: position 2,004,052 of record JARGRU010000017.1, read on the forward strand.
CCAATCAGGCAAGTGTTTTTACAGCCATTAAAACGCTGCAGCACTATGCGACTCTACGTAGCGTGGTAACACCTCGGCAGCTTTTTGACTATCCGTTCCCTTTCTCTTTAAGCTTGCTGCTCCCCATATGACGTAGTTGGCTTATGTGTTCTTTTACGGATATAACAGTACCGCTACGGAGCTAGAACTGCAATAGACTTTATTTTTCCCACACAGTGGTGGCACCGCCCCCCACCGAAATTACCCCCACTGGTACAATGCGGTAATCAGAGCAGGTCACAGACAGTACAAGAGGCAATTGTTCAGCACGCTATACGAACGGACCGGAATTTGCTTGGTATTGTGTTTCTGATTGTGGTGACCAAAAAAAAAAACAGAAAACGTTTTTGGGGACAGCTTATCGGCTGGGTTTATTTGTTATCTGCTTATATTAGAGTGGCAGCACTCTATTTCTACTATACAATCAATTAAGTTTTTTCCTTTTTTCCTTTTTTCTTTCTGGTCTTTCCTTCTTTTTATTTTCTCGTACCAGCACGCTAGCATAGATGTCCGTTAGACCTGCGACCCATTCGGGGACTTGGTACTCCGGCTCGTCGTCGAAGCTCTCCCACCAATTGACCACATTCTTCAACCAGGCCACCCCCTCCAAGTCCATAGCGGGCGCCCGAGTGCTCATAGGGCCCCATGCAGGCTACGCCTACTCCGGCCCCAGACTAGCGGAAACGTTCAAGTGCTGGGACACGTCACGGGTCAAGCGGGTGTTCATCTTGGGGCCCTCGCACCACGTCTTCTTCAAGGGCAAGGCGTTGGTGTCTCCGTACGACTACTACGAGACCCCCTTGGGCAATTTGCCCGTGGATGTCGACACCATCGACGAGCTCACCTCGGCCTCCGCCAGCGTGTTCAAGTACATGAGCGAGGACGTGGACGACAACGAGCACTCGTTTGAGATGCACGCTCCCTTCATCTACCACGCCACAGAGGCGTTGCCCCAGGGCGTGCCCAAGATCGTCCCCATCATGATCTGCAACGGGGACGACGCCTTGATCGAGGCGATCGTCAAGCGCTTGTTGCCCTTCTTCGAGGAGGAGGAGAACACGTTTGTGATCAGCTCAGACTTTTGCCACTGGGGGCTGCGGTTTGACTACACCAAGTTCTTGCCCCGTCTGATCGCCACCAGCAGGAAGGCGGGCGGCGCCGGCGCCGGCGCCAGCGCCAGCGCCTCGTCAAGGCAGCGGATCTCCAAGGACGATTTGATCTCGTTGTCGAGATACTCGCACTCGTCCGCGGACTACAAGGGCAGATACATCTACGACTCGATCGAGGAGCTAGACAAAGAGGCTATGAGAATCGCATCCACGGGGTCCTACTCGGACTGGAAGGAGTACATCAAGGTGACTGGGAACACCATCTGCGGGCAAAAGCCAATCTCCGTGCTCTTGAGGTTGATTGAGGCGTACAAGAAGACAGGCAAGGGGACGACCGGCGGGTTCCAGTGGATCGGGTACTCTCAGAGCAGCCAAGTGATCCACTACAACGAGAGCAGCGTGAGCTATGCGTCGGGGTACCTCACGGTAGCATAAGGGGCGCCGGGCGCCAGTGTTAAGGAAAAACAAGAAAACGTAAAAAAAAGGAGATATAAATAGAATAGTTAGGTAGATACACAGTTAAGATATACAGGCAGGATACACACACACACTCACACACACATACGCATGTAGCGTCTAGAAGGGACGCTCCGCTGGCGCCTGCCCGGCGAGGGCGATTGCGTCGAGCCTGGCTCCCTTCGGGAGGAACAGCCCCACGCTAGTGGCCTCCACGGAGTGGCCCGAGCGGAGCGGTGTAGCGTCCCCCCAGCAGGGCCCCCGGCACCTACTCGTAGACCAGGAGGGTGCTTGTGGTCCCGCCGGCGGCACGCTATACGCCTGCCCGGCGAGGGCGACTGTGTCGAGCTCAGCTCCCTTCGGGAGCAACAGCCCCACGCTAGTGGCCTCCACGGAGTGGCCCGAGCGGAGCGGTGTAGCGTCCCCCAGCACCTACTCGTACACCAGGGGTGCGCGCGGACTTAAGGGCGATACGATCTCCCCACAGAAAGCTCCGCCAGTACCGAGTGCGCAGAGCGGCCGTGCAAGGGGACCGCAGGGCAGCCGGAGCGACCATGGAGACCTCCTACGGGGTCAATTGCAGCGACCCGGGCCCCCGCAGCCCAGCTCGTTTGTTCTCTGCCCCCCTGGGCCACCCCTGGGCCACTCGCTCGCTTCCACGAGCGGACTTGGCAGCAGCCTAAATGCTTGCAGGCACAGCTCGCTGCGTAATTTTTTTTTTTTTTTTTTTACGCGCCTGCAATTTTCAGCTTACACCCGGTCGCTAATTTCGTAGACGTAAATCGATAACAATACAAAGAGCACGGAGATCGATCTCGCCAGACCGTGCTCCAGAACACACAGTACACGCCGCCAGCACCCCCTAGCACACACAAAACACCGCAATGAGCGAAAGCAAGCTCTTCTCGAAGGTGAAGTCGTCGGAATTGCGGGCCGAGCTCGAACAGGCGTTCAAGAAGTCCAAGCCCCAGGCGAGGGTCAAGATCGTGTTGAAGAAGGTGACCGCAAACATCATCCTCAACAACAACGAGATCATCTCGTTGTTCCCCGACATCCTCAAGCTCATGAAGTTGGACGACTTGGAGATCCGCAAGGCGTGTTTCCACTACATCTCCAACTACGCGGGCGCAGCCAACCCGGCCGTGGCGCAGGAGGCCATCCCGTTCTACCAGCGGTTCTTGCAGGACCCGAACCCGATGTTGCGGGTGTTGACCATCCGGTCGTTGTCGTCGATCTCTGCCAAGCCGTTCGTCGACTTGACGTTCAAGTGCATCACCACCATGCTCCAGGACGCGGACCCGGGCGTGCGCAAGGCGGCCGCGTTTGCCGTCTCCAAGCTCTACCAGAACGACCCGGCCCGGACCATAGACGCGCAGTTGATCGACAAGCTCAACGACTTGCTCTACGACCTGGACCCCGTGGTGGTGTCGAACGCGCTTGCCGCGTTGAGCTACATCACCGAGCAGCAGCTGGGCAAGGCGTTGACGCTCACGATCGACAAGAGCCACGCGCTCACGTTGGTGTCGTTCTTGGCGCGCACCAACGAGTGGTGCCAGATCTACATCTTGAGCTCGTTGCTCTCGTTCGTGCCGCAGGACCAGGCGGACGCCTTGGACATCATCGACCAGATCATCCCCTCGTTGCAGCACGAAAACTCGGCCGTGGTCTTGGACACCATCCGGTGCATCATCTACTTGAGCAACTACGTGAAGCGGCCCGAGTTGGTGATCCCCACGTTGCTGAAGCGCTTGGGCACGTCCTTGGTGTCGTTGTTGCTGAAGAAGCCCGAGATCCAGTTCTTGGTGTTGCGGAACGTCATCTTGTTGCTCTTGGGCAAGCGAGGCTTGTGCCATTTCGACGTGGAGATGTTCTTCTGCAAGTACGACGACCCCATCTACGTCAAGGACACCAAGCTCGAGATCATCTACTTGTTGGCCAACGAAAGCAACGCGCCCGTGGTGTTGCGCGAGTTGGAGGAGTACGCGACCGAGGTGGACGTGGCCATGGCCAGAAAGGCCATCCGAGCCGTGGGGAACCTCGCCGTCAAGTTGCCCTCGGCGTCCATGAAGTGCGTGGAGGTCATTGTCGACTTGCTCCTGAACGGCATCTCGTACATTGTCCAGGAGGCCGCCATAGTCATCAAGAACATCTTGCGAAAGTACCCTGTCCAGTACAACTTTGCCGTCAACGAGTTGTTGAACCACTACAAGATAATAGACGAGCCAGACTCGAAGATCGCCGTCATATGGATAGTGGGGCAGTACTGTAAGCAAATCGACAAGTGTGAAGCGATAATCGACTACTTGACGAGCTCCTTCAAGGAGGAGCCCACCGAGGTCCAGCACGTGTCCTTGACCACAGTGACAAAGTACTACTTGCAAGTGCCCGATAAAGGAGAGCAGTACCTCTTGAAAGTGCTACAGTGGGCAACCGAAGAAGTAGACAACCCGGACGTGAGAGACCGTGGGTTCTTTTACTGGCGTCTCTTGTCGTCGTCCGACCCGCAAGCAGCGCTCGGGAACAGCGCCAACTTCCAAGCGACCGCCAAGCACATTGTGCTCAACAACGACCCATTCATTGTAACCGACAACGATAACATCGATCCCAACATACTCGAAGAGCTAGAGCTCAACATTGGCACTTTGGCCTCCATTTACTTGAAGCCCGTGGCGCTTGTCTTTAGACTATCGAAACGTAAGCAGTTGGTGAGGAGCGCGGCCCTTCAAGAGCGAACCGTGCACGAGTTCAACTTTAGCAATAACAGCAGCACAGACAATCTCAGCAACAAGCAACTCACACCACCACCTCCATCTACCGCTCCCAGACACAGCTTACCGTCTGCATCCTCAAGCGAAGCAGTCCCATCGTCCAGAGGGAGCCGGTTCACGCGACAGCAGAGCCACATGTCTGCGTCGTCCAACGACACTTCATTTGACGATGGAGAAGAATCGGCAAAGGAGAGCTTTGCCAGGAAACTTACAAGAAAGGCCTCCCTTTTGGGTAAAAAGTTTTAGTCAATAACACAAAAATATAGAGATTACGTGGGACTTTGTAGTATTGCCACTATATGACTACGATATGGTAACTTCTTCTGACTCTTCTTTCACTTCACCGTCGCTTTCGAGCCCATCTTCAACTTTAACCACAAACTCACCTCCCTCATCCTCCTCCTCCTCCTCCTCCTCTTCAATTTCTACCTTGACAGTCCTTCCGCCCTTTTTGAACTCACTCTCAACTATCTCCACGTTCGGCGAGAACTTGACCGACGTTGGGTTGGTTATGGTTTCTATATGGATTTCAGGCAAGTTTGGCTCTGGTCCGTTGCAAACCTGATCATCGAGAACGTCACAATCGATTCCAATAAGCACCCCTAGGATGATTTCGGCGGCTGGTTTGGACATGACGATCATCATCTCCTTGCAGAAACCAGCGGCAACACATAGCGGACACCCCCACTCGCACTCACAATCTCTGACTCTGATGTACGTGGTGTAGAGAATTTCATCAATATGCTCAAAGGTCTTTGCGGCAACCCCAGTGCCCAGCTGGCCGCCCTTGGCATCATGAAAGATCAACCTGGGCGGTCTTTTCCTCATGGATTGTCTCTGTGCAAATTCTTTCTTGGGAGCTTTGCATTCTGTCTTCAACTCGGCCTCACCCAAGTTGGAGTTGAATCTCACGTTTGGATTCGTGGTGGCTCCACCGCTTATGAAAAGAGGCAAAATGTTCATTAGCGCATGCTGTGCAGCATGGATCCCGGCGGCAGGGTGCAAATCTTTAGCTCGAATCAACTCAATTGCCCTGTTGGGGATATCTAGCCAAAATCCCTTAGATATCATCTTCATAGGAGGGTTGTCAACTTCCACAGCTTCCAAGATTTCTGCTCGCCTATTCACCTTGAAGTACCCAAACACAATCGTTGTGATTTCAATTTTGCCATAAAACACTGGGGTGTCATTGACACCCGATTGCTCCTCAGGAGGGTGTAGGCACTTGACGTATTCTATCTCGATTGCGTCAACGTCAGTGAAGTCACGTTGCTGCGTGATCCATTCTACATTGACACGCTCCACTTTTGCAAAATGGTCCTTGGTGTTGAATTCTTTCACCAAGTAGGGGAGACCCTGGTGCAAGTAAATGGCACCTTCGTAAAGCGTGAAGCTCGTTCTCAGCGCCTCCACCTCTTCGATTATCTTGTTGCTGTTGTTTGTTATATCTACAACCGCATAGTTGACTTCTTCAACCGCTCGAATAGAAACGTGGTCAGCTGGCCACGGAAGGAACGTGGGATGCGTCCTGTAGCAGGTCTTGCCACCTTCACTGTGCTTGTAGAGCTTGCTGCGACAAGCCTTGACAAAGGAGTTAGCTTGGTTCGAGTTGTTGGGATTGGAGATAAACCAGTCGACATCCCTCACCATATCTATTGGGTACTCAAATGCAGCGCATTGTAAATGCATTTCCATGATGAGCAATTTCAGGTCCATGTCAATGAGCCCCTCTACACACAAGTCCTCGTATGTGTCCGACTTGTGCAATTCATCGGGATTTTTCTTGTAATGCTCATCGACGGGAGTAGACCCAGAAACATAGATTGCCAAACTATGACTATTGAGGGATCTGCCAGCTCTCCCTATTTGCTGGTGTAAGTTCAGTTTCAGTTGCGGGAACCCACATGTAATGACAACGTCAAGTTCTGCCAAGTCAATTCCAAGTTCCAATGCATTAGTAGCAACGATTGCCCTCAACTTGCCGTCGAACATCCTCTCTTCAATGAGTCTTCTGTCACTCTTGGAATAACCTCCTCGATACGACATGATATCATGCTCGTGTATATTTTTAGCCTCACCGTTCGACAAGATAAGACGGATCTCTCTCATCAAGTATTCACAAACCTTTCGAATCGGACAAAATACGATAACCTTTATCGTGGGGAAGTGAGAAAGAAGGTGGACCAAGATCTTTGCCAGCTCGGGTACGATACTTTCTCGGGGAACAAATGGGTCCAATTGGATGGGACCGCCTTCCTTGGTAGCCCTTCCCTTGGTCTCTACCCTACCAAGCTTGTTCATCAATGGCGGTGGGCTCCATATGATCAATTTTTTGTCACCATGAGGACTGCCATCTTCTGCCACGTTAATGATATTCTCGGCTGTTGAAGATAGGCCGCATATTACCCTGAAGTGATCGATTGGCTTAAGAATGGTGGCGGAGCACGAGATGTACTGGATTTCGCTACCGTCTGCATGGTGTTCAAAGTTAAAGTAGTCTTCTTGCCTGATGAGATTAACCATTCGGTTTAGACGGCGCATGACGTAGCTAACGTGAACTCCAAACGTGCCCTTGTAAACGTGGATCTCGTCAATAACAACAAACTTTAAAGCCTTGAGGAACTCTGTCCAGGACGAGTCATGAACTCGGCTCTGATTGGGAAGAATGGAGGCATGAATTGCGTCCGGGTTGGTGAATATAATGTCTGCAAATCTGCGAACATTATACCTTTCAGAGGTTGGCGTGTCTCCGTCGTAGGTATCTATAATGATTTTCCTTTTCTTGTTGAGCTCAAGGTGATGAATGAGCTCTTGCAAATGGCGCTTTTGATCTTGCGCAAGCGCCTTGGTGGGGAATATGAAGAATGCCGTTGACTTTCTCTTTATCGACCGCTTATCATTAGAGTTTGTAATGTCCCAGAGAATCTGATTGAGAATAGGAATTTGGTAAATCAATGATTTGCCTGAACTGGTGGAGGTGCTAACTATCACATGGTTATTTTTGCTCTCCAAAAGGGCGGTTATGGCGTCGACTTGGTGCAGGTAAAGCCCATTTTCTATGTTTATTCCCTTATACTTGATCAATGCTTGCTTTAAGTCCGGGTGTATGGGGTCTGCTTGCGGATCGTGAGCCTGCTGCTGCAGCTCACCTTCCACTTTGACGCTGGCGGGCAGTTCCTTTTCTTGTAGGAGAGGCTTCAATATGGGGCCCCGGTTCTCGGTGAGCACCTTCTCGTAAAGTATTTGGTCTTTGTAGAACGGCTTCAACCTCAAGCCTTCCACCATCTCGTCTACTGTGGGTTTTCGGTGGTGTATCACCAGGTAGTCTGTGTGATTTCTGAGAGCCTCTATCGGGTCCTCGAAGACTTCTGGCTGCGGAACTATTTCACTACACGTTTCAACGAGAGCACCAATAGAGTGATTATCGCCCGCTAGGTACTCGTTTAGGCAGTCCTTGAACTTTTTGTCCCTAGATATGATAATACCGAGAATTTGCTTGTGGGTCAAGTTCTTCACACTGAGTTCCTTGCACGAGAGGAAGAACTCGCCACCATTTTCGTCGGCATCGGCTTTCGGGTTGGCCCGCTGTTTCTTTCTCTTCGGCATCATCGCCGCACTGATCCCGTGCGTCCGCACGTCCTTGAAGTCGAAGATAAGTAGCTGTCTTGACAGATGGTCTTCCTGGTCAGCAGCGGAAATCTGCTCGTAGAGCTCGTCCACCGTTTCGTTTTTGGACTGCTTGTAGCCAAATGTCCAGTTGTGTTCCACCTTCTCCTTGAGCGAGGTCAACACCTGGTTCTCGTCTACGTATCTGAAGGTGACATCGCCAAGGGGCAATATGTATGTGATTATGGTTAGGTCGAGTATACTGATGCTAGAGTTGAGTTTGTGCAAGAGATCATACGTGGGGATGGTGGACCTGGAGTGAGAGGAGAGGAACGTCAAGTGGGTGTTGATCTGGTGGAAAATCTGCAACAAATACGTGGCGGTGATTTTCTCAGTCTCGGAGGCCGGAGGCGTCATCAGCCAGGTTACCAAGGAATGTTTGTTTGAATGATACCTTCACTGATCTTCTGTAGGCTCCAAGGGCATGCTGCTACTAAAGACCCTCCATATATGGTCACGTGCCACTCCCCCACCTGTCAGAATTTACTTAGCCCCGAACCGTTGCGCATATAGCAAGCAACTATGCAGCATCCCCAGATCTACCGAGCAGCACCCTCTATCCCTACACTACCGTAGCTAATTAGTGGATAAAACGTGTATTATTCCTGTAAGTTTTTTTTTTTTCTTCTTTCCTCTCTTCTTTTGGCCATTACTACAGAAATGTTTGACAAACTAAAACTCAAATCAAAGGCTAACAGCATCCCCAAGGCTGCGCCTGCTGCAACCAGCGGCCAGCCGCCATCGCACAAGCAGATCTACAGATCGAGGCACAACTTTGGCGTCAACATTGGCGCCTGCTTTGTGTTGGAGAAGTGGATTTTCCACGACATCTTCCCCGAGGGCGCCAATTGCGAGTTGGAGGTGGCCACCAAGTTGCTCAAGGAGGCCGGCCAGGGCGACGCCCAGAAGAAGTTTGAGGAGCACTGGTCCAACTTCATGTCCGACGACGACTGGAACTGGTTGAAGGACCACCATGTGACCAGCGTGCGGATCCCCATTGGCTACTGGGAGGTGGACGGCGGCAAGTACACGAGCGGCACCAAGTTTGCCTCGGTTGCCTCTGTGTACCAGAACGCCTGGAAGATCTTGAAGAGCAAGTTTATCGAGCCTGCGGGCGCGAGGGGCATCTCGGTGCTCGTGGATGTGCACGGGTTGCCCGGCGGGGCCAACGGAGCCGACCACAGCGGCGAGCAGCCCGGCGGCGGCAAGGCGGCCTTCTGGGACAACGAGAACTGGCAGTTGTTGATGTGCCAGCTCTTTGAGTTTGTGGCCAAGGATCTCAGCAAGTACGACAATATCGCCGGCATTCAGATCGTGAACGAGTCCGAGTTTGCCAACGATCCGGCCAAGAAGCAGTCGCGGTACTACGGCGCGGTGATCTCGCTGATCCGGGCCGCGGACCAGGACGTCCCCGTGGTGATCTCCGACGGCTGGTGGCCCGACCAGTGGTGCAAGTGGGTGCAGGCCAACCAGGGCGGCTCCGGCGCCGACGCCGACAGCATCGGCGTTGTGATCGACTCTCACTGCTACCGGTGCTTTTCCGACGACGACAAGAAGAAGTCGCCGCCGCAGATCATCGGCGACTTGGACGCGGATCTCCTCACCAACTTGACCGACAACGGGAAGGGCGTCGACTTTATGGTGGGCGAGTACTCGTGTGTGTTGGATGGCGCGCTGTGGGACAGAGACGGCGCCAACAGCAAGAGAGATGACTTTGTGATCGACTACGGCAGAAGGCAGACGGACCTCTTCCAGCGCAGGTCCGGCTTTGGGTCGTACTTCTGGACGTACAAGTTCCAGTCCGGCAACGGGGGCGAGTGGGACTTCAGAACCATGCTCGACAAGGGCGCCTTGAGCCCTCCGAAGGTGATCCAGAACTTGCCCGACCAGGGCAAGTTGGACGAGAAGTTGAGGGCTAACTTGGACGCACACAGCAACTACTGGAACCTGCAGAACTCCCACGAAAAGTACGAGCACGACCGGTACGAGGATGGGTTCAGGACTGCCTGGCAAGACTCGCTCGAGTTTGCCAAGTTCGACGGCTCCACCATCGGCCGTGTCGAGGCCTGGAAGGCCGCCAGAGTCGGCGAGCACATCAAGCAAAAGGGCTCTCTGAAGCACTTGTGGGAGTGGTTCCAGGGCTTCGACAAGGGCCTCGAGGAGTTCAAGAACGCGTAAGCGCCTACGGCCCGATCGGTGGGCCCCGCCACAGGGGCGGTGGGGGGACGCTCCGCTGGCGCCTGCCCGGCGAGGGCGACTGCGTCGAGCCTGGCACCCCTCCGGGGTGGGTCGAGCGCAGCGAGCAGAGCCCCACGCCAGTGGCCCCCACGGAGTGGATGGGCGTGCCCCCGGCAGGGCTGCCACCACGCGCTGACACCGCAAACAACCTATTTATCGAAACGCTACAAGTAGCAAATATAACGAGATCATACCGAACTCTCCGTGTAGATACGCAGCGCCTCTGTAGCCTCGCAGCCTCGATTTGCAGCCGCGATGGCGCCCGCATGACAAATCGTGCAACCCATTCCTGCATACACGAGATCACCATCCGTAATCAAAGATCAGTAATTTAGTGAGCGGTGGTGAAAGGCTTCCCCACATGGCACCGCAGCACCCAGAGACACCCCGTAATATAGAGAAATCGCTTACAGTATAGCTGTAGCCCCGGTACAAATCAGCATAGCAGCATCGTAGACTGAAAAAAATTGCATACTTTACCCGCCAAAATGGTGTACGCCTTCCTCCTGACAACGGAGCTAGAGGTGCGGGCCAACCAGGCCGCAGAGCAGCTACAGGCCGCCGTGTCAGGCAAGATCTCCCGAATACTCGGGTTCCAGGTGACGTTGCTTGAGCTCTTCGACCACGAGTACAAGAAGCTCACCAAGATCGGCTACTGTGACTTTGAAATCGCCTACTTTAGCTACAAGGTGGCCGTGGCGCTCTTGCACAAAAACAGCCACCTGCTAGTGGCGAGAACGCAGGACTTCATCGAAACCATCAAGGAGTTGATAGAAAAGAAGATCCTCGACTTCAGCAAGATCGAGGAGCACCTCGACGCGGCGGGACGCGCCCCCGTGGCCGGCACTGTGCCGCCGGCGCTGGCGGCTGCAAAGAAGGCAGCGCCAGAGGACTTGTTGCTCGAACGATTCCAGAAGCTCACCACCAGCAGCACAACAGCGCCCCTGGAGCCAACGCTATCTGCCCTCTCATCATCATCATCAGCAGCAGCAGCAGCAGCCAAGCAGCAGCCCGCGGTGGCCCCCGCCACCGCCGCCCCGCTGGCATCGCCGTACGAGGCCTTCAAGTACAACGAGTGCATCACCGCACCCGAGCTCCACAAACTTCTCTCGGACCCGCACATGGCGGGCAAGGTCTTGCTCGTAGACTACAGAACCAGAAAGGAGTTCGACTACAACCACGTGAACTACGCGGACTTGGTCCAGATCGACCCCTCGTGGGTGTCGGGGCTAGAGATGGGCAGTGGCGACAAGCAGCTCACCGACCAGGACTTGGAGCAGCGGCTCCAGATGCTCATGCCCGCGGCCCAGTACAGCAAGTTCCAGCGGCGATCGCAGTACGAGTTGGTCGTCATCTACAATTTAAAGTACGGCCCGCACGAGTGGCGCGAGAGCGGCAGGAAGTTCCAGGAGTTGCAGAACCTGCTCGTCAGCGGCGACAAGAGCGGCATCCCCAGCAGCTCGCCGTTCTTGAAGCTAATCGACTTGATCACGTTCAGAAACAAGTACCTCAGCTCGAAGCTCAAGCGGCACCCCGTGTACCTTGGCGGCGGCGTCGTGCACTGGTTCGACAAGTACGGCGAGAAGTCCATAGCCAAGAGCAGCATGGCTGGCGTCGGCGGCGGCGGCGGCGGCAGCGCTTCCAGCGGCGGGCTGCTGGCCAACGGCGGCGGCATCTCGGAGGTGCCGCTCTCTCGGCCCGAGGCGTCCATCACCCGCACGGGGAGCAGGTCGTCGCTGTACTCGGCGCCCTCGAACAACTCGTCTGTGTCTAGAAGAAACAGCTACAACGGCACGGGGCAGATGAATGGCGACCTGCTCAACTTGAGCCGCTCGTCCTCGCCCTACCTCCGGAACTTTAGCGACTACATATCGACAGCCACGTCGTCGGGGGCGCCAGTCTCTACATACAGAGCGATAGAGGAGTCGTCGTCGTCGCCGTCATATTACAGCGAATTGAGCGGCAACGGAGGCAGCAGCCACCGTGGCGGCAGTGGCCACCAGTTGAGCAACTACGGCACAACGCTGAGCGCAAGCACCACTGCCAGCGGCGGCTCGTTCCACAACGGGCACACAAACGGAAACGGCACGCTCACCACGAACGGACACTCAGCTCCCTCTGCATCCTCCAAGGCGGCCTCTTCAACTACACCAACATCGCTCTACAAGCAGCCCTCTGCCGCCGCGCCGCCGGCCTCCTCTTCGGTCTCCTCGGCCTCCGCCTCCGCTGCGGCCACCGCGTCAACAGTCAAGTTCCTCGAGCAGTACACCACAGGACTTACCAACTTGGGCAACTCGTGCTACATGAACTGCGTGCTCCAGTGCCTTGGCGCCACGCCGCAGCTCACGAGCTTCTTCTTCCCCTCGCTCCTCAACGCGCCCGCAAGCAAGGCCGCGTCGCCGGACTCGTCGATCCAGACTTCGTACCGCCAGCACATCAACGTCAACAACCGGCTCGGGTCCAAGGGGATCCTCACCACGACGTTTGTGACGCTCTTGACCAACATGTTCTCCAGCAACGGCAAGTTCTTCACGCCCACCAGCTTCAAGAAGGTGATGGGCTCGTTGTCGCCCGGCGGCCAGTTTGCCTCGTTTGACCAGCAGGACTGCATTGAGTTCTTGAACTTTGTCCTCGACGGGTTGCACGAGGACTTGAACCAGATGGAGATCAAGGATCCGCGCGAGAAGCAGTCCATCATGGAGTTGACGCCCGAGCAGGAGAAGACCCGCGAGCTCCTCCCCGTGCGGCTCGCGTCCACCATCGAGTGGGAGCGGTACTTGAAGTTGAACTTCTCCATCATCGTCGACTACTTCCAGGGCCAGTACTTGTCCAAGTTGAAGTGCTTGGAGTGCGGCTTGACCTCCACCACGTACAACGCGTTCCTGATCTTGTCGTTGCCCATCCCTGAAAAGCTCGGCGGCGGCGGCGGCCGGGTCGGCGACATCTCGCTCGACGACTGCCTCAAGGAGTTTGTCACCACCGAGCTCCTCGACAACAACAACAAGTGGCACTGCCCGCGGTGCAAGAAGTTCACCAAGCTGACCAAGAAGATCAGCATCACCCGGTTGCCGCAGGTGCTCATCATCCACTTCAAGCGGTTCAAGATCTCCTTGAAGACTGGGTACATGGACAAGATGAACACCATGATCAAGTACCCGGTCAACAGCGTGTTGGACTTGACGTCCTACTGGCCGCCCGTGGGCACGTTGAACCAGGACCACGAGGACGCGGGCACGCCGCCCATGTCCCGGGAGAAGGAGCAGCAGATCCTCTCGACGCTTCCCACCAGAAACCAAACGCCGCCGTTCCGGTACAAGTTGTACGGGGTGGTGAACCACTTCGGCACGCTCTCGACGGGCCACTACACCTCGTACGTGTACAAGGAGAGCGACTCCAAGAAGAAGCGCGGCTGGTGCTACTTTGACGACGCCAAGGTCACCTACAACTGCAAGGAAAGCCAAGTGATGAACTCGAATGCATACTGTTTATTTTATCAGAGAGAATAGGCGGCACACAAAGCTAGCAGAGGCCACCCCGTAGGGGGGTGCCCCGCCAGCAGTATAAATAGACGTAATAGAATATAGAATTCCTGTACAAGCACAATCCGCTGTAGCAGACCCGGGGCCCACTGATAACTCTGCCGGGGGCCACGCCTATCCACTCCGTGGGGGCCACTGGCGTGGAGCTCTGCTCGCTGCGCACGGGCCACTCCCGAAGGGAGCCAAGCTCGACGCAGTCGCCCTCGCCGGGAAGGCGTGGAGCGTGCCGCCGGCAGGACCACTAGCACCAGAACCAGGCGCTCCGCTGTAGACCGGGTCACGGGCGGAGCGACGCTGGCCCCAGAGCTCTGTAGCTCGTGCTGATAGCCCCGTCGGGGGCTTGCTGCACCGCTCCGCTCGGGCCACTCCGTGGAGGCCACTAGCGTGGGGCTGTTCCTCCCCGTAGGGGAGCTGCGCTCGACGCAGTCGCCCCCGCCGGGCAGGCGCCAGCGGAGCGTCCCGGTGGCACCTCTCGTGGTCCGTGGCCCCCAAAGGGGCACACGCGGCGGGGCTAGTCGGAGACGGGCTCCTTCTTCTCGATGACTCTGATGTTCGGGTGGTTCCCCACCACGCCCCTGCTCATGCCGACCCAGAGCCAGTCGACCTTCTTGTCCGGGTTGACGTTGATGTCGCCCTTGAAGCCCTCCACGAAGCTTCTGTCCGTGACGGTGATGCTGGAGGTGAAGTTGATGAACTCGTTGAAGATGGTGATGGACGACCAGAACTGGAGCTTTCGGAGGCACGCCACCACCAAGCTGGTGACCTGCCCGCCGTTCAAGCAGTGGACGTACACGGGCGAGTTGTCCGCGTGGATGAGGATCTCGAGCGCCTGCACAATCTCGGTGTACCCCAACGGCACGCCTCGCTTCTTGCCCTTGCCCAGCTTGGTGCATTCCACGTGGATCAAGTTGATGCCGTTGTTGTAGGCGAACTGGAAGAGCTGCGGGTCGCTCTCGTCTGTTATGGGCTCCGGCGTGAGCGATATGATGGTGCGGAGCTGGAGCGTGGAGAGGAAGGGGAAGTTGATCTCCCGCGGGTACGCGCCTCTGTAGATGTGTGGCTGGATGGAGTTGAACTTGAGCGGCGGTATAAGCGGCTCGGGCACGAGGTACGTCATTCTGGGCGTTAGTGTGGGCGTCTGGGCAGTCTGTGGAGTAGCCAAGAGGGCGCTAGCAGCTCCAGCGGTTGCACGCAGCTTGAATTTCGGTAGGAATCCATAGTGGGCCACAGTGGGGCGCATTGAATTTTCGCAGCGCAGTGCGACTGCTGGGCCACTGGGGCCACAGGCCACTAGTGGCTGGAGGATGGTGGCACGCACCTCCAACTGCGGGGTCTCCTGCTGGGAGGAGCACGCTGCTCCACTCCGCTCTAGCCACGAAGGGGGCCCACTGGCGTGGCGCTCAGCTCGACGCAGGCAAGAGCGTAGCGTGCCGCCAGAAAGGACCACTAGTTGCAACCGCTCGGGCTTCGTGCTGCTGCTCTTTGCGGGCAGCCCTGCCGGGGGCACGCCCATCCACTCCGTGGGGGCCACTGGCGTGGAGCTCTGCTCGCTGCGCTCGGTCTCTCCCGCAGGGAGCCAAGCTCGACGCAGTCGCCCTCGCCGGGTAGGCGAAGAAGCGTGCCGCCGGCAGGACCGCCAGCAGTCCCTTGCCCCCTGTAGGTCGGTGGAGCCCTACCGGGGGCACGCCCATCCACTCCGTGGGGGCCACTGGCGTGGTGCTCAGCTCGCTGCGCTCGGACCTCTCCCGCAGGGAGCTAAGCTCGACGCAGTCGCCCTCGCCGGGCAGGCGCCAGCGGAGCATCCCTCGTGGTCCTCACAGCTGCCCCTTGGAGGCGCGCTACACCGCTCAGCGCGGACCCTTCGCTCATAGACTATCTCAATTATTATTAGTGTACTATATACTACAAACTGCAGAGACTGCTTCCCAATAGTATAGGCGTCTGTATATGCTTTTTTTTTTCTTTTTTTTTTCTTCTTTTGGTTTGGCTGGGTGCCTGGGGGAGGAGTGGTCGAAATGCTGCGCCGTCTGCCACCGTCACTGAATTAAACTATTATCGATCGCTCTCGCTTCCCCGAGGCCCGGGAGTGGTGGTTTCATGGCAAGATTGGCTTCTTGCAGTCCTCAACGTTGGTCTCTAAAATCTCCTTCACGTCCCATCTGGGTGGCTCGCCCGGCACCTTGCAGCCGCCGGCAATGCCGCTGCTGTACTTCAAGAAGGCCAAGTCTCCCACGTACGACATCTTCTCCAACACGTAGTCCAAGTCCTCCTTGGTCAACGCCGAGCTGACGCAGAGCCTGACTCTGGACGTGGTCAAGGGCGTGGCCGGGTACCCGACGATCACCACGGCGATCTTCATCGAGTACAAGACCCGCGACACCACGGGCATCTTGGCCGGGAAGAACAACAAGAGCGGGATCACGGGCGAGTCGTCGGCCCCGTACACGATGAAGCCCAATCTCTTTAACCCTAATCTCAAGTATCTGGAGTTGAACGCGATTCTCTCCAATCTCTCCTTGCCTTCGCCCGGGTTCAACTTGCCGTCGATGATTCTCAACGAGGAGATGATCTGCGCCAACACCGGTGGCGGGACGCTCTCGCTGTAGCTGTTGGTGATGTAGTTCAACTTGAGCTTGTCTATGATGGCGGCGTCCGCGGCGATGTACCCACCGGTGGCGCCGAACGACTTGGTCAAGGTGCCCATCAAGATGTCGATTCTGGCCGGGTCCACCAGGAAGTAGTCGCAGATCCCGCGGCCGCGCGGGCCCAAGGCGCCGATGGAGTGCGCCTCGTCGACAAACAAGTAGCACTTGTACTTTTCCTTCAACTCCACCAATCTGGGCAAGTTGCACATGTTGCCCTCCATGGAGTACAAGCCCTCGACGGCGATGATGATCTTCTTCCAGGGTCTGTGTGTCTTGGGCTGGCCCTGGCTGATCTGCTGTCTGATCAAGTTTTCCAAGGCGTCCATGTCGTTGTGCTTGAACACCTTGACCGCGGCGCCGGACAACCTGACCCCGAATCTGATCGAGGCGTGGTTCAACTCGTCGCTGATCACAAGGCACTTGGAGTCGGCCAACGACGAGAACAAGTTGGCGTTGGTCCCGTAGCCCTGGCTGACGATGATGGCGGCCTCCTTGCCCACGAAATCGGCAATCACCTGCTCGCACTCAAGGTGCAAGTCCGTGGTGCCCACGTACAGTCTGGGCGAGCAGGCAGAGGTGCCGTACTCCAGCACGCTCTGGAGCGCAAAGTCCGTGCACGTCCCCTTGGACTGCGCGAACCCCAAGTAGTTGTAGGAGGACAAGTTCAAGCACTCGGTGGAGCCGCCGGTGAACTCGTACTCGCCCTTGCCCAAGTTCTTTCTGTCGAACAACTTGATGTAGCGGCCGGGCGCGCCGTGGATGGGTCTGGCGAAGCAGTCGTCGATACGCAACTTCAACCGGCGCACGTAAAAGTTTTCAAACCCGTCGTACCACGGCGCGTAGCCGTCCTTCTCGACCAAGTCCTCGTAGTCCTGCGGCTTGAAGATCTTGCCGAAGGCGTCCCGGATGTGGCCGATGATGATCAAAATGAGGTAGTTGACGTAGGTGGCGATGTAGATGTAGTAGGGCGGCTCGTCCTCGATGGGCTCCGGCAACGACTCGCCGACGGGGTGCTTGGACACGTACAAGTACTCTCTGGAGGACAACTTTCCGTACTCCATCTCCGCGGTGACTTCCTTTGCCCTGGTGTCGGCGGGGGCGTTCGGGATGCGTTTACTCATGGCTGGGGGTGGCTAGCGAGTGATTAGCAAAATGGATTTGCTGTGTGACACGAGTGGTAACGGGCGTTCGGACGCTGTGGGTCTGGGGGGCGCTCGCCTTCGTGTTTGGGGGGTATCGCCGGATCAGAAAGCGCTTCGGGCTGGATGGGCTGGCGCTTTGTCTGTGGCAGCGGGTCGCTGGGCGGTCTTCGCTGTGCTTACGTGAATAGGTAGAGGCAGCGCTGGAAGTGGCTTGCGGCTGCTCTGTGGCAATGAGTGTGTGGGAGGGGTCTGGAGATTCACGCGCCACGACAGTACGTTGCAGGACTATGAATGCAAGAGAATACACACAAAAAACGCCTATAAAATAAAAAAAACCGGCGTGGTGGGCCAAGAGGAAGCCAGACGGTGTGTTGTGAAATCCACGGCCTAACAAATCCGCTGGGCCACCAGCGGCAGCGCAGGTAGCGAAAAAAAGCTAAAAACAAAAAAAAAAAAAAAAAAAAAAAAGAAAATATGGAGAAGCTGGACGGGCACGACCTTTGGGGGACGCGTACAGCAGGGCCGGCCACTGGGGGACTAGTGGGCCTCCCGAAGGGAGCCAGGCCCAACGCAGTTGCCCTCGCCGGGCAGGCGCCCGCGGAGCGCACCGCTGACCCCGTCGGGGCGGCGTCTGGCCCTGCCGGGGGCCACGCTACACCACTCCGTGGGGGCCACTGGCGTGGTGCTCTGCTCGCTGCGCTCGAGCCTGCGGTGGGTGCAACAGACGACTGCAGCGCCGCTAAAGATACGAGAGGGCG
This sequence comes from Dujonia boleticola, assembly GCA_029581775.1. Taxonomy (NCBI): domain Eukaryota; kingdom Fungi; phylum Ascomycota; class Pichiomycetes; order Serinales; family Debaryomycetaceae; genus Dujonia; species Dujonia boleticola. The sequence goes on from JARGRU010000017.1 coordinate 2,022,412, forward strand.
AGGCAGAAGAAGCAGAAGAGGGGAGGTGGGCGTGGTGAGTGCGGTGTGGTGAGTGAGGTGGGTGTTGTATACAGAGAGGCTACGCAGCAGGGTGCTGTGTATCCCTGCGCCCAGTGGTGGCTAGTGGTGGCTAGTGGTGGGTGGAGGGACCTTGTGTGAAACGGCGTGCGTCTGCCGTGAATCGGCGTGAGTTTAGCGGCGCATGTGCGAGTTTGGCGTGCACTTAGCGTCCCGCTCCCCTATTTTTAGCGGCCGCCGCGATACTTTGCCCGTCTCGTGCCACAAAATACCGCGAACGTGAAAATTGCAACCCAATGCGGACGCTTTCGCTTCTCCTATTTTTTCACCCGCATGCAGGACGCAGCAACGACTTGGCTGGGAAGCTTGGGGTTTCCCCCAGTGCTGGGCCCTAGTTGGGCCACCACCTGTCCAGATGCGTTCTGTGCTGTCCCAGACCGCTTGCTTGACACATACTGACACCCGTCTGGGGTGCGTAGCTGTCGGTGTCTGGGGCGCTTTCCTCCGCCGCCAATGGCACCAGAGCACCCATATGGGCGCCCGACTGTGTGCACTCCCACGGATTGCTGCAAATTGCAACCCACTAGGGCTTGCGTGCACTCACGTCTGGGGCCGGTCTCGCTCTGCTACAATATATAAGGTCTTCTTTGTGTATATTAACAGCGTCTGCGAGGCTCTAATTCTATATGCCTCCGATGCGGAGTCCAGGCAGCCCTGCCGGGGGCACGCTGCACCGCTCCGCTCGGGCCACTCCGTGGAGGCCACTAGCGTGGGGCTGTTCCTCCCCGTAGGGGAGCCAGGCTCGACGCAGTCGCCCCCGCCGGGCAGGCGCCAGCGGAGCGGTCCCCACTGACCCCGTCGGAGCTGCGCCGCTCCGCTCGGGCCACTCCGTGGGGGCCACTAGCGTGGTGCTGTATACTTCTCTATAAAGTAGGGCTTGCCTCCGCCCTGTAGCTTCAAAACGTAGTCACTGGCGGCCAACTCCCAGTCGATGTGCCCAATCGAGAGCACCGTCGTGTCGCTCCACTCGGCCACGAGGTCGTGGCACCGGCTCATCACGTCGATGTCGTCCATGCACGAGAAGGCCTCGTCGAGGATGAGGATCTCGGGCTTCTTCACGGTGGCCCGGAGAAACAACGCCAACTTCTGGTCTGTCAAGGACAACTCGTGGAAGCTCGTCTCGCCGTGCTGGTCGAGTCTGTCCTGGAACCGGGCGAGCAAGGCGCGGGCGTGCGGGGTCAACTTGTCGTCCTTGGCCACAAACATAAAGTTGGAGTTGCCCACGTCCCTCGACAAGCCGGTCATGATGATCTGGTTCATGGTCTTCAGGGGCGGGACCAAGGCGTGCAACTCCGGCGAGGAGATGCCGATGCGGTTGTTGACCTCGAAGAACGACGAGCCGGAGCCCGTTTTGCGGAGCTTGCCGTCGATCGAGAGCACTTTGCGCCACGACTGCGGGTGGTCCGCCGTGATGAGCGACAAGATGGTGGTCTTGCCCGTCCCGTTGTTGCCGAGGATTCGCCACTTGGACCCGCGCGGCACCACCCAGTTGAAGTCCTGCAACACGGGCACGGACTTGTAGACGACGGAGGCGTTGTTGAACTCGATGTGTGGGGGCAGCGGCAGCGCGATGGTGGCGCGGAGCTCGTCGTTGGTGATTGGGGAGCTGCGAAGCGTGGTGGCCCTGGCGGCGCCTGGGGCGCCAGGGGCAGCGGCACCGTCTAGGTCACGGCGACCGCCGCCGCCACGGTAGCGCTGCAACGCTTCCTCCACCTCCGCCTTCAGGTCCGCAAACTGCAAGCCGTCCGCGTCGACGTAGCCCACGTGAGAGACCCACTCCGGGATGGCATCCTGGACCCGCAACCCCAACACGACGCTGATGTCGAACTGGGCGGCCACTCTGGCGAGGGAGTTGGACACCTTGACGGTGGCCTGCGGGTCGAGCCCCAAGAAGGGGTCGTCGATGATCAACAACTTGGGCTTGTTGATCAAGGACTTGGCGATTCTGGCCCTGCGGAGCTGCCCGTTCGAGAGCGAGTTGATCCACTTGTCCTGGAGGTGGGCTAGGTCGAAGAAGTCGAGCAACTCGCCGACGTAGGCGGCGGCGCTGCCCCGCGCGTCCACGGCGTGGTTGTTGTTGTAGTTGTTGGCGCCCGTGATGTAGTTCTTGACCGAGTTGACGTCGTCCAGCATGTCCAACTCGCCCTTGTAGGAGAAGGACTCGTACCGCGCCGAGAGGTGCACCTTGTCCAAGCCGGACGACTCGGAGAAGTTGAGGAACTGGATGTGCTCGTAGTAGTTGAGGTTGCGGCGGGCAAAGTACGGGTACGTCCGTGCCAACGGCGGCGCGGGGATGAACTGGCCCGAGATGATCTTGAGGAGGTTTGTCTTTTGCGGGCCCGTGAGCGCCCAGTTGGCGGCGCCCTGCGGCGTCTTCTGCTCGGCCACGTCTAGCGAGGGGATGGCCTGGGGGAAGATATAGTCGGCGCCTGCTTTGACCCTGGCGCTGGTGGTGGACAGGAAGAGACCGTCCTTGATCCGTACGAGCGCCTGGAGGCTGCTGCGAGAGGGTTTCATACGGGACGGTAAGTGTGCGAGAGGGTAGGAAGCCAGGTGGGTGGGTGTCGAAGAGCAGCACTCAATTGTCTTGTATGTAGTACAGGCTGGAGCCGATGTGCCAAGAGCCTGATGTGCCAAAAAGAATCCACAGCCTAGCGTGCCAATTGCGTGCCGCCGGTGAGAGCAGAAACTCGATTCGATCTGGCGGCCCGCCAATCTCGGCGCCCCACATTTTGTGAGCGCAGGCTGAAAAATTGTATGCCTGAGTCACCGCCAGGACCAGCGGACCACACAGAGCTCTACGAGTGCTGCACAGAGAAGAAGTACAGGGGGGGGCGGATCCCACATGCTACACAATCGAATGGCTCGCTACGCCGTCCGCTGTACCGCTCCGCTCGGGCCACTCCGTGGGGGCCACTGGCGTGGTGCTCTGCTCGCTGCGCTCGACTCCCCTCCATCCCCGTAGGGGAGCCAGGCTCGACGCAGTCGCCCTCGCCGGGTAGGCGAGTAGAGCGCCGCTGGCAGGACCACTAGCTACAGCCGCAGGGCCAACTTGCCGCTGCTCTTTGCGGGCAGCCCTGCCGGGGGCACGCTCGCCCACTCCGTGGGTGCCACTGGCGTGGGGCTCTGCTCGCTGCGCTCGCTGCCGGGCGGGTTGCAGCCAAGATCGCTCCACATCGGGCCTGCACATAGCCGCACCACCTCACCGAATTTCTGGGAGCTCCTTGAATGGGGCGGTCCCGCTGCACCACCCTCCTCCGGTCACCCCCATTGCCTGGTTTACTTGCAAAGCTAGCAGAAAATTAGTTGCTCGACTGGCTTGGAGCTTACAGTAACATGGAATTCATTGACCCCTCAACCCCCACGGCGCCCCAGACGCCTGTGAACGAGCCCGCCGGCGCCGACGGCAAGGCGGACACGTCCAGCGCCGCCAACGACTCCGTCAACGTCAGGACGGAGGAGGCCGTGCAGAAGCTTGAGAGCGAGATCGCCAAAACCTACAACGTGGTGGAGTCGCAGATGTCGTCGCTCTGGAGCAGCGCGTCCAAGAACGCCGGCGAGTTGCAGGAGAAGTACCAGTTGGAGGAGCGCCGGAAGCAGTTGGCGGAGCGCTTGAACAGCGCCACCACGTCGCTCGCGGACCGCGCCAAGATCTCGGAGAACCTCCAGCACGTCGAGACGCAGTTGAAGAGCCTCTCGAAGAACATCGACGTGCAGACGATCTCCACGCACGCCAACAACGCCATCGACGCGTTGGACTCCAAGTTGGAGATTGTCGAGAAGGAGGCCGGCAAGCTTGTGTCGCTGTTTGCGTCCTTCTTCAGCGGCATCGTGGCCGTCAACGGGCCCGTGTCCACGCAGACCGACGACGCGTTGACGCAGGGCGAGACGTTGTTCGACCGCAACGCGGCGCAGGAGCACTACGGCACGTCGCGCTACGACACCGAGTTGTTCAAGTTGCACACCACGGGCAGCTTCTACACGGCCGCGGACGGCGCCGAGGCCGACCTCGCCGCGTTCAAGGTGGACCTGAAGACCGACGAGATCGCCGCCTTGTTGCGCCAGTACCCGGACACCTTGGAGAAGTTGATGAACTCGTTGGTGCCCGTGAGCGTCAAGTACGACACCTTCTGGTACCGCTACTTCCGCGCCGAGGCCAAGTTGAAGGAGTCCGAGCAGAAGAGAAAGGAGTTGCTCAGCAGGAAGAAGGACGAGAAGAAGCCCGCTGAGGGCGCCGCCGCCGCCGCCGCGGACGAAGAAGACGACGACGACGAAGAGGAGTTTACCTGGGACGACGACGAGGACGAGGAGGAGGACGCCGCCGCTAAGAAATAGACGGCTCCGGACACCACTGCATGCGCCCGCTCGGACCACTCCGTGGGGGCCACTAGCGTGGGGCTGTCCCTCCCCGTAGGGGAGCCAGGCTCGACGCAGTCGCCCCCGCCGGGCAGGCGTGTAGCGTGCCGCCGGCAGGACCACCAGCATAGGGAGCGAGGAGTCAGTGCGGCCCTGCCGGGGGCGCGCGCGCATCAACTCCGTGGGGGCCACTGGCGTGGTGCTCTGCTCGCTGCGCTCGACCCACCCCGGAGGGGTGCCAGGCTCGACGCAGTCGCCCTCGCCGGGCAGGCGCCAGTGGAGCGTCCACCCCGGCCCCCTGGAATGCGCCATACTGGGCCCGCGCGCACACAGTGTGGTCGCTAGGGGCCTTGCAGGTGCGACACTTTGCAACAATAAGGATCGGTTGGCACACTCAACCGCACGCTACACATTCTCTCCGGCCCACTGGCAGGGGAGACTGGGGATCGCCGTGTTGGTGTGCTCCCCAGCATGGCATGTTTCTATATAGCTAGTTCAATACACACAGCGTAGCACCCAGGCCCGTAGTCCGGCGCTTGCCGCGTCTGGCCATTTTCGGCTTATCTTATCTTTGTGTATGGGCCGCCGTTACACACTCGAGCGCACCCACACGGGATGGTTGCGCACTGCACAGAGGCCGCGCAGGCAGGAGCGCACTTTTTAATTTTGCTAAAAAAGCCCGCCAACCTCCCGCCAGCACCCGCCAGAGCACCACCACCACAGCCTCCACGCCATCCTCTCGAAGAATTGGCACGCCCGCAGACGAGCAGCAGCACACCGAAGCGCAAGCCGAACCTCCACCCGAGCGGAAACACACCAATCCTGGAGCGACACACCACCACCCCCAGCGACACCGCCTAGCCAAACTAGCAGTGAATGATCACAGACCCCCTACCCATCGTATCGCACCACAAGAAGTAATGCGCAGCTCTAAAGGCACGTCGCTTGCCAGCGGTGCTGCCAGTGCCGCCGGTTCTGGGAGCGCCGCTGGCGGCAGCAGCAGCAGCAGCAGCAGCGGCACAACCACCACCAACAGCACCAACACCCCCAGCGGGGGCCAATCGCACAAACCACACCCTCCACACACGCAGCAGTCGACGCCGACGTCCAGCAAGCTGATCTCGAGCGCGAGCAGCGCTGCTGGTGCCCCCGGCGCGGGCTCCCACAGCAAGTCCGGCGCCTCTGGCAGCGGCAAGAGCGCCTCCGGCTCGGGGAACATCTCGAGCGTGGGCGTGGGCGGCGTTGTCTCCAGTGGAGCGGCCCACAAGCAGTCGAGGCAGCAGGGCAGCGCGTCCACTGACTACCACCTGCCGGCGCTCGCGACGCCGACCAGCCGCCGGATCTGGATCAAGAGGACCGGCGGTACGCCCACCACGCTCTCCATCACCAGAAACGACATAATAGACGACTTGAAGCTTGCAGTGGTGCGCAAGTTCAACAACACGCTCGGCCGGCTCTTCGACTCGGCCGACTTGATCATCAAGATGGACTTGCTGACGAGACTGCTGTCCAACGCCAACACCAGCAACCTCAAGAAGGGCGGCGCCAGCAGCGCGGGCTCCGGAGGCGGCAGGCAGTCGCCGGACCCGATGGGCGGCAGCGGCGCCCGCTCGTCCTCGTCGGTGCTCCCGTCCCCGATCTTGCTGCACTCGGCGGCAGCACCTCCGCCCAGCAACAAGGCGGCGCCCGCAAGCAACTTCTCGTTGATCAACTTGGAGCCGGACCAGAACGTTTGGTCGTTGCTCGACCACTACTACCCGAACGGCATGGGCATGAGCGAGGCGTTTGTCGTGGACGCGCCTGAGTCCCTCGACGCCATGTATAGGCACTACAACCCGTACGACTACACCTTCCACCACCATCCCTACGAGCTCAGCCAGCAACAGCAACACCAGCAGCAGCACGTGTACCAGCAGCAACCCGCCGCTGGGGACAACGGCTTGGCCGCCACTCACGACCACGCATCCGCCTACGCGAAACCCAGATCCTTCGCGGCCGAGGGCCACCACCCGGGCGCCGCCCCCGGCGCCCAGTCGAGCCTGCCGGGCAACAACACGCCGCTCTACTACCAGCCCAAGCCGCAAAACTACTACATGAACAACTCGCTTGCCAACAGCAGTCCCGGCGTGAGCGCTGCTGGCCCTCACATGGGAGGCAGCAACCTGATAGACCCCACGAAAGATAGATCGCTCTCGCCCTCGAGTATCCTCGGGAACCCGTCGCCCATGCACAGAAGAGCGCACTCCAACCCTCCGCAGTCGCCCTTGCACCTGTCGAGCGCGGGCGCCAGCTTCAGCGCTGGCGGCAGCGGCAGAGCCAGCGACGCTCCGTCGGCGTCGAACCAGAAAAACCAGAACCAGGCCATCTTGTTGTTGCCCAAGAACTTCTCGTTGACGTCGGGCAACTCCAGCGCCAACTTGTCGTCGCTCGACGGCAGCGGCGCGCAGTACTCCGACCGCAAGCGTCTCTCGTTCGACGAGGGGTACATGAGAAGGCACAGAAACAGCCTCTCCAACAAGCTGGGCACTAACTTGACCAGCATCGGCATGGGCATCACGTCGCCCACGTCGAGCCTGATCTCGTACTTGCCCATCCCAGAGAACGACAGCAGCACGGACAGCGCGGGCGATTTCGGCGCCGCCGCCCACAGCGGTGGCAGCTCCAGCAAGGACTCCGACGGCATCCTGCTTTCCAACAAGATCCTTCTGTCAACCTCGACGCTCGACGTGGGCAAGGACGGCACGGCGGCAACTTCCACTGCTGGTGCTGCTGCTGCCGGTGCACCTTCCAGGTCCAAATCAAAGTCTCCCCAGCCCCCTGCCTCGCTAGCTAAGAAACCATCATCACAAGAAAAGCCAGCTAAGGATAAGCCGTCCGCTGGTGGGACTGCGGTGGTGGCCGAAAAGTCCGCAGCATCCAAGCAGGCGCCACAACAAGAGAAAAAGAACGGCGCCGGCAGTCTCAGGGAACGTTCAGGAGCAGCTGGCGCTGGCGGCGCCGGGGCGGGTCCATACCGCGCGCTCTCCATGAAGCAATCCAAGTCAACGACCGAGCGGGTCCTCCCGTCCATCTCCGTGTTGGTGGTGGAAGATAACGCCATCAACCAGGCCATTTTGGGGGCGTTCTTGAGAAAGCACAAGATCCACTACCAGATCGCCAAAAACGGACAGGAGGCCATCGACAAGTGGCGCAAGGGAGGGTTCCACCTCGTGCTCATGGATATCCAGTTACCGGTGAAGTCTGGTATCGAGGCCACCAAGGAGATCCGCCATCTCGAAAAGATCAACCGAATCGGGGTGTTTGCCGAGAACGAGTTGAAGCACAGCCACTTCTCCAAGAACTCCGAGCTCAAGGAGGACGAGCACTTGGACTTGGACGTGTTCCGGTCGCCCGTCATCATCGTGGCGTTGACCGCGTCCTCGAACTCGTCCACCGACAAGAAGAAGGCGTTGATGGCCGGGTGCAACGACTACTTGACCAAGCCCGTGAACTTGGTGTGGTTGCAGAACAAGATCACCGAGTGGGGGTGCATGCAGGCGTTGATCGACTTTGACGGCTGGGACAGAAAGAGATTCCAGACAGACAACGCCAGCAGCGCCGCCAGCAAGGGTGCCGCCGGCAGCAGCAGCAGCACCATCAAGGGCGAAGGCGGCGCCAGCACCACTAATAGCAAAGCCAACGGCGCGCACGACATCAAGTCGCCCAAGGTGGGGACCCCAAGAAGCGAGAACGGCGGGTTCATCTTGGGCGGCACCGCAAACAACGTGCCCCAGATCACCACCAACTAGGCTCCGGCGCCACGACTATGTACGGTTTATGATAATTAATTCTACGCTTATGAAGGACGCGTGTCTGTAGGACTAGCGGGGAGCCACCCAGGGGCCCCGGCCCTTGGGTGCCACCGGTGCGGTCGCCGCTGGAACGGCAGCACTCCGGCAATTGTAGAGCAGCCGACAACGGACACCACACTGGGAAAAGGACGCTCCGCGGGCGCCTGCCCGGCGGGGGCGACTGCGTCGAGCCTAGTTCCCCTCCGGGGAGGGACAGCTCCACGCTAGTGGCCTCCACGGAGTGGCCCGAGCGGAGCGGTGCAGCGTGCCCCCGGCAGGGCTGCCTGGTTTCTTGAGTGCTGGTGGTCCTGCCGGCGGCACACTACACGCCTACCCGGCGAGGGCGACTGCGTCGAGCCTGGCTCCCCTCCGGGGAGATACAGCCCCACGCTAGTGGCCTCCACGGAGTGGCCAGCGGAGCGTCACGACCACCCCTAATGGCCGTTGAGTGCTTGTGCTCCCAGCGCCCTGGTTTTGCAGCAATTGGTGCGGACGTGCCGTTACCAAATCGAGCAGCCGTTCTGCGCAGCAAAAAAAAGCGCTGAGATTCTGCGAGCACCACGCAAGTGAAAATCAGTGAGAGGACGCTCCACGCCAGTGGCACACTCCTCTGCTACAACACCCACACACACCACGCAAAACAGCATGTCCGACGCAGTAGAAGAGCCCATTCTCCCCTTGGAGATCCTAGACAAGTCCATCGGCAAGGAAATCCAGGTCTTGATGTCCAACGACAAGGAGTTCCACGGCACGTTGATCGGCTTCGATGATTTCGTCAATATGGTGTTGGAGAACGTCAGAGAGGTTGACCACAGCGGCGCCTCCGGCAAGACCATCAAGAAGATGTTGTTGAACGGGGGCCAGGTCTCCATGTTGGTGCCCAAGATATAAGGGCCGCCTGGAGTGAAGCATGCGACCACGCCAGCGCCCTGCGGGCACGCCCGAGGGCACGCTGCCCACGGGCAGCGGCCTGGCCGCTCCGAAAATTCTTACTGTATATTATATGTATAACGTCAAAATAGAGAAAGAGTGAAGACTAGACAGGACCGGCCCGTTTTATGTAAGCAGTGTAGCACCGGCGGCGCTCCGCTGGCGCCTGCCCGGCGAGGGCGACTGCGTCGAGCCTGGCTCCCTTCGGGAGAGGACCGAGCGCAGCGAGCAGAGCACCACGCCAGTGGCCCCCGCCGGGCAGGCGTGTAGCGTGCCGCCGGCAGGACGCCCAGCACTTGACGGTGGGTGGGTGGGCAGTGGTGCTAGCAGATTCCATGGCGTCTTGCGTGCAGGAGCGATATCGCCACACATAAATGCGGTGCCCCCATATAAAAGCAGCCTGATTTCCCCAGAAAGTTGACAAATACGCCCCCCAGTTGACCCACACACGGCCAGAAACCACAGCAGCCGCCATGAGAATCACCATATCGTACGAGACTACGGGCAACATCATCAGCTTTGAGATCCCCGAGGGGCTCACCTTCGAGGACTTCCAGGCGTTTGTACAGGCCGAGACCGACTTGGCGCCCGAGCGCCAGCGGATCTTGAAGAACGGCAGGGCCATTGGCGGGTCGGAGAAGACCAAGACCGTCGAGCAGTTGGGCATTGCGGACGACGACTTTTTGGCGTTGCAGGACACCACGGCGCACAGCGCCCCCGGTGGCGGCGGCGGCAGTGGCAGCGGCCTGGCAGCGGCAGCAGCATCGGCAGCAGCAAGCGATCCCTTGGACGCCAAGGCAGAGGAGATGCGGAACATGTTCCTCGGCAACCCGCAGTTGAACGCACACTTGCAGCAGACGAACCCACAGCTCCACTCGCTCCTCCACGACCGCGCGCGGTTCAAAGAGGCGGTGGCGGGCTACGTGCAGCAGCAGCAGCAGTTCCAGGAGGACGGGTACGGCGGGTTCGGCGGGCCCGACCCCGCGCAGCAGCAGGAGTTGCAGAGGCTCTACGCCAACCCTGAGGACCCGGAGAGCCAGGCGCGCATCTTGGAGTTGATCCAGCAGGAGCAGATCCAGGAGAACATGAAGTTGGCGTACGAGATCTCGCCCGAGACGTTCACGCGCGTGGAGCTCCTCTACATCAACATCTGCATCAACGGGCGCAAGATCCAGGCGCTCGTCGACACGGGCGCGCAGGCCACCATCATGTCGGCCAAGTTGGCGGACGAGTTGGGGCTCGCGCGGCTCATCGACAAGCGCTACTCCACCACGGTGCAGGGCGTGGGCACCAACAAGAGCGTGGGCCGGATCCACAGCGCGCCCATCACCGTGGGCGACTCCGACATCGCCATCCCGTGCTCGTTCATGGTGTTGGACTTTGGCATGGACGTGTTGATCGGCATCGACATGTTGAGAAGGCACAAGTGCGCCATCGACTTGACCAAGAACCTGTTGGTGATCGGCGACACCATCGAGGCCAAGTTCTTGCAGGAGCTGGAGATCACCCGGTTGCCCGAGGCGCTCTTCGAGGACCACGCCTCCCTCAAGTAGCCGCTGGCCGCGTCGCTGCCTCATAGACTTATATACATAATAAACAGCCATAATAACTGTACACTGTAGCCCGCCAGGGCCAGGGGGGTGGTGACGCTCCGCTGGCGCCTGCCCGGCGAGGGCGACTGCGTCGAGCTGGGCTCCCTTCGGGAGGGAGAGCCGAGCGCAGCGAGCAGAGCACCACGCCAGTGGCCCCCACGGAGTGGATGGGCGTGGCCCCCGGCAGGGCTACGCTGATCGACGGCTGCCTCGCAGGTGCTGGTGGTCCTGCCGGCGGCACGCTACACGCCTGCCCGGCGAGGGCGACTGCGTCGAGCCTGGCTCCCTTCGGGAGAGTGGTCCGGCGGCGGGCTACAGGATGGGGCTCGTAGGGGACGTCATATTATCTATTTAGTTAAATAAGCCCACAAAGGAGCCTCTGTAGGAGAACTCGCTGCCCTTGTCGGAGATGGCCTGGACGTCCTCGTCGTCCAACTTGAAGTTGTACACCTCGATGGACTGCACCTGCCTCTCCCTGCTGGAGGAGGTGGTGATGGGCAACACGCCGCGCTGGAGCGTGTAGCGCAACAAGATCTGCGCGGTGGTGACGCCGTACTTGGCGGCGAGCGCCTCCAAGGTGGGCACCAAGGGGTGCTCGGCCGCCGGCTGCTTGGTCTCCGGGTCCTTGAGCCTGAGCGGCGTCAAGGGCCCGTACGCCTCGACCAAGATGCCGTTCTTCTGCGAGAACTCCACGATGCCGGGGCTCTGGTTCTGGAGGTGCGGGTGGAACTCGATCTGGTTGACTACGGGCTTGTGCTTCAAGCCCGGGATCGCGAGGATGCGCTCGATGTCCTCCACCCGGAAGTTGGACACGCCAACCTCCCTCACCTTGCCCTCGTCCTTGAGCTGCTCGAGCTCCTTCCACGCGGACTCGATGGTCTGGCCGTACGAGGCCTCGGGCAAGAAGAACGGGTGGTGGAGCAAGAAGAGGTCGAGGTACGTGGTGCCGAGCGCGGCCACTGCGGTCTCGTATGCCTCGATCGGGCTCTTGGACCGGGCGGTGAACGCGCCACGGCCCCCGGTGTACTTGGACGTGATCCACAAGTCCTCTCTGGCGACGCCGCTCTGCTTGATGGCGGCCCGCGCCTCGTCGTACGTGTTGTACGCCTCGCTGCTGTCGATGTGGTTGAACCCCACGCCGAGCGACGACGCGAGCGTCTGGATGATCTCCTGCGGGATCTCCTTGTTGTCGGGGGCTGCCCGCTTCCTGTCCTTCCAGATCGAGCCCGAGCCGGTCCCGATGGTGATGGGGTGGCCGGAGACGGTGGTGAAGGGGATGCTTACGCTGGAGTGGTCGATAGTCATGGCGCGGACACTAGCACTAAAGAGTTTGCGGAGCATGGGCAATGGGGGCGCCTCCAGGTGGCAGGCCGCCCTCTTATATAGGGGACCCTGGCTGCCCTTATCGGCCTGTATCCACACTTATCTAAGCTGTGGGTGCAGGACGATATGGCGGTGGGTTTTTTTTTCGCGTGCGCCCGCTAATCTCTCCACACTATGGCACAATACACACCCCCAGCGGGCGCTACAGCGTTTTGCAGCAGGAATTAGTAAGCGGGAGGGGTGGATCTGACCCGGCCGTTGCAGCCCGTGCCCCCAGGACAACCTCGGGGTAAGGGACGCTCCGCTGGCGCCTGCCCGGCGAGGGCGACTGCGTCGAGCCTGGCTCCCCTACGGGGAGGAACAGCCCCACGCTAGTGGCCTCCACGGAGTGGCCCGAGCGGAGCGGGAGCGACACTTACTCGGGCCATTGCGTCCAAGGGACGGCCCAGGGCGCCTCCCTACAGATCTACACCGCTAGTCGTAGCCTCCTCTAGCTAGTCAGTACTGTAAGTGTTCATATGTATATCTCGTCTATCTATCTATATTGTGGGCAGCGGGGCGGGGGGGGCTACTCGAAGTCGTCGAAGGCGGCGCCAAAGAAGCCTCTGAACTTGAACTTGGCGCCCTCGGCGTCGATCTTGGCCACGTCCGCGTCGTCCAACTTGAAGTTGTAGATCTCCAAACTCTCCTTGATTCTGTCGGCCTTGGACGAGGTGGTGATGGGCAAGATGCCCAGCTGCAAGGTGTAGCGCAACAAGATCTGCGCGTCGGTCTTGCCGTACTTCTTGGCCAACTCGGGCAAGAGCACGGTCAACGGGTGGTCCGTGACCACCTTGTCGCCGTCCTTGATTCTGAAGAGCGGCGTCAAGGGCCCGTACGCCTCCACCACGATGCCGTTGTCGTGCGAGAACTGCACAATGTCCTTGCTCTGGTTGGGCAAGTACGCGTGCGCCTCCACCTGGTTGAACTTGGGGTAGTACTCCTTGTCGCCGCCGGCCACCTTGAAGGTCTCCTCGAGGTGCGGAATGGCAAAGTTGGACACGCCGATGTACCGCACCTTGCCGGACTTCTTGGCCGCGATCATCTCGGCCCACGCGCTGGCGATGGTCTGGCCCTTGGAGAGCACGTCGTCGAAGAAGGGCGAGTGGATCAAGTAGAGGTCGATGTAGTCGGTCTTCAACTCCTTCAACAACTTGTCCAAGGCCGCCAAGGGCCCGTCCGAGTCCGCAGGGTGGTTGGCCTGCGGGAACCCCGGCGTGTACTTGTTGGTGATCCAGAGATCCTCGCGCTTCTTGCCGCTCTGCTCGACGGCAGCGGCCACTTCGGGCGACGTGGTGTAGATTTCCGCCGTGTCGATGTGCGTGTAGCCCAACTTGATCGCCAACACCAACTGGTCGACGAGGTCCTGGTGGATCTCGGCGTCCTTGTTGGCCTTCTTGGCCCATTGCCACTTGGTGCCGGTACCGGTACCGATGTTGAGCGGGATGCCCGAGACGGTTTTGTATTGTTCAATGGACATGGTAGGGGGGGTTGTGTTTTTAATTAGCTAAAAGCGTGAGTAGAGAGTAATCTGGCACGGAAAAAGCGTCTGGTGTGGCCACAATGGCCCTTATATACAATTAGGGGCCGCTTGACTCACCCGCCGTTATCAGCCCGAAAATCGACTCGGAATTGCGCCAGCCAAGCCCGCCATTTGGTGCGCTCCCGCCGCAGTTTAGCGGCCGTTCGCGACTGTGGATCCGCTGATAGCGCCAGATTGCCATTTTTCCGCGCAAGGTTGCAAACTGCCGCCGTGTGCAGCACGCCAAACTCTAATCGGCCCCTGACTCATGGGCAGCACGGGGGGCGCCGGGTGGGCGGCGGACAGGGGGTTGCAGGGACCCCTGGGTTGTTGCTGTTCGCCCTGGTGGTGCCGCCGGCAGAGCGGAGTGCTCAATCCCACTGTGGCCCTGCCGGGGGGCACGCGCGTCCACTCCGTGGGGGCCACTGGCGTGGTGCTCTGCTCGCTGCGCTCGACCCTCCCCGTAGGGGAGCCAGGCTCAACGCAGTTGCCCCCGCCGGGCAGGCGTGTAGCGAGCCGCCGGCAGGACCACCAGTTACTGGAGATGGGGGGGTATGTGGGCCACTAGCCCAAAGGCAGACGCTCCGCGGGCCACTCCGTGGGGGCCACTAGCGTGGGGCTGTTGCTCCCCGTAGGGGACCTGAGCTCGACGCAGTCGCCCTCGCCGGGTAGGCGAAGAGCGTGCCCCCGGCAGGGCAACCAGAGCCTACACTTGGACCAGGGATGGTCCTGCCGGGGGCACGCGCATTCGCTCCGCGGGCCACTCCGTGGGGGGCCACTAGCGTGGGGCTGGTACTCCCCGTAGGGGAGCTGAGCTCGACGCAGTCGCCCTCGCCGGGCAGGCGCCAGCGGAGCGTCCCGCTGACCCCGTCAGGGCTACACTGGGGGGCCCGCAGGGGGTGCGCTACAGGGGCGTTTAAGTATATTATGTATTATATGGTGGGTTTTCGTAATAATAAGGCCAATTGTTGTATATATTCAATAGTAGGCACGCGCGCGGTGGGCGGGCACTCGAGGGGGCAGGGGGGCGGCTACTACTCTAAGCCGTTCAATGCCTCCTCCTCGTCGCCGGCGCCGTCCTCTCTCTTCTTCAACACCAAGGGCTTGCCAGTGACTCTGAAGTAGATGTCCTTGATGTCGTCGGTGGTGCTCTCAAAGTGGGAGGTGGGGTCGTAGCTCTTGGACAAGTAGACGCCGGAGGCGGTGCCGTCCTCGACGGGCTCGTACAACTCGGCGATGCCCATCAAGGTGTCCAAGCGGGTGCCCAAGAGCTTGAAGGCGGGCTCCAACTCGACGTGGGGCGCGTCGGTCTCGATGATGGTGGACACGATGGCCAAGTAGTAGCCCTTTGGCACCACGTTGTGCTGGTCGGACAACACGGCGATGTAGATGTCGTTCTTGCGGCCCACCTGGTTCTGCGGGATGATCAACTGCAACGAGTCCAAGTCGTTGGTGTTGGCGACCGGGTGGTCCAAGATGGCCATGGCTCTGATGACGCGCTGGCCCGTCTTCTTGACCTTCTCGGGGAAGTACGTGGGGTCCGCGATCACGATGGGCGCCTTGGCGACGCCCTCCTTGGTCTTGACCCCCTCGAACTTGCCCGTCTCCTTGTCGTAGAAGATCTCGTCGATCGGGGTGTCCAACATGTAGGTGCCCCCGTAGATGGCGGACAACCGGGCGAACCCCTGGGGCAACTCGCCCAACCCGTACAAGGGGTAGATGTAGGGCGACTTGCCGTACTTGGCGACGGACTGCACGTACAACACGATCCGCTCGTAGGTGGGGCGGGCCACCTCCTGCAAGTAGTCGTCGTTGGACCAGAGCGCCATGGCGTGCCCGATAAAGTCCTTGGTGCCGTTCTCCAAGCCAAAGTGGTTGTACACCTCGTTCATGGTGTTGGAGTCCAAGTTCAACCCTTGGTGCGTGGCCACCTCGTCGTCGCTGTACTTGGCGATGAACTCGAGGAAGCGCTTCATGCGGCGCTTCTCAAAGATGCCCATGAGCGACGACTTGATGGCCTCCATCTCGTTGGAGGGCACCTTGGCGATGCGCCCGTTGCGGTACACGTACGAGCCGCCGATCTGCTTGAACTCGATGTACCGGGTCACGTTGGTGTGCACCAAGATGTTGGTCAACTCGCCGTTGGACATCAAAAACTTGGGGATCAAGTCGACGCACCAGTCGCGGTCGCGCCCGCCGAGCGTGTCGGGCTTCTGGCTCAGCGGCTTGAACTTGGTGTACAACTGCGACAAGTTGAGCGACGCGGACTCGCCGCCGTAGAAGTTCTGGCGGTCGATGTGGAGCACCTTCTTGCCCTCCACCGAGAGGAGCCCGGAGAGGACACACTCGGTAAGGCCGGTGCCGAGAACGATGACGTCGTATTCTTCATCCATGGTGCTGGGGGGTGGGATGCTGCTGTTGCGGAGGCGGTTCTGAGGGTGCAATTGACTACTGGACCGCTGCAAATGTGTGGAAGCACGGGACGAGCAGCGAGAAAAGGTGGCCTCTCCCCCGTCTATTTCGTGTCCCAGCCGATCCTGCCACTTGAAATTGCTTCGTGGGGGCGTTGTATGTAGGAGCGGGCCCGTGACACAAAACCCGCACTGGCCGCAAACCTTTGGCTGCGGCGCCCTGGGGCCCACCAGAGGCCACGCCAGGGCTCTCCCCCACCCACTGGCGCTGGCCTGGGGGTAGACGGACGCTCCGCTGGCGCCTGCCCGGCGAGGGCGACTGCGTCGAGCCTGGCTCCCTGCGGGAGAGGGGGGGTCGAGCGCAGCGAGCAGAGCACCACGCTAGTGGCCTCCACGGAGTGGATGGGCGTGGCCCCCGGCAGGGCTACGCTGGTCTACAGCTGCCTCGTAGGTACTGGTGGTCCTGCCGGCGGCACGCTACACGCCTGCCCGGCGGGGGCGACTGCGTCGAGCCTGGCTCCCTGCGGGAGGGTGGGCCGAGCGCAGCGAGCAGAGCACCACGCTAGTGGCCCCCACGGAGTGGATGGGCGTGGCCCCCGGCAGGGCGCCGCTGATCTACAGCTGCCTCGTAGGTGCTGGTGGTCCTGCCGGCGGCATGCTACACGCCTGCCCGGCGAGGGCAACTGCGTCAAGCCTGGCACCCCTTCGGGGTGGGTCGAGCGCAGCGAGCAGAGCACCACGCTAGTGGCCCCCACGGAGTGGATGGGCGTGGCCCCCGGCAGGGCTCCGCTGATCTACAGCTGCCTCGTAGGTGCTGGTGGTCCTGCCGGCGGCACGCTGCACGCCTGCCCGGCGAGGGCGACTGCGTCGAGCTCAGCTCCCCTACGGGGAGTGACAGCCCCACGCTAGTGGCCCCCACGGAGTGGCCCGCGGAGCGCCTCCCTCGGGGCTAGTGGGCCCCCCACCGCTACGCGCCCATGGTCCCCTACGGTGCTGGTTGGTTAGTCTTTTATTCGCACCCTCGTCTACCTAAATCTCTATGTACTCTGTGCGGCCGGGCCGCGTCTCTCTGTGTAGCGCCCTAGACCACGTTGTGGAAGCCGCTGGCGCCTCTGTCCAAGCCCTTCTTGACGATCTTGGAGATCTCGTGCGGGTCGGAGGTGATCTTGGTGAGGTTCTCGTGGCCGCCGGCGGTGACCAAGATGTCGTCCTCGATTCTGACCCCGCCGATGTACCAGTACTTGTCCAAGACGTCTCTGTTGATGTACTTGGCGAGGTCGCCCTCCAACACGTCCTTGAGCAAGAACGGGTTGAAGTAGCAGCCGGGCTCGTTGGTGACCACCATGCCCGCCTCGAGCGGTCTGCGCAAACGCAAGTACTGCAACAACGGGTCCGGGTCGTCGAACCTGGGGCGGCCCGCCACGTCGTGCGTGTCCATGCCGAGCAAGTGGCCCAACCCGTGCGGGAAGAAGCGCGCGGAGGCCTTGGCCGCGAACAACTCGTCCGCGGAGTACTCGCGCTTGAAGATGCCCAACTCCAAAAAGCCCTCGATCAACACGCGGTGCGCGCCCAAGTGCAAGTCGTCCCAGTGCGCGCCCGGCTGGATCTGCGCCAACACGGTCTGCTGCATCTTCAACACCAAGTTGTAGATGGCCAAGTGCTCCGCGGTCCACTCGCCGTTGATGGGGAAGCACCGCGTCACGTCGGACGCGTAGCACTCCCACTCGCACCCGGCGTCGATCAACACCGACCGCCGGGTGTCCGGGATGTCCTCGTCGTTCTTGACGTAGTGCAACGTGGAGCAGTTCTCGCCCGAGCAGCAGATCGGGTCGTACGACTGGTACTTGGACCCCTGCCTCAACGCGTGGTACATGAACTCGGCGTGGATGTGGGTCTCCGACGTCTCGATGGGCACCGCCAGCATCACCGCCAAGTGGCAGTTGTCCGTCAACGCCGCGGCGTGGCGCATCAACTCGATCTCAAAGGCGTCCTTGATCAACCGGGCCTCGTCCAACCCGTGCATGAACGACTTGTCCCCGTGCACCAAGTGGCTGGCGTACTGCTCGTTGTTGCCGTTGATGCTGGTGGTGTACACCTGGGCGCCGGCGTCGCGGAGCGCCTGCAAGTCCGCGGCGACCGCGCCGGCGTACTTGACCGCGTCCACGTCGTACTTGGCCTGGGCCTCCTGGCGCGAGACGGGCAACCCGGACCACATGATGTCCTCCTCGTCCACCTCGGGCAAGTACAACGTCAAGGTGTCGTCCCTGGACGTGTAGAGCACGTGCGACCCGGGGATCGACACCCCGGAGAGGTAGTAGAAGTATCTGTTCTGTCTGATGGGCTTCGACTGGTCGGAGAACTCGTACAACTCCAGGCGCTCTCCCGAGAGGAAGAAGGCGACGGGGGCCGAGTGCTTCGAGTGCGCCTCAAAGTGCTTGTACGCTCTCTGCGCGTGCGATTTGGCGGGGTATTTGCCGGTAGGGGGAGCCATTGTGTGTTGTAGTTTGGAAAACTTTCAAGAAGAAGAATCACCCCAGGCTTTGGTCGGGACTCTCTTGGCTGTTAGCGGCCGGTGCGAGCAGAGGAGAGTTTCCCCTACTGGGCGGCCAAGTGCTCCGAACCTTTTTGGATGGCTCCAGCGTGCGGCGTCTCTCGCTCTCTCTCCCTCCGCGCCGTTATGGTGGTGGCAGCGGAATCGGGTGGGCCCCCATCTCTCGCTGCGCAGAAGAGTCATGGCGGCGTTTCCGCAGCGGCACGGGCCTCAGCGTTGCTCTGCAGGCCATCTCGTATGCATCGTCAGCGGTGGTTCGAGGCAATCCA
Source organism: Dujonia boleticola (assembly GCA_029581775.1). NCBI lineage: Eukaryota > Fungi > Ascomycota > Pichiomycetes > Serinales > Debaryomycetaceae > Dujonia > Dujonia boleticola. The sequence goes on from JARGRU010000017.1 coordinate 2,041,313, forward strand.
CCGGGTGTTGGTGCCCTCGCACCCCACCCATCGGCCGCTCAGTAGGGCGCCCCATGCTCAGGGTTCTGCCAAGCTGCTGTGTGCAGGAATCCGTCCCGAACTTTTCAGCCAAAGCAGCAAATCGATGAGCTCGAATTGAACACCGCACGACCGGTACCTGCTGCTGCTGCTGCCACTCTGCCGCTACTGGCGACACAAAAACTTTGCAGCCAAAACCACCACGGAGACCCCATGGTCCCCCCCGTGCAACGCTGGCCAGGGACTTTGTGTGGGTGGTTCCCGTGTATTGCTACTGAAGAGGCTACCGACTCTTTAGAGGGCAGGGGCCTGCGGACCGCTCCGCTCGGGCCACTCCGTGGAGGCCACTAGCGTGGAGCTCTGCTCGCTGCGCTCGGCCCTCCCGCAGGGAGCCAGGCTCGATGCAATCGCCCTCGCCGGGTAGGCGTGTAGCGTGTCGCCGGCAGGACCACCAGTTGCAGCAGCTGGCCCCTCGTAGACTGCTCTCCTTCTAGATGCAACAGCCTTACCGTATCTGAAGATTCGTTGCTTGTATCGATTGCAGCTGCTACATATTACTTTCTGTGGCAGAATAACAAACGAGAGGTAAAACTCTACGCACCATTCCAAGTATCACATTCTAGATACACATTACGACTGGCTAGAGTATACTCTCTAAGGCCATTTTATTCCTATAGCATACATGTGTGAGCCAGTGGAGTGCCCCCCAGTATCCCTAATGGGTACACACCCCCTTCCTGGGGACCGTATGGAGCCAGGCTCGACGCAGTCGCCCCCGCCGGACAGGCGTGTAGCGCGCCGCCGGCAGAACCACTACTACTCAATGGCTAGCGGATGGTGTTGGTGACGCTCCGCTGGCCACTCCGTGGGGGCCACTGGCGTGGTGCTCTGCTCGCTACGCTCGATCCTCCCCGGAGGGGAGCCAGGCTCGACGCAGTCGCCCTCGCCGGGCAGGCGCCAGCGGAGCGGCCCTCTAACGTCGTTGCGCTACTTGTGGTACTGCTGGTCCAGCCGGGAGCATGCGGTACCGCTCCGCTCGGGCCACTCCGTGGAGGCGTGGGGCTACGGGTCGTCTGAACGTTCTAGTGTATTGGTGTGCTGCTTATCTAAACTATCTACTCGATGATGACTTCTTCCTTCTCTTCGATGATCTCCTCCTTGATCTCCTCGATCAACTCGGCCTGGACCTCGTTCTTCTTCTTTTCCTCGACGGCATGCGCAAACTTGGCTCTGTAGGCTCTCCATTCTTCCAATTGGGAACGACGCAACAAGATGGCTTCTCTGGTGGCGGCGTCGGCCTCCATGGCGTCGTTTTCGTCGAACTGGGCGCTGTACTCTCTCAAGTTCTTTCTCACCTTCTTTCTGTCGGCGGCGTTCAACAAGGAGGCCGGTCTGGGTCTCCAGATGAACTCCTTGAACTGGTCGATGGACTCGTCTCTGAGCAAGTTACCAGTGAACTCGTAGAGCTTGAACCCGTTTTCCATGGTGTGCAACCAGATGGACGACCACGCGGCGACGAATCTGCCGGAGGGGTCCCAGGCCAACGAGGTCATTCCGGAGAATCTCTCGTTCTTCATCAACTTGACGGACTCGTTCTTCTTGGTGGCGGTGACGATGGCGCTGGTCGTGGACGTGGCCTGCGACTGCGCGGACTTGTCCTCCTCGTACTGCGTGTCGTAGAACTCCAACTCCCCGTTGTTCTTGGCGATGGTGGCCACGACCGCGTATCTACCCTTGGGGGCCCACGCGATGGTGTTGGAGTGCTTGTCGGTGACCTGCTTGAGGCACACGTACCTGGACGAGGTGGAGGCGGAGGCCTTGGACTTTTGCTGGGCGGACTCGGGGCCGTAGAACGAAATCACGTTCTTGGGGATCGACAAGTTGGCGTTCCCGTCGTCCAAGCGCGAGATGGTGATGAATCTCTCGGTTCTGGGTTCCCAGGCGAAGTTGTACACCACGTCCTTCAACTCCAACTTCTCGACGGGGATGTCCTTCTCGGTCAACTTGAAGAACTCCAAGTTGGAGAAGAAGGTCTTCTTGGACTTGGTGTGTCTGTCCACCTTGACACAGAGGAACTTACCCTCGTCTTGCCAGTGCATCTTACAGTCGCTCACCTGGAAGATATTTATGGTTCTGATCACCTTTCTTTCTGGGATTTGCATCAACGCGACTCTGGCGGTCTGGTTGGTGGACTCGGGGGTCCAGTACGACAAGATGTGGTCGCCCTCCTCCTTTCTGGGGCCCGCGAGGTGCACTGGGGCGGGGGCCCACTCGAAATCGACAATGTCGTCAATCTTGACCAACTTCTTGTCCAACAACTGGAAGCCGGCGGTGGTGTCGTAGATGGCGAGCGCGCCGGGGCCTTGTCTGGCGCAGTACTTATCGTCGTGCGACCACTTCACAAGCGGCCATGGCATCTCCTTCTGGCCCTCCAAGTGTGGAGGGAGGGCAAACGTTCTGGCGGGCTCGCCGGTGACCAAGTCCCAGATGACCAACTTGTGGCCGTTGCTCTCGGGGCCAAAGGGGAAGATGGCCTGCTCCTGTGGCGAGTCGGGCAACTGGATCGGTACCGGAGACAAGGTGACCATGTAACGCTCGTTGGGCGAAAAGTCGATCAATCTGACTTGCTGGTGGATAAACTTCTTGCAGCTCATGAATTGCTCACCACCCCACGACTGGATCCCCTGCGGGTGCACGGAGAACAAGTAGGTACCCTTGGGCGAGAACTTGGCGTAGGTGGAGGTGAAGCCCTTTCTGGGCTCGATGGCCGGTTCCGGCTCGTTCTTCTTCTTGTTCCAGTAGACCCCGACGGTCTCGGCGAAATGCTGGGCAAACTGGTCTCTGCCGCTGGCGTCCTGCAACCACGAGCGCAAGTAGCCCAAGTCCTTGTAGGGCTCGACGGCGGGCTCCTGGAAGGTGTCGGGCACGTTGCCCTCGACACCGTACTTCTCGATGTCGCTCAACTTGTTGACCAACAATCTGTGCTTCTGGTCCAACTTCTTGCCGTTCAACTGCTGGATGGCGGCCTCGGCCATGGCGGCGGTCTTGAACTGCACGAAAAGGTAGCCCTTGGACTGCCCGTTTTCGAGCGGCATGTAGATGCCGTCGTCGCCCTCGACGACCTCGCCGACGGTGTTGAAGAGCTTCTTCAACACCTTGGTCAAGATGGGCACCTTGGCCTCAGGCGCAACGGGGGCTCCGTCGACGACAACGTAGCAGTCAAGCCCGAAATCGGCGCTCACTTGGTACTTGGCCTCCAAGTCCGCGAAATCGACGTCGTCCAACTTGATCTCCTTCTCGAGGTCCTTCAAGTACTCTTCTTCGGTGATGTGGCTTGGCATGTTCGAATACTCAGCTACCGGTGTGTGTGTGGTGGGGGGAGAAGAGACGTGGTGCTGTAGCCCTCCAGACGTGGTGTTTTTCTGGCGGGTGTTGCTGAAAATTTTTCGCTCTAAAATTTTCGATTTTGTGTAAGATCGCCGGTACTGCAGGCAGGACCACCAAATGGCTGCAACTCCCCCACCACCAACCCTAGGGCCACCAGGGGCACACATGGAACTACAGGAACTAAGTAGGGGAGTGACGGGGCCAATGAGACGCCTGCCCGGCGAGGGCGACTGCATCGAGCCTGGCTCCCTGCGGGAGAGCCGAGCGCAGCGAGCCGAGCACCACGCTAGTGGCCTCCACGGAGTGGATGGGCGAGCCCCCGGTAGGGCTCCACTGTCCTCGCCATAGGAGTACTGGCGGTCCTAGCGGTCCTGCCGGCGGCACGCTACACGCCTACCCGGCGAGGGCGACTGCGTCGAGCCTGGCTCCCTACGGGAGAGCCGAGCGCAGCGAGCGGAGCGGTGCGCTGGCACCCAATGTGGCAGTCGCTCTACATGTTGCACCTGCGGTGCTGCTCTACAGTCCCTTACGGCGCGGGGGGCCGCCGGAGGGCCCACCCAGCGTAGTGTGTGGGTTGCTACCTGTATTCTCTCGTTGTATATTCTGTGGGTGCGTAGGGGTGGTGGCTAGTTCAATCTCGACAACTCGTTTCTCAACTTTGCGTTTTCGATCTCCAACTCGCGCAACCGCTTCTGCGACGCCTTGTTCTCGTACACTCTGGCCTCCCTCTCGGCCTTCCACCTGTTGGTCAACTCCTCGATGCGCAACTTGGTGCGCGGCGACCCAAACACCTCCTCGTCGCCGGCGCCGTCGGAGTCGCCGTCGTGGTCGTCGTCGCGGTACTCCTCGCCCTGCCGGATCACCTTGGCCTTGCTCTTCTGCAACACCAGCTTCAGGTGCCGCTTCAGCTGCAACAACTCCTGCTGCGAGGTGGTGGCCTCGGAAACGTCGGTGAGCGCGTCGTTGACCGCGTTGAGCTCGTCGATCCGCTGCTGCAACTTCAAGATGTACTCCTCCTTCTTCTTGACCGCCTCGCCCTCTTTCAAGAGCAACTTGACGTGGTCGTGCACGATGATGTCCACGGCCCGCACAAAGTAGTCAAACACAGACTTGTGGTACTGGTAGGGCCGCTTCAGTCCGCTCGAGGCGTCCCATTTGCGCACGTCCTCCTCCGAGTCCCTTAGTATGTGCTTGATCAACCAGTCGATCTTCTTCTTGGGGTCCTTGAGCGAGATGTCGTCCGCGATCTTCACGAACGAGTCCAACAAGTTTTGGAACTTGACAATGTCGTACAGGAAGAGCTCCTCGAACTGGTACTCCACAATGTTCAACTTGGCGAGCACGGCCTCGCTGTTTTGCGACTCGGACTCGCGCCGGCTCGTGCTGGCGGCGTACTGCGTCACCTGGTCCGTGAGGCTGGTGATGCTGCTCTGGAGCGTGGCCTTATCGTTGGTCAACGTGTCTACTGTGTACGTGAGCCTGATCTTCTCCGCCTGCAAGATGCGCTGCTTCTCGATGGCGATGTCGAGCTCTTGCTTCAAGCGGTCCGCCACGTTCTTGTCCGCCTTGAGCAGAATGGCCTCCTGCTTCTTGTTGTGGAGCTGGTTGGTCAAGGACGTGATCTTCTTGGACGAGTCGTGCTGCAACTTGCGGTAGCTCTCTGTGAGCGCTTGCAACTCGTCGTGGAGCTCCTTGATCTCCTTCTGGCTGGTGAGGATCTCGGTGTGGCTCAAGTTGTTCGTGGACCCGGAGATCTCGCCCACCGCCTTCAAGTTGTTCACCTCGTCCTGGAGGTGGTCGATCTCGCGCTGGTACTCCTCGAGCTTGTTGTCCACGGACTTGTTGATGAGGGTCAATCGGATGTTTTCCGTCTTGAGCGACTCGAGCTGGCGCAGCCGCGTGGGCGAGACGGGCCCCGCGCCAGCTGACAACGCATCGCTTAGCGTGCCGCTGTTGATGCTCTCCATGATGAGATTCAACTTCTTGCTCACCTTGGCGTAGTTCTGCTTGAGCTGCTGCAGCGACTGGATCTCCTGGTTTAGGTGGGTCTCCACTTTGGCCGTGTTTTGCGTGTGGAACGTCACCTGCGCCTTGAGCGACTGCACCGCCTCTACAAGCTGCTCGATGGTGTCGATGTAGCTCTGGAGCTCGTCCGCGGGCGTTGTAGGCGGCAGCAAGAGCGACGAGCCGTTGAGCACCAAGTGCTTAAACACAAGCTGCACCTTGGTCGAGAGAGACTCGGAGTTGGTGCCGTTGATCGACGTCGAGGACAAATGCTGCTGGATCTCGCGCAAACTCATGCTGTTGCTGTTGCTGTGGTTACCCTTGGCGCCCGCCTTGAGCAACTCGGCCATGATCTCGTCCATCTGCCGGCACCAGCCCGTGATCTGGTCCGTGCCGATCTTTAACAAGTTCTCCTTGTAGATCAAGTCGTTCTGGAACCCCTCGAGGTTCGCGTACAAGTCCTCGTTGAGCTTGAAGATCTCGTTGTACTCCACGTCCTGCTTTTTGAGTCGCTCGGTCAAGTGGTTGAGCTGCGCCTGGAGCTCCTCGATCTGCCTGTGCTCGGAGATCGAGTTCAGGCTGCTGAAGGGGAGCTGCTTCTGGAACTGGATGATATCGCCCACCACGAGCGGCGAGTCGCCCTTTTGTATTATATTTTGCAAAAAGTCTCTGAAGAACTTGATTTGGATTCGGTACGAGACGATCTGCTTGTTCAACTCCTCGATTTTGGAGGTGTGCGACGACGAGTACACGTCGTTCTTGCGGGGCCCGTTGGCATTAATATTGTTGGTGTGGTTGCTGGTGTGGCTGGTGAGCGCAGAGCTGCTAAGATTGTTGTTTCCGTTCAAGATTTTGCTGATGTGGTCGTTCTTGGCGAGCTGAGAGACCGCGGTCGCGGACGGAGTGTCGAGATACTGCTGCTGCTGCTGCTGCTGCTGCTGGTCGGGCAGTTCGAACGGAAAGTTGAGGTCCGAGTAGATCTTCGACGACCGGAGTCTCCGCCACGGGGTCGACTTGCTCTTGGGCAAGTCCGACGCCACAGATGCCCGGTTCCCGGGCACGCTGAGTTTGATGTCGTAGTCCAAGTCGTCAAGGTCCCTGTTTAGCTGCACCTGGGTGTCGTCGTAGTTCTGGATGGAGTTCTCTAGGCTCACAAAGTCCGTGCTCTTGCCGTGGTATGTGCCCGTGCCGCCCTCGCTGAGGTCCCTATGCGAGCCCGCACTCGCATTGGTGTTGTTGTAGAAGCGGGGGGACGTGGCCATGGGCGAGGAGGACGACTTGAAGGTTGGCGAGAGCAACCCGCTGGAGCTGTGGGCGTCGAGGATGCCGGCAGACCGCGTCGTGTTGCCCTCGTCGAGCGAGGCGGGCGAGTCGAGGCGCGCGATGCTCTCTGCGTGTAGCACGCTCGCGTCTGCCTGTGGCTCTTCACTCTTTACTTTTGGTAGTTCCTGCAGCAGCAACAGCAGCAGATCGTGTGCCGGCGCGCCATAGTCCTGCTCTGGTGCCGGGCCAGCCTCGTCTTCTGCTGCCGCTGGCAACGCTTCAGCAGACGCGGTCCTGGCTTGGGCGGTGTCTGCGTTCTTAGAGAGCGAGCGAAGTACCACAACGTTCAGCTCGCTGGTGTTGTCGTCGTCGTCCTCCTCGTCGTCGTCCTCCTCGCCGCTGCTCTTGTAGCGCATGCTCTCCTCCCGGATAGACTCGTTGAACTCGGCCACCTTCTGGTTCAACTTGAAGCCAAAACTGTCCGGCGACGACAACAACCCAAAGGTCTGTAGTCGGATCTCCGGCTCGTCGACTTTGATGTTGGGGTTCAGCACAAACGGGCTGGAGGTGTCTGCCTCGGAGTCTTCCGAGGACGACGGCGAGGCTGCTGCCGCAGGCGACGCCGGCACGAGCGACTTGATGTTTGCGGGCGGCGACAACGACCGCGTCTTTGTGGGCTGGGTGCTGCTGGGCGCCCGCTGGGCGGCGCCTGCCACGGGCGACCCCGTTAGCGTGGTGGAGGTGTTGGTTGCAATGTGCGGGGCGCTCATGTTGTGGAACAACTCGAGCGGCGACTTGAGGAGAATCTGCGGCTGGCTCCTGTTGGAGACGTCGATGCGCAAGTTGCCGCTGATGTTGTAGGAGCGGTGCCTGTTGGCGGAGGAGGCGCTGCGGGCGAGCAGCCTGGAGGGCCCGGCGGGGGCCCCGCTGCTGCTGCTGCTGCTGCCAACAGGGCCGCCGCCGCTCGAGACGCTGGCGGCGTCGCCGTTGAGCTGCTTCAACGCTAGCGCGTGCGCCCTCTCTGCGTCATCATCGTCCGAGTCGTCGTCGTCCTCAAACTCCTCCGACCCGTAGCCCCGCGCGTGCCTGGGAAATGTTTCAGACACTGGGGTATGTCCGCTGAGCTTATCTGAGCTCGTATTGATCGCAGCCCCGTTGGTGTGCTCGCGCAAGATCTGCGAGTTGTTCGCCAGCGATTGGCCCGTGCGGTTCTCCGTCATGGTTTCCGCTGCTGGGTCCGGTCAGAGTGGCGGTAGCTAGCAATAGGGGACGTGTAGCTGCTGTTAGTCGTAGCACTGGAGGGGCCCCGCTACATAGCGTCTAACGTGTTTGTAGCAGCCTCTAGCGAAATGTAGCGCGTGAAACGAAAACACGCAGTGTGCAGGCCGGCTAGCGACTTTTTCAGTTTTGGGCGGAATTTGAAACACCGCTGAGATGACGAGCCAGTGTGCAGGCGCCCTGCGTACTCCCGTCAGCGGACCCTGGGCCCTCCGCCGCTGCTGGGCCCCCCAGAGGCTTCAGAGACGTTAATGGCCTCCGAAGAGAGCCAGAGGGACCCCAGCGAGCCAATTGGGCGCGCTGCGCCAGGGGCGGTCTCTGGGCACCTGGTGTTCCCACTGCGTAGAACCTGTAGCAATCTGGGGTAAGGCGCACCGCGGGACGAGGAGGGGGTCTACTGGGCGTGGAGCCAACACGGTACCACTACGGGTCCAGTGGGCGACGCTCCGCTGGCGCCTACCCGGCGAGGGCGACTGCGTCGAGCTTGGCTCCCTTACGGGAGGGTGGGCCGAGCGCAGCGAGCTGAGCACCACGCCAGTGGCCTCCACGGAGTGGATGGGCGTGCCCCTTAGGTGCTGGTGGTCCTGCCGGCGGCACGCTACACGCCTGCCCGGCGAGGGCGACTGCGTCGAGCTTGGCTCCCTTACGGGAGGGTGGGCCGAGCGCAGCGAGCCGAGCACCACGCCAGTGGCCTCCACGGAGTGGCCCGAGCGGAGCGGTGTAGCGTGCCGCCAGCAGTGCTGCCTGGATCTACTTGCGGGTCACCCCGGCCCCGATCCGCTGGCTCCTGCCCTCTCGCCTACAAATAGTGCGCTGTGGGGCCGTTGGGCCTGGATTCGTGTAGTTGCGTTTATTTTGGTTTCTGTATTTAGTTTATCGTAGATTACACCTTCACTGTGGAGGCCGGGAGCCTGCCGTCTAGATATCTCCGTTCTGGCACCGTGCGCCTACGTTTCCATTTCTTCGTCTTCGCCCTCATCGTCGTCGTCGTCGTCCTCCTCCTTGGCCAACCTGATTGCCTCCTGCAACAAGTCGTCGGGGATGTGCTGGTGCTTGCCGCCGGTCTCCTCCAACGAGCACCAGGTGATCTCCAACTCGTAGTCCTTGTCCTTGTTGTCCTCGTGCGCCTGGTCGATGATCTTGGCGGCGATGTTGATGGCCTCTCTCACGGTCAACTCTTCAAACTTGAGCTTTTCCAACTCGGACTTGGCGGTCTGTCTGCCCTTGCCGGTGGCGGCACCGGTGTAGCCCCAGCATGTCCCGCTGGGCTCGATCATGTACAAGTGGGGGCCGTTTTCGTCCACGCCCCCGACAATGGCGACGATCCCGAAGGGTCTCACCGAGTTGTAGCAGGTGTAGTTCTGGACGTAGATGCCCAAGCGGTCCATCAAGTGCGGGATCGAGACGCTCGTCTTGTACATGGACTTGAACGACTGTGCCTCGTCTCTGCCCCTGTTGACGAAGTGGCGCCCGTCGGGCAAGAGCCCGGAGTAGGCCACGCCGATGTGTCTGTCGATGGTCTGGATTCTCTTGTTCAGGCCGGCAACCAACAACTTGGAATTTATGATCTTCTCGACCGCCAAAACGATCCCGTCCTTGCACTTGATCCCGATGGAGGTGCCCCCGTTTTCAACCGCCTTCATGGCGTACTCAACCTGGAAGTTTCTCCCGTCGGGCGAGAAGACACTGTTAGATAAGTCGTAACCAGTTCCAATCGATGTCTAGAGGGGTGTTAGTATGCGAGCAGAAGCGCCCGAGCGCAGCGAGCCGAGCCCCACGCCAGTGGCCGCCACGGAGTGGATGGGCGTGCCCCCGGCAGGGCCCCCGCTGTCCTCGCTAGAGGGGTGCTGGTGGTCCTGCCGGCGGCACGCTACTTCGCCTGCCCGGCGAGGGCAACTGCGTTGAGCCTGGCTCCCCTTCGGGGAGGACCGAGCGCAGCGAGCAGAGCACCACGCCAGTGGCCTCCACGGAGTGGCCAGCGGAGCGTCTCGCGCCCGTGCCAGTCGCCCTGTGGCCCAATGGGGCCGCTAGTGTGGCCACTAGGTGTTGGAGGCCCCCAGGATGGGTTTGGGCCCGCTTGGGGGGCCGTGGGCGTCGCTAGTGCGGTGTGCTACGTACCATTGCGTTGTTATTTTATGTGTGGGCCGGTGCGTGTGTCTGGGTGTGTGGGCAGCGGCGTGATGTGGTCAGCAAAAGTGCAGCGGTGGATGGTCTTGTGTGTTTTGTGTGTGGAAGCAGCTGGTGGGCAGGGCCTGGCGGTTGAGTTTTTGGATCGCCACCACTTTCCTGGAGGGTGGGCTGTGTGCAGGCCCATACTGGGGGTGGAGTGCGCGCGCGCGCTGGTGGTGGGTGGTGGGTTTTTTGTATGGCGATATGGGAGGGCCTGGCGGCAGCGCGCGACGGTGCACTCCGCTAGCGATGGTTGGACAGCCTGGGCAGTGAGACAGGGGCCGTGCAATGCTGCGTATTTTTTGCTTACAAGACGGTGCTAACGTGGTGGTATTGCATAGGTATCGAACGGTACTATAGATCTGCTGCTTTTTTTGTACTAATTGGTCCACTATGGCACCCAAGTTTGAATGGCCGTGGTTTGGCGTGATCATCCCGTGCCTCGTGATCGGCTCCATAGGCTACGGGTCTCACTACTTTGTGTTCAGACACAGCTTCTCCGCCACGAAGCAAATCGTGTACCAGGGGCTCGTGTCGACGCTATGGCTCTCGTACTACATCGCCATCGTGAAAGACCCCGGGTCGCCGCCCAAGAATTTCCAGCTGCCCAAGGGCGAGTGGAGACGATGGTGCAAAAAGTGTGAAAACTACAAGCCCGAGAGAACGCACCACTGTAAAACTTGTAAGAAATGTGTGCTCAAAATGGACCACCACTGCCCCTGGACGTACAACTGCGTGGGCCACGGGAACTTGCCGCACTTTTTGCGGTTTTTGAGCTGGATTCTCGTCGGCACTGCGTTTGTGCTTGTCGAGTTGGGCAAGCGTGCCTTGCAGTTCTACGAGGACAGGAACTTGCCCTCGTACTTGATCCGCAAGAGCGAGTTGGTGGCCGTGATTGTGTTTTTGCCCATGGACTTCTTTGTGCTTGTCACCATCCTCATCTTGTACGTGCGGTGCCTCATAAACATGGTGTTCAAGGGCATGACGCAGATTGAGGTGTGGGAAATGGAAAGAATTGAAAACCAAATCAGAACCGGCCGCATCTGGACCCAGATCAAGAAAAATTATCGTACGTTGTACGGCCGGGAGCTCCCGCGGCTCGTCAGCTGGAGCAAGCACTCGCGGTACAACGACGCGGACGAGGAAGCTAGTGAGGACGAAGCGGAGTACAACCTGGACGGGTACTCCGAGGAGAGGTTTGAAGGAACCACCAGCGAGGATGCGGAAAGGGGCAGCGGCAGCGGCAGCGATGCAAGTGGAGGCGAATCGAGTTCGGCAAACGTACGTGATTTCACCATAGACGACTTGGTTTTCCCCTACGACTTGGGGATGTGGAGGAACACAACGGATGCGTGCGGTGCGCCCTTCACGTGGGTGCTCCCCTGGGGCGGGCCCAGAACGCTGGGCTACCAGTTCATCAAGAGCGAGTATGTAGAGGACGACCAGTTGGGGTTGCCCTGGCCGCCCGACGGGGGCCACCAGGAGAATTTGCAGGACGCAGCGGACGAGTTGGACCTGATCCCATTAGAGGAGTTGAGCGCCGAGGGCAGAAGAAGAAAGTTGAACCGAGTCAGAGACCCCCGAAACAAGTTGAAGCGCGTAGAGTGGATGAACGATTTGGGCGAGACCTTGGATGATTTCGGGGTGGACATTGAAGCGGAGGATACCGAGAACGACCACTTGTTGGCCGAATGAGCGGTTGGGTTCCCGACGGCTCACGTCAGGTTGCATGGCAATGAGCGCAGCAGGGGTGGGTGCAGCAGGCCGCTAGCTAGGAACCGGGTGCTGCAACTTACATACGCCGCAGACTTATAGTTATAGACCCTATAGGTTAATTGCATTACAAGAGTTACTTTGGAGTTGTAGGAAGGTATTGGGATGCCAAAGGGATGGCAAGGGTGTAGATCTTTGAATATAAATAGAGGTTGGTATTCCACTAGTGGTGGAGGTTCTCAATTACTGTCTCTATCAAGCAATTACAACAAGCTCCTCTAGTCCCCTTTAACTACAATGAAATTCTCTACTACTCTTACCGCCGTCGCCTTAGTTTGCACCGTCAACTCCTACACCATCCCAGAGGTTTCCGCCGAGGGTTTGGTTGCCAGAAACGAGCGTTCTTCCAACTCTTCCGCTTCCAAGATGAAGAGATTCTTCTTTGGCGGCTCGGACGATGACGACGACAGCAACGACGACGACAACGACGACGACGACTGCTTCAAGAGAGAGGAGGAGGTTGCCAAGAGACACTTCAACTGGGGCAGCGACAACAGCGACGACAGCGACGACGTGACCACCACCGTCACCAAGACGAAGTCTCGCACAATCACCCAGACCATCACCACCAGCACCGCCTCCGAAACCGACGACTGCGACGACAAGTACGACAAGAGACACTTCCCCGGCGAGACTGTGACTGTGACCACCACCAAGACCAAGTACCCTCACCACCCACAAAAGACCGACGACTGCGACGACGACAACTCCAACTACAAGAAGAGACACTTCCCAGGCAAGACTGTCACTGTCACCAAGACCAAGACCAAGTACCCACAGCCACAAAAGACGGATGACTGTGACGACGACAGCTCGTACTACAACGACAAGAGACACTTCAACTGGGGCGGAGACGACAGCTCGGACGATTCTGAGACCGTTACTGTGACCACCTTCACCACCGATTACTCTTTCACCACTGAGTACGTCAAGTAAGAGTGGCTCCTGCCGTCCTTTCCAGTGAGTTGAGATTGCTTATCTCCTTACAAACCCGCTTGCTTTTATACCTGGAAAATCCCCACAAAAACCCAAAAAAAGACCCACTAAAACCACGAGGTGCTGCCGGTGCCCTATAAATACCCAAAAAAAACACTCTCTATATCGTTCTTCAATACATTGTTTCTTATTCCATCACTTTGTAGTGTAGCTAGTGAGTGTTTGGCTGCAAAATGATGCGCGGTGCGGCGAAGATCTGCAGCATCGACGCAGCGGGCACCAACGAGCACCAGTGAGGCAAGCAAAGAGCCGACGCGATGCCACCCAGAGGAAGTGCTGTCGGGTGTGGACTAGGTTTGGGCCCAGGTGGAGCCCTGCCGGGGGCTCGCCCATCCACTCCGTGGGGGCCACTAGCGTGGTGCTCTGCTCGCTGCGCTCGACCCACCCCGGAGGGGTGCCAGGCTCGACGCAGTCGCCCTCGCCGGGCAGGCGCCAGCGGAGCGTCCCCCTGGCCCCGCGGAGGGCTACGTCTAACCCGCCGGTGGACGTCCCGGTTGCCCGACTATCGTCTGGTGCTGACATCAGCGCACTGCTCGCAACGGCTGCTCGCTTATGCGGGCGCACTCCCCCCACATTTGCGACAAAAGTGTCAAGTTTAGCATGGCGGGAGCCCAAGCGGGGCCGCAATGGCAGCCAAAACACACCTAAAGCGGGCCCAGGCAGCACGGCTTGCGGCTGGGGTGGCTTGGGGGGGAAACAACGGCTGGATCTTGTCTCGCTGCTCCAATATACAACCGCCCCACCACTCCGGCCCGCAACCGCCTACATAACTACGCATACACACGTCCGGCCTCATACCACCGCCAAAACACTCCCATGCTCCCCCACTACCTCCCCAGTGGCCAAAGCCTTTGGGTAGAGTGCTAGCCGCAGATACGCCAGCACTCCGAAGCGATAACGATTAGAGCCTTAGCCACTTCAGCCTCCATGCAGTCCCAGTTTTAGCGTGCATCGCTGCAGATACGCTATTTTTTCACGCCTCGAGCGGCCAGAGTCAGCAGCGGCACCGCGAGCAATAGGCCTAAGCAGCTACAACAATGGCCGCCAAAAGGGGCACCCGGGCGGTCTCCAGTGGCTCCCAGTGGGTCCTACTGGCCCAGAGGTGGGCCAGTGGGGGCGCCCACTGGGTGGTTATCGTACCATTCGTGCGCACAACGGTCCAATTGGCCAATCGGCCACTTGGCACCCAGCAGCAAATTCCACCACACTCCCCCCCCCTAGCGTGCGACCGCTCGCGCCCGCTCGCGCGCCCGCTCCCGCGCCCCACGCATTAGAGTTTGAAATTCTTGTCGACTGAAAAATATCTCACCTCACGTGCCCTTGGATAATTTCACACTACTATGGCACTCCGGTCCCCTTTAATTTTCAATCTACCAATATATAAGGAGGGCCCAGACGGGGCATTCTGGCTTTTTTTCGATTTTCCGCCCAATTGTGTCAATTATCTGATATTAGCGTTCTCTCTAGTACTAGACAAGCAACAAACCCCCCGCGCCCACCGAAAAAATGGCTACCTTTTCCGAAAACAAGCAATCCGTCCGTTTGGGCTCCACTGCCCCAGATTTCGAAGCCGAGACCTCGTCCGGTAAGATCAAGTTCCACGACTTTATCGGCGACTCGTGGGTCGTCTTGTTCTCGCACCCAGACGACTTCACCCCAGTCTGCACCACCGAGTTGGGTGCCTTTGCCAAGTTGGAGCCAGAGTTCGCCAAGAGAGGCGTCAAGTTGATCGGCTTGTCCGCCAACGGCACCGAGTCCCACAAGGCTTGGATCAAGGACATCGACGAAATCACCGGCTCCAAGTTGAGCTTCCCCATCATCGCCGACCCAGAAAGAAAGGTTGCCCACGCCTACGACATGATCGACTACCAAGACGCCACCAACGTCGACGACAAGGGTGTCCAGTTCACCATCAGATCCGTGTTTGTCATCGACCCAAAGAAGAAGGTCAGATTGATCTTGGCCTACCCAGCATCTACCGGTAGAAACACTGCTGAGGTCTTGAGAGTTGTCGACTCCTTGCAAACCGGTGACAAGTACAGAGTCACCACCCCAATCAACTGGGTTCCAGGTGACGATGTCATTGTCCACCCAAGCGTCTCCAACGAAGAGGCCAAGACCTTGTTCCCCAAGTTCAGAATCATCAAGCCTTACTTGCGTTTGACCCCATTGGACTTGGACCAGCAATAAGCCGCCGGCCCCCAACTGCTGCTGGTACTGTGTATCGAGTTAGTAACTGTGTATTAATGGAATAGTAGAAAAAACCCCTCTCCCTGTAGCCACCGCTCCGCTCGGGCCACTCCGTGGAG
Source organism: Dujonia boleticola (assembly GCA_029581775.1). NCBI lineage: Eukaryota > Fungi > Ascomycota > Pichiomycetes > Serinales > Debaryomycetaceae > Dujonia > Dujonia boleticola. The sequence continues at coordinate 2,056,510 of JARGRU010000017.1, forward strand.
GCCACTAACGTGGGGCTGTTACTCCCCGTAGGGGAGCCAGGCTCGACGCAGTCGCCCTCGCCGGGCAGGCGAAGCAGCGTGCCGCCGGCAGGACCACCCCCTGGTCCAAGCGTGGGTACTGGTGGCCCTGCCGGGGGGGCCACGCCCATCCACTCCGTGGGGGCTACTGCGTGGTGCTCTGCTCGCTGCGCTCGACCCATTCCGAAGGGGTGCCAGGCTCGACGCAGTCGCCCTCGCCGGGCAGGCGCCAGCGGAGCGTCCCTCTGGCCCCACCATGGCCCACCCGCAGCGCCCTTGGGCCCGCAAACCCGCGGGCGGCGGCGCAATTGGTCTCTGTAGTGCCCCTATGGGTCGCCCCTAAACGGCAGCGGTGGGCTGCGCATTTCGCAGCCCAATCTTTTTTTTCTGCGCACTGTGGGGGCCGCCAGACCGCCGCGCTCGTATGGAGGGCCGCTCCACCCTGCTGGCGGTGGTTTTCGCCTGCGACGGTAAATCGAGCCACTCCGTCTGCGCTGTAGCGTCCCCATCGCCCCCACCTGTAGCTCAACGTACATGGAGAAATGAAGATACACGGCCCTGCGACCCAGGCGCTTCGATTGACGCAGCCCGTCGCTGCTGCTCCTGCGGTGGTGTTCCCGCCCCGCTTTGCGCTCCCGCTGGACCTGCAAAACCACCTTGTTTACGCTTGGGGAGGACTGGGCGGCCCGCTCCAGGCTCGCCGGCCGCTGGTGGCCACAGCGCTGCCAGCCTGGCGCTCCTCGCCTTCCTCGCCTACGGGGCTTTCGCCCTTCCCTGCCGCTGGCCACACACTAAGCTCACAGCAACCACGACCCACGGGCCTCAGCAACTCGCCCCACAGCGCCGACCCATTGGGGCCCGCTGGCCACCCTAAGTTGACCCTGGCGGCGTACTTCACGCCCTCTGGCGGCGTCACCTCCTCGGGCCACCTAAGCTTTGCGCCAGAGGACCGCCCCGACGGCCGCAAGGGCGACGACCGGGACCCGTCCGAACAGAGACGGGTGGCCAACCTCGGCGCCACCATCGAGTTGCTCAAGCAATTGGTGCCTCAGATGGTGTCGACGTCGCTCCCCAAGTCGCTCGTGTCGCCCGAGGTGCTCCTCCGCGTGTGCCCCACGCACTTTGACGAGTTCAACGCGTACCTCCCGGCCATCAAGGGCCACGTGCCCTACTACACCAGCTGCAAGCTCCTCCAGTTTGTGCTCACGTCCGTCGTGCTCGCGCCCACGGCGCAGCTCCACATCCAGTCGGTCAGGACGTCCGTCAACGACCGCGTCCACCCGTACTACTGCGTGTACCCGCACTCGACCAAGGTGCTCATCCGCTGGACCACCTCGACGGAAACGGTGCACTCGTCCAGCGACCCGGCCAGCAGAACGCTCAAGGAGGGCTGGTCCAAGGTGGCCACCACCAAGTTCCTCAACGACGAGCTCCTCAAGAACCCCAGCCCCAAGCACGGCGGCTTCTCCGCCGCGTTGGCGGACCTCACCACCAGCATCAAGAGCTTGGCCAAGGATAAAAAGAACGACCTCGAGCGAGTGATATCTGGCATATTCATCTTCGAGCTCAACGAGGAAAACGACCGCATCATCGTTCACACCATCGAGGACATCGACATCCTCGAGCGAACGGAGGCCCAGGAGGATATCAACGGCTTGAGAGTCTGCTAGTCCCACGCCGGCCGGCGGCCGCGTCGCTCCGGCCACCCTGAACATAACACGTTTGTTGACCAAACTACCCCCATGTACATAGAAAATAAACGACCTACAACGCCTCCCCCGTCCCCCTCACACTGTAGGAACCTGGGCTGGCTGTGCTGCCGGCAGGACCACCAGCGCAATAGACCCGGGGAGCCCTGCCGGGGGCCACGCCCATCCACTCCGTGGGGGCCACTAGCGTGGTGCTCTGCTCGCTGCGCTCGACCCTCCCCGTAGGGGAGCCAAGCTCGACGCAGTCGCCCTCGCCGGGGAGGCATGTAGCGTGCCGCCGGCAGGCCAACCAGCTCCTACAATAGCGCCCATCCACTCCGTGGGGGCCACTAGCGTGGTGCTCTGCTCGCTGCGCTCGACCCTCCCCGTAGGGGAGCCAAGCTCGACGCAGTCGCCCTCGCCGGGGAGGCGTGTAGCGTGCCGCCGGCAGGCCAACCAGCTCCTACAATAGCGCCCATCCACTCCGTGGGGGCCACTAGCGTGGTGCTCTGCTCGCTGCGCTCGGCCCTCCCCGTAGGGGAGCCAAGCTCGACGCAGTCGCCCTCGCCGGGCAGGCGCCAACCCGCCGGGGGGCACGCTACACCGCTCCACTCGGGCCACCCCGTGGGGGCCACTGGCGTGGTGCCGTTGTGCTCATAAAGTCGTAATTTTATTACCATATGCTTACCTGTAACATAACTAAGTATATACTCGTAGCTTTTCTGTCTCCTCCTGAGTTCCCGCGGGCGACGCGCTGCGCTCAGAGCACGCCGAGGGCGCTCTTGAGCGCCCCCACGTTGAGCAACTCCTGGTAGTTGAAGTCGTTTGCCTGCTGCTTGAGCTCGTCGAACTTGGTCTCGATGCTGTCGAAGATATCGTGCTGGTGCTGTTTGTCCTCCTTTTGGTAGAGGAGCTGCAACTGCGTGGTCAAGTACTCCACCTTGTCGAGCAACGAGAGGTTGTTGTCGGGCTGCGCCTTCTTGACCCACCCCCAGAGCTCCGACTCCGTGTCGCCTCCGGCATCCTTCATCTGCCTGCTGGCCCTGTCCAAGCCGTTCGTGCCCGAGAGCTGCTGCGCCGAGAACACCAAGTGCGACGTGACGAGAAGCTGGTGGCGGAGGAGCTGGTTGTTTTCGTTGGAGATATTGAGCAACCGCACCTGGATGATGAGAAGCATCACAAGGAACGAAAAGATAAAGTAGCACACCGTGACAATGTTGTGCCGGATGAGCTGGTTGAAGCTGTACTGGGGTGTAGCGGTTGCGGCAGCAGTGGCAGTGGCGGCAGCAGCAGCCTTCTTGCTGCCGCTCCGGGACTTTGACCGTTTCTTTTTGGGTGTTCTTGGAACGGCTGCGGTGGCGCCAGCTGCTGCAGCGTCTGCTGCAGCGGCCGCACCGGAGGGCGCCGCCAGGGCCACCTGGATCTTCTCCACCACAGTCTCCTCCGCGAGCGCCGCTTTCAACTGGACCAAGAGGTCCTCCGTGGCGGTTTTCTGCCCCGAGAGCGACTGCTTCTCGACCACGCTCTTGATCCAGGACCGGCCGGTCCACTTGATGAAGTACGACATCTCGAGGCTGGTGGAGTTGTCGGGCCCCCAGCTCAAGCAGTAGCGGGTCTTGACCGAGAACGAGTTGCCCAGCGGCACGTCGGGCGTCACCGTGGTGGTGAGCACCACCAAGTGGTCGTTGAAGTCGAGGTGCTCGATGGTCTCGTTCACCTCGCACTTGGTGGACTTGGGCCCGATCGAGTAGCCGAGCGCCCTTCTGTAGGTGAAGCTTCTCTCTAACTTGGCGGGCTCGTCCTTGAGCGGGTGGAACTGGCCGTACTCTGTGATCTCCGAGGCGTCGTGGGTCTCGAGAAAGTTCTTGTGGAAGGCGGTGTTCTCGGCGCCAAAGAGCAAGTTGAACACCACGCCTAGCGGAGCGGCGATCTGCTCCTTGCAGAGCGGGATCTCGCTGTTGAGGGTGACGTAGTCCGTGGGCACGGTCGTGGGCGGGTGCACCTCGGGGCCCATATTGACGTACTTGGACCCGGGCTTGAAGCGAACCACCTCCACCGTGCTGCTGCTGCTGCTGCTGCCGGTGCCACTGGCGCCAGCAGCGGCGGCGCCAGGAGAGCCGGGGGCTGCTGGGGAAGCAGGGGCTCCCGTATCGTCAGACCCTGCGGCGGCCACCCCTGCGGCGGCCCCTGTCCCCTCGAGGAGGGTCCCTGTGCCCGTTTTATCTTTAACTTCCTCGCCCTCCTCGTCCTCGCTCTCGCCCTCGCTCTCGCTCTCATCCTCATCCTCCTCTCCCTCGTCCTCCTCCTCCTCCGCGCCCGAGTAGTCCGACCCCGAGTCCGGCTCGGCCACCTCGTCCGCATGGTCGTCGCCGTCGATCGAAAGGATGTACGACTCGAACTTTGACCGCTCGTACGCGTCGTCCGGCGACCTGTCGGCCTTGCCGGTGTCCATCTGGAGAATCCCGTTGGCGTCCAACGAGTAGTTGGCACCGCTCTTGCCACCAGGAGCCGCCGCGGCCGCGGCCGCCGGCTTCCCGTCGCCGCCGCCGTTGGTGGTGGCCAGCGTCGTGTCCATCACCTTCCCCGTCGACCCCTGCCACACCAGCTTCATGAACTCAAATGTGGCGTCCCGCGAGATCAAACTGGCAAAGTTGTGCGTGGCGTCCTTGGTCTCGATGGTGAGCCCGTTCGGGAAGAGCCCCACGGTGAACTTCTTCTCGTACTTGACAATCTCCGACTGGTGGATCACCAAGTTGGTCACCCACCCGAGCAAGTTCGAGTTGAAGCACACGTAGTTCTCGCTGATGTACAAGCGGCCCTGGAGGAGGATCTCGCGGCTGAGCGCGCACGAGAAGTCGTCCAAGAGCCGGTCCGTGAGGTCCAACGACGTGAAGAGCTGGTGGAACTCGGTGTTTCTCTTGATGGTGGCGTACCGGTAATTGGTGTCCTTGTACTTTTCGTCCACGTAGAGCCGCGTGTCGAACTTCTCCTTCGGCGTGGAGAATACCCCGCTGTCGTACTGGATGTTGCCGTCGCTGTCGGGCCTGCCGCCGCGCGATCGTCTGTAGGCGATGATCTTGGGCGACAGGTGGTCGCCGCCAAACACGGACCCCTGCGACTGCGTCGGCGAGGCCAACTCTGCCGCAGCGGCCGCGGCGGCCGCTGCCGCTGCCGCCTCGTCCTCGTCCGCCTGCTTCAAGTTGCTGTTGAGCGAGCTGGCCGCCACGCTCATGTAGCTCTTCTTCGCCGCCACGGACGCGGCCCTGGCCTCGTCCGAGTCCTTCGACAACACCAGCAGCGCGTCCTCGCGCGTGGTGTGCGTGTCCGCGGGCAACGGCTTGATCATGAAGGGCGACTGGAGCGACAACGACGAGTGGCTGCTGTGCCCGATTGAGGTGTTGATGTTGAGGCTATTGTTGTTGTTGGTGGTGCTGCCCCAGGGGAGCGCCCCGGCCGGCGTTTTGATGCCTATGGGGCTCCGCAACGAGTTGGAGTGGGTGGACTGCGAGTCTGCGGACCCGCTGGCAGCGTCATCCCCGTCCCCGTCCCCGTTGGCTTCGCCATCGGCGTCCTCCTCATCCCCCGAGCCCTCGCCGGAGTCGTCGGCGTCCGCCGCGGTGATCAACGTGCTGAGCCGTGACCGCGGAAGCTTTGTGAGGGTGTCTGGAGACCCAGCAGTCCCAGTGGCCACCTTGGTGCCCTCTGTCTCACTACTGGTCTTTGCGGTTCCGCTTGCGGTTGCGGTGGCCTCGGAGTCCGGGCTGCCGCCCACCTCGTCCGCAATTGCGCCCGCCTTGGGCGTCTTTTGGCTTTCTGGGCTGCCTGGGCCGCTCACCCCGTTGCTGGAACCTCCAGCTGTTGCCCCTGGGCCCCCTGGGCCCGCTGTGTTGTCTCTCGTCTGCCCCGACAACCCCACGCTGCGGGCGCTGCCGGCGCCGCCAGCAGGCGCCTCCGCCGTCTTCAACGGGAGCGACTCCAAGGAGGCCGGGAACGAGTACGACCACGGGTCGTCGTCATTCAAGTTGTCTTCCATTTGCGTGTTTTCTGCGTAATTGCTGTGCTAAAGTGCCGCCTAGCAGAGTGTTGCTCTGGTGGGTGCTCTTCTTTTTCTGTGATCTCCGCTACGGCCCGCTAAATCGCCAATGCGCCATCTCGTATAAATCGCTCGGTATCCCGCCGAAAATCTGCGATTTTAGCAGCCAAACGAGCGCCTGCCCGCTACCCGCACCGCGCCAAGGGCCCGCCAGCGCCGTCTTGGCGAGCAGTGCCCACGGAGGGTCACCCCTGGGCCACAGAGGGACCACCTAGTTGGACAAACCGGCCCAAATTGACCGCTAGGGAGGCGCCCAAGCCCACTAGGGGCCACCGGAGGCCACACTACACCCTCGCTCTCCAGCAGTGTGAGGGGAGGGCCCCCTAAATGGCCCACCACTGAAACGAGTCTGCGACAATTCTCATAACCACCCACCAGACGGCCGCAACACGGCCAGCTCAGGTCTACAGGCTCACTGGTGGCTGTTGGCGGGTGGTCGGGACGCTCCGCTGGCGCCTGCCCGGCGAGGGCGACTGCGTCGAGCCTGGCACCCCTCCGGGGTGGGTCGAGCGCAGCGAGCAGAGCACCACGCCAGTGGCCCCCACGGAGTGGCCCGCGGAGCGTCCCCAGGGGTCCTGCTAACGGCCCTTTCGGCGGTGGTGCTACAGCGGACGGGGTTACAGGGCGGATCTTTTTTGTTAACGTAGCATTAATATAGCAATATACAAGGCGAGCCACGGAGCGGAAACATGGAATCCGGCGGCGGGACGCACCCAAGAGAGTGATAGAGATATTAAAATATCATTTTAATGATTTCCGTGCTGGGAGGGCGCAGGGCCCGGGCCAGCTTGATGATGCGACGCCCGCGGCGGGGCGGGCAGTCAGACGGTGGTGGAGGAGGGAGTTGTGGTGGACGTGTGGAGGAGGCGGAGGGGGGGAGGAGGGCGCGCTTAGACGGTTTCTAAGACAACATCCTTGAAACCACCGGCGGAAACCTTCTTACCCTTTTCTTCAGTGGAACCTTCACCGTGCAAGGCCATCAAAGCACCCAAGTCGAACTTTGGTTGCTTCAACAACTTGACCTTTCTGATGTGGACGTTTTGTAATGGGAAGATGGACTGGGTGGACTTTTCAATCTCACGGCCAATCACTTCTGGGATCAACTTGGAGGTGAGCTGGGCCAAGGTGCAGTTGGAGACTTCTCTTTGCATGATTTCGATCATCTTCTTTCTGATTTCTCTCAACTTGGAGGACTGAGCGTAGGTGGTCTTTCTGATTTGGTTGGCTTGTCTCTTGGTGAAGGCAATGGCGAAGACTCTCAAGACGTAGTCGTCGGAGGTCTTGACGGTGACGTTGGCTTCAACCAAGGATTGCCACTTTCTGACCAAGGATCTCAACTTGTCGGTGGTGAAGTCGAGACCGTGGAAGTTGGTGAGCAAGTTCTTACCTTGGACTTCGTCAACTCTCAACTTGACCTTTCTGTAGGAGTGGTCTTCGGAGCCTTGCAAGTCGGCGAGACAGACCTCGACGACTCTGCCCTTCAAACCGTCAGCGGCGTTCTTTAAACCGGTGGACTTGTTGATCAAAGTCTTACCGACGGCTCTGTTTTCAAAGGTGGATGGAGCCTTGATGTCGAACCAGTCCTTTCTGGTGAAGGGGTCGACGACCTTCTTCTTTAAACCCTTCTTACCCTTGGATAATCTCTTGTTCTTACCAACAGCCATATTTGATTTCTATACAGTTACAGTAGTAGTAGCAGCAGAAAAGAAGCAAAAGAAGTTGAGAAAAACCACGGCGCCTGAAAAGTTTGGCACCCAAAACGAAAATTCGCACAGGGCAGCGCGGGAGAGAGAAAAAAAAAAATCGTGAGAAAAACTTTTGCAGGCCGGATCTGCGACCTCGCTGCGCGCACGTGCGCGCGCCATAGTCGGATCTCCCACTTCCGGGCACCGCGCAACTTCCGGCCGCTCGCAGCTCATGTGACTGTTTAGGGCTGGGCCCTCCGCTGCGCACACCTCCTCAAAACGGCAACATGGCTGCAACACTCTGGAACCCACTGGGCACTAGGGGGGGCACCACCACGGGGGCCACGCCGCAGGTCAGAGGGGGGACGCTCCGCTGGCGCCTGCCCGGCGAGGGCGACTGCGTCGAGCTTGGCTCCCTGCGGGAGGGCAGCAGGGCGAGCTGAAAGGCAACTGGAGCTCGTGGTTGCAACCGACCGAAGGGAGCAGAGCACCACGTCAGTGGCCCCCACGGAGTGGATGGGCGTGCCCCCGGCAGGGCTCCACTGATCTACGGCCGTTACGTGGTTCCGCTCCGCTCGGGCCACTCCGTGGAGGCCACTAGCGTGGGGCTGTCACTCCCCGTAGGGGAGCTAAGCTCGACGCAGTCGCCCTCGCCGGGCAGGCGCGTAGCATGCCCCCGGCAGGATGGTGCCCCTCGGGTGGGTGCTGCGCTACTGTTGCCCCTGGCGGGCGCTGTGCTACAGGGTGTGGGAGGTCAATAGAGAACTGTTTATTCGACAAACTGGAAGTTCTATGCTAGCTATGTAAAATGGGAGTTATATACGTAAAATTCATTTACCTTTTAATTTTGATTAAGAAGTGAAATAAAGTTATTAAAAAATAATAGTGGGTCTATTTACAGCAAGTCATTCAGACCATACTGTCACATAGAGCGGTGTGTGGGCGTGGAGGGGTGGGGGGAGCGGGGCGGAGGCGCTTATTGGTTTTCTGGACGCAACTTTCTGACTTCCTTACCGACTCTCCAGATCTCCATGTTTCTGATGGTGACCAATTCTTCTTCCAATCTGTCTCTGTAGTCAGGCTGGGAGTTGAAGTCCAAGGATCTCTGGGTTTCGCTACCGTTCTTGACGGACTCGTACAAGTCGGTGAAGACAGGCTTCAAGGCGTCCTTGAATCTTGGGTACCAGTCCAAGGCACCTCTTCTGGCGGTGGTGGAGCAGGCGTCGTACATGTAGTCCATACCGTACTTACCGATCAATGGGTATAAGGATTGGGTGGCTTCTTCGACGGTTTCGTTGAAGGCTTCGGATGGGGTGTGGCCGTTTTCTCTCAACACTTCGTATTGGGCGAGGAACATACCGTGGATACCACCCATGAGACAACCTCTTTCACCGTACAAGTCGGAGTTGACTTCTCTTTCGAAGGTGGTTTGGTAGACGTAACCGGAGCCGATGGCGACGGCGAGGGCGATGGCCTTTTCTTCGGCCTTGCCGGTAACGTCGTTCCAGACGGCGTAAGAAGAGTTGATACCTCTGCCTTCCTTGAAGAGAGATCTGACGGTTCTACCGGAACCCTTTGGAGCGGCGAGGATAACGTCAACGTTGGCTGGGGTCTCGACGTGGGTCAAGTCCTTGAAGACTGGGGAGAAACCGTGGGAGAAGTACAAGGTCTTGCCCTCAGTGATCAAGGGCTTGATGTCTGGCCAGGTTTCGGACTGGGCAGCGTCGGAGAGCAAGTTCATGACGTAGGTACCCTTGTTGATGGCTTCGTGGACGTCGAACAAGTTTTCACCTGGGACCCAGCCGTCTTCAATGGCGGCCTTCCAGGAGGCACCGTTCTTTCTGACACCAATGATGACGTTCAAGCCGTTGTCTCTCAAGTTTAAACCTTGGCCGTAACCTTGGGAACCGTAACCGATGAGGGCCAAGGTGTCGTCCTTGAAGTACTCGAGGAGTCTTTCTCTAGGCCAGTCGGCACGCTCGTGCACAACTTCTTCGGTACCACCAAAGTTGATGGTCTTGACACCTCTGACGGCGAGTGGGGTCATGGCCTGCTTGGCGACAGCTGGTCTGGCGGCAGCAGAGGCGAGAACAGCGAGGGTTCTCTTGGCGGCAACCTGCTTGGAAGCATTGGAGGCGGCAATTCTGGCCATGCGGATGGAAGCGTTTCTAAAAGACATTGTGAGGGCTAATGTATTTGTGGATTGGGTAGTAGAGAAAAGAAGGGGAAACTAATTTGCTGAAAAATCGCCGGCTCCACGTTCCTTTATATAATTTTTCAATTTTTCACTCGCCGTGGACGACACGCTGAAAAATTTCTGTGAGTAATAGTCGTGCGGGGGGAGAAAGCGCCGATCCAGGCTACCGGTAGCGGTGAGGTTCGGAGCGGCGGAGATTTTGAGTCAGAGCGCGCATGCAGGCGGACAGCGGCCGCCAGATCAGGAGCGGTTCAGGCTTTCTGGGTTCCTGGGCGCCAGCCCAGGCGAGCCCACAGCGACTCGGGACCACCCACAGGCCAACAGGCCAACAGGGAAGCCCTTACTAGCACCAGGCTGTAGTGGCCGTCATCACCGACCGCTGGAGCGGCAGGGGTGTCTGGCTGTTCCCACCACCTCCTGATGACTTGGAGGCTCTTCTTGAGCGCCCTGTGTGCACTCCCACCGCCAAAATGTCCATCGCCTGTGCCTACTGCATATACTGCCAACATGCTGCAAACCACCATGTAATGCTGCTGCCCCCATTCTGAGCCAGGCAGCTCTGACCATCGCGCAGCCACCCATTGGCCCTCGCCCAGCACCGCCAGGCGCTACCGCTCCGCTCGGGCCACTCCGTGGAGGCCACTGGCGTGGTGCTCTGCTCGCTGCGCTCGGTCCTCCCCGAAGGGGAGCCAGGCCCGACGCAGTCGCCCTCGCCGGGCAGGCGAAGCAGCGTGCCCCCGGCAGGGCTACCTAGTCCTACAGAAATACTGGGGGCCGCTCCACTGGAGCCTGCCGGGGACTAGCGTGGTGCTCTGACGTCGGCGTACGCTCTCGCTGCCGCTAGCCATTTCTGCAGCCATTCTCTTATCGGGTGTATGCAGGCGCGATTGCTCGCGGTGCAGGGCGATTTGCGCGACGTCGACGCTGCGCTTTCCGATGCCGGGCCTTTCGAGGATGCGCTGCGCACCACGCCGTCGACTGACGTGCGGGCCTGCTCAGGAGAGAAGGTTTGGGCCGCAGACCGTGGGCCGATAAGGCAGCGTACTGCGAGTTGTGGGGTGCGAGCACTACAGGACCCACGCTGGTGGCCCCGGTGGGCTCCACCACCGCCATTGTGTCGTTGCACTGGCGTGGTTACAGGCTCAATGCCAAAGCCGCCGGGCTTGGCCTGCCAGCAGCGCGCCACTCCACTCCTCGGGGCCCGCCCACTGGCACCCAGTGGACCGCCAGGCGTGTAGCGCGCCGCCGGCAGGACCGCAGCACCCAAGAGGTCGGCCGTAGATCAGCGTAGCCATGCCGGGGGCCACGCCCATCCACTCCGTGGGGGCCACTGGCGTGGTGCTCTGCTCGCTGCGCTCGGCCTCTCCCGCAGGGAGCCAAGCTCGACGCAGTCGCCCTCGCCGGGCAGGCGTGTAGCGTGCCGCCGGCAGGACCACCAGCACCTAAGGGGACAGCCGTAGATCAGCGTAGCCCTGCCGGGGGCACGCCCATCCACTCCGTGGAGGCCACTGGCGTGGTGCTCTGCTCGCTGCGCTCGGCCACTCCCGCAGGGAGCCAAGCTCGACGCAGTCGCCCTCGCCGGGCAGGCGTGTAGCGTGCCGCCGGCAGGACCTCCAGCACCTCAGTGGATAGCCGTAGATCGGTGTAGCCCTCGCCGGGCAGGCGCCGCTGGGGTGGCCTGGGGGCTCTACATGTGGTTTCTCGTTATATGTGTATTCGTGTAAATCTAGTCTCGTTATATTTCGTAATTCCTACGCCTGTAGGTATGCCAATCATTATTTAATTCCCGTTCGTGTATCTGTACGCCAAGTTCGCCTAGTTTCCCGCCCTTGGGTTGGATTCTCTCCTCGCTGATCGTGGTGAGGTCCTTCCCTACCTTCAATCCTTCAATGAACAAGTGGAGCGACGTCATGTCGTCGCCTCCACTGTTGTTGCCGCTGCTGCTGCTGCTGCTGCCGTCGTCGTCGTCGCCTTCGTCGTCTTCGTCGTCGTCGTCAAAATCGTACCAGGACTTGCCCGACGTGGACTCGATGAGCGAGGGGATCGAGTTGGCCGGTGGGTGCAGGATCTGGATGGGCTGGGGGGTCGTCGTTGCTGAATGGGTCGAAGTCACGTCCATCACCGCACCGCTGACGCCGCTGACGCCGCCGCCGATGCCGCCCGCTGCGCGTGCCGCTGGGATCTTGATCGAGTGCGGAGCCGCCAAGCCAATGAAATCCTCCAACTCGTCCAACTCCGAGTCGTCGTCGTCGTACGCGGTGGGGTCCGTCAACGAGTCCTGCTTGCTGTCGCCGCTGCCCAAGTCGTCGTGGTCCATGTCGAACAAGTCGTTCGACTCCTTGTGCTGCCCGCCGGCGCGGTGCAACGCGCCGCCGTACTCGTACTCGTCGTCGTCCTCCAACTGCTCCAACTCGTACTCCTCGTCGATCGTCAAGCCAAACTTCCAGTTCAGCTCCAAGTCGTGCAAGAACATGTCCAAGTTGCGCGCCGAGATCTTCTTGCTGGTGTTCTCCTCGTCGTCCTTGCCGCCCGTCTTCAACAAGTGCATGAAGATGTCGAAGCAGTTCTTGTTCATGGTGGGGTAGATGTCGTACAACACCTCCAGCTTGCCAAAGTACACAAAGTTCTTGAAGTTTGTGTCGTGCTCGAGCGACGCCTTGGTGGAGCCGGCCACGGGCTTGAACGGCGACGTGCCGAACACGGCGGTGAAGAGCGTGATGCCGAGCGACCAGTAGTCGGCGTACTTGGTGTCGTAGGTGCCATCGGCGCCCTGGTGGTGGTGCTCGCTGCGCTCGCTGCGCTCGCACTGCTCGTCGTCGTCCTCGCGGCGGAGACACTCCGGCGCCATGTACTTCTCGGTGCCCACGTTGAACTGGGCGGAGTGGCGCGCCGTCGTGGACAACCCCCAGTCGCACAACTTGACGCGGCCAAACGAGTTGAACAAGACATTCTCGGGCTTGATGTCGCGGTGGTAGATGCCCAACGAGTGCGCGTACTGCACGCCGCTGCTCAACTCCTTGGCGATGTGCCACAAGTCCACCGCGGAGATGCTCAAGCCGCTGTGGATCAAGTCGTACAAGTCGCCGTTGGAGCAGTACTCCAACACGAGCACAACGTACTCGGCGGTCTCAAAGTGGTCCAACAACTGGCAGATGTTGTCGTTGGCCGGGCCCAAGCGCGTGAGCATCCGGATCTCGTGCTGCGCCATCTTGCGGGTTTCCGGCTGGTTCTTGTACATGGCCTTCATGGCCACCTCGCAGCGCGTGGCCGTGTTGTACGCGAGCGTCACTTTCCCGAAGGAGCCCTCCTGGATGGGCGAGATGTACTGGTACTTCCCGTCGAGAAGGAAGCCTTTGTTTTCATATTCATCAAACTGAGGATCGAGCATCACGCATGCGAAGCTGCAGGGTCGGGTGCGTGGCCGGTGGAGGCTGTCACCGCTTGGTTAGTTAGTTAGTTGGCCAGCTGGCTGTATCGGCTGCCTGGTCGGCTTATTTAAGCAAATAAATAGGCAAACACTGCAGACTACGGTTGAATCAAAGCGCCACGGTACACACGGTGGCCAGTCTACTCTAGTGGCTTGGGTGTGGTGCGGTGTAGCTTTCTCTCTGGCCGCTTTTGTGGGGGGAGGAGAAGGCACCAAAGTGTTGGGGAGTCTCGGTGTCTAGCGGGTGTGCGGATGGGCGTCGGGCTGGCGTCTCTCGTCTGGTTCTGGATATGTGCTTCGTCTGGGTGCTGGCTGGTCTCTTTTTTTCCAATTTTCAAAGAAACAAACAGCGCTGCGTTTTTATTCTCTAGGGCTTCACGGGTGGTCTGGGGAAAAAGGTGTGGTTGTCAGGAAGACCTAGCGATCACCTCACTATATAGGGGTATTGGGGCAGGGCTGTGTGCAGGACGGAACTTTCTTTTTTGGTCTTGTGAGGAGTGGGCGGGCCGGTCGCACCAAACGCTAAAGGCTAATGTGTGGAACGCACCCCCAGGGCCAAAAAGGTGAGTCGATGGAATTTGAGAGAACAATGACACCAGGGGGGCGGTGTGTGCAGGATATTTTTCTAGAAGTTTCAGGTCAGGGCCGCGCGCCGATTTAGGGGGATTGGGGGTTTGGGGTGTTGGGGGGGAGGGAGGGTTCCCGGGGCAGCCAGGGAGCGCGGCGGTCTTAGGGGGGAAAAACAAAAAAAATTGTGGGGACGGGTGACGGGGTGACGGGGTGGTGGTGGGCAGCGCCAGGGTGGTGCGAATTTGGCTCTCTGTGATCGACCAAACTGGGCCACAACGTCAACAATAACACCACACCACAACAAAAAACATGGCCCAACGCACCCGTTGGGTCTACAAGGAAGAATTACGTGGCGCGCAGCGATGAGCTTAGAGCGCCTGGGGCCCCAGGAGTTACACAGAGAATTAGGTTCAGATCCAGTGGTTATCTGGGCGTGGGGCCGGATACTGGGCGCCGACTGCAACTTAAAATTGCTCTGTGCCAGGGCCAAGTTAAGCTTTAGGGAGAGCCAAAAAGAAAGAAATGAAACTGTGTAGAGCGCAGCGTCTGTGTAGGCTGTTATTTCCAGAAACAGGCATCCTGGGGTGGTAGTGCCAGATCCACAATGGCTGCCCGTGAGGCCCATTTGATTGTACTGCACCCAATGCAAAGAGCCCTGGCGGGGAGGGTTATGTGCGGCCGCCGATAAGAAATCACAGGATCGGGACTGACAGAAACAATCGTGACGATAAGGCGATGGGGGTAGGGATGAGATGGGGGGTGTGTCCAGTCCACTCCGTGGGGGCCACTGGCGTGGTGCTCTGCTCGCTGCGCTCGGGGGGCTCTCCCGCAGGGAGCCAGGCTCGACGCAGTCGCCCTCGCCGGGCAGGCGAACCCACAGACCCCGTCGAGGCTACGTGGTGTTTCGTTGCGGTGTAGGGTTTGGGTTTTGGGTTTGGGTTTGGGTGTTGGTGTAGGCGTGGCGTGTGTTTGTTTGTTTGTGTTTACCGTGTAGCGACGTTGTAGGGGCTCGCTATGGAGGCTCAACAAGGGCCCCTCGTCCCCCTACTGAATTAAGGTTACGCTTTTCTTTTCCTGATTGTTCAGCTGGCGGTCCCAGACGCACCATTACTTACCGTCCAGAGGTGAATTTCACCTGACAATAGGCCCCAGAGGTGCCTTGTGGAGCTCTTATCGGCACCTGTCACCACAGAAAAATAATCTCATCGCACCGTGCAGCGCAAAAACCACCACGAGCGGGCACCGGCTATGTAATACACCTGAATGCTGCTTTGTGTCAACGCCAAAGTGTGGTTGTTACGCTGGGCGCGCGATTGTAGCCAAATAGCCTTTATAGTTGGCAGTAGTGTCTGGCATTGTAGGACTCTCTGGTGTGCTTCACATGAAATCTGGCCCTATGATGTCATGAGCGTCTATACGAGAATGGTCCTGAAACGCAAAAGCTAAACTTTACGAGCAGGGTGTTGCTGTAACCTCCCCCGTAGCGGTCTAGGGGGTCGTTGGCAGCGCCTACATTGTGGGTTCCTACATGCTCTGTGGGCATTCTTGATGCTACAGTTGGGCGACGATGCTTCGACAATGCAAAAGAAACGGCAGACGAGCAGACAGACGAGCGAGTATACGGGACACGAGGCGTGTAGAGAGTGTTGTCGGTGCGAGGACCACCCACGAGGTCCAGGGGTGGTGGCGGTGGTGACGCTCCGCTGGCCACTCCGTGGGGGCCACTAGCGTGGTGCTCTGCTCGCTGCGCTCGATCTCGATGTGCCTTGGACAAGGGCATCTCAGGTGGAGGCCGTGCTGGCCATACTAAATCTGACGATTCTGCAGGTTCTCGGAGATCGCGCCGTCCGATCGATCTGCTGGAACAATCGGCGGCTGTATGTGCTGGCGGACTTGTCAATTGACTGCTAATTGGCGGCCAAGGGCTATTCCCTCGTCTACAACAGTGCTCCCTATTGCAATTGAGTCCCCAGATTGCGGTGGGATGCTCCCGCGTCTACACTCTACATTCCTCTCAATTATCCGGTTCCTCTCCCTCTGCTTTCCCTTTCCTCTCTCTATCTCTCTTCCCCTTCCCCGGCCTACACTTGGCTTACCATTAATTTCTGTGTTATTAATAAATACAAACACCCAATCCCTACTTCAACAAAGCTTCGATCTTTGGAGCCAAGTCCTTAGGATTGGTGAGAGAAGAGAATCTCTCGACAACATTACCCTTCTTGTCAATCAAAAACTTCTCAAAGTTCCACTTGATTCTGTTCAAGCCCAACAAACCGGACTTTTGCGACTTTAAGAACTTGTAGACTGGGTCGGCGTTGTCTCCGTTGACGTCAATCTTGTGCAACACTGGGAAGGTGACACCGTAGTTCAACAGACAGAATGAGGCAATCTCGTCGGCGTTACCTGGTTCTTGGCCACCGAATTGGTTGCATGGGAAACCCAAGATTTGCACATCCTTGCCCTCGAACTGCTTGTTCAAGGCTTCCAATTCCTTGTACTGAGGAGTGAATCCACACTTGGAGGCAACGTTGACGATAACGACAACCTTTCCCTTCAATTCAACGAATGGGAATGGTTCGTCCTTGGCGGTCTTGGGTGATAAGTCGTAGAAAGTAGACATTTTTTGTAAGTGGTATTGACTAATTAATTAATTAATTACTAAGAGAAAGAAAGCAAGCCAGCAGAAAAAAAAAAATATTCGGAGCACCCCAAGATCTCACGCCTTATATACTGCCCCATCTAAAAACCCAAACTTAAATATTTAGCCGGAGTTATGGCGTGGCGAAGCAAGCCGTGGGGCCGTTGATGACTAAGACAAGCACCGCTACGCAAAAAATATCGAACCCTCCCATCTCGCTGCCAGCATGGGCATACAAACAATCCACCGCTGACACCCACCACGCTGCTGCGGGTGCTCACTAATGGCAGGCGATCTAGCCCCGCCAGCGACGTATGCAGGGAAGCAGCCCACTGGCGATGCACCACGCCGTTGCAAGCGTTCGCCGCTCGATCTCGGGGGAAAAAAAAATCGTTTGTTTTGCTGCCAAAACAAGCGGCTGCGCGCGATAGCAGCGTGTGGAAACGTGTGGAAGATGCGATTGCGCACCGTGCGAGTGGTTTTGTAGGGGCCAGTGCCGAGGATCAGCGCTAATTTTCGCGGCGCTGCCACGCCAGAAAATCTCGCTATAGCGCTGCATTCCCCCGCATAATTCTGGTGCTGTCAAAATTTTGGCTGCTGCCACCAACCTTCTACAGGCAACCACTGCAACCACCCCATACTATGGGGGCAACAATTCGCAGCCTGGGCTCGCCCAACGTGTAGGAGCACCTGCTGGCGCTCTGACCAGTCGTTCCGCCACCCTGCCCTATGGCTGTTCCTACTGATCCCTGCTACCCCTGGACCAGCGCAGCAGCACCATCCCAAAACGGACCTTTTCCGAGCTTCTCGCTCACCCGAAGTCATCGGAGATATCACTACCAAGAAAAATATTTCCAACGGTCTCCAGCTGTGCCTGGACCCCTAGAGGCTTCTGGACCCGCTGAGCTCCCTGCAGTTGGCCTGCTTCGCCTCTTTTGAGGACCACGCTGCACCGCTCCGCTCGGGCCACTCCGTGGGGGCCACTAGCGTGGTGCTCTGCTCGCTGCGCTCGGCCCTCTCCCGCAGGGAGCCAAGCTCGACGCAGTCGCGCTCGCCGCGTAGGCGCCAGCGGAGCGTCTCCACCACCCCCAGCGTAGCACGCCACGGCACCGCCTGGCCAATTTGTCAGCCGCTGGCAGTCCAGAGGTGGGTTGCAAGTGGCCCAGGGTATTTGCACCCAATGCAAGTTTACGAGGCAACTGCACGCTTAATTCTGGCACGCCCTTTTGCAGCCGCGCCAGATCTCACGAACCGTAGCACACGTTGCCAGGCCATGGGTAGTGGGTCGAAGCGCAAATAGTAAGCTACCAGGCAACTGCTCTCCTATCGCTACTCATCGTCGCACTCAATGCACCCCCTCTGGCTCCTCTCTCTGCCGTCTCTACACCCCCTCTGTTCTGATTGCAGCAAAAGCTGTCGTACACACCACTACTGCCCTTAAGGGCCCTGCCTCCCGGAGGGAGCCAAGCTCGACGCAGTCGCCCTCGCCGGGGAGGCGCCAGTGGAGCGTAGGCCCAGGGAGCCCTGCCGGGGGGGCACGCGGGTTCGCCTGCCCGGCGGGGGCCACTGGCGTGGTGCTCTGCTCGCTCCGCTCGGCTGCTGCTGGCGCAGCGCTGGGTGAAAAGAACAATATTTATTAATTACAACCTTTCATGTATGTAAATTCTTATATATATATAACATCAAATAACCCATAAACCGATACCGTCACCAATGCGTGGAACAAGCACAAAAAATAGCTGCCGTGATGTGCCTCATAATAAATAGTAGTCTCCAATGAAGCCCACGGTGGCGAGCAAAAAGCCAACGCCGGTGATGGCTCCGCTGATGTAGTAGCCGAACTGGATGTGTTCCAACTCGTTGGTGAACTCCTTCTTATTGAGGGCGTTGTCGACCTCTTCCTCGATGGACAAGGCTTGCTGCAACTGGTCGACGGTGGTCACGACAGGCGAGCCTGCGTCCGAGGGGGTGGACGTGGAGGTCTCGGACCCGCCGTCGTCGTCGTCGGAGACGTGGATGTACGACTTGCCAAGCGAGTCGTCGTCGGACACGTCGCCGGTGCCAGCGACCGCGGCGTCCGAGGCCGAAGCGGCGGGCGCGTCAGCAGGGACGACGGCGGTCTTGGCCGCCTTGGCCCGGGCCGCCTTGTATCTCTTTGCCTTTTCGACCAATCTGGCCTCGTACAAGTACGTCTTGTAGTAGGCGCTGGCCAAGGCGATGGGGGCACCCAAGCTGGCGTATATCAAGTAGGGGTGTTTGCCCTTGGGGGGCGACACGATGTATGCTAAGCTCAACAAGCCGGTGGCCAAGGAGCCCAAGGTGACGGAGCTCACCTTGGTGGCGGTGAGGATGGCGAGCGCCCTGTCGATCAAGTTGGACTGCAGGAGGCAGTTGACGTTCAAGTTCAATTCGTTTATCAAGTTGGGGATTTCCTGCAATGCTTGGTAGGAGAGGGAGGCGCTCAACAAGCCGAGCGACGAGACGCCCACTAACTTAACGGTGGCGGTGCAACTCATGGTACAAATACGGGACGTGCAATTGGATAGGCACTACTGAATCGCAGGGTGGGATCTGGAGCAGTAGAGGCGAGGTGCTTACAAGGGTTCCTTGGTAGTGAGGAACGCGAGATAACTTTGAGGGGGCGGGGGGGGTAGGATCACTCTAATGCTGGTGATGGTAGCGTGAGGAGGAGTAAGGGGGAGTGGCGTGGGTCAGTAGCGTGTGTAAGGACGGAGGGACTGGCCGCAGGTGGTGTTTCGGATCTGTTTTATAAGTAGACTGAACTGACTGAGCTGAAGGTGTGTCTATTTTATTTGCTTAGACTTGCTGTCGATTTTGTGGTACTGAACGGCAAAATTAAGTCACTGACTAGCTGCTAATAGTAAACGGGCCAAAAAAATGACTGGGAGATGGCAACGGCAAATTGCGATAAGAGTGTGCGCCGGCTGGAGGGGGGCGTGAAGGGGCCGGGGATGCGAGTGCGGGATCGTGGATCAGAGGGCTTCGATCCTGGCGTGTGCTGGGAGCAAGCGGGAATTGGGGAGCGTAGGATTGGGGGAAGCGAGAGGCCAGGGAGTTTGCGAGGGTGTCTGGGCTGCTGTTTCGGCCCCACACGTCCTCCAATTAGCGGAAGCTTTCGAAGGGAGGGGCGGTATGTGCAGGCCAGCAATTCAGGGTGGAGTGTGTAGAAGCCTAATTGGGTGCAAATATTAGAGGGGCGAGGGTTCCTGGTGACCTGGTAGTAGTGGCCGGCAGGTGGGGGGAGGGCGCGCGGAAAAACGGAGAGAAGCGGAGGAACGGCGGTGGGGAGAATGCCAGCGGCGGCGTGTTTGTTGCAGTTTCGGAGCAGCACCAGCTGCAAGCCTTACGGTGGCTAGAGGATGGGGGGCGGCGGCAGTGGAGGTCGTGGGTGGCACCCTCTCTCGCCACGAGGACTCGGAGAGGAACGGGAGGTGTTGCCGCTCAGCCGTGAGCGGAGCGGGAGTGAGCGGTTGCTATGGGTGCAAAATCAGCGCTAGTACGGCGGCCCTAGCGCAGCGAGCAGAGCGCCACGCCAGTGGCCCCCACGGAGTGGATGGGCGTGCCCCCGGCAGGGCTCCTGAGAGTTACGGCAGCGCCGACGGGGAGAGAGACGCTCCGCTGGCGCCTGCCCGGCGAGGGCGACTGCGTCGAGCTTGCCTCCCTGCGGGAGTAGCAGCACACCAGTCCAGAGCTCGTCTGCTGGCTGGATTGTAGAAGCGATACTGCGAGGGTTGCCATTGCTGCAGCCTTGGCAGCTATCATTGTTTGGTTGTAGGAGGGTGGTTTTGGTTGCGAACCTCAATTGTAGCAGCAGCACCACTGGCGGTAGGCAGTTGCGATAGCTTTTGTGGGCGCAGTTGGCCCCGGTGGGTGCACCGTGTTCTCATAGCGAAGTAGTTAGTATTACTGAGAAAAATGTGTAGTACGACTAAGCAGTAACTTTGGCTTTCGGCAGCAAGAATTGTATAAAGCTCAGTGGCCGTGACACCCTTACACTGGTACTCCGAGCTATAGAACTGCTTCCTCGAAATGGCCCGCTGCCGTTGGCTACGCTACCGGCGGGTGGTGTATTCCATCAGGGGCGCGCCATGCTACTCCGCTGCTCCTCCCCGTAGGGGAGCCAGGCTCGACGCAGTCGCCCTCGCCGGGCAGGCGTCCCACCAACCCGTAGGCCCAGTACGTCCAGGTGGCCCAGCCGGGGGCACGCTACACCGCTCCACTCGGGCCACTCCGTGGGGGCCACTAGCGTGGGGCTGACCCGCTCCCTGCTGACCGCTTTCTCTCCCTTGCTTCTCTACAGTTGTCCTCTTTTGTCGTAATTATGTGTGTATATCTATACTATGTATGCTGGATACCTGCTGAGCAGCGCGGAGCACGGCCCGAGCCGCTGTCCGGGGCCCGCCAAACTCCCTACGGGAGTTTCCAGGCTCGACGCAGTCGCCCTCGCCGGGCAGGCGCCAGCGGAGCGCCGTCCTCTGTGGCGGGCACCGGCTACTTATTTAGCCAGTCCGGGATCATGTCCGGATTTATGTCGACCAAGCTCAAGTCAAAGCTCTCGATGAGCAACTCCACGAGGATTCTGCCGCCTCGGGCGCCCGTGAAGCGCCTGTACTCCTCACTGACGCTGGCCAAGTTCCAGCCCTGCAATCGCCTCAAGCAGCCGATGACGGTGCCGGTTCTGTGGCGGCCCATGCCGCAGCACACCAAGAGCGGGTAGTTTTCCCTGTTGCAGATCAACTCGAGCGCCTTCTTGATGGTGCCCTCGGTGAGCGCGTCCCACGGGTTGACGCTCTGGTAGTTGTAGTCGTTGAGCATCCCCACGAACTCGATGTCGATGTTGTTGGACGAGCAGTAGTCCAAGAAGTCTTCCTGGGGCTCCTCGCTGGCCAACCACAAGATCGTTTTCAAGTTCAAGTCCTGGAGGAACGACTGGTTTATGATGGACGGCTGGCCGGAGCGGTAGAGGTGTTTCTCCACGGGGCAGAAGTTCAACGGCGGGATGATCCGCAAGGTGGGCGGCTGTGAGATTCTTCTGAGGGTGGTGGAGTTGGGAGCAGCGGCGCCAGCGGCGCCAGCGGCGCCAGACGCCACGCTCGGGGTGGGTATCGACGATACAGACATGTATGAGGGGGGAGTGGTGGCGGGAGCTGAGTGAGATGCGGCGGGGTTTTCCGGACCTTCTGGGGCGGTTAGCGGTGTTTGGGGGGCGCTTATGAGGGAGTTCGTGCCCTTAGATACGACGAAACACGTGTGTGGGGGTGGTTTTTGGCGACAAGAAGGGCAGGCGTCCAGGGAGTGGTGGAGCTGAAATTGTGTGGAGTGCCCAAATAAATTTTCTCGAGCAGTTCGGCGGACCAGGCGGGCTTCCGGGGGAGTCCTGGGGGAGACGACGGAAAAAAAGGCGCTAAACTGCGAGTGGCTCCACAAATGCCCGCTAAATTCCCGCTAATGAGCACGACAGCCCAGTAATCGCGCACGCCACGCACCAGAATTTCACCACGCTGCACCTCACTCTGCCTAGTAAGAGCTAACAACACACACTGTTCTAGCCTTATGCCGATGGTATCCACTCCTAAATCTTCCGGTCACTTCAAGAACTCGCAAAGTCCCCTGTTCCCGCCAATTGGGTTCGTACATCATCCCGTTCGCCAGTTATGCTCCGTTTCCCTCTCTCTACTAGCACCATACAATATATTCTCAGTGTTGCAAAATTCAACACAATCTTACTATAACAAGCACGATACTACTTACAAGCACACTTCTATACAACCATCTGCTCACCTCCATAACCTCTCTCACCGACCTTACCATACCTGTACTGTAGCATTCAGAGCTTAGAACACACAGCGAATGGACTGCTCAGTCTTCCCAGCCTCCCCTTGGACCCAGTCCAAACACCACAGCACCTCCCAGTAGGTCCCGAGCGCAGCGAGCTGAGCACCACGCAGTGGCCCCCGCCGGGCAGGCGCCAGCGGAGCGTCGTTTTCAGCGGTGGACGGGGCCCTGCCGGAGGCCACGCTACTTCGCCTGCCCGGCGGGGGCCACTGCGTGGTGCTCTGCTCCCTGCGGGAGTGCTGCTGGGTATTCGCAGCCAGGCCGCTACCGTTGCAGTTCCTGTATGGACCGCCAAAAACACGTTTGGTGAAAAATTCAGCGCTCGCAAACCGCCAGATCGCCAAACCACCCAGCGCTCCGCTACCCGTCTGCTTGCTCCCACCTGTCCGTCCCTCTGCCCCCCCTATCATCCGCCCCCCCCTCCGCCGTCCTGCTGCACACACAAAAGAGTCCGTTGCCCACTCGTCCCATCAGAGCACCAGTCCGCCGCCCTCCCGTCTACAGCCCCAATCGCTAAAGGACACCACTACAACTGGAAGCTACACCTAGCAGCTGCCAAAACACACACACCGCACCCTACGCCTCCCGCCAGCCAATCAGACCGCCGCAGCACCCAGAATGGCCAAGAAAGACTCCAAGACCACACCGGCCGCCGCCGCCGCCTCCATCGTCCAGCCCATCAGCGACTTGACCGGCGCCCTCAACACCACATACAAAGCATACGTCAGAAACTTGACCCCCAGACTCCAGTTGATAGACAACTTTTTGGCGTTCTTGGTGTTGTTGGGCGTCTTGCAGTTCGTGTACGTGGTGCTCATCGGCAACTTCCCCTTCAACGCCTTCTTGGGCGGGTTCATCTCGTGCGTCGGCCAGTTCGTGTTGACCGTGAGCTTGAGGTTGCAGTACGTCAACCAGTCCGCCGCTGCCGCCGCCGCCGCCGCCGCCGCCGACAAGGACGAGCAGGTGGTTGACGTCGACATCGACACCGCCGACGCCGACGAGACCGCGGTCGCCGCCGCCTCGGGCGCCGGGGCCTCCATCTTCGAGAGAATCAGCCCCGAGAGAGCCTTGGGCGACTACATCTTTGCCAGCTTGATTTTGCACTTCACCGTGATCCACTTCATCAACTAGGCGCGCCGCTGCCCCCTCCCCCTGCCCCAGCAGAAAACCCATAGAGAGCGGCCCCAGGGACCCGCCAGGAGTACACCCACCCACTATATATCAATACTACACACGTCTCTGAGTCCAGCCTGTAAGCCGTAGAGCGCCCACCCGAGCGCAGCGAGCAGAGCACCACGCCAGTGGCCCCCGCCGGGCAGGCGAAACAGCGTGCCCCCGGCAGGGCTCCCTGGGACAACGCTCCGCTGGCGCCTTCCCGGCGAGGGCCACTGCGTGGTGCTTTGCTCCCTGCGGGAGGGCGGGCGCTACATGGGTGCGTAGAGAGCTAAATATCTTATTCCATAATACACGCTATACAATTACATAGTCACCGGGGTCCTCGCTGTGGAGGCGCCCGGTGGAGGGGACCGTTCTTCGGGGTGCAATGGTTCTCTTGGGACTGTTCGATCTTTTTTTGCTTTTTCTTTTGGGGGGAGGAGGAGGAGGAAGGGCGGCCTAGACGATCACACAGCAGCCGGACTTTTCCTTTTCAGCGCCAGAGCTGGCAGTGGCAGGCTTGGCGGCCGGTCTCTTTGCGCCGGAGGCGCCCGAGGAGGAGCCAGCGGCGTTGGCGCCAGCGGCAGCAGCAGCAGGCTTGGAGCCGGCGGCCGCGTTCTTGGCGGCGTCGGAGTCCTCTTGTATCACCTGGGAGTCTGCGGCCTTGGAGTCGCCGGCGGCAACACCGCCAGCAGCAGCGCCAGCGCCCGCACCAAGCAAGGCTGAGGAGGCGGCGCCGTTGGCGTCGCCGTTGTGGGCGGCCGCGGCAGCGGAGCCGTTAGCGCCAGTGGAGGCCGCGCCCGCGGCCGAGCCGTTGGCGTCAGCGCTCTTGGAGACACCGCCCGCGGCGGCGGCGGCGGCCGGGTCGTCGGCGGACTCGGCGTCTCTGATGCCTCTGACCAAGCCGAAGAAGGCCTCCTCGACGTTGATTCTCTGCTTGGCGGAGGTTTCCAAGAAGGGGGCGTGGAAGGACTTGGCCAAGGCAGCACCCTCGTCGTAGCTCACCTGTCTTTCGGTCTCCAAGTCGCACTTGTTACCGACGACCAAGACCGGGACGAGGTCGGAGTCCTTGACTCTCTGGATCTGCTCGTAGAAGGACTGCAACTCCTCCAACGAGTTTCTGGAGTTGATGGAGTACACCAAGAGGAACCCTTCGCCGGTTCTCATGTACTGTTCTCTCATGGCGGAGTACTCCTCCTGGCCGGCGGTGTCCAACACGTCCAAGAGCACCTGCTCGTTGTCGATGGTGCACGGCTTGCGGTACGAGTCTTCGATGGTGGGGTCGTATTCGTCGACAAAGTGCGACTGGACCAACTGGATGGTGAGGGCGGACTTACCGACACCACCGCCGCCGACGACGACCAATTTGTATTCTTTCATCATGGTGGGCTGTGTGTGGGAGGGCTAGTAGTGGCCTGCGGGGGAGGGGCTAGCAATGGGTGCTAACTGCTGGGGGGATGGGCCTGGTGGGGGATGGGCCTGGTGGGGGGACTTAAGGAGATGGGCACTAAAAGGTGTGCTGAAGTTCGGATGGGTGGACGAACGGACTGACGGTACGGCGCGCTGAGGTACGGAGCGTAGGCTAGCGGGCAGAAGGGGGAACTTTGGGTGCTGGGGCGGACCAAAATAAATAAATACGTGGAGAGAAAAGCCAAAAAGTTTTCAAAAATCGCAAATCCGCTCGACGGGCACCGCTGCGTGCTTAAGTACTCGGTGGGGTGGATAGTGCAGGGAGCACAAGGCGAGCGCCAAAAGTTTGGCGGTGAGAGCAAGTGGAATTTTGTCGGGACGGTGAAAAATTCTAAATTTAAAAAATAATGGGCTGCGGCTGGCGGCAGGAGGGGAGGAGAGGCTGGGAGCGAGCGAGCGGAGCGAGCGAGCGAAGGGAGGGAGTCAAGGGAAGGAAGGAGCAGAGAGGGAGAGCGAGAGATCGCGGAGGAGGAGGAGGAGGGCTCCGTGGTGTGCTGAGGGTGTGCTCGGTGGTTCTGGTGTGGTGGGTGGCCGGTTGGCGCTGACGGCTGGAGGTGCTGCTTGGGGCAGGAGCGTCCCGATTTGGCACTCGTTTTCCAGACGCTCGCATTTCGTGGATAGCGAGCGTAAATGGAATTAACGTATGTGGGAGAGCTTCGGGTGAGATGGTGCGTCACAGGACGCATCGGAATAGGAGAGCAGGCCCTTGGCCCCAGACTCGAGCGCAGCGAGCTGAGCTCCACGCCAGTGGCCCCCACGGAGTGGCCCTAGCGGAGCGGTGGCAGCGGGGCCCCAGCGTGTGACGCTCCGCTGGGCGCCTGCCCGGCGAGGGCAACTGCGTTGGGCCTGGTGGGCGGGCCGAGCGGGCGCTCCGGCGGCGGTCTCGCGAAGGGAGGCCCGAGGGGTGGTGGGTCGGCGCTGTAGAGGGTCTCGCCAGGTGGTTCCGGGACCTGCTGGCAGTGCGCTCTGCCCTGTCGTGTAGCAAAAATTTGATGTCCTTTTTTAGTCTTATTCGCAAAAAATAAAAAATATTTTCTATGCGTGCTTACGGAAGATTGCTCGAAGAAGCTTAAATGGCGGGTGGCAGTGGTCGAAAAGGGAAGGCGGAAATAATATTTCCGTTTAGGGTGGAGGGCTAGCAGGACGAGCCAAGGGATGTGGTGGGCCCCGGAGCGTCGAGCTGGCGGGCCTGCTAGCGGCAGGCTAGCGACGCCCCCAGTGCCCTCCAAGTCGAGCTGGCGGGCCTGCTAGCGGCAGGCTAGCGACGCCCCCAGTGCCCTCCAAGTCGAGCTGAACGGGGGCCAGGAGGGCGCGTGGACAGCAGCGACAGCGCCGGGGTGGCGCTCGTGACCCTGGTTGGGGCTATTCCTGGGGAGGGAGGCTCTTCTTCCACTGGCGCTGCTGCTGGTGCATGGAAATACCGATGACGTAGACGGCAACCTATCAATGGGCGCCGCGTCAGCTCTCTTTCTCTCTTTTTTTTTTTTTTTTCTTCTTTCTTCTTTGGCTGCCACCGTTTAGCGTTTAAGGTTATCGAATTTTACTTGATTTGCATCCACGGTGAAATACGAGCAGCGGTGTCAACGACGACGGTGGTGGTGGGAGTTCAGGCTAGAGATTAGCAGCAGGTTTACTCTAACGGGGAAGTGGCTTGGGGGTTGCAGGTGCGCGTGCGCTTAAGTGTTTACCCAGCAGCCGAGCGAGCGTTTGAGCGTGAGTTGGGCCGATGCTCCACCGCAAGCAACTGGGGCCCCCAGGAGCCGCCAGAGCCGCCGTGGGCCGCAACTGGAAGGGGTGAGGGTATCCTCAGGTGGTCCTCCTCATGGAGAGAACTCAAATACACCCTCCCTCCCCTGATGGCCTCTCTCCTCGCTCCCCTACTCTCTTCCATCCGGCTGTCGCAGCCGCGACTGGGCCGCCGCGACTCGAGGCGCGCTAGCGCACATCTACGACACCGCTGCAGCAGAAGACGCTAACGCTCCGCTCAGGAGCAGAGACACCCTTTCAAACGGTCTCCTCCAGACCCCACACTCGCTGAGTCACATCCTGGACAACACCAACTCTCCCATCCCTTCAGTTGCCTCTCACTCTCACGCTCCCGCGCACGCTATTGTCTGCATCTCAGCGCTCCTCAGGGAATTACGGCTGCCTGTTTTTCCCTGCATGCGGTGCTCTCTCCTTCTAGAAAACCAGAAACGCACCAGAATCCGCTGTCCCCTTAGCGTGCTGGCGCACCATTTTAAAAATTTTTTTTTTTTTTTTTTTGCACTCACCACAATTACGACGGTGCGAGGCTCCCCTAGGCGGGCAGTTGCAGCCTAACTTTCTATTATCGAACAAGCTTCCAATAATAAGACCCAATTACGTATCACCTCATACATACACCCTGGGCATTTCACTTTAAAGTTGTGCTAGGTTACACAAAAAGCGAAAACAGAAAAAATAGAAGCCAGGCGCCGTAGCGACTCTGCAGCGACAATGCTGCGTTTACGCAGTGTCTCCTAGCGCTACTCAGTGCTCCGCTTCAGCGCCTGGAAATAGGCGCCCCGTTGAAGCTTTATTGATCTCTGCTGCCTCTGCCTACACACGCAATCCATCTTGCACCTTCATGGGTCCTTTCCCACTGGTGTTCCCTCTCTGTCTTGTCTCTGTGTTCGCTTCTCCACAGCCTCCTGCACTCTCGCGGCACCTAACCGTCCAGCACTCCACACACACACATTCCATGCAAATTCCCAGTACAAGTCCGTGATTCTCTTTTCTCTACCGCCACCCACCTATTCTTGCCCACTCGCTCTCTCTCCCACACGCTACTACCCACACCCACACCCCTGTATTCTACCCCCTATCTGTCTACCTTCACCTCTTCTCCAATCTTATCATCTCTACACTGCAAAACGCAACACTTCCAAATAGGGCAATTCCTGCACACAACGTCCACTGCAACAGTTGCACCCATCTGGCACAGTGGGGCACAAATTTTAACCTTCCCCAAGTCTTTCTCTCTCTTGACCCTTCGCTCCAGCTTACAACCTGGCTCCCGTACCCCAAGTGCGGTACACTTTTAAGCTTTGGCCCACTCTCCGTCTAACCCAAAATTCGGACCAAAGTGGAAAATTTCATGGGCAACGCACGACCCACACACCAACTCTAACCTCCCTCCAACCTTCTCTGCCTATTGTCTACACAACAGCCAAAGCCGCTTCCTTCGATCGGGCTCCGCGCTCATACACTACCCCACTACACCTAAATATCTCGTAAAAACTGTACATTTATTAATTTTCATCCTAAAAAGCAAAACACACCCTTCCCATGGGATCACGTGACACCACTGCTCCACGCTAGTGGGCAGCGGTGCCGCTGGCGGGCCCGTAGTGGCGCTCCGCTGGCGCCTGCCCGGCGAGGGCGACTGCGTCGAGCTCAGCTCCCCGGGGGAGTAACAGCCCCACGCTAGTGGCCTCCACGGAGTGGCCCGAGCGGAGCGGTGTAGCGTGCTGCCGGCAGGACCACCTTGATTTACCTAGGAGCCCCGCCGGGGGCTGGCTGCACGCCTGCCCGGCGAGGGCGACTGCGTCGAGCTCAGCTCCCTGCGGGAGTAGCAGCCCCACGGAGTGGCCCGCACGGAGCGGTCGTAGCGAGTCGCCGCTCACACCTTTCTGGCCTTCTTCATCTTGACCACACAGTCGTCGCAGTACCACTTACCCTTTGGTGGGTTTTTGAACCCAATGCAGGGCAAGTGGAACCATTCTCTCTTACAGTCGTCGCCGTCGCACCCCACCATCTCTCCGAACGAGACCTGGTTGCAGTAGCAGTACGTGGGCTCGTTGTTGCCCGAGTTCCCGCTGCCGCTGTTGCCCGAGTTCGACGTCGTTATCTCGACGTTGACGAACACGTCCTCCTTCTTTGGCTTGGTGTTTCTCTTCTTGGTGGACGAGCTGAAGCTGCTGGCGCCGCTGGCGCCCGACGACGATGCCGAGTTGGAGGGCCCACCGCTGCCGTTCTGTGCGGCCACGGCCGGGGTGGTGGGTCTCGAGGGCCCGTCTGCAGCCGCGCTGAGGTCCTTTCTTTGTCTCTTTTTGCCCGTAGTCGATGCCGTGGTGCTGGCGGCGCCTGCGCCCGAGGCGCCGCTGCCGGCCTTGGCGTCCGCAACAGCAGGAGTGGCCTCCTTGGCCGCGCTCTTGCCCTTCTTCTTGCCTGTGCCGGCGCCCACCGTGAGCGAAGCGGCACCGGTGCCGCCGATCCCATGGCCGCCAGCGGAGTTGTTGCCAGACAACCCGTCCTCGTCGGCGGTGTCGTCCTTGTTGGCCTTCTTGGCCGCCAAGGCCTCTCTCCTGCTCTCGCTTCTGGCGCTCTGGGCGGACCTGTTGGGGTTGTGCAAGTCGTTGGGGCTCTGGCTGTCCATGATCATGGCTGGGTGGTTCAAGGGCCCGATGCGGATGGACTCGGGGATCTCGTTGTTGTTGATGATGAGCTTGTAGTCGTTGTTGATCCGGTACATGTGCTTGTGGAGCAAGTCGGTGGCGACGGAGGCCACGTGCATCTTCTCCTCGAGGCACGGGATCACCTCGAGGATCTTGTCCTTGATGTGGGCGAGGCGTCTATTGTTGGTGAGGCCGGGAGCGGTGGCGGCAGCAGCATCGGCAGCAGAGCCGTTGGCGGTAGCAGCGGAGCCGTTGGCGGCGGGCTCGTCGGCCTCGCTGCCGGCATGGAGCTGGTCGATGTACCGCAGTATGGAGTAGTTGATCTGGGGCACCGTGTTGATGCACTTGGCGTCGATCTCCTTGAGCAAGGTGAAGTACTTGATGAGGTCCAAGGGGAGCGCCTCGAAGGCGTCGGAGATGTCGTTGAGCCCCGGCAAGAGCTCGTTCGGGTTGGAGATGTTCTTCGCCTTCAGCTTGTAGAGGTTGAACTGCTGGAGCTTGTTGGGCGGCGGGGTGGCCGCTGCTCCGTTTGCCTTTATCTTGTTTATTAAGCGCTGGGACTTCTGGCGAGCCTTCAATTCGGGGGACGTCATGGCTGCTGGCTCTTCTGCTCTGTGGTCACGTGAAGCGTAGTCGATTTTTATACAGCGCGGGGCGATATGGTAGTAGTTAACACGCTGTGGGGGAGCTGTAGCAGGCGGACGGGAGTGTAGGCGAATGGCTGTAGCGGCAGGCCCCACTGGCACGAAAAGCGTAGCTTTTGCTTTTGTGGAAATTAGTGGAAAATCGCGCCCTGTGCAGGACGGGGATGATACCCTGTGTGCAGGTCCACATTAAGCTCTATACCAACGGAGTGGCCACCAGAGGAGCATCACTGGCGACTAACCCCCTAAGTCGTCAGCCTGGTGCGCCGTGAGGACCTCAGAGGCGGAAACGAGCGCAGCGAGCTAAGCACCACGCAGTGGCCCCCGCCGGGCAGGCGACGCAGCGTGCCCCCGGCAGGGTCACCCTGGTGCTACAGCGGTGGTGGAGACGCTCCGCTGGCGCCTGCCCGGCGAGGGCGACTGCGTCGAGCTTGGCTCCCTCCGGGAGACAGAGGGGGGCGGCTACAGGGGTCGGGGAGTGTGTGTTTCGGTGGATTTAGAGGGTCTAGGATGGGGCTATATGAATGAGGTTGGGGGACTGCATAGGGGGATTGCAACCATTGGATGGTTGGGGGTGCATATAGAGCGACTTTTGACTGGTAGGCTACTGCGAGCGAGGGCAATGGGGATGTGCCTCTGGGGCCATTGTTCCTGGTGGGCGGCCAGCGCCGGAGCCAGAAGGAGCCAAGGGATCTGTGGTCTCGGCCTGTACCTCGTGAGTGGCCTGGGAACGCCTGCCAACGTACACGGCTCCATCGAAAGTGATCTGCCGTCTGCAGGAATGTTCGATCTACTAGACCCTTTCCTGCACGCTGGCCGGCTGGCGCACAGCGGTACGGGCAGACAAGTAGGACGTGCAAAGCGTTAGCAGGGGGACCAAGAAAAACGGAGTAGGTCGGGCCCATGCCTTGTTTTAGGGGGTGCTGTTCTGGGCGTGCGACGCAGGGGCGCCAAAGGGACACAAAGGAGTAGTAGTTAGTCAGGACTAAAGATAGCCAGAGAAGGTAGGCAGACCCCCAAGGACGGAGAGCCTGAGCCCAGCGAGAGAAGGGGGACTGCACACAGACCGCATTGCATACATACGGCCCCCCTCCTCTGCACTCTACAGAAAAAAAAAAACGGTGGATAGTGGCAGAGTTGATCTGCTTGATTTGATCGTGCCGGTCTGCGGTGCCGCGCGGGCCAATTGGAGGTGGTGACGCTCGCACAGCGTCGGGCAGCGTGCATTTCTCGCTCTCGCTCGTCTGGCGAGCCGTATCCGATAGGTTGGTGGTGTACAGCGTCCTTGGGGGTTCATGCTTCATGCAGTCCGCCTGTTTCACAGGTCTCGCACTCAATTGCAGAATATCACGTGCAGATAGGCAAATGTTGCAATCAGAATGTCAAATTTTCCCACAAGGTTAGCGACGCAGCCGGCCCTGGCGTCGCTGGAACCACAGTTTCAGCTCTGGATGTGATTGAGTAAGAGCACGAATGGATTGCGGCACTGTGAGGGCAAGCACGACGTATTGGGATGTTGTTGTTGGAGAAATCGGAAAAAAGGGTTGCTCTTTGTGCGTCCCTTACGGAAAAACACAACGCAGCGCAGCGCAGCAGAGCAGCAGCAGCAGCATCAGGAGCGAGACAGCGACTGTCAAATAGCGCAGCAGCAACAAAAATAGCGCGAAAATCGCAGCAGCCTCCAGCGCAGCACGGCACGGAGGACGCAATAGCTGGACGAGTTGGCACCACCAGGCACCACCAGACACCACCAGACACCTCCAGAATTCACCACCAGACCCACCAGGCAATTGTCTCCGACCAACCCTCCTGAAACACCCAGCAGCAACTCATGTGCGAGCACGGCCTCTCGAAGAGCAGCGACTGGACCGGCTGCAGCAGTCGCTAATTTCACCAGACCAAACGTTCCCTACGCCTGCCAAGCACGCACCAAGCACGCACGTATTGCGCACTCGGTGCGCAAAAAGGACGCTAACTACGCAATCGGCGCTAAAAACGTCGCTACAGCCAAAAACACGAACTACCCTCTTACGTAAAAGGTACAACCCCCACCACCCAATCAGCCCACCACCAACTGAACCAACCAAACTCACCTACACACTGCTGCAAAACCCCTACACCCTCGCCTGGCCACTGCCCGACGATCCACACTTTCGCCAGCTTCCACACCCGTCAAATTCTCCGGCCGTTCGCTCCTATTGTGAACGGCTTTACGAGAGAAACTGGCAGCAGCAGCGCAGCAGTTAGCGGCAGCAACAACAGCAGCCCCCCCCCCCTACCACCCCCCGAAAAAAAAAAAAAAAAAGAAAAAAAAAAAAAAAAAAAAACACGATAGGCATCAAAAATTATCAATCCAGTACAAACTGTGGCGCCTCCAATTACAAATACCACCCATTATTTGTACGGTGCCATTCGCAGATTATTTGTTTCCTGGTGATACATAGGGAGGCACTGACCAGAGAGTAACATCCCGGATCAGACACAGCGCCCGAGTCCACAGCACCGGAAACAGCGTCCCAGGACACAGACACAGCGGCCGTCCACCCGAAAAAGCGAATTTTTCAGCACCTTTTTTTGCTGCCAACCCACGGCAGCCACCACCACGCCAGACCCATCTCGAGGCCAGCACCCGATCCCACTGGCACCACCCCCCAAAAACAAAAAAAAAAAAATACTGACGTTCCCACCACCCAGAGTGGCCCACTTGCACAGCCCGCCCGCCATGAGCTACCAGGTCTACCTGCCTGGCGCTGCCAACGGACTCCACCAGACGCCCGGCGCCCAGCAGTCGCAGTCGCAGTCGCAGTCGCAGCAGGCGCAATCCCAGGCGCAAGCGCACCAGCAGGTGTCGCAGTCGCAACAGCAAATCGCCCACAGTCCCACGTCCGCGACTCTTTTGCACCAACAGCCCCACAACTCCCACCCCCACTCGCACCTCTTGCATACGCACTCGCTGCCGAACGTTCTCGGCGGCAGCGCGGGTCCCGCGCCCACGGGGGGCCGCAAGAGAACCAACGCGGACGACTTGTACTACTTGACGCTGAGGCAGGGCATCGAGCCCAACGTCAGCTACACCCGTGGCTACAACAACAACAATAATAACAACAGCAACCACAACACCCCTAACGGCGCCGGCGCCGGCACCACCCCCTCCGGCGGCAGCACGCCGCTCGTCTCCGAACCGCTATTGGCGGCCAGACCCATCGCCAAAGCGTCCGCGCCGTCGTCCGGGGGCAACTACCAGCACCAGAACCCGCGGCACTCGCACGCACGCAAGATCTCCGTGGGCAGCGAGAGCGACGAGGACGAGCGGTTCTTGCGGCTCGCCAAGGAGGCGCTCGTGGCCACCGCGGGCGCCAAGGGCAACGGCACCGAGGACTTGATGGTGGACCCCACCATCCAGGACTTGTTGCGCAGACTCCAGTACGCGGCCTCGCCCCACGGGAACCCCATCAAGCGGTCCAAGAAGATACGAGCCAACGAGAACGGGCAGCTCCAGATCCAGGGCTTCTACAAAAACTTCCCGAACTTGTCGAACAACATCTTCATGGAGTCCGAGGGCGCCGGCATCGTCAACAGCCAGGCGTCCAGCACGCTCGGCGAGGGCTCCAGCAGCGGTTCTGCCGCCGCCCGGGGCCTGAACGGCAGCGCCACCGTCATCGACAAGCTGGTGAACCACCCCAGCAACTCGAGAAACGACGGCTGGAACTTCTTGATCGGCGCGCCCATGGTGTACAAGACGAGCCACGAGGGCAACGGCGCAGACTCCAGCGCAGTGGCCGCCCCCGCGGCAGCTCCAGGGGGCAGCGGCATCCACAACAGCGGTCTCGGACACAGGAACCCCGGAGGTTCAGGCGCCGGACCGGGGTCCAAGAGCATCTTGGACGACGACGACGCCGACAAAAACAACGACGACTCCGAGGAGGGCTCGTCCGGCGAGACCCGCAAGTTTGCGTGCTCCAAGTGCATGATGTCGTTCAGGCGGTCGTCGGACTTGAAGCGCCACGAGAAGCAGCACTTGACCATACCGCCCAACATCTGCGAGTTGTGTGGCAAGGGCTTTGCCCGGAAGGACGCGCTCAAGAGGCACATGGGCACGCTCACCTGCAAGAGGAACGCCGACAAGAGGCTCTACACCGACAACTTGGGGTACTTGGGCCAGAAAACCAACGGCGGCCCCACGGGCGCCGCCAGCTCGTCCGCCGCCAAGTCAGCCTTGCCGCGCGCCTCGAGCTTCCAGACCAACGAGACCAACGACTGGCTGATCTGACCGCATGTATGTGTATAGCTCCACGTGTGACTGTATAATTAATAAACCTACTATTTATATGACGTATCCGTGCACCGTAGGCACCACTGGGGCCCCGGCAGGGCACAAAGGGACGCTCCGCTGGCGCCTGCCCGGCGAGGGCGACTGCGTCGAGCCTAGCTCCCTGCGGGAGAGGTCGAGTGCAGCGAGCAGAGCACCACGCTAGTGGCTCCCACGGAGTGGCCCGAGCGGAGCGGAAGCGCACGCCCCCGGCAGGGCTCCCCTTTTTGGCTTCCAATGCCAGTAGCTGCTCTGCCGACCGCACACTACCAACTCTGCCGAGTTTGGCTCGGCTCCCGTAGTGAGATCGAGCGCAGCGAGCAATGCACCACCCAAGTGGCACGAGCGGAGCGGTGACAAAAAGTACCCCAGTAGCGCTGGCTAGACAAATAGAGATGGAAGCGCTCCGTTGGCACCTGTACTACTAGGGCCACTACATGCTGATATGCTGCTCTACGAGTGCGTACTCTCGAAAGTGTCAGAGATATAGTAGGAGAGGCAGCATTCTTAGGTGGCGGTGATGGTTTGGCTGCAAAAAAAATGCGAAAAAGGTCGTACCCGGATTCGAACCGGGGTTGTCCGGATCAAAACCGAAAGTGATAACCACTACACTATACAACCAAATAGCTTGTGAAGTAAATACTCGGGGTTTGCCATACAAGGGCGTATACATACCTTGGTGAGCAAGTTGGCGATCTGCTCCGCTAGGGCCACTTCGTGGAGGCCACTGGCGTGGTGCTCTGCTCGCTGCGCTCGGGGGGCTCTCCCGCAGGGAGCCAAGCTCGACGCAGTCGCCCTCGCCGGGCAGGCGCCAGCGGAGCGTCACTCGGGGCCCTTCACCCACCTAAGGGTGCTCCTGGGCTACAATAGGAAAGGATCGTATGGTGATGTCTGCTGTCGCCTGCTGGCACATTATGGGCTCTGCAGGGTGTGCTGTATATCCGCTTTGGGCAGTGGGCCGGAACAAATAGGTTAAACCGGATCCTGTGGAATTTTGCTGCGACTGGCGGCTCGATGGAGCGGTTGGGAGGAGCGGTTGGGAGGAGCGGCTGAGCGATAAGCAGCAGCTGGGGGGTTGCAGTAGTGCGCAGTCGCAGCGCAGTCGCTGTGCGGGCCTGTGGTTCTCACGTCGAGGGAAGCCAAGAGGCAAGGAAGGCGCCTGCCAGAGGACATTAAGCTATCTGTGGGGGTGCCAGCGAGCCCAGTGCTCAAGGGTAGCTCCCCCACAACTCAGCGTGCTGTCTCGTGTGAGCTGGAATCCGCTCGGGTTCGTGTGCTGCTGCCATTAACCGAACCTCGGTTAGGGGGAAGCTTCCTGCACACGGCGCCAACGGTTAATCAATAACGAAAAGAAACGAGCGTGCGTCAGGCCCATCGCAACCCAAGCTGGCGCTGCATGCAGGCCGTTTTCGAACGGTATGTGCCCCAGAGACGTAGAGAAGGTTTGAGTGTGGGGAGAGGAAGCGGGAGCAGGTTCAGAAGGACCTGTAGCGAGCGCAACCGAACGTAAACGGGTCTGGTTGCAGTGTCTTGCTGCGCTGGCAGCTTCCCTCCACCGTGCACCGTGGTGCTCATCGCTGGCAGCCAGAGGGGGCTTTCACAGGCCGTTGCGAATTTTCGCGAGCCACCGCCATTTACCGCTGGAGCAGCCAGTGGGGGCACCGCCAACCAAAAAGCACCACTAGCGATAGGGTGGACTCGCCAGAGTGTGCACTCGCCACAGAGTCTCCAGCCGCGTCGCTACAGCGACGCCAGCAACTCCCGCGGGGGCTCGCAGCTCGCTACCTGCTCGCTGTTCGCCCGCTGTCCGCTCTCCCGCCGCCATTGTGCACTCTCGGGCCTTATCGCTCCAGCCTCGGTATGAGTTGCAGCCAGAATTTTCATTTCTTTTTTCCTTCAGGCGCATGAGTGGAACTGTGACTTTCCATCTCAATATAAAGGGGGGAGGCTTTCCCCTGCTGGAATTTTCTGGAATTTCCGTTCTTGCTATGCTCAAACAGCTTGTCACCAGAAGAATGACTGCCTCCCACACCACCAATACTGCCGCCGCCCCTGCCGCCGCTGCGGCCGCCGGCGCCTTGTCGCAACAGCAGATCGCTGCGCAGAGATTGCTGCATCTCGCCACGCTTGTCAGCCCCAACCCGGTCAACGGCAAGGCCGCCTACTACAAGGCCGCCGACCGGTTGGTGGCCCCCGTCAAGCCCTACAGAATCGCGGTGATCGGGTCCGGGAACTGGGGGACCACGATCGCCAAGGTGTGCGCCGAAAACGCCGCCTCCCGGCCCCGTCTCTTTGCCCACCACGTGAACATGTGGGTGTTTGAGGAGCAGATCGACGGCGTCAACTTGACGGAAATCATCAACACCCAGCACGAAAACGTCAAGTACTTGCCCGGCGTCAAGCTCCCCACCAACCTCCGCGCCAAGGCCGACATCCTCGAGGCCGTCAAGGATGCGGACTTGCTCGTGTTCAACTTGCCCCACCAGTTTCTCCCCAAGATCTGCTCGCAGTTGAAGGGCAAGTTGAGCCCCACCGTGCGGGCCATCTCGTGCCTCAAGGGCTTGGAGGTGACCCCACAGGGCTGCAAGTTGTTGTCCACCTACATCACCGAGACCTTGGGCATAGCGTGCGGTGCCCTCTCGGGCGCCAACTTGGCCCCCGAGGTCGCCAGAGGCAAGTGGTCCGAGACCACCGTCGCCTACCGGTTGCCCGACGACTTCCAGGGCTCCGGCCACGATATCGACCAGTACGTGCTCAAGGCCGCCTTCCACAGGCCGTACTTCCACGTCAACGTGGTGGAGGACGTGGAGGGTGTCTCCGTCGCGGGCGCCTTGAAGAACATTGTCGCGCTCGCCGTCGGCTTCGTCGAGGGCTTGGGCTGGGGCGACAACGCCAAGGCCGCCATCATGAGAGTCGGCCTCTTGGAAACCATCCGCTTCTCCAAGGAGTTCTTCCCGCAGTCACAGGTGTCCACCTTCACCGCAGAGTCCGCCGGCGTGGCGGACTTGATCACCACCTGCGCCGGTGGTAGAAACGTCAAGGTGGGCCGCTACATGGCCGAGACCGGCTGCACCGCCTTGGAGGCCGAAAAGGCGTTGTTGAACGGGCAGTCCTCCCAGGGGATCATCACCGCCAAGGAGGTGCACGACTTGTTGGACGCCGTCAAGAGAACCGCAGAGTTCCCCTTGTTCGAGGCCACCTACCAGATCATCTACGGCTCCGAGTCCATCGAAAACCTCCCCAACTTGTTGGTATAGGGGCGCCCCGCACAAACCATTCATTCCGCTCCGCTCGGGCCACTCCGTGGAGGCCACTAGCGTGGGGCTGTTCCTCCCGCAGGGAGCCACGCTCGACGCAGTCGCCCTCGCCGGGCAGGCGCCAGCGGAGCGTCGCCCAGCGTCCGCCTGGGGGTGCTGGTAGCCCCGCCGGGGGACGCGCTCACTACCTCCTCGACACATACCGTACTGAACTTTTATTTAATGTATTATAGATGAATAGAAAGATAAGAAAAAAGGATACATATACATAGAATACACTGTAGATGGGCGCCCGGTGGCCACGGGAGCGCCGAGCGCAGCGAGCAGAGCACCACGCTAGTGGCCCCCACGGAGTGGCCCGCGGAGCGAATGGGCGTGCCCCCGGCAGGGCTACCAGGACCTACCGTTGGACCAGTGTGGTCCTGCCGGCGGCACGCTACACGCCTACCCGGCGAGGGCGACTGCGTCGAGCCTGGCTCCCTGCGGGAGGGCGGCTGCGCGGTCACACCTTCTGCTTCTTCTCGGAGTCCGGCGCGTCGCCGGCCTTCCGCTTCTTGCTCCGGTACTTCACCAAGAACTTCTCCATGTAGCTCTTGCTGAACTCGTCGATCTTCTTGACCTTGTGCTTGTCCAACTCCTTGGGCGGCGCCGAGCTCTTCTTGACCTCCTTCTCCACGAGCACGTGCACGATCTCACGGGCGCACTGCTTGACGTTGTCGTGGCCGATCTCCAGCTCGAACTTCTTGATGAGGTTGGGCACGGTCTTGGCGAAGAGGTGCGTCCACGAGGACGAGCCCGAGGACTTCGACTTGGACTTGGAGGAGCTAGAGGTGGTGGTGGTGGTGCTGCTGCTGCTGCCCGCGGACGAGCTCAGCTTCTGCTGCTGCCTCCGCTTGTGCTTCTCCCGCTTCCTCTCCTGCTGCTCCTTCTTCAACTTTTCTTCGAGCGCTCGCTTCTCCTCTGCCTCCCGCTGCGACTGCACAATGAATTGCTGGAGCAAGTTCTCCTTGGCCCGGAGGTCCTTGAACTGCCTCTCCCGCTCGCGCTGGAGCCTCTCTTCTTCTCGCTTGGCGATCATCTCTTCGCTGTGTTTGTTAGGTTTGGACGACAAGGGCGGCGTGGAGTAGCGCCCGGCTCGGTGCGAGCCCTGCGAGCCCTGCGAGGGCTGCGCGCTTTGCGCGTGCTGCTCGTGCCCGTTGTACCGGTCGCCGTCCGGGTCGACCTTGGGGCCCTTGGGGATCGCCCGCGTGGGCTTGTCCCAGCGCGAGAGGCCCAATTGCCTGTGGAAGTAGTAGTAGGATTGCGATGCCTCGTCGAACGTGCTCTCCCAGCCGTCCGGGAGGTCCTCGTCGTCCGCAGGTGCGGGCACGCCACTGTCGGCATCGAAGGGCGAGTCGGTGGCGGCCACTCCGCTGCCTCCTCCTCCAACCACCGCAGCGGCGGCAGCGGCGGCGGCTGCATCTGCAGCCTCGGTGGAAGAAGCAGCAGCCCCAAAATGGGCAGACCCTCCGCCGTACGTATCTTCTGAGGGAGCAGCGCCTCCGGCGCCGCTGCTGGCGCCGCCAAACTTCTCTGGGCTTCGCGATCTCAGCGCCCGCAGAACGACGGCGGGAGACTCGCTCCCCGGCGTGCCAGCGGCATCGCGCTTGAACTTGGGGATCCGATACGCCATCTGGAGCGCGCCCCACTCCTTGAGCAACTCGCCGCTCAACGCCTTGACGTCCGCGCTGGTGGCCGAGCTCTGGAGCGCCTTGACGGTGTCCTCGATCTGCGAGGAGGAGATTTTGTTTTTCGTCACCTTGGGCCACTTCAAGAGGATCTCCAACATGCTCACGATGAGCTCGTCGTCGCCGAGAAACTGGTTGATGAGCTGCGAGAGCGTCTTGTAGCCGTGCATGCGGATGATCTGCGAGTTGATGGTGTGCGAGCTGGTGAGGTGGATCCGCGTGATCAACTTGCGGATGATGTACTTGTCCTGGGACTTGAGGAGCGCCCCCATGCAGCGCGACACGTCGGTGTCCGTCTGGAGCGCGCCCACGGCGATGGAGTTGACAAACGCCTCGTTGATGATGGAGTCGTCCAGCTGCTGCTTCAGGCGCAAGTGCTTGTTCTCCTTGAGCCACTGCTTCTCCTGCTGCGGCGTCACGCCGAGCGCCTCGCTGATGCCCTCGGGCAAGAGGAGCGCCAGATCCGTCTGGGTCTTGCCGCCCATGAACTGGAGGCAGTTGGGCTCGCCGCAGTAGCACGGCTGCGACTGCGCGCCGTAGCGGTCCACGTTGTAGTCAAAGGTGATCTCCTCGCCGCGCGCGATGGCGCGCTTGGCAAAGATGCCCATCTTGAGCTTGTCGCCCACCACCCACTTGTCCACGTACGCGTTCGGGTTGCACAGGTGGTTGCAGAACCGCGCCAACGAGCCCTTGACGGTGGCGTCGATGAACGAGTCCTTCTTGAGCATCATGAAGTAGAAGTGCTTGAAGTGCGACGTGTCGTACTCGATCATGCGCTTGCGGAACGTGGGCTCGTCGATCACCTCGCCCACATACTCGTACACAAACTGGTTCTCGGCGATGTCCTGCTCCGCGCGGAGCCCGTAGCCCTTGCGCTCCGTCTGGATCACCTCCACCTTGGCGTACTGGCGCTTCTGAAACCGCTGGTTCTGGCAGTTGTTCCCGCACGACGGCGGGTCCGCGGCGCCGTACCCGCCGTGCGAGCGGTGCACACACTCGACGGACGTCACCCGGTTGATGCACCCGGAGTCGTCGCTACACGCCAAGTTGATTTTGCGCTTGGGGTCCCACGTCTCCACGCAGTCGCACGTCATGATTTCGTGCTGGCCGGAGTCGCCCAAGCCCTTGCGCGAGTAGCTGCACTGCTCGAGCACCTGGAACGAGGCCGTGGCCTCGGGGGTTTTGATCTCGTAGTCGAGAAAGAGTTGTGGCATGCTGTGTGGTGCCTATGTAAATGGGGGGTATGTAGAGGGGCCCTAGCGATCCTAAGAGGGGGTCGGAAGGGGGTCGAGAGGGGTCGAAAGGGGTCGAGAGGGTGTCTCTGACGATGAATTGGCCCTGTCTATGGGGGGTCTGGGTCGGGTCTCGCTGCTGGGCTCTGGCCAGTGGTGAGGTGCCTACGGTAATGCTTTGTATGCTGAGCGCCCTTGCTTCTTGCGCGCTGTGAGTGTCGTGACGCTTCGCTGAACGGGTCGCTGTCTTGTGCTGCGGTGCCGCGTGTCCTGTCGCTCTGACTGCTTCGGAAAACTCGGTGCTGGCGTGTTGGTGTCCACTCCTGCCGGGCCAGTCACTGCTTGTTGTGGCCCTCTCGCTCGGTTTTTTTCCACCGCTCGAGTGTTGGAATTTTTCACCTTTTGGTGCCCCACGCGACCGCATGCACGCGCGCCCTCCACGCTGGCCCGCCCGCTAAATTTAGCGACCCGCTCGCTATTTCCTCGCTAGACTTACCGCGCCCGCCCGCTAGCGCGCAGGGGGCCGAGCGCAGCGAGCAGAGCACCAGCCAGTGGCCCCCGGCTGGGCGTCACAGTCGTACGACGTTCCGCTGGCGCCTGCCCGGCGAGGGCGACTGCGTCGAGCTCAGCTCCCTACGGGAGAGGGTCGAGCGCAGCGAGCAGAGCACCACGCCAGTGGCCTCCACGGAGTGGATGGGCGTGCCCCCGGCAGGGCTACCCGGACCTACCGTTGGACCAGTGTGGTCCTGCCGGCGGCACGCTACACGCCTGCCCGGCGAGGGCGACTGCGTCGAGCTGGGCTCCCTGCGGGAGGAAAGACTACATGGATGGGGGGGGCCTGGGGCCCAAGCAGAGGAGGTATCGGGGGAGTCGTTATATCATTACTTTATCAAATTAAATACGAGCTTCGCTATTCTGTCGGGGTCCCTGTAGGGCCCGGCGAACACGGCGCTCAACTCGCGGAAGGAGGCCTCCACCTCGTGGATGCGCTCCTTGTTGCCGGAGTTCTTTTGGGGGGTGAAGATCTTGCGTACGGTGGTCTTGTAGTTGGAGTGCTTGGCGGGGCCGTGCGCGTGCGCCGCCGTGGCGGATGTGTGCGAGGTGGTGGGCGTGGCCGGGTTCAGCAGCACGGACGCGAGGCTGGCGCCAGCGGGGTCCGTGGCGTCGCCGCCGATGGTCTTCTCGATGAGGCGGATCTCGCGCGCCCGCAAGCTGATGAAGAGCGTCTTGGACGTGACGTTCTCCACGCCGCAGTTGTTCTGGAAGAACATCAAGTCGTTCTTCATGGCGTTCATGATGAGCGAGTCGAGCTTGGGGTTGATCGGGCACGATTGCATGATGAACTCGGGGCGGAACTCGTCCGAGAACGCCACGCTCGGGAGGAGCGCATTGCGCACCGTGAGCGAGTCCGGGAGGAGCGTCTTGGCCTCCACCACGAGCGTCGTGGTGCCCTCGGCCAGCGCCCGCGTGTACTTGGGTGTGGTCTTCATGATGGAGAGGCACCTCAACTTGATCACGCTCTGGTTGTGCGCGGGCGTGGCGCTGGCGGCGGCTGCACCACCGGCGGCGCCTCCGCCGCCCGTGGCTCCTCCTCCGCCTCCTCCAGAACCACTGGTGCGGGCGCCAGGGAGCGCGCCGCTGCCCTCGTCGGGACTGTCTCCAGATCGTTTCGTCATGATGCTGGTGCGGGTCCGCACCACGGGTGCCTGCTTAGCGCTGGCCACCGCAGCCGCGGTCGCCTCGGGCGGAGACACCATCGTCAAGCCCTCGCTGATGTCGAAGATCGACTGCGTGCGCGACAAGTTCTTGTGCGCGGAGACGCCCAGGTTGGTGATGTTGCCGTAGGTGTTGAAGAGATCCTCCGCCTCGACGGCGGGCGACGAGGGCGACCGGAGCGACTGGATGGAGTTGCGCTTGTTCAAGTTGGGCTCGAACGAGCCGCCGCCACCGCTGCTACCGCCAAACGGAGGGGGCCCGTAGCCGCTGGTGGTGTAGCTACCGGCGGCCGTGCCGTAGCTGTTGCCGCCGCTGCCGGGCCCGGCAAAGGCGCTGTTGGAGTACCCGCTGCCGCCAGAGTAGGCTCCGGAGGCGCCCGTGGGGGCGCCGGTGCCGCCAAAGTTCTTCCACTTGTCGAGGAAACTGCTGCTGAACTTGCTCAACGAGTAGTTGGAGATGGACAGCGACAACGAGCTGTTCAACGACGACGACAAGTACGCCATGGACGTGCTCTTGGAGAGCGACGACCGGTGCACGGGTGCCTGCTGCACGATGGGGATCACCTTGGTGTCCGTCTCGATCCGCGGCTTGCC
Organism: Dujonia boleticola; assembly: GCA_029581775.1. Lineage (NCBI taxonomy): Eukaryota > Fungi > Ascomycota > Pichiomycetes > Serinales > Debaryomycetaceae > Dujonia > Dujonia boleticola. The sequence goes on from JARGRU010000017.1 coordinate 2,099,203, forward strand.
CAAGGTGGACCCGCTGTAGGAGGAACCGATCTCCCACCCCTTGATGGAGTCCGGGGAGCCCACAAAGCCCGACGCAACCGATGGCTGGCGGATCGGGATGGGTTTGGGCAAGCTGGAGCCGGGGACGAACGACGTGGATCTTCCCCGGGGGAGCGGTGGCCGGGCCGGGATGGGGCGCCCCAGCCCCTGGAACTTGAGGTCCAAATCCTCCTCCTCGTCGCTGGAGTCGCTGGAGGAGTCGCTGGAGGACACGTCGTCGTCGACATGGACAACCTGGGTGATGGGCGTGGGCGACACGCAGTCGTCCGGGCTGCCGAGGCGGCGAGCGCCACCACCCTTGCCTGCCCGGCGCACCGCCAGCAGCGGCAGCAGCTGCTTCTTGAGCGGTGAAACGGCGGCAGCGGCTGCGACGAACCGAACAGCGTTGTTGGGGATTAAGCCGTTGAGAATGAAAATCAACTTCTTCGCCACCATCGGGTTCCCCGTCATGATGACGATCCGCGAGATCTCGCGCGAGTGGCCCGGGCGGCCGTCCTTGTCGTCCGGGACGCCGTCGAGCGGCTTGCGCTTGAGCCCGCACCGCAAGGACCCCACCACGGAGAACAAGCTGGCGAGGAACGAGTAGTTCCCGTCCTTGTACTCCAACCAGTTCAAGATCTCGGAGATCCAGCTGTAGACGATGAGGTTGCGCGGGTTGGTGGTCATTATTTGGTTCAAGTTGACAAGCCGGGGAATGTTGGAGTTGTAGTTGACGAGCTTGATCAACTTGTAGAGCTGGTTGCTCAAGTCCGCGTACTCGCCCTGTAGGATGTAGTTGGGGAACTGGATGCGCTTGTTGGAGATGAAGGGGCACGCGGAGGCGGCGCCGCCATACGACGTGGCGGGCGGCCCGCCGCCGCCGCCGGTGCTGCTGCTGCTGCTGGTGTCCAAGAGGCTGATGAGCTTCTTGGTGAGCATCTTCTGTAGGATGATCATGTAGTGGCTGATCTCGTTCCAGTTCTGGAGAAGGGTGTCCGTGATCTGGTCGTCCTCGATGGGGACGACGAGCCCGATGGAGAAGCGCGAGTTGACCTTGCGGGGCACCGAGATCTCGCGGATCGGGAGCGCCGCCGTGGGCTTCCAGTCCGCGGTGGGCGCTGTGATGGGCACCTCGTCGCAGATGGAGAAGAGCCGCGTGATGAGCACCGACTGCGTGGACGTGGGCGTGGGCGGCAGCAGCGGCGCGGTCAACACCGACGGCACCGACGAGCTCGAGCCACCGGTGACGGGGTATGCTGGGCGGGCGGCGAACAGGCTCTGGAGCTGGAGTAGCGGGTGCGCGACGGGGTGGAGCGGCGAGGGCGGTGTCGTTGTGGAGGACGTGGGCGCCGTGGCCGCGGACACCGTGGTGGTGGTGGTGGCCGTGGTGGCACTACTGGTCGAGCCCGAGCCCGAGGCCGCTGTCGCTGCTGCCACGGACGGGTTCCTGAGGATGTGGATCTTCGTGGTGGACTGGTTCTCGCTCGTGGGCAACCCACACCCAAACATGTAGTCGTTCAAGTCGTTGATGTTGTGGTGCACCTTCTGGGACGGTATCTTGGAGGATGCCGGGGGCGTATCTCGTTTCTGGATCAGGATGGGCGATGTCTTAGGCCCGAGCGACGACGGCGATGCGGTGGTGTTGCGCTCGTTGGCCGAGTCGAACAACACCTGCTTGGATCTCAACGAGCCTCCGTCCTGGCACACCACCAAGCGGAACAGCTTGGAGTTGTAGTGGAACGGTTTGAGCTGCTCGCTGGTGCCGTAGAGGATCTCCCGCATGTACGAGTCATCGTACGAGTTTGTGACGGAGGACGGGGTGCTTTGGGTCGGAGCGTACTTGGTATGAGTGTGGCTCGGTGGGTAGTGATGAGGGTAGCCGTTGGCGTTGTTGCTATTGCTATTGCTATTGTTATTATTGTTGCTACTGCTGCTGCTGTTGTTGTTGGGGTTCGACGGCACAGGGTTTAGCGTCGGGGTCGACTGCTGTTTGAATAATCGGCCCAACATGGGGTGTGTGGCGTCGTCTCTATTAGGTGATGAGCAGTGGGGATGGGGGCGCGGAGGGACCGATTTGTGGTGGATGGATGATTACTAAGTGGGTGGGTATATATATATGTATATGGGGCGGTGCACTGCTAGACTCTTGGCGCTAGTAACCCATCGGAGCAGAAGGAATGTAGTGGCGTGTGGGAAAAGGTTAAAAAAAACGGTGTGTAGAGCCAGAAGGAAACCAGCCGGAAGCTTCTGCAATAAGTCAGATGCGACAGATAAGAATGTAATCACGAGAAGCTGAGGTTTTTAGTATGGAGGAAAACCCGACGGAGAAAGCAAAGCCTAAATTAAGGTGTCAGAAAATCTTCCCAGCGAGCGGGCGCTAGCAGTTAGAGTGCGGGCGGCGGGCGGTGATGAGCGATGATTTAAGCGCCGGAATTGCGTGGGACAGAGAACGGAGAGAAATGAGGGTGGGAGGGACGAAAGCGCTGGGGGAGAGGGCATGGTGTACGAAGAGTACGTCAAAACAAAGAGACAATGACAGGCCTGCGAGTGACCCCGTTTGGGATGCACCAGAGGGGCTTCAGGCGGCTACATGCTAGCATTATTACGCCCAATCCGACCCACACTTTATTATTTGGCTCGTTATTGTTTGATTATTTTTCTGCGGCAGAGCTTTGGCTTAGCGCCAGACAAGGCGGACCTTCTGCGGTGTCCGGCGGGCTAAAACGTATGGAAGAGACCAGCAGAGCGTTTCAGACCACGATGGGGCCATCTCTGGCAGCGAGAGGAGCGCACATTCCCCCTACTGGGCCCTGAGAAGCTGGGGCTGCTTGCCGTCGCTTGTCGAGGGGGGCAGCATTCTCATCGCTACGGGCCCGTCCAAATGCGGAATGCAAATGCGGAAAGTCAGTTTTTGATTACTGGCAAAAACGAGGGTGCGCTGCATTAGCGAATGTTGGAATTCCGGGCATGGCGGCGCTTGGGAGGGCAACACACAATGGAGCAACAGAGAGAATCTCTCGTTGTGCTAGCAATACCCTGGCGATATCGTATACATGCATGCCAGCTCGACGCTCCACAGCGAACCCTGGGGGAGCCTGACGATCCGGGGATGCTGGCGTGCCCCCCAACGGCGCCGCCGCTGTCGTCATTCTGCGCTCCCTCGCAACATCCTTCAATCCGGCTCGATCTCTGCACGCCAAATAAGATTCCGCCCCAAAACGTTTTAAGCTTCACACGACACCTATTTGACACCAGAGACAACCCAAAATGCCGCAGCCTGCGCTCTCGCGCTAACCGCCGGGGACACCCTGCAGTTCTCCGTTGGGGCCCCCAGGACCACCAGTCTCCTCTGGCGAAGGCAGTGGAGCCCTGCCGGGGGCCACGCCCATCCACTCCGTGGGGGCCACTGGCGTGGTGCTCAGCTCGCTGCGCTCGGCTCTCCCGCAGGGAGCCAGGCTCGACGCAGTCGCCCTCGCCGGGCAGGCGAGTAGCGTGCCGCCGGCAGGACCACCCGTAGTGCCTTGGAGCCCTGCCGGGGGCACGCCCATCCACTCCGTGGGGGCCACTAGCGTGGTGCTCAGCTCGCTACGCTCGGCCCTCCCGCAGGGAGCCAGGCTCGACGCAGTCGCCCTCGCCGGGCAGGCGCCAGCGGAGCGTCGCCGGGCGCCCCAGTGATGCGCCGTTTTGCACCTCCGCCCGCGAGCGTCCGCGTGTGCGGGCCAAAATTTGCAGCCATTTTTGGCCCCAAAGGGAGGGCTGCTGCTACAAAGAAGCCCCTTCTTCTCTTACTTCTTTGGCCTACTGGGCGCGCTTCCGGTCGTTTTCGTGTGTATTAACTTTTGTAGCTGACTATGTACTATGCCCACAACTTCTTGAAGACGGACTCGAGGATGCCCAACAACAACTGGGAGTGGTCCTCGTTGAACACCAAGGTGGGTCTCAATCTGACGGCCACGTCCCCGCAGCCGCCGATGTTGACCCCGTGCTGTCTGCAGGCGTCCAAGAAGTCCTGCCTGGTGTGTGCGGCGTCAAAGTCCCAGGCGATGAAGGTGCCAAAGTCCTTGCCCCTCAAGTTCTTCACCTTGGTCGGGTACTTGGCGAGCAACTCGTCCAAGCCGGCGTACAAGCCCTTGCCGACCGCGGCGGTCTTGTTGACGAGATCGTGCTTGGTGACCTCCTGGTAGATGGTTCTGGCGATGAGCGCCTTGGAGGGGTCGCCGCACCAGGTGTTGAACTGTCTGTAGGGCTGTGCTGGCTGCAACTTGGGGTTCTTGAAGTAGAACCCGGCGGCCTGGAACTTCTTCAGGAACGTCACCATGTCTGGCGGCGTGGTCAAGTTCCAGTGCTCGTGCGCCCAGAACTTGCCCAGCGCGCCGACCCCGGTCTGCACCTCGTCCACAATCATCAAGATCTCGTACTTGATGGTGAGGTCGCGGACCCCCTGGAAGAAGTAGGGCGTGGCGTGGTTGTCGCCGCCCTCGCTCTGCACGGGCTCCACAATCAATGCGGCGATCTCCGTGGGGTGGTTTTTGATGATGTGCTCCAACTGCTCGAGGCAGCGGTCCTCCTCGGCGTGGTTCTCGTGCTTGAACTCGTCGAGCGGGTACTTCAAGCTGGGGAAGGGTGCTGCGGGCCAGGGGAACGCGGGGATGTCCATCTTGTGCAACGCCTTGGATCTCGTGGTGGACAACGAGCCAAACAACCGGCCGTGGAACCCTCTTTCGAACGACAAGATGGCCATGTCCAGGGCCCCGGGCGACTCGTTCTTCATCACCGAGGCCAACTCGTCCAGCGTGAAATCGAGCGACCCACGGCGCTTCTGGTGCTGGTACATGAAGGCGGCCTTGAAGGCGGTCTCGTTGGCGCAGGACCCGGACAAGGCGGTCCACACTTTGGTCATCCCCGTGGGCGCGGCGGCAAGGATCCCCTCCTTGAGGATGTCGCCGTAGTCGGCCAGCGGGAAGCACGCGAGCGCGGGCCGGTTGATGATGGCGCTGGCCATCTCGTCCAGCTTGGCGGTCTTCAACAACTCCGGGTTGTTGTAGCCGAGCGGGATCGACGAGATCTGGCAGTACACGTCCAAGAGACGGTTGCCGTCGGCGTCGCTCAAGTAGTTCCCGATCGAGTTGTTGTAGTCGCTGACGAAGTAGGCGGCTCTGTTGTCGAAGACGCTGCCGAGCTTTTCGTTCAACGCGACGGACTTGGGGCCGGGGATCGCCTCGCTGACGATCTCGGGCGCAGTGGGTTCTGTGGGGTAGTAGACCGCGGCGGCCTTGGTGGACGCGGATCTGAGGGCGGCCGCCCTGGGGGCGGCCCTGTGGGCGGTCTTGGTAGCTCTAGCGAGACCAGATCTGAGCATGTTTGTACTGGGAAGACTGAAAAAGGGGGACTGCTAGCTGGCTGGAGGGAAAAAGGGGGAGATCGGCCGTTAAATAGTTGCTGCTGCTGGAAAGTGGGCTAATATTTATAGCCCCAGGTGGTGTTCCTGCGTGTGGAGCTCGACACCCGCTAAGCAAGTGGAAAGTTCCGCTTATCGGACTGCACAGGGCGCCATGAGTCGCACATTGGCGGGCCCGGCAGGCGAGATCCTTCGATTGGAGTCAGGGCGCGCGCGGCTAGCGGCTCCAGCACGAACAAGGCTAGTCCTCGCGACGCCTAGGGGCTCAGATAACAGCCCGAGGCGGCGGCGTCGCGGCGTGCACCGCAGCGTGCGTGGAGCTGGAGAGCCGACCACACATCGCACAGGCAGCGAAGCGATGACAGCAGGCGTCGGTCTGGGAGCCGATGACAGCAGGCACGCACACTAGCGAAGAAACCTTCCAAGTCACGTGCCCCACCAAAATGGCACCAACCGAGACTGTGCGTGCAGGCTGCTAACCACCAGCAACATATGGAGGTGGTACGCTCCGCTGGCGCCTGCCCGGCGAGGGCGACTGCGTCGAGCTCAGCTCCCTACGGGAGAGGGTCGAGCGCAGCGAGCAGAGCACCACGCCAGTGGCCCCCACGGAGTGGATGGGCGTGCCCCCGGCAGGGCCTCGCTTGGCTCGCCATAAGGGTACTGGTGGTCCTGCCGGCGGCACGCTACACGCCTGCCCGGCGAGGGCGACTGCGTCGAGCCTGGCTCCCCTACGGGGAGTCACAGCACCACGCCAGTGGCCTCCACGGAGTGGCCCGAGCGGAGCGGTGTAGCGACAGCTGGTGGTAGTCAGACTCCCAGTATACACGTGCTGGTGATCACGTGCACTCTGGGGTGCTGATAAGGTTTCGCAAAGCTCCAAGCAGCTGCCCACACGACTCACCGCTCCACACATACATAACGTAAACAACAACAACAGTCGTACGTTTTGTTCTATTTTTGTAGCCACCCATTGCAGGAGCTGTTTTAGTGTGTTGTACTTGGCCCGTTTCTGGCAATTGGGTGGTAGTGGACGGCGAGTCAGTGGGTGAGCGTGTGGTGACTGGATGACTCGTTCAAGGTAATGCCCCACGTGACTGGCTGCAGCCTAAATTGTGCTGCAGCACGGATAGCAGCGGTTACTGGGGGTAGGTAAGTGTGTGCTTGTAGACTCGTGTAGTTCGGTAATTGGCCTGTAAGAGTGCACAAGGAAGCCGGGGGAGCCTCACTGACGTCCCCACATGGGCACCCATGTGCCCCGATTGAGCGCTAGCCCGTGTTTTAGCTCAGTATTTTCTCGTAATTTGTGTGTTTATGTTAATTTTACGAGTCATCCATCTTTCTATTTTTGGAGATGTGGTGGGGAGCAGAATCACGCTAAAATTTCGCACTGAGTGCGCGCCAAAAATTAGCGTCTCTCCCGCCAGAATTAGCGGCCGCCAGGGGGGGCGCGTGCGACCACACTAAAAAAGTTGCGCTTATTTCGGGATTCTGCAATAAGCGTTCAGACTCGTAATTGTCAGCCGTGTGGAGAGCCAGAGAGGGAGAGACAGTCGGGGTATATAAAGGGGGGCCAGGAGCCTCCTGGAAAGAGCAATTGGGATTGGAGAGTACCAACTTACCGAAAAAAAACCCAACCAACGAATTCCAGTCGCTCCAATTCGCTGCTCTCTACTGTACAGCGCCATTTTTTTTTTTTTCAGTGTGCCGCAATATCCCGCTGCAACCGATTTCTGGCCATACACCGAGAAGCTACAACTACACTCAACGCTAACGAGAGGAAAAACCACCAAAGACACCCGGACACCTCCAATTGCAGCCAACCCCCCCCCCCCCCCCCTGACCAATTGGTCCTCACACCCACACCACCGCAACCCCCACACACCACCACCACCTCAAACTCCCACATTTGAGTAGACGGCGCTAGCGGTAACTACGCAAAAGTCGCACTGAAACTCAAAATTTCCAGGTAGTGTGCCCGTCACTGCCTCCCTCCCCCCTTTGCTTGGCTCTCCACCAAAACACACCAATTTCGCACTGGCCGATAAATTACGGGGAGCAACGCAGATCAAACCACACGATACTGCCCCCTCCTCTCCACTAAAAACTACCACACACAAACACACGCACACGCACACACACAAACGAATGTCGCTCTCCGCTCCCCCCACGGCCCACCGTGAAAACTCAACCAATTCGGTCAAAAACTTGTTCAACAAGTTGTCTGGCCAGCCGGACTCGTACGCCAGAAAGAGCAAGTATGTCTTTGGCAAGACGTTGGGCGCCGGGTCCTTTGGGATCGTCCGGTACGCCCGCGACAACACCACCGAAGAGGAGGTCGCGGTCAAAATCCTCTTGAAAAAAGCGCTCAAGGGCAACGAGCAGATGGTGATTGACGAGTTGCACCTCCTCCAGGAGTTGCACCACCCACACATTGTCGGGTTCAGAGACTGGTTCGAGTCCAAGGACAAGTTCTACCTCGTGACGCAATTGGCCACCGGTGGCGAGTTGTTCGACCGCATCATCCAGAGCGGCAAGTTCACCGAGCACGACGCGTCGTTGGTGATTGTGCAGATCCTCGAAGCGCTCAAGTACTTGCACGGGTTGAACATTGTGCACCGCGACTTGAAGCCCGAAAACATCCTCTACCTCGACGAGTCCAACGACTCCAACGTGGTGATCGCGGACTTTGGGATCGCCAAAAGATTGGCCTCCCCCAACGAAAAGATCGTCTCGAGCGCGGGCTCGTTTGGGTACGCGGCCCCCGAGGTGATCTTGGGCAACGGCCACGGCAAGCCCTGCGACATCTGGTCGCTCGGTGTGATCACATACACCTTGTTGTGCGGCTACTCGCCCTTCCGCTCGGAAAACGTGCAGGACTTCATCGCCGAGGTGAAGAACAACAACGCCGTCATCTTCCACGCGGACTACTGGAAGGACGTGTCCAAGGACGCCCGCCGCTTCATCATCAAGGCGTTGCAGTTCAACCCGGAAAACAGACCGGACGCGGCCGCGCTCTTGGACGACCCGTGGTTGGTCTCGGTGGCCAAGGCGCACAAGGACACCGACCTCTTGCCGCACTTGAAGACCAGATTCGACGGCAAGGCCAAGTTCAGGCAGGCCATCGAAATGGTCAAGTTGAACAACAGAATCAAAAAATTAAAGGAAATCCAGACCGACGACGACGACGATCCGAACGAGATCGATCTCTTTGGGGATGAAGGATTGATAAGTCATACAGAGATTAAGAACAGCGAGAAGAACGCCGCCAGCGAGTCCAAGAAGAGTCCCTTCGACTTGAGCAAGTTGATCGGGCAGTTGAAGAAAATCGACAACGAGGGGTCCAAGGCGTCGCTCTCGCCCGCAGCCCCTGCGTCCTCCACCGCCAAGTCGGGCGCAGCCACCAGTGCATTCGTCCAGTTGGTGCAAACTGCCACCGAGAATAAGGAAAGGGTGCAAGGGTTCAAGGACGCGAAGGACGACACCGAGGCCACAAAGTGACCGCTCCCACCGGCCCGCGCTTCTTGTTTATGGATATAATTGAAATATGTACTTTAGAAAATAGAGAAATACCACGATATGACGAACTACAGGCGTAGCTGGGCTTTCATCGGGGGACCAGCCCAGGGGTGGCCCTGCCGGGGGCACGCTGCACCGCTCCGCTCGGGCCACTCCGTGGAGGCCACTAGCGTGGTGCTCTACTCGCTGCGCTCGTCTCCTGCAGGGAGCCAGGCTCGACGCAGTCGCCCTCGCCGGGCAGGCGCCAGCGGAGCGTCCCCAGGGGGCTCACTACCACTACAGTTGCTACAGTCTACTAAGCTTTTGCTCGGAGTGGGAGTTGCAGCCTGCAGCCGAATCGCACCCACTGCGTGATACCGCGAGAACAATGCACACCGCAAAGTTGCAGCCGCTGCCCTCACACTGAGCGCAAAGTGGGATTGTGCTGGTGTGGCTTCGCCGCGCCTGGCATGGTGGCTCAACCAGATGCTTGTACGTGCTAACGGCTAACTCTAGAGCAAGTCGTTGGCTGTGTGCACGTGTGGGTGGCAGAGGACCCTGGCGCCATTTTGGTCGCAACGGTCGTCTGACACCCCGAACGATCGGCAGCCGTGCATTAGTCAACGATCGGGAAATTACTAAAAAGCTTTCTTAGCCACCGCCCGTGTTTGTTAGCAACCCATGCAAGATAGAGTAAGCGACGCCAGTTGGTGGTTCCTGCATGCGAAAATTAGTAAGGGTCCCGCTTCTGTGCAAATTTTGATTACGTTATTTTTTTAGTAATGTGACATATTGGGGGTGCTGTGTGCACTCCGCCCAGCAGCACAACTATGGCGCTCTCTGGAACCACAGGGGGCCGCAAAGGGGGGTATATAAGAAGTGGGACCCTGGGAGCAAGGGGTTGTGTTTGGAGCTTTTTTATCATCAATTGATAATTCTATATTCTCAATACACTAAAACCTCTTTAATTACACATACACACACAAGAATGGCTCCCACTGTCGCAGTTATTGGTTCTAACGGTTTCTTAGGTAAGCCCGTAGTCACCGCCTTGACCACGCTCTTTGCCAACAAGATCTCGTTGCCCATCATCGCCACCACCAGATCCACCAAGGACAAGGTGTCTGACGACAAGATCAAGTACGTTGAGGCCGACTTGACTGAGGCCAACTTGGACAATCTCTACGAGATTTTCAAGGGCATTGACGTCATCGTCGAGTTGACCAGTCCCAATCCGGAAGTTTTCGCAGTCATCGAGAAGGTGGTTGCACACACCAAGCCCCAGCTTTTCATTCCCTCCCAGTTCGGCACGGACTTGGAGCCCACTGAAAAGTACTTCCCTGGCTTCTTGGGCTTGAAGACCCAGCACTCTGCCAACGTGAGAAAGGCCGGCGTCAAAGTCGTCGACGTGATCACCGCGTTGTTTGCCGTTCCTGGCTCCTTCCTTTACGAGATTGTCGGTGTCGCAGGTGTCAACCCTGATGAAAACACCGTGGCCTACTTGGGCAGTGCTGACACCAAGTTTGCCTTCAGTAAGCTCACAGACATCGGGAACTCCGTGGCCTCGCTCGTTGCTCACGGCGACTACGCCAAGCTCCCCAACAAGGTGAGAGTTTACTCCGGCACCAGCACCCAAAGAGAAGTTGCCGACAAGTACGCCGCCAGCCACAACATCACTCTCAAGGAATTGCCCACCATTTCCCAGGAGGCCGCTTTGAAGGCTGCCAAGGAAAAGTACAGCAAGGGCTTCCTGTTTGCCGACTTCCTCTACTATCTTCAAGTTGTGATTTCCCAGGGCACAGACCAAGGGTTATCCTTCAGCTCTGACGAGAGGGAACTCGTCAACCCGGGCGAATCGTTATGGAAGTGGGAACTGTTCTAAGCTTGTTCGGTATCCCGGACCAAAACAGAAAACACGAAAGAAAGTGGAATTGGCACGGGGAGGTGGTTGCATCTGCACCGTTTCTGCATGGTTTATGGCCCACAAAGATTATACGAAGGAAGTGCCCCGGTGAAACGTTGAGGAGGCCGAAACACTTGACTCTCTCGGTATACCGAGTCTAAAGAGGAAAGTGAGAGTTGGAGAGGGGATGTGGCGTGCATCCATTTCTGCAAGACCGTATGGTCCGCATGGTTTATACGAAGAAAGTGGCCCTTGGGAATCGTCTTGAAAAGCTTTGGGCCCGCTCGGAATACCGAATCAAAACAGGAACGTGGGATTGCATTCTGCAGCGTTCTGCAAGAAAATATGGTCCGCTGGAATATACGGATAGCAGGGTCGAATCGTGCATAAGAAGTGCCTATCGGCTGGTTTATATGTATTGTTTAGGGAATAAATACTACACGTGAAGAATTCTTGTAGTGGGGCGCTGCTGGGTCCTTGTATCGGCCAAGATAAACAATAGGAAGAATATTACCTGGGAAGTTATTATCGAATACTGATAACACCGGTAATAATATACTGTGTATACAGTATCCGTTGGTTGAGTCAATATAGAGTTAATTGTAGAGTCAATCATTGTAGAGTCAATCATTGTAGAGTCAATCATTGTAGAGTCGATCATTGTAGACTCCATCATTGTCAATATACTCTGGAATGGGGGGTATGTTAACCCACCTTCATACCGACCGTGATGACCAAGCCCCCCTCCATGAACCCTCACCTGCGGTGTGATACATGGGTATCGTTGTCGGAATTCCACATCAAAACAGAATGGAATTGGATGCATCTGCAGACCCTTGGTCCACAGGTTTATACGGCCACTACGGCCGAACCGCGCATACCCTCTGCCTGCCCGGTACCCTGGGGACTCTTCGGGATGGCTGATTCTACATATATTATCAAGTTTTACGGGTACATAATGCAAAAGAGGTGTAGAGCGTAGAGGGTGGGCCACAGATGAAACTTACAGAGAGACGTGGGTGGTGCATGAAACGGAACAGTGCAATTCCGTCTGCCACGTACAACACGCATGACTGGGCCGACTACCACAGTAGATTTTTTGATTTCTTTTCGATCTCGTCATCGGAAAACGGTGAACTAGCCAGATTTATTTTTCGTCTAGCTCTGCTCTTGCGCTCCATCACTTGCACTCCGTCGCCCATTATTACACTTTGCAGCCCCTACAGTACTCGCATGGGTGTTGCAAGAGAGAATTTCTTTTTGTATTTTCGTGGCATCAATTCACCTGGAAAGCATTGCGGCTAAGCCAGATAAAACCGTTTGGAAGAACGCTCCAGTTAAGCAGTGGTACTTTTGTAGAACCCAGAAACCTTAATCAACTAATTCCGCTGAGTAGTTACTATCACTTCATCTCACCGCCAAAACGGGCCCTGTAATCAAAAAAAGAAAAAGAAATTCAGGGTGCGTCTGCGCCATGCATGCTTAAATAGGAAACCGATTGTTCTGCGTTGTCTGCTGGAGGAGGAAACAAGTACTACGGGCAGCTGAGCTATTTTATTCACACACTCCATGCTATGCAGCGTAGGAAACCTCCTCACAGCGCATGAAGAAGTTCCCTTTGTCTTTGTTTCTAGTCAGAGAAATCCCAAAAGAAAACTTCCGTACAATGCAGAGTCCGCCTCTTTGTACCTTCTCCCCGTAATAACCTAAAAATTTAACGCATTCGCGCTCGCAGCCCAGCATGGGCAGCTGCCAGCACGGACGGGAGCGCTCCCCGTGGCAGAGGGCAGCTAGCTTACAATGCATTAGCCACATTCGTACCCTAGGGGCGGTTGTGAACCCCCACGTTCTCCGCGAGAGAACAAAGGAAAAGGAAGGTTGGTTTGAGCCCTAGTCCTGTGTTCCACCACAGCTTCTCGGGCACCGTGACTCTGCGAGTAGTACGAAGAATTCTAAAACGACTCAGCAGCAGAAGAACAGAAACGAGAACGGGAAGGGGAACTCTAGTAACTCAAGTAGCCTCTCGAGCAGCTAGGTTGATCACGCATCCATGCGAGGAAGCAAGGTCCCTTCCAATAGCCCTCCGTGCAACTCGCCTGGTATACCATCGCAGGCTAAACACTTACCCACCCACAGTTTGTGTGGGCGGGATGTCTCAGATTCCATTTTGTTTCACGTTTAAGAAGCGGTGCACCAGATGGACAACTTTAAACGCTCCTGCAAAGTTTGTTCTTTGGGGAACAAAGACGAATAGCCCGTCTCACAGTCTACAGTGGAACTTTAAAATTCGGTTTTTTTTTGTTGGCAAGTGTATTCCGCTCAGAAAGATAGATTAGCGATGGTGCTTCTCCAGAGAAGCGATGCATGCTTGGCTATAGAGGAGCAGACGCTTATTGCATTTACGAAGTATCACCCTTGGATGTACCCAAGATATTTTCTTTGGTGGGTGGTTGTGGGGGTGGCCGTACACTCTTTTTTTGATTTTTTATTTTTTATTTTTATTCTTTGGGAGATGGTTATGAGATGCGACGAGTGGCTTAGAGCTTTTTTTTAGTTTTTTTTTTTTTTGACCACTTCCCTCCTCCGCGCAGGAGCGTCATTTCATAGCCACAAATGCACGGTGCGTCCTCAAGCACGAGGCGGCAGAGATTGATACATCCGAGAAAGCTCACTGGAAGGTTACCGGGTGTTCTACACCGCGGAATGTGCAAGGAAGGAGCATTCGGGCCGGAAGTTAACCTTGTGAAACTCGTTCAAGTAGATGCTCCTATTTCTTTTTTTTTTCGTTGGCTCGTAGAAAGATGAACCTTACCTGGCGGCCAGGATAAGCGATGCGTAGCGGCGTAAAGGTTGAGGCTCCCCCTGTTTCTTCTGTTGCGAGTTCCCTTTTTTCTTTCGATGAAGGCGTTAGATGTGACCTCGCGGCACTTTGCCGCGGGATCCCACGGGTACAGGAAGGTGCTGAAACTGAACAGTCTAAAACACGGAAGCCCGCTGTGCTAGCCATACCGTTTGTGGCGCACCAGGGTTTTTGGGTTTTTTCGCTTGAGAAGTTGATGATGCACGCAATCACATGGGCGGCCAGAAAAAGAAGCTTTGATTACGGCGTGCATACAAGCCCGTTCTCCACCAATCTGCCATCAATCTCGGACTCCCGAAAGCTTACCCTTTTGGTGGTGTGTTTACGAGTGGAATTCGATCGTCTACAAGCGGTGGTCCGTTTTCAAAATGTAACTCCTTTTATTATTATGATACTATCTAATGAGTGTGGGAGGGCAAAAAAAAAAGTAATGAGCGATAATTAATTAATTAATGGGGGGGGGGGGGGGGGGGGGGGTGAGGGGTCCTCTGAGTCTATCTATAATTCATGCTTGACAAAGATTTCGTTTGTCATTTCGGTGGGGAAGTCTTCGATGGGGAGCAGCAACTCTTCAGAATAGCCAGTATTCATGAATTGTGCGCCAAAGTCGTTGGAGTCGAAAAAGAAGGTGTTGGTGTTTTCCTCGGGCACCACGGACGAGAGTGGCGAGGTTTCAGCGGCCATGTTGTTGGTGGTGGATGGTGGCTGGAGGGTGTCCATCTTGACGTGGTTGAACAAGGTGTCCATGGGCTGCTGCAACTGTGCTTGTGGCTGTGCTTGTGGCATTTGTGGGGTTTGTGTAGAGGCCAAGTAGTTGTTGATCAAATCGTCTTCTATATTGTACATGGCAGAGCCGTCGAGCAAGTTGTTTAATGTAGCGCCGGAGAGGGGAGCCATGTCGGAGATGGTGTTGGCGGCGGGGTTGATGGTGTTGGCGGATGGGGCTGGCACGTTCATGTCAAAGGTGGCCTGGCTGGGCACGCGGTCCTGCGTTATTATAGGTGGGGTCAACACGTTCAACGACGACAACTGCGTCAACGAGATGGAGTTGTTGTATGGCTGCGACAACAAGAGACCCTCCTTGAACTGGGGTCTGGTGCTGTAGTACTCCTGTGGCTGGGTGGCTTCCAACTTGACTCTCTTGTTGGGGATAAAGTCCAAGTCGAGGTCGTTCATGTTGCCGAGCACGGATGTTTCTGGGGAGGTGGTGTGCGATTCCAGCTCGGGCACGTTGGAGACGGGGGTTTGGTATACGGAGGAGGAGTTCTCGCTGGGGGCGAAGCTGGAGGTGTAGGCTGGAGCGACAGGAGCGGCAATAGGAGCAGCGGCAACGATTGGGGTGGCAGCGTTGACGGACTTGAGGAATTCCGAACACTTGTCACCGTAAGTCTTTGGGGTTAAACCAGTAACCGATCTAAAGACTCTGTGAAAGTGCCATGCGGACAACTTGGACTTGGCGGCGAGCTCCTTGAAACCCAAAACACCGCCTCTTCTTCTTCTCTTCTTGCCTGGCGACGAGGCGGCGGAGTCCTGTGGAGACAAGGGCTGCTTGGGCAATCTCAGCTGGAAGATGGAGACGGTGGCGGCCATGGCCAAGTGGCGGCAGGCGAGGTCGACCAATCTGTAGTGGTCGGAGTCGTTCTTGGAGATGGAGGTGGTGTCGTAGTCCTTGGCGTGCTTGCCCTCGTAGTTGACGACGGGCACGGACGATCTTCTGAGCACCTGCTCGTTCTTCTTCAGCTCGATAATGTTCTCCTTGATCTTCTCGTTGTTCTTGTCCTCGTTCTCGTCCATGAGAGGCAGCAAAAAGCCGATCTGCTTGTTGACGGTGGTGACACACTTGATGAGCAAGTTGACGTCGACAACAGGCAAGTTTAAGGGGTCGCAGTACATGCAGGTGTTGTAGCCGTAGGCAATAGCGTCGGCAGACAGGTTGACAAACTTGATTTCAGACTTCAAGTTGGTGATGGGTCTGGCGTCACAGTCGGGTCTGCAGAAGGTCTTGTTGATCTTGTTGCACACGAAGAAGGCGCCGGCGGCGAAGGGGTCCGAGAACTGGTAGGCCTTCCACTTGGCGGAGTCAGTGTTGTAAACCATTGTGGTTGTGTGTGTGTGTATGAGTATGTGTGTGTGGGGGGTGGGTAGATGCAAATAGAGAAAAACGAATAGAAAGTAGGGTTTAGGTGCTTTGTTATTCTTTTTTCAATACATGGGGTAGCTAGACTGGTAGTGTGCTATGGGTAGGTAGCAGTGCGTACAGGTCTAAGTGGTATTAGCTTGCAAAGAGTGTGACTATGTATGTAAGTGGCTCTTGGTAGTAAGGTACTATGGTAGTGCTTGTAGAGTGGTCAGGTTGATGGAGTGAATAAAATAAAAAGCCAATAATCCCAAGGATTGGGTCTTTCTTTTATATAAGGATTTCAAGTGTCTTGGAAATATCACTGACGTATGCGACAGGTGAATTCCCTTTTCTTTTTTCTGAGCCTCATCGGGAGTCCGCTGCACGGTAACCACATCATTCGCCGCATGCCATGCATATGCCGTTGCCGCACGTGGTGCAGATTGCATTGACCTCAGCATGCATATTTTTCTCCATGGAATTCTAGCCCGGCTCAACTTGCCCCCCTTTCCCAAATTATGATTACGTGAGGTATTCGCCTGGCGTGGTGGGAAGCGCCCGCCGGCCGCAACTGGCAGCACCAGAAGCTCCGCGCGTGCCCGCTGCCGTTCTCCGTGTGTGCAGAAGAAGCGTGCGAGAAATTTCAGGGAGCTCCAGCGTACAAGTGGGAGGTCAATGCAGTCCCCGCGCTCTCCGCGCGAAGAGTAAGAGTGTGAAAGCTAAGATTCAACAAACTGAGCTCCAAAGTCTAATCGCTAGCAAAAATAATAAAGGGGAATGACAATCTGAACAGCGTTAGGTAGGAAGTGCTACGTCAATACTTTGTCTGAGAATATCCCAAATTTAAGCTCTGTGATGTATGCAAGGGAGGCACGGCGATCAAAATCGCAGTGGGTGCTGTGTGGCTAGGGAATTTTATGGTTAGTTTTTCTGTGGTGCGTGTGTAAAAATATGCGCGAGGTATGGTGAGTGCGCGCGCGTTCTCCTCTTCCTACTATTTTTTCTTCCCATATTATTTTCTTGGGGAGATAGTGAGGCAAGTGAGTGGAGGAGGCAAGTAAGTGTAAAAAAGCTTAGAAGTGGAGGAGGGGGGAGTGTGTGTGTGGGGGGGGGGAGGAGGATAAACTGGCCACTATCCCGTAATGACAATTTCCTAGCCAGAGCCTAACTATTCTAACTAGCGCTTTTTTTGCACGTTCGAATCAACCCGTCCCGTCAAGTTTCGAGAACTTTCCGTTTGAGGCTATACAGAAAAGTCATCTACACCCGCAGACACCGATACTCTCTTTTTTACCGTATTTGCGTGTTTACAAGAGTTTTTCACTTTTTTTTTTTTTTTCTTAGTGGTGAGGGATCATAACAGGCTGATCACCTTTTTTTTTTTTTTTGTGTGAGGGTGAAATTACCCTTTGGGAAGAATGTCTCACAATTACGAACGGGCCGACTGTGGAAGGCGGTCGTGAAGGGAAAGTGGGAATGGCTAGTAGTTTTTTGACGGCAAGGCTTCATTCTGGAAAGTTGTTGGCCGGCTGTTTTATCCTTTGTGGCATTTAGGCTGTAGTTGCTCTTGCTTTTCCTTTTGGTTGTATTTAATGTTGGGGAGCTGATAGGAGAAAACGGTTCAATGCTCGCTAAAAAGTCTCCGGGGCGAGTGAGACGTGGGTTTTTTTTTTCTTGTCCTCCCGAGAAACCATCACGGCCATATACCTAGCCACAAAATTCATGTAAAAACTAAAAGAGCATTAAAAATATCCAATACCCCTTTACGCATCCGGAAACCATATCCTCAACAATTGGCATGCGTCATCTGCTATGCTTACACTTTAGGGCTACCGAATATGCTGTCTCTCCTCATGACGTACGATGTCTCAGAAAAAGTGGCTAGGGTGGAGTTCCGTGGTACACTTAACTTGAGGCGAATAAACGGTTCTCATGCAAGGCTAAGGCAAGAAAAAAAATAAAAAAAAAAAAGCTAAATGACAAAAAATAGCAAAAAGAAAGAGAGAATAAGAATTAGCATACAATATCTCAGGTTTTCTCGTGTATTGTATGGGAATACAGCCAAAGTGAGACACGCTTGTTGAGGATGTGCCAGGTGGGATATTGCAACCACCTTACGGGACTTACGAAAATACGCAAGAAAAAAGGGATACCCGTTTGCTGCGCGGAGGCTAGTCTCGCACACTTTCTTATTCTTTGTGGCTAGTAGCAATCACCACCCCTTTATCATGAAACATTTTTTCTTCTATAACGTCTCCTATCCTCACCTGTAAACTGGTGATATCACCACATGAGATCATCTCAGACAGACGGGGGGATGGTATTGTTGTCTCAGAAATTCTATGAGATCATCGTCCTGGCATAGAACTCTTGGGTCGCTACGCACGAGCCTCAGCGGTGTGCAGGAGCCCACCCAGCGCTATCACCGCCATTCGCCACAACATTTCATGCATGAAAAATACCAAAAGCGTAAAATTGCGAGCGCTGGGCAAAAATTTCAGGCAAGGATTTATGCAAGCATGGTATAAAATTTGACTCCCCGTGTCTCACTTTTGTAAGGAGGCTAGTGAATCCGACGGGAATAACCCAGCTCGTTACGGGAAAAAGTAAAACAGCCGATTGTTGGCAACCGGGTAGTCTAACCCTCTTTTCCCTTTTTCATTTTGACCGCATATTTTTCTAAGCTTGGCCACGTCGCTGAACTCTCTGACCATGTTACACCGGAATTATCTTTTCCTTGTGTGGTAAGTTTTGGTTTACAGTTTAGACTACTATAGTTCCCCCCACCCTTAATCTGAAATGACGTACCCACACTCAGCTCAGGCTACAACATAATCTACCATCACCACCCAATATGCAATACTTATTGTAACACGTCAGAGATCATGTGACCAGGCGAGTAATTTTTTACTAGCCCGCGGGTGTGCCAGCACCGAGAAACGTCATATGTGATGTAATGAAATTTTACTATGATGTCATATTTTTAATCATTTTTCAGGTACACGATTAACCATCCGATTTGGGTAAAGCCGCTTGCACAAACCCCCCGCTAACAATGGGCCATTACCTCCAGGCTTACATGATCTACAGTAAATATGACGCACCTACAACGACTCACACATATGCGTAGGACGGTGAACCGGGCTAGTGAGTTCATGTACTGTCTATGTTTACCCCTTACATTCCTACCCGTTCGCTGGTTTGCGCACTGGGGTAACAAGCAAAAATATCAAGTTTCGAGTCGTGCTGCGCGATCGGCCCAGGTATTATAACCGTAACAATGCAACAGTAGATGGAAAATACGATTCTATTTGCCTATGGGCCATAGAATTTTTCAGCAACCTTTGGGGGGCTCGACACCGCTGTGAGTGAATCATGTACCATAGATACAGTTCAAGATATGAAGCTTAAAAATCTGCTGTTTCAAACGTAACGATGCATATGGGCCCCCTAGGTGTGTTAAGATTAGCAACAACGGGGGGTGGCTATGACAGCTGTCAGATTATTTGATCTGGCCAAATATGACGTCCTGATCTGGCCCCATATGACATCAGTACATTCCACCGTATGTCCCCCTTTGGTTCCGTCCCATGTACCTTGCACATCCAGACTTGCCCAGATCAAGTGTGCTGTGCGTAAGTACACTGTTTGCCTGTGCAAAACCCACCCAGGATCCAGCGCGAGTGACCCTGAACGGCTACGACCACACGGACTCCAGCGTGTTGGGAAGTCCGTGCTGGGGGCAGTGTCGCTTGGTTGTTTGTTGTTGGGTTAGATTGGGTCTGGTCGCGGCGTGCTTGAGCATGATCTGAGCATGCTCTGGCACGCTCCAGTGTAGTCGAGGGTGGCCACGACGTTCCCATCTGGCATGATTCCGGTCACCACCACGGAAGTCCGATGCCACTCGGGGGGGTTGCAGCCATCGGAAAAGAGTGAAAAATAAAAACGCACGTGAGAAATTTTCACGCACTCAATTTGGCCACGGGCATCAAGACGGACTTTCCAAGAGCGCCATTCTGGCATTTCTGGGCCCTCTGCCAGACGCTCACGCACATCCAGCTGTTCCGCCGACCATCCACCCAAACGCACGTTATATAAGCAGCAGCACGCTCGATCGGGCCGATACTTTCCTGCACCTGGCGCGCTGCCTAAGAAAAAAATCCCAAAATAGCGTGTTTTGCCCCAAACCACCCCCAAATGACACCACCCAGCTAGCCAGTGCGTCAATTCTGGTCGCTACACCACCCAGCCCGTCCCCCGAAACCCGCGAAAAGGTGAGTTTAATCGCGCCACCACGCTCAACTGAAATTTGACACACCAAGACTTTCACTGATTTCCCCCACACCTCAACGGTACTCCAGACACCACCACCTCCAACACCCCCCAAAAAAAAAAAAACCTGACAAAATGTCCCTCATGCCCCGTCACGAGGGCCACCTCCACACGGTAAACCTCAAGTACGGCTACTTCATCGTGTTCGTGTCGGCGCTCCACGCTGCGCTGATGGTGTGGGCGTCGTACTCGTACCTCAAGTTCTGGCGCAAAAATGGCGAGGCGCCGCCCGCTAAACGGTTCCAGCCGCCACTCTACGTGGCCGTGCTCGCGTGGGCGCTCCTCATTGTCCTCACAACGGTCTGGTACGTGCCATTGCCCGAGCACTACACCACCGCGGTCAAGCGGATGGGCCGTATCGCGTACGTGTTGGTGCCCTTTGACTTGTTCCTCGCGTTCCGGCCCTCAAACCTGTACATATTCAACTACTTGGCGGCCATAGACCTCCACAAGTGGGTCTCCCGAATCATCATCGTGTTGGGGTGCCTCCACGGGCTCGGCTTCACGGTCAAGTGGCTCGTGGAGGGCGTCTTCTTCGCCAAGGTACTTCAATTGGACAACTTTCTCGGGTTGGTGGCCGCCACGCTCCTCTTTGCCTTGATCGTCGTCAGCGTCCGGTTCTTCCGCCGCCGCGTGTACAAGTGGTTCTACGTGTTCCACAACCTCAGCATGTTTGTGTTCATCGTGGCCATTGGGTTCCACGCCAGGCCCGGCGTGTTTATGTACGCGGTCAGCTGTCTCGCGATCCTCGCGTTCCAGGTGTGGTTGCGGTCGTCGCAGCTGAGCAAAATCAACAGCGACGAGCTCACCGTGATCTCCACCCCGGGTTCCTCCTTGCTGCTCGTCCGCATCCCCAAGCTTTACTTCGAACCTTGGACCCCGGCCTCGCACATCAGACTCTCCATCAACCGCACGCTCTTGGACCTGTACGTGTTCCCGGGCCACGCCTACACCATCGCCAGCACCATCGACGACGACACCTTGGACTTGATCGTGAAGCGCACCAGAAACGTGTCGTTTGGCGACGCCTCCTCGCGCGCACCCACGTACACAGTAGCGGGCCCCTTCCCCTCGTTGCCCGAGCCCTTCTTTGTCACCGCGGAGTCCGTCACCATCATTTGCGGCGGGTCCGGGATCTCGTTTGGGATCCCCATCTTGAAGGGAGTGAACTCCAACGCGGACGTCAACCTCATCTGGTGCGTCAGAACTAAGGAGGATTTGCACATCTTGCGGGCCTTGGATATAGACGAGAAGATCACTGTCTTCGTGACCCAGAACGGCGGCTTCACGGACGAGCCGCTGGACGAGGCCAGAGCGGGGCTCCTCGCTGGCGAAGAGGGCGACGACTCAGCAAACAACTTTGAGTTGCACGACTTGGACGAGGAGGACTCCAATCCCACCTCCAAGGCAACCGAGGCCACCAAGCAAAACATCACAATCAGACAGGGCAGGCCCGACTTTGACGAGCTCTTCAGTCTGATCCCGCTCTCGGAAAACACCAAAAACACCTGGTTGGTGGCCTGCGGGCCCGAGAGCTTGCTCGAGTCTACTAAGAAATGGACCCAGGGCAAGAGCATTGGGTACGTGAGCGAGTTGTACGAGTTTTGATAGCATGGATGCGTTATGGGAATCTGCGGGTCACGCCAGCGCTGATGGTACGGTGTTGGCTACCGCCTTTAATTTAAGGAATAAAAGAATCAAGATTACGCCAAAGAATCTGTAGCACCTGCAGCGCCGCTCACATGGTCTGCAAGGGATAGTCACCGAGCCTGTAGCCTCCCCCACCAGTAGCCTTTGTAGGTAGCCCCGACGGGGTCTGTGGTACGCTCCGCTGGCACCTGCCCGGCGAGGGCGACTGCGTCGGGCCTGGCTCCCTACGGTCGAGCGCAGCGAGCAGAGCACCACGCCAGTGGCCCCCACGGAGTGGCCCTAGCGGAGCGGTACAGCTGGGCAGCCTTGTTTGCAACCCTGAGCTCCTCCATCACGTGACCCGATATGGAGTCGCCCTTATATTTCATTTTCTCCATATTAATTTTCCAATTCTTGTTGCTACTGCTTTATTGATTGGTTTTTTGTTTAGATGACTGCAGATGTCGGTCGTTGATGTAAGCTACAAGACCCTCAAGTCTGCGCCTAGGGAGACCTCGGCGTTTTCGTTCAAAGATCTAAGCGATATCAACAATCCTGTAACTTCCTACAAGCTGGCGCTTGCTGTAATCGGACACATAGATCTCAATGCGTTCTTTGCCCAGGTGGAGCAGCTTCGGCTCGGGCTCACCCGGGACGACCCTGTAGTATGTGTGCAGTGGTCCTCGTTGATCGCGGTGTCGTATGCAGCGAGGAAGTTCGGGATCGGCAGGATGGATAACGTGAAGACCTCGAGAGTGAAGTGCCCCAATATTGTGCTAGCGCACGCGGCTGTGTTCAAGAAGGGCCAGTCCCACTGGGCGTACGAGGAAGGGTTGCCCTCGCAGTTCAC
This sequence comes from Dujonia boleticola, assembly GCA_029581775.1. Classification (NCBI taxonomy): domain Eukaryota; kingdom Fungi; phylum Ascomycota; class Pichiomycetes; order Serinales; family Debaryomycetaceae; genus Dujonia; species Dujonia boleticola. Next base: position 2,121,807 of record JARGRU010000017.1, read on the forward strand.
GCACAAAGTGCTGTTGGACCCTTACCGTAGAGAAAGTAGAAAGATCATTCTGATTTTCAACCAGCTCTGCGATTTGGTGGAGAAGGCGAGTGTGGACGAGAGTTATCTTGATATCGGAAGGTTGGTGTACGAGAGGTTGATGCGGGATTTCCCCATGCTAAGGGAAGAGAACCGGGACGGGCAGAGCGGGGTGGGGTTGCTACCTGCGATTCCCAAGGAATTGCCCGATACATTGAGGCTTGTAGGCGAGTCCGACGGGATAGACGTTGTTACTGACTGGGACGATGTTTGCATGTGTATAGGTTCGGAGATTATCCACGAGATTCGCCAGGAGGTGTACAAAATCTTGGGATACACCACGTCGGGTGGGGTGGCGAGGAACAAGTTTATCGCAAAGCTCGCTGGTGGGCTCTTCAAGCCCGACAACCAGGCGGTGGTGTTCAACAGGAGCGTCTACAAGTTCTTGAACCAGTTTGAGTTGACGGATATCGGCGGGATGGGTGGCAAGACCGGAGATGAGGTGATATACAAGCTACAAGTGGGGAAGCAAGGGGTTGAGGAAGCGGAGGATGATGGCAGTGGCGACGGAGAGGGCCAGAAAGTTGTCTCTTCTATCACGCGAATCCGAGAAAACTTCACGCTTGAAGATCTCAGGGCGTCGCTAGCCGATGACGAAATCGCTGAAAAGGTGTACAATTTGGTTCGAGGGAACAGCCCGAAGGAACTCACGCTCAAAGTGGAGGTGAAATCGATGATGTCGAGGAAAAACTTCCCGGGGAAGCCCGTCACCAACTTGCTAGACGCATACGATTGGATCAAAGTTTTTGTAGGAGATCTCTACAACCGACTCATCGAGCTGGATGACGAAAGCATGAACATTCTGGCGCTGCAGGCCAGCAAGCAGCGGCCCACCATACGAAGACCCAAGACCGTGTCACTCCACTTTGGCACGCTAGAGTATACCAGCCACTCCAAGCAGGCCACAATATTGATGGTGCAAGACTTGGAGAAGTTCAAAGTGGTATTGGAAGCCACCGCGATCCGGCTCCTAAAGGAGTTGTTGGACACCTTCCAGGGGACCGGCAAGCTCAACAACGGCTTGAAGCTACGAGACGTCAAGGATATCACCAAGGATATCAAGATCCTTGGGTGCACGAGCATGTCGCTCACCATCTCGAATTTCACAAAGACCTCGAACGCAAACTTGATCGACTCGTTCATAAACAAAAACCCCGACAGCACAAGCACACGCGAAGAAGAATTTACGAGGTACAGTGCAACGACACCGCTGCCTACAAAGCAGCTAGGGCATTCCACTTTAGCAGCGGCTGCCGCGGCTGCCGCCACTGCAGACACCCAGTTGGCGAAACCCCTAGCCAAAGCCGCTTCAGCAAAGCAAGGGATTCTACAGCAGCTACAGAGTGCTGGGACCGGGACACGAACTACCGCTTCCTCGCTGGCTGGCTCTGCCAGCCCTACACCCGCCGCATCACCGTTGCCAACGTTTTTCTGCGCTAAATGCAAAGCACAAGTTAGCGGAGAAGCCGCAGAGCACGACGACTTCCATGTGGCCTCGGAGTTATCCAGACAACTAAATGGAAGCAGCGAAGAGCAGCCGCGTGAAACGAATGAAGTCAGCTCCAGTGCGTCAACCCCCAACGACCATGCTTCCAGCGCTGGTAGCAGCAAGCGTCAGAACAAGAAACGAAAGGTTAACACCAACAATAAGGGGAAGGGACAATCCACCCTTCCCTGGGGTAAGCCCTCGTAGCCGTGTGGGAAACTCGATAGACATGATAGGAAAAGAACCAAGAAAAAATTCTCTCAAGTAGAAAATAAACGCACATAAAAAATAAAAAGGCTAATGCAATGTACAATTCGGCGTTATTTGCTTGTGGCAAGTGACGGGGTAGATGCACACGAATATGCCCAACTCTTCACGAGCCAGTCTAAGATACCACCTCATTGACAACATCACCACCGCTGGACCTGTCTATCGTAGCCTTGCATAACGCTGATACATGCTGCAAGTGATATCCAGTCTTGTCCATTGGCAAGGCGGCGCGGGTTAAAGTCTAAGCTTATTCAGATATTATTTTGTGAGCTTTAAACTTTTTTTTTGGCAACTCTTGGAATGGGCCTCTAAAAATATTCATCCTCCTGAAACCGAGATGGATCTCCAAGTGAGATATGTCATACGTCTTGCATTCAGTAGCAAACATTAAAATTTTGAGTGTACCGAAAGCTTATTTTTTAGTTCGGCGCGTGGCGGTGATGTGGGAAGTGATGGCCAAGATAGGCTACAGTTACGGGACGGCGTGCACCAGGACCCTGCGACAGCGTACAAGTGGCTAGTGAGCACTGGAAATGTGCGCTTGCCCGGGATATTCTTGTGCCGGTCCGGTCTGCTACACATAAGCACCAAGTAGCGACTTAGCACCGTTTCGTACGGATCCCATTGCCCCCAGGGCATTCTGCCGGGAAAGATATAGGGCCCCCTTGGAAGTTCCAACCACCACAGAAATAGAATAAAAAAGAATTAAAAAAAAAAAAAAATTAAAAGGCACCGCTACTCTCAGCCTCGTCGGTTAATGAAACTTCCTGATGATCTGCGGAAATAGTAAATCCCGAGCCACATACGCTGTTTTACCGCTGGGAAGCTTAAACTTTCTTGTGGCTACCCAAAATTGATCTTGAGTTGATGCCTAGCACCTAGGATTACCCTTCGTACCTTAACAGGTAGAGTTTGTATGGGCTGTACCCTTGGTGACGCGATGGCTCATTCTCCTGCCCTCTGACAAAGCATACCTCCCAAGCTCCCACATGGTACTACTTGTTTCACCGCCCAAACCTAGTATTGTCGTTATGGTTTCTTTTTCGGTTTCCGAAACTTTGCTCTGCAAAGCTTAAGCTACTTTCTTAGATACTCGTAGCTTTTTTTGGTAGACAAGCAAAAAAACCGCTTTGCTGTGAATGCGAGTGAAGTTTGGTAACGTGTGTGGCGGTGCAGGCTGCTTCGTGCGGGAAACCTTGATTTGGTGTAGTTTCGTTTCGTTTGATGTGCTGTATGTGCACCGCATAGATGGAGTTCCGCTCTAAGAATAACTTTAATATCTAGCCAAAAGCTTAATTGTAGCGGTTTCCGTCGAAATTGGCAGTAAACAGAACATGGGTATCTTAGTCCGTGCCATTCCCCCGAAATCTCCTACCTTGCCGGAGTATCCACCTTTTCTTCAACTTCCCCTTGTCTCTAACAAAACACCCTCTTCGTTCTCTCGTTCACTCTTTCCACCATAGCGCTTGTATGGCTTAGATAGTTCTTGTGTTACCGTGCTCCAATTTGGCGTCCTTTTATCGCGCTTTCTAACCATACTACTCACCCCCACGGGAACCATACAAATTTCTAGCGAATTTCATCACAAAAGCCAAAAAACCCCGGTTTTGTTTGTGCTTCGATACTTTTCTCCGTCTCTTTTCTCCCTACTCTCTTCCCTCATGAGCCCTCGCAGCGGTTGAGCGTGTTGGACGTTGAGCAACTCCATTCAATCTACCTTCATCTTTAGTACCTTCACTTGCAGAAGGCTACATTATCACACTAGCCACCACGTCCACACAGCAACAGTAACAGCAAGGTTTACTAACCGCATTCACGTGATTTCAAGCGAATACTTTCCTTGCGGGTATCTGGGGGAAGAAGCAGTAGTAAATCGCCTCGCATCACCTCCGTCCACGCTCCGCCCGTGCTCACTAGCCACTTCCACGGTTCCAACTACTCCTCTGGACCCTCATACCCTTCCAGCCAAGCTAGCTAGCGGGCACCAGGCAAACCAACATGCCTTTTTGGTTGGTCACGTGACTCGTATCTCTCGCCAGATGGCCACAACGCTTCTCCCTCCTCTCTTCTTCCTTGACCCTCATAACTCTGCACTTGCAGCCGTTGAGCCCCTTGTATTCCACTGCCCACTTCTTCACTTGCAGAAGGCTACGAGCCACCAACCACTAATTAGCCTTGCAAGTTTGCTCATCACGTGACTGCGGTGGGGTCTTCCGGAGAGAACCTTGTTTGAGCAAGCTCGTCGGGGAGCCGTGGTCTGGAAACCTAGTCTCTATCCCGCCTTTCACCTCGCCACTGCGAGGGGCATCCATTGCATCCACCGCCATCTTCAGTGGCTGTTTCTTGACCTCTGGCTAGTAGTTCCTCTTAAAACCCCGTGATTGGTCACGTGAGAAATGAACCCCAGTAAAGCACCCATTGGTCCCCTTCCACCTCCACTCCTTGCTCTACCCTCTCGGCCCTACTGGCCCTCAGACCTTGACCTTTCCATCTTCCTTGCTTCCTGCTTTACTTATTTGCGCCCATCCACCCTACTTGCAGCCCACGACTAGACTAGCCACAAGCACCACTAGTCTGGTCACGTGACTCCGCTCCCTGGATTTTCCACCGAGGCTTACCCCATAATATTCCAACTAGCGAGCGATCAGCCTGCTTAGCGTCTTCTCTAAAGACAAGCACCCACACACACACACACACACACACACAACCCAACCGAACATGTCGCAGCCGAACAGCAGAGCGTTGCCTCTAGCCGACGCGACCACTATAGGTACGTAACTATCTGAATTGGGGAGCGCAAACAGGCTTGCCCTGGGCACCGGCAGGGCTCACTGCCACTGTGAATGCCGAGAGATGAACGCTATGGACCGCTGGCGGTACCGCTCCGCGCGAGCCACTCCGTGGGGGCAACTGGCGTGGTGCTCGGTCCTCCCGCAGGGAGCCAGGCTCGACGCAGTCGCCCCCGCCGGGCAGGCGTGTAGCGTGCCCCCGGCAGGGCTACCAGGTAAAATCTCGTTTTACCTGGTAGCCCTGCCGGGGGGCACGCCACTCCGCTCCGCTCGGGCCACTCCGAGGGGGCCACTGGCGTGGTGCTCTGCTCGCTGCGCTCGGCCCTCCCTCCCGCAGGGAGCCAGGCTCGACGCAGTCGCCCTCGCCGGGCAGGCGCCCGCGGAGCGTCGACCAGCGCCCCTGGCTCTTCCCTGCGCTGGCTGCTCTTCCCTCGTCTGTGCTACCCCGTGGCTTCCCCCGCCGCCCGCCTCTGCCCTCCCGGCGCCCCAGGCGCTGGAGGACCCCCTGTCTCCATACTCTCTACTAACATGCACAGTGCGTGCGCACCAGAAAGACTCGTACTTCGAGACGTCGTTGCAGTCGCAGGTGCTGGAGGTGTTGCACATCTTCAAGGGCCTGCGGTTCGTCAACACGCACCCCGAGGAGATCGGCGTGGCGGCCAAGGCGCTCTACCTCGCGTTGACCACGTTGATCGGCGCGCGCACGCTCGGCGAGGAGTACGTGGACTTGATCTACGTGAACCGCCGCGGGACCCGGCTCCCCAAGGTGCTCTTGCGCGTGGGCTTCATTCTCAGTTACGCGGTGGTGCCGTACTTGATCACGCGGTTCATACGGAGGATGAGGCGCCAGGAGGAGGGCGAGGGTGCCGCCAGTGGCCGCGGCGGCGCCGACGACGACGACGACGCGCAAAAGCACTCCATCTGGGCGCTCTACCCGAAGGTGTTGGACACGGTGATGAACCTCCACATCGCGGTGTTCTACTTCCAGGGCCACTTCTACTCGCTCCTGAAGCGGATCTTTGGGTTCCGCTACGCGTTCGGCCACAACAAGGACCCCAAGAAGATGGCGCTGTCGGGCAACTACTCGTTCCTCGGGGGGCTCATCTTGCTCCAGTTCTTCGTCAAGTCCATGTTGAAGCTCAAGTCGTACAACGACAAGCAGAACGACCGCCGGTCCGCCGCCGCCAAGGGCACGCACCCAGACGGCGACGCGCACGAGGCGGCCGCCTCCGACCGCTTCGCCTCCATCACGGACGTGGAGCGCGTGGGCGAGCTGCTCAGCAAGGGCAAGAACAAGAAGCGCTACCAGACGGACTTGGCGGACCCGGCGCAGTTGCCCTACGTGCCCGAGAACTCGCGCGACTGCATGCTCTGCTTGTCGCCCATGGTGAACCCGGCCGCCGCCAACTGCGGCCACTTCTTCTGCTGGGACTGCATCGTCGACTGGGTCCGCGAGCACCCCGAGTGCCCGTTGTGCAGGCAGGGGTGCATCGAGCTGAACTTGTTGCCCTTGCGCTAGGCGCCAGCGCGCTCCGCGCCAGTGGCCCACACGTCCCCGGCAGGGCTGCTAGCACCTACGCTTGGGCCAAGGCTGGGCCCGCCGGCGGCACGCTGCACGCCTACCCGGCGAGGGCGACTGCGTCGAGCCTGGCTCCCCTACGGGGAGTACGGCACCGCGCCAGTGGCACGAGCGGAGCAGAGACGAAGAGAGGCGGTATTTAATGTTAGTTACGCGAAATGTACAGTATGGGTCTCCGAGAGGCCCCCTCATCCAGCAAGCGCCGCCGGGCGATGTAGCCGTAGTAACTCCCGCAGGGAGCCAAGCTCGACGCAGTCGCCCCCGCCGGGCAGGCGCCAGCGGAGCGTCGCCACGGGCGGCCACAAACCCCACCACAGTATGGTATATGGCTGCCTAGCTGGCCCTGGATGCCCGTGCGGCCGGTCCACCGCTCATTCGCGTCCTCTGAGTGTTCCTACGAACCCTTGAGGCCGTCAGCACTGCCCTTGGTGCCTTCTGGCGATCTCGCCTCCTTCTGGTGGCCCCATGGGTGGTCCCCCTTCCGGCCCCTTGGCTGCGCGCGTGTGGCCCTTGGGCCCAGCCGTTTGCAGCCTCCAGCAGCAGCGGGATGGTGTTTTCGGTGCGCGCACGCCCTACACGCTATTTTTAATTTTTTTGGTAGTGGTGAATTTTTGTTGTGAGGCCCGCCAGGCACCCGTCTGATCTCCCTCCAGCTAGACACCACCCCCCTTCAGCGCCCTTCACAGCCAATCATCTTGCATTCTGTCGAACCGTGGCTGCCCGCACCGCACCCACCCCTCGATTTTTCACTACACACTACGCGTCAGACTGCCGTGTCTTTTGGCTACGCTACACAACGCTCAACGCACACGCACACACACAGGGACAGCCATAGCCGCTCCGTCTCATCGATAAACTACACATAGAAATGGCTAAGGAGTTCAGCTTGCCGTACTCCACGGGCGGGTCGCTCGAGGATGGCATAGAGAACGTGGGGCCCCACTCGCGGCCAGGCAGCACCGAGAAGGCTGCCGCTGCCGCCGCTGCGGCCGCTGCTGAAAACACCCCCTACGGCGGCACGTCGTCGTCGTCCGCCGGCGGCAGCGCCAACAAGTTCAAGCCGGCCAAGTACTCGTACGCGCGGTTTGGCGGGTCCGGGGACGGCAACGGTGCCGGCGCGTCGCTGCTGGCCGCTGCGCTCGGCGTGTTCCGCGGCGCCGCCGAGTTCCTCTTGGCCCACAAGCGCATCCTGTTGACGCTCGTCACGTTGCTAGTGCTCTCGCTCTTCACGTCCACGCCGTTCATCCCGCACTGGTCGCTCACGGACCCCAAGGTGGTGATCATCTTGGCCGCCAACGAGGGCGGCGGGGTGTTGAAGTGGAAGGGCCCGCAGGAGTGGTCCGTCGAGCGGTCGTCCATCGCCAACAAGAAGCAGTACGCCAAGCGCCACGGGTACGGCTTGACCATCAAGGACATGACCATCAAGAAGCGGTACTCGCACGAGTGGAGAGAGTCGTGGGAGAAGGTGGACATCATGAAGCAGACGATGCGCCAGTTCCCCAACGCCGAGTGGTTCTGGTGGCTCGACTTGCACACGTACATCATGGAGCCGCAGTTGTCGCTCGAGGAGCACTTCCTCAACCACTTGGAGAACGCCACCTACCGCACCTTGGACACCTTCAACCCGCTCGGGTTGCCCGTGGACCTCCCCTACACCGACTACGAGCTGCAGCCCGTGGACATGGTGATCACGCAGGACTGCGGCGGCTTCAACTTGGGCTCCTTCCTCATGCGCCGCTCGAGCTGGCTGGAAATGCTCTTGGACATCTGGTGGGACCCGGCCATGTACGAGCAGATGCACATGACCTGGGAGCACAAGGAGCAGGACGCCTTGGAGACCTTGTACTCCACGCAGCCCTGGATCAGAGAGCGCGTCGGCTTCTTGCCCTTGAGAAAGATCAACTCGTTCCCGCCGGGCGCATGCAACGACAAGGCCGACGACCCGCAGTACTTCTTCCAGAACAACGACTTTGTCATCAACATGGCCGGCTGCGAGTGGGGCAGAGACTGCTGGGGCGAAATGGAGCACTACAAGGCCTTGAGCAAGAAGTTGCAGAGAAAGTGGTACCAGTTCTGGTGAGCACCACGCTAGTGGCCTCCACGGAGTGGCCCGAGCGGAGCGGAGTCGCGTGCCCCCGGCAGGGCTGCCAGCACCTACACTTGGACCGAGGGTGGGCCCGCCGGCGGTACGCTACACGCCTGCCCGGCGAGGGCGACTGCGTCGAGCCTGGCTCCCCTACGGGGAGGCACAGCACCACGCCAGTGGCCTCCACGGAGTGGCCCGAGCGGAGCGGAGTCGCGTGCCCCCGGCAGGGCTGCCAGAACCTACACTTGGACCGACGGTGGGCCCGCCGGCGGCACGCTACACGCCTGCCCGGCGAGGGCGACTGCGTCGAGCCTGGCTCCCCTACGGGGAGGCACAGCACCACGCTAGTGGCCTCCACGGAGTGGCCCGAGCGGAGCGGGAGCGCGTCCCGCCACCCCACGTACATAAAAAGTATCTATATAAATTATTTCCAGTCACATGGCACTGTAGCAGCAGCCTCTCTGAGCGGGGCGCCGTAGGAGCGAGGGGAGCGACACCCTTGTGCATCGCCGTAGTGGCCCCTCTGGTCCCACTGGTCGGCGAGTGTGTCGCAGAGGGTGTCGCATGTCGCGGAAAAGTTGTCGCGAGCTTGTGTGCACTCCCTGGTGTGGGCGTGCACGCACCGAAAACTTTGGAGGTTTGGTGCTTCCCTTTGAAAACAGACAGCCCCGTGCCAGCCACAGAGGAGCCCTTAGCGCCCACCACCACAGCACAGCAACCCCTCGATCGCACGCCCCACGCCCTCACGCGATGAACGACAACTTCTGGTTCAACGACAGCGCGTTCAGCAACAACCCGAGCGGCGCGAGCGGCGGAGCCAGCGGCGCCAATGACGACGACTTTTTGAACTTCTTCGACGGGCCCTCCACCCAGCAGCAGGCTCCTCCCCAGCAGCAGCAGCAACAGCAGCCACCCACCCCGCTGCAGCAGCAGATGCTGATGCAGCCGCTGCAGATGATGGACGTGAACTCGATGGACATGCCCGGGCAGAACTTGAACCCCCAGATGTTCATGAGGCCCCAGCAGCAGCAGCAGCAGCAACAGCCACCACAACAACAACAGCAGCAGCAACGCGGCCCTCAGCAGCAACGTCTCTCCCAGCAGGCCGGCAAGGGCAACCCTCAGCTCGAGCAGAACAAGCGCGAGCAGCTCCTGAAGATGCGCCAGCAAATCATGCAGCAGCAGATGTTGGCAGCACAGAAACAAAAACAACTGCAGCAGGGCGGCCCTCAGGGTGGCCCACAGCAACAGCTGCCCCAGGACCTTCTGCAGTTCCAGATGCCTCCGCAGCAGCTGCCCTTCCCGCAGCAGGTGCAGTCGCCATCGGCAGCGCAGCACTCGCCACAGCTCGCCAACATGAAGGCCCAGCAGTTCCAGCGGGCCCAGGCCGCCATGCGGTTGAAGAACATGGACAGACGCGAAAGTTCCGGCAGCAATGCGTCGATGAGCGCCATGGCGGCACGGTCGTCGATGGCCACGCCGCAGCAGGCGTTCAGCCCCGTGGCTGGCGGCCAGATGGGCACTCCACAGCAGCAGGCGCACACGCCGCAGCAGATCCCCCAGCAGATCCCCCAGCAGATCCCCCAGCAACAACAGCAACAACAGCAGCAACAGCTTCAAAATAAACAGGGACCTCCGCCCGGCGCCGGCGGGACCCCAGGGGCCGGCGGCTCTGCGGGCAACTCGCAACAGCTCACGCAAATCCAGATCCAGCTCTTCCTCTCCACCGTGTACGACTTTATGTCGCGCAGGGGCACGCCCATCACACTGCCCCCCATCATCAACAACAAGAAAATCAACCTTTTCTTCTTGTACTACATGTGCCAGAGTATCGGCGGGTCGCAGCAGCTCCTCAGGCAGCAGCAGCATCCCTCGCAGCAGTCGCCCTGGTCGCTCGTGTGTATGAAGTTGGGGCTCTTTGAGGGCGTAGACATCCAGCAGAACCTCCCGTTGAAGTCGCGGATCGAGCGCGAGGTGAGCAACTGCTACGTGCAGCTCTTGTTGCCGTACGAGCAGTACACAAACACGCCCGAGGGCCACAAGGATATTCAGCAGCGGAAGCTCCAGTTCCAGAGGCAGATCACAAAGAAAATGCAGCTCCAGCAACAGCAGCAGCAACAGCAACAACAGGGCCAGGGCGTCCAGGGCGGCCAGGTCAACCCAAATCTCCAGCAAGGCAACCCAAATCTCCCACAACAACAACAACAGCAGCAACAGCAATTTCCTCAGCAGATGTCCAGACAAGGATCCAGACAGCTCTCGCAGCAGCTTCCCCAGCAACTTTCCCAGCAGCCCGTACCGCAGCAGCTCCCTCAGGGCCACCCCTCGTCGCACAACTCGCCCTTGTTGAACTCGCAGACCCCACTGCACATCCAGTCGCCTGCGGTGAACAACTTCACGCCAGGAAACGTCAACAACTCCGGTGCCCACTCAGTCAACAGCCCGGCGCTCAGCCTGGCGCCCACGCCGCAGCAGCGCAAGATGTCCAGAATCAGCAACTCCAACCACAACTCGCCTGCGTTGGTGCAACAGCAGTCTAGGGCTGGCAGCATGGTGAACACGCCGCCAGTGGTGCCACAGCCCACGCCTCCGGTTCAGCAAACGCCCGCCGCCACGCAAGCAGTGGTGGCTCGCCCTCCAGCAGCTCCCAAGGAGCCAAACGCTATCAAGACGTATCTCCCCATCCGTAGACCCGTGGAAACCCACGGCGGGTACGACATCCGTGCGCTCTCGCAGATTGCGGGGGAGATTGAGATCACCAAGCCCGTGTACCTCTTTGCTCCAGAGCTTGGTTCGGTGAATGTGCACGCCTTGATTATGTCGGTCAAGAGCTTCACCGGTGTGGCCAGCAGCGAGGTATCCAGCGCCCTCAACACTTTGCTTGTGACAACTTCCGACGCCAACTTGGCGTTCAAGATCTCCGATTGCCCGGAATTGTTGGACTCCTTGAGCGTGTTGGGCTTGAAATTGCTCGACGTGATCTTGGAGGACAGGGCCGTGACCAAAAAGAGGCGGAGAAACGTGTACGAGGACGGCGACAAGTTGAGCTCCAACAGCCGTATCGACGACATTTTCAACAAGTACGTGAAGCGCGGCAAGAGTGGCGATGCCGACGACGAGTTGGTCGAAGAGGACGTGGAGTTTGTCGTGGACTCGTTGACCGGCGAAGTGCTCGGCGAGAGCGACGAGGACGACGACGCGGACGCGGACGAGAACGACGGCGAGTTGTTTGACGCTGTGCAGCAGGAGGACGAAGATGTTTTCCTGCCAACCTCAAGCGCCTCGTCCAGCGCCGGCTCCGTGGCCGCTGCCGCCGGAACAGAGGAGCTCCCTGCATCCTTCAAGATCTCGGACTACATGACCACGCTCCTCGAGTTCCGCAAGGAGAACAAGTACCACTTCAGCAAGATCCAGACCAAGAGCGCCAACGACGAGGCGGTGATGTTTGTAGACCAGTTGATCACCATCACCATGATCTTGCGTAACATTTCGTTCGCGGACTCCAACAAGCTCGTGATGTCCGCCAGCGGCAAGTTCAAGGACTTGTTGTTCGCCGTGGTCAAGGCCATCGCCAGCGCCCCGCACAAGTTTGTGTTCCACAGGAAGATTCTCTGCCTCTTGAAGGACTGCTTGCTAATCTTGGACAAGATCGCCTTCACGATGGAGCTCCGCACCTTGGAGGAGGCGTTCTTGGTGTTTTTGTTGACCACGTCGTTCGGGCCCAAGGTGGAGCTCCAGAACGATGCCCGCATCCCCTTTGCCAACTTGGACGTGTACCTGTACATGCCCTTTGGTATCGATGCGTTGACCAAGTTGTTGGTCAGAGAGCCCTACAACAGAACGTTGTTGCAGGCGGTGCTCAACGGCACGCTCAACGTGTCCAACACGGTCGCCGTGGGCGGGTCCGTGGCTCCGTTGAACATCACTGCCGAGGACCAGGAGGAGACCGCCCGGCTCATCAAGCTCTACTTGGGTGAGAAGGACTACGACGAGCAGTACGCCTCCGGCGTGCTCTTGACGCGTACCTTCCAGTTTTACCTCTCGGTGATCCCCTTCCACTACAACAACTTCGAGTTGTCAAAGTTTTTGCTGTTACGGTCGCCCACGATCTCGCAGGCGCTCTTCGGGTCGAAGATCATCATCGACTTGGTTTCGGGCAGCAACGTCAGCGACAAGAGCCCCTTGAAGTACTTGACGGCAAACTGGCTCCACGACTACAGAGAGATCCTACTCGGCAACTTGTTGCGCGTCAGCATGAACTTGGTCAGCGACACAACCAAGATCCCGCGCAACAGCGAGGAGCACAAGATCTTATCGTTGGTCGTGGGCAAGGCGTTTATCGTTGTGAACTCGTTGTTGCTGAACTTGATCCAGCTCAAGCGGGAAACAGAGGTGGATGACGAAGAGAGAAAGAGTATCGACGACAAGGTGGCCGCCGTGACTGGGCTCGCCAGGATAATCCCCGAGAACAACTTGGCCCTCGACTCGCTTCTCAACCCGGGCATCGACCCCGACCTCGGAAACGAGGTGATCCGCGCCATGGGGATGTTGAAGGAGTTGGCCAAGGCCTAGCACGCGCTCCGCAGCACTAGAAATGTATCATAAACCAGACGAAAGTATATACTAATTGTAAAATAATAAAGGATTTGACATTGCAGGACGGTGTAGAGCCACGGCGACGGGCGCACGAGCACAGGGCGAAGCCCGAGGTTCCGAGGAGCAGTGTGATCGCCTGCCCGGCGGGGGCAACTGCGTTGGGCTTGGAAACACCCTGCGAGAGTTTGAGCTCGAGCGCAGCGAGCAGAGCACCACGCTAGTGGCCTCCACGGAGTGGCCCGAGCGGAGCGGTGCAGCGTGCCCCGACAGTGCTACAAGCTTGGGGTCATGGCAGTGTAGAGGTGGGAAGGCTGGTTGTAGCGTGTTTACGAATATGGACTACAGTTGGAGGTGGGTAGGGGAATGGTAGGTTGCATAGGTAATTTAGGATCCAAAGTTTGCAGTTTCGGGAAGAATTCATGATGCAAGTAGCGATCAAAGCTTAAATGAACCTTTGGCAGTAGTGTTAACTCGAGGCCACCCAAGGGCTCCATCCACGCTCTCGCTACTTCACCTCCTATAGCTACTCTTACACCGTTCTTACTGTGCTGGCGGGCCAGCGACACTATGCGGGAGCTCCTGGCGCTGCGCTGCGCTCGCTCGCTCGCTCCTGTGGGCTCCGATGCTCCCATTACGGGAACCTGATACCTCTGCGATCCCCCGAAAAAGAAACACCGAATCTTCTGTTGCAGGCCTCTTTATGGTGCCTCGATCCTATCGGGGTGGGGATATCGCAACTTTGGGGGAAATGTGAGCCCATCTGGGGAAACCCCAGGCCCACCCTTTGGGTGTAGGCATTGCAATCTAAAATTGGCGATGTGTGGGTGTGCAGGTGTAAGCACTGGAGAGCGCAGGGTAAAACTTCCCGATTAGGCATGGGGGTCCATTTTTGATAAGACGTGCGCCAAAAAATACCGAATTGCTGCAACCTTGCAGATCCAGAGATAAAGAAAGTGACAGAAGAGGAGAAGATGCACGACACCCAGAGGTTCGGTAGCACACCGTTGTCACCGAAGAAGGTTGGTGGATCGGGCCCTTCAGGTTAGGCGCCGGTTTATAAAAGCGAAGCAGATGCTGGGGCATGGCATTTCATTCAGTCTTTGGCCAACACAAACGCTTTTGCTCAAAGCCTCTGCTTAGAATATATCGATCCACTGATACTCCCAAAGCAGTACCTAGTCGATCGGAATACTTGAACCAAATCCTAGAAAACACATAACAAAATAGAAAACAACCAAAAATAAAAAAAAAAATGGCTACCGCTGCCACCGCTACCGTTACCCCTGCTGCTCTCGGAGGTAAGCCTGCTGCTCCCCCCAAGGAGGAAATCGACTCGCAGATGCTCCCTGGCGAACACACGCTCCCCGCCTCGTGGTGGACGTCCGAGAAGGTGTTTGAGCTCGAGAAGCGGGCCATCTTCAACAAGTCGTGGATGTACTGCATGCACGAGTCCCGCTTCAAGAAGGCCGGCGACTACTTCTCCTTCACCGTGGTGGGCATCAACTTTTTTGTGATCAAGTCGAAGGTGGACGGCCAGTTGAAGGCGTTCCACAACGTGTGCCGCCACAGAGCGTACCCCGTGGTGAGAAAGGACAAGGGTTCGTCCACGATTCTCGGCTGCAAATACCACGGCTGGTCGTACAACTCCGACGGACAGTTGACCAAGGCGCCCCACTTTGACCAGGTGGAAGGGTTCAAGAAGGAGGAGAACTCGTTGTTCCCCATCCGCACCCACACCACCGAGCTGGGCTTGGTTTTCGTCAACTTCAGCAACGAAGAGACCGTGCAGCCCTTTGACGAGTGGTTTGCCGGCTTGAAGACGGAAATGACCGAGTTCGACTTCACCGACTACGAGTACCACATGTCGTACGAGTTGGACGGCCAGTTCAACTGGAAGACGCTCATGGACGGGTACCAGGAGTGCTACCACTGCCCCACCGCGCACCCGGGGCTCTCCAACGCGTTCAAGATGGAGACCTACAAGGTGGTCCCCAAGGGCAGATACTGCAGACACTACGCCGAGGTGGTCAAGGAGGAGATCGAGATCCCCGACGACACCGAGGACGCGGACGAGGAGTCCTCGTGGTTCGGGTTCGGCAAGAAGAAGGCCGCCGAGGCCGCTCCAGCAACCAAAAAGGAGAACCCGGGCGGCGAGTTCAACGGGTTGTGGGTCTACTTGTTCCCCAACCACGGCATCAACTGCTACTCGCCCGCCTGGTACTCTATCAGAGTGTTGCCCTTGAGCCCCACACACACCATCTTGCAGTACGACATCTACACCAAGAAGGGCTTGGCCGACGACAAGAAGAAGGAGTTTGTGGACTTTTTGCAGCTCGTGGAGATGGAGGACTTCAACTTGTGCCAATTGACGCAAAAGAACCTCAACCAGGGCGTGTACCTGTCGGGCTACTTGCACCCCACCAAGGAAAGAGGCGTGTTGCACTACCAAAAGTTGGTGCGCGACATGGTCAAGGAGCACTACGAGATTGAAAAGACTGCCGGCAAGCCTGTCAACCCCGCCTACGTGGGCAAGGAGTCCACCAACAAGGACGTCCAGGAGTTGGAGCAGATGTGCGACCTGCTCGAGTGCGGCAGCGGCGAAGCTGACAAGGGCTTACAGTGGTAGAACGAGAGGTCCCGCCCGCGAGAGAATGTGAAAATGTATAGCGAATAAACAGAAACGGCCAGTTCCGTCCTACACTACAACAGACTGTAGATCTGCTGCGCAGCAGCAGCAGAGCACCACGCCAGTGGTCCCCACGGAGTGGACGGGCGTGCCCCCGGCAGGGCCCCACCATCCTCCTGCCGGCGAGGGCGACTGCGTCGAGCTTGGCTCGCTGCGGGAGGGTTGAGCGCAGCGAGCAGAGCACCACGCTAGTGGCCCCCACGGAGTGGATGCGGCAGGGCTCCACTATCCTCACTAATACTTCACCAGTACTGGCGGTCCTGGCAGCCCCGACGGGGTCAGCGGTACGCTCCGCTGGCGCCTCCCGGCGAGGGCAACTGCGTTGGGCCGGGCTCCCTGCGGGAGTCGCTGGATGGTTCTCCAAGGTTCCCGCGCGTTCTACGGCCGAATCTGGCGGAGATTTTTGATTACTTCGCTTATGCATGCAACAGATGATTACGCAGCATCGCACTT
Source organism: Dujonia boleticola (assembly GCA_029581775.1). Lineage (NCBI taxonomy): Eukaryota > Fungi > Ascomycota > Pichiomycetes > Serinales > Debaryomycetaceae > Dujonia > Dujonia boleticola. Next base: position 2,137,830 of record JARGRU010000017.1, read on the forward strand.
AGTAATTAGCCTGTGTGCAGGATTTTTCGAGAACCTTCTGCGTCTTCTAGTGCCTTCCTTGCACCCACACTGGCGGTGGTCGCCAAGTATGGCCGCAACGGCAAATATGTCAGCAGCATGGGGACGGGGGTGCTTAGAGAGTATAAAACGAAGGCGAAAGCGCAGCTACTGCGTTGAGTTTTGGAAATTGTTTCTTCACTATTCTACTACTGTGGTTCAGGATCTAATAGGTGACACACCCATACGACTGAACTTTCTTAGTGTATACTACAATTACAACTACCACCACTACTACTAATACTTTATATTAATAAAAATGTTTGCATTTACTCCATTTGACTGCGAAGGTCAATACTACCCGGCCCAAGGTCGTGGCAATGGCCAACCGCGCCAGAGAGGTCCACAGCAGTGGAATTGCGGCCGCGGTGCTGGAGCTGCTGGTGGCCGCGGTGCTGCTGCAGGTCCATTTGGCGGTCCATTTGGCGGTCCATTTGGCGGTCCATTTGGTGGCCCATATGGCACACCCTACGGTGGTGAACAGGCGGCCAGCGCTGGGGGATTCCCAGGCTGCAGTTTCGTGTTCCCACCTGCCGCTAACGATGTGTTCGAGTGGCTCCAGGCGCAAAAGGAGGCCGAGAGAAAGGAGGCCGAGAGACAGCGCGAGTTGAGGAAGCCCAGAATCGTGAAGAAGGTGGAAACCGAGGACTCGTACCAGTTGCAGATCTTCAAGGAGCACGGCACCTTCAACTCGTACGAGGTGGAGGTCAAGAAGAAGCACGGCAACAGAGTGCACTTGACCATCTACTCGAGCGAGGACGAGTTCTCCAAGACGTTTGAGTTTGGCATCAACGATATCGAGGTCAAGAAGATCGACTGGGAGTGGTTCAAGGACGAGAACGTCTTGGTCTTGAACATCCCCAAGAAGAAGTACGAGGAGTACACCTTCTACAGCCACCCTGTTTTCGATTTCATCCAGCAGGCTCAAGAGCAGGCCCAAGAACAGGCCGCCGAGTCCAAGGCAGAATTGGGCCACAAGAAGGCCCTTGAGTACAAGAGAAGAGCCGAGCTCGCCAAGCAAAAGGCTCAGAGAAAGAAGGCTGAGGCCGAGGCTGAGGCACAAAGAAAGCTTGCTGAGGCCAGAAGAAAGAGAGACGAGGCCGAAGCTGAAGCCTTAAGAAGAGCTGAGGCCAAGAGAGCCGAAGCCGCAAGAAAAGCCGAGGCCAAGAGAGCCGAAGCCGTGAGAAAGGCAGAGGCCAAGAGGGCCGAAGCTGAAGCCCAAAGAAGAGCCCAAATCGAGAGAGCCCAAGCCCAAAGAAGAGCTGAGCTCGAAAGGGCCCAAGCCTACAGAGAGCTTCAGAGACAAGCATACTTGGAGATCCAAGAGCAGGACAGGCAAGCCAGACGGGCCGCTGCCGAGAGAGAATCTGCAGAAAGAGAAGCGCTGAGGTTTGCATACAGAGAAGCCCAGAGGGAAGCCCAGAAGCAAGCCGAGAAGCAAGCTAAGGCCAAGAGCAGCCAAGCCCAATCTGCCAGGCAATCTCCCTCTGGCGGCCAAACCCCCGCTGGTGCCAACCAATTCACCGCTGCCAACCCTGAGGAGTTCTTGCAGCAATTATTCGGCACCATTTTCGCCGCCCAGCAACAGCAACAGCAGCAGCCAGAGAGTGTCGTGAGACCAACGGCAACGGAATCGCCCGTGTCCAGCTCGCACTCCACCCCAGCTGCCTCGCCATCGCCATCGCCCAGAGTCCACTACGACTCCGACAACGAGTCCATAGACTCTGGCAGCGAGACCCCAGAGCCCTCGGCGCCATCGAGCCCAAAGTTGAGCTCCAGTCCATCCACAAAGTTGTCCAAGCAGCCATCGATGGAGGAGGTTGAAGATGAGGAGTTTGTCATGTTTAGAAAGAAGTTCGGTCAATAGACAGGACATTATCGGTACACAATAGGTCAATAATCAGGTTAATAGGTAAAAACTTTAATAAATAATAACGATACAAAAACAACCAGCACTGTAGAGTATATAGAAATCTAGAGAGCACCAACCACAACGCTACACCGCTCCGCTCGGGCCACTCCGTGGGGCCACTAGCGTGGTGCTCTGCTCGCTGCGCTCGGGGGCCTCTCCCGTAGGGAGCCAGGCTCGACGCAGTCGCCCTCGCCGGGCAGGCGTGTAGCGTTCCATTGACAGGACCACCAGTCTTCGTTTGGCGAGGATAGTGCAGCCCCACCGGGGGCACGCCCCATCCACTCCGTGGGGGCCACTAGCGTGGTGCTCTGCTCGCTGCGCTCGACCCTCCCTCCCGTAGGGAGCCAGGCCCGACGCAGTCGCCCTCGCCGGGCAGGCGCCAGCGGAGCGTCGTCACTTCCTTCCCTTTCGTCGGTACTGGCACCCATTTGCACCCAGTGGAGATGGAGGTGGAAAAATCACGTGACCAGATATGGCCGCACGCACGCAGCGTTGTTGCTCGCTCTGCCCCACCACCAGCCCACACTTGCTCTCTGGGGCTGCCCACTCCGTCCCCCACGCCTCCGCTCCACCACCCTTGCCCGGCCCCAATGCGCCCTACAAGCCAATAAAAGGCTCCTGCGCTCGCCACTGCCACCACCGCGCCGCCACAATCTCCTCAACGCTCAACTATACACTGATCATGTCCAAGCTGCTCTTGGTATTCGGTGGAAATGGCTTTCTAGGCAAACGTATCTGCCAGCAAGGGATCGAGTCGGGCTACAAGGTCATTTCGGTCTCGCGCTCGGGCACGCCCCCCAAGCCCGTGTCCCACCACGACGTCGCCTGGACCAAGAAGGTCCGCTGGGAAAAGGCCGACATCCTGAACCCCGACACCTACCGCAAGCACGTGCAGGAGGTGGACACCGTAGTGCACTCCATCGGGCTCCTCTTCGAGAACCTGTCGTACAAGAACACGCTCGACACGGAGTTGAACATCTGCGAGTCGCTCAAGGGCCTCACGAGGAAGTCGCTGCCCAACCCGATGGAAAGGGCCGCCCCTGGCGACGCCGACGGCGCCGCCGCCGGCGCTGCCTCCATGGGGACGTACGCCTCCGTACAGCGGGACTCGGCCATCAAGCTCGCGGAAGCGTTGCTCGCCGCCAAGGCGCTGGACCCGCTGCTGGCGCGCCCAACGTTCGTCTACGTGTCCGCGGACCAGTTGCCCCCCGGCGTGCCCTCCGGCTACATCTCGACCAAGAGAGACGCCGAGGAGTACCTCCTCCTGCAGGCGCCCGGGTTGCGCTCCATCCTCTTGCGCCCGGGCATCATGTTCGACGAGCTCAACACCAACCCGCGCTTGAAGCGCAATATCGTCAAGCTGGTGCTCAGCACCGCGTACGACGCCAAGAATCTCGTGTTCGGCGACAAGATCGGGCCGCTCAACTCGCTCCTCCGCCCACCGGTGTCCACGCAGCAGGTGGCCAGGGACTTGTTCCGCAAGCTCGAGGACGCAAGCTTCGCTGGCGTAGTGCCCCTCGAGGAGCTCGTCCTGGGCCAGCGGACCTACCTGCGTCTCTAGGCGAGTGGCCCGCCGCCGGCTCTCTACACGCCTGCCCGGCGAGCGCGACTGCGTCGAGCCTGGCTCCCCTTCGGGGAGGAACAGCCCCACGCTAGTGGCCACCACGGAGTGGCCCGAGCGGAGCGGAGTGGCGTGCCGCCGACGACCAACACCTACACGTGGACCAGGAGGGTGCTCGAGGGCCCGCCGGCGGCACGCTACACGCCTGCCCGGCGAGGGCGACTGCGTCGAGCCTGGCTCCCCTTCGGGGAGAAACAGCCCCACGCTAGTGGCCACCACGAAGTGGCCCGAGCGGAGCGGACAGCGTGCCTACGGTTCTAAAGTGTCTGTATATAGTCTGTTTATTAAAATGTATGCATTTCTATGCTCTAGAGGGACTCCTTGAGTCTTGATTGTAGGGAGGTGAGCCACTCGATCTCCAACTCCGAGAGGTCCATGGCCTTGGGCACGCGGATGGCGGCGGCGGTGATTTCTATGTGGTCGAAGCCGGGCTCCTCTGTGACACCCTCGAAGGAGATGGCTGCTTCCAAGTCCCTGGGTGCCTCCTTGGGCTCGGCGGTGCCCGCGAGGGTCGACAGCGTGGCGGCCAGGGCCGCAGGCGCTGGAGCCGGTGCCGGGGTAGCAGCAGCGGCGGCAGCGCGGGCAGCACCTACGGGCGCAGACGTCCACCAGTAGGTGGGGTAGTTCCTGATGACGTTCCCGGTGATCAACGCCACGCAGATGATGAGCACGGACGACACGAGCTGCATGGGCAAGTACCACCAGCTGAGCTCCTGGATGGCCTCGTCGAGCGAGGGCAAGAGCGCCGAGGCGCCGGCGGGAGGGTGCACGCAGTTGCACATGCTCATGAGCACCAGCGACACGGCCACGCTCAAGGCGCCGCTGGCCCAGTAGTTGTCACGGCCAGCAGAGCTCAACAGGAACAACTTTTGTATGCAGATGCCGATCAAGGACGCGAGGAAATGCCCCATGAGGATATTCCGCGGCTGCGCCAAGGGAGAGGCGCTCGCGTTGAAGCACAAGATGGCGGTGGCCCCGTACGAGGCGATGATCATGGGCGCGTGGTGCGCGGTGAAGACGGTGTGGTTCTTGAACACGCCCTCGAGGAGGGCAATCCCGGCAAACGTGGCTATGAGGATCTCGAGCCATATGAAGTAGTCGGCCTTAGGCGAGCGCTTGTGTTTCCCGAGAAGGCGGTTGAGCGGGAAGGGGAGCGACGCAATGCGGTTCGCGGGCACGTACCGGTCGAACCAGTTGTCTATCGTGAATTTAAATACCATGGCGGCGTTTTACTGGGTGGTGGGTGGTGCTAGGGCTGGGAGTAGTAGTAGAAGCAGTGGAAAGGCCCGCTGGAGTTAAGGGCGCAAAACTTTCGCTTTTTCCAGGTCGCCTGGTGTTTGTGGGGTACTTATAGCGCATCGCACCCAGCGAAATTTTCCCGCGGGATTGCGACCATCGCTGCGCTATTTTCAGCGCACAGAGTCGCACACCACCCCGAGTCATCGGTAAGCTGACAAATAGTGCGAGATGGCCTTACTAAATAAGCTCCAGCGGTGACGTAGGGGCAATTAAGGTTCGCAAGGGTCCAGACGGGCGACCCCTGCCTGTCAAGTCCGCGGTAATTAGCAAATGTCGGCGAGCTTGCCCGATCGCCGCTACCTACAGCGAAAGCGGCTAGAGCACAGCAGCAACAGCTCGCTGAGTGAGCCCTCACTAGTGCGCGCGCAGCAATTTTCTCCGGAACAGCCGCGCCATTATCGTCACATCGTGCATACAAGCCATCGGGTGTCGGTCGGTCCGTTTTTGGCCACAAGGGCCGATCTACACTGCAGCGGGTCCCAGTGGCCGGCCAGCTGGCCCAGAGGGGGCCCGGGTGCTGCGCTCAGGTACGAATGTTTCGTTATATTCTTCTATACACACGACTGTTTTAACCTTTCTAATAGTATTTATAATTAACTGGAGCGGCAGGGCCGCCGCGGGGTCTCTAGGCCTCCCGCAGGGAGCCAAGCTCGACGCAGTCGCCCTCGCCGGGCAGGCGTGTAGCGAGCCGCCGGCGGGCCCACCAGTACTCCTCTGGTGAGGATAGTGGGGCGCCGCCGGGGGCACGCGCATCCACTCCGTGGGGGCCACTAGCGTGGTGCTCTGCTCGCTGCGCTCGGGAGACCCCTCCCGGAGGGAGCCAGGCTCGACGCAGTCGCCCTCGCCGGGCAGGCGTGTAGCGGGCGGCGCGCTGGCCAAGTGGGTGGGTGGGGGGAATGCGCTCAGACGTAGCTGTAGGTGCCGAGCGGCGTGGGCAGGGTTCTTCTGACGTAGTACTTTCTGGCCTCGTCGACCAAAAACACAAGACTGGTGATGCCGATGAGGTGGACGATGTCGGAGAAGTAGAGGGCCTCCGTCTGGAAGATGGACTGGAAGAAGGGCACGTAGACGGCGCAGAACTGGCCGACCAAGGAGCCCAACACGGCGAAGTTGAACATCTGGTTGGTGCCCAAGCCCACCTCGAAGATGGACTTTGTGTGGTGGCGGCACGCGAGCGCGTTGAACATGTCAAAGAGCACGAAGCAGGTGAAGGTCATGGTGGTGTCGCGCTTGGTGATCTCCTTATCGTTCATCTCGCGCATGTAGACGTACATGGTGCCGACGATGATCATGGCGGCGGACTGGAGCACGCGCTTGATCACCTTTTCCGTGAGGATCTTTTCGTTTCTCTTACGTGGCGGCTTGTTCATCACCTCGTGGTCCACGGGCTCGACCCCCAAGGACTGGGCCGGGGGCCCGTCCATGAGGATGTTGATCCACAAGATCTGCATGGCGTTCAACGGGTTGGGGAGCCCGAAGAAGGTCAGGAGCGCGATGAGCGTCAACGCGGCGATCGACGTGGACAACTGGAACGTGATAAAGTTACGGATATTCAGGAAGATCCCCTTGCCTTCCTCGATGGCGGCCAAGATGGTGGAGAAGTCGTCGTCCGTGAGCACCATGTCTGCGGCCTCCTTGGCCACGTCGGTCCCGTTCTTGCCCATGGCGATCCCGATGTCGGCCAACTTGAGCGCGGGCGCGTCGTTGACCCCGTCGCCGGTCATGGCGACGATGTCTCCGCGCTTCTGGAACGCCTTGACGATGGCCACCTTGTGCTCCGGTGTGGTTCTGGCGAAAATGGACACGTTGTGGATCGCCTCCAGGAGGCGCTCGGGCGTCATGGCCTCGAGCTGGTCGCCCGTCATCACCGAGTCGAGCGAGTTGATGGGCATGCCGATCTGTTTACCAATGTTGAGCGCCGTGGTAGGCGAGTCCCCGGTGATCATGATCACGTGGACGCCCCCCTTCATGAGCATGGCGATGGACTGGCTCACGTTGGGGCGTGGCGGGTCGTTCATGCCGACGAGCCCGCAAAAGGTCAAGTCCAGCGGCTCGTTGTCGGCGGCGCGGTCCGCGGTGAACTTGGCGGTGTTGCGCGCAAACCCCAACACACGCAAACCTTCACCGGCGAGCACGTTGGAGTTGTCAATGATGGAGCGCCTCAACTCGTCGGTCAAGGGCTTGGCCTCGGAGTTCTTGTCCAAGTAGGTCTTGGACAAGCTGAGGATCTTTTCGACGGCACCCTTGCACATGGTCTCCAGCTTGTTCATGTCGCCGCTGTGCACGCACACGGCCATGTACTTGGTGCGCGAGCTAAAGGGCTTCTCGGAGATGCGGTGCTTGGTGCCGCGGATATCGTCGAGCCCGAAATGCGGCAACGCCTCGACGAGGGCAATGTCGCTCGGGTTGCCCACGTGCTTCTCGTTCTCGTGCGAGAAGCGGGCGTTGTTGCAGATGTTGGCCACCTCCAACGTTTTGCGGATGTTGGCGGTCAAGTGCGAGTGCAAGTTGGAGTCCGAGAGCTTGTCGACGACCAAAAAGGGCGTGCCGTGGCTGCCCTCGAAATCGGACGTCCATATCTTGGTGACGGTCATGTGGTTCTGCGTGAGCGTGCCCGTCTTGTCGGAGCAGATCACGTTGACGCTGCCCAAGGTCTCGACGGAGGGCAAGCGTCTGACGATGGCCTTTCGGCGCGCCATGCGCAACACGCCGAGCGCGAGCGTCACAGTGACGATGATGGGCAAGCCCTCGGGGATCGCGGCCACGGCCAACGACACGGAGATCTGGAACATCTCCAACCACGAGCGGCCCTGGATGATGCCGATGAGGCAGATGATGCCGATCACAAAGAACGAAAAGATCGACAAGTCCTTGCCGAGCTTGTCCATGGCCTGCTGGAGCGGCGTCTTGGGCTTCTCGATCTCGCTCATCATCTCAAAGACGGTCCCAAACTCGGTCTTTTTGCCCGTGGCGATGACGATTCCGGACCCGTGCCCGTCGCGGACCAAGGTTCCCATAAACACGATGGAGGCGCGCGCGGTGGCCTTCTCGTTAGCGGCGCCGGCGGCACCGCCAGCGGGCTTCTCGGGGTCCTGGCCGGTGGTTTTCTCGACGGGGCGGTTCTCACCGGTCAAGTTACTCTCGTCGATGCTGAGATGCACCGCCTCCGTCAAACGGATATCCGCGGGGATACGGTCGCCCTGGTTGAAGTGGACCAAGTCGCCGGGCACCAACTGCGACGCCAACACGGTGGACGTGGAGCCGGACCGCGTCAACTTGGCCTCGGCGGGCACGAGCTTGTTGAGCGCCTCCAAGGACTTCTCGGACCGGTACTCCTGGACGAACCCGACGGTGACGACAATGAGAAGCGCGAGCGTGATGCTCACGGCGTCCTCCACGTTGCCCATCCAGAACGAGACGACGGCGGACCCGATCAAGAGGAGGATCAACGGGTCCTCGTAGAAGTTCGACACGAACTTCAAAAAGATGTTTTCCTCCTCCTCGCTGGCGAGCTCGTTGATACCGTGGAGCGATCTGCGCGTGAGGATGTCCTGGCTGTTGGAGAGGCCGGTGGTGGTGTCTGTCTTGAGGTCTGCCGCGGTCTCCTCGATGGACTTCTGGGAGAACCGGATGGCCGGCGACGAGGTGCGGGGGGGCAGGGGGCCGCCAATGTTGGCGAGGTAGGGGTTTTCTGCCATGGCGGTGGGTCGGTGGGTGGGGGCTAGCAGATCAGGCGGTTGGTGCTGCGTTTTTGTGCTGAGCAGCGGCGGTTAGTAAGCAGTGCTCGCTGGTAGGCGGAATTGAGCGGCGCGGTACGGGCGGCTCGTGGGATACCTGGCAGGGATGTCTACTGCCCTGGAAATGCTGGATATACGCGTGAAAGTCCTCGTGGCGGGTCGTTAGGGCTCTACACTACACGTTTCTCTAAGAACACACGTAGCAAAAAAATCGTGAAAAATGGGCAGCGGACAGGGAAAGCGCGCGTGCATGCAGGACGGCACGACGGACAAGAACTCCGGATTGGGACGAGAGCGGGCCTGCCAGTGCAGCGGGCACCGCGGGCACCGTGGGCACCGTGGCCGGAGCGACCGCGAGGAGCACCGTGGCCGCTGGACGCGGACCAGGGCGCCCTCACTGAGGTCAGGTCGTTTCACGCCCCCTGAGCCCCCTTTCCCCCCAGAGTGCGCAGGCAGGACGAGGAGGACAAGGTGAAACCCGCTAGTAAGCGCCAGGCAGCTACCGTGTGCAGGAGTCGGCATACAGGCGAGCCACGCTGGGGGCAGCAAAACCCGGCAGTTGGCGACGAGGCAGACGACCAGCAGCCTCTGGCCGGCCGCAGGCTAATACCAGGAGCATCCAGCAGGAGCCAGTAGGACCACTAGGGAGTGGCGGAGGGGGCAGGGGTGGAGGGGTGGTGGGCTCTGCGCGCCAGACATGGCAGCGCGGTTTCCGTCGGCCGCAAGCCCAACGCGCGGCGCGAGCAGCAGCCGATAGCGCACGTGACCAGCATATCAGGATTATTTGCAGCCAAGGGGCTACAGCGAGACCCTGCCGGCGCAGCAGTGGTGGGGGGGTGGGAGACGCTCCGCTGGCCACTCCGTGGGGGCCACTGGCGTGGTGCTCTGCTCGCTACGCTCGGGGACGCCCTCCCGTAGGGAGCCAGGCTCGACGCAGTCGCCCTCGCCGGGCAGGCGTGTAGCGTGCCGCCGGCGGGACCACCAGTACTTCTATGTGGAGCCCCCGCGGGGGGCACGCCCATCCACTCCGTGGGGGCCACTAGCGTGGTGCTCTGCTCGCTGCGCTCGGCCCTCCCGCAGGGAGCCAGGCTCGACGCAGTCGCCCTCGCCGGGCAGGCGGTGGAGACGAGGCATACTGATGCTGTTTAGTCTATCAATTAGTTTATTATACGCTATATAAATACAAATGTGTCCGTGTGGCGAAGCGGTGAGTGTGCCCACCGTCTGGGCCTGAGCAGAGATGTGAGGCCACTGCTGCTTCTTTAGTGGAGTTTTGTGGCCCCTACGGCCTCCGGTGCTGCTGTTGCCGGTGAGGCGTGGATGCAGACGGTAATGGCAGCCTGTAGTAGTAGAAATGAAACAAATGGGGGGTAGAAGGGACTTCGAAGTTGCAGCAGCCGTGGCAGTCGGCTGGGGCTGAGCTTTACCGTTGCAGGAAAACTGCGCTCTGCCCTGGAAGTATCCTAGCGGAGCGCAACGCGGTGGTTGACGTCCTAGACTGAAATTCTCAGCAGCGAGGTGCTGAAATTCTAACGCGCTGCGCCTAAGGGGCGTTCCCGTCAATGGTCACCATGGCAGCCTTGCTCAACCTGTTCATTACGGCCAAGCCCTGGTTGGCCTCCTCGATACCTTCCACCAAAATCATGTCTGTGTCGAGCTCGTCGACTTCTCTGAGCAAACGGAACATACTTTTAGACACCTCGGTGCCGGTGGCGCCCATGGACCGCTCGATTTGGATCGCAGGGCTTATTTCCGAGGCCGCAGCAAAGTTGGTGGCCCGGAGGAGCGCAATTTTGGGAGGAGCGACGGCGCCCTCGGCAGCGGCGGCAGCTGCATCGCCCAAGTACTTCTGGATGGCCGCCTTCCCGTCGCCACAGTTGGTGAACAAGACAACCTTGGCGGTGGGCGAGTAGTGCCTGTACTTCATGCCCGGCGTCCTGACCGCTTCGAGCTTGCCTGCGGTCTTTTTGGCGAGCACCACATCGCGCCACAGGGCGCCGCCCGCCGCCCGCACCTCCTCAACGGAGATCCCGCCGGGCCGCAAAAGCATAGGTGGACTCACAAGACCGTCCACGACCGTGGACTCGAGCCCCACGTCGCAGGCGCCGCCGTCCAAGATGAGCGGAATTCTGCCCTGCAAGTCGTGGAACACGTGCTCTGCCAACGTCGGACTTGGTCTGGTCGATGCGTTGGCCGACGGAGCGGCCAACGGCGTGTCGCTGAGGCTGATGAGGGCCCTGGCCACAGGGTGCAGCGGGATTCTGACTGCAAACGTGGGCTGGCCCGCGGTCACTAACTCCGACACGGGCGAAAAGTCCGCGCCGGCGCTGGCGCCAGCGCCCGCGGAAACGGGCAACAAAATCGTCAAGGGCCCCGGCCAGAACTTTGCCAACAACGGCTCGTACACCTTGGGCAACTCCACCCCGGGGGGCAAGAGCTTACGCTGGAGCTGCTCGAGCGAAGCAACATGGACTATAAGCGGGTTGTCTGCAGGACGGTTCTTCGCCCTGTATATAGACCGCACCGACTCATCGCTTAGTGCGTTCCCACCTAGTCCGTAGACGGTCTCTGTGGGGAAGCCCACCACGTTGCTGGAGCCGGTGAGCACGGCCGCGGCCTCCTGGAGGTTCCGCTCGGTCTCCTCGTCCGTTATGGTGAGCCTGTCGCCGTCGAAGTGGATCGCTTCGGGCTTGACTCGCAACACTTTCGTGGCGAACTGCTCGGTGCGCTGTGCGGGTGCGAGCAGATCGGCGGCGCTATCAGTTGGCGCTGGCGCCGCGGAGTTGGGCACGCTGTTCAGCATCTTGCGGGCTGTTATGTGGCGGAAACTTCGGGAGAGCAACAGAGGGGTAGCGCAAGTCTTCACCAATGTGGTTCTTAGCATCCAACTACGATAAGGGAGGCGCTGGTAAGGAGTTTGCTCCATTTGTATATTGCGTTCTATAAATTTTTTATTTTCAGTTTCGGCTCTTCCGTGAAGACTCATCGCGCGCCACGAGTCACGTGACGCGCTGCTGCTGCCCGCGGGTGCGTGTAGATTTTTTTTGCAGCAATTTTGCAGCCGTCATCCCTGCGGGCCCCACAACCATGGGAAACCCGCGGGGGGAAGGGACCGCTCCGCTGGCGCCTGCCCGGCGAGGGCGACTGCGTCGAGCCTGGCTCCCTTCGGGAGGGAGGTGCCTAGTTGAATATCACGTTCTCAGTGATCACCTTCTTCTCCTCGTCGTCAAGGAGCTCGTAGTACTTTCTGAAGTTGCCGAGGTTCTTGGCCGTGCACTCCTTGAAGAAATGGCAGAGGATGTTCTTCAAGTCCTCGTTGCCGTGCTGGCCGTCGTGCTCGTCGTCGTCCTCGTCGTCGTCGACGTACGACTGGAGTTTGTTGAAGTTGGGGACGCCGATGTCGTCCATGTCTTCCCAGTCGCCGTCGCCGTCGTCGCCGTCGCCGTCTGCGTCGTCCTGGTCGCCGCCCTCCGGCAAGTAGTCGCTGGCGTCGGGCTGCAGGTTCTGGAAGGACAACTCGCCCACGAGGAGCTTCAAGATCTTCAAGCTGGCGGAGATCTGCGTGTACTGGTCGGGCTGCTCGCGCTGCATCGACCGCGTGCGGATGGCGTTGCCCGTGTACGGGATGATGTCGCCGTTGACGACGATGGACTCGACGCGGGTGTCGCCCAAGGTGAAGAGCTTGGCGATGGCCAAGGTGTTCTTTTTGATATGCTCGTAGCCGCGGATGATTTCAAAGGTGGAGAACCAGATAGGGAGCACCAACTCGAGCCCGTTCTTCAAGGCGCCAGGCCCAGCTGCTGGGGCGCCGGGTGCAGCCAGTGGGTCAGGGAGCTGGACGCTGCTGAACAAAAAGTTGATCATGTCCTCGGGCGAGCTCAACACCAAGTTGCAGAACACAGTGATGAGATTCTCGGTGGTGATCACCTCCTTGGAGATGAGCAACCGCTTGACCGTGGCCTCGAGGATCTGCGAGAGGAAGTCGCTGCCGAGCACCGACAGGAACTTCTCGATGGTGGTGAGGATGATGGACCCGGAGAAGAGCGCGGCGCTGTCGGAGAGCTCTGGCGAGAGGAACTTGGACACCACGGCGAGCACAATGTCCAAGCCGGCTTGGCCGGACTGCTCGTCGCGGTAGCTGACGATGGACTGGTCGCCCTTTTCCACGAGGTTGTTGAACACCTGGCTGCCTAGCTGGAGGATCTGGTCGTCCGTGGCCTGGAGAAGGAGGTGCTGGATCGTGGGGAAGGTGTACTTGAAGATGTCGTCCGGGATGGCGTCGCCGGGCGCGGACAGGAGAATCACCGAGAGAAGCTCGAGCGAGAGCGAGAGCGCCGGCGAGTACGTGGCGGCAGCGGCGGCCGCGGTGTGCGAGCCCGTGCTGCTGCCGGACTGGATGGTGCTGAAGATAAAGGGGAGCGAGCTCTCGCACGCCTTCAAGTAGTCCTCGGTGGAGACTCCCTCGAGCAACGTTTTCACGCACTCGTTGGCGCCGATGGACAACTGAACGTCCGCAGGGTCCTTGAAGGAGATCTTGAAGATCAAGCCGATGACGGGGCTGCCGGCGGGCGTGAGGAGCAGCTGTGCGGCGCGCTTGTCGAGCGCAATGGCGAATGTGATGGCCTCCAAGAGCACGGCCAGGGTATCCTCTTCGCTGTCCTCCACGACGGACTCGATCAAGTCAAAGAGACGCGGCTGGAGCGGCGCGAGCTGCGCCAGCACGGCGTTGTCCTCAAAGAGACTGCGGTAGAACGTGCTGCTGATCAACGCGGAGATCTTGATGAGCTCCGACACGTCGTCGCCGGAGGCCTCCAGGGCAGCGCCAGTGGCGCTGCCGCTGCTACCGCCCGTGGCAAACTCCACCATGCCGCGGAACGCGTTGACGCCAAAGGTGCTCACCTGCAAGCTTGTCTCGAACTTCTCGAAGAATTTGGGGAGCATCAACAAGGCGCGCGATACCAAGAGGTGGTGGGCGGCAGGGGAGATGAACTCGGTGAAGCGATTGAGCAACTGCACGTGCGAAGTGCTGCCCAATGCGAGGTCCGCGTCACCGGCAAAGATGCTCTCGAGGAGGAAAAGAAGGCACTCGTACGAGAGCCACGAGCCCTCTTGGGCTGTCGCCGGGTCGTTGGGGAGCTGCGCAAGGAGGGTATTAAAAACGCCATTCACGTCGTCTTCGTTCAACTCGCCCAAGAACTCGCCCACGGCGTCCCGCACGGTCATCGACGCCGACAACTCGGTCACAACCGTCACGTACGCGTTGAAGTCGGCCTCGTACTCGTCGATGGTGTCTGCCGGGAGCTGTGCGCACGTAATCACATCCTCGATGAGCTGGCCGGCGCCCGTGCCCTCGGCCACGGAGGCGTCGTGCTGCAACGCGGTGAGGCACTGGAACAACTCGATCAACAAGAACGAGAGCGTCGGCGTGGGCTCGGTCAAGTCTGCGGTGGCCACGAACGAGCCGCTGCCGCTGCTGCCCGGCGACGCGTCTACGACGAAGCGGCGGTAGTCGCCGGCGACGCGGTGCAAATCTTGGAGTAACAAGTCCATGAGCGCCCTCTTGCTGGCCGCGGGCACCTTGCGGCTGAACAGCGACACAAACTCGTTCAAAACCTTGTAGATGTTGCCCCGCAAGTGGAGACCGGCCAACAGCAAGGGGCCGCCGGCGGGCGTAGCGGTGGCCGTTGCGTGGGCCAAGTCGAGGAAAGCGGACACGGCGTTGCCCACATGCTCGTTCACGGAGCGCTTGCGCTCCTCCGTCAGGAACGCCTCGGGCAGCTGCAACGTGCTCATCACGTTTTGGTACAACTTGACCGCGTGGGACTTGGCCTCGTCGCTGAGGTCGCTGCGGAGGAGCCCCATGATGTGGTGGATCAACTCGTTGCCGACGCCGCCGTCCCAGAACTGCTCCTCGGTGATCAAGTCATCGAACAAGTCGTTCAACACGGTGAGCCCGCCGATGATGGCGATTTGGTTCAGCGGCAGCAGCGCGTCCACACGCGTCTGCTCGTACAAGCTCTGGAGAAGGTCAGGCCACTCGTCCGGGTAGTCAGCGGCAGCGATCTGGACAATCACGTAGGCAGCACCGTTCCGGAGCTTCGACAGGTGCGACGTGGTCGCCAACTGAAGCAACTTCTCCCTGACGAGCGCCTTCAACTCCTGGTGCACGGGCGGCCCGACAAACGAGCGGAACCCGAGCGACCAGTACTTGGGCACGCACCGCTTCAAGTGAAGCAAGCACGACTGCTTGAGGTCAATTGGGTAGTCCGCCGCCGAGAGCGCGCCCTCGCCGCCGCCGACAGCGCACTGGATCAACGAGTACACCGACGCGTTGGGGTCCTTGTTCACCAACTCGTTGAACTGGAGCTCCGCCAGCGTTCTCACGTTGTTGTCGGGGCTGTTCTGCGCCGCAACCAACTCAAGTACGATTTTGTCCTGCATGCTGGCGTTATGGTACGACATGATTGGACAGAAAACACGTCTGAACCTCCTCTCCAGCTAGCGCTAAGAGACGTGATGGCTGCTTGTTTACACACCGCTGGATCGGCGTGGGGGGCAGGCCATGGCGTCGCAGAGAGATGCGCTGGGCCTGCATGCGGGCATTTTTCAGTTGTATGCAGGAGATAACAGATAAGGGTATCGGCGGTAGGAAGAGGAGGAGGAGGAGGGAGAACGAGCGCAGCGAGCAGAGCACCACGCCAGTGGCCACCACGGAGTGGCCCGAGCGGAGCGGTTCAGCGTGCCCCCGGCAGGGTCCCACACTCGTAGGACGCTCCGCTGGCGCCTGCCCGGCGAGGGCGACTGCGTCGAGCCTGGCTCGCTGCGGGAGAGTCCTCACGTGGCCCCCACGGAGTGGCCAGCGGAGCGTCACCTACCCGCTACACGCCTTCTCGGCGAGGGCAGCTATGTCGAGCTTGCTTCCCTGCGGGAGCGGTGGCAGCGGTCGCTTGTCCTCCTCTTGTTGGCTGCAACTTGCCTGACTCTTTTAAATGTCAGTCACGTGCCATTATCTCGTGATGGTGGACCCTGCGCTCATAATGCCCTCCTGAAGGCAATCTTCCATACTTAATTCTTGCTTTTACCGCCAGGCTACGGAGCTCCAGTGTGGCAACGTATATATAGAGCGTATTATTCCTGTAGTTGCATTCGCATCACACACACTCCACACCAGAAACTCTCGATAATGTTTGAAAAATCTGTCTATCCCGCCCTCGAGGAGGTCCAGAACTCGCTCACACCGCAGCAGCTCGAGATTCTCAGACTACAAGTGGATAGCGAGCAGCCCGACCCCACGCCCCAGTCCCAGTTCAACTATGCCTGGGGGTTGATCAAGGCCGCAGACTTGCACAGCCAGCGAAGGGGGATCGAGATCCTTGGTTCTTTGTACAGAGATGTGCCCTCCATGAGGCGCGAGAGCTTGTACTACTTGGCCCTCGGCTCGTACAAGGTGGGTGATTACTCCAACGCCAGAAGGTATTCCGAGACCTTGTTGCAAAACGAGCCCGACAACACGCAGGTCAAGGCGCTCATCCAGCTTATTGAGGACAAAGTGACCCAAGAGGGGCTCATTGGGCTTGGCATTGCCGGCGGTGTTTTAGCGGTGGGTGTAGGTTTGTTAGGGGCGCTCATGAGAAAGAGAAGGTGAGCAGCTTCCCCAGAGTGGGATAATTTCCTCCAAATGTTCCCGGTGGGTACAGAAATGGGGATGCATGGTTAGAAAACCACTTCAAAGGAGTGGTTTTAGGGCCACTCCTGGGACCTGGGGGCTAATGCCAACGGGCCCATGTGTGTGCTCGGGCAGTAAGCTTCGGCCGCCGCGGGAGGCGGTGGCCAGTGGCCCAACTATGGCCAACACGTGGATATTTAAGCATATATTTAATGAATTAGTAGTCAAAACTTTCCGTTAGAGTTGGAGCATCAGCATATCCGTAGAAAGATCAAAAAACTAGAAAGAGAAGTCGGTTTGACGGGTCGTCCCTTGCATCCACCTGTGGAGTGAGTGTAGCGGGAGTTGGCATTTTCGCACCCATTTGGCGCTGTGTGGGGGAGATTTAGCGGCTCCGTGTAGCGGGCCGCCGCTAACTTTTTGCGAGATGCGCCCCTAAGCGCGCCATCTCATCTCATGGATCCACAAAAGAAGACACTTCTCCGAGTAGAGGCAGGCTGCTCTCTCGCCTAGCCATCTAAACTGTGCAGTTCTTGGCCATAGAGTTTGGTAATGACACAGTTGGGCGATAGAATTGCTACGGCCGTGCTATCCACCTTCAATGGCCTCCCCCCAAAAGGCAAGCCTACGGTGCGATCGAACGGAAAGAGGGAATGGACTGTGCTTGCCGCCATAGTTGCAATTGTAGACGTAAGAGACAGCGATTCAAAAGCTGGTGAGCCCGTAGACGTGGTGCCGATATGCTTGGCCACAGGGGTCAAGACGCTCCCGGAGAAGTTTAGGGAGTACTCGGCGGGGCTATTGGTTCATGATCTCCACGCAGAGATCTTAGCGTTCCGGTTGCTCAACTGGTACTTGTTGGCAGAGGTCGAGAAGCTTGCTGCTGCTGCTGCTGCTAGTGATGAAACTATAGACCAGGAGGTGCTACTTATAGAGAAAAGGAATGCTGGTGGCTACAAGCTCAAGAACAGCGTCCGATTGGCGTTGTTTATTACAGAACCGCCGTGTGGGGACGCTTCGATGAGCCACATGGTGAACGATCTCGAAGACAAGAGTGCGTGGACCCAGCGGGAGCCACATGCAGATTCACGACTGGAGTCTCGCCCATCGCCGCCGCTGGAGGATCTGTTGCCTCGACTGAAACGCCAGAAGGTGGAAGTTGAGCTCGTCCGTGGCCGCCACTACATTGGCCAGCTCGGAATTGTGAGGACAAAGCCCGGGAGAAAGGACTCGCCGCTAAGCTTGAGCAAGTCGTGTTCTGATAAGATCTGCTTGAAGCAGCTCACAGGGTTGACCAGCTCGATCACTGCCCAGCTATTTCCTGAGAACATCTTCCTCGAGTACTTGGTGCTAGACGCTAAGCAGTACCATCCAGAAGACTTTGAGCGGTGTTTCCGCCAACGGTTCAACAAAGAGTTGCTTCGAGCTGCTTCAGAGCTGCTGGACAGCACAGCCGCCGCCGCCGCCGCTACTCCGCATCACGTACAGGTGCTCACGTACACAAGCACCGAAGCTTTCGAGTACTCCAAGCATGACGAAGGCACAACCTCGCCGCTCTCTCTTCTCTATGTTTCTCCTACCAACACGCGCCAGGTTCTCAACAACGGCGTAAGGGACGGCAGCCACATAAAAAACAAGCCGCCTAGGAAGGGCGGCGAGAGCCTCATCAGCAACCGCCAGCTCTTCCTGAAGGCCAAACCGTTTGTGGAGACGGCTGCGGCCACCTACAGTGCATTCAAGCAGGAGCAGGCACAGCGTACCGCCATCAAGAACTTGGGAAGGCAGGTGCTTGGGCAGTGGGAACCTACTGGCATAGACGACTTCAGTATATAGCTCGCTCAGAAGCACGAAACTACACGTAGCTGTGACGGGTCAGGGGTGCGCTCCGCGGGCGCCTGCCCGGCGAGGGCGACTGCGTCGAGCCTGGCTCCCCTACGGAGAGGTCCCGAGCGCAGCGAGCAGAGCACCACGCTAGTGGCCTCCACGGAGTGGATGGGCGGACCCCCGGGAGGGCTCCACTTTCCTCACCATAGGAGTAATGTTGGTCCTGCCGGCGGCACGCTACACGCCTGCCCGGCGAGGGCGACTGCGTCGAGCCTGGCTCCCCTACGGGGAGAGCCCGAGCGCAGCGAGCAGAGCACCACGCTAGTGGCCCCCACGGAGTGGCCCCGGGGCTGTAGGATAATAATAGGAACGCTACAGCTTGTGCCACCGGTAGGGCAACGATTGTCTCCCTTGCCTTCCATTTCTCTATTGAAGTATATATTGTATATATAAATGTGTATATGCTGGGTATTCTAGTGAAGCAACGCCGTTTTTACGCCTCTTGTATCTCAATCGGAGTCGGAAGCGGACCCTTCGTCGTCATCGTCCTCCTCTGCACCGACTGCGCCGGCGCCGGCTGCAACGGCCTCATCCTGGGGTATCTCCATAGAAATGGCATATTCCGCGCTCTCCAACATTTCGCGCAACTTCTCGTTGTCCTTGTTGACGTAGCTGACCGGTTTCAAGTTGTGGGAGTCTCTGATTCTGGGGTCGGAGCCCGCGTCCAAGAACCCATCCACAATGAAGGCGCCGTGCTCCGGCTCCAGGTTGGCGTACTTGACCGCCAAGTGCAAGGGCGAGCTGCCCTCGCGGTTCAACGGGTCGATCTCCACGCCCTCGATATCAAGGAGGATGTCTATGACCTCCCAGTTGCCTAGCGTGGCCGCCAAGTGCAACGCGTACTGCTGGTTGATAGGCTCCTTGGTGGAGTTTATGAGTTCGGCCAATTTTTCCTGGTCGTTGCCTAGCTCGGATTTTATGGCGAGGAGCAATTCCGTGTTGTTTCTTCTGGCTGTTTCCAAGAGTTGCTCTCCGAGAGAGGCTCCATCGGTGGTAGAGGGGGTGCTGGCCATGGCTATTCGTTGGGTGGTATGTGTATGGTGTGGGGCGGGAACCGTCAAAAAATGTTTTTGGGGGCGTTACGTAATTGAAAAAGCGTACACTAGCGAGCGCAAAACACGAGCCGATGCGATCCAAGAAGAGCTGCCTATGAGTGTGGTGCGTTGTATCGAACTTTAGTGGGGGCGGTGCCGGCGTAGCGGTTGGTGCACGGAGCTAGCGCGTAGGGGAAATTTATTGGTGCTACGAAGGGTGGTACTGCAGACAGGCGCCCAATGCAGCCACTTGGCTGCAACTGCCATGGCCACGGCCGCCCACACGTACAAGTCGCTCCGTGGGGCCCACTGGCACGGTGATCTCCCGCAGGGAGCCAGGCTCGACGCAGTCGCCCTCGCCGGGCAGGCGTGTAGCGTGCTGCCGGCAGGACCGCAAGCAATCCGCTAGCCCTCCCGGGGGGCACGCCATCCACTCCGTGGTGGCCACAGGCGTGGAGCTCTGCTCGCTGCGCTCGACCCTCTCCGGTGTGGAGTAGTGTGCTCGGGATGGCTTTTTGGCGAGTGATCTTGCTATATTACTCTCTAGATAGCCCGAAGTGTGTGGGCAGGAAATGGGATTCGGGTTTGCTCAATCGGCCACCCGCATCTGCCTTGCTCGCACGACTCCTCCGCCACATTCAACAAGCCGCTCTACAAAGCGATAAGTATCTGGTAGTATCTGAGTATCGTACATTAGTAAAACTGTATATATCGCTAAAGACGTCTATAAGAAAACGGTGTTTCTGTGTGCGTTGTCCGTCTGAACAATGGTATGCTATGCTCTTACTGTGCGAGCTACTTTGACAGGGAAGTGCTCGCGGGACGGAGTTGGGGGTCTCGGTGTGGGTCCAGCCTTAACTAGCCGTTGCCAAGAGCGTCTTGGCTGTGCAGGCTCTGCTGGGAGCTCGTGGGCCCGCCGGCGGCACGCTGCACGCCTGCCCGGCGAGGGCGACTGCGTCGAGCCTGGCTCCCCTACGGGGAGGGCCGAGCGCAGCGAGCTGAGCACCACGCCAGTGGCCCCCACAGAGTGGATGAGCGGGCCCCCGGCAGGGCTACCGGATTGCTGGAGGTTCTGCCGGCGGCGCCCACACTGTTGGGGCGGCCGCTTTTGGCCGCTCACTTTCTCTTCACTTTCTTGCCCTTGCCCCCCTTCGCGTCCGCTCCCTTGCGCTTGGCGTCCTTTTTCGTGGAGCTCGACGTTGTGCCCACCACCTGGAAAAACCCGTCGAGTCTGCCCTGGACGCCGCCCTTGAGGCCCTTCCTCAACTTTTCCGCCCCGCTCTTGATTCTGTCCTCGCTGAACCCCTTCTGTCTCACCATGTACTCGATGAGGCCCTCCTCGTTGGGCTCGGTCCACTTCAAGCTGACCTCATCCGATGGGGTCACCTCCGGGTTCAAGAAAAGCTCTCTGGCCTCGTTGTAGGGCCAGTTCTCGGGCACCTTGTACTTGGCCATCTTGTCCGGGTTGGCGGCGATGTGCGCCACCAACGCGTCCAAGGACCCGTGCTCCTTCATGAGCTTGAACGCAGTCACGGGGCCCACGCCGCGGATGGTTTCGCAGTAGTCGCACCCAAGCAAAATGCACAAATCGATAAACGTTTCGTGCGACATGCCGAGCCCCTCCATCACCTTCTCGTACTGGATCTGGTCGATGGGCATCTTGCGCGCCTCGCTGAAGGTCAAGTGGCGCAACAAGTTGTCCGGCTTGTAGCACAAGGTGTCCATGTCCTCGGACGCGGCCGCGTACACCTTGCCGTCGCGCGCGAGCGTGGCGCACTGGGCCTCCGCCTCGCACGGAGCGTTCACGTAGGGGATGCCCATGAGGTCCAAGAGCTTCTTGGCCTCGTCGTTCTGCTCGCGCGACACCCGCACCTGCCGCTTCTCGTACTTCATGATCTCCTCCACCGTCCCGGTCTCCTTGATCTTGTCCTGCTCCTGCTGCGCGGCCTCCCTGCGGAGCAACCGCTTCTCAAGCTCGCCGCCCTTGAGCACGGGCGGCTTCCCGTCAAACACGTACACGGGCTTGATCCCGTTCTCCACCATCCGGATCGTCCGGTAGAACATCCCCAGCAAGTGCGACGTGGTCTCGCCGTCCTCGTTGGTCAACTGCTGCCCGTCCGACTGCCTCACGGCGATCAAGAACTGGTACAAGCACATCGAGGCGTCGATGGCCACTTTGCGCCCGAAAAGATTCTTGAGCGTGTACTCCTTGTACGCGGAGGGCGAGTGCTCCTTGATAAGTTGATTGAGACCTGTTTGTTAGTATAGCGTGGGGCGATTGGCCGCCGCTAGGTGGCCACTGTGCGGGCCTGCTGGCAGCCTTCCGAGTGCTGCGCGCCGCCACTGTCGCTGACCGCTGGCGGCGCGGCGCCGCTGAGCTAGAAAGCCCACCCTGCGGGCACCCCAGTCTCGTCCTTCTGGCTCTCTACGTACCTTTAACACCCATTCTGTTTGCTTTCAAGCGTTTCCGTGGCGTTCTCCTCTGCCTTTGTGGGGGTGCAACGCCGCTCTTCAAGTGCCAGACGCGACCGCGCGATGGAGACACACGCGCCCGATGCA
This sequence comes from Dujonia boleticola, assembly GCA_029581775.1. Taxonomy (NCBI): domain Eukaryota; kingdom Fungi; phylum Ascomycota; class Pichiomycetes; order Serinales; family Debaryomycetaceae; genus Dujonia; species Dujonia boleticola. Next base: position 2,159,599 of record JARGRU010000017.1, read on the forward strand.
ACCTAGATATATGCAGGATTATCTCAACTCTCTGGGCTCCTCCGCTGCTTGGGCCAGGAGGAGCGTGATGACGGGCCCAGAGGGGATGCAAGAGGAGGAACGGGGTGGGTGACGCTCCGCTGGCGCCTCCCCGGCGGGGGCGACTGCGTCGAGCTTGGCTCCCTCCGGGAGAGGGTTGGGAGGAGGACTGGGGCCGAGCGCAGCGAGCAGAGCACCACGCCAGTGGCCCCCACGGAGTGGCCCGAGCGGAGCGGTACAGCGTGCCCCCGGCGGGGCCCGAGGGGTAGATGCTGGGGTGGTTTAGGAGAGAAGAGGTGGCGTGTACCGGAGAGTACACTTCAGCTAATGTGTTGCAGCCGCTTCAGCGCGGGTGTGTGGGTGTTACGTTACCTAATGCGCTCCAGCTAGATATGACATAGTAGGAAGAGTTGTGGATTTGCATACTGGCAGGAGGCCTCTAGGATAGCGAGTCGGGTTTATCCTGCTGGGCCAAATGTGGTTTGGTGTTGAAAAGCATACGGTTTCCCTGAATAGGGAAGGTTTCTAGAAAGTAGTAACTATACTATGTTGCAAGCAATACACGCAGATTGAGAGTAAAAGGAATTGGACCCACGATCTTTAGATCTCGACGCGATGGATGTTTGGATTACGTAAGAGCAAGAATGTATCTGAGCTAACGGCTGAGTAGCTGTCTGACTGTACGATGCCTAAACCCACAAGCAACTGCTATTAGGTTTGTCCACCCTGGAGACCCGCTAGTCGCTGCCTTGCAGCCAGTTGCGCACGGAAAATGCTCGAATTCCGCGCCTAGCGCTTACGCGAAGCTGCAGAGAAAAAAAAGATTGCTGCAGCGCAGCGGGTATGGCGAGCAGCGCGGCAATTGGGACGCCATGGTTGCGATGGCATGTTTCATGTGTGAAACGATGTGCTTCGTCCTGTCGATGACGTCCCTGCTAGGGCCAAGCATTTGGGGGCGAGTGTCAGCGCTACAGCCCGCACAACGGCTATGTGTAACGGCCAAGCAAAACGGAGCAGGGGGAGGGATAGACGACTGGTTGCAAATCTCACTGCTTTTCGCGGGTGCCTCCCCCAATTTTGCAGCCAACAGAACGTCAGCTGACTGCAAAACTCCCCTACGACTACTACTCTGGCTGTGGCCACTACATGTACCTCTCGTTGATGCATTTATTAAAGTGACTATATAATACTCATATTGAGCCCGCTCCCGGCTAGGACATCGAGTCAACCTCGAATATCCAGGTTCCCGAAGGCGGATCGTACAGCTTGAAGACCAAGCCGGGAAGCTTCTTCAACTTCTCAATGTGGCGCTTGACCAACTCCGCCTTGGGATCCAAGATAGGCAACTTGTCCTTTCTATTGACTGGGTAGCACCCTTCCAAGGTGATCTTGGCTGGTAAGTTCAAACCTTCGCCCTTCTGCGGCTTCAACGACTCGTCTGGGTAGACAAGACACGACTTGGCGCTGAACGACACAATGTTGCCCGCGATGTCTTCCAAATTCACAAAGCTGGTGAGATCTACGGGCTGCGTGAATGTGATTTCACCGTAGTGTCTGCGGCCCACAGTAAAGTTCTTGACTGCACGGAGCTCGGTGATGGGCTTCTGTCTGAGTGTCTGGATAGAAGGCGATGTCCAGTAGCCGAGCTCGTCGTACTGGCGCGCAGCTGCTGCGGCGGCTGCAAATCCGGATAACGACGAGTTTTTGCTCTTGTGGCCCTTGACAAAGCCCGAGTCTGATGCTGCGGCGTCTGCGGCAGACCTATTCTCCTTGTTGGACTCGTCGTTGAAGGCGGATGAACCGGTGGAGCCAGTAATGGCGGCTTGACTGCTGCCGTTTGCTGCTGCTCCTCCTATGGATGCCTGCGAGGCTTTGCCGTTGGCATTTCCAAGCGTAGCGGCGCTTGGCTTGTCCAATACGAAAGAAACCTTCTTGGAGGAAGCGTTGTCGTCGCTGACCCCCAACAAGCCCTCGGCGTCCTGCTTCTTGTTTCTGTTCAAAACCAACTTCTTGAAGTCCACCTTAGGTGCAAAGATCTCGGAGGTGATGATCGCGTTGTCGGTTGCATCGCTGAAGAGCAGGTCGTTTGCAGAGCCCGATGGTGCTCCGGCGACGGTGCCGTTGCTGGAACCGGCGCTGTATGGCGCAACTTCCGTCAGCGAGACCGACGAGCTCCGTGAAATCACGGCTGGTCTGAAGAGCGGAGTTATTCTATAGGCAGACGACAAGTTGACGGCCTTCTTTTCGCGCTTGCTGGCGCCCAAGGGTGTGGCGAGTGGCACGTTACCGTTCTGCTGCTGTTGCTGCTGTTGCTGCTGCTGCAGGCCGGAAATGCTCGAAAAGAGCGGGTTGTTCCCGTATGGGTTCTGGGCACTAATGCTGGCCAAGGGGTTCTGCTGTTGTTGCTGCTGGTTGGAGTTCCCAAGGGATCCACCAAAGAGGCCGCCAGATCCGCTCTGCGCACCGCTGTTACCCCCAAAAAGACCACCGCTTCCAGCGTTGGCGTTGTTGTTGGCATTGTTGGAGTTTAAGCCACCGCCAAAGAGGCCACCGCCGCTGGAGTTGTTGTTGTTATTATTGTTGTTGTTGGCACCTCCGAACAAGCCGCCGCCAGTAGAGTTGTTGTTACCGAGACTGTTGTTGTTGTTATTGCCACCAAGGGACCCGCCAAAGAGGCCGCCGCCGGTGTTGTTGGAGGCATTGTTGCTGCCGCCAAAGAGGCCGCCGGATGCAGGCTTGGCCCCAAAGAGACCGCCGCTGCTGCCACCGCCGAGCGCATTATTATTATTGTTGTTGTTGGCGTTGTTGTTGTTGGCGCCGCCAAAAAGGCCGCCGCTGTTGGTGTTGTTGGTGTTGTTGTTGGCGCCTCCAAAGAGGCCACCTCCACTGCCACCGAGCCCTCCAGCGTTGTTATTGTTCTGGAGACTGCCCCCAAACAATCCACCGCCGGTGGTTGCAGCTGGCTTGGCTCCAAAGAGTCCGCCAGAATTGGCGCCCGTGTTGTTGGCATTGTTGTTGGCACCACCGAAGAGCCCTCCGCCGGTGTTGTTGCCGGTGTTGCTGCCGCCAAAGAGGCCCCCGCCGGTGCTTGCAGCAGGTTTGGCTCCAAAGAGCCCACCGCTGCCCATAACTCCGGGCTGCGCTTGCTGCTGCTGCTGCTGCTGTTGGCCCCCAAAGAGTCCTCCAGACGAGGCGCCGGCGTTGTTTCCGCCAAATGGCCCGCCAGCTGTTGCCTGCTTGGCGCCAAAGAGGCCGCCACCGGCTGCATTATTGTTTTGGTTATTCTGGCCAAAGAACCCGCCACCGGTGTTGGCGTTGGCGTTGTTGTTCTGGCCGAAAAGTCCGCCACCCGTGTTGTTCGTGTTGTTGTTGGCGCTGCCGAAGAGGCCGCCCGAGTTGGCTGGCTTGGCGCCAAACAACCCACCGGAGTTGTTGTTATTGTTGTTGTTCTGGCCAAACAAGCCGCCGCTGTTGTTGTTGGCACCGAAGCCGGACGACTGGTTGTTGGAGCCGAAGGGAGACTGCTGGTTGGCGTTGTTGTTATTGGCACCACCAAACAACCCGCCAGAGTTGTTGTTGGCACCGCCAAACGCACTTGTCTGGCCGTTATTGGCACCGAAACCCGTGCTGGCGCCGCCGAAGGGCGACCCGTTGTTGGCGTTGTTGTTCTGGCCAAAGGCAGAACCCCCGCTAGCACCAAACGCGCTGGTGGTGTTGTTGTTGTTGGCGGCTCCGCCAAACAATCCACCGCCGCCCGTGTTGCTTCCAAAGGCAGAGCCCGTGGAGGCGCCAGCTCCGAACGCAGGCTTGGCTGCACCAAAGGCAGACGTCGTGTTGTTGGCGCCTCCAAACGCACTGGTGGCGTTGTTGTTGGCACCGCCAAACAGATTGGTGGCCCCAGCGCCGCCAAAGGGCGAGGCGGTTCGCGTGGCGCCGAACCCTCCGGCAGTGTTGTTGGCACCGCCGAAAGCGGAGGTGGTGTTGTTGCTAGCACCAAAGGGCGAGGTGCTTGCACCGCCAAACGCGGAGGTGGCTTGTGTGTTGGCGGCTCCAAAGGGCGAGGCGGCCGAGTTGGCAGCGTTGGCGCCACCAAATCCAAATCCACCGGCACCCGTGGCACCCGTGGTGCCAGCAGCGCCAAAGGCGCCCGCAGGGGCACCGCCCTGACCGTTGCCGTAGCGTCTGCCCTGCTCGTAGTCCTGCAATCTCAACTCCTCAAACGAGTAATTCTTGTATTCCGGCATGGACGCAATGTTCTGGAAGTAGTTGGTGGCTCCGCCAGCCTCCTTTTCGGTGAAGGGGGCAAACGGCTTGATGGCGGTACCATTGGCACCGCCAGCGACACCGCCGACACCGCCAAAGCCGCCGGAGGCAGCGCCAAAGGGCGACGTAGACGTGTTGTTGTTGGCGGGGGACCCAAACCCTCCGCCGAATGCAGACTTGTTGGCATTGGCAGCAGCGCCGCCAAAGAGCCCGCCGCCCGTGGCGCCTCCAGCTCCGCCAAAGGCGGACCCAGCGGTGCCTGCCGTGTTGTTGTTGACCCCGCCAAACAAGCCGCCGCTGCCTCCAGTGGCAGCACCTCCGCCAAAGGCAGAGCCGGCGTTGTTGTTGGCGGTCGACGAGCCAAAGGCACCGCCGCCAAAGGCGCTGGCCGTGCCCGTGTTGCCAAAGAGCCCGCCGCTGGCACCCCTAGCGGCGCCTCCGTTGGCGTTGTTGGCGGCCCCGAACGGCGATGTGTTTACCGCGTTGTTGTTGTTGGCATTGGAGCCAAAGGGCGACACAGCGCCCGTGTTGCCGCCAGCGCCCACGGCGCCCCCACCGGAGGCGGCGCCAAAGCCGCCGAATCCCGACGATGTACTTCTACCAAACATTCAGGAGAGCGAGACGATGTATGAAAGAGTGAGAGAGTGAGTGTTGTGTGTGTGTGCGTGAGTGCTTGCGTGTGGAAAGGGGGCAGGAATAGCGGTGGTAAACTCGCTGTTTTCGTGCTTGTGATGTGATGGTATATACAGTGCGTGCCCCGAGATGGTTGTGCACGTGCCCCTTTGTTAATTGCTCCTTCCTGTCCTTACTTAATGGCAGTTGTTGGTGGGTGGATCACTCCGTGCTGTGAAATTTGCTGATCAATTTTTTTTGTTAGCCTGATGGCAGGCTGCGGTTTGTGTAACTTGCGCGGACCGCTACTGAAAAATCGTGGTCGTGCGCATACCAAATATACATGGATGGCTGCCATTTTGCAACCATTGGGACACGGCTGGCCCACTGGTGGGCCCCCCAGGGCACAACGGGGACAGGCAGAGGAGGAGAGGTCAGGGGAAGAGGGGCCAGGGGCTGCCCCCACAGCTGGACCTGGATTGGCCCGGCGGGGCCATTGGCGGGCGGCCAGCTAGAGGGTAGGCGCACTCTACAGTCTCTACAGCGTCTGCGTGTGTTTGCATGGTCATGTCGTATTGTACGTTTGTATACATGTAGGCGTATTTTGGGGGAGGCGCTCCGCTGACGCCTGCCCGGCGGGGGCGACTGCGTCGGGCTTGGCTCCCTACGGGAGGGACGAGCGCAGCGAGCAGAGCACCACGCCAGTGGCCTCCACGGAGTGGATGGGCGAGCCCCCGGCAGGGCTACCGGTGGGTTGTGCGTAGCCCCGACGGGGTCTGCGTGGTCGCTCCGCTGGCGCCTGCCCGGCGAGGGCGACTGCATCGGGCTTGCCTCCCTACGGGAGGGCCGAGCGCAGCGAGCAGAGCACCACGCCAGTGGCCTCCACGGAGTGGCCCGAGCGGAGCGGTGTGGCGGCGGTAGGCCCTAGCTTTTGGTTTCCTTCTTGACCCGCTTGGAGAGCAAGGAGCCAATGTCGTTGCCGGCGGTGCGCTTCAGCTCGGCCTTGAGCACGGCCTTTGCCGTTTTCAATTTCTTGACCTCGAACTTGGCCAAGTGCTCCTTGCGTTCTGCGGCGCCCTCGGCGGCTAGCGCGACGGCCTTGGCCTTGAACTCGGGGTCGGCCTCGCCGCGGCCCTGGAGCCACTCGAGGAGCTTGATCTCGCGGCCGTAGAGCGCCTCGCCGTCGCCGCCCTTCTTGACCTCGTCCTGCGGCGTCTCCAACACTATGGGGATACCCTTCAATCTGTCCATGTTGGCGATCAAGCGGAAGCACTCGAGCCCCAAGAACCCGAGCCCGAGCTTCTGGTGGAGGTCGCGGTTGGCGCCGAGCGGCGCCTTCGAGTCGTTCAAGTGGATGGCGGCCAAGTACTCCCAGCCGATGATGCGCTCGTACTCGCTCCAGAACTGGTGGAACGCGTCCTCGGTGGCGATGTCGTAGCCCGCGGCGAACGTGTGGCAGGTGTCGATGCACACGCCGACCCGGGCCTTGTCGTCGACCAAGTCGATCACGTCCCGGATGTCCTGCAAGTTGGACCCGATCAAGTTGCCGTGGCCCGCCATGTTTTCGATCACGATGCGGACAAACAGCGTGTCTGCGATGGCGCGGTTGATGTTTTTGGCCAACTTGTGGATCGCGTCCGTGTGGTCGCCGTCCAAGGCGGACCCGGGGTGGAAGTTGTAGAGCCCGATCCCCAACAGCTCGCACCGCTTCAAGTCGTCCAAGAAGGACCCGTACGCCTTCTCCTCCTTCTCCTGGTCCGGGTTGGCGAGGTTGATGAAGTACGACCCGTGCGGCAACACGTCGGTGCGCGGGTTGTAGCCGTGCTTCTCGCAGAGCTCGGCGAAGAGGGCAATCTCCGCGGGCTTGAGCTCGGGCGACGCCCACTGCCGGGGCGACTTGAGGAAGAGGGCGAAGCTGTTGGCGCCAATCCGGGACGCGTTCACCACGGAGTTGGACACTCCTCCGGCGGAGCTCACGTGGGCACCAAACTTGTAGGGGCAGCTGGCGACTTTTTCGAATTCAGGAGCAGCATCTGCGACCTTGGCCTTCTTAGCGGCGCCACGGGCAGCAGCGGGGGCCTTGGTCTTTTTGGGCGGCATTGTAGCTAGCAGTCGTGTTCTTGGGAGCAGCGGGGGGTTTGCACGAGAGCTGGCGGGCGTACAGTAGGGGAATGAGCGCGGCTGGCGGAGCAACAAGAGGCAGGGGTTTACGGGCAAGAAACAGCGGACAGCGAGCGGGGCACTGGCAATCAAACGTCGGGAGGATAGTGGAGCAGTATACAAGCAGCGTTGCATACACAATTGGTCTACAGGCGACTATGGGGACCACCCAGGCTTCCCCAGAGCAGTGGAGCTCAGCGTCCCCAGACTTGAAATTTCCCGCCAGGGCATCGCCGGCGCGCGATGCGCGCCCGCCTAGCGGCCTCGAGCACTGCACAACGCCAGTGACCCCGCGAATCGCCCTGGCGGAGCGGCCGCCCAGAGGTGCAACCGTAGCTACGGCTGGGTCTAGTGTGACGCTCCGCTGGCGCCTACCCGGCGATGGCGACTGCGTCGAGCTTAGCTCCCTACGGGAGTCTCGAGCGGAGCGAGCAGAGCACCACGCTAGTGGCCTCCACGCAGTGGATGGGCTTGCCCCCGGCAGGGCTCCACATAGAAGTACTGTTGGTCCTGCCGGCGGTACGCTGCACGCCTACCCGACGAGGGCGACTGCGTCGAGCCTGGCTCCCTGCGGGACGGCCGAGCGCAGCGAGCAGAGCACCACGCTAGTGGCCCCCACGGAGTGGCCCCAGCGGAGCGGTAATCCTCGCCGGGCAGATGGTGGCATGAGCGGGCCCACGGCTACAGAGTGAAATGGGTGGGTAATCGTCTAATTCGTACGCTACGTGATTATGTATGGCTATATATGGTGCTTCCGCGTCGCCCCGGTGCGGTGCGGGGGCGGCTAGGGGAGCTGTGAGCTGTCGCGGACACTCACTCGCTTGGCGATGTCGGTGAACTTCTCCTGCTTCTTGGCCCTGCGGTCCTCCTCGATCTGGTACCGCGGCTTGGGCACCTGCGGCACAAACTCGGGCACGACGTGGGTGTCGATGTGTTTGCGGGTCCGCAAGTTGGGGTCGCACCAGGCGAGGGCGGCCAAGAGCGTGTAGTACGCGTCGTTGCCCGCGTTGTGGAGGTATGCGTGCGGGATGTCTGCGATGCGCAACACCTGCCTGAGCCCGCCGCCGCTCTTGCCGTGCGAGAGCTGGTAGATCTTGTAGGTGTCTATGATGGGCACGTTCTCGGGGAACTCGACGCCAATGGTCTTGAGCCACTTGATGTCGCCGCCAATGTGGTGGCCCACGAACGCCGCCGTGGGCGTGGGGCCGGCGCCGCCAAAGTACTGCTGGATCATCTTGTTGATGAAGCGCTGGGCCTCGAGCTCGGGCATCACGTGGCTGGTCCCGCCCACGAAGTTGTGCTTGTTGTCGGGCACGTACTGCCCGTTCATCCGCCTGGCGGTCTCCTCGACGATGATGTGGTACAGCTGGATGTGCGGCAACAGCGAGAGGCGCTGGTCGCGCGGGTCGTAGATGGAGATCCCGATCTCCGTGACCAAGTTGTTGTTGCCCTCCCACGCCTCCACGTCGAAGCAGAAGAGCGGCGTGTTCCGCGTGTACACCTTCTCCACCGCGGCGCGGAGCAGCACCTGTTGCGCCTTGTTCATCGTGAACTTGGTGGACGCGAAGTACTCGTCGATGTGCGCCTGGAGCGCGGCCGTGACGGCGGCGTCGTGGGGCGGGCGGAGAGGTAGAGCGCTGGGGGCAGCAGAATTCGCGGCGGGTGCAGCGGGGGCAGCGGGGGCAGCAACAGCAGCAGGAGCAGCAGCAGGAGCGCTGCTGGCGCCGTTGGCGCTGCTGGGACGTCCGTTGGGGCGGCCGCCATAGGGGGGCAGGTCGGTGGAACGGCTGCCAGCAGAGCGGTGGGAGTTGCGTCCTCTCTGGCCGCCGTAGTGGCCGCCGCGCTTGGATGGCTCGCTCCTCTTGTCGCTCATGTTTTTCAGCGCAGTGGTCGACCGGGGCGTCTGTTTCGTGGTTATGGGCGATATGGCAGCGGTTTTCCCCGTGGATATGGTCCTGAAAATAGCGGCGGTGCTCTTGATACTCGACGGGCGCGCTATCTGCCGAAACATAAACAGAATCTCTTGGGGGGTGGGTGAGTAATCGGCACCAAGAGGAGTGGGCAGCTGCTAAGTATGACTGATGGGCCAGCGGACGAGATGATGGGGGAGCACATGCAGGAGGGCGATGGTCAGCTATGTACAGGCCAGAGGGTCTCTCCACCTGCCCTTTCTAGGGCCAAGGGAAAGGGCAGGGATATCCGTGCAGAGTGAAATGACCCATTCGCCTGTCCTTAAGTGGTAATGACAGCTTCTTTAATCTGTTTTTTGTGCGTTACGGGTTGCTGTTGGTTGTGGTGGTGGCTGCCAACTCGTTCTGAAGGCCTTTTGCAGCTTCTCGCACGTGACCGTACGGTTTGGCGTGAGTGACGGCATTACAGCACTTTCCGGCCATTCGTTTCGGTTCCAGGTCCATTATGGCATCAGGTAGACTCTCAATTGTATGCTGCCGTGTTTGGATTTACACTTCTTACTTTCTCAACTTCTCTGTGTAGTTTTTGCGTACAAACTCGCTCAATCCTCTCCAGCTACCCATCACCTCCCAGATCACTCGATAATCCTGCATACGCTCCGCAGTATGGATATGCCTTCACAGTACACCAAGAAGCTTCGTTTCTCGATAATCTTCTTGGAACAGGCAAGAACGACGTTGTTTACGAGCCATGGACGACGCTATCGCTACCCTAAAGAGGCAGCCGTCGCAGGAAGAGATCCACGCGGTCTTGAAGGAGTGCCGCCACGCGCCTTCGTCGCCGGCAGCGCAGCTACAGCTAGTGGCGGCCTTGCTCGATTTTACGGTACCAGAAACATATGTGCAATTACCAGTAGATGTCAAGGGTCTTGTAGCTGATAATTTGAGATCGGTGGTAGGATTGGGCAATATAGTAGCTCGTTTACAGCGCCAGGCGGCACTGACGCTGGGACTGGCACCTCTGCTGTCGCTGCTAGTGGAGGTGTATCGCAGTGTGCTAGAGAGCGTACTCACACAAAACTTGACTACGGACGTGCTCAAGACCTCCCGGCCCCTCGAAGTGAAGGAGTTTGAGAAGCTTGTTTTCAAAGGGAGGATCTTCTCGGTGATTAATGAGGTTTACGCAAAGAACTCTCACTTGGACTCACCTAAGGACTCGAGTCCCTTTTACTCTGTAGAGAGCTACGTGCTGTACCTCTGCTCACAAGTGCTAGCGGTGCTCCAATCGAGCAATGAGCAGAGCAAAACGAGATACGCTTGTAACTTCATAGCGTCTGTATTTTCGTTCCATGAGGGCAGCGCCACGACCTTCTTTACCCTCATGTTTACGGAGGAGAACTGGCCCTACTACGTCCGGTGCTTCGACGCCATGAGGACTCACGAACGCAAAGCGCAGTTATCTAAGTTTCTATTGAGCTACATTCCAACAAGGTTTCCCCTTTTTGGGAACTATTCATTCAAAGCGGTGGACCTGCAGCAGCAGCAGCAGCTCACAGAGAAGCTACTTGCCATTGCTTCCGTGGTTGCCACGCTAGATATTTCGTCGCTAATCGATGAGCAGTTTTTGGAAAAGGCGATCCTACAAAGTTGCCAGCCATTGAACTCCCTCCTATCCGCTTTGGTGTGCAGGTCCCCTGATGCCATCCACGCTCAAGTGAAGTACCTTCTAGGAACATTCGGGGACGTCTCGCTTATCAAGCTGGAGCCAATATCGAGACAGGTCTCGAGAACAGGACTACTCATCTACTTTCTTAAAAAGATTGACAGAAACAGTATAGTCAGCATTCTGAAGAGTAGGGAGTTTCTCGACGCAATCAGCAACAGACTCGGCTCGTTTTCTGGTAACGTCAAATCCTTGGGGGTTGTAGTGGCAGACAAAGTTTGCGAGTTGGGAGGTCAGGAGAAGATTTTCAGTATGAAGGACTTGCAAGACTACGAATCGTTGGGTGAGGTGGCCAATGTTGAAAAAACAGGCGCAATATCCCTTGAAGATGCCTGGAAAATCTTGTCCGCACAGGTTGAAATTGTCGAAGATACCGTTTCCACCCAAGGATTTTTGGATATCGAACAGAATGCGGCCATCACCCAAACGCAACCCCCCATAGAGATCGGCGATTCCGATGACGAATCAGACGATGAAGATCCAACAGTGGAGCGCAAGGCCAGACTAATTGCTCCCCTATATGTCAAGGATATACTAACGTATTTGGTCGTCGACCCGGCAAAGGATAACCTTGCACTTGAGAAGAGAAGAATAGCCTTAGTCTCGGCGCCAGTTCTCATCCGTCAAAAGGCCTCATTTGGAAATGAGGTATCATTCTACGCAGAAGATCTTCTTTCTAACTTTTTGGCCTTGACAAACCACTTTGACGAAGCCGATTTCGATTCCCTAAGACTCAACGCAATGGTTGCAGTCTTGGTCAGTTACCCGCAATCTACTCCCTACCTAGTGATGCTCCTCTCTACTGGAGATTATTCGTTGCAGCAAAGAATGACTATTCTAAGCACCATTTCTCTTGCTGCTCGAGACTTGAGGGGATTCAACGATGATGCGGTAACATCTTCGTATAGAAACAAAATATCGTCAAGTGGCTCAGCAACATTCCCGACAAAGCAACTCCCCGGCTCGCTTCATGGAAAGTACCTCAGTAGCGAAGAACGACAGTTATTCCCTGCCAAGGTACTAGAACTGGCAGATCAAAATATACAAAACGAGCTCATCGAGAGCGTCTCCAAGGATTTCAAAGAATTGTCTATAGGCAAAGTCTTGAGGGTTTCGAAGAAGCTTTCCAATGACACATCTAAGCAGCAGCAACTGAAGCTGTCAGTTATTCCGCTGTTGAAACAGCAAGTTCTCGACTTCCCCAAACTCGTTGGCCCGCAGTTTTTCTACCCACTTATCACGGCGTGGCATGGTTCTGTCACCTCAGATGGCAGTGGTCTCAACATTGGCCACTACTCTACAGTATTGAGCGCCCACTACATAAAAACACTTACACTTCTCTTGCATTGCGCCTTCCCCAAGTCTCCTCATCTAAAGGACATGATACATGAGCTACTCCACATCCTTAGTCCGCTAACACTCCATGTCAGTGCGGAGCAAGTTCAGTTAGTGGAAAGCATCGTTACCGGGTGTTTGCTCATTTGCGATATAGCCGACGGCCAGTTCCTTATCACCACCTACCAGGACGACATTTCTTTGATCCAAAACTGGTTGACTCAATCGTGGGAGTCGATAATCGACGAGAGAGTCAAGAGTCTAGCCGCTGGTTTATTGCTCCGTTTGAACCTGTTGATGGAGAACTATGAGCGATTGGTATTGGATCAATTCAACAGTATATACTAGCGGCAAAATCCTGTATTATATTCAGCACTACATTATTAATATACGTAATTATACATCATTTATTTCTATCTATTCTTTTTTTTTTTTTTTTGGCTTTTTTATGGGTTTTCTTTATATAACAATTTCATTTTTTCATTAGCAAGTGGATAAGGGGGGTCGTTAAAATCTATTAGGTCATTACTGAACTGGAAAGTTCATTGGGTTCGTTAAATGGGAGGCAGACACACCAACCCTACATGGATAATACAGCAGAAACACCAACCACACCACCGAGTAAAAGCATCTTCTTCCAAGAAGCTTCTTGCAAGCTACTTTGGACTCTGTTTGCGTTGGAGGTTGTGTTCTTTGGCTTGATGGTTGGAATGGCCAGCGAAGCCGAGGAGCCGGAAATCTTAGAGGTGGCTAAAGTGGGTGCTTCCCAGATAGATTGGCTGCCGGTGAAACCCCATTGATTGTAAGTAACTGAAGCGCTAGCAGCAGCGGCAGCGGTAGTTTCTACCTCGGTCTGGGCCTTGGTAGCTGCAGCAGTGGTTGCAAGTTCTGTGGCAGTGTCCTTTGCAGCAGCGAGAGTCTTTGCAACGGTGGTTGCAGTGTCAACAGCAGCAGTTGCAGCTTCTTCAGCAGTTGCAGCATCTTCTGATTGGACTGGTGCAGCCTTTCCCTGAACAGCGACTGGGCTATCAATGCTGCCTGAGTTAGCTGACACAGACGTAATGAATTGTAAAGTAGCTAAACCGGTCAAGACCAAGTGAGAGGTACCGAAGGAATGTAAGTTAAGAGACATGCTTGCGTATGGGAAATATGTATGTGAACAAATTAGAATTTGGTTGTAAGGTAGTTCAGTGTGCTCGTCAAAACTAGATCGGAATGAAGAGATGAATTATGGTTTCACATTCCCAAAAGAGAGCATAACGGTTGGAATGTTCTTCCTACTTATAAGTACATGTGAATTGCAGCAAGAGTTCTGGCGTTTATTTGCAGTGTTTACGTTTAGCTAGAGAACAGGTACCAAATCGACCCCTGTGATCCCAGCGGTGCCAGCCATCCTTCTCTATTATATTGCCGAACAAAGCCTAGGGGGTTAGAAGAATAGGCGAGCTAGGCTTGGTGCCTACCTCCTGACCGAAGGGTAGAGCGGAATATTCGTTTTATTTTTTGGCCATTTTTCTGATCTGTCGCTCGATTAGGAAATTTGAAAATATCAAGCACCAGCATCGCAAACGCATCTCGACGCACAGCGCTATTAAGCATGGATTGTAGCAGAAACTCTAAAGTTGGCACAAAGAACGATTCCTAGATAATAGAAGAAACCGCCGAGCCAGGGTATTAACCCAGAGTGGAAGTTTCTTGACATGTTTTGTCCACTGTCCCCTATTGTGTTGTGACAGTTGCTTTGTCTCTTTTTTTCTGTATTGTCTAAAATGATTGCAGCTGTTACTGCGGAATGGAAAGCAAAAGTTCATCGATGGGCCCCCTCCTTGAATGACGTAGACGGAAAAGCGTTCATGGGGGTCACTCACGCTATCCACCAACAGAATCCGGATCATCCATGGCGCTAATTACATCATCCGCCGATATGTCCTCGTGTTGCGCTGATTTTTGCGTGGGGGGTGGAGTGTCTTTGCATCAACATGCTGCTGGCTCGTTTATTTACGTTTGAGGTGCAGCTCGCGCGCAGGCCGATGCCGAGCAGAGTTGCACTATTTTTTTGATCTTGAGTCAATTTGTGGAGAAATACAGAGAACGCCGCCAAGAAGGTGGAGGCATGCCTGGAGGGTGATGCCTGCTGTTGAATGTAGCTAGTACCGGCGTGGGGGGAAAATAGTTCGTGGTGTGGTACAGCCTGCTCTGCTCGTACCACTGTTTTTCTCCTTATTTTGTGAAATTAGACTTATGCTGGAGTTTGCTAGTTCTTCCCCCTCCCAGTGTTTTGACAGTTCTCTAGATGTTTTGATTACTGCTGCTTTAGGATATAGTTGCTCTTTCTTTTCATTTGTAAGTTTGTGAATCATAACTATGGATCACAATAGTGACTCTTTGTGGTGCACTGTAAAAGACTATTTCACCTGCTAACAATAAGTGAGTGTTGTATTGTTCCACTCGCAGCACCAATATCCCATTCAGATGTTCAGCCAAACTGTAAATCATAAACATGAAGCTGTTCAGCAAGCAACCCGGAAGCGGGTTTCTCTCTCTAAGCTGAACCCCGTGGGTAGCTGGTGTCTGGATCGCTGACCCCAGGGAATCCTGGTACTCACAGGGTTCCATGGTACTGGAGGTTCTTTCTGCCAGCTTGGGCAAGCAGGCGGTCCATTCCCACATTGCCCATCTACAGACCTTTTCAGGGCTTTATCCTTAGTGATCTAATGCCTTGGTGATCCCACTCAAAACCGAAAATCTCTGAAGATATCAAGGTGATTTCGCTTCTGCTACAGCCTTAGATTATACCTTGTATAAATATATTGACATCTAAAAATGGAATCTATACAGTTTCACTACGCCTAGAACTTACATGGACAAAAGAGCAGTTGCACCAAGTACAGCGACAACAAGGGCAGTCTTCCAGGTACGCTGACCTTCAAACACTTGCAACTTGACACCGGCGGAGGTATCGTTGGTTATCAAGCCTCCGTGTCCGTCTGGAATGGTGGAGAAGAAGGTGGAGAAGGAGCCGTCAATCACAGTCGAGGTTGGGTTGTCGATGGTTGTGGTGATCCCAGCCTTTGCGGAGGAGATGAAGTCGTTGTCGTTCTTGATAACAAATTGTTCAGCGTTCATTTTGTGGGTTGGGTGTGATAGGGTGGTTAATAAAGTTTTTTTAGCGAAACTATAAAAGCTTAACTAAGAAGGTTGCGGGAATCTACCTTTAAATACGGCAGCGACCAACGGAACCCCCCTACTTCCCCCCCTAAAGGCTATATTTAGCATCTTCAAGGAATGTAAGCCATAGTGTGTAGCGATTATTTTTTAGGGCATCTCAAGGAGTTGCTCTGAGAGAAGGTTGAGATTTTTTAGCTTATCACCAAAGATGCAGAGGCTAGAACCACGCTGCATGGAGGCCAACGGCGAGAAACGCACACTAGCAACAGAACACACGCCAGCGTGCTTCCGTAAACCGCCACATGTGGCTTTGGGGCTGTACAGACCACGAGCTACCCGCTGCTGAGCCAAACTCCGCTCTCTCTATCCAGATTAAAAATAGAATGGAACGAATTATTTTTTAGCAGATCTTTCGATGGGCGTCCCAATGCGGATTAAATGGCTCATGGTGCGGTGGAGCGAAACGAACGCAGCGTGAGGGCAAAGAGAGCAGCCCGCTCGAATCCTGTAAGTTCAATACCTTGGGTCTCGGCAGGCACTGCAATGTAAGGAAGGCATTATCTCTAGCAGCACCCGAAGTGGTCCCCTCCCCCCCTCTACGACTCGCGGCCGGTGTTATCACGTCAAAATCGCATCACCTTTTCGCGCCGCGGGGAGCCGCAAAAATACGATGCAGCCGCGAAATTGCGCGCTTTTACTGTCAAGCGGCTGCGACGCTCCATGACGTGTGGGCGTGCTGTTGGCCCTGCCAACCAGCCAGTGCAAGCTTCCTTCTGCTGCACCCCAAGAGATCTAGACTCGTAAACCACGGCTCTCGTTACCGCGGGAGCCCCTATTGGCGCTGGCGTGGATAAAGCCGCTTCAGCCTCTACCAACGGCCCATCTGCAGATCCGCTCCTATTTGCTCCATGCCGGCATGAGCGCTTCCACTGCGAAGCTGCAAACGTAGCCGGCTGTGCGAGCAGCTAGCTGCAAGCATGCAGCAACGACAGAGCAAGGATACAGCCCTTTCAAAGCTATTTTTGGCACCCTCCGTCGGAGGGGGTGGGCCGAGGAGGCACGACTCTCCCCTCCTCCTGCTCCTACAGCAGTCTCTACAGTTCCTTTTCAAAACAGCATATATTGTGCGATATAAAAGTCAATCGGCGCCTGCTCAGGGCAGCGAGCAGTGCACCAAGCCAGTGGCTCCCACGGTGGTGGTCCTGCCGGCGGCACGCTGCACGCCTACCCGGCGAGGGCGACTGCGTCGAGCCTGGCTCCCTTCGGGAGGTACAGCCCCACGCTAGTGGCCCCCACGGAGTGGCCCGAGCGGAGCGGAGCAGCATGCCCCCGGCGGGGCACCTGGGGCTCAGTGTACTGATAAGTTTCCACTCACTCTTCTCACGGCCCTCGAGACGATGCCCAACCAGTGGACAAATCTTTCAAAGTCTTTGTCCTCGATGGCTTCTCTCAAGCCGGGGAAGGTCTGGCCGGCGTAGCCGGTGAATCTGCCGCTGGCGAAAATGATGTGCTTGAACCATTCTCTCTTGTGCAAACCCTTGGAGTGCAAGTAGTTTCTTTCGTAGTACTGGAGCTGCTTGTTGTGGCCCTTGATCTGGAAGAACAAGCGGATTCTCTGCCACCAGCTGAGCGAGTCCTTCTTGTTGTACTCGTCCTGGAGCAACTCGGACTTTTCGTCAAAGAGCGTGGACACGTTGTGCAACAGGTGCAAGTCGTCAAAGGTGGTGGCGATGATGTCCTTCAAGGTGGCGTCCTTGTGGTGCTTGGGCCCGTACATGGTCATAAAGTCGTGGTGGGGGCACGCGGCGGCGGTCATGTACTCCATGAAGGGGAACCACTCGTTGTTGGGGCGGTTCTCGTAGTAGCCGTTGGTCACCTCGCGCGTGTACTCAAACTCGTCGTCGTCGAAGCTGAGGAAATCCTTCCACACGGCCTCGCTCTCGATGCCCTTGCCCAACCAGGCCGGTGGGATGAGCGAGACGGTGTCGTTGAAGTACACCAACAAGTCGTGGCTGACGTCTTCCAACTTGAAGTCGATCAACTGGTGCTCGGACAACTCCAACACGGCCAAGCCCAAGAACTTGGCAAGCACGTTGTGGTAGGTGAAGTGCGGGTCGCCAAACTCCTTGATCCAGTGGTACGAGTCGTAGTTGGAGTGGTAGTGGTAGATGGGGCCGTCGCGGGCGCCGCCAAAGCCAAGGTCGACCGAGGGGATCCCCAAGTGCTCGGCGAACACGGTGTAGTCCGACCCGGAGCCCAAGTTGCTGATGTAGCCCTTGTGGTGCTCCTCGAAATGGTCGAAAAGCGACTGCTTCTCGCCCGGGTGCTCCACTTGCTTCAACGCCTTTCTCAAGATGTGGTTCAACGTGGGCGTGGCGGAGAGGCCCAAGATGCTGCCCGTGGCGGCCACGTCAAGGTTGAAGTAGGCCACAAAGTCCTTCTGCAATCTCTTGGCGGCAAACTCGCCAAACTCGGTGGAGCCAAGCAAGCCGTACTCTTCACCGTCCCAGCTGGCCAACACAATGGTTCTCTTGAACTTGTAGCCGGCGGCCTGGAGGGCGCCCAATCCACGGGCGATTTCCAAGAGCGCGGCGGACCCGGAGTTGGGGTCCCCGGCGCCGCCCTTGATCCAGGCGTCACGGTGGTTGCCGATGAGAATGGCTTCGTTTTCGATTTCACCCTTGATTTCGCCGTACACGTTCCACAAGGGCGTGATGGTGAAGTTTTGCTCGTTGTAGAGGTTCAAGTGCACCTTGGGGTTGGGCCCGATCAGGTAGTCAAAGCCGTCCAACTCGCCCTTCCACTTCTTGTCCGCCTTGGGGCCATGCCCGTTGAGCTTGGCCAAGATGGGCTTCACTTCGCGGTACGAGATGGGCAACACGGGGATCTTGCCGATGCTGGCGTGCGGGTCCTGTCTGTCGGCGCCCGGCTTGGAGGCGTACCCGGGGGTGGTTGGGTCCCCTGGAGCGGCGCCCTCACCGCCCAAGAATTGCACCGAGCCTCTCTGCACAGACAGCTCCTGTCTGGCGGGGCCCTTGGGGTACTGCTTGTAGCCGTTGGCCTCGGTGATGCCGTGGTCGTCGCCGGGGTCCGTGTAGAGCAAGACGCCGACGGCGCCGGCGTCCTGGGCAAACTTGACCTTCAAGCCTCTGAAGATGCCGCCGTAGCGCGCCACGGCGATCTTGCCGGCCACGTCGACGCCCAACTCCTTCAAGTGGTCAAAGTCCTGCTTGCTGCCGTAGTTGACGTAGACGTACTCGGCGGTGACGTTCCCGTTGGCGGCGTAGCCCAAAAAGGTGGGGACCAAGTCGTCGCCCGCGGTGGTCTCGTCCTCCTTGAGCACGTCCTCCTGCAACGAGGCGCGGTAGAGCACGGAGCCGTTCTTCTTGTCCACGAGCTTCAAGTCGTGGTCCAAGGGGTACGACACCAAGATGTCGTAGGTGTCCACCTCGGCGGTGAAGCCGTACTCCTCAAACTTCTTCTGGGTGAACTCGACCAAGTCGTACGCGGTGCCGGCAAGGTGCGCCTTGGACGTGTAGATCTTGGACCAGTTGCCCGCAAGGTTGGTGTCGAGCGCCTTGAAGAAGGGCCCGAACTGCGCGGCCAACTTGCCGTCGAGCTCGGTGGCGGCCGCGGCGTCGCGCGCCCCGAACCCGTACGAGAAGCTGCTGTGGTTGACCACAGCGGCCACAAACAAGTAGAGCGAGGCGACGAGCGCCCAGAACTTGATGCCAAAGAGCGTGGCCCTCTTGCGGCGGAGCGAGCGCACCTGGACGTCCTTGTCGCCAAGGAGCGCCTCGTCGGCGGGCCCGTCGTTGATGTTGTCGCGATACGTTTTCTCGGACATCGTCAATTGGTTGGTAAACTCCAAAAAAAGGGGCAGAAGAAAAGACCAAAGCGGAGTCCTCTTGGGTTTTTATCGCAGCAAGGGTCCCAGGGGGGCGCTGTGGTTTAGGGGTGTGTGGCTTTGTGTAGCGCTCGCATGGCTCTGGCGTCCGGCACACAGGCCCGCGATAGGCGCCATAGTGGAAAATCACCGCGGAATTGTGGTGTTGCTGCCCGTCGTTTGTCAGCTCCAGGGGGGGCATTGTGCAGGAGGGGAGGCCAAGGGCTCGCGGCGCACAGAGGGTTGCAAATTTCAGGGGAGGTGGTGGTACCTTCCGCTCCGCTCGGGCCACTCCGTGGAGGCCACTAGCGTGGGGCTGTTCCTCCCCGGAGGGGAGCCAGGCTCGACGCAGTCGCCCTCGCCGGGCAGGCGTGTAGCGTGCCGCCGGCGGGACCGCGAGCACCCAGGGGACTCTACCAGGGGGTTAATTGAACCCACGATGCCAAAGAGGGTGGCGCCGCCGGGGGCACGCTGCACCGCTCCGCTCAGGCCACTCCGTGGGGGCCACTGGCGTGGTGCTCTCCTCGCTGCGCTCGGTCCTCCCGCAGGGAGCCACGCTCGACGCAGTCGCCCCCGGCGGGCAGGCGCCAGCGGAGCTGCTGTGCCCCTAGCCGCATGTGGTCAGGTAAAAACCCTCTTCTCGCAGAAAATCGCTCCCGGTGGCCAAGTTGGTTTACGGCGCGAGACTGTAATGTTACATTTCCTAGTTATCTAGTTATCTTGAGATCGGGTGTTCGAATCACCCCCGGGAGATTTTCTATTCTTTTTTGGCGCTGAGCAGCCCCTATCGTCCTGCACAGAGCGCACCGCTTTCTTTTTTTTTTTTTCGCTCCACACGCTGCGATGCCCTGCTGCCTCTGCCCGAGCGCTGCGCTCCCACCACTTCTTCTCAGCAGCTGGGGGCCATAAGGGAGCCCCTCTCCAGCGCCTTGCACCCCACCGCTCCACCCGCTACCTACCAACCATACAGCCATGCCCTCCAGAAACTCCATCAACAGGCCAAAGGATAAACTCATCCGTAATGGCCACGCCTCTGCCATCGGAAAGAAGAGATCGGCACGTGCCAGAGCCGCCGTGAACACCAGATCATCCACGTCCCGGTACAACACCGACGCCACCACCGCCCCAAGACCCAGCGAGTCCACCTCCATGGCCTTGTACACCGGCTTGGCCGCCGCGCAGCCCACCGGCGTCATCACCAACAACACCTTGTCCAAGAAGAGATCCAAGAAGATCTCGCGTAACAAGAAGTACATCGAGCGCAGAAACGAGCAGTTGAACATCGACATCGCCGCCAAGAAGGAGGAGGCCATGGACGTCGACGGCGAGTCCGCCGCCGCCGCCGAGGTCGAGGCCGCCAAGGGCCCTTCCAAGTTGGAAGTCGTCAAGCAGGCCTTGTGGGCCGTCGTCGCCGACGGCGTCAGCAACGGTTTGTCCTTGGGCGAGGGCAGCGGCACCACCTTGGGTGTCCAGGCATTCTAAGCGGCCCTCCCCCGGTCCCGCTCCACTCTCTGTACATTAGCATATTCGTAATACATGATTTCAGCCACTCCGGCCACTGTAGTCCCACCAGGGCCCGGCCCGCAGGGCAGGGCATCCAGACCCCTAACGGGCCACCCCGTGGGGGCCACTGGCGTGGTGCTCTGCTCGCTGCGCTCGGGGCCCTCCCGTAGGGAGCCAAGCTCGACGCAGTCGCCCTCGCCGGGCAGGCGAAGTAGCGCGCCGCCGGCAGGACCACAAGCGACACGATAGGCTGCAAATTGAGGGCCGTTGTGGCACCGCTCCGCTCGGGCCACTCCGTGGGGGCCACTGGCGTGGTGCTCTGCTCGCTGCGCTCGGGGACCCCTCCCGCAGGGAGCCAAGCTCGACGCAGTCGCCCTCGCCAGGCAGGCGCCAGGGACGCGCTACGGTTGCTACTCTACAGAGACTACACTGCTGCTTAAGCGGGAAACATGTATTCGGGAGGCTGCCTGGCGGCCGGGCGCCAGGCAGGGGAAAGTCGAAGAGAAGAGGAAACGGAAGAAAAGGGAAAACTTTTGGGTATGGCGGCGGGGCGCAACGGGCGGGCCGCTCTAGGCGGCGCGTCTGTCGTCCACGTACTTCATGACATCGAAGAAACTCTTCTTGTAGTACCTCTCCTGGGTGGTTCTGTTGACGGCCTGCAAGCCGAACTGCTGCTTGAAGTCGCCCCATTCCCAGTTGTCCGCAAACGCCCACACGATGGCGCCCATCACCTGCACGTTGTCCAAGTTGATCGCCTGGGCGATGGCCTCCAAGTACGAGCGCAAGTAGATGGACCTGTCGATGTCGTAGAGCTGGTCCTTCAACTCCTTCTCGCCCTCGCGCCACTCCGGGAAGCCGAACTCGGCCACAAGCACGGGGGTCTTCCAGGTGTCCCAGATGTAGTTCAAGAACTGCCTGACCTGGGCGGGGGTGATGTAGACGTAACTCTGCGAGCCGTACCCGATGGCCCAGCCGTCCTCTCTCGTCAGGGTCTGCACGACGCAGAAGGGCCACAAGGGGTGGCTGGAGTTGGCCTGGCACGCGTCGATGCCGCCCGGGGCGGGCGTCACAACGGTGTACGTGTAGGGGTCGATGCCAAAGAAATCGGAGCCGCCGTGGATCGCCTGCAATTCTTCGTCGGTGAAGGTGATGGGTTCGGAGAAGTTGGCCCCGGCAAAGGTTTGCTTGTAGGAGTCCGGATAGTCCTTGCCCAAGAAGAGCGGGTTGCTGAAAATGCCCAAGTAGAAGTCCTGGAAGCGGTTGGCGGCGGCCACGTCGTCCTCGTTTGTCGGGTCCCGGGGCACGGCGAAATTGTCGTTGAACTTGATGCCAAACTTGCCCGTGGCGCCCAATTCCTCGTGGTAGAACTTGTGGAGCTGCGCCTGGGCCTGGAGAACGTGCTTGACCCCGACGGGGTTGCCCGCATACAAAAAGGGCTCGTTGAACCCGAACCAGAGGGGCACTCTGTCCGCGAAATGGGACAAGACGATCTTGCCGTAGTTGACAAAGGCGTCCACGAACGTGGCGTTGTCGTAGCCGCCGTTGATGCCCAAGATGTTGACCGAGGGGTCGACGGAGTAGATGTCGTCCACAAACACCAAGGGCGTGTCGAAGTGGAGCAAGGTGGCGACGGGCGTGATGCCGTAGTCCAAGCACGTCTGGATCACGTCGTTGTAGTGGTCGATCCCGTGCTGGTTGACGGGCGACCCGGGCAACGTGAACGGCATGATCCGGTTCCACGAGATCGAGAACGAGTAGTACTTGACGCCCATGGCTGCGAGCCGGGCAATGTCCTGCTTGTACAAGTAGTAGTTCTCGTTGGCCACGTAGTCCTGCGTCATGTAATCATAAATCATGATCACCTCGAAGATGGAGGGCGAGCGGCCCTCGTCCGCGACAGCACCCTCGATCTGCAAGGCGGACCCTGAGACCCCGAACATAAAGTCCTGCGGGAACTTGAGGGTGTCGTTGAAGATGAAGGGGTCCTCCGGCGGGAGCACAAGCAGCGCGCTGGGCACAGGTGTGGGCTCGACCGTGGTGGAGTAGAGCGAGGTGTGGTCGGTGTAGTTCCGGAGCGGTGCCTGGATCCACATCTGCGACCACGCGTGCTGCCCGTACTTATCGTCGGTGTCTGTGGCCCTGGTGGCGTTGGGGCTCGGGTCCCACTTGCCCCAGGTGGTGGTGGAGACGCTGCCGAGCAACTTGTCTGCAATGTCCGTGTAGTGAGGAGCGTACGAGGTGGTGAGGTGTGCCACAGAGCTGTTGCCGTTACCCTTGGCGTACGTGGGCAGCGGGTTGGGCGTGAAGCTGAACGGGTTCTCGAGCGAGTCCTGGGTGACCAGGGCCTCCGTTTGGTTGACCGGCTGGCCGACAACGCACGAGGCCGAGGCTGCAAGTCCGAGAAGAAGTGCGCTTATCATGGCAGCGGCAGTCTCAAGAGATTTAGGGGTGGGGGTTTGTTGGCTGCAAAGTTACTCAGTGTAAAATGCCCATGGGGAAATCCAAACGAAGCTGCAAAAGCACGAGAATTATCTTCGGTATTTATAAGCCCCAAAGTGGACCCCCAGTAGCCTCCCCAGTAGCCTTCTAGGAAGCACCAGAGATGGCTGCAACAATAGAATGCCAATACACCGATTGGGAAATTGCGCAGCGCATCAGAATGGAATGCCAGAACACCGATTGGGGCATTGCGCAGTGCATCAGATGCAAAAGTGTCCGTATTTTTGCAGCCGATGCACAAAATATCGGCCCATGCGACTCTCCTCCCCCCTCCCCCACCACAACGCGGCCACTAGGTCGCGTGCACCGGGGTGTGCTGGCCAATCAGGCGCCACGAGCTCCACCCTTCTAGCTCAACATTTGATGACATTGGGGTGCGGCGGAAATTTCAGAGCTCGCCGTGCTCGCGGTGCTCGGCCTCTTCCCAGCGGAAAAAACAAACCTTAAAGTTGCCGTTCCCACTGCTGAACGGTCCCCGTTGGGCTGCGAATTGGCGCCAAACGACCAATTGGAGCGCTGGTAGCAGCGCAGGACCGCCTGCGTCAACCCTGGGGACTCTACTCGGCCTCTCAAGCCCTAAGCTTCGATTTTGCGCAGCACTGCCTCAGCAACGATCGATCTTGCCAGCATGCACCGCAAATTTAAGGTTTAGACACCGCTATTGTCCTGCAAAGACGCAATAGCGGAGAATATGGATTGGTACGTTGCTTTCGATCCCCACTCTGTGGGAGCCGAGGAGCCCTCCGTCCCCATTCGTGAGTGCTTATCTCGACCCACCAGACCAACCACTGCTTGTAGGCGGCCAGGCTCGCAGCTCGCCGGCCAGGCGGAGCACTGGAAGCTTGGTGGGTAGCCGCACCTTTGGGCATGGCGCTACCGCTCCGCTCGGGCCACTCCGTGGAGGCCACTGGCGTGGTGCTCTGCTCGCTGCGCTCGACCCTCCCGCAGGGAGCCTGGCCCGACGCAGTCGCCCTCGCCAGGCAGGCGCCAGCGGAGCTTCGCTACAGGTGACCAGTGCATGCGGTGCTTGTAGAGTTCGTGTATTTAGATATTTCGTGTATGTAGTTAGGCGGTCGCCCAGCGCGGAGCCTGGCGGCAATTCGCGCGCTAGTCAAGGAGCCCCTTGGCCTCCAAGCTGGCGGTCACCTTGGAGCGCAAGAGCTCGATCATGGCCTTGGGGTCCTCGGCCTTGAACACGGCGGTTCCGGCCACGATCACGTTGGCGCCTGCAGCGGCTGCAGCTGGGATGGTGTCCTTGCCCAAACCCCCGTCGACCTGGATGTTCAACTTGGGGAACTTGGCACGCAAGGCCTCCACCTTGGGCATCATTTCGGGCATGAACTTCTGCCCGCCGAAGCCGGGCTCCACCGTCATCACGAGCGCCATGTCGAGGTGCTCTGCGAGCGGGTACAACACGTCGACGGAGGTGCCCGGCTTGATGGCGCACGCAGCACGCATGCCGTGGTCCTTGATGAGCTTGACGAGCGCAACGGGGTCCTTGGTGGCCTCGTAGTGGAACGTGTACTGGTCGCCGCCGACCTTGGCCACCTCGGGCACCCACTGCTCAGGGTTGGCCACCATCATGTGGCAGTCGAAGAACAGCGCCTTCTCGGTGGACCGGGGGATCTCCTTCCGCAAGCTGTCGATGATGGGGGGCCCGAGCGAGATGTTGGGCACAAAGTTGCCGTCCATCACGTCGATGTGGAGCCAGTCGGCGCCGTTGTCGTACATGCGGTGGCAGTTGCAGCCCAAGTGGGCAAAGTCTGAGGCGAGAATGGACGGAGCGATGATTGCCTTGACCATACTGGAGCGTGTGGAGCGTGGGGGTGGGGGTGTGAGAGTGTGTGTGGGGGGTGGGGAGAGTTTTGCGTACAAATTAAGGCCGCAAATGGTTTGTCCTGCTTCTGCGAAACGGGCAGCCAGCAGCCCCCAGGCGAACCGGGGCCCTTATAAGCGCCAATGGGCCGCCGGGTGGAGGCTCCCACTGGTGGGCAGCAACGGTGCGATTCTCGCCGGTAGGTCCCCCATGGCCCATGACTCGGTCACGTGCAACACACACGTGACGAGTCAGAAAGGTAGCAGCCTGGAGGGCTGCGCTCAGCGGCAGCACTTGAGGGACGCTACACCGCTCCGCTCGGGCCACTCCGTGGAGGCCACTGGCGTGGTGCTCTGCTCGCTGCGCTCGGTCCTCTTCCGTAGGGAGGCAAGCTCGACGCAGTCGCCCCCGCCGGGCAGGCGAGTAGCGGGCCGCCGGCAGGCCCCATGGTGGTGAAAGTGGAGCCCTGCCGGGGGCACGCCCATCCACTCCGTGGGGGCCACTGGCGTGGTGCTCTGCTCGCTGCGCTCGGTCCTCTCCCGCAGGGAGCTAGGCTCGACGCAGTCGCCCTCGCCGGGCAGGCGCCAGCGGAGCGTCCCCTCCAGGCCTGGCGGTCTGGCTGGCGGTCTACATGGCAGCGGCGCGGCTGCCTGGCGGTGATCTATTCCTGTATTTATGTAACTCGTGACTATATAAGTAGCCTGTATTCGTCAATTTTCTGCTGGGACACCCTCTCCTTGTAGTCTTCAGGCAGAGCGGGACACCTGCCCGCCCGGCGGTGCGGTGCGCTGGACGCGCCTAGGCGCTTGCAGGCTTGGGCTTCTTCTTTTCGGCCTCGGCCTCCTTCTCGGCCTCGATCTCGTCAACGTACTTCTTGATCTCGTCGACGGAGAGCGAGGCGATCGGGACGCCCGCCTTCAAGACCAGGATCTCGATGTTCTTGGCCCCCGTCTGGACCACCTCAAGGAGCGACTTGATGGTCAACTTGACGGTGGCCTCGTCGCTCAACCCGTCCTCGTAGTGCTTCTCCAAGAACTCTCTCACGGTCTTGGAGGATCTGCCGATGGCGTTGGCCTTCCAGGCGTTGTACACCCCGGAGGGCTCGGTCTGGTAGAGCTTGGGCACGGTGTCGTTGCTGTCGAACCCGGCAATCAACGTGGCGAGCCCGAACGGTCTCACACCCCCGGACTGCGTGTACCTCTGCTGCACCCCGGCGACGTACTTCGTCAAGTATTCTATGGAGACCGAGTCTTCCAACGTCAAGCGGTGCGACTGCGCTTCCACACGCGCCTTGTCGACCAAAATACGCGCGTCCGCGTTCAACCCGGCGAACGCCAACAAGCAGTGGCCGTCCACCTTGCAGATCTTGGAGGGCGTGATCCGCGGGTCCTGCAACTTCAACGTGGTACGCTTCTCGCACCCGAGCACGACGATCTCCTTGCCCTTGACACCGACGGCGCAGGTACCTCTTTTGACTGCCTCGGAGGCGTACTCGACTTCTACATGCTAGTTAGTATTAGTTAGAGAATGGGGCCCGCAGGGGCGGCCCGTGTGGACCGCCAGGGCCGGTGGTGACGCTCCGCTGGCGCCTGCCCGGCGAGGGCGACTGCGTCGAGCCTGGCTCCCTACGGGAGGGGTCCCCGAGCGCAGCGAGCAGAGCACCACGCCAGTGGCCCCCACGGAGTGGATGGGCGTGCCCCCGGCAGGGCACCACTCTTCTCACCGTAGGGGTTCTGGTGGTCCTGCCGGCGGCACGCTACTTCGCCTGCCCGGCGAGGGCAACTGCGTTGGGCCTTGCTCCCTGCGGGAGACGGGTGGATGGCTCGCTGGTAGTGGGGCCACTAGGCAGACAGACGGGGGCGCCCCGGGGGCACGGTGGTGTGGTTGCTGGCACTCTAACGGGCTAGGGGCCAGCACGGTGGAGGTACATACGGAAAACATGTCCATCAGGGCTAAAAGGGCGTTAGTATTAGGTCAATTGGACGGCGGGGGCCCCGTAGAGGCCCCCATGGGGGAGCGGGTGGCGCACTATCACTGGGGTGAGCGAAAAGGCGCTGAGAGGGCCATCCGCCGGCGTGTTTGGCTGGCGCGCGGCGCGCAGAACGGTACGTACGAGAAGATGGATAAAGCACTATCGTAACCACTCATTTTCGGGGGGTTTCTAGTGTGATTGGGGAGCTGGAGAGTGGTGGCGGGACGAGCTGGCGGATTTGAACGACGCTTTTTGTTGGAGGTGGGTGTGTCGCACGGACTGCAGGCGGCAATGCACGTGATTACAGGCATATGGAACTTCACTCAGAAGGGCACGTGAGAAAAGGGAGATGGATCACCACCTGCACAGGCGCCGCGATATGGGAGATGCGAGTCAGCAGCCTCCTGTAGTAGCCTCTTCACGGCGGTAACATCCACGCCAACTCCACCCAAAGCCAACATCTTGGCTCTCTGGACATACCGCTGTGCAGGCACGTACCTCCCAACCTCCCGCTACATACAAAGTTTCCGCAGATTCAGCCATGGCGAAGCAGGCGAAGCCCATCAAGCCGCCCAAGACCATCCCGCACAAGGACCACTACGCCCGCATCTCGTACCTCTACCAGAGCGCAGCGCTCTTTGCCGGCCTGGAGAAGTACGGCGTGCTCTCGCGGGCGCTCGCGCGCAACGTCGACTTGGTCTCGAAGAAAACGGTGCTCAAGCTCACGCCCGCCATGAAGCGCACGCTCTGCAAGAAGTGCAACGTGTTGCTCGTGCCGGGCCTCACCATGACCATGGCCATCGAGAACGCCTCCAGGGCCCAGCGGCCCGCCAGCGACGTGTTGGTCCACCGGTGCACCAACTGCGCGACCGCAAAGAGATTCCCCATCGGGAAGGACAGAGACTACAAGGTGTTCAGCGAGCGGGACGACGTCGCCATAGACGTCGACTAGAGCCCCAGCGAGGCACCCAGGCGGACACTACGAGAACCAATGACGCTCCGCTGGCGCCTGCCCGGCGAGGGCGACTGCGTCGAGCCTGGCTCCCTACGGGAGAGTATCGAGCGCACCGAGCAGAGCACCACGCCAGTTGCCCCCACGGAGTGGATGGGCGTGCCCCCGGCAGGGCCTCACTCTACGCTACACGCCTGCCCGGCGGGGGCCGAGCGCAGCGAGCAGAGCACCACGCCAGTGGCCTCCACGGAGTGGCCCGAGCGGAGCAGTACACCGTGCCGCAAGCAGGGCTGACACAACGGACCACAGGCGACCCAGACGACCAGTGGCACGGAGGATTTATAGAGACTTAATAGACATTTAGCATAGCACGAGAGGTTGTAGTGCACGGGGCGCGAAGGCAGAGGCTACATCGAGGGCACAGGTGGCGGGCCGGTGCCAGGCAGATTGTATTTCTCGCTGTATTTAGTTATGTAGGGGTAAAGAGTGTATGGGAAGAGTCCGAGCGGAGCGAGCAGAGCACCACGCCAGTGGCCCCCACGGAGTGGATGGGCGGGCCCCCGGCAGGGCTCCACTCTTCTCACCATAGGGGTTCTGGTAGTCCTGCCGGCGGCACGCTAATTCGCCTGCCCGGCGCGGGCGACTGCGTCGAGCGTGGCTCCCTGCGGGAGGGAGGCGCGCCTAGTCCTTGGGGCCAATCATCTTCTCTGGTCTGACCCACTCGTCGAACTCGGCCTCGTCCAACATGCCGAGCTCGAGGCACGACTGCTTCAAGGTCAAGCCCTTCTTGTGGGCGTTCTTGGCGACCTTGCTGGCGTTGTCGTAGCCGATCTTGGGGTTCAAGGCCGTGACGAGCATGAGGGACTCGTGGAGCGTCTTTTCGATCTTTTCGCGGTTGGCCACGATGCCCTCCACGCAGTGCACGCGGAAGGACTTGCACGCGTCGCCCAACAAGCGCACGGACGAGAGCAAGTTGGAGGCGATGACGGGCTTGAACACGTTCAACTCGAACTGGCCGGAGGCGCCCGCGAACGAGATGGTGGTGTTGTTGCCCATCACCTGTGCGCACACCATGGTCATGGCCTCGCACTGCGTGGGGTTGACCTTGCCGGGCATGATGGAGGAGCCCGGCTCGTTCTCCGGGAGGGACAACTCGCCGTAGCCGCAGCGGGGCCCGGACCCGAGGTAGCGGATGTCGTTGGCGATCTTGAAGAGCGACACGGCCAAGGTGTTGAGCGCGCCGGAGGCCTCGACAAAGGCATCGTGCGTGGCGAGCGCCTCAAACTTGTTGGGCGCGGTGACAAACTCCAAGCCGGTCAACTTGGACACCTCGGTGGCCACCTTGGCGTCGAACCCGCGCCTGGTGTTGAGGCCGGTCCCGACGGCAGTGCCGCCCTGGGCGAGGCAGCGCAAGTGCGGCAACACGGCCTCCACGCGCTTGACGCCGTTGCTCAACTGCTGCACGTACCCGGAGAACTCCTGGCCCAACGTCAAGGGCGTGGCGTCCTGCAAGTGCGTGCGCCCGATCTTGATGATGTCGGCGAACTCGGCGGACTTGGCCTGCAACGCGTCGCGGAGCTCCTCGAGCCGGGGCAACAAGTGGCGGGTGATCTCGGTGACCGCGGCGATGTGCATCACCGTGGGGAACGTGTCGTTGGACGACTGCGACATGTTGACGTGGTCGTTGGGGTGCACGGGCTTCTTGGACCCCATCACGCCGCCCAAGAGCTCAATGGCCCGGTTGGAGATCACCTCGTTGGCGTTCATGTTGGACTGCGTGCCCGACCCGGTCTGGTACACCACGAGCGGGAAGTGCGCGGTCAACTTGCCCTCGGCGACCTCGCCGGCGGCCTGCTGGATCGCGGCAGAGAGCTTGGGGTCCAAGGTGCCGTACTCCTCGTTGATGATGGCGGCGGCCTTCTTCAACACGCCAAACGCCTTGACAATGGGCTCGGGCATCCTGACGTCTCCGATGTCAAAGTTGCCCAAGGAGCGCTGCGATTGCGCGCCCCAGTAGACGTTGGAGGCGACTTCGATCTCGCCAAAGGCGTCGCTTTCGATTCTGGACATGCTGGCGGGTGTGTGCTGTGAAAATTGGTGTGTAGTTGTGGCCACTGGAGCCTGGGGGGGCGGCAGCAGCAGCGGACTGGCCGTCTTAAATACCGGGCGAGTTCCGGGGCATCGCGAGCAGCAGCCCGGAGTTGCACGCCGACACCCACCGGGGAAAACCGCCAGAACGTGGTGATCACGTGATGAAGGAGGGGGGCAGAGAGAGGGGGTTGTGATGGTTGTAGCACTGGACGAGCCCCAGTAGGTGTCGCTCCGCTGGCGCCTGCCCGGCGAGGGCGACTGCGTCGAGCTTGGCTCCCTTCGGGAGGAGAGCACCACGCCAGTGGCCTCCACGGAGTGGCCCGAGCGGAGCGGCGTAGCGTGTCTTGCGGCGGGCAGGCAGGGCAGCTTTGGGTGCAAATCCGCCGTGCCAAAAGTGCCTGATTCGGCGCCCTGGGCCGCCCCACGGCCAGCTAGCCACACAGACCAGCGAGGGCAGCATGCCCAATGCACCCTCTGTGCTCTGTGGACCTGCTCTGGTTGCAGAAACGAGCCCAACGCAGTTGCCCTCGCCGGGCAGGCGCCAGCGGAGCGTCTTTCCTGGTCCACTCCGTGGGGGCCACTGGCGTGGTGCTCTGCTCGCTGCGCTCGGCCCTCCCGCAGGGAGCCAGGCTCGACGCAGTCGCCCTCGCCGGGCAGGCGCCCGCGGAGCGTCGCGGGATGGCCCGTGGAGTCCCTCAGAGTGTGGGCTACATGCGTAACTGCGGTCATTACTTATATTCAGACGGCTTATATAGATATATACAAAGTTAGCCGTCGCGTCGTCATGTCTGAGTGGCGCACCCCTGGCTCCGCTCGCACCCCTGGCGCCCGGGCGCTGCTTACAAGTACTGGCTCTGGGGCACCCTCCTCCTCTCCATTCTGCGGGGCGGGCTCACCTTGGCGCCGAACCAGTTGTAGCGGAAGCCCACCTCGTGGGCCAAGATCTCGCCGAACCCCAACATGAATCCGTTGACAAACGGGAGGAACAAGTTGATGGAGCTCTTCTTGATGATCTCCCACACGTCGAACGACGTGTAGGGCACGACGGCGCTGGCGGTGTCCGCGTCGTCGCCGTACGCCTCGGCGTCCTCCTCGCGGCCCTCCTGCACCAAGAGATTCGTCTTGATGATGTCCAAGTCGCTCACGAGCTGGTCCGACGACAACTGGCCCTTCAACACGGTGACGTCGTTCTCTGTCCGCAAGGACTCGTCCACCGACCCGAAGGCGGCCTCAATTGTGGCGGTGTTGCGCGCGTCGTCCTCGTCCACCAACGTGGCGCGCGACTCTTCTGTGGGCTGGGTGCTCTGCGACATGTTTGGGCAGGCGTTTGTGGTGTGTGGTGTGTGGTGTGGGGGAGAAGCCCCACCCACGCCAGGCCGCCGCCGCCCTTGTAATTTAACGAGCAGCGGCAGGAGAAAGATACTCGGTCACGTGACAAGATCGCTGGAGCTGATGTGCAGGCGCTACGCTACATGCCGGATCTAACAACAGGTGGTTGCAACCGCTGGAGGAGGGATGGCGTCCGCTCCGCTCTCCTCCCGAAGGGAGCCAAGCTCGACGCAGTCGCCCCCGCCGGGCAGGCGTGCAGCGTGCCGCCGGCAGGACCACCAGTACCGCTATGGTGAGGAGGGTGCGGCCCTGCCGGGGGACACGCCCATCCACTCCGTGGGGGCCACTGGCGTGGTGCTCTGCTCGCTGCGCTCGGGGGAGTCCCGTAGGGAGCCAGTCTCGACGCTGTCGCCCCCGCCGGGGAGGCGCCCGCGGAGCGTCGCTACAAGGGAGAGATTTAGGGTAATTCTTTTATTCCTAGTGGAGTTCTATTCAGATAATCATACGTCGTCTATATAGCAGGGGGAGGGGCTACTTCTTGACACCGACGGACAAGCCCTTGCTCAATCTGGCCTCGGTCAAGGCGGCGATGATGGCGGCCCCGGCACCGGACCCGTCCTCGGCGGCCACGATGACGATGGGGTCCTCGACGTCGGGCGCCCAGTCAAAGATTTCTCTGAGGGCGACGGCGGCTCTGGCCTTGAAGCCCGGGTACCTGTTGACGACGGAGCCGTCCGCGGCGGCGTGCGCGGTCTTGTAGCCTCTCTTCTTGCAGATGGCGGCGATCCCGCAGACGGACAATCTGGCGGACCGCTCGCCGATCAACTCGGCGAGCCTGCGGATGATCTTTCTCTCGGGGGAGGTGGTGTGGATGCCCAAGCCGGAGGCGAACAAGTCCTGGGTGTCGGACAAGTTTTCGTAGGGGTCCTCCTCGATCTTGGCCGGGTACGAGGTGTCCATGACGAAGGGCTGCTGGAGCTTGGTCAAGTCCTGGCCGGCAAAGATGTGGCCGCCCGCGTGCAAGTCCAAGAGCACGAGTCTCAAGACCTCGCCCAAGTAGTAGCCGCTGATCATCTTCTCGAACGCCTGCTGGCCCGGTCTGGGCGAGTCGGCGTCGATGGCGATGTCGTACTTGGTTCTGGGGAGCACCTTGTGCTCGTTGTCGAAGGAGCCGTACTCGCAGTTGATGGCCATGGGCGCGTCGCCGGACACGTCGTCCGGGATGGTGCCGTCCAACTTGGGGATCTCCAGGATCACGTCGTAGTAGGCCCCGTTACAGCCGGTACCGAAAATCAAACCCATCTTGGTTTCCGGGTCCGTGTACATGGAGGCGACGAGCGTGCCCGTGGTGTCGTTGATGAGCGCCACGATGTTGATGGGCACGTTTTGTCTCTCGATGGCGGCCTGCAACATGGGGACCACGTCGTGGCCCTCCACGTCCGCAATGTCGAAGCCCTTGGTCCATCTCTGCAACACACCGGTGTTGATGGCGTTCTGGGTGGCCGGGAACGAAAACGTAAAGCCCAAGGGGAGCGGCTTGGAGCACCCGTCCGGGTACTCGTCCTCGACAAACTTCTTCAAGCACTTGGCGATAAAGTCCCAGAGCTCGTCCGAGGTGGCGGACCGGATGTCGCTGGGGAGCGAGTACTTGGACTGCGTGGTGTCAAAGTCGCGGTTCCCGCCGAGCTTGACCAACACCACACGCAAGTTGGTGCCGCCCAAGTCGATGGCCAAGTAGTCGCCGGTCTCCTTGCCGGTCGGGTAGTCGATGACCCAGCCGGGGATCATGGGGATGTTGCCGCCGGCCTTGGAGAGGCCCTTGTTGAGCTCGTCCACGAAATGGTCGGTGATCTTCTTGAGCGTCTCGCCGGGGACGGTCAAGATGCTCTCCAAGTTCTTCAACTCGGCGAGGAGGTCCTGCGAGACGTCGGTCCAGGTGCCTTTTCTGTGCTGGGGGGGTTTGGGGCCAAGGTGAACCATGCTGCAATGGTGCTGTGGGTGCTTTGGAGGGGAATTGGGTGCTTTAGGGGGTAAGGAAGTAGGCGCCGGTATTTTTTTTTTTATGCTGGCGGCGGCTGAAAATTTATTAGGCGCTTCACTAGCAGCGCTAACACAAAACGGGCGAGGGGCGCTTCCTGGTCTTAAATAGCGGCGCCGCGGGGCGCCGCGCTGCCAAACAAGCCACCACGAGCAGCGCATCGCGAGACCCCCCGCCAGTGACCAGGTCGCAGAGAGGAGAGCGCCGCCGTGTGTGGGTTGCTCTGGGTGGTGGTGGTGGTGGTGGTGGTGGTATGGTGCCCTGCCAGGCTAAGCGCATACGTCACGTGCGCGCAGCAATACATTTTTCCCGCCAGTTTTTTCGGAGTTGTACTGGCCGTGGCTGCGCAGTGCCTCCGGTCCCCTCCGTTATCGCACTACGTGGGGGGGGGGGGCACTACGTGGGGGAGCACCGCGAGGGTACACTACGAGGGGCTACAAGGGTTCTGGGCGGCGCAAGCGGCGGGCGGCGCCCTGGGGCACCAGGGGGAGCGCCGCCATGGCGAGAGCACTACGCGGGTCGAAGGTATTCGTGTGTAGGCATGTGTATTCGTACTGTTCCGGCGGCCGCATGAGCGCATCACCCCACCGCTGGGGCCCCGCGACTCCACGCCCGGCTGCGTCTGGGGTTGCGCTGCAGGGAGTGGCATGTGCGCCGTTATGCACTATGTAGAGCACAGCTGGGCCGAGCGCAGCGAGCAGAGCACCACGCCAGTGGCCTCCACGGAGTGGATGGGCGGGCCCGCGGCAGGGCTCCCAGCTGGAGCGCAAATGGCGGGACGCTCCGCTGGCGCCTGCCCGGCGGGGGCGACTGCGTCGAGCCTGGCTCCCTGCGGGAGGGCCGAGCGCAGCGAGCAGAGCACCACGCTAGTGGCCTCCACGGAGTGGCCCGAGCGGAGCGGGTGCAGCGTGGCAGGGCTGCTTGGGTGCTCGTGGTCCTGCCGGCGGCTCGCGTCTTCGCCTGCCCGGCGAGGGCAACTGCGTTGGGCCTGGCTCCCTGCGGGAGGCGCGCTCACCATAGCTCGCGCGTGGTCTCGTCAAAGTTCTTCATGGCCTCGCCCACAACCTCCAAGTTGAGCCGCGTTTCTTCTATGTACTTGTCCAACTCGAGCAAGTCTTGCTTTCTGTAGAGGATGTTTTTGGACTGGGCGTGCTCGTCCTTGAAGAAGGAGCCCAACTGGTCTTTCTCTTCGGTCTCGGCGCGGAGCGCGCCGCCTGCGGCAGCGGTGGGGGCGGTTGCGGTGGGAGCGGTTGCGGTGGGAGCGGTCGCGGTCGCTGCAGCCTCGTCGAGGTGGTGCTCGTTTGTAGGAATGGCGCTGAGTCCCCGCGACGGTATGGGCGTGATCCCGCGGGGCGGCGACGCAGACCCTTCGAGTGTGGCGGCGCCCGCGCCGGCAACGCTCTCTCTGTGCTCCATCTGCCTGCTGGAGGCGTTCCCCGAGGGGTACATCTGCTTCTGCTGCTCCTTCTCCTTGATCTTGGCCTGGTGCGACGACATCACCTCCAAGAGCTTGTTTTGCGACAGCTTCAACTTGGTGAGCTCCTCGTTGAACGCGTCGTTGAAGAAGGAGCCGCGGAGCTTCACCTGCGTCGACATGTTCTTGACGTCGTCGAGCACGTCGATCTGCGTCCAGAGCTTGTCGGAGTAGTTGACGGAGGGCCGGGCGCTGGCCACCTTGTCGGTCAGGCGGATGCTCTGCTCCTCGCCGAAGCCGCTGGCGGCACCCGCGGTGCCCGCGCCCACGGAGCCCGCGATGGTGGGGAAGTCGGTGGCGTTGGTGTTGGTCCTGCTGAGTCTGAGCAACGAGGACTGCGACTTGGACGACCGGTGGCGGTTCGTGTTGGAGAGGAACTGGGGGAACGCCGACGGTGCGGGCGCCAGAGCGTTGGACGTGCTGCCGGAGTGCGAGTGGGACGGCTGGCCCGCGGACGCGTGTAGCTTGGGCACGGGCAACATGGTGGGGGGTGCAGTGCGCAGAGCTTAGGGTCGTTAGGGGGGGTGTGTAGAGACGTCTATGGGTCTATTGGGTGCAGGTAAGACGCTAGGGAAGACTTGGAGTTTGGTATCGCGGCCCCTGCTGTTATTCGGAGGGTAGCAAGTGAAGGAGATATGGTGGAGTTATGGTGCGATGGGCCCAGAGGTGCTGTTTATTATGGCGGCTTGCTTGTGTTTGAGTGACGATCCATACTGGGTAGTGTATGTGCAGGAACTGCTCCACTCAGCCCTCAGCGCGCCCGCAAAAACCATGCCGCTAGAAAGCCCACCACCAAAATACACCACCAAAATTCACCGCTAAAAGCACCGCTAAAAGACCGTGAAAAAAAAAACACTACCGCTGAAAAAACACTGCCAAAGGAAAAAAAAGCACTGAAAAGTTACCTGCCTCTCCTGGAGCGACGGCATCTATCTACCCCCATAGGAGCCACCTCTAGCCCTTTACCCGCGTGTGACTTTTGTCAGTACCACGCCGCCTGTGTGGCAGCTCCAGCGGCGCCCATCGATACCGCAGCGCCGCCGTTGCCCAGTAACTACAGAAGCATAGAACGCTGCAGCCGGGAGTCTCGCGCAGGCCACAGCGCACGGTTGCTCGTAATTTTTTAATCAATTTTTTTCTTAGCGCTAATTTTGCAGCAGCGGGCACCGCAAAACATTAGGCGGTGCTGCTTAGGCGAGGGTGCCAAGCGCTGCACACCGTCGTATTACAAGGCACTATTGCAGTACCAACGCTGCCTACTAGATAGAGGATGGGTCTGGACGGAGAAAAGAAGGAAAAACCGTAGATTTTCCCGGCGTGTAGGGACTAAGTGGAGGGTGCTGGGTGCCGCTCCGCTGGCGCCTGCCCGGCGAGGGCGACTGCGTCGAGCCTGGCTCCCTGCGGGAGTACCCCGAGCGCAGCGAGCAGAGCACCACGCTAGTGGCCCCCACGGAGTGGATGGACGTGGCCCCCGGCAGGGCTCCTGGTGGCTACAGGGTGGGGCGAATTAACTGGAACTAAAAATACCATGCATTATTATGGCTATGAACTGAATTAAATTATAGGGATATGTAACGACTGTAGAAAACGGAGCACTAAATCTACTCTTTTAAGTCCGAATCGTAGGATTCAACTTGCTGGGAAAATCTGTCCTTGCCAAGCTTGGTGGTGTCGACTTCGTCGTGGTACTTTTCGCAGATTTCTTCCAAGGTCATTCTCTTGGTTTCTGGGATCAACAAGGTGGTGAAGATACCGATCAACATGAACAAGGCGAAGATTTCCATGACGTGGGGCAAGAAACAGTTAGGGTGCTTGGCGTCACAGCCGTGGTTGACCAAGGTACCGATACAGGTTTGCGCGATGATGGCACCAACCTTACCGGTGGCGGCGGAGATACCGTGGGCGGAGGATCTGTATCTGGTGGGGAACACTTCACCGGGCACCAAGAAGGTGGTGGTGTTTGGACCGAAGTTTTCGAAGAATTGACAGAGCACGTACAAGGCGAAGAGCCCCTTACCGTTGTTCTTCTTCAACTTGTCGTAGCCGAAACCGATGGCGCAGAAAAGAGCGGTCAAGATGATGAAACCACCCAACTGGATAGGCTTTCTGCCGATGGTGTCGACGGTGGCGGCGGTGACCCAGAAACCTGGGAGCGAACCGGCACAGATCAAGATCAAGTTACCGGCGGCGGTGTTGTAGAAGGAGTGGTACAAGTTCTTTTGCGAGGCGTAGCCGATGGTTTCCAAGATAAGCGAGGTGTTCAAACCCAAACCGTAGACAGCGATATCCAACATGAACCAGGAACCGGCGGTACCGATGAGGATCTTACCGTACTTCCACTGGCCGAAGTGGGCCCAGAAGTCCTTGAGGGAGGCCTTTGGTGGGGCAATGTCCTTGGCGTGCACGTCGAGGGCGGCCTCGGCGTCGGCAACCTTGACGAGCTCGTCAGTCTCAGAAACGTCGAGGGAGTATCTGGGGGATTCGGCGATGGTCAATCTGTAGTACAAGGCGACGCAGGCTGGGACACAGCCGAAACCGATCAACACTCTCCACATGGTGTCGAGGGCCTTGATACACTCAGGGCCACACTCGGCGGGGGAGTTGGCAACGATCAACTTGTCCTTGTAACCGGCAACCAAGATCATGCACACGATACCAGCAAACAACTGGCCGAGACCCTGGTTGGAGAACACGGCAGACATGATGGCACCTCTCCACTTGGTGGTGGAGAACTCGGAGGAGATAATGGACGACAAGGGGTAGTCACCACCGATACCGATACCCATGATGATCCTAAAGAACACAAAGATACCAACGAAATTGACCGAGGGCGACTGACCGATAACACACTGAGCAATACAAGAGCAGATGATGACAATCAACTCCAAACCGTAGATGGCCTTACGACCAAAGTAATCGGCAGACATACCGAAACCGACCTGGCCCATAACGGTACCAACCGAAGTCGAGACCTTGATAAGCGTGGTGGTGGAGGCTGGGATCTTACCGTCCTTGAAGAAGGCGTAACCGATCATGTTGATACCCAAGTTGATGGCGAAGATATCGTAGGAATCGGTGAGGAAACCGACACCGGCAATCAAGATCATCTTGACCTGGGTCCAGCCGAACCCGGCGTTGTCGATCTCCTCCAAGGCCAATCTTCTTCTCTCGAGCGGGTCCTCGATGTGTGCGAACTGCCCGATGTAGTCCTTGAAGGCAGTCTTACCACCGGACTGGCTGACCTGGTGGGGCGCGTTGTCTCTGATTTCAGACATCCTTGGCAAGCTAAAAATATTAAGGTTTTTGACGTGCTAGCGTTTTTTCTTGGCTGACTATAAAACTCTAATGCGCTATCGCTAAAGGAAGAGCGGGTTCTTCGCTACATATATAGGCGGAGGGGCCGCATCGCCATCTCCCCTGTCACACCCACTACAAATACATAAAAAAATAACAACAATACAGCGCCGTCTGCTAATTAATTAGCTGAGCTGCAATTTTAAATTAGGGTCTCGTGGGCCTCTCACTTTTAAATTAAGTGCATGAGAGGAGTGCCAGTCGGAGATTCCCATGCTGAGCGCTGCTCGTGTGCAGGGCGCCGCTACCTGGCTGCTTTGGGCGTATTTTTGGGGGCTTTGCCTGGGTGGTTACACAACTGACTGCGAAACAAACAATAAACGCCGCTGCGTTTGTTATCTATTATTCGCTAAGCCCGTATGATGTGATTTCTTTTTGAGGAATTTCCCATATAATATTCGTGTCGTAAACGCGGGCCACGTCAACGTTGTTCTCCCTAAATTACCAGCCCGTGCTGGGGGGGGGGCCCCGGTGTTTGTGCTGCTAATTTATTAGTTTGCAGGTGTTGATTACATGTGAGAATGTGCAGCAGGCCTGCCAGAATTTCTTTTGCGCACGGATTTAGGTTTTTGACGCTGGCGACCCAGCGCCTTGTCAGAGACGACAGGGGAGGGGTGGAAACGCAGAAGGGGCTGAATTGGGGATAGCTCTGCTTTCTGGCGCTGTGGAATAACTTGTGTCGTTTTGGCCGCGTTTGGCTCTGGGGTCTTCCTGGCTCTCCCAGGCCTGGCCCACCAGATCGAGCCTATCGGCTCGACTGCTGGGGTGGTGAGTCTCTCCAGATCCCGCCTGCATGCTCGCGCGTCAAAATTTTTCAAAAAAGGACATCTCGCACGCGAGTTTAAATTAGCTGGGGGGGGCACGTTGTCTCTCCATCTCGATATTTTCTGCGCTTGATGCAGTCTGCTAATTATTAGCTGCAGCTGAGAAGGAATTTTGATGCGGCTCCCGCTCGTGCTCAGAGCATCGCTGCAACCCCCAAGGCCCCACCCAGAAGTCGTGAGCGGGAGCCAAGACGGCTCCATGGCACTCCAACCACCCCCAATCTATGACAATGGTGCCAGAGATAAACGAGCGAGAGGGTCCAGGTCACACGACCACACGCAAATCTAGACGCACACGAAGGCAAGCCAACGCTTATTTTTCGGCGCCCGGGATTGTAGCCTGGCAGCACGTTGGCTATATCTCCCAGTTACGAGACGAAATAATATTTGAAATGCCGTGGTGACAGCACC
Organism: Dujonia boleticola; assembly: GCA_029581775.1. Classification (NCBI taxonomy): domain Eukaryota; kingdom Fungi; phylum Ascomycota; class Pichiomycetes; order Serinales; family Debaryomycetaceae; genus Dujonia; species Dujonia boleticola. The sequence continues at coordinate 2,198,937 of JARGRU010000017.1, forward strand.
AGATGGAGCTGCTGCTGCAGCGCCTAACCTTTGACACATTAAAGGCAGCGATCAGCGAGAGGCACCCAAAAAGTGGTTGCAACACGGGGGGGGCCCACTTGGTGTAGAGCAAGGGTTAGTAGTCTCAAGCCAAAAAATCACATATATTCTCAGCACTGTATCTTGCGATGAGATGTACCGCAAGCAGCACACGCAATAGGGAAAAAGATCCTCCCTCACTCACTCTAAGCCATGCGCTCATCGCGAGCAATATACCATCATCCCATCACCCGCAGCGGAAATGCGATGCGTGCGAGCGTGCAAGGAGTTATCGGCCACACCCTCCCTCCTTGCAAGCCCAGGGGTGTCGGGGTGTCCTGGTCACCCCATCCTTACTTCCGGGGGAACAGCTCCACGCTAGTGGCCTCCACGGAGTGGCCCGAGCGGAGCGGTGTAGCGTGCCCCCGGCAGGGCCACCAGCTCCCTGGATCCAAAGCGACGCTCCGCTGGCGCCTGCCCGGCGAGGGCGACTGCGTCGAGCTTGGCTCCCTACGGGAGATAGGACCGGCTTAGCTTCCTTCTATCGTAAGATTCTCTTTCTTTGCTCCCCTCTTCGGGTGAATAGCATCGCTGCATGCTTCTATCTCCGCCTGGTTGTGCGTGATGCCACCTCTGGTTTGGGTGCAAATCAGCACTGCTGGCACTGCAGCATCCAACGTAAGCATGGCCCGGAAGAAGATTCCACCTGACTCACACAGTCTGAGTCTCTTCAGCCTCCTGCTAGCGTCATCCTGCCACATACCGTACCATTCATCTCTCCACTGTCATCCTTCCCCAAAAGTACTCTACTGGGTGCTAAGTTGTTGTGGTTGTTGGATCACGTGACAGCTATCACATGCCCAAAGTTTTGCATACACGCACGGTCTGCGCATTTTGTAGCGGCCACGTCTGCTACCACTAACGGCCCAGCAGCAGCAACAGCACCCCGGCGCCTGTTACTATTAGCATTAAACCACCCCTGGACCGAATTGGGATCGTCACGTGCTCAGATCCTCCCTCCTCCCCCTCCTCCCCCTCCTCACACTACACCATGACGAGTCTAGCGGTTCCCGACCCGCGCCGACCCCACCAAACCGGACTGCCTGCTCGAGTCAAGCTGCCCCCACGGATCAAGCTGCCTCGAGCGCACGCCCGTCGCCAGCCGTGGAAGAAGCTCCTCTACCTCAACCAGCCGTACCCCGACAACTACACCAACGAGTCGTTCTTGTCGCAGCTCAAGCGGAACACCACTGTCGTCAAGTACTCGTACTGGAAGCTCGTGGATGACTTCTCGTTGATCGCCCAGCACCTCTCCATCTTGTTGCTGGTGATCTTGGTGTTCATCGGGATATACTACCAGAACTGGAACCCGGTCCGCCCCACGCTCTACTCGAGCTTGTTGACGGTGATCGGTTTTGTTATATGGGACCAGAAGGCTCCGGCGCCGGACGCGGTGGTGCTGGCGCCAGCTGCTGTCGCTGCTGCATCGAGCGACAGTAAAGCAGCTGCTGCTTCTGCTGCCTCTGCTTCTGCTGCTACTGCCCCACCCCCCTCTGCCGCTTCCCAGCGGTCCAAGGTCAAGTCGTCGGTGCTCCTCCTCTTTGTCCTCCTCATCTTGTCGCCGGTGCTCAAGTCGCTCACCAAATCCACCGCGTCCGACTCCATATGGGCCACGGCCTTCTGCCTCTCTATTGCCAACACTTTGTTCCACGAGTACGCCATGGCGTCCGACCTCGCCGACTGCCGCCCCATCATCTCCACCAACATCTCGTTCCTGAGCGCCATCGTGCTCGCCTCCAGACTAAACACAAACATCTCGGTGCTCTGCTTCGTGCTCTTCGCCATCCAGATCAACATTCTTCTCCCCGTGTTCGATTTCCACGTGCGGCAGTTCTACCCCAAGCTGTACCACCGTGCCTTCTTTGTGTCGACCACCGTTGTCGTTGCAGTCATGGTTGCCACGGTCTTGAACGTGAAGATTCTCCTTCTTTGGCTATTGGGACAGGCGGGCATTGTGTTTGCCCTCCCACTGTACTTCTTGTTCCTTCAGAAGTACAAGAACGAGCTTCAGGGACCATGGGACCCGGGGATGCCCATCATCAGATCCGCCTGAACACACCCTGCAAAGCATTCTCCGCATCTACACCATACCCACGGATTCATCTGAACCCTTACATGAACTTACACACTACACGCATCTGAGGATATAGACATACACACCTCGCATCATTAGTACGGAACGAACGAGCAGACCTTGTAGGCACTAGAGTGGATCAGAGTGGAATGTTAATGTACTTTATCTTGTAGTTGGGCGTAAGCAGCACTTTTGTGGGGATCTTCCGTCCCTTCCCCTTCGTGGATCAATGGGCTGCTCATCATTACTGAAAAAGTCACGTGTTTAGTCCTGCATACATATCGTCAACTCTGCCAAACCCTCCATCCTCCCCAAGAAGTGTACTTGGCTTGGTAAGGTATGCTTTGAAATGGGCCATACTCATTACTGAACCACTAAACCGGCAACATGATGTTACCGCTTGCTGTAGTTGCTTCAATTTCTTTTAATTTACACACACTCCCTCCCATTTTCCGTCCCAATGTGCCTTCTCCCCAATTGTACTGCAGTTTGTAATATTGGTGTGAAACTTAGTAATACAAGCACCCCTTTTCAACCAGAGAGAGACGAGACCGCCAAAAGAAATGGCCCAAATCTATACCGTAGGCTCCCATAAATTCACTGTCACTACCCTTACACAATCCACCAGGTCCGCTGCCAACTGCTTTGCCTCTGCCTCTGCCTCTGCCTCCATGTTGCAACCAAACTTTTCAGTTCCTGCACATATATCTTTTACCTGCACACACGCCAGTGACATTTTTCTGGAAACCCACCGCCTACAAAAAAACACTCCCAAGCACACGCCATAACCCGCAGACTGCCACCCAACCATCACCCTCGAGCCATGAGCAATCCCAACAATCAGAACCAGAATTTGCCACAGGGGTCGCAACAGCCCGTACGAGCTCCACAAGGGGCCCGTGGCGGCGCTGCGCCCGGCGCTACGGCGGGCGCTCCACAAGGTGTAGCCAGAAGTCCTCCAGGACCGTCTGGCCCCAATACCGCGATTGCTGGCGGCGGACCAGGGGGTAGCACCTCCACTGGTGGCCCAGGTGGTGTCCCAGGTGGGTCTGGACCTGCAGGCTCAGGCCCACTCGCTAGGGGCCCCAATAGTAGCGGCGGTGCTGCTGCTCCTGGAGGTGTCGTGAGAGCACCCAACGGAACCGGCGCTGCGGGTGCTTCTGCAGCTGCCTCGAGCGCATCAGGTACAGGTGGTCCTACAGCTGGAGGCAGCGTCTCCGGCGCTGCTCCAGGCGCACCCGCAGGAGGCGCTGCTACCGCCGCTGGAGGAGCCCGTCCTCCGCAGCCACAGTACTCGCAAACAGACCTTAATAGAATCGTGTTGGAGTATCTCTTCAAGAAGGGGTACCACCGCACCGAGTCGATGCTTCGGTTGGAATCATCCAACACCCCCACACCTCCGGTCCCCTCCGCCAACCCGTCAAACTCGCCGTACCCCTCGCCAGTCGAAATATCGCGCAGAGAGCGTGAGCTCAGAGATAGAGCCACGCGCAGCGAGCGTGAGTTGAGAGAAGTGCGCGACAAGGCGCTGAGGGTGGAGAAGGAGCTCAGAGAGTCGCGTGACCGCGAGTTCAAGCTCGCCAAGGAAAAGGAGCTCAAGGAGCTCCGCGAGCTCGAGGAGAAGAAGAAGCGCGAGTCCAACCCAGAGTTGTACTTGCGCGCGTACCTGATGCTCAAGAAGTGGGTCGACACCTCGCTCGACTTGTACAAGCCGGAGCTCACGCGGATCTTGTACCCGATATTCATCCACTGCTACTTGGAGCTTGTCTCCAAAAACTTTGTGGCCGAGGCAAAGACGTTCTTAGACAAGTTCAAGGACGACCACATGATGGCGCTCCACGGCCAGGAAATCAACAAGTTGGCCGGGATTTCGCTCCCGGAGCATCTCAAGGAAAACCCCTTGGCCCAGGCATACAGAACCCACAAGTACAAGATCATTGTGTCGAAAACGACGATGAATCTTTTGCTCTACTTCCTCCACGAAAACGAAACCGTAGGCGGCACCGTGATCATCCGAATCATCAACCAGTACTTGAACCCGATCATTCTGACCACCCAGCCAGACAAAAAGGACTTGGAGGGTGAGGCAGACCCGGAGGAAGGTATCCCCGGCTACACCACCAACATTGGCAGCCAGTTGGACAAGTTCAACGAGCTGACCGCGGTGAAATTGGGCAAGTACCCTATGGACCCGGAAGTGCTGAAGGAGATTGAGGCAGAGTTGAAGGTGAAGGATGAAAAGTTGGACCCCGTGGGCGGCAAGACGCTCGTGGAGGAGTTTGAGCAGATGACCGAGGTGGACCAGGACTCGCCCGCGCGCGACTCGCTCCCCTTGCCTCCCAAGGACTATAATGACCTCAAGAGGACCATCATGGCCGTGGAGGACTCCCGGAGCAAGATCAGGCTCGGCGGGGCCACGGGATCGCTCCAGCCTTCGGCGCCCTCTGTTTGCATGTACACATTCCACAACACCAACAACGACATGTCCTGTATAGACTTCAACGAGGACTCCAACATGGTGGTGGCCGGGTTCCAGGACTCCTTCATCAAGCTCTGGTCGCTCGACGGGAAGCCGCTCAAGTCGATTTTCAAGCGCGACCCGGCCAACAACGACCTGTCGCGGAAGCTTGTGGGCCACAGCGGGCCCGTCTACGGGGTCAGTTTCAGCCCCGACAACAAGTACTTGATCTCCGGGTCTGAGGACAAGACCGTGCGGTTGTGGTCGCTTGATCTGTACACATCCTTGGTCTCCTACAAGGGCCACAACCAGCCCGTGTGGGACGTCAAGTTCTCGCCCTTGGGCCACTACTTTGCCACGGCCTCGCACGACCAGACGGCCAGATTATGGGCCACCGACCACATATACCCATTACGGATCTTTGCCGGGCACATCAACGACGTGGATTGCGTGGAGTTCCACCCAAACTCGTCGTACGTGTTCACAGGTTCCTCAGACAAGACTTGTAGAATGTGGGACGTGCAGACCGGGAACTCGTTGAGAATCTTGATGGGCCACACAGGACCCATCAACTGCATGGCCGTTTCGCCCGACGGGAGATGGCTTGCCAGTGCAGGAGAGGATAGTGTCGTGAACGTGTGGGATATCGGATCCGGCAGAAAGTTGAAGACAATGAGAGGACACGGAAGGTCGTCGATCTACTCGTTGGCCTTCTCCCGAGACGGAGGCGTCTTGGTGAGTGGAGGCGCCGACAACACGGTGAGAGTGTGGGATATCAAGAGGAATACAAGCGAATCGGGCCCTGAGCCGGAACCATTCGACTACAAGGACGACGACGCGGTCAACTCCGCGGTAGCGTCTGTGGCAGCCGCTGCCAACGGGAAGGCTGCTGCCAATGGAGCTGTTGCTGCTTCTGCTAACGGCACGGCGGCCAAGGACGGGCCAGCTCCAGGCAAGGCCAAGCCCAGCGATAAGACCAGTCGTAAGGAAATACTAGCCACGAGCGATCACATGACCGCGTACTTTACGAAGAAGACGCCCGTGTTCAAGGTTCATTTCACGAGGAGAAACTTGTGCTTTGCCGGGGGCACTTTCTTGGGATAGAAGACCACGCGGCAGGCTTCCATGCGCCAGTTCTTTGGAGGAAGGGCGATGCAGGTACCCAAATAGATAGAATACTCTCCCTTGTTGGCCAAAGCAGGTATCAAAACCAGCCAGGCTCTACAAAGGGCTGGGGTGCAGAGGGCGGCAGCACTATTGCGGTGCTCGGACACGAGTACTAGCGGGAGCCTGGGTCGCACACGCGGAGACTTTGTTTAGATAGAATTGATTCGCTACATATACTGCAATAGAGTTTGTGTGGGTGCCCAACGTAAACGCGTATCTCGCCGCGTATCTCGCCGCGTCCTCGAGTCTAGAGTTAGCATTTAAGGTTGTGTGGGACGTTTCGGTAGTTTTGGCGAGTGCTGCGCCACGACACAACCACCCCTGCTGATATGCTCTCGAACAATCCACCCCCCATTCCACTGCGTGCAGGTCTTCCATCCACACAGCAACTACCACACCACCCCCCCCCCCCCCCCCCGGCTGCCCGGTACAGGAGGGACGGTCAAAAAGAAACTGTATTATATACCAGAAATAAAAGAATTGTATTGTCGCCAAACGCGTAATTACATAGCGAGTGTTGTAAGGAGGCAGTATGTAAGGAGGCCCTTGTTGGTTGGTAGCCCGTGAGTGAAAAATAGTAGTGCACAGTAGCCCACGCACACAATAGCACACTGTTTGGGCTTGCTCACAGAAGGTTTTGGATCAGGGCTTAGCGTACGAAAGGATGTCATATGTGCATGAGCTGCGATGGTCAACAGCAAGAATCCCGAGGGAGTGTGGAAGCGCTGAGCAATCGAGCTAGTGGGCAGCTCCCCACTCGCCCTGCTCCAGCCGCAATCCTCAAAAGACTACGGGGGAGTGTGTGTGCGACACGCACTCACACACCACCACCAAGACAAATGTACGAATAGCTTAATTGAGTAGAGGGGAATTGGGCGCTCCCCCCTAATTATGGCGCCTAGAAGGCAGCCGTTGACACATGTGTCAAAATCCGAGACGAATTGCACCTTCCCACACCGCCAGTCGTAAAAATAGAAAAGCTGTGGGAGGACAGAATTTCAGAGCAGTAAGAGCCCTTGGCTGGGTGTTCCCGGTTTTCCAAGGCGGGATTAGTTCGAGCCACATTGAGCGACCGTCTGGTCCTCTAACCAACCCTTACACCCATGGTTAAGAGTTGGGGGAACCTTCCCCGTATTTGGAGAAACCCTTTCTAGTTTGCACCACTGTAGGGTTAAAACACGAGGTTAGGTCCCATATGCAGACGCCATAGCAAGGTTGTAGCCACACGCTTAATTCTGTGACCCTTGCTACGTGCTAGAATGTGTGTTTGGGAGCTTATTTTGGTTGCACCCTTTGGAAGGTTATAAAAGGGGAAGGAGTTGCTGAAATATTGCAAAGAAGCTTTCTCACGAGTTTTTCATTACACTTTGAACGTATAGTCTTAAAACACCAATACTTACAAAACCCTACAAATACACACAATGAAGTTCGCTACCGTTTCTGCCTTAACCTCAATCGCCGCTGTCGTCTCCGCAGCTGGTCTTACTGACGCCACTTCTGCCATCGTTGGTGCCGCTGGTGGTGCCGTTTCCGGTGCTGAATCCCTCGCTACCGCTGGTGCTTCTGGTGCTGCCTCTGCTGGTGGTGCCGGTGTCTCTGGTGCCAAGTCCCTCGCCACTGGTGGTGCCTCTGGCGCTTCCTCTGGTGCTGCCGCTGCCACTTCTGGTGCTGCTTCTGCCGGTTCTGAAGCTGCTTCCGGTGCCTCCTCTGCTGGTTCCGCTGCTGCTTCTGGTGCTTCCTCCGGTGGCTCTGCCGCTGCCTCTGGTGCCTCCTCTGGTGCCTCAGCTGCTGCCTCTGGTGCTTCCTCCGGTGGCTCAGCTGCCGCCTCTGGTGCCTCTTCTGCTGCCAAGAGTGGTTCCGCTTCCGCCTCTGGCTCTGGCTCTGCCAGTGGTTCCAGTTCCAACTTCGGAAACTCTGCTGGTGTCAGTGTCGGTGCCTTAGGTGTAGTTGCTGGTCTCTTATTACTTTAAGCGTAGAAAAAAGGAAAAAAAATGATATATTTCTTTTGTATAACTAATATAAATTTACAATAATCGGTTACCCATATAAAATACGTTGTAGCAGTATAGTCGTAGCTGCTCCCCAACACAAGCTGCGCACACCTTGTAACTGCCGCTTCCACAGCCTACTCCACACTGTGGAGTTGCTGGGAAAGTTGCTGCTTTTTTTTTGCGTCGGCTGAAAAATTGTGCGGCTCGAGCACAGAACAAAGCGAAACAGCAAAGTAACGGGAGCCTGACGGTTGGGAGCGCCCCCAGCCACTGGAATTCCATCTGCCACCTACACGAAACAGGCAAAAAGAAACAACGCGTGGTTTACGGTGGTTGCAGCAAGTGATCTCCTCCCTGGATAAACTTTTCAGTACGTGGGAGGCAGCGTTATTTTTTTCGCTACGCTCTCTGGGGTGCAGCCTTGTGAGCCTTGACTCGTTCGGGGGCTCATGGTGCTCAGCCTGCCCAGTGGGCGTCCCCTCTCTCTCTCTCTCTTTGATTTTTCCACGTGCAACGGCTATTCGCTTTGCCCCCCGATGACACTCTCCACCTCTTCCTGGTCTCTCCCTTCAGCGACCGCTCTCTCTCTCTCTCTCTCTCTCTCTCTCTCTCTCTTTCTCTCCCTCGCTGGCCGCTCCCACTAATAAACTAGCGAGCATTCCTCTCGTATAGTCTAAACAGCAAGCCAGACCAATCTCTCTGCTTCCTCCCCCACTTCTACCCCATTTTGGCTGATCTCACGCTCACTGGCTTATCCCAACCGTAGAAAATAAAGCCAAAGAATAATCCCATTTTCTTAGCCTTCACTGAAAGGGGAAAACTTCGCCCAGGCTGCTCCCTCACTCCAGATTGATTCGCTTTGTTGACTAGCGCTAACCCCTCAAAGGGGGAATTTTCCACTAGTCACTGTTGTGGTGCGCCGCACCGCGCGCATAATCCTGCAGGTACCCATGTAAAATATACTTTAAACGGAAAAAAAATGGAACCTCGACAAAAAATAGTATGCACGAAAAACGAATCATAGCGTACCAAACTGGCAGTTTCAAGATGGCGTAAGCTAAACTAAAAAAAGTATATAAGGGAATCCAAATCATCTGGGGATGATTCGCTGATGGCTTTTTTCTTTCCTTCCTTTCATTCACTTGAATAACTCCGACCCATCTTATTCTAATACACACCCCATAATACACATACAATGAAGTTCTCTCACACCGCTTTGATCGCTGCTGCTGCTGTCTCCGTCCAGGCCGCCGACTCCCAGGACGCTAACTTCCTCACTGCCTTGGTCAGTGACTACAAGGGAAACGCCGGTGACTACCTTAACTTTTTCGGTACCGCCAAGGATATCCCACCACAACTCATGAGTCTCGCTCAACAGGTCAAAACCTACAAGGACGACTCATACACCACCCTCTTGAACAACAACGACATCAACATTGGTGTCTTGGAGTCTTACGCCACCAACTTGCCTTGGTACTCCAGAGTTGCCCTGGCTGCTGGTATCACTGGCACCCTCGGAGCCGACGGCTCTGCTTCTGCCACTGGTTCTGGCGCTGACTCCGCATCCATCACCTCGGCTCCATCTTCCGGTTCTGCTGCCGCTTCTTCTGGCTCCAAGTCCGCTTCTGGCTCTTCTTCGGCTGCCAAGAGTTCTTCCAGTAACGTTGCCCCAGCCGGTGCTGTGGTTTACGGTCCATTAGGTATCGCCTTAGGTGCCGCTGCCGTTGCCCTCTTGTAAGCGAACGCAAGAAAAACTTCACTCATGCGATTTTACGAAAAAAAAATATATACCATACTACAAAAAACCTGGGATTCACACTGTATGGGATGGTTTGAACAATGACTCTTCAAATTGTACATTACTTACATTTACTAGACCGTTCCAACACTTATAAAAAGCTTCATAATTCTATAATACAATATACGTATCTAATTAACTATTTTTGCTGTAGTGACCCTAAATTAGGAATGATAAACAATAGAAAATTTTGCAAAAGCTTAATTTGAAAATTGCGGGGGAGGGGAAGGCCCAGGGCTCACAGTTGCAGATTTTTTTGATTCTACGGAACCTCCGCGACGGAGCTCCTGCTCTGCTTGTGACAGAGGCACCTAAGCCTTGGGCAGCGCTCGATTCAGGTGCTTGCGTCCTGGTGTGCCCTTTCTCGTGACGCCCGGTCGGCCACGGAAGATCGGCCGGCCCACGGCTATGGAGTGTCCCTGATCATCGCTTTTTGCCTTCGTTGGTTGGTGGTGAAAGTTTCACTTAAGGTTTACGTCGGGTGGTGGACGGCGGCCTGTGAAAATGCCAGCACTGCCTCAGGACACTTTAACTTCTCGTATGTACCACACGGACTGGCACCACCAAAGCGGTACGCGACAGTCGGCTGGTAGATTTGCACGGGTTTAGAAGTACGAAAATGAGCCGCTGCAGCGAATAATGTATATTACGGGCACCAATAGATATACGAAATTTGACGTGTTTCTGCGTCAGTCTCCATGGGTGAGTCAATTCTATAACGGTGGTGGGAACGGTAGCTATTTTTGGAAGAGGGGCCATTGCAGCAATCGCTTGTCCGCTTCCTGGCGGTAGCGACTCTCGTTTGGTAAGACTTCTCGCAGTAGTCTGGCGCTTTTGCGCTACTCTACAGATGTAAGGTACAATATCAAGTACTGGAGGTTCCACAAAAAGTTGTCCAAGCAGTCTAGCGGGATGTTCAACTGCAAATCGTTCTCGTACTTCGTGCCCTTGGTTCCCTTTGTAGAACAAGTTTGGAATAGCTCGTTGGCCAGGTGTAGCAAAATCATGATGTCTCGGTTCAAGAGATACAACCCAAACTCGAACTTTGCGTTTCTTAGCGTGTACTTGCGGAGACAGTTCTTGTCCTTGGAGACCACCTTTTCGTTTGTTTCCGGGGAGTAGTAAAGAGGAAAATCAAGCGCCTCTGTGGGCGTTTGCTCGGTGAGGAAACACTTGTCCTCTTGCCAATGTATCTTGTACTTCAAGTTTGTCCTCGTGATGGCCGAGAGGGCAAGGACCGCCTGCGCAATGTAGGAAAGCGCCGCGTTGATTTTGACCACTGCCCCGGGGTCTTCGGAGTAGTAGCACAAGTCGAGCAACTGCTTGATGGTGGACGGGAACTCCACGCCCTGAATCTTGAACTTGATCGAATTGTTTACATTCTCTATGTAGAACACGTCCAGGATTACCGTGGTGTATTGCTTTATCTGCTTCAATATCTCAGGGTACACCGCGCTGACCAAGCTCTCCTGGAGCGGCTCGAAATGCGTGTCGATGAACTCGATCTGGTGGCTGATGGACTCGGTGGCGGTCGCCTGCTCGGACACGAACAGCCTTATTTCGTTTATGGCCACCTTGCGGTTCATGATTTGCGACGAGACAGTGTCGTTGACGAGCTTTTGCTTGGTGACGAGCCGCTCAGGGAGGTCGAGGGCAGTGGGCGGGGTGGCGGCGGCGGCGGACAGCGGCGTCGCGTCGATGGCCCGGTCTATCTGGGCGGATAGCTTGTTTTTGATCGAGACGAGCTCGATGATAGACTTGTATATGCTGTTGAGCGACCGGATGGAGTCGAACGTGTAGGACGTCTTGTATGGGTGGTGGCTCGGTTCGGGCTTGGTTGGCACGATGGTCTCCACACACTCTTTGGCGGTGTACCACCACCCGTCGCTAAAGTTGAGTATCACGGCGTTCGGGAGGAGTGGCTGGGTCTCTGTCTGTTTCGGGAGCGGCACCAAGTCCTGGTTGAGGTCAATTGCGTAGTTTACGAGCTTATCCCAGTGGTTGCTGTCTCCCCTAGATGCGAATAGGGCCACCTCGATGGCCAGCTCGTTGTGGAGCTTGGGGAGCGAGATCGTCTGGAAGTCCGGGTTGTTGTCCGAGGGGACCACCTCGCTAATGTAGAGGAGCGTTCCCGCCGCGGTGTGGACTGTGTAGAAGGTGTTGATTATGGGGGACTGGTGGGTGGTGTTGCTGGCGGTGATGGCGGCATCGGTAACGTTTCTGAAGTGGATGGTTTGTAGATGTCGTATTTTCCTGAAGAGCATGGCTGTGTAGGGCAGGGCGAGGGCAATGGTCAGGACGAAGGTTAGGGGGCAGGGATGGTCCTCTTTGAGCGAGAGATGGGGGCGCTTGGGTCTGTCGATGGAGCAACTGGTAGGTAGTGGTAGCGCCTTATCGCGCGGGTGATTGGCTTATTATTTTCTTATCACTTTTAGGAGTAGCACGCCTATTTTTCGCTAGGCCTGCTGATTGTATGGGCGCTACAGTGCGACTCTCTACGGGTGGTGGCTAGGGAGTCGTTAGGAGAGGTGGAGGAGGAGGAGGAGGGGGTTTTCTTTTTCTTTTTCTTTTCTTTTTTTTTTTTGGTGATGCTCTTTTGTGTTTGGCATAGCGATTTTTCACCTCCGCCATGAACTACATGGTATGCTTGGCCCACTTCTGTGAGCTCCACGGGCCGTCCACCATCATATGCACGCAGAAGACGACGCTTGCACAGCAGTCGTCGCTCTTGCTCAAGACCAATTCGAAACTACAGACCTGCGCCAGCTGCAAATTGACCCTCCCAGACGGCGCTGTGAATCTACAGTCTGCGGGGGACAATGAGTCGGAGGGCGCCGAGTCGGACAACAGCTCCATCGACACCGAGACTACAAGCAAGGTCTCCACAGACACGCTGGATCCTGCTGCTGCTGCTGCTGCTGCCAGCGACACTGGCTTGGCTGCTGCAACCACGCCCGCCGCCGCCACGGCGTCCACGCCGGCCTTCGTCTCCACACAGTATCCGGCCAACCTGCAGCGCTACTCAGCCCTCACAAAGCTCGTGATGAAGTCGCTCTCGGTGGAAACCACCCTGGACCTCTCGAAGCCCATCTTCTTTGGGGACGTGACCAACGGCTACTGCATCACAAAGATCTTCAAGATCTCGGATCTGCACGCCAGAGGGGGCGAGCGCAAGTACTCCCTCATGGTGGTTGGCGACAACGAAAAGGACTTGCTCCTCCACTGGGACACCGTCACGCTCTACTTGAACGAGCTCATCTCGCTCATCCAGGACCAGGTGTCCTACGTGCTGGAGGAGTTGATTCCGAAGAAGACCAAGGCAGGCGCCGGCACCGGGACAGGCTCTGGCGCCTCGAGCGCCGCCTTCGACAACGAGAGGTACCTCCGCAGGTCGGTCGTCAAGCCCAAGTCGCTCATTGAGCTCACCAACGACGACCAGTTGTTCGTCAAGATCCACCTCTGGGCCATTGAGGTGTTGAAGGACGTGACCCTGTAGGCACGGCGGTGTCCATAGGCGCTCCGCTGACGCCTGCCCGGCGGGGGCGACTGCGTCGAGCCTGGCTCCCCTCCGGGGAGGGCCGAGCGCAGCGAACAGAGCACCACGCTAGTAGCCTCCACGGAGTAGATGGGCGTGCCCCCGGTCGGTCCGCCAGGCCCACCACAATTGTATTTGTGCTCGAGCCTACATGATCCACGCGCCAATGCCCGCGGTTGTATTTGTGGTCCATCTGCCTCTCGCAGAGCTACAACTACACGGCTCCGGCCACTGGTTGCCAGATAGCAGCGAGACCCTCGAGTATCCCCTCGATATCATGAGCCAAATTGTCCGGAACGCCATACTTTTACTTGCCTACTGCCTGGTGGCCCTCTACTTGGGGCTCGCGTCGCTCCTGCTGGCCCCAGCTCGGCCCACTGCTTACGATGCCATTGAGTTTGCAAGGAGTGAGCGGCTGCTGCCGCTCGGCTCACTAGGCCGCACGTACTTTCCTCACTCGCTGGCCCCAAACGGCGACCCCAGAGCGATGCCCTGCTTGTGGCTCGAGGCGGTGCACCAGGAGCTCCGGCGGACTGGAGACTTGGACGTGAACTTTGCCTTACCCTTCAGCTGGACGGAGTGGGCGGTGCAAACGAGCGGAAACGAGCGCATGGGCGGCCACACTCAGAGCTTCCTCACAGACGAGTGCCTCCAGGAACGCCAGCGACGGGCGCTAGCGGCAAGTTTCTTGGCTAGCGACCAGATGGTGCCGCGCCGCGTGGTCTTTCTAGGAATCGCAGACGGCCGTGAGGACGGCAGCACCGACGCCAGCTTGGTGGTCCCCACAATGAGGTACCAGCGCGGCGATGCCCCAACGGATCCTCTCAGTGCCTTTTGGGCCCCCGGCGGCAACTTTATGGAGATACGCGAGCAGGTTGAGAGGGTGAACGCGGCGGTCGCTGCGCTCGGCGTGTCGTTCGTCGATGACGACCGCCTCAAAAGGGACGCGTTTCGAGTGCGGGCTCCGCAGTGTTGGCGGCCCCGTCGGGACGGCGGTAGCTCTCCGTACGGAGACAGACCCAGAGCAGCGGCGGCCCACAACCTTCTGGTGACGGACTTTTCGTTTGACCCGTCGGCGTATGCCTCCCGCTGCCGGGACTCACTTGCCGCTTCGCAGCGCTTGGCGAAGGTGAACGAGTTTGACGGCCCCTTGCTCGCACTCCTCGAGGAGGCAGCGGGCGCCGACGCTGCTGCCGCTGGTGCGACCCCCCGCCGTTGCCTCGCCAAACACTTTCACGAGGCCAACCTCGTGGATTCAGCCAGAGGCGCGCATTTCGACTGGCGATTCTTCCGGACGACGCAGCTCTCGACGTACGAGCGGCAGGCCGTCTTGCACCGGTTGGCACGCACGTGGTTCCGGTGGACCAGCCAGCTCGGCGTCGCGACGTGGCTCGCGCACGGGTCGCTTCTCGGGTGGTACTGGAACGGGGCGAGCATGCCGTGGGACGAGGACTTGGACGTCCAGGTGACCATGGACGGCTTGTTCCAGCTCGCCCGCGCGTACAACCAGAGCTTGGTGGTGGACGTGTCACCGGACGAGGCGCCGTACAACGTGGGCATGGGCCAGTTCTACTTGGACGTTGGGTCTGCCGTGTTTGAGCGGGACCGCGGCGGCGGCGAGAACCTCATCGACGCCCGCTTCGTCGACGTGCGGACCGGGATGTACATCGACATCACGGCGCTCGCGTTCACGCCGGCGGCAAAGGACGTGCTGCTCAAGGATGCAGCGGGCGACCACGAGTTGAGGATGGTGCTCGCGGCAGCGGCAGCGGCAGCCGACCCAGCAGACGCCTACGAGACGCTCTGCGCTGCGCGCGCCGAGCTCTGGAACACCCAGAGTCTCTACAACTGCAAGAACAACCACTTCTACACGCTCGCGGAGTTCAGCCCGCTACTCCCGACCCATTTTGAGGGCGTCCGGGCGTTTGTCCCAAGCGGCTACCGCCAAATCTTGGAGCGCGAGTACGGCGCAGCCTACACGAGCGCGCGCTACAGGGACTGGGAGTTCCGCGGCGGTGCGTGGGTGCGCCAGCGGGCCCGCGAGGGCGACACGTACGAGCCTGTATTGGCCCTGAGCGCCGCTAGGGCCCACACCTTGGAGAGCGTCAGCGGCCACGCTGCCGTGTCGGACCTCCCGCCCTTCAGAGTCGACCCCTGGATCCTCCGGCGGGCGCAGGAGCTCCGTGGCCGCCGGGCACCGAGTGTGCTCGACCTCCTCTAAGGGCCCGCCCTGCCAGTGGCACTACACCTATAGAGTTTCAAGAATGCTGAATTATGTATTTAACCAATAAATTAGTTAGTGTTGAGAATGCTATGTACATCGTAGACGGCTGCAGCGACGCTCCGCTGGCGCCTGCCCGGCGGGGGCGACTGCGTCGAGCCTGGCTCCCTGCGGGAGGGCCGAGCGCAGCGAGCAGAGCACCACGCCAGTGGCCTCCACGGAGTGGATGGGCGTGCCCCCGGCAGGGCTCTACTTCCCGCTCCAAAGGACTACTGGTGGTCCTGCCGACGCTAAACGCCTGCCCGGCGAGGGCGACTGCGTCGAGCCTGGCTCCCTGCGGGAGGGCCGAGCGCAGCGAGCAGAGCACCACGCTAGTGGCCCCCACGGAGTGGATGGGCGTGCCCCCGGCAGGGCTCTACTTCCCGCCCCGAGGGTCTACTGGTGGTCCTGCCGGCGGCACGCTAAACGCCTGCCCGGCGAGGGCGACTGCGTCGAGCCTGGCTCCCTGCGGGAGGGCCCGAGCGGAGGGGGTTCACTGAACGGTCGTGGAGGCGGGCACCACGCGGGACGCGGCGTCTGGGCGGCGCAAATCGACGCCAAAGCGGCTCAACGGCCACACGACGCTGACAACCTTCCCCACCACGAGCGCCTGGCTGATGGGGCCGAAGGTGTTTGAGTCCACCGAGTGGAACTGGTTGTCGCCCTCCACCCAGAGGTGGTTGCGCGGGACGCGGGCCTCGGGGCGCGGGTACGGCGGCGACTGCGTGCGGATGGTCTCGCCCTGGAGACCCACGATCCGCTTGGTGACCAACTTCTCGGGGTCCAAGGGGCTGTGGAACAAGACGATGTCGCCGCGCTGGAGCGCGCCGGGCTTCCGCACGTTGTACTTCTGCACTAGCACGACGTCCTTGCTTGTGGACAGGAGGTTGTCGTTGAACGTGGGCGCCATCGACATGCCGTGGATCTGGAACGGCTGGTAGACGTGGTTGACAAAGGTGTAGGCGACGGGGAACCACGTGACGGTGATGACGGCCGACTTGAGCCCGAGCGGGAGTCTGGCAAAGTAGGACATGGCGGGCCGGGTGGTGTGCGGTGGCGGTAGTGCTGTCAGGGGCGCAGGGTCGGAGGCTGGACGGCGGGGGCAGCAGCACAAATGTGGTGTTTCTCCATGGGGGAGCCTCCCGCTGGGTGTAGCCAGAAAAACGCACCTGCCATATCTCGTCACGTGATCCCTAAGCGCCGAGCGCAGCGAGCTGAGCGCCACGCCAGTGGCCCTCGCCGGGCAGGCGCCCGCGGAGCGCGCCGCTGACCCCGTCAATGGCGGGGGGGTGCTACGTGCGATGTCCTGGCGTCCCTGCCGGCGGCACGCTACTTCGCCTGCCCGGCGGGGGCGACTGCGTCGAGCTTGGCTCCCTGCGGGAGTTTTCGCAGCCATGGGGCCCAGCGGGGCCCGCACACTTGCTACACGCCGTTTGGGCGCCATTGTGGTCCATGCAGCTGCAGTTGCCCTATTCGGCTGTACTCGTAGCACCTGCCGTTGTGCTATGCCGCTGAGGTGCCGGGCTTGTGTGGAGTGGGACTGGGGTGCCTAGGGTGAATCTGGGGTGTTGTATGTCGGAAAATCCCGACTCTCGCTAAACTCAAACCGCCTACAGCAATTGGAACTGCACACAGCCAAAGATTACCGATTTGGGCCTAATTTTTCACTTTTCTTGGGCACACTTGCTCTGCCATCCAGACCCCTGCAAGCTGTTGACTCTTGAGTGTGTTTATGGTCTTAGAGTGAGTCTTTCCCAAGCCCCACGTTCGCCTTGAGTCCCCATTTTGCCTTCTTCGGTTTAATTTTTTTTTTTTTTGCCCAACTATTGTCCACTTATCGTATCCACCTACACAGCCATGTCTGCTAAAAGCAACTTCTTGGACCAGCTTCTTATCGAGGATATCGCCCGGAACTGCCCGCAGGAGTACCTCGCCTTCCACCAGTGCATGGGCAAGAAGACCCCCGACTCCAACCACTGCCAGTTGGAGCAGTACAACCTCGCCACATGCATCAAGAAGCTGGTGCCCTCGTTCCAGCAGATCCAGAACATGTGTGCAGGAAAACTCCAGGCGTATGAGGCCTGCTTAAGAACCAACGGGAGCCAGAAGCGGTGTGAGTCGGAGCTCAAGTCGTTGCGCGACTGTGCCTCGGGCTCTCTTACCAAATAAGGAAGGCGGCAATTGCAGTTACAGGGGGAGCGTTGTGGTGTGGTGTGGTGCACTCCATGCGTGCAGCAGCATAAACCCCCACACTGTAGGGGGGGCTACCACAGTTTCGAGCGGGACGCGGATTAACCGAATGCAGAGACTGCGGCCGTGCTGGCCAATCAGATCGCTTGGAGCGGGTACTACAAAGGAGTGGCCTACTGCAGACGAATGTGCTTACACTGGCTGCCGCGTGTCCTGGTGCCCACTAGCTCCCCTGAGAAGTGAGAGTATTGGGCCCTGGGCGCATCGCTTTGGGTCTGGAGAATCTATATTCGACCCCGCCCAGCCCCAGCACTTCCCAGGACGACTGATGTACCGGGATGCATTTTATAGACTACATATATATTATTCGTACACATTATATACACAGACACACGAAGAGAGCTCCGCTGCAGCTGTAGCCACAGGGCCGCGCTCACTGGAAATGCCCGTGCACCAGTAGCGGCCCCTGCACTCCTTCCGGTGTGCGCCTCCTCTGCTCCTCCTCCACACTGTGGGAGTTTCAGAGTTGTGATATTCCTGCACGTAGGTCCTCGATTTGCAACAACTCCTCCCTCACACGCCAGCTACCTACCGCTCCGCTCGAGCCACTCCGCCAGGACCACGAGCAGCCTTGCCGGGGGGCACGCCCCTCCACTCCGTGGGGGCCACTAGCGTGGTGCTCTGCTCGCTGCGCTCGATCCTCCCGCAGGGAGCCAGGCTCGACGCAGTCGCCCTCGCCGGGCAGGCGCCAGCGGAGCGTCCCCCCAGCCGCTATCCTACTGGGGGGCCCTGCTTGGGTCCTCCGCTGCGCCAAGGAGACCACAGGAGCCTCCGGTGGTCTTCGTGGTGCTACACTCGGTATTCTGGATATCATGCAATTGATCTATACGCCTCCACTATGTACTCCCATAACTGAATTTTATTGTCCCTGCCCACGGGCCCAGGGACCTCCACCCCTTCCCTTGTCTACGATCTGTACTTTTCAGGGATGTTCTGGATCCGGACCACCAGCAAGAAGTTGTCTGTGATCTGCCTGAACTCCTCGGTGCCCTTGTGGGTCTGCTCGATCTCGTGCTCGTGGTGGAGCAACTCGTGCTCGATGTCCTCCTTGTGCTTGATCAACACGTCCGGGTCCTGGTTGGCGTGGTACTTGTTCCAGTGGTGCTCCTCGTACTCGCTCTCGAAGTCCAAGTGGTGGCCCTGGCCGTACCCAAAGTCGGGGAGCTCGCCGCCCTTGTCGAAGAAGTCGTGGAACTCCTGGAAGCTGATCTCCTCGTCGCCGTTCTTGTCGATGAGCAGCAAGATCGTGCTGATGACTCTGTCCTTGGACTCCTTGGAGATCACCTCCTCGGCGGCGTCGTGCTCGTGCACCCCCATGCCGGAACCGTCGCCGATCACCAGCTCTCTGAGGAGCCCGTACAAGTAGAGGATGTCACGCTTCAGCCACGCGCCGTTCAGCGAGAGGTCGTGGAGCCTGAAGAGCGTTTCGAGATCGTACGACAGGATGCCGTGCTCCTCCACCATGTGCCACTGGTCCCACGTCATGCCCTCGGGCTTGCTCTTTATGGTGTTGTGCGAGCCTCCGTTCCCGCCGTGGTCGCCGTGGGCCGCCGCAGGGCCGGCCAAAAGCGAAAGGGCAACGGGGATAGTCGAGAGCCACGTCAAAAGTACCATGCTAGCTGTTGTGTGTGTGTGTAGAAAGATGGCCTACAGTGGGTATACGGAGCCTGCTGCGTAGGGCAGCTATAACGTGCCTGTCTGCTTTGGCTGTCCAGATCGGGTGCGCTGATGGACGGGCCATATGCAGGAGGCGGTGCTTCAATGACGGGTTCAAGCCCAGATGGCCCTCAGGGCCCTCTGGAGACAGCGCAGAAGAAAGGGCGCAAACGAGGGGAATCAAGTATACTTTAAAGTAGACCCAGTAGCCCTACATAGGTAAACATCGGCTTAGGTTAGAGGTGGGAACCGGGAAGGAGACCTAACGGCTGGAACCAAAAATTGCTGCTTTGTCACGTGATCACCACCTTGTGTGCCGCTGGCCCCAGAGGGCGCTCGAGCGTAGCGAGCTGAGCTCCACGCCAGTGGCCCTCGCCGGGAGGCGCCAGCGGAGCGTCGCCCAGCTCGTGTGCGTCACAGAGGGCCCTGCCGGGGGCACGCTACACGCCTGCCCGGCGAGGGCGACTGCGTCGAGCTTTGCTCCCTGCGGGAGGATTCGCAGCCGCCGATGCGGGTCACCCAGAGCCATCCAGGCGGGCCCCAGTGACTCAATTGCTTGCTGCCAGCTTCAATTCCTCCTTGAGAGTGTCTTTGCGCCGCCGCCGCCTCCCCAGTGACCCATACCGTTGTCATTCCGCCGCCCCCAGTCTGCCATACCGCTGACCATTCTCACGTGTGTGTCATAACGTGGGGATTGTCACGTGACACTAAGACTCACAATCCGGCCTGTCACAGGCCTCCGTCTCCGCTTCCCCATGAATTCTCAAAACCACGCACGTTGACTCACGCCGTTCCGGCGCCTATATCTGCCAATTACGCCCAGCTGGACTGAACACCGCCGCCAATTCACAGCGACACTACCACCGCAAATGTCTACCAATCCGAATTTACCAAACAAGCCCACCGAGTCGAGAGTGGGCCGGTCCAACCAGAGATACAACGAGGACACCGGGTCGCGCATGGTGGCCGGGTGCATCTGCCTCAACGAGACCAAGGAGAAAGTCATCATGATCCTGTCGTCCGTGCACAAGGGCAAGTGGGTGCTCCCCAAGGGCGGCATTGAGTTGGACGAGGGCGACGACTACGTGATCTCCGCGGTGCGCGAGACCTGGGAGGAGGCCGGCTGCGAGGGCACCATCATAGGCAAGTTGCCCATCGTGTACGACTCGCGGGGCATCAAGGCGCCCGTGCTACACAAGAAGGGCACGCAGGACGACGGCGAGTTCGACCCGACCAAGGTCATACCGAAGTCCGAGTTCCACTTCTACGAGATGGTGGTCAAGGAGTTGCTGACCTCGTGGCCCGAGCAGGCCCAGCGCGAGAGGCGCTGGTGCACGTACTCGGAGGCCAAGCACGAGTTGACCAAGAGCAACCGGCCCGAGTTGGTCCTGGCCTTGGACCTGTCGTCCATCGTCAAGGACGTTGAGGGCGACGTCTACTGAGCGGGCCCGGCGCGACGGGGGCAGCGACGCTCCGCTGGCGCCTGCCCGGCGAGGGCGACTGCGTCGAGCCTGGCTCCCTGCGGGAGGGATGGCCGAGCGCAGCGAGCTGAGCACCACGCCAGTGGCCCCCACGGAGTGGATGGGGCGCGCTCCCGGCAGGGCCCCGTCCAGCGGCCCATTAGATGCTGGCGGTCCTGCCGGCGGCCCGCTCCACGCCTGCCCGGCGAGGGCGACTGCGTCGGGCCTGGAAGCTCCCTGCGGGAGCTTATGGCTGCGGCGGCAGTGGCACTGGGATCGCAGCGGGTAGCTGGTAGAGCCGCGCGTGATCCTGCGGTGTCGCTGCGCTAGTTAGAGAGTGAGTTACTTAGTTAGTTAATTGGATATATGCGCTCAAAGAACGCTAAGGTACTGTAAGCTACAAACGGCTGCAAAATGCGGCACCTCCCTCGCCGGAGCGCCGGCCCGCTGCCCTCTCTCTGCGTAAATTATGTGTATTGATCCGTAATCTCGTTACTTGAATAACCCGCCCATCAAGTTGGCAAGCATGTTCTGGTTGCCGTTGGGGTTGCCCAACTGCAAGTTGAAGTACAACTTGCCCAAGTACTCCACCGGCGCCAATATCTCGGTGGCCCGCAAGAGCGGCTGGTACTGCAGGTAGAGCTTAAGGAACTTGGGGCCGGCATCCGCCTTGCCAAGCGTGATCACTAGCAACTGCAAGAAGTTCAACACTTCGTACTGCTTGAACGAGTAGAAGGTCACGTGCTCGCCCCCAGACACGGCCTCGTAGGCGTCGCCTGATTGGACGGCGGGCTCTGCAAGCAACCGCTTGAGGAAAATCGCGAGCGACTCGTGCGCGAACTTTTGGTTCCTTAAGTACGAGTAGTTTATGACGGCACGTGCCAAGAAGATGCCTGGGTCCAACGACGACGACGACGCTGCCGCCGCCCTGGCGGCGCCCTGCCTGTACCACTCGTACAAGAAGTCGACGTAGTAGGGCAACGAGTCGTGCGTGCCCAAGATCAAGTGCAACTCGGCGTTGGAGAACAACTTGTACCTGTCCTCCTCGGAGGTGGCTGCGGCGGCGGAGGACGCAGTTTTGGCGGCTGCCGCAGCGGCACCAGCACCGTCCGCTTCTGCACCAGCCGCTGCGGCGCTCCTGGCATCAACCTCCTGTATCCTCTGGAGGAGCTTGACACCGAAAGTGTGGTGCAAGTCGTGGTCGCCGAACTTCGAGTCGGACCCCTTGATCGACCAGTTGATCGCCTGCTTCGCCAAATCCGTGAGCAGGCTCTCCGCGCTGGGCAACAAATTGATGAGTTCGATCAACTTCAACTTCGTGGTGTGGGAGCCGCTGCAGACCACCCCACCCTCCTCCAAGGTGTGGATCAAGTACAGAATGAGGTCCGAGGACGACGCGTACTCGCCCTTCACGGCCAACTTCTGCGCGCCCTGGTAGAGCAAGTCGATGGCCTCGGTGTACTGCTTGGACTTGATGTATCTGTTGGCGATGGTCCGCAACGTTTGGTGCGCCTCGTAGTACTCTCCGCTGTCGAGCTTGGCCAGGAATCTGGCGAGCGTTCTCTGGAGCTTCACGTCGGACATTGCAGCGGTGTGTGTGGATGATGGAGCGACTGTGGTGTTCAATGCGGTGTTTCCGGGGCGCGGGGGTCCTTTTGGTGGCCAAAATCAGCTGAGCTTGGGCGCGCCGGGTGGAGCTGTTGGTGGAGCCCTCGGTGGAGTCGCAACGCCTCTGGGCAGCCTAAGGGTTTCGAAGCGCACTGAAAATCGAAAATTGATGGTACTGCATATAGTGCCATCAATGGGTGCAAATAACCAGTTGGTGGTCCCCCCCTCCGTGGAGTGCTACTCCGCTCCGCTCGGGCCACTCCGTGGGGGCCACTAGCGTGATGCTCTGCTCTCTGCGCTCGGTCCTCCCGCAGGGAGCCAAGCTCGACGCAGTCGCCCTCGCCGGGCTGGCGCCAGCGGAGCGACTCTTGTCTGGTTGGTGAGAGGGTGAGCAGACGACTAGTGGTCGGTAGTTGCGGCGGCGCGTTTCTCCGCTTGAGCACGCACGTTCTTGCGAGCGGTTTCTAGCCACCTCTCTCTGTCGTGCTCGCTCATTACCACCCGTATAGAGGCGGAGCCCCTGGCGAGGTAGAACCCACCGTAGAAGTGGTCGTTGAAGACCACCCTGGTGGACCTTGGGAGTCGCGATTGCCATGTGTGGTGCTCGTTCCAGGAGACGCTGTCCACCACAAGGAGGTCGCAGCTGCAGTAGAGGGGGCCAAGAGAGGGCGTGTTTTGGAATAGCAAGGCGGCGTCGATCTTATATAGCTCAAGTATTGTAGGGGCGAGGGCAATCACTAGCTGGTGGAGGAGAATGCCGGTGTGGCTACTGAGCCTTACGGCTCTTTTGCGGTGCGGAAGTAGCGGGTGCACCATGGACGCCATGAGCAACCGATCGCTGTAAATTTGCACGAGGGGGACGCTTTGGCCGCTCAAGAGGCTGAAAGGCTGAGTGCTGGCCTTATAATCGGAGAAAAGCGTGGGGAGAAGAGCTCTGAGCAGCCGCTTGAAAGTACTGGGCGTGCGCAACTGAAAGACAAGGTTCTGGAGGCGGGGCGGGAGGGCCCATCGCTGCGCCAGAGGGCACATTAGTAGTTCAGTTTGGGGCCCTTCTAGCTCCCCTGGATCCCCTGGAGGCTTCAATGGCTGGAAGTACCCCAAAACCTCGCAGATGGTGCCCCGGATCGTGAGTGTACTGACGGCTGCAAACGCGCACAAGTCCACTTTGACATACCCGTCGAGGTTTAAAACTCTCACGAATCTGCACCGCGGGTGGTCCGCAACGGCCACGCTTGGGTCAGGCTGTTTCCGGGAGCGACGCTTTGTGTGTCTGCTGTTCAAAGTTAGCGGGCGCAACGCGTACACCATGGGCATGAAGGTGTGCATTTTGCGGCAGGTTAGGGCCATGCTGATGAGGTCCGCTACCGTGCCATCCCTAACCGTGCAGTACAAGATCCGCTCGATCACCTCATCGGGTAGCGATAGGATAGTGGTCATAGTGGCTGTGGTTGTCAGAAGAAGCACAATGGAGGAGCACTAGCGGGAAGCTCAAGGCTGCTGGTATTTGTGGCAGACCCTCCAGTCGTAGCCAAAAGCCCCAAAGGCTGCAAAATGCGGCTGCTGCGCACGCAGCCGCCAGGCCGCACTGGCGGCCAACTAGCCACTCAGAAATCTCCAATTCCCTCCGAATTGGGCATATGGTTGCCAGGTCCCAGGAGCACTCCACTAGCCACCCGTCAGCGCTCTCGAATCGCTACCAGCTCGCCACGTCGCTCCCTCTTCTCTCTGCTGCTCCCACCCAACAGAGGTCGCAGCCAAGTGCAGCAACAGTGCGCATGCCCCGGAACTGGGCACTTTCCGACTTTGTGTCACTTGCCAATACCCGGATATGATTCGCACAACCACATCAATATTTGATGGCCCGCTGCACCCACGGTACACCACGCCCACCTCTCTTTTACCCACCACAACCACCCAATAAGCAATGAGAGCATCCATCCGCGCCCTCCAACGTGTTCCCCTCATCAAGTTTGTAGGGGGCCCACACGTCATACCAAGTAAGTACCGCCAATGTTGAGTTCCGGCTGCCCCCGGGCAAGCTGCTACGGGCCCACCTATCGCCATCTTCCGCCAGCAACCAGCCCAATGCGACCCTCGAGGCACCCCAGCGGGCCATTGGGCGCCCTTCCAGGGGAACGGCCA
Source organism: Dujonia boleticola (assembly GCA_029581775.1). Classification (NCBI taxonomy): domain Eukaryota; kingdom Fungi; phylum Ascomycota; class Pichiomycetes; order Serinales; family Debaryomycetaceae; genus Dujonia; species Dujonia boleticola. The sequence goes on from JARGRU010000017.1 coordinate 2,223,414, forward strand.
CCGAGCTGGTCGCCCCACCGCTCCGCTCGGGCCACTCCGTGGGGGCCACTAGCGTGGTGCTCTGCTCGCTGCGCTCGACCCTTGGCCCTCCCGCAGGGAGCCAGGCTCGACGCAGTCGCCCCCGCCGGGCAGGCGCCAGCGGAGCGTCCCTGGTGGGCCTCCATCGTGGCAGCGGCCAGCGCGGACGCTGCCCGTTGCTGTAAATACATACTAACGTCCTCTAGAAAACATCAACCACGCCCCAAAGCCACACCCCCAGGCCCCAGACGGGTTGTTGCCCAGCGGCAGCGATGCTGGCGAGAGCGCCTACGTGAATACCAGCTCGATCGAGCCGGAAGAAGGCGTCTTCTTCTCCAAGTCTCAGTTGTCCAAGAGATTCAAGTACACCCCACCTAAGGAGAGCGAGATCGACCAGGTCATCAGCGGTGGTGCCGAATTAGTATACTAGAGAATAAAAATAAACGATACATGTGTATTTGCCCGTAGATACCCCATGGGCCCATGGGGGGCGCCGTCTAGTGCCCGCCATGGTCCTCCACCAGTGGTCCCAAGTATATCAGTCACGTGACTCAAAGTGGAAAGTGTTTGATTTCCTGCATACGGTCCACCCGTTCGCCACTTTCCACCACAAACCGCCAAAAACGAGCAGCCCCCAGGCTAGGGACGAGGGCCCGCCAGCACTTGTCTTCCACGAATCACCATAGTTTTTTCAGCAGCGCTCCACCGGAAATCGCTTCAATTGGACCCCCTAGAGCCGACTAAACACACAAAACTGCCCGAAGTAGCAACCTCACGTGCTGCCCAACCTAACGAACGACCAGGACACCGGCTGTACTACAAGCCACCAAGCACACCACCAAGCATCCACCCAGCTGTTTCTGCCACTAGAGCTCGAAGCACACCACCCCCTACACACACCAGCCACACGCCTCGTGACTGCTACAACACAAACGCGCCGCCATGAACCACGATCCATTCAAATGGGGTAGACCCAGCGACGCCACCTACGGCGCCTACAACCGCCAGATAGCCAACGCTTCGTCGTACGCGTACGAGGAGCAGCACACCGCGGCCGCCAACGGCACCAGCTCCGCGTTCCCCAAGATGAACACGCAGCTGCCCATCATCACCGGTACGTCAGTGATCTCGCTCAAGTTCAAGGACGGGGTGATCCTCGCCGCGGACAACTTGGGCTCGTACGGGTCGCTTGCGCGGTTCACCAACATCGAGAGACTCATCCGGGTCGGCAAGGAGACCGTGGTTGGGATTTCCGGCGACATTTCCGACTTGCAGCAGCTCGAGCGGATCTTGGAGGAGTTGGAGACCACGGAGGAGGTGTACGACAACTACGACGGCGGCGACGCGCTCAAGGCTCCGCACGTCCACGAGTACTTGCTGAGAGTCTTGTACGGCAGAAGATCGAAGATGAACCCGCTCTGGAACGCCGTTGTGGTGGGCGGGTTCGAGGCCGACGGCAAGACCCCCTTCCTCAAGTACATCGACCTCTTGGGCGTCACGTACGGCTCGCTGACCATCGCCACCGGGTTCGGCGCGCACTTGGCCGTCCCCTTGTTGAGACAGTTGATACCGGAGGACAAGGAGTACGTGAATATCACCGAGGACGCCGCCAGAGCCTGCATATTGAACGCCATGACCGTGTTGTTCTACAGAGACGCCCGGTCCTTGGACAAGTTCTCGTTGGTCACGATCAAGAACGACGGCGAGTTCAAGTTCGAGAAGGAGTTGCGCTGCGAGGGCCAGAGATGGAAGTTCGCCAAGGACATCAGAGGCTACGGCAGCGCCCAGCAGTAGGCCCCGGTCCCGCTAGATAGAAGTAGATACGAATAAACACAAATGCACACGAATCGACCCGCGTAGACTCGACGCAGTCGCCCTCGCCGGGCAGGCGCCAGCGGAGCGCACCACGGACCCCCTTCGGTGGTAGCCCTTGAGGGGGCACGCCCATCCACTCCATGGGGGCCACTAGCGTGGTGCTCAACTCGCTGCGCTCGGGGCGCCGGGGCGCGGAGGCAGGGTGCCAGTGGGCAGAGCGCTGAGTCCCCGAGACCAGTAGTAGAAAGGCTTCCAGTTGTAGAGTAAGCACTGTCGTATAGAGGCTCATAGTGGGTGTATGGATGCGAGGTGTGGATATGGGTCTGAAGATGAGTGGTGCTTAGTATATGTTGGCTGCTAAAATTACAAATAGAAGAGAAATGAGGAGTCGAGTGTGGGTTAGAACTCTAGAAAGGGGCAATTGAGCACTAATACTTTGGTTCAGGAGGGAGAACGTAAGCTTTAGCCATATGCTCTAGAGCTTTGGCCAACGAGGGGGAATTAGTGACAAGTGGTGGCACCTCTGCTCAGTCGTAGCAGGAGGAGGTTTGCAGCAAATCTTGATGATCCTTCTAACACCCTTACACCCACATACGCTCACTCTTCCTACTAACTGTTGAATTGCTTTGCAGGGCCCAGAATATTGTAAGGCCTGCCAGTAGCTATGTTGCTAATTCAATTGAATAAGATGCTTAGGCGCCTTTTCAAGTCGTCTTGGTATTTGGCGAATGACTACTGATTGCATGGGTTTTTGCTGCAATTTTCAGTGGAGCAGCGCAATGGAGCGACGTGGTTGCAGCAACGAAGGACGACAAACCTCCGTATGCTACGACCGCTACGACCGTATGCTACCACTGTATGCTTCGACTCCTGGGTTTGTCAAGTTTCACCCAGTTTGACGATTTGCTCTGCATGTGGCCACTTTCTGTCTTTATGCAATGACTCTATTGCGACGCTCCGCTGGCCACTCCGTGGCGGCCACTAGCGTGGTGCTCTGCTCGCTACGCTCGGCTCTCCCGAAGGGAGCCAAGCTCGATGCAGTCGCCTCCGCCGGGCAGGCGGTTGAGGATACTCGACGTGTGTCTCTTCATATTCTCTTGGGGCTCGGTAGTCGAATGCCTTCTTCCGCATTTGGATCCTCCGGTGATTAAGCGCTCTAAGTACCCTTCGTATCTACGCGACATTGACTTAGAGACGGGACGCTGGAAGACTCAGTTAGAGTCGGTGCTTGTTGCACTTGGTTCCGTTCTTGGAAGGAGAGTGTTGCTTCCAGTAACCCGTAAACTTCGTGTCTCCATATCGAGTAGGAAGCGTTCGCAGCAGTTTCTCAAAAAATGGCTGCAACAAGCCTTCGACGAATCGGGAAGTTCTGATGACGCACATCACGCATCCTTCTACAACACCACCATGCCAATTCTTTTAGTGCACTCGATGCTAGACGGGTGAAGTTTAAACGTAAACGGAGGTTTTGGGGCACCAACTAGCCACAGGGTTACGCTATTTCCCAGTTGCAAATACTCCCAGCCAAATCTTATTTTGCTACCTACGTTCCCGCAGCCATTATCGTGATCTACACAGAGAATGGATTCTAGAAGAACCCTGAAAGAATTTCTACTTTTAGCCTACAGCCTAACAGGAGAGTGATATGGTCTAGCTGGGTTCAGAGAAGCAGCCAAGCTGGACACAACGGACAACAGTGTGGCCACCGGCAGGGTAGCGACGCTCCGCTGGCGCCTGCCCGGCGAGGGCGACTGCGTCGAGCCTGGCTCCCTGCGGGAGAGCCGAGCGCAGCGAGCAGAGCACCACGCTAGTGGCCTCCACGGAGTGGCCCGAGCGGAGCGGGTGCTACATGCCCCCAGCAGGAGTACCAGGGGGGCCGACGGTGTCAATGCTAGTCGCGTCCCGTTGCGCCTCCCTGGCTGCTTAGATAAAAATAGACAATCACCCAAAAAAAATCGAGCTTTTCGTTTTTGCTGTGCACCCCTGCGCACGTGTAGTCCCATCCATCGGAATGTAGCTTGCCCGTGGCAGCCCATCCAGCGAATAAGTTGCTCTACCTGTCACATGCACGTTGTCAATGATAGGTGGATATCACCTAAAAAATAGAATATTCCAGGACTACACCAAGCACTACCCCACATATGCACCGGGCCAACACCTAAACCACGCAAGCGAGGCTAACCACACAAACTACGCGAACAGGGCTAATTTGCTTCGACACGAGCCTGCTCCATGGGTGTGCCACACCATTTATGGTCTTACCCCCCTAAACCATCACCAGACCGCTACATGTACCGCTCCTTATCTGTTCCACCACCGTCACCCCCAAGGTGCAACACTGCGCTACAACCACTTTACCCCCTGCTGCATACTCACCAGTCGAACAACCACGCCGTGTAGTGGCATCAGCAGACGGCGGTGGGCCCAGCACGCGCTGACGTGGTGTGGCAGGAGCCCACTAGCAGCCAAGCTTGACCCCTCCGGCAGGACCAGACGACGATAGGCCAATATTTTTAGCCAGGGCCATCCAATCAGCACCGGCACCCACCAGATGGTTCGTAGATTTTAGACTAAAAATATTTTTTTTGTGACGAGACACAGACGTATGATGCGCCGAAAAAAAAAATAATCAAAAACTTCCACATTCTGCTGTGGCCCACCCAGGGAAGGGCCAGTGGTGTGGGAGCGTTTCTCGACTGCCGCTGGATTAGTCATGGTGCTTGCAGAGTGCTGGGGGATCCAAGGATCGGATGATGAACGAAAGAGGGCGTGGGAAATAAGCTTCGCTGTTTGGTGGATTGTTTTGTTTGGCGTACGGTGTGCGGCATTTGGCTGTTCTATGCAGCTTTGATGCGAATTCTAGGGAGGCACAAGTGTTCTAAGGCATAAACGATGTACTAAATTAGCGACGGACAATAAGATGATAGGGAGATGGATCAGATCCAAAGTATAATTCGGGCCAGGACGGGTGCGAGAGAGCTAGAGAAGGAAGTTGAAGAGGGTGCATCCAGAAATGGATCGGGTGGATAGCGGGATGAAACACCCGATGTGTGTGGCCCCAGCCCGGGGGGTCGCTTTGGAGATGGTGGTCCTCTGGCGGGAGAGATAGAGCACCGCGTGTGTGTAGGGGACAGTAAAAAAAAAAAAAAAAGATAAAAAAAAATAATTCTGGAAAATGTGAAAAATTTTTAGCTTTGGGAGAAAATATTGGACTCGCCTAAACAAAGAGATAAGACAATCGGCGGGTGCGTGGGTGTTGGGCAAGGGAGGAGCACTGTGGGTGCTTGTAGGTGATTATGGGTGATTTGGGTGAATACGGGTGGTTTTTGTTGGCAGAACAGGCAATTCCAAAAAATGACGGGCCGAGTCCGCGGGTACGCAGCAGCAGTAGCCTGCTACTGCAGCTGCTCACGTAAGCACCCACTTTTGGCCACTCTACAGCACCAGGCTTCCAAGCAGATCACATTGACGCGCCGACAGCTAAGCTGTCGTTCCAAGAAAAGGCTCGTTGCGGTAGCCCGCAGAGCAGCAGAACACCTGGTTATGTCAGCGGGTGTTCTACAGACAATAGAATAGGGGGGCTCACCGCCAGAACAATGCGCGAGTGCGAAATAGCGATCGCAGCGAGCGAGTCGACATGAAACACACCGCAGCATCTAGACGAGAGCAGGCTAAGAAGCACCGAACGAGAAAGCAGCAGCCCCTCCCCGTCAGGGCCAACACCACGAGCACCTCGCCCCCTTTCGTGTATTGTCTGGGTGGCATCGCGACTGTGGTAATGTCCCACGAGCATTTGCTTGTCCCATTGTCCTGGTGCAGCTGATGGTCCCAGTTGTGGGGCTCCGGCAAAAAATTACGGCGAAAAATAATTTTGATTATTCTCTTTTGGTTTCTTTTTCTTTTTTTTGCGCATCCGATTGGGGATTCCGTGCAGGCCTGCGTAGTCAAAAGGGCGACACAAAGCCGCCGCAAATGTACGATAGCGCACAGAGCACCACGCCAGTGGCCCCCACGGAGTGGCCCCAGCGGAGCGGTGTAGCATGCCCCAGGGAAGGCGACCAGGACGCTCCGCGGGCGCCTGCCCGGCGAGGGCGACTGCGTCGAGCGTAGCTGCCTCCGGGAGGGCCCTGCCACTGCCTGCCAACCACGTTCCATTTCTTTTTCCTCATGCACCTGTGTTTCCATCTCCATATTTAAACTTTATTTTTTTTTTTGCCCACAGTGCATCAATTTGATGTCATTATTATTTTTTGGGCCCACTATAAAACTGCGCTAGTTGGCTTTTTGAATTTCTGGCGGTATAAACGTAGCGAGCCATCCACCGCTGCTGTCCAGTCGTACCACCGGACACGCCCTCCATTCCCAGCCCAGTTTGCACTCCGTCCGAGCGCCATTCTCCTCCTCCTCCTCCGCTGCGCGTGTGTGCTCCCCCAGACCCTCCCGCGCTCTACTGACTAGCAGCCCTGCTACAGCCCTGCCTTCGTCTCCCCCTGCCCCGCAGCCCGAGACTCCGTGGACCGCAATTCACCACTAGCCATTGAGCAAGCCGAGTGCACCTCTGCAAAAAACCCGTAGCTCCCCCAGCGTCGCTGCGCCAATCTCCCACCGCACCGCACCGCACCGCACCGTACCGCTATTTCTTGCTTTCTACCTCCTTCCCCCCCCGCCCCGTCACACCCTTCCTCCCTCCCGCCCCACTAGCACCAGCCGCGCATGTTCGATATCACCTTTCTAGGAACGTCCGGCGGCCCTGTGGAGGGCGTCACCTGCGCAATCTTGCTCAAGCCCTCGCACATCTCCTACAACCAAATCGTGCTGGAGGGCCTCCACAGCGAGCTCGTCTGCGTGGACGCGGGCTCCGGCCTCTACCTGCTCAGCGAGATCATCCACAACGAAAAGCAGTTGCACGGCAGCCCGTACTCCAGACTCAAGGACTTGTACCCGGACACGCTAGACGTGCACGAATACGTAGAGAAGGACCTCGTGGTGACGCCGTTTGTAGACCTAGGCGCCCCCGGCCCCTCGGGGCCCGCACACCACCAGCCGCCCCCGCTGCCCTTCAAGTTGGCCTGGTCCATCTTCGACAACCTCTCCAACTATCTCATCACGCACCCGCACCTCGACCACATCTCCGCGCTCGCCATCAACTCCGCGGGCATCAAGGTCCCGCCCAAGTGCGCTGGCGCCCCCGCGGGCGGCGCTGGCGGCGCCGGCGCGGTGGCCTTGCCCCGGCCCAAACCCACCAAGGCGGTGATCGGCTCCGACAGAACCATCAACGCGCTCCAGGAGCACATCTTCAACGGCGTCATCTGGCCCAACATGCCGTCCTTCAAAATCATCAACCTCGTGCCGCAGGACTTTGACGACCCCTTCAAGGTGGGCGCCAGCTACTCCGTCACCATGTTCAGCCTCCTGCACGGCAAGATCAAGAACAACTTGTGCTCCGCCGTCTACCAGCCCAACTCGCCCGTGAGGACCCGCACGCCGACGCCGACGCCCTCGACACCCTCGCACAGGCACGCGGTGCCGCCCTCGGGGTCGTCGCCGCCCACGCCCACCACCGCAGCATCGGCAGCCCACCACCACCACCGCCCCCTCACCCTCGCGCCGGACGCGGAGGGAGAGGAAGAGGAGGTGTACGAGTCGTCGGCGTTCCTCATCGCATACAAGATGCCCATTCTGCTGCCGCCGCTCCTGAAGACGTCCAGCAACAACGGCACCAACAACACGGAGGCTGCCGCGGCCGCGGCTGCGGCCGCGCCCCCCGGCGCCCAGGTGGCCTCGCCGCTCCGCTCCTCCATGACCGCCTCCTCCCCCAGCATCCTCATTTTCGGCGACTTCGAGTCCGACATCGTCTCGCAGTCCACCTACAACCTCCACATCTGGCGGCACGTGGCGCCGCTCGTGCTCACGGGCCAGCTCCGCGCCATCGTGCTCGAGTGCTCCTCGTGCCTGTCGCAGTCGCACATCGAGCTCTACGGCCACTTGATGCCCCTCCATCTCATCAAGGAGCTCCACGTGCTCGCCGCAGAGTGCACCAAGCTCAGCCCCAGCGCCTCCCAGCCGCTCAAGGACCTCAACATCATCGTCAACCACGTCAAAGAGAGCACCGACGGCGAGTTCGACCCGCGCAAAAAGGTGCAGCGCGACTTGGACTCCCTCAACAAGCAGTACAAGTTGGGCGTCAAGTTCTCCATCGCGCTCGCGGGCGTTACCCTCCGCTTATAGGCGCCTCGCCGGAGGCACGCTACATCCACTCCGTGGAGGCCACTGGCGTGGTGCTCTGCTCGCTGCGCTCGACCCTGGGCCCTCCAGCAGGGAGCCAAGCTCGACGCAGTCGCCCTCGCCGGGCAGGCGAAGGAGCGTGCTGCCGGCAGGACCACCTTGTTTTACCTGGTAGCCCTGCCGGGGACACGCTGCACCGCTCCGCTCGGGCCACTCCGTGGAGACCACTAGCGTGGTGCTCCATTGCATTACAGAACTCTGTTTCTTTTCTCTCTACATAATGATCTAAAACAATAATTTTTCATTATACTATATATGCTCTAGTTTTTTAGATGTAGCGGGGGGGCTGGCCCCACCGGATTGCGGGCGGCTGCGGCCCTAGACCACCTGGTAACTGTCTGTAGAAAGAGTCGAGTGGAGGTCGAAGGGCAAGGACTCCTCGTCCTCGGTGTTGTTGACCACGTCCAACACCTGGACGCCGGCAAAGGACTTGTCGTTGTCGTCCAAGTCTGTTCTGGACACGTCGAACTGCAATTCCAAGGGGAAGAGTGCGTCTTCGTCGGAGGCGGGGATCTGGAACTCGAAGGCGCCCAGGGTGCCGTCCTGGTCGAGCGCAATGGACTCGATGTTGAAGATGACGCCGTAGTCGGTCACGTCGTAGGCCACGTTCTCCGGCTCGTTGAGCAAGTTGACCTCGTGCGACTGGATGGGCACCAAGATCTTGATGTTGTCGAGCGTCTCTTGCGTAGGGTGCAGCTCGAGGTACGCGGCGGTCACCTCGTACTCCAAGGTGACGTCCGCTATGCCGTCGTTGACGTTGACCCACGCGGTTATCACGAGCGGGATGTACGAGGTGTCGTCCTCCTTGCCGACGACTCTCCATCTCAACACGCCAAGCGACTGGTCGTTGGAGGGGAACGACTTGGAGGCGTCCTTGAGCGCAATCACGGACGACGAGTTGAAAAGCTTCATGTCCACCTCGGGGCGCGCCTTGAACTGCACCAGCTTGTTGCCCGTGGGCTTGAGGAGCACCTTCGACTTGGCGTAGTCGGCGTTATTTATACGTAATTTCAAGTCTCCCTTGACCTCGGACTTGACCACGGACCCTTCGCGCGAGATCTCGGCGGTCACCTTCTCGGAAACCGTGATGAGAATACCGTTGTTGTGTACCTTAGGAGCGGACGAGGGCGCTGGAGAAGCAGAGGAAGCAGGACCGGCGGGGGCGGGGGAAGAACCGCTGCCTGCTGCTGCTCCAGGAGCACCGTAGGCGCCGTACTGCGAGGGTGCGGGCGCGTGGTGCTTGAACTGCGGCTGCGCTTGCGTGAGAAGCGGCTCGCCGGCGCTGTGGGCTGCGGTGGCAGCGGCAGAGCCACGGGCTCCGCCCTTCTTACCACCCAATTGCAAGCCTCCGCCTCTGACGGGGCCTCTGCCACCGAGCGCACCGCCGCCCGAGGAGGGGACGGGCGAGTTTTCGATGAAGCTGCTCGACTGGTAGCTGGGGGCACCGGCTCCGGTGTCGTACTGGGACTGCTGTTGGGCGTAGCCGCCGGCGGCAGCTCCGCCGGGCGAGCCGTAGCCATCGTAGGCACCGCCAGCACCGGCGCCAAACCCGGCGCCAGCACGCTCCATGGTCTTTCTGGCCAACTCCTTGCGGTGGATCTCCTTGGCCCTACGCTTACGTTCTTCGGTGGCCTCCATCTCCTTGTTGCGCTCGATAATCTCCTGGATCTTCTCTTCGTGACTGTCCATCTCCATGAACGTCTGCACCTGGCTCAAGGTCAAGTTCTCCTTGTAGCCCAAGTTGATGATCTCGTCAAAGGCCAGCAAGATCTCAAACGCGTTGTCAAAGATCTCGCGCTCGTCGATGGCCCGCAAGAGGTTGCTGACGGTGGAGGCAAACAAGTGCAAGGTGTCGATGTCCTGGAGGATGTTGGAGTTTTTGGTGGTGAGGAGCACGATGTAGAACTCCTCGAGCGGCTGGTAGACGTATCTGACCAGCTCGTCCTCGACGGTGGTGTTTTGCAGGCCCGAGTTGGAGATGAGACTCGGGAAGTTGGCGAGGAGCGCGGTTATGCGGTCCTTATTTATGTCTTTGAACTGTCTGGACAAGAGGGCCTTGCCTCCGCGGGTGCAGATGGATGAGGCTAAGACGACCATTGTATGGCTGCTGTGTGAGGGTGCGTGTGTGTGTGTGTGTGTGGTGTGGTATGGTGTGTGCGGCCGCTGATTCAAACTCGTAGTCGCTTCTTGTGTGTGTGTGTGTGTGGTGAGTTGGAAGCGGGGGGGAGTCACTTGGCTGGGCTCACGTGATTGCGGATACGGCAATTGGTGGACTGGCAAGCGGTGTGATTGGATGAATCAAGCAATTTCCAGGGGGGTCAGCAGGGGAATTGGCGGGTGTAGGGGCAGGACGTGTTTCTTTGGAGGTCGCCAGAGAGCGTAGAATTTTTATTGACACGAATCAACGAGTGCGACTGCATGTAGCGAGCGGTCGTGCGGGGCCTGAAAAGTGGCTGCAACACTGGCGGCCTGGCGGTGTAGTTCCACTCCGTGGGGGCCACTAGCGTGGTGCTCTGCTCGCTGCGCTCGACCTACACGTCCTTGCTCTCCCGCAGGGAGCCAGGCTCGACGCAGTCGCCCTCGCCGGGCAGGTGTGTAGCGTGCCGCCGCCAGGACCACCAGTGCAGTAGTCGATGTCTCTGCCCCGTGTAGTCCTGCCGGGGGGACGCCCATCCACTCCGTGGGGGCCACTGCGTGGTGCTCTGCTCGCTGCGCTCGGTCTTCACGTCCTTTGCTCTCCCGCAGGGAGCCAGGCTCGACGCAGTCGCCCTCGCCGGGCAGGCGCCAGCGGAGCGTCATCCGCAGCGGTGGTGGCTCAGGGTTTGGCCAGGGGGACAGGCAGAGAGCCAATGGGTAGTCGTAGTCAGCGATCGGCAGAGCTCATTGTGGTGGGTACTAGGGGACGGTATCTTCGAACCGCTAGCATGGACGTAGCACCGTGTGCTCTGCCGTTCCGGTGTGTTGTGTGCTCTTTTGGTGTAGTCAGGTGGTCACTTGAATTTTCAGTCTGCGCACTACCAGCTGACTGCTAGTGGTTGCAACGGGAGTGGGTGAAGAACAAGGTAGCGATGGGGGCGCTCCGCTGGCGCCTGCCCGGCGAGGGCGACTGCGTCGAGCCTGGCTCCCTGCGGGAGAGCATGGGGCTTGTAGCTCGAGCGCAGCGAGCAGAGCACCACGCAGTGGCCCCCACGGAGTGGCCCGAGCGGAGCGGTACCTGGAGTGGTGACAGCACCCGGGGACGTACTCTCGTTAAGTAGGGACGGGATAAGAGGAAAGAAGCCTGTCCCTTTCAGGCAGCTGTATTAGCCGTAGTGCTCTAAGGCTTAACGGCAAACTAAGGTTATTGAGCATGTTATCACTGTGAAGTTGGTGGGGGCTATCGCGCGGAGTTGCAACTTTTTCGTGCCAGCTGCATATTCGTGGCTCCGGCGACACTAATGCCACCCACCACCATATGGCCAGAGCCTGTCGCTGTACGCAGCCCACAGCATCGCTAGCAGTAGTCGAGGAAAAAAAATGCAAAAAAAGAAAGGAATTGACACGGACAGGAATTGAACCTGCAACCCTTCGAGTTGGAATCGAAAGCTCTACCATTGAGCCACCGCATCACCCTTGAAAAAATATCGGCCAAATAGGTATTAGCCGCGCCGCTGCAGCGGGTGGTTGCATGAGTTTGGAGGGCTGCTCGAGCCTACCAGGAGCACTAGTGTGAAGGATGTAGTTGGGCTAGGTATAGAAGGGATCATCGATTGAAATGTAAGAGAAGGTGGAGATGGTGAGACTGTAGTGATGGTGGGCTCGGATGTGCCAAGTTGACCACGCACTGCATAATGCTCAGAATGCACTAGGGGCCATATGGATACACACAAAATGTACAGAGCTACACAGATCGGCAGAGAAATTGTGGTCCTTGCTTCTAATAACAGCTCTTGTGCAAATTGAGCAGCGGCTGAACCCTTGCTGGACCCCTTTCATCGAACTTTAACTAGCTGTAGATTGTAATCACATTCAGTCTTTGCAGCGGCCATCCAATACGCTTTTGGCACACCAGAACTCTTCTTTCTTCTCCTTCTTTCAACAGCTCTTCCACACCCACACACGAGAGCAAAAGGTCTCTTTAGGTCTTGTCAATTCCCCCTTTCTCTCTCAATTGGCTCCTTTCTATCGCTGCTGGAGACTCTCAGGGCCAAAAACGAGCCGTGCCGCATGCGGCTCGCGCCGCATGCTTTGCATCTCGGTATCTCGAATTAATTAATTACAGATTGCACTCTTTTGGTGGCCACACAAACTCGCTTAGTGTCTCTATTAACATATACACACAAAAAAAGACCTATCCACCCGCTACGGCAAGCTATACTTATATATACATCTGGTTGGGCCCCTATGCCTCCTTGTTCATGTGTATGGCCATCTCGATATTGCTCGTGTTATTCTTGGTCCTCTTGCCTCCGTTCTTGGCTATCTCTTCCTTCTCCTTGAACAACTTGCCCAACTCGCGCTCGATGTCGCTGAGCAAGTCGTCATACCCACACGCCTTGGACCGGACACGGGCCTCCCTGAGGAGCCTCTCCGCCTTGGAGTAGTCCGAAAGATGCAAATGCACCACGCCCAATCCGTACGTGGCCAAGGCTACCGTTTCGCTAACCACGTAGTTGGCGGCAACATAGTCCGCAGGCAAGTTTTTGACAAACTCCAACACCGACTCGTACGACTTGATGGACAACGCAATGCATCTCTCCTTCGACAGCACGGCGGTGTCGAGCTCACGCTTGAGCTCGCCCTTGTCGCCCTCCACTCGTCCTCGAGTGATGGCGATCTCCTTGGCCTCGAACTCCTCGGCCTGCAAGTAGAGGAGCGACCCGAGATTACACTGGCTGAGCACCACTTTGTGGGCCTCCACGTCGGCGAGGATCATCCATTCGGTCATGGAAACCTTCACCTTGGTGGCCATGCTCAAGTCGCCAGTGGATATACAAATGGCCGTGAGCAAGTCCATGGCGTTGAAGAACTCGTCCGCAAAGGGCTCCCAGGCCAACGGGTTCTTGTTGATGGTGGCCACCAATCCCTTCTCGTCACTGAGCTCTATGGTATCCTTGTTGAGCGAGGCAACGTAGGTGGGCGTGGTCAGCCCTGAGGCGGCAGCACCTGCAGTACCGGCAGTACCAGCAGCACCAGCAGCAGCACCGGCTCCAGCTGGATCGGCACTGGCCAGGCCGCCGGCACTAGTTGCCGCCGTCAAAAACTGGTTCAAGTTGCTGCTCCCCAACTTCCGCTGCACCTCGTCCTGGGCGATCAAGAGATGCGTAATTAGGATCGCCTTACAGAGCTGCGGGTTCCCACGGTTGAGCTCTACAAGCTTGATGGCTATGCGCAAGTCCTTCTGGATCAAGTGCGCCCGGTGCTCTCTGCTCACCACTCTCTTGCCCTCTGTGGTCTCGGGGCCCGCCGTCAAAACTTTCATGTACAAGGTGGCTATCTCGTTGTACACAAAGGCGGCGTCCTCCAACATCCCCATGCGCTCAAACATCTCGCCCACCTTCAACTGGATCCCGGTGTACTCGTCGCTGAGGGAGTCTAGCTTGATCTCGTCGCAATGACGTAACGCCTCAAGGTAGTACTTGAGCGCCAACTGGTAGTCGTTCTCGCCCTTGTCGGACTCGGCCCAGAGCCCCTTCCTCAAGATCTTGGCTACGGACGACGGGAACGTGTGGTGCGGCCACCACATGTAGTAGCCGTACCCAGAAACTACGGAGATCCCGAGCAAAGTGTACAATATTCGCTTGGGCCAGGACCACTTGGGCGGGAGATAGTTCTGGTAGGCGCCCGTGCCGCCGCCGCCACCACCACGGCCGCCGCCGTACTGGTAGTTGTACTGCGTCAGGTACAACAGCACTCGCGTCACCCTAGTGTTCACTGCTGCTGGTCGACCCAATGCCCTGGCAAGGGGTCCCATATGCAGGACTCGATTTATACGAACCATTCTCTCTATGATTGTCATGTTTGAGAGGGCGTACGATAGTGAGAGGCGGGAGAAGAGTTGGCGGGGCCCACTCCGGATTTTCGTATTTTGTATGGGCAGGAAAGAGAGCAAGGCAGATCACGTGTTCCATTACACGTGAACGTAATACAAGGAAAATTGAATATTTTCGAGGGCTCATAACGGGTATCAGATGCCTTTTGTGAAGAGCAAAGCCGGTGGCATCACCATATCGATTGGAGCTCCTACTCTTTCCTTTCGCCGTATAGTTGCACATTGCGGTTTACTTTTGGGCTATAAGATAGAAGTTTCGCGTTTAGCCGCTCTCTGCAATGTCCAATATCCTCTCAGTGTTCAACCCGCCACCCTCGCGGGACCTCCAGCCATCGGAAACCAACTGTCTTCCGTGCACTGCCATACAGTCCTTGTTTGCCTTTGGGGGCGGGATATTTCTCAACTCCAGCATGCCATTCACCGGGAAAGACGGCAAAATCGACTTCAAGAAGCACCCCTTGTGGTGGCAGAATTCAATGAGAGGGGTGGGAGTGTTGCTTATCGGGTTAGGCGCTTACAGGCTAGGCGAAGTGGGCCAGATTGTGTACAAAGAGAAGTTTGAGTGAAGCAGTGGAGATAATCCTGTATATAGAGACCACATAGTATGGAGTGTTAAATGAAAGTTAACCGTGAACTAAAGGGAGTTGTAGGAGTTTGAGAGCTGGGAAAGGGGTGCTTGGAGTGGTAGAGTATGGCCAGGTTCTGGCCGGGGGTGAGTTTCTGGGGGGTGTTGGTGGTTGGTGAGACGGTTTTGTATGCGCTTACCGGGCTGGAGTTTCAGCCCAAAGGAGGTAATAACGGGTACACTAGTGCTGCACTTGAAGGGGCCATTCCAGGGCCATAAGGGAATCTTTTAGGGATAATACATAATGTAGAATAGGAGGGATGGGTAGAGCCGGGACAGACCGGGCGAGGCTTTTGTAGGGCCAAATTGGCAATTCTTTGCAGCTTCAGCGCCATCCGAGTGATTTGCTGCGAGACATGATCAAAGCGGCACTATCGGTGGCTAAATCGAGCCGATGCGCTAGATATCTGGCCTGTGGTATCACCGAGGAGAGGCCAGTTTCTTGGCATTCACCATGAATCGCGAGTATGCACTTCGCTATTCATACAATGTAGCATCTTAAGTAAGTGAAGATACACCGCTGTTGGTGCTCATATGACTAGGAGGATTAGTAAGAAAGAGAGGGGAATCCCCTCAGCGGTGTATTGATGCAATGCAATTGGGTTCCATTGCATACAACACCTCCGTTTACACTTTAGCGAGCCAGGGCTAGCGAAGGTGTTGAACCAGCTGTAGCGTGTTAGGTGCGCTGCTACAAAAAGTCTAAATCGTGTGTATGCGGCCAGGGGCTCTGACACTCCGTATTTCTACAGCAGGCAAGATCCAAGGAAGGGTGGCCCTGCAGCCACTAGAATGCAGCCACTTGAATGCAAAGTTAAAGGCACCGGCGGGTAAACCGAGACTGATATCAGGTCAGAGACTCTATCAGATCCGTCAGGCAAGCCACCAGAGATGACCTGACAACATGGCTCATGGCTGCTGGAGTTACACAGCTCCATATATAGTCGGATATCTCCACCCTGTAGTGTCTCCCGGTGTCAGCAAGCGGTAAGGATTCCTCCAGAGTATAGAGATCCCAACCGTTCGAGCTGATCGTTACTGTCTGATGCTGTCTGGTGCACTAGCAAACGCTGTAACAGGCCCTTTTCATTTCTTTGGCTCTCCCATCACGATTTCGCCCAGTCTCTACAAATATATATATACATAGCCACAGAGCCGGTTGCCTCCACCTTCCAGCTGGCCCAATCGGCACCAACTGGAGAGCACCGCCTCCAGTTGGCCCAGTTGGTGGGCCCTTGTCCTGCCCGAGCTCCTCGTCTAGCCCTCGGGACCGCTCGTTTCAGACACTCTCCATGGACTCTCCCTGGACTCTCCATGGATCCCGACACGTCCAAGCGAGGCAGTGTGCCCATCCAGCACACTCTGTTCTTTTCTTTGTTTGCATTTCACATTTCACCGACTCTACATTGCGTGCTTGCAGCCTCCACCAATCTTACAGCCCCCATCGCCGATTCACGAGAAGGCAGATTTCAGACGCCAACTTGAGCCCGGAGCGACTTATCTACCTTTTTCGTCTACAGATATAAATAAATTAAGGTACCAAGCGTCAAAACGCTATTGTTTTAGTCTTTCGTCATGTGCTTTTTTGTTCCCTCTGTGGGCTGACACCGCTCACCGCATCCACTTCCCACGCCAGCCAATATTACCGTTTTCGATTGTTTTGTTTGGCTCAGGATGGTCCAACCATCTATTGTGCTGCTCCCGAAAACGCATGCAGCACCTGGGAGGATCGTGCCGCTACCACCTATGACATCATGGGACTTTTAGCTTTAGATCCTTTGATGAGGTGTAGCACAATAGGGGACTGAAAGGTACGTGTGGAAGGCTAAAACGGGAGGTGAAACGCCAGGGGGGCAGGAATAGCCGACCGCACTAGGGTATCGCTGAAAGCCTCGCCGTAAGATCTTTCCCCATTACTCCGTGCACCGCGGGCACCGATAGGACTCCAGCAAGCAAATTGCAGATCGCAGAGCAACCGACGGCTGAAGAGTGGGGCTCCCCTATAAACCTCGACCTCGATCTCGACCTTGTGGGACCTGTGACCTCGAGACATACCCTTCATTTGCTGCTCTTGGTTGCTATTGGCTGGCTCTGGGCAGCTCCCCCACTCGAGATCAGCCAGTGAAAATTCCCCCCCAATAAAAAACACTACCCTTTTGGGAGTTGCTGCGTTTTTCACACCACTCGTCTGCAGGACATCGACATCACCGCTCCCACCTTGCTTGCTAAGCTTGTCGAGTTGCTCCAAAAAACCGAAAAACTAACCTTCGCTCTAGCCGTGCAGTGGCCCACCCCTCATGGCACCAGCGATTCGGGTTATTTTTGGGATATTTTTTTTTTTTGGCTTTTTGCCG
This sequence comes from Dujonia boleticola, assembly GCA_029581775.1. Classification (NCBI taxonomy): domain Eukaryota; kingdom Fungi; phylum Ascomycota; class Pichiomycetes; order Serinales; family Debaryomycetaceae; genus Dujonia; species Dujonia boleticola. The sequence goes on from JARGRU010000017.1 coordinate 2,240,542, forward strand.
TTTTGGCCATTTCGTCACTGATAAGCGGCCGCCGCTCCAGCAGCACTCTGCTCGCTGCGAAAGCAGGGCAGGAGCTGCACCAAAGCTTAACGGCAGAGCAAGTGATGGACCCATGACGGACCCATCACGTCATGGGACCGTTAGGTCCAGGGTGTGATTGTTGAGTGTGACAGAGCTTAGAAGAGTCCAGAAAGAGCATGGTGGGTGTGATCGATCCCGATCCCGCTCCCCAACCCGGACACATGGATGGTGCGCAACTCACCCACGGACATCACCGTCGTGTGTGGGATATCCCGTTTCAAAATGTTTTCCCTTGACAATGTCAAAACTAAAACTCGTAGTTTCCTCAGCTCCTCCGCCCCACCAGAAACTTTTTCACCAACAACACCAAACAATAAAACGTCTGGTGAGCGTTAGAATGTGCTGCTAACGATTACAGCAAACCACTCGCGGCCCGTCCTGCCAGCCAGCTGTAAATGCTTTGTTTTTAGTGTGATTGTGCGTGCTTGTGTGTGGTGTTTTTTTTTTTTTTTTTCACCTGCTCTTTGTCTTCTCCTATCCCACCACAGCCACCGCTTCAGCCCAAGTCCGTCCCTAGCCCGTCCCTGGCCCGGGGAGCCTCTAAGATAGCGTGCTGTTGCTTCCTCGACTTCTCTCCCACCTGCCCTCGCAGCACACGCACCCCTGCATACACAAAGTCATGTATGACGTAGTGCAAAATTGCTGTTGTTGCGCGGTGCGCGCACGACCTCCCATCTCAGGCCTCTCCCTATATATATAAGCTCAAAACCCTCTTCGAAACCACCAAGATTCATAACCAGTCTTCTTTTTGGCTTTCGTGACACAAAAACTCGAAGCAACCGCGCTACATACAGGCCGTCCCGTGATCCACGCAACACTAAAAAAAACAACCCAACTCGCTCCACTTTGGCTGCTGCAAAATAAACACGCACGTAGCAACTCCCGCCAGAGCAACCCAAGAAGCGCCCCCCCAGGACCGCTCAAATACCGCTAAAAGACCGTAAAAGGACCGCATCTGCCGCTCCACTCAGTCTTTACCGCACCACCCGCCGATTTTCGCTGACTTCTCTGGACTTATCGCTAGAAAGTCTCCTAATCCGCACTAATCGCTCCCACTAGCACAGCCGCTGTACACGCAAGCGCTAGCAAAAAGACAGCCCCCCCGAGCGAACTTTAAGGACACTAGAAGGACACCCAAGGACACCCCAAAGGACCCTCAAACCTCCACCCCGCTAGAAGCACTACCAACGAAAAGGCACCTCCCCGCTCACAGCACGGCCCTTTCGCTTGCCCTGGCCACAGAAATCGAATACTCCTACCCCCCTCCCCCCCCTAAATCCTCCAAGATCTCGTCCTACGCCCCCAAAGGCCCCCTCGCCCTCTCATACAACCCCTCGCCCATGGACCAGCAGTTTCTCGGCGTCGAGTCCCACTTGGACTCGCAACTAAACGGTCCTAACCGCATGGTGCCCACCCTCAACCAAATAGCATCCAACGGAAAGGACCAGTTCGACCTCGCTAACCCGTCGAACCCGGCCATCGCCACCGCCCAGGCCCTCCTTGGCGACCTGAGGCAACAGCAACAGCAGAACGTACGAAATGACGTTCAGCGCATGCAGGCCGCCAACGCTAACGTCAACGGCTCTGCCAACACCGGCCACTCCATCATCTCCCAGCCGCTCATGCAGCAGCAGCTCAACTCGTCCGCCGCGGTTGCGGCCGCGGCCGCCGCGGGACTCATCCCACACGTTGGCAACGGCCACCTGCAACAACAACAGCAACAGCAGCAACAGCAACAACAGCAACAGGCCTACTTTGGCACACCAAACAGCAGCATTTTAACCTCCATAGCCACTCCACAACAGCACCAGCACGACGTTAAGGGCTCCATCTCCGACAAGTCCAGCTCCATCAAGAGCGCCGCCGATCTTGTGGCACCCATCCCACCGCTCCACATTCAACAGCAGCTCGTTAACGAAGAGAGGCCGCCCACCAAGAGAAACGGTCTTGGTGCTAGCGCCGTCGAAGTTATCGCCGGAAACGGTGCCAGCGCCGTCGGCCCTGGCAACGGCTCGCTCAACGGCACGGACAACTCCAACGGCCAGGTTGTAGGAGCAGGAGGCGTTGTGGCAGGCACCGCAACAGGCGGATCCGCCGCTGGTGCCGCCAGTGGGCTCGGAAACGCTCTTGCCAACTCTCTCGCCACAGACACCCCAGACCAAGTGCTCCGCACGCCGTGCTCCAGATGTAAGAAGGAGTTTGACCAGCCCATCATCATCCCACACACACACGATTCTGAGCAAGGTGGCATCAAGCCGCTTGCAGAGCCCAAGATCTTCAAGCTCTGCCAGCACTGCAGAGACTTGCAGCGCCAGAGATCGCGCAGATGGCAAAAGAAGACAAAGGACAAGAGCGGCGCGTGCAGAAGGTGCGGGGCCACCATCCCCACCGACCAGCAAAACTTTGTGCTCTGCCCTAGCTGCAGAAAGAGTTTGCGGACCAGGAAGGCCAACCGAGCCGCGCAGGGCCGATGCGTCCATTGCTCGGGCCCGCTCGACGAATCTATCATCACTGGCGACGACAAGTCCGGCGCCGGCGGCGCCGCGAACAACAAGGAGAAGTACCGAAACGGCAGCTACAAGGTGTGCCAGCGATGTCGAGAGAATGACAAGATTCGGAGAACCAACTTGGAAAAGTTGGGCAACTGCAACCGTTGCGCCAAGACATTGGAGCCCATGGAGATTGGAAGACACAAGGTGTGCTCCAGCTGCCGTAACCGTAAGAAGAAGTTGAACAACGTGCTGGCACAGCACCAGCAGCAGCAGCTCCAGCAGCAACAGCAGCACGACGCACTGCAGATCCCCCTCGTGGGCCCCGTTCTGGCTCCCGGGTTGCAACAACTGCAACTGCACCTCATGGCGCAGGGCCCACCGCTCATCTCCGCTGTGGGCGGCTCCGGTCTCGCAGGTGGTGCCGGCAGCGACATTGGCATGATGAACCCGTTCGGCACCTACAACGCACAGCCGCAGCAGCAGCAGGCCGCTCAGATCCAGCAGCAGTACGCTCAGGCTCAGTACAACCAGGCGTTTGCCCAGCAGCACTACGCCATGCAGCAGCAGCAACAGCAACAACAGCAGCAACAACAGCAGCAGGCGCGCTTCCAGCAAGTGCAGCAGGCCCAGGCGGCCAATAATAGAGCTGTCGAGGAAATGCAAAACGCCATCGCCGCTGCGCACCAGAACATCCAGTAAGCGACTCCCACAGGGAGCCAAAGCCTGCACATCCACTCCGTGGGGGCCACTGGCGTGGTGCTCTGCTCGCTGCGCTCGTTCTACAGCCTACGATGTACGCGCCCTGCCTCGAGCCTCCCACAGGGAGCTGAGCGCAACGCAGTTGCCCCCGCCGGGCAGGCGCCAGCGGAGCGTCTCCACAAGCGCCGCCGTAGCATATACATTTGTACATTAGTATACGTATCCATAGACCCCACTGTGTAGCAGCCGTAGTCACGTAGGCGTAGCGAGGCCGCTCTTTTAGGCCGCCGCTGCTTCCTGCAGGAACACGCCAAAGCTGGCGGGGAGTGTGTGCAGTAGCGAGTGCTAGAGTGCCAGAAAAAAAAATTTACTGAGGTCACCACGATAAGGTGGTAGCTTGACGAGGAGCACAGCGCCAGTTTATTAGTAGCAGGTAGCGGGAAGTGACACAAAAGCGCCACGGGAACCCATAGAATTACAGCGCCGCTAAGCATTGGAGCGTAGCGCAGCATCAGCACAGCAAGAAACCGACAGGCTCCACACACCGAGCCGAAACAGCGCAGCACCTACACCGACAGGCACGCTCCGCGTAGATACATTCATCCACCCCACCCCCCAGTCGAGCCGCCAGATCTCCCAGCGTAGCGCCCCGAGCCAGTCGTGAGACACCGCCTGAAACATATAGGAGACTTCCCCGACACACCACCACGCGCTCAGAGCCACTCGATTGCGCCCCACCCCCACCTGACTGTCGCTCACCACCACAACACACCAGCACACGGTGAAAGCGATCGCCAGAGCACCGCACCGCCAGAGCACCAGCACCACCAGAGCACCGCATAGAGCGCCCCTGCCTCACGTCGAAGCGACCGCCACTGTCCACGCAGATCACACCAAATCGACCACCACGCGCCAGATCGACCGACACGCGGCCAGAGCCCTACTACCACGCCAGAGAAGCCACCCACGTTAGCCTTACGCGCTAGCCCGCTAGACACACCGCACTTGGCCCCTACCCCCCACCCTCGTAGACCGTAGCATACACCCACACCACAACGCCCACCCATACACGCGTACAGACAGCCACCCCCTCCACCATGTACCATAACAACTCGTCCCTGTCCTCCTTGGGATCCAGGAAATCCCTCACAACCAAAAAAGATAAGGAGTTGCCCCCCATACCGCCGCCAGGCGGCGCCGCCGCCACGGCGGCGGGCCTGGACGACGGGATCCTCCAGTCGAAGACGCTCAAGCGCAAAAACTTCAAGCAGTTGTCGTTGTCCGGCGAACAGGGCGGCGGCAGCGTGCTATCGAAACTACCGCCCGCGGACCCGGAGTCCTTGGGCCTCTACAACCTGTTGTCGCTCACCGAGAAGCGCAACCGCTTGCGGCCCGACAAGTTGGTCAACGTGACGCTCGACCTCAAGAAGAACCCGCAGCAGTCGCTGTCGTCCGGATCGCCGTCGGCGGCCGCGTCCGCGTCAGCGGCCATCATCAACCAGTTCTCGAGCCTCGACCTCAGCAAGTCGTCGTCGCAACCCTCCATATCGCATATCCCGCTGCACGGCCTGGGCTTGGGCCAGTCGCTGCTTCTGGCGCTGGCCCTGGCGCTCGGGTTGTCGTCGCAGGCACAACAGCAGCAGCAACAGCACCCGCTGAACAGCAGCAGCAGCAACCTCATCATCAACAACAGCACGTCCAACAACAGCAGCCAGGCGTCCGCGCTCCACACGCCGCCCGTGGCGCTGCACCAGCAGCTGCTGCAGCTGCACCAGTCGACGCAGTTTGTGGCGCGCAAGCGGCAGACGGTGATCCTGTCGATCTCGCCCACCAAGTCCGTGACGTCGATCCCGTCGTCCATCTCGTCCGCCAACTCGGCGTCCGCGCAGCGGCTCTCGTTCAACATCGAGTCGTCGCCGTTACTCGAGGACTCGTACATCAACTCGCCGCTCTCCACCACGTCCACCATCAAGCTCAACTCCAGCGACCTCGTGACGCTCAAGGTGTTGGGCCAGGGGAACTCCGGGACCGTGTCCAAGATCCTCCACGTGCCCACACAGAAGACCATGGCCAAGAAGATCATCCACATCGACCTGAAGTCCATCGTGCAGACGCAAATCATCCGCGAGCTCCGCATCCTCCACGAGTGCCAGTCGCCCTTCATCATCGAGTTCTACGGCGCCTTCATAAACAACAACAACACCATCGTCATGTGCATGGAGTACTGCAACTGCGGCTCCCTCGACAAGATCCTCCCGCTCTGCGAGAACAAGCAGTTCCCCACCTACGTGCTCAAGAAGCTCACCTACGTGATGCTCAGCGGGCTCTCCTACTTGTACAAGACCCACAAGATTGTGCACCGGGACATCAAGCCGCAGAACGTGCTCATGAACCACCGCGGCGAGTTTAAGCTCTGCGACTTTGGCGTGCTGCGGGAGCTCAAGACCTTGGGCATGGCCGACACCTTTGTGGGCACCTCCTACTACATGTCGCCCGAGCGGATCCAGGGGGGCCACTACGGCATCAAGAGTGACGTGTGGTCGATCGGGATCATGTTGATCGAGCTCGCCAGCGGCAACCAGGTGTGGCACGACGACGACGACGACGATGACGACGAAGACGACGATGAAGACGACGGCGAAGACTACGACGACGACGACGGGTCCGAAACGGACTCGGACGACTACCCCGGCGCAGAGACCGACGAGAGCGAAATCTCCGAAGAGAACGCCGCCGCCGCCCGTAGCTCCTCCACCAAAACCGCATCGGCCTCTCCAGCGCCCGCCGCGAGGGCCGCCTCCAACGGGAACTCCTCGAACGGGAAGGACCACAACAGCAGTAGCAGCACCGCTGCCGCCGCCGCCGCCGCCGCCGCCGCCGCCGCCGCCCCGGCGGCCACAAAGAAAAAGAGCAGGAAGAAGAAGAAGAAGGCCAAGTCGAAGGGCAGCAGCGGGCCCAAGTGCCCCGAGGGGATCCTCGACCTCCTCCAGCGGATCGTCAACGAAAAGCCGCCCAGCCTCACGCGCCTGAGAAACCCCGTCACCAAGGAGAAGTACGACCAGCAGCTCTGCCAGTTGATCGACTCGTGCCTCATCAAGGACGACAACTTGAGAAAGGCCCCCTGGGACGTGCTCGACGACCCGTTCTTGAAGGGCGTCGAGGCCGGCGCCTTCGACAAGGACGTCAAGAACTGGGCCAAGAAGATCAGGAAGTTCCACAAGGACAAGGACAAGGAAAAGGACAAGAAGTAGCGCCTCCCTTCGCCCACACTCCCCAGGCATAAACCATTCGCACACCTCCCTCCACCCCCAGCACTCTAGCACGCTGCACCACGCTGCGAAAAGTAAAATAGAAAAACACCTAAATAGAAAATAAACAAACCCAGAGGGAAGAGCCCCTGTAGCGCCCGCCGCGCGGCGACGGCCCCGAGCGCAGTGAGTGGAGCACCACGCCAGTGGCCCCTACGGAGTGGATGTGCGTGCCCCCGGCAGGGCTACGCTCCGCTGGCGCGTGCCCCACTGGCGCCCCGGCAGAGGTAAAACAAGGTGGTCCTACCGGCGGCACGCTACACGCCTGCCCGGCGAGGGCGACTGCGTCGAGCTCAGCTCCCTTCGGGAGGTACAGCCCCACGCTAGTGGCCCCACGGAGTGGCCCGAGCGGAGCGGGCGGACACAGACACAAATGGAGCGCTTGTGCCACAGAAAGGGCAGTTAATAGGGCCCTCCGCGCCGCCGGAGCGCTCTACTCGCGGCGTGCTCCTCTACTGGCGGGCTACGACTGTAATGCTCTACTTTGGCCACCCGGAGAGCGAGTACGGCGGCTCGCACACGTATGTGGTTGCCAAGCAGCTCGCGGGGCTCGGGCTCATCCACAACTACAAGGTGTTTAGCGACGAAGAGACGCTCTACAGGTACAGAGACAGCCGCGGGCGGCTCGCGGACAGCCCCACGGAGGCGGCGCCGCTCTTGGAGAGCGTGAGGACGCCGTTCTCGCTCACGCAGCACATGTCGATCTGGCGGCACACGGCGACGCCCGCGGGCGACGGCAGCGGAGAGGCAGACGGGGCCGCGGGCGCCACACACGGCAAGTACGAGTACTGCTCGGTGGAGTCTGCGTGGCTCTTTGGCCACCACTGCCGGCGGTTCTTGCTCCACTTCAAGCCCGACGCGGCGGACCCGGAGCGCAACTTCACGGTGGTGATCATCGAGAACAACTTGTGCCCCTACACGGACACCGTCTACAAGAACACGCGGGTGCGGTTCTGCGGCACCAGCACCGTGGCGTCGGAGAAGGGCGTCAGCGACTTCAACATGGTGGTTTTGGAGGACGGCGAGCCCGGCATGTTGGACACGGCGGTGGCGCCGCTGCTGGTGGCGGCCAGGGTGGACTCGGTGGTGCTCCCGCTCGTGTACACTGCGCTCTACGGGGCGCCGCCGCCGGTGCAGCTCACGTCGCGGGACGCGTTCGTCCCCAGCTCGCCGCTCCTCACGCACGCCAACCGGCTCCTCCCTGTGCTCAAGCGGGCGGCGCTTCTGGCGAGCTACTCGCCCGCGACGGTCGAGCAGGTGCTTACGGCGGACCGGCCGCGGCGCGGCGACGCGCCCTATGGCGTCTACCACAAGTACGAGAAGCCGTGGTGGGAGAAGCTCTTGTGGTTCAAGCGGGACTCTACGTTCACGCTCCGGCAGTTGGGGAGCGGCAGCGCGGCCCCAGGGTGCACAGGGCCCCCGGCAGGGCCCGTAGGGTCCGCAGGGTCTGGAGGGCAGGGTCTGGCTGGGGCCGGGGGTTCCCCACGACGCGTCTCCGAGGACGACTACGTCCTTCTCGCGATCTTCTTGGTGCTCAAGCAGCAGGAGATCGAGAGGTTCCCAAGGATAAAGGAGCGGCCGGCGGACTGGCTCATCCGCGACCCATAGGGCGGCGGGCGGCCAGGGGCGGCCGGGGTGGGCACCAGAGGTAGGTAGGTAGGTAGGTAAGTAGGAAATAGTACTATTTTATTTAATATACAATAACTTTTTCATGGAGGGTGGGGGGCGGAAGCAACTCCCGTAGGGAGCCACGCTCGACGCAGTCGCCCTCGCCGGGCAGGCGCCAGCGGAGCGTCCCATGATTACGCCTACCCGGCGGGGGCCACTTGCGTGGGGCCAGCAGCTCGCTGCGCTCGGGGGCGGGCGGCGAGGCGGCGTGTGAATCTAGTGGGGAGGGGGAGGGAAGCTTACTTGAGGAAGGCGCCGTTGGTGACCTCAAGCTCGTAGTTCAAGTCGGGCTGGAACTCCGCGTACAAGGTTTCCTCGTCACCGCTCATGTGGCAGGTGTACTGGGCCACGTCGTCCGGGATGATCTGCTTCTTGTAGCCGGAGCCGGCCTCGGCGGCGTCGCAGAGCAACTGGGCGCGGCACGAGTTCTCCATCAAGGTGAAGAGGTAGGCGGCGGAGTCCACGGTGGAGCCCACGGTCAACAAGCCGTGGTTCTGGAGGATGGCGCCCACGCCGGTGGCGCCCAAGGCCTCTGCGATCTCCTCGCCCTCTCTCTCGTCCAAGGCGATGCCGCCAAAGTTGGTGAACACCACGTGGCGCTGGAACAACATGCACACGTCCTGGTTGATCATCTCGAGCGGCTTGCCGAAGCTCAGGTACGCCTTGCCGTAGATGGAGTGGGTGTGGCACGCGGCGACAATGTCCGGTCTGGCCTTGTGGATGGCGGCGTGGATGGAGAAGCCCGCGGCGTTGACCGCGGCCTGCGCGCCCGTGGGCAACACGTTGCACTCCATGTCGATGTGCACCATGTCGCTGGCCTTCATGAGGGCAAAGTGCTTGTTGAGCGGGTTGATCCAGAAGGTGCCGGGCATGACGGGGTCCTTGATGGAGATGTGGCCGGCGGAGCCCTCGGTGTAGCCCTTTCTGCCGAACACTCTGAACGCGCCCGCCATGTGCTGGAGCATCCAGGCGCGCTTGGCGAGCGGGTCCTTGAACTCGGGGATCTTGTCGGGGTGCTCGAGGCCCTTGGCGAGGTTGTGCGAGCCGGCGGCGGCGGTCTGGTAGTCCTTGGCGGTGGCGGTGGCAGTGGAGGTAGATGCGGGGGCCATTTCTGTGTGTGTGTGGGTGTGTTTGCTGGACGGGTGTGGTTACTTCCGGCAGTCTATGGGATGGGAATACGGTTTAGTGTGGTGGATTCCGAAGGAAGAGAGATGCAACTTTTTTTTTTTTCACTACGAATTGCGCGGGAATTTATACAAAAGCGGAATTTTTCCATCTAAATAAAGTTCTATGCAGAGTTTCAGTCACTTGTTTTAAGGTTAGACCGCTACTAACTCAAATGAAAAAAAGCTATTCGGGTAAGAGATAACATGTATGCAATACGCGATTTCTGTTAAGTCTATGTTAACCAGCGGTTCTAAGTTTGGTGAATGGTATCCTGATTGAGTTGTTTTCAATCTTTCTATTTAGCCGGAACTTAATCTGGTAGGGGCGCGTAATTCCTCTTTGGGCGTGCCGATAAGCGCATAATCTTGTTTTGGTTTTTGGGTGCAAAAAGAAATGAGAAACAAAGTTGTGGGGCAGGATGACACGCTTGAAAGGGAGGCTATGTGGAGAACGGTCACGGGTGAGTGTTAGTTCTCCACCGCCTCTACCCCAGTAAACACGTATTTGCATTCCCATTCTTGGTAGAAATCGCCGGGGTCCCTTATTCCTCTGTCGTCATAGTGTAGGAAACGCTCGGAGCACCACGGGGGCTCAACGTTTAGCGGCTGCCGCAAAAGCACATCGCGGTGCCGCCAAAGCTATGGCATTCGGATCCCGTAGAACTCCGCTTGTGCAACTCCACAACTCTATTGCTAGAACACCCCTGGTGGTACTGCACATTCCAGAGGCTATTGTACTTGTGTGCAGTATAATCACCGTATATGTGGCATAGTTAGTAGAGCCAACAGTTGGCAGCCTGGTACACTTTTAGAGAAGAAAACATATATACACATAAAATCAATAATTTTTGAAGCGGGATCCTCCTCTTTTTATACTCCGGATCTGAGGATGTAGCAATCGAGGGATAATTAATTAATTTAGAACTTAATTGAAGGGACGGCACCCCATACTTATAGAAAATAATTTGATTGGGACCTGCAGAAACCTTAATCTGCAACCAGGTCTGCATACAACGAAAAGCTGCACTGCAGCACGAAGGATCACGGGATGCCCTGGCGATTCCCAGGAGCAGCTGACTACCCCTACAACCACTGATAAGAGGCAAGTAGAAGGACAGCCGCGGCGAGTCGCCTGCCCGGCGGGGGCCATTGGCGTGGTGCTCTGCTCGCTGCGCTCGACCCTTCCGCCCTGGACCCTGTTGCAGAGGGGATGGCTCAGCAGTAGCCTCGCCACTAGCCCCGTAGTGTAGAATGACCGCTGGGGCTACCACTGTGGGGACCACTGATAAGAGGTACACATGGAAGGGAAGTCGGGGGGTGGGTAGTCGCCTGCCCGGCGGGGGCCACTGGCGTGGGGCCTTGCTCGCTGCGCTCGGACCCTCCCGTAGGGAGCCAGGCTCGACGCAGTCGCCCTCGCAGGGCAGGCGTGTAGCATGCCGCCGGCAGGACCACGCTGTTTTACCTGGTAGCCCTGCCGGGGGCACGCCCATCCACTCCGTGGGGGCCACTGGCGTGGTGCTCAGCTCGCTCCGCTCGGCCTCTCCCGAAGGGAGCCAGGCTCGACGCAGTCGCCCTCGCCGGGCAGGCGTGCAGCGGGCCGCCGGCAGGACCGCTCTGTTTTACCTGATAGCCCTGCCGGGGGCACGCCCATCCACTCCGTGGGGGCCACTGGCGTGGTGCTCAGCTCGCTGCGCTCGGCTCTCCCGCAGGGAGCCAGGCTCGACGCAGTCGCCCTCGCCGGGCAGGCGCCCGCGGAGCGTCGTTTCGGCCGCACTGACACCGCCGTGCTGGTGGTCGCTGCGCTGGCACTGGAGCGGTGGGTCTGGGGTAGCTACAGGGGCGGGTGTTACGTATATGTGTTTATTATTATAGCGATATGGAGTATTAATGCACTGCGTGGTGGATGCGGACATCCTCTATAAGGAGAGTACTGCGGTACTGGGTGGTTTTGGGGGGCCGCGCGGAGGCTTACACCTTGTAGGCGGTGTCCTTTTCGTCCTTTTCGACGGACTCGGCGGACTCTGGGGCGGTGGCGGTGGTGGCCTTGTCGGTGTTTGCGTCGTCGTCGGCGGCGGCGGCGGCGGGGGCGGCGCCGCCGTTTTTCTCGGCCTCAGCGGCGGCCTTTTGTGCGGCCAACTTCTTGAAGTAGGAGGCGTAGCCGTACTTGGAGGAGGCACGCAACTTGGGCCCGTACTTGCCAAACACGAAGGGCACGGGGAGCATCGCCAAGGAGACAAAGCCGAGGAGCGAGGTGGCCCAGTCGATGTGCAAGCGCGTGTACATCTGCACCATGAAGAGCGGGAACACGGCGGCCAAGAGGTAACGCAAAAAGTTGTTTGCGGCCAAGGCGGAGGCGACGGAGGAAGGTGGGAACGACATCGAGAAGTACAAGATGACGGTGAAGAAGATGAGGATCAAGCCGAAGCCGAAGAAGGCACCGGAGATGGTGGGCACGATCCAGTGCACGGACTTTCTCGAGGTCCAGCCGAGCCAGAAGAGCGCGATGGGGAGCGCAATGGCGCCGACTTTACCCAAGAACAATCTCGACTCGGGGGCGTCCCAGATGATCTGGCCGTTCTCGTCGCGTCTGCCGCGGGTCCCGTCCGGGTTCTTGGGGAAGTAGTACTTCTTGTCCATGTAGATGTAGAAGACGACCCCGAGCATCAAGCCGACACCGACGGCGATGAAGGGCAACCCGGAGACGCCCTGGTTCATGTCGTAGACGCTGTCAAAGATGATGGGGAAGGCCTCGAAGAAGCCGAAAAGCACGGCAAAGATGAAGGCGATGTAGATGGAGAAAATGGCAACGATGGGCTCGACGAAAAGCATCTCGAGCGGACGCAAGAGCACCACAAACAAGAGCGTCTTGATGGTGGCGGCGTTCCACTCGGGGAGCGCCAACTCGATGCCGCGCTTCTTGGCGCGCTTGGCCAAGATGGCGGGCTTGTAGGTCTCAGGGAGCGCCAACACAAAGGGGAGCGAGGCGCCGGAAAACATCAACGACACCCACATGGTCCACTTCCAGCCCTTGTTCTGGGCGGCAAAGTTGCCGACGACGGGGCCCAACACGGGACCCAAGAAGGGGGCCAAGCAGAACATGGCCATGGCGAAGCCCATCTTGTCGGGGGACCAGATGTCGGAGATGGAGCCCCCGGCGACGGCCATGGCGGGCGAGGCGATGAACCCGCAGATGAATCTGAGCACCAAGATGGTCTCGATGTTTTTGGCGAGGCCGACACCCATGGCGAAGAGCATGGAGACGGGGAGCGAGATCAAGTAGATCCAGCGTCTGCCGGCCAACTCGGAGAGCGGCGCGGCGAACACGGGGCCCAAGGCCAACCCCAAGAGGTAGAAGGTTAACCCGGAGACGGCCAACTCCTCGGAAACCTTGAAGGACTCGGCGATCTCGGGCACACCAGAAACGTAAAGCGACGAGCCGAGCGACACGGTCAAGCAGATGGAGGCCACGGCGAACGTGATGTACCACTTTCTCCAGGCGGGCCAGTTCTGCGGGTTGCCGGGGTCGTCCGGGGAGTCCCAGTTCAAGTCGGCAATCTGCACCTTGCCGGGCGCAGACTTCTTGGTCAACTCTCTGGTCAAGGTGCCGTCGGCGTCCTCCTCGATGGTTCTGCGCGAGGCGATTCTCTCGATGGTGTAGCGTCTGTTGAGGGCGTTTTCGTCGCTGTTGCCGCCGTGGTTGCCCGCGGCGCCGGCGGCGCCGCCCGTGGGCGTTCCCTCGTAGGGCTCCACGTTGGGCTCAGGCTCGTAGTAGTCGGCGACGGAGTGGTCCTCGCTGGTGAGGAGGTCGGAGGGGGTGTCTCTGTGAGGGGCGGCTGAGCCCGCGGCTGAGTGCGAGTGGCCCGCGGCAGCAGCGCCGCCAGCAGCGGCTGTGCTACCGGCGCCGGCACCAACAGCGACACCTCTGATGGTGTCGGCGTCAGTGTCGTTATCGTCGTGGTCGGCAGCGACAGGGTCGGCGACGGCAGGAACCACGTCGGAATTGCGCTTGGAGTGCACGTCCGGCTGGTACTGCTCGGTGCCTATGGAGTTGACGTCTTCCTCGGCAGTCTCGTAGGCAGACAGCCCCGTGGTGGCGGAGACGTACGATTGGCGGCGGTCCAAGGCGTCCTCGGACGCAGAGGCGGCGGCGTTTCTCAAATTGTCTTCTTCGGACGTGTTCGTACCCAAGATTCCCATTTGTGAAGTGTGTTTTGACTGAAGAATATCCCAAACAGCAAGCCAGAGACGGCGTGGTGGGATATCGCCCAGTTATATAGGGCGATGGGCTGAGAGCTGGGCGGTGTGCAGGATTGTTTCTTTTTTTTCGTTTCGGGCTTATGTGCGGCTCGTTTTGGGAGCAGGCCATGCAGGAATAAGACCGAGCACATGCAGCGTACGGCTGTAGAGCAGGCCATTCCGAGTGGCCAAGCCCAGCAGTGGTGGAATTGGCGGGAGGCCAGGTGCCGCTGAAACAGCAACAGCAACGCGAGTGTGGGCAGCGCAGCGAGCGCAGCGAGCGAGCAGCAAAAGGAGAAGCAAAAGAGAGCTGGGACCAGTAGAGCATGAAGGCTTACGGGCGGCCGCGGCTTGGGCCAGGGGGTTTAGAGGATCTGACCGGGCGTGACGGTGGCTTCTGCGCTTCTCTGCGTGAATAGTCAGCCCAGCAGGTCCCCTAGCCATTGTGCACCAGGAACAACAACAATGCGAGGGCAGGAGATTAGCACTATGGGTGTACATTCCTACGAATAATAATGCTCAAAATAGCCTGTGGCTTAGTCCAAACGTCAAGTTTGGGTTTGGGATTTTCTTGCTGTTTCTTTTTGTTAAATCCGATGTGCGTCTGGATTTGTCAGATTGTCAGCAACACCGGCCGTACCTTGGCAGACCCGTCGACCTCGGTCCGAGCTTAAACGCTTTTGCCTTTCCCCATCATTCGGAGACTCCTTGCTCCAGCGCGGAGTTGCTGACGAAGCATTGCGTTGGTGGTGGTGGTGGTGGTAATCGTTGGTGTGGCCAGGTTGTTGGTGTGCCGGCCAACACTGGCCCTGCCTCGTTTTGACGACGAAAAAAAAAAAAAAAAAAAATGCGATGCTGTGAAAAATCCAGCGCAATTCTCACCAGGTTTGGGCCATTCCGCTCCCGTTTCGCAAGAAAAAACTTTAAGGTCCACACGGCTGGCTAAGAGTTTATCCGGGCCAGGGGGTTGCTCTGGGAGCACCGTTGGCCTGGCCGTTACGTCGTTGCAGCTGAGATGAAGCAAAGCGACCCCGTGGTCAAGCGACTGGAACGACAGAGTCGTTCCAACCTCTCTTTTGCTGCTGAAGCTGTGCCATCGCAGCGCATGCCGCTCCTGCCTTGTCCCCTCCTCCCACCCCTCTCCCTCTCTTTTTCTCTCTCTTTTCCCCCCCAATCTCCACTAAAGGTCTAGCGCCCCTCCCAGTGCAGACTAGTGAAACTTTAATTTACGAGCCGCTCCCCTAATCTACCGACGTCTTTTGCACCTGAAGCATGCTGTACAATGCAAAACCCTCAGCTTGGGCGCCCACAACCCTCGCGCACGTGACATGTATGGAACACTCACACTCTCCCTGCGTCTGCTGCTTTATGACACAACACCCTTCTGCCGCACACCATACCCCCGACCCCTGGTCATCTGCTCCGCTGCTTGCACCGGAGCGTTTGTCATCATCGTGCCCTCCCCACCTCCGGGTGCCTTCGCACCCTAGCGGACACATGAAAACACCGTGCTAAATCTCTGCGAGAAGATCTTCCACACAGACGTATGTGCGTCGCGGGAGTTAAGCGGGCAATTAAGGTTTTAATATGCACCTCAAGCTATAGCTCCGAGCTCTTTTGTCAGCACGGTACCGGCCGTAAAACCGGGCCAAACACCACCAGGCTGGCCTGCAATCCCACTTGTGGGTGCTGGGGGTGGTGGCAAGAGTGCCGCCGGGCGTACCAGGGGACCGCTGGCGGCCCTTGGTCGGTGTTTTCAGCGACAGCTTACGCCCGTAACGTCGCACCCGAATGGCTGCAAACGCGCACTGCGCTCAAACGGCTGCTGCGTGCCCGTCAGGCCACCCCATGGGCTGCTTAACAGGGCAGCTGTCCTCCCCCCTACTATCTCTACAGTCTCACA
Organism: Dujonia boleticola; assembly: GCA_029581775.1. Lineage (NCBI taxonomy): Eukaryota > Fungi > Ascomycota > Pichiomycetes > Serinales > Debaryomycetaceae > Dujonia > Dujonia boleticola. The sequence goes on from JARGRU010000017.1 coordinate 2,256,095, forward strand.
ATTGGTATGTACTTGTAATTCCGTTACCATTGCCCAAGGGGCCGTTATATACCTATATACTACCGCTCCGCTAGGGCCACTCCGTGGAGGCCACTGGCGTGGGGCGCTCGACCCTCCCGTAGGGAGCCAGGCTCGACGCAGTCGCCCTCGCCGGGCAGGCGAAGGAGCGTGCCGCCGGCAGGACCACCTTGTTCTACCTGGTAGCCCTGCTGGAAGCGCGCTGCACCGCTCCGCTCGACTCTCCCCGAGGGAGCCAAGCTCAACGCAGTTGCCCTCGCCGGGCAGGCGCCAGCGGAGCGTCTCTGCTGGGGGCCACTGGCGTGGTGCTCTGCCCGCTGCGCTCGCTGGCCGCTCAGTCGGAGTCGAGGTCGCCGGCGCCCGCGCCCGCTGGTTGCCTGGCCGCGCCGTCGTCCCAGCCGTAGTACGCCTTTGCACGCAAGTAGCCAAAGAAGAAGTTGAAGGCAAAGAGCACAAAGATGAAGCCGCTCATGATGCAGAAGAACTTCAAGCCCAAGGGCTCGATGAGCGAGTTGAGGATGATGCCAAAGTGCTCGGCGCTGATGGCGGACGCGTTGCCGCCGCCCTCGAGGCGGTCCTGGTTCATGCACTTGAACCACTCCTTGCACTGGAGCTCCATGGCGGGCACCACCTGGTCGGGCTCGCAGAAGTTTTCGTAGTAGGCGCGCTCGCACGACGCGATCTCGATAAGAGTGTTGGAGATCTGCTGCGACACCTTCACGGAGATGTCGCGCCGGATGGCCTTGACCATGGCGTAGATGAGGTACGACGCGTAGCTGGTGAGGAGCGCGTTGAGCACGAGCTGCACGTATGACGAGAGGATGTAGGGGATGCGCTCGTGCGGCGTGGAGTTGGACTGCCAGGGCGGCGGGAGCTGCGCGAGCGCGAGCGACGTGTTGGCGCCCGCGGTTCTCGAGGTGTTTGCTAGCGCTGACGAGTTGGCGCCGTAGTAGTCACCGCCGCCGCCGCCGCTGCCGCTGCGCTGGATGAGCTCGAGCTTCTCCTGGACGGACGGCCGGCCCGGCAGCAGCGGCGCGCGGTGCAGGTTGAGCGACTGGTCAAACAGTCGCTGGTGCAGGCGGAGGTGTTGCAGGTTCGAGGGCGACAGGACCACGGGGGTGTACTGGTTGATGGGGAAGTGGAGCCCTGTGGCGGCCTCGTTGAAGTGCGCGCTGCGCGACGTCGGCGTGGGCTTGTAGGCGAGGCTGCCACCGCCGTCACGCGACTGGGGGGAGCTGTAGTAGTGGTGGTGGTGCACCTGGATGGGCGTGTGGCCGCTCCAGGCGGTCCCCGGTCCGGCCACGCCTTGGAACGCGCTGGGCGAGTTGAGCATCGACGGGTACCGTAAGTTGTTGTAGGCGCTGCTCTGGTAGGAGCCGCCGACGGCTGCGCTGGCGGAGGACGTGGAACCCAACGCTTCGCCAATGGCGGCGGCTCTGCTGCCGCGGCGTGGCCCGTTCCTCCTGAACGTGAGGTCCAAGCTCGAGCTCGAGCCGTCGTTGTAGTCGTAGTCCCCGCTGGCAGGGTTGTAGATGTACTCCTCCGGCTCATCGTAGGCGCCGCCGTTGCTGGCGGGCTTCTTGATGCTCTCGGGCATGAAGATCAAGCTCGGGTCGGACGACGACGAGAACGTCGAGATGTTTCTCACCTTGGGCGCAGGCGAGATGCTCCTGCTAAGCGCCGAGTCCGACGCACCAGAGTCGTCCATGTCCTCGTCTTTGGCGACGGCGGCCACGCTGTCCTCGCCGTCCTCGGAGCGGGGCGGCGGCGGCATGAGCAACTTCTGCCTCTTGTCGATGGCAAACTTGGCGCCTAGTACTGTGGGCAGGAGGATGGACATCGAGAGCGCCGAGATCGAGTACGAGCTGTCCGCCGCGGTCTCGTAGTCGACGGTGCTCTGGTCGCCGTCGTACTCTACGGTGGAGTCGCCGTCATCGTTCTCGTGCCTCTTGCCCGATCGCTGCTTCTCTCGCCGCCTCACTTCGCTCTTGGAGGCAAAGTCCTTGTTGGCCCAGACCTTCCAGTCGAAGGGCGTGCTGGTCAGGATGTCTGCGTTGCCGAGGGCGTCCGCTATGCCGTCTGCCGCGGAGTCGGGCTCGGGCGTGTGGAAGTCTGCGGGCGTTTCGTCGTTGGGCGTCTCGTACTCATCGATGTCCATGTCATCGGTGGACGTGTTGTAGCGGTTGCTGTTTGCGGTGGCGGTTTGGAACGTCTCGTCAAGCGAGAGCGCCAGAAAGAACGTTCCGTCAAAGTCGGACATGGCGGTGGGGAGGAGCCTCGAAATCGAGTGTGAATGGATGTGGGTGGAAGGGGTAGCGTGGAAGGGAGTGGATGGCTGTGATAAGTTGCCTATCGCTCTAACGATCTGGTCGTGTGCTGTCAGATCAGAACGCTACTATATCTGTTGAACTGTCACCAGCCTAGAGCTACTCTTTGCAGTTGTATATTATCCGGTATACAGATATCAACTCCTGTATATAAACACTAGGTAAACAGGCCCCGTCAGACTCTTAAAACCACCAAGTGTGTGCCTCTGTGTGTGTGTGTGTGTGTCAGCGTGCTTGCGGTGTGGTGGAGGCGTGGAAATCGAAAACAAAAACAAAACACAAAAAATAAAGTTCCCACGCAAATTGGTGCGCAATGCCTTTTTTGGTCCTCCGCGCATCTCATCGCATCACGGGACCGCATCGCCAGAGACTGCTCTTCTCCTACCACCACTACTCTTCTTTGGCTACTCCCACGCACTTAGCCATTTCCAAGCTCCAACTTCAACTTCATCCTTACACACACACCCTCATTCCACCATGGGCTCAAAAAGAAAGAAGGCTGAAAAGCAAAAGGATTTCGTAAAGAAGAAGTTGAAGGTCGGCAAGACCGCCGCCAAGCCAGACAACCACACAGACACATCGTTCGCCGCAAAGACGATTTCGCTCCCGAACCAGTCGTCGCTCACCAGAAAGCAGGCCAGCGATGCTCTAGGCGATGACACCCACCGGAAAGAAGAGGTGGACTTGACCCACCACCTCTCGCTCGTGAAGCACCACTCGCTGACCACCAGAAAAGAGGTGCTCACGTACATAGAGCAGCACCTCCCCTCCAACCCGTCGCTCTACAAGAACATCATCACAACATGCGTGCCCCTCATCGTGGACCCATCGCAGCAGGTGCGCAACCAGCTCTCGAGTCTCCTCACCAGCTGCGCCAAAGCCAAGCCGGGGCTCCTCGATCTCCACATCAAGGCCATCGTGCTCTTCATCCACTCCGCCATGTCCCACATCCTGCCAGATATCCGGAACTCCTCGTCCATCAAGTTCTTGTCGATTCTCGTCGACCACTCCGCCCAGGCGCTCGTGCGCTCGTACTTCATCAAAACCTTGCGCCTCTTCTTCACCTTGCTCGCGTGGACCTTGGAGGACGACAAAAAGTCCATCTCCTTGGCCATCACCACCAGTGCATCCACGGGGGGAGCCACCAAGAAGGCGCGGATCGGCCACTTGATCGTCCTCAGAAAGTTCTTGGAGGCCGCCGTGTTCCCCAACGAGGAGGAAGAAAGCAAAATCATCGATATCTCCAACACCACCATGGTCCACCCGTTGTCGGGAAAGTACCTCATACCGACGGTGTCGCGCCCGTTTGCTCCGTTGAAGTTGTTCGTGAAGGAAATCAAGACCTCCACCTCGCTGTCGAATGGAGCCTCCTCCGGCGGTAAGGCTGCTGCGGGAGCAAACGGGGTCGACGACGGCACCTTCACCCTACACGACCTACAATCGCTCTCCACCGAAGATCTCGACACCAGAAAGAAGGTGATGAAAGACGTTTTCGTCAAGCCAATGGTCAAGAACCTCAACAACTTCATAAAGGAAGGCGGTGAAGTGGGCAGAGAGGCCAACTCGATAATGGGCTTGATAGAGAAACTCCAGAAGGGCGAAGCGGCAGCCGCTGCGGGTGCAGCAGGCGATGAGCTCGAGGCTACGGTGGGTGTGCAGTCCGCGCCTGTACTTGTAAACTAGTTACCAATAATACATAGTATATACATAAACACAAACTATATGACATCTCCGGCAGAGAGGGCAATTCACGTAGCCCCGGTTGGCTCTGCGGTACGCTCCGCTTGCACCAGCCCGGCGAGGGCGATGCGTCGAGCCTGGCTCCCTGCGGGAGTAACAGCCCCACGCCAGTGGCCTCCACGGAGTGGCCAGCGGAGCGTCACCCCCACACCCTCTTGCTGCACGGGGCCCCGATGGCACCACACAGCAGTAGCCTTGTATCTTCGCTAGCTCCGCTCCTTCTCCCTGCCTCCCCCACAGAATGCCAGTATTGATAATCCTGCACATGACACTCGTCCTGAAAATGGCGTGGTATGGGAGGCATCGATTTCACAGCAACTGCCACACGTACTGCCCATTTACTTCCACCCAAAAGGCTCCAAATTAGGAAAGTTTTCGGTATTCTGCACCCACAATTGAAAACATTGGGCCCGATATACCAACTCTTTACATTTTATATAGTCGCTAACGCAAACTCTCACATACTTTCCACCTAAAATGTTCGTCACGAGACTCTCTAGAGCATCTGTTCGTTGCATCTCGCTCCCTCTTAGGACCCTGACAGCCTACCCCACAACTTCGGTTCGGTATTTCCACCCCTCCTTAGTGTGGTCAAAGGGCAAAAAGGGCTCCAAGAAGGGCTCCTCGGCGGCCGCGGCAGACAGCGCTAAGGACGCAGAGGCCGAGGCTGCTGAGGCTCCTCTCGAGATCGACTTTGACGCGATCACCTCCAAGTTTTCCTCAGTGCTCGAAAACTTTAACAAACAGGCTACCGAAGTAAAGTTGGGCAAGACAAATCCAAACATCTTCGACAAGCTCAAGGTGGATGTGGACGGGCACACGCAGCCGTTCACCGCGGTAGCGCAGACGACGCTCAAGGGAGGCAGAAACTTTCTCATCACTGTGTATGACCCGGCGCACACGCAGGCCATCGTAAACGCAGTGTTGGGTTCCGGCTTGAACATGAATCCACAAAGAGACCCTATTAACAAGCAGACGCTCAAGGTGCCCTTACCGCCACCAACTGTAGAGAGTAGAAAGGAGGGAGCCAAAGTGTTGAAGGGTGTCTTCGACAAGCTCAAGAACGGCGCCAGCGGCCTCACGCTTTCGTCCGTGAGAACCACAGTCAAAAACGACATCCAGAAGCACCAAAAAAAGAAGAAGAAGTTGACTGACGCCGAGAACAAGCTTGTCAAGGACTTTGACAAGTTGCACAAGGAGTACACCGACAAGCTCACCGAAGCGTTCAAGCTGGCAGAGAAGGCGCTCTCCAAGTGACCAAGCGACTGCATCACTATTGTACATACAAAAATACACGATTTACCACATAGCTTCTATTAATTGTATATACTGCTATTGGGCAGGGGCGGCACGCTGTACCGCTCCGCTCGGGCCACTCTGTGAGGGCCACTGGCGTGGTGCTCTGCTCGCTGCGCTCGTCCCTCCCGAAGGGAGCCAAGCTCGACGCAGTCGCCCTCGCCGGGCAGGCGTGTAGCGTGCCGGCAGGACCATCTCGTTGTACGTAGTAATCCCGCCGAGGGTCACGCTGCACCGCTCCGCTTGGGCCACTCCGTGGGGGCCACTGGCGTGGTGCTCTGCTCGCTGCGCTTGTCCCTCCCAGAGGGAGCCAAGCTCGACGCAGTCGCCCTCGCCGGGCAGGCGCCCTTGCACCTCAGAATATAGCGCTGTTCTCGATGAACAAACGCTTGTGTGACTTCTCGCACCACCGAATAATCTTCAACGTGTGCGCAATGAGCTGCTGCGTGGTGATGGTGTGGTCGTCGCAAAGACAGTAGAACTCGTAGGTGTCGCTGCAAAGCATGAACCCGATGATGTTGGCGCCGTTCTTGCTGAAGTACTTGATGTACGTGAGCTTCTTGTTCTTGCTGGTGGTGGAACTGGCGGTACTGAACCCTGAAGAGGCAAGTGGCGGCACCAGCAGCGCCGTTCCCGGCTCGCCGTCGGCGTTGTCGCGTATTACGCTCCCCCTATGTCCACCGCTAGCACCAGCACCCGCCAGCAGCTCGGTCGAGAGCGGCGTAGCTCGCGTGTTGTGCAACGTGGAGTAGAAGTAGACCAACCGCAAGATCGCCAGCGTGGCGGATGAGCCGCGCGAGAAGTCGTCTATGTCGCTGGACACAAACTGGTTCGACAGCTTCAGTTTGAAGATAAAGTGGTTGATTTGCGGAACCTTGATGTCGCGCGGGATCGAGATGGTGGTGGCGCCGAGTTCGCGGTAGAGCGTGGCTGCAAACGAGGTGCTTTTCTTGGTGAGGCGGTACTGGAGGTGCAGCGCCACCTCCTGCATCAGGAAGAAGCTGTTCTTGTTGCCCGAGAGAAGCACTATGGTGAGCGGGATCGGCGACTCCGACGTAGCGTCTTTGGGGCCGGCGGGGGTGTCTGCTGGCGCGTGGATGGCGATCGTCTTGATGAAAGCATAGAGGAACCCGTTGCTGTTAAAGTGCGGCATGCAGATCGGGATCCAGAGGTCAAGCATGTCGTCCTCGGACTTCTTCGAGCGGGTAAGCTGCTGCTGGTTGGCAATGGTGCTTAGAAGGATCTTGATATCCTCGTTTTTGAGGTTATGGTGCTTGGGCTTCATGGCCGCCATCACCTTGCAGCGCGCGTCAAGGAGAAGCGAGAAGAGGAGGTCCTCGGCCACCGCACCCAGCGGCAGCTGGCCGGCGGCCGCGGCGCCCACACTTGGCCCTGAGCCTGCCGAGCCCGCAGAGGCAGAGCCCGGAGCGGCGTAGCTGGCAGCAGCGCTGGAACCCGTGCTCGACTCGGATGACCCCTTGAAGAATGGGATCGAATCCGTGAGACCCAGGAACGCGCCGCCCGCAGACTCCTCCGCTGCCTTGGTCTTGAGTTTCTTAGACGATAGAAGGATGGAGTTGAGTTTGGTACGCGTGGTGTTTGTGAGTCTGACGCACTCGAGCGCCGAGTCGAGCAATTCGCTGACGAAGGTCCCAAAGCCGGCGCTGGGGTCCAACTTGGGCGGCGCCACCTGCGCAGCGTCTTCACTTGCGGCGGGAGCGTCCCCCAAATCCGCCACCCCGTACGTGATCTTCATCACTATGGAGTCGAGGTTCTTGAAGTCGAGCGGCGACAAGATCTTACGCAAGTCGTAGTTCATCCGGTTCTGGAAACTCTTGGTGATCGTGGGCTTGGAGATCATGGAAAGCAAGTAGTCGTAGAGCGTCTCGAGCTGGCGCAGCAAGATGCTGTCGTCGCCGCCCGCGTGCGAGCCATGCCCGTTCGAGATGCTGGAGCTGCTGGACGCTGCGCTACCGCCGCCACGGCGGCCACCGAGCCGGAGCTGCATCTTCTCGTAGCCAATTCTAGTGATGGCTATGAGGATGAGCGGGCTGCGGTTCATCACCACAATCTTTGACCCGTTGTAGGTGATGGACCGGATGTCCTCGCGGGTTCGGCCCTCCTCGAACGCAGACACGATCGTGGTAATGAGCCCCATATACCCAATGATGATCTCGTCGGACCCATGGAGCGAGTAGATCGGCTTCCCGGCAGACGATAGTATAAACACGTGCTTGAACTTGTCGCGGAACTCGGCCAGCGACGACGACTTGGACACGTTTATGGATCGCTGTATGACTTCTGCCTCGGTGGCAGCGTCCGGCCCGCCAGCTAGGTCCGGAAATATCTTGTAGTCGAGGATGGTTGACGGCGGAGCAGCCGCGGGGACAGCAGAACGTCCTGACTGGCCCGCTGCCTGTCCTCCGCCCGCCGGGGCCAGGGCCGCCGCCGCCGGCTGCGCGAGCGCCTGGGACGCGGTGGTGTACAAAGCCTGGGGCTCCTGTCGTATCAAATCGTTCAAAATGTTGTGCAAGTCCTCCTCGTCGTCGTAGTCGTCGTCGTCGTCGGCCGCGGCCCCGCCGTCCTCGTCGTGGCTGTCGTCAGTCGCTTCAGCAGCTGCGGCAGCTCCAACAGCTCCTACAGCACCGAAATGGCCAGAGAACCCTCCGGACGGGTGCACTCCGCTGGCATTAGAGTCTACACCTGGCTCGCTCGAGCGCCGCCTTATATACATATCGCTATTAGCATCGGAGTCCTGGTCGCTCAAGAGTGAGCGCGGGATGCTGCGGCGCGCAGGGCTGTTCCCTGCGGTGGCTACATGCTCCCCGGGCCCAAGCGAGACCGACGCCGTCGGCGCGGCCTTCATGTGGATGGTGGATGTGGAAATGTTGCCCATGTCGACCGCCGTAGTGGGGTCTCCGGCAAAACTGGGGTGTCTGTCCCCGGCCTTGCTGGCGCCCTGTGGGGGGAGCAACACTTTGGACACTGCGGGCGAAAGAACGCTGCCATTGCTGTGCACAGGCAGCAATTGGGGCGCACCTTGTGCGGGATTTTCGTTCAGCATCGTTCAAGCAGCAGCCTCGATGTGTCAATTTGTCGATACACCCAGAGTAGCCTCAGATATCGGAGCCCAGGGGGGAGAGGAGAACCCCCAGCTAGAAATGCTAGAGCGCACCGCTGGGACTGCACTCGTCATATTGCGTCCCATATGCAGGATACTGGTTGCAAACATCTGGTAAGTGCCATATGGAGTCCCTTCAGCACAGTTTGGCGGGACCATGCCACCTTCTGGGGGATGCTCCGCTGGCGCCTGCCCGGCGAGGGCGACTGCGTCGAGCTTGGCTCCCTTCGGGAGTCGAGCGCAGCTACCAGTGCACCACGCCAGCGGCCCCCACGGAGTTGAATGATGATTCCCGCAATAGGCTCCAGTGGTCTACGATTGTCCCTTGGGAGCTCACCGTTCTTGCTGTTCCTTTGTATGCGCTGCCGAGCTCTCAGCTGCCCGGGAGCCCTGCCGCGGGCACGCTGCTCCGCTCGGCTCGTTGCGCTCGACTCTCCCGAAGGGAGCCAAGCTCGACGCAGTCGCCCTCGCCGGGCAGGCGCCAGCGGAGCGTCGCATCCGGTGCTTCTGCTTCTCTGACCCCACTGAAGGTGCATCCCTTTGCTCTGCATCCCCTACACTCTCTACATGCGCGTTGTAATATCTCTCATGCGATTGCCTATCCTATATATCTACTCCGTCGCCTATCTGAAGTACCGGAACCACACCAAAAACAAAAAGATCAACGCCACGCCCACTATGGGGACGTACTTGCGGATGAGCGCGTCAAAGTTGATCTTCTGGGCGTGCTTGCGGTACTTGATCAGGTCGTTTCTCAAGCTCGACGACAAGTCGCTCATCTTGTCGAGCGAGTCGCCTCTGTAGAGCAAGTCCTCGATGTTTTTGGTCATCACCTTCTTGACGTCCGCCAAGTCGTCGTTCAAGCGGTCCAAGTTCAGCTGCGCCCGCTGGTCCAGGTACACCTTCTTGGTCTTATTGAGGAAGTTCTCGAACGACAGGAACCCAAAGGGCCGCGCCAGCGGCGCGAGCGCCTCCTGCCCGTGCGAGTGCTGGAACTCGTGCGAGATGTCCGAGAGGTACGAGAACGCCAACTTACGGGGGTACGACTTGTCACATATACACAAATATACAATGTTAGAGGCGATGAGGTAGTGGATGTTGAACGCGCCGGACTCGAGCGTCGCCTGGGGCTCCGAGTTGGGCGTGATCCGCGAGATCAAGATCTTGCACTTTTTCTTTTGCTCGAGCAACTGGGGGTCGTTGTTGTCGTCAACGGAACCGCACAATGGGAGCGCTGGAGGGTGGTTAGTATGGTGGCAGAGGTGGGGCCCGGCGGGGGCACACTGCACCGCTCCGCTCGGGCCACTCCGTGGAGGCCACTAGCGTGGGGCTGTACCTCGCGTAGGGAGCTGAGCTCGACGGGGTCGCCCTCGCCGGGCAGGCGTGCAGCGTGCCCCCGGCAGGGCTACCCGGTCAAACAAGGCAGTCCTGCCGGCGGCACGCCCATCCACTCCGTGGGGGCCACTAGCGTGGTGCTCTGCTCGCTGCGCTCGTTCTCCCGCAGGGAACCAAGCTCGACGCAGTCGCCCTCGCCGGGCAGGCGCCAGCGGAGCGTACCGCAGGGTGGCAGCGCGGTAGGGTAGTGACTAGTGGCCAACAGAGCGGTGCTGGGGCCTGAGGGAGGGGGCCGTGGCGGCGCTAGCACAAGGACGTTCTCGGTCCTCTGGGCCCAGCCTGCATCCTGCTCCGCTGGCATCGTGCTCCGCTCGTCTCGTAGTACGTACCATCGTATCTGTATATCAAGGTTGATCTAACCATGGCTGCTGTTGTGTGCAGTGCGGTTGTGCAATTGTGGTGTCGTCTTCTTTGTGAAGCGACCTGCGCAGCTCAATCAGCCTTATGGGCCCGCCGGCCACGTAGTCAGTGGAGCGCAAAGGTGGCCATCCCTCCCCACACACCACCGGCGGCCGCTGCGTGCCAGGGCAGGTGCTGCCAACCCTGGGGGAAGCGCTTGCGTGTCGCTTGCCCTGTGCAAATCCTGCACACACGAATTCCCCAGATGCAGGACCAGTATCACGAAAATCTTTTTGAGATCATCACTAAAGCGCTGCTGTCTCTGGCCCTCCTTGCTCCTCCAGTACCTCCCACAAAACAGCACTTTTTCTGAGCATCTTCGAGCCTACGTAACGATAATTCTGCCCGGTACCCCCTCGCGTACCGTCCCATCCACTAAAAACCGTGCGTGCTCACCCAAAAAAACGACTCCACTGAGCACACGCCCTCCACACGCCCTCCCCCCTCCACCGATCGTCTCCTAGCGAGTGCGCAAACAAACAGACACAAACACACACAAACCCTGCCGCAATGGACTTGTCTGGCTTGTCGTCGAACCTCCCCACGACGCGCCCGCCCACGCAGACGTCCATCGACGAGTTGAGCAGCGAGCTCACCAACGAGTTCAAGAGCGCCGCCAAGGCGGTGGCGGCCTTGTACAACTCGACCAATACCCCGCAGGCTGCCCCCAGTCCGCTCCCCAAGAACGCCCCGGTGTCCGCCATGGACACCCCGGCAGCCCCGGCTCTGGACGCTGGCGCTGCCTCGCCCGCGGCCGCCGCCAGACCCGCCGCTCCTTCCGCCAAACTCGAGTTTGCAAACGCCGCCAAGTCCGTGTCTGCGCTCTACAGGCTCACCAATAACTCGTTGAGCTTGGTGCGGAACACGGGCTACATGGACTGCCTCGACGACCTCGTCCAGGTGTTGACCAACGGCGAGGACTTGGAGAACTGGGTGTTGGCCAAGCGCGCCGAGATGCTCCAACAGCCGCTGCAGGCAGCCGCTGCCACTGCTGCTCCTGCTGCTCCTGCTGCTCTTGCTCCTCCTGCTGCTGCTCCTACCGATGCTGCCCCCGCTGACTCCGCGGCCGCGCCCTTTGAGATCCCGCTCGACTACGCATTCTCGATGTCGCTGGACGCCACCCCGCACCACCACTTCAGGCCCTCGTTCCCGCCTCTCTCCGTTCTGCATAGCGCCAAGCTGCGCTCCACGCTTCTCAAGCTCAAGCGAGAGCGGCAGCTCGCGCGCAAATTGCTGAAGCACGCAGCCCACCTCCACTCGCAGTCGCTGGAGGACATGGCGACCTCCGACGACGAGCTCGACGAGCTCGACGAGGCCGTTGCCGCGTCGCAGGCCCCGATGAAGGACGAGGCGTCCAAGCTCCTCAGCAACATCAAGAGACGGAAGTTGGATCTCGCCAAGCGCGAGTTTTAGAAGCCCACTACGACCGGCGGCCCCGCCAGAGAGCCTGCTGCTACAGCTTCGCGTGCTCAGGTTAATTTATTATGCATTAGGGTGATTATTTATAGATCTAGGTTAAATATACAATATTTGAGAGACAGACTGTAGGGGATGTGCCTACGCTCCGCTGGGCGCCTGCCCGGCGAGGGCGACTGCGTCGAGCTTGGCTCCCTGCGGGAGAGAGGCAGGGAACGAGCGCAGCGAGCAGAGCACCACGCTAGTGGTCCCCACGGAGTGGAGTAGCGGGCCTCCGGCAGGGCGCGCCTAGTAGGCAAAGAGCCCGTCGGAGTTGTCGCCGTACTCGTTAAGTTCGCCGTCCGAGTAGTCGTCGCTGCCGCTGTCGTCGCTGTCGGACTCGCTGTCCGAGTAGCCGCCGATAGCGTAGTCGTCGGCGTCGCTGTCGGCGCCGTGGCCAGCGCCTGAGCCTGGGGCGGCGCCCTCTATTCCCTCTAACGACAAACACAACAACACTTCACCCTTGGCCTGCGTGCCCTTGGCCACCTCGAGCGTGGCCTCCACGTTACAGTTGGTGAGCTTGACCTTCCCCTGGATGAGAACGTCGTGTCCGATTATGCAGTTTTCCAAGTGGACGTCGTCTTCGATGGTGACGTTGTCGAAGAGGAGGCAGCCCGTGAGCTTGACGCGCTTCCCTATGACACACGACTTGCCGATGACGGTCCGCTTGACGTTGGTTCTCTCGCCGAGCGTGGTGGACGCGTCGACAAGCGCGTCAGCGCCGACGATGGCGGCCATGTTTTTGGCGGCAGGGGTGTTGGTGGTGGCAGTGCTGGCGGTGGAGCTGGTGGCGGCGAGGGGGGCGCTATGTGCCTGTGGCAGTTGTTGGTGCTGCTTCATCACGTGCCTGTTAGCCTCCATGTAGACGGGGATGTTGTTGCATCTGAAGAAGGAGGCCTCCTTGGGCAACACCAACAAGCCGACGGACGCCTTCTCGCTGGAGTGCTTCCACGTTCTTCTGGCCAAGTCGCGGATCACCTTGGCGGTGGTTCTGTGGCGGAAATACGACTCGATGAACTTGGCGGTGGACGACACCTCGTTGCTGGCGGCTGCCTCGGCGGCCTCTGCAAACACAGAGAACACCTTCTCGCTGTCACCGAAAAAGATCGAACTGTTGAGCAACTTGGTGGCGATGGTAGCGTTGGGGTATCTCCAGGTCATCTGCGTTCTCAACAGGAGCGCCTTGTGGAATTCCACGTCCTCCTTGGAGTAGAGGTCGAGGAGCCTGAGCTCGCCGCTGTCGTCGAGCTGCAGGTAGACGGTGTAGTTGATCTGCGAGCCAAACGTCTTGTTGAAGGTCTTCTTGTCCGCGAAGAGCTCGAACTGGTTGTGGTAGTTGACGAGAAGCCCGAGATCGTTGGCGGGCTTCTTACGGTACGCGTCTATAAGGACTTGCGGGGGGAGGTCCGTGACGAAATCGCAGGGGAGGAACACAAAGTGCGGCATGGATGGCGTGGTGGCCTCAGAGTTGGACGAGGCACCGCCAGAGGAAGCGGCGGCGGCACTGGCTGCTGCTGAGGCTGCGGCAGCTCCAGCGCCCTCCGTGGGAGTGGTTGTGCCTGTGGATAAGTCTCCAGCGGCTCCTGCTCCTGCTCCAGACACGGCGGCAAGAGCGCTGTATTTCTTGTAGATCTCGTACATGGCAACACCGGACTTGTGCGAGGCCACAGCCATGATGTCGATAGGCGACGGGTTCAAGGGGAGGTGCTCTTCGGCGGCGGGCGGAGCGTTCTCCTTTCTGATCTGCTGACGCTTGCCTTGGTAGTCGTGCAACACCTTCGATATGGCGTCCTCCGACCCTTCGTCGCACACAATGGTGATCTGCGGGAAGAAGGCCTTGTCACACCACTCCAAGACATACTCTATCATGGGTCTGTTGGCTATGGGCAAGAGGGCCTTGGAGAGCCCGGTGGTTCTGCTCTGTGAGAAGGGGTGCAATTGCTTCCCGCTTCCACATAAGATGAAGGCGTGGAATTCCATGGTGACGGAGGCGTGGTGGAGTATAACTAAGAAAGTGGGAGGTCTTCACGCGGCTAGAGCGGTTTCTGACGTTTTATACAAGAGCGGCAACTACCAGATCGAGTAGTAGCAGAGTGATGGTAGGAGAGAACGGTATCGGAGAGACGAGATGCCACTACTACGATGGGGCCGCCAGTGCAGTGTCGCTCTGCCAGCGGTTGGAGAGCCTGCATGGAGGTCGCAGCTTGTATGGGAAAATTTTTCCAGTGTGAATCATTACGCTTTTGTGTCACAAAAGTTTAGTAAGAGTAATTCATGACGGCGTGGGGTCCTGGATCCGTGGACGCTAGCTCGTTACAGAAGGTGAATAGATATGAATGGTGGCTGATTTCGAGATTTAGGCGATCTGGATCTGAAAATTCTCTAGCAATTTCAGGTATCCTAGGCGAAACCAGAGGTAAATTAACTGATAAAATCCAGCTGCACTCGAAAATTGCAGCAACAAGCCGCACTCTAAAAACACCAGGCATGTAGTGGGCACCGAAGTGGGCGAGTTAATGAGCATAATTGGCTTACGTACCAGAACTCGATAGGCGAAAAATGTATGCCGTTCAAAGTGACAAATGAAATGAACTTGGCTCCGTCATCGGTGGTCTTCGGATCCTTGCTGGGGGGCTATTTGAAATGAAAGAAATATGTGTCACGTGGTCAGATATGGGCGACTGTAAACAAACACATCCCTTCTGTCAAACGCCACTTCACAACCACATTAAGACCTCTTGCTTGATTCCATAGCAGTGGCAGAGAGCAGGGTATGGAGGGCGTCATCTCCAAGCAGACCGGGAATACTTTTCATTTTTTAACAAGGAAAAGACTGAAAATTATCATGAAAGGTAGGCTGCAAACGAAAAAGTTCAAATGTAGGAAGGTTCCAATGATGCTCCAAAGTGATTGCACTTTCGATCTATTGACACCTCTGCCTCGAGGTGCTAATGCCTCGGGATGTCATAGGTCTGAAAAAAAGAAACTGCTCCATCAGAATAGCATCGTGAAAGATTTTTCACTATTTGACGAGGTGCATATTATCAGATTAGCTGACTAAAACGAAAGCACTCGGAAATCCCGCTTCCTCACACGGAGCGTGCCTTCTGCCTGCCAGCTTGGAGTAATTATTGATCTGTTGCGGGGTAAAGGCTATAGAAAGTGGTCTTATTTGTAAGCAGAAGCAACGTTTACCTTCTATTACTCCCTTAATAGTAACTTAACCAGCTATGTTCGAGATGGCTTGCCAGCGGATGCGTTTGCGAGGTTGCGGTATGTTTGACTGAAGAAATAGCCGCAATGGAATCTGAAATCCGCTTTTGGCGAATCAGATCGCTTCCAGCATGCGTTACGGATTGTTTCTATGCGTCGGTAAACCAGATTCGAGTTCTATTTTAGTCCATTGTGTGAGCTCGTAACCTTAAGTGCCGCAGGAATTTTCCGAGCCATATGAATAAATAAATATACTCGGTATGCATTAAGGTACTTAGTTAATTGTCTATTGGAAGCTCTAATGCCCTTGAACAAGCCCAAAAAAGGGTATTTCTATGCATGGCTGCTAAATATTTTATCCAGACGTCGGAACCATAATAGATGAAGAATTATCTGCAGATATTCCGCTTCCATATCCCTTTTACACTGGAGGTGGTGTGAGAGCAGCCATTTTCGGGTCAGATCTTTATGCTGCCCAGAGTAATTGCTGCAAATTTTCACCTCACGTCAAGTAGGTCAGTTTCCAGTTTCATCCTTAGCTTTTTCGTGCCTCCAATTACCTCACACCTCCTGTTTCCTCCTTTGCTAATCATCTGCAGACAGTTTAACAAACTTTACAGAGACCCTGTCACTCCTTCCGATCCCAACGCTGTTTCAAGAGCGTCGGAGCATGTATTATTTCATAAATCACTCATATGTCAAAAATGTTTTAAGCGATTCCGGCGAAAGTAGACTTTTCTATTTAACTTAAAGAGTTTCTGATTTATGGCTGATTTTGCAACGCACTAATTCACTAGCAAACGATAATTTTTATCATGAAACTTCAAGCTTGGGTAATACTAGCGTTGGCGGTATCAAAGGTTGTGGCATCTGAAGTAATTAAGGATGCCCCTTTCGTTTCAGAGATCTTTAGGCGTGCAGCACCTGATCCTTCTGGAGCATTCGCTGATGCATGCTCGCCCTCGAATCCTCCATCTGGAACTGGATTTGCAGCTATTATTTATCAATATACACAAGGTGACCTTCAGGATCTGGAAAGTGTTAGTTATTTACAATCTCAATATAAATCGTTACCGGTCATAGCAACTGTGAATGGAGTAACAAATATTGATTTCCAGATTGAATCGTCTACAGATTCTGGTACTATAGGTACTGTGTATGGCCAAACCTTTGGCATAACAAATTTCGTTCTCGCACTTACTGGTTACTTTTATGCAACCGAAACAGGATTATATAGTATGACCCTTTCGGCTGATGACTCGGCGCTTGTTGAATTTGGAGCTGGAACTGCTTTTAGTTGCTGCAACTCACATTTTTCATCAACAACTTCCTACTCGATGTTGGCTTTCTGGGACAGTCCTGCTGATACGTATGGTGTAACCTCAAATCAGTATCAACTTGTAGCTGGTATGTACTATCCTATACATATCACCTACATAAATGCACAAGGATCTGCTGAATTCTCGTTTAGCATGGTTTCCCCTTCAGGAGAACAAATAACTCAATTTTCCGATGTATATCAGTTTCAAGATACTGATTCTCCTTGTTTGGCAACAACCACCGTTTCCATGCCTTGGACGGAAACCTACACCACAACCACTACAGTTTCAGCAAACACAGCATCTGGAAATATCGAAACCGTCGAAGTATTGACACCAGGGCCAAGAACAACGCAAACTTCCCACTGGTCTAATCTGGAAACTGAAACTTTTACTTCATATCCTGAGGACTCAACTGGAACAGTAACCGTCGAAGTCGTTGAACCATATTCAACAACTACCATGACAGTTCTATGGTCCGGTTCTCAAGAAGTTATCTCTACAATAGCACCTGCTGCTAGTGATGTTACAGAAACTGTGGTGATGTATTTGCCATCTTTGACAACCACAGCTGTTCAATGGACTGGTGCAGATGTCATTGTAACAACCATGCCTGGTTCGTCAAATGAGCAGGGAACTGTTCAAGTGCTTTTGCCTGACCCAAGAATAACTGCAACAACCCACTGGACTGGTACCATTTCAAGTACTTATACCTCGTATCCAGCTGATTCTGTCGGTACAGTAAGTGTTGTAGTTGAAGACCCTTATGCGGTGGTAACAACCACCGCTCTTTGGACTGGAGAGTCGACTGCGACTGTAACATATTTTCCTCCAAACAATGATCAGACTGCAACAGTTGTTGTATATTTCCCTGATGCTACCACAATAGCTGATTACTGGACAGGAACAGAATATTCTATAACCACATTGCAGGGCTCCTCGGGCGGTACAACAACTGTTGAGATATTGATTCCAGATGCAAGAGTAACAGAAACGACACACTGGACTTTAAATACAATATCTACCTACACTTCGTATCCTACTGATTATGAGGGAACAGTTGAAATAATTGTTGAAACCCCATTTCCTTTAACTACAACTACACAGGTATGGACCGGGACTGATAGTATAACCAAGACTCTTTTTCCAAAGCAAGACAGTGGCACTGCCATAGTAGAAGTTTTGGTCCCTGGGATGACAACTGTTACCAAGGAATGGACTGGAACTGAATACGGATTCACAACTCTACCTGCCACTTCGGACGGTACTACCACTGTCCAAATCTTGATCCCGGACCCAAGGACTACGATCACGTCTTATGGGACAAATGCAGACTCTACGGTACTCACTTTAACTCCAAATGACCCTTCAGGCACTGTTACTGTTGTCGTAGAAGAACCATACAAAAATACTCATGAGACTCTATTATGGACAGGCACAGAAACGTCTACAGTCACAAAGTATCCTGCAGTTGATAGCGGCACTGAAACTATCGAAATATTAGTTCCAGGTGTCACAACGGAAGCGGAACAATGGACCGGGGATATATTTTTAATTACAACGTTGACTCCAACATCTGGTGGGACGACTACTGTGGAGATCTTAATGCCTGATCCCAGAGCTACGCTTACATCGCATTGGACTGAAACCACGGATTCCCATACTACGTACTACCCTTCGGACTCACCTGGAATGGTGGTAATTGTGAATGATCAACCGTATCCACTTACGACAAGATCGCAATTGTGGTCGGGAGCTTCGAACTCAAAAACAACGCTTTATCCAAATAACAACAATGGTACTGCAATTGTCGAAGATTACATCCCTGATCGTACCACCGTTTCAGCACCATGGACGGGTACTGAACTTATGACCTATACTTTGGCTGCGGCTGAGGATGAAATATCAACTGTTCAAGTGCTTGTCCCTGACGATAGAACAACTGAGACTATATATTGGACAAAATCAGAAGCAAGTGCATCTACATTATATCCAACTGCAACAGGAGGAGAAATCGTTGTCGAACACGATGTACCACTAGCAGAGTCAACTAGGACCCATTTTTGGACAAAACCATACTCTCTGACTACAACGATATGGCCCCTGAATAATACGGGAATAGCGACAGTGAATGTATTTGCTCCTGGAGATACTACCATCTCACAGGTATGGACTGGTACTTACACTGAAATATCCACATTGTCCCCAAACCTAGGTGGAACTACAACTATTCGAATGGAAATTCCAGAAGTAAGATTTACAAGTACAACATTTTGGTCCAGTGTCAACACAGCCACCTTGACTTTGAACTCAGCATCACCGAGTGGGACGCTTGTCGTTGAAATAGAAGATCCTTACTCAAGTACACATTCCTTTTCACCTGTTTCAACTTATTTACCGGAGACAATAACTATCTCAGAAACCTGGACTGGAAGCAGTTTCCACACTACGACACTTCCGGCACAGTCTACTCCCATTGATATTCCTGCAATAATCTTGGTACATCAACCCATCTCCGATGTCACTCGCAATCGCACATTATCTAGTAGTGAACGCACGGAAGCCCCTTTGATTTCAAGTAGCACTTCGGTCGTTCACTCCAGTAAGCTTCAAAGTGATACCCATACCAGTCTTGCATCCCTTTCGCATAGTCGAAATTTGACTGTGGCAAGTACGGATTCTTATTCTCAGGCGTCTCACTCAGCTGCCTTTGCTTCAGAGGCTTTTAAAAAATCTAGCGTCCTGTTGTATGAGCTGCTGGCATCTAAAAACTTGACAAGCCTAACTACTTCATCAACTCATACCCAGATATATTCTGTTGAACCTCACATAACTTCGTATACTTCGCTGACCACCAAAAATTCCTCAAGGGAAAACATAAATCAACTTACTGCTTCTCACATTGAGCTCTCTTCTTCAAGCCTTAATCTGGTAAATCTGACTAACAGTACCATTATACAGTCGGGCTCGTTTACAACAATCAGTTCAGCCGAATACAGTTCTCGGCTAAGCCTGAATCGAACCACAGCAAACGCAAGTATTTCATCCTTGAGATTCACAACAGAATCAAAGTACACAGATCCACCGAGGATCGTATCTTCGGCAAGCAGGAAATCATGGGCTGATAAAGAGTCTTCAGTTCTGTATCATAGTTCGTCGCCTGCCATTTCAAATCCTACATCTTCTCATGCCCCTTGGTTGACAACTTCTAGCTGGAATTCTTGGTCTAATAACACATTAAGCACACCCGCATTAAACTCGTTATCTTTCAGAGCTTCTAGATTATCCCTTCCAACTACTTTGTCACTGCAAACAGAACATTATGGGACGTTTTTGAGTTCATCAGAATCCGAATTGAAGAGCAAAGCTTTATCAAGCTCTTTCGTGCCTTCTTCGTCGTCGTCCGTTCAGTTCGCTTCAACTACTACCTACAAAATCATTCACTCTACGGAACAGATTGTGTACACTAGCGATTCCTCGACGCTTGATTTGGCTATTGAAACTTCTATAACTTCCTTTAAAACTTCACTCATTGATCCAAATGACCCTACCCCTTCAGAGTTTAAATTCTCTGGTGCTGGTACTAAATCTGTCTCAGATCCAATCCAAAGTCATTTCTCAACAGATCCCGTACAAACTTCTCAAACAGACGACTTGGTGCCGCTCCCTAGTGGGCCTGCAGATCCTGAGAGCACAGATCCCACTGTATCTTATTATAGCCAATCTAGAAAGACTTCTCCCTCGGTCTTGAGTCTGGGCGGAGACCCTCCTTCTATGAGTATCGACCCTCCCTATCTGAGTAACGACCCTGTCATATTAAGTGGCGAGCCTTCTACCCCGTCTATCGATCCTTCGACTCTAGGTATTAATCTGGTATACGAAACGACTGTTCAGCTAATTTTAAGCGGAAATTCCATGGACCATCTGGCCCTGAAAACGGAAAACACACTTCAGATCTCGCCTCTGGGCAACACATCCAGCTTGCAAGCATCGACTGTCGCCGGAAATCTCCTATCATCTGATGGAGACCTGCCGTGTCAAACAAGAATTGAGTACTCCAGGTTTACTGTGACCACCTTTGCTGTTCCTTCCATCACCGATTATAACTCTGTTTCTGACTTACCAGGTGAATCACCTTCATTAACAGTTGCTCTTAAAGCTACTGGGACCCTTTCACATTCACCTCATACTTCGGCCACATATCGGGGTTCATCTACAGCTTTAAATATTTCGATCTCAATTTTCTTACTTCCGTTTTTTGGATTGTTTTTTTAACTCCCTTATACCAATTTCAAATTCTTGTATGTTCTATACGTCTTTCGGAACATCCAAGAAGGTGTTCAAAGTCTTTTTGGGCTGAGGCATGGGCTGAGTTTCAGGCTACAATTCGCCTGTCGTATTCTCTGACAAAAATTCTCACTTGAGCAGATTTCTAAATAAATATAATTTGAGATACTGACAATAACTTCAGTGTAATATGGACTTGTTTTGAAGGAAGCACCTGCAACCCTCCCATAGTAGTAGATGAAGCTGAAGTGGCAATTTGTCAGCTCAATATACACGGGGTTTATTTCCGTTTTCCGGTTTTGTTTCTCTATTGTTATTTCAGTCCCATGTAGTGAGTATTAAACCGACTTTTCACTCACATATGGAATTATTAATCCGATGGGTGTTAGGATACGAGTTGCGATATCAGAAACACTCAGGGCGAAAGGGAAGTCGTATCTACAAAGTGGCATCGTATACATGCACCTATTTTATCAAGGGCATATTTAGAACTTTCACGGTATCCTTCCCGATAAACTACTCATGTGAGCTATATTTCGTGACAGGAGCAATTGCTTTCCTATTTGAAGGGAACTTCAGGAAATTTAGAGATCATGAAGAGCCAAGAATAATTATCAAAAGAAATGAAGGCCAGCATAACAAATAAAATAACTTCGGGGATAGATATTAATTTTAATACGATATGCTTTTGCAAGTGCTCATTCACAGATATAATATTTTACATATCGGTGGCAGTGAACATCGCTAAATCATATTTGAGAAGTTACCCTACAGTCTCAGACCTCTAATAAGAAACGATATCTGAACTTTTAAAAGCACTTGGGTAGAAATACTATCTATTCAGGTAGCTTTCTATTCCTTTCCTACGTTTTTTGCGTTTAACTTTCTTCATATTACTTTTTCAGATCCAATTCAAACCTTAAATTGTATAACCACCTAACCAAAAAGAGAATTCAAGCTTACACCTTCGCCACTGCTTTCCAAAATCAAATAGACGTAAGAATCTTGTTCGTTCGCTATGTGAAAGGGCTAATTTCTAACGGTTTCCCATTTGTTCCGCTGCAGAATACACGAAATGCTGCGGTAAGGTTAGGCGAATGGTTTTATTATACTTTTGCATCTAGAGATAGTATAAGTACCAATATCCCTGACTCCAGTAAGTTCGATGTTGCACTAGGGACAATCCATACACTATGAACTTCGTCAAGCAAGTCTTTATATTTGCAATCATTTGCATTGTTCAAGGGAATGCACTATATCTGAAGTCTGCACTTTTTAAACGAGGTGCAGATCCTCTAAATTCTTACCCTAGAGCATGTTCTCCTTCTGGCCTGTCAACAACTGCTGGATTCAATGCGGTGTTCTATGCTTATTCTGCCACTGACACTACAGATCTCTATTCATTATCTTTTCTAGAGGATGATTACAAGAGTTTAGTCGTTACTAATACTCAAAACGGGGTAACTCTGATTAACTTTTCTGTCAATCCTGGCATATTGCTACAAAAGGGTCTTATATATAATCAGCTAGTTACCATTTCCAACTTTTTGTTAGATCTCAAAGGCTATTTTTATGCTAATGAAAATGGTATATGGACTTTCAGTTTGACAGCGGATGATACCGCATTGTTTAGGTTGGGGGATGGTAGTGCCTTTTCTTGCTGCAACACCGGGAATTTCACCACCGGTAATTACGCCATTTGGTCGTCGTATGGGGATTCTGCTGGTGTTATTGGAGAAACTAAAATGTCCTACAATCTTGTAGCAGGCATGTATTATCCAATACATATCACCTATGTTAATCAAGAAAGGACAGGTTCTCTTTCTTTTTCCGTAACTTCTCCTGATGGAGAGTCATTTACTGATTTTTCGAGTAATGTCTTTCAGTTTGCTGATTCCGTATCTTCTGGCTGTCCCGCTGTGACAACGGAGGTATTACCTTGGTCCGGGTCGTATGTACAGACTTCAACACTCCAGCCAAATCCAACACTAGGTGATATTAAAGTTGTTCAAATTTTGACACCCAACCTTGAAACAACTGTAACGTCTTATTGGACGGAGACATACAGTGCGACATATACAGATTATCCAAGTGATATTCTTGATGTAGCCACTGTGGAAGTTTTCGTTCCAGAATTTAGCATTACAACTACCTCTCACTGGACAAATACCGGTGTATCTACCCATACATCATATCCGACTGAACCTGGCATAATTAGCGTTGTTGTTAATGAACCATATCCTGAGGCTACCACTACTCACGTATGGTCTGGAACTCTAACTTCAACTTCTACTGCGTACCCGGTAAGCGATGACGGTACTGCAACTGTTGAGATATATGTTCCAGGCATCACCACTGTATCTACGCCATGGACTGGAACGGAGTTTGTTACCACTACATTACCTGCTACATCTGACGGAACTTTAACCATTGAAATTCTTGTACCAGATGAAAGAACCACGGTTACTTCACACTGGACTAACACTGTATCTACGACTACCTTGTCTTACCCAACTGATCCATCAGGGACGGTTGGTGTTGTCATTATAGAGCCATTCCCAGAAACGACTATCACACAACTTTGGCCAGAATCTGATTCACTAACGTCAACGGTATATCCCACAAGCGATGACGGAACCGCAACTGTAGAGATATACTTACCTGGATTCACCACAATTACCGGCCCATGGACAGGTACCGTGTACTCCACATTAACGATACCAGCCGACCCTGACGAAACCGTTACAGTGGCAGTTTTCCTGCCTATGCCCAGAACCACATATACTGAATACTGGCTGGAATATGATCCTACTACATACACTGCATATCCTCATGATCCTTCGGCAACCATTGATGTAATTATACTAGATCTATTTCCAGAAACCACCACCACTCAACTATGGACTGGAACGAGGACATCAAGTACGACGGTGTTTCCTTCGGGGCATAGCGGGACTGCAACTGTTGAAATATACATCCCAAGTATCACAACCATTTCAAATCCATGGACTGGAGTCGATTTCACAACCACGACATATCCTACAGCCTCTAACGGAAGGTTGACTATCGAGATCCTTTCGCCAGACGACAGAGCTACAGTTACTTCTCATTGGACTAATATTGACTATTTCACCGTCACTTCATTTCCAGATAACCTATCAGGAACAGTAAGCATCATAGTAAAGGAGCCTTATCCTGAAATAACCACAACTCATGTGTGGACTGGAACTGAGACCGTGACTACGACAGTATATCCGGAAGATGACAGCGGATCTGCCACTGTCAAAGTGTATGTGCCGGGTATCACTACTATTTCAGAACCTTGGACTGGAATAGAATACGTCACCTCATCATTGCCTGCAACATCGGATGGAACAGCCACTATCGAAATTCTTATTCCGGATGATAGGACTACAGTCACTTCACATTGGGCAAGTAACCTGTATACCACCTTCACTTCATATCCCATCGATCCAACGGAGATCGTAAGCATTATTATCAAGGAGCCGTTTCCCGAAACTACTACCACTCATTTGTGGACGGGAACTGATTCACTGACTTCAACGGTATATCCTTCAAGTGACGACGGAACTGCAACTGTAGAGATATATGCTCCTGGGTTTACCACATTTTACGGACCATGGACAGGTACCGACTACTCCACTTCAACATTACCGTCCGATCCTGACGAAACTGTTACAGTGGCAGTCTTCCTGCCTATGGCCAGAACTACGTATACTGAACACTGGCTGCAATTTGAACCGACTACATTCACGGAGTATCCTGATAATCCTTCAGGAACCCTTGGTGTTGTGATACTCGAGCCATTTTCGGAAACTACCACCACACGTTTATGGAGTGGAACTGGAACATCAACAACGACTGTGTTACCTTCGGGTAATAGTGGCACTGCAACTGTTGAAGTTTATGTGCCTGGCTACACTACAATTTACGGTCCATGGACAGGAACTACTTATTCCACTACTACGTTAGAAGCCACTTCTGACGGAACAGTCACTATTGCAATTTTCGAACCGTTGGAAAGAACCACTATAACATCTCACGGGCCATACCCTGACCTAACTACGTACACTTCTTATCCTAGTAATCCGTCAGGAACCATAGGTGTGGTAATACTTGAACCATTTTCTGAAACCTCCGCCACGCATGTGTGGTTTGGGACTAAGACATTAACTTCAACGATATACCCTTCAGGCAACAATGGCACTGCTGTTGTTGAAGTGTACAAACCTGAAACCACAAGCATTTCAAGTATTTGGACACAAGCTGAGTCCAGCCCTAAACTATTGTCTTCTATCTCTGATGGCGTTACAAGTACGCTTTCTGTTTCAGTTGATTACACTACGACTGATTCTCTCTGGACGACGAATAAAGTATCTAGTATCACCTCATCGTATTCATCTAATCCAACAGGTTCAGTTAGTGGTGTCTTTAATGAATCATATTCAAATACTGATACAGCTGAAACATATCAGGGAACTGGGAAGCATAGTTCAACTGATTCTTATTCAAATCTTAATGGAAATACTAATACTGGAAGCTATGTTACAAGCATAACCACAAATTCTCAGCGGACTGGGAATAGAACAGGGACAACGAGTTCAATTGTGTATTCTTCAAGTCTAGATGAAACTACTGATACTGGTGAATCTAATTATAATATTGGGAGTACTGTTCCCGGCACAATTGGGTCAAGTATAGCCGCAGCTTCTCAATCTAGAACAGGAAAAGGAACTAGGACAAGTACTGCAATCGAAATCTCTTCGAGCATTGATGGAACTACAAATATACACACTGCAGGAGATGGAGTGGTGACAAGCACATTATCCATATTCCCTTCAAGCATAAATAATACTTCAGGTACATCTATAGTCTCTCAGATTAGTACAGGGAATGGAACTGCGACAAGTACTTCAAGTGAATATTCTTCCGACATCAATCGAAAGGGGACAACTGGACACACATCAAGCATTTACGGATCAAAGGGCACTGCAGTTTCTCAGCTTAAGACAGGAAATATAGCAGGGACAAGTACTTCTGCTGATTATTCTAGCATTAGTGAAACTACGGATAGGACTGCAGGCTCTCAGCTTTGGGCAGCTAGTGGAATTAGCAAGACTTCCTCAGCTGTGGTTCCTTCGAGCATCAATGGAACTACAGGTATGAGTACAGCTTCTCAAACAGGGACAGGAAATGTAACTGGCACAACTTCTGTTCAACTTCCTTCAAGCCTTAATGGAACTACTAATCTTAGTGGAGCTATTGATATTCAAGGAACTACAAATACTGGAAATGTTGCGTCAAGTATAACGAGCGATTCTCAGCTTTGGACGGGAAATGAAACGGTGGCAGCTAGTTCAACTGTTAATCATCCAAGTCTCCAGAGTACTACCGATAATGGGAGTCATGTTAGAAGTATAGCTACAAGTTCTCAGAATAATACTGAAGATGGAACAGGTATAACAAGTTCAATTGAATACCCCTCCAGTCTTAATCGAACTGACGAAACTAGTGGAACTAACAATGCTATCAGAACCACTGACGCCGGCATACTTGTGTCAAGTACAGCTACAGGTTCTCAGTCAGAAGATAAAACTGGCACAACCACCAAAGATACTTCAAGCGCATATGAAACTAGTGGTCTAACTACAGTTTCTCATCTTAGAACAGAAAATGGAACAGGAAAGACTACTTTTAATGAATACCCTTCAAGCCTTAGTGAAACCACCGATCTTGATGGAAGTGCCAGTAAAATCGGTGTTTCAATTATGAGTAGGGCTTCTCAGTTTTCGACAGTAAACGAATCTAGTACAACTGTATATCCTTCAAGTATCAATGGAAATACTGTTCTTGGAACCCTCACTACAGACAAAGCCAAAACTTCTCAATTGTGGACAGGAAATGAAAGTGTGGCAACTCCTTCAGTTATCTATCCTGCAAGTATTAATGGAGCTAATGGCTCTGGAACACATGCTACAGGTGTCACATCAGTTTCTCAGCTTTTGACACGAAATGGAACTGGGGCAAGAAGTTCAAGTGTGTATTCGTCAAGTATTAATGGAACTGCCGCTATAAACACAGCTTCTCAGGTTTCGACAGGGAATGGAACAGATATAAAAAGTACAACTCCATACCTTTCGAGTATTGATGATATTACTGATACTGGAATGCATAGTACAAGTGTACCCACGACATCTCAGCTTTCGATAGGAAAGGAAACTAGAACAATTACTTCAGCGGAATTCCTGTCAACTATCAATGGAAATACTGATTCCAAAATAGATGCAGTCAGTATAAGTACAGTTTCTCAACTTTCGATAAGAAATGGAACTACGGACACAAGCTCCACTGGAAGTCCTTCGAGCAATAATGGTACTACAGCTGCTGCAAAATATGCAGAAGGTATAACTACGATCACTTCGCACTGGACAAATTCCGAAGTTTCCTGGTTTACGGCATATCCCCAAGGTCTGTCCAAAATCATTATATATGAAGACGAACCGTTTACAGAATCTACCATCACTTCCGAATGGAATGGGACTGGGACATTGACTACTACGATATATCCATCTTCGAATGATGGTATAGCTTTTGTTCAGATTCTTGCCCCTGAGGCTGTAACTATCGACATTCTGAGTGCTACCAGCTTGCCTAGTGATGCACCATCCCAGAGTGAAAGTACGCATTTCGCGCCAAGTACTTATCTGGTATGGGATAGTTCAAATTCGGATACGCAAAATACCATAGTCACTTCTCCTTTTGACTCAGCGTCAGCCACCTATACCTTCGAGCACCTGAGCACAAGCTCAAATTTGAACACAAACACCACTGGAACGAAGCCTTCTTGGTTTCATACAGTTCAAAGTACCTCTTGGGTGGTTATCAGTGGGTCAAGTGGGTCAAGCGACACTTTGAATTCTCCATTTAGTGACTTAACGTCGAAATTGGGTATATCCTCACAGCTTGAGGTAACTTCCACTAGCACGGATTGGTTGACTACTAAGCAAAAAATATCTTCGAGCACTAGAAAACTCCCAGGTACACAAGCATTGGCACCAGGACAGGTAGTAGGAAGCTCCAATGCTAGATCCACCCTAGGTATAACCAGCTCAACCAGTCATTCCTCTTTGCAATCCAAGGTTTCTCCGACATCAAACGCTTTACCTTACACGGGTTCCTCTGCAAGTTCAATTGGTTATTACGATTTATTGGTGCCGTCTTCCAGTCTGTTGCTGGAAGGTTCGACAGTGAGATCTGGAACTTATGCAACATCTATTCCTCAATCTCAACTCAGTTATAAAGGGGCCACTGATTCCGTGGGGTCTGGAATTTACTCAATCCCAATTTCTCAATCCATTTTTAGTTACAAGGGAATCTCAAGTGAGTTCAAGAGTGACCGTTATTCCGTGGCAACTTCTCCATATGACTCTTCTCGGCTGCTAGGCTGGAACGTTTCTACTAGCAGCATCAGGTTCTCAAGTACTGTCCTTAAAAGTAGTTCTAAACATACTCTATTACCGGGAGTGACTTCAAAAGCAGCACAAATAGGTCCTCCAAGCACAAGTTACCAGGTTGCGGCTAATCTGGCTGCAGATGGAACTGCGGTCTCCAAACTTGGTGGGACCACGGGAACCTTAATTGTGCAACCTACTAATATTCAAGTAAGTTTTCCTCAAATTTCGTCCTTCAGCTCAAGAGAGTTGCCGGAGACAAGCAGCTTTGCTCAGTCTGCAACAGACACCTCTACATTAGAATCTTCCTCAGCAAACCCTTTTACGACAGACTCCTTTAAAACGGGCCCCACCACGACGGATACATCAACAGCAGCTTTATCAACCACCGAATCATCCTCATCAGCTCCTTCCACGAAATCTTTCCTTTCATCAGGCTCCTCCATAACTTATCCTTCCACATCAGGCCCTGCAACCTCTTCAGACCCATCTGCAACCGATCCCTACACTTCAGCTCCTTCCGCCAAAACTCTCCCTACATTAGACCCCTCCATAACAGATACTTACACATCGGACCCTGCAGCATCACACTCGTTTGCAGCAGATACTTCCATAACAAATCTCTTTACTTCCGGCTCCTCTACTTCAGACCCGGCAAGAGGTTCAGCTATAACAGACAATGCAGCCCCTGCGTCTGTCAAGGTTGCGAGTGGAAAGTTGTCACTCACCACTCATGCTCCGCATGAATTCACGACTGAGGGTCCAGCTTCTATCACACAAAGCATTTCTTCCGGCAAGAATCTTAAGACTACTAGTGAAAGTCTCATCTCTGCATCCCAGATCGCCGTGGTGCCATATAGTCAAAGTTTTATTCTGTCAGCCCTTCCATCAATACTAAGCGACGATTCTTCAGTATCGAGTATTGTTCATCAATCCGAGCTGAGTGGTAAAAGTGCAGGCCCTATTCACAGTTTCGGGCTGCCCATCGATATTTCATTCCCTCAGAGGACCAACTCCGCAGTCAAAACGTTGAGCTCCATATCGCAAGTGCTTCCATCGTTTCCTGTTGCTGGCGACTCTGGAAACCCCACCGATGGCACTTCCCCGATCGCTTCCAGTACTTCCGGTTTTACACCATCTAATTCATACGGGGGCGTGGCCAAGAGTTACACATTATCAATCCCCTTATTATTCGTGCCCTTATTAGGGCTTATATTTTGAGCATATTTATCGGAGGCAGACTTCGTAAAGCCTACAACACTTTTCGATTGCTTAGGCTCGATCCCAAGAAATATCATGCATCTGAAATGTGGTATGACTTGATGTATTACGCCTAAGCTCTGAATTTCAATTCTCCTAATCACCATTCTAATTATAACTGTGATAACAATATTAATATATGTTTTGTACGAAGAACACCACAACAAGTAGGCCGATAGCACATTTACGCTTGCATCTGAAAACACCGATGCGAACTCTTGGCGGTGACTATCGAAGAACTCTGCAAGTTGCATTTGACGATCTCCGGTTGAGGGTAGCACCGGTCCGACTCACCGACCTGGAACTTCCATTGTGCTCGAAGCAATATATCGCCCTATATATGTGCAACTTGGCATCTTGACGAGATTGACTCAAAATTTGTGCCGGTTTTCCATACTTTCGCTTGTGAAATGATCCCGGCGGTTGCGATCGCAGTACTTTGGTTCTCCGGCATAAGCGTGCCTACATTTAGATGAATTTGGAGATCTAAAATATATTTTTTGGTGGCTATTTCTTGTCCTTGTTCTCAGTACATAAAAAATAATTGAATTCTCTGAAATCATTTGGACATTGTGGCCGACGGTTAGCAGTATCCCATTCTTCACCATTAAAAATAAAACGTGGATGAGAAGTGGGGACTGAACTTTGTGGCATATAGTCTTAAGCTAAAAAAAAAACACCCTTTATACGTCGTCTATATTAGCCTTAGCGAGGAGAGTATTAACCCAGAACTCACTTTTTCAGGGTCCCATTTCTGCTACCCAAGGAAATCGCATGCATATTTGGAATCCCTACGCTGCGTATACAGCAAGTAGGTTCTTTGGTAGCAATATACATACGTCTAATAATAAAGAAAAAGTGAAAAGCAAATTGCTGCATTGCATCCTACTTATTTTTTAATTTCTCTTTTTTTTTTTCACCCTTCACTCCGACTATACGTTTATCGGTGTACTCGAAGCAGCACTAATTTTTTTTTTCTCTATGCATGTTATGTTATCGCTCGTTTGCTTCAAAGCGATGAGCCTAACGTACTCACAGTTTATGTGAATAAATCTGGCTCTTTAAGGCATACTACGCAGAAGGAGTTCGTAATAAGTTTCGTCCTATGATAGTCCATAGTTAGCACTCTTGTGACTACAATTAGTCGATAAAGTATGGAAAACGAGTGGCTGCCTCGTTTCTCTATCGCACGCAGGCTGTGTGCAAAATCTAAATGCAAGTGCAAACCAAGGATTATGCAGCATTTCCTATTTCGAGGGAACTTGCATAACGTGAGAAATATTGTGCATGAAACTTATTCCTCATCTCAATATTGAATAGCTGCAACCAGGTGAATTGAGTCGAAGTAATATAAATATAGAAGCTGCTTGCCCTCCAAAAGAATGAAAAGGAACAACTCTAGCAAAAAGAAGCAATTCTACCATCACTTACAATGCAGCTCTTCGGTGTCGTTGCTGCTTTCTTGATAGCTAACGTTGCAGCTAACTCAGTAGAGGAAAAGCCTTATGTCAACCAAGTCTTTTCGAAACGTGCTGTGAACCCCTTGGATTCTTATGCACAGGCGTGCTCTCCGAGTGGCCCAAGTACGGGAACCGGTTTCAACGCAAAATTCTATACTTACCCTCAAGGTGATTCCAGCAGTATTAACGACATCTCATTCATGTCTGGGGGGTACAAGAATCTACCATACATTACTTCTGCCTCTGGAGTTACAAATGTCGCCCTTAGCGTTGCGCTGACTCAAAACTACGGGGTCAAAGGTACAGTTTACGGACAAACTTTCCAAATTACCAATTTTGTTCTTGAATTGACTGGTTACTTCTATGCTGCTGAAACAGGTCAATACACTATCAACCTTTTCGCTGACGATGCTGCTCTCGTTCAGCTTGGTGCTGGAAACGCATTCAGCTGCTGTAATACTCAAACTGGCAGTAGTCAAAACTATGCTCTTTGGGCATTCTGGGATACAGCTGCAGACCTGATGGGATCTAGTACAACCACCTTAAATCTTGTCGCCGGAATGTACTATCCAATAAAGGTTGTCTACGTGAATCAAATTGGACATGGTGATTTAATCTTCAAAATGACCACTCCATCCAACCAAGTTATTACCTCTTTTACAAACGTTTACCAATATACCGACTCACCAAGCGATCCATGTCCAGCCTTTGCAACAACTACGGTGCCATGGACAGGTACCATTCAAAGCACAACTACTCTTGCCCCAAACCCTAGTCTGGGAAATATTGAAGTTGTGGAAGTCTTAACTCCTGGTCCTAGAACTACTGAAACCACCCACTGGCCAGGTTCTGAAACTAGCACATACACTTCATATCCATCGGATCCGTATGGTACTGTTAGTGTTATTGTTGAAGTGCCTTATCCTAAAACGACCACTACTCACGTTTGGACTGGTACTCAAACAACGACCACTACATTATATCCTACAAATGATGATGGCACGGCGACTGTTGAAGTTTTCATTCCTGGAGTGACTACTGTCTCTACACCATGGACTGGAACGGAGACTATCACCTCCACTTTACCTGCCACATCTGATGGAATTGTAACTGTTGAGATTCTCGTACCTGAAGAAAGAACTACCGTAACTTCTCACTGGACTAATACAGTTCCTACTACTATTACTTCCTACCCATCTGATCCATCAAAATCGATCAATGTGATAATTTTGGAGCCATATCCTGGAACAACTACTACCCATGTGTGGACTGGTACTGAGACTTTGACTTCCACTGTGTACCCTCCAAATGACAACGGAACTGCTACCGTTGAAGTATATGTACCTGGAATCACGACTGTTTCGAAGCCTTGGACTGGAACGGAGACTATCACCTCCACTTTACCAGCTACTTCTGATGGCACTGTAACTATTGAAATTCTTGTCCCCGAAGACAGAACTACTGTTACTTCTCACTGGACTAATACCGTTCCTACCACTATAACTTCCTACCCATCTGATCCATCAAAATCGATCAATGTGATAATTTTGGAGCCATATCCTGGAACAACTACTACCCATGTGTGGACTGGCACTGAGACTTTAACTTCCACTTTATATCCTCCAAATGACAATGGAACTGCTACGGTTCAAATATATGTACCAGGTATTACTACAATATCCAAACCTTGGACTGGAACTGAATACATCACAACTACTCTTCCAGCCACATCTGATGGAACAGCAACAGTTGAGGTGCTTGTTCCCGAAGATAGAACTACCGTCACTTCTCACTGGACCAATACCGTTCCTGCTACTGTCACTTCGTACCCTTCGGGTCCATCTGGCATTATCAGTGTTATTGTTAATGAGCCATACCCCGGGACCACAACCACTCACGTTTGGACTGGTACTGAAACTTTAACATCCACAGTATATCCTCCAAATGATAATGGAACTGCAACCGTCGAAGTATATGTACCTGGAGTCACCACTGTCTCTACTCCTTGGACTGGAACTGAAACATTGACCACCACTCTTCCAGCCACTTCTGATGGCACTGTGACTATCGAGGTTCTCGTTCCACAAGATAGAACCACCTTCACTTCTCACTGGGCAAATACTGATCCTATCACCCACACCTCGTACCCATCTGATCCATCTGGTGTTATAAGCGTCATTGTCAACGAACCATATCCTGAAACCACGACCACTCATGTGTGGACTGGAACTGAACCTTCTACTTCAACTGTTTATCCCCCAAGTAACAATGGAACTGCTACTGTTGAGGTATTTGTACCTGGAGTTACCACAGTGTCCACGCCATGGACTGGAACTGAGACTATCACCTCCACGCTACCAGCTACCTCTGACGGTACTGTGACTATTGAGATTCTTGTCCCACAAGATAGAACCACCTTCACTTCTCACTGGGCAAATACTGATCCTATCACCCACACCTCGTACCCATCTGATCCATCTGGTGTTATAAGCGTCATTGTCAACGAACCATATCCTGAAACCACGACCACCCACGTGTGGACTGGAACTGGAACTTCCACTTCCACAGTGTTTCCTCCAAGTAACAATGGAACTGCAACTGTGGAAGTCTTCGTTCCTGGAGTTACCACGATTTCCAAACCATGGACTGGAACTGAGTTTATCACAACTACTCTTCCTGCCACTTCTGACGGTACAGCAACAGTAGAGATCTTCGTGCCGCAAGACAGAACAACTATTACTACTCACGGCACGAATCTTGATCCTACAACCATCACTTCTTATCCAACTGGTCCTTCTGGTGTAGTGAGTATTGTTGTCAATGAGCCATATCCAGAAACGACAATCACCCAATCTTGGTCTGGTACTGAGACGTTAACTTCAACATTGTATCCTTCATCTGAGAATGGAACTGCTACAGTTGAAATTTATACACCAGTCTCTCCATCGAGTAGTAGTACAGTGAAGTCTTTAGAGCCAGTCTATTCCACCAGTGCTAGCTCTTCATGGTCTGAGACTAAATCAAGTTCCTCAGCTAAAGTGACTCCTGTCTGGCTGGGATGGAATTTGACAGCCACGTCAACCAGATACCAAACTACTGTTTTAACAGTAACTTCTTGTTCTGATAATCTCTGTACAGCTATTCCGATTGAAACGGTAAAGACTATTCCTCCAGCTGAAACTATTACTTCAGTTGAAACTGCTCCTCAAGCCGAGACCATTACTCCAGCTGACACTATTCCTCCATCTGAGACTGTTACTCAAACTTTCAACGCTGGAAGTGAGAGTCATAGCTCAGCTAGCACATTAACTCCACCGCCTGTTATTGCATCAACAAGCCCTAATGTGGAGCCACCAGCTACAATTGAGACTGAAACCATCCAGAATACTGTTGTAACTCAAGTTGGTGGAGACTCAACTACAACAGAAGTACCTTTAGCTCCAGTGCTTACACCAAGTACATTGACCCCCAGTACTACTTCCATCCCAAGTACACCATCAATTCAATCCATTCCTTTTGCATCTTCCTCAAACGTCCCACCAGCAAGCATTTACGAAGGAGCAGCCAGCGCTTCTTCCGCTTATAGTTCGATGGTCTTATTATCTCTTTTAGCCTTCTTTGTTTGATCACACAGGAAGCCCATCATTTAATTGAAGGTATTCAATCTTAGGTTAATTTTACTTTATACATTTCTTCAACACTAGGACTATTCACATCTTCTGCAAAGACATAGAGCTCTCCGTTTTTTACTTGACATCGATTTGTCAGCCTTCGATAGTTTCCACACTAATACATAAAAATTTTACTAAAATCATTCCTACTATGTAGCAGTGCTTTTGAGCAATATAATTGCAGACTTGTGGGTGTAGAAATGTTGAAGTGTATGTTTGAAGACTTCTTGGCTGAAAATTTTGCAATCGCATCGACCTATAGTTGCAAAGTTTTTTAGGCACTGTGCAGAAAATGGTGTTTTCCTTCTCTTAGAATGCACAACACTCGCTTAAACATAAAGACAGCCGCTTAGGCATATCCAACGTTTACGTCACCGAAAATCTGTGTTGTGAGTTAATACATGTACTAAAATAAAAGGTCAACAATACAAACAATAGAGGGCTTGTGCAAGGAGCAGGCGGGTGTGATATGAAAAATATTCATTTCCGCGTATTGTCCGACGACAATACTAAGAGAGAAGCTTAAGCGTCTGAAACTGCACCTGAGGGGGGCAGTCTGCCAGGGTGAGAGCCCCTTCTTCAACCTGACACTCTTCTTGTCTTTTTGTACATCTACAACTGCATTAAAGGTTGAAAGAGGGATGAAAAACTAAATGAATCTCAGCTATTGGTATCTCGTATCGCAAATTTTTTCAATGTGCAAATTTTGCAGCATTCTTCACATCATGCATAACTTGCATATACCGAGTTTGAAAGAACTTTGGGGGTCACGACTTACAGGGTAGCTATGGCAGAAGAGACGCATCAGGCTATTTTTCACCTGTCAAGTAGAAAAGCGGATCGGATAGTCCACTGGCGGATACTCCACTGAAGGTATGGGTTCTAGATTCGCTCAGAACAGGTTGAGCGCGCATTTGATACTTCTGACTACTAGGGGAAAAGAGGTATGCTTCCATCGGGTAGCACTAAATAAGCTAGGAAGTCTGGAATTTCATTATTCTGCCCCCACTGGAAGCGACTGGTTTTACTTTGGTATTACCGCCTAGGCGCTAAAAAAGGCTGCCTGTCTTTCGTTTTGACGTTTAAATCTTCTCACCTGTTTATTTCGCTTTGCATGAAGAGTGAAATTGTGCCCCCACCCTGCTTTTGTAAAACAGTGTTTCTCAGATGAGTGTGAACTGTGGATTTCCATACTGGTGTATTCGTGTGGAGGTTTAGTTGCGCAGTGTTGGCTGACATGTACTCGAACAGGGGAGGTCAACAAAGGAGGTGAATATAATGCTCAGTTTACATTTTCGTATATGTACACATCGAGTAAATATGCAACGCTTCTAATCCTAAATAGCCTTTAACAGCTTACTTGCATGAGACGTTATACAATTTTGGAAAACTGTGACTTTACGGGTTCTATGGTGGGGCGGGCTTTCGTTTTTGGGGCCTTGTTGTTTCTTTTTTAAATGATTAAGTAGGTCTAGATTTCTTGTTTGGGTGCAACCAGTTTTTTTGAAAATCTGCACCATATTCTGATTTCCTAGTTAGGTGAGTAATTATTAATCCAAACAGAGCTGCTATTTTCTCTTTCCTTTCTTGCCTTGCTCCTTTCCATCGAGGTCCTTCCGCCTTGACAGGGCTTTCCTAATGGCGGTATCTCGCTTTTTTCGCAGTCAAAATTAGGTCTCAAACCCGAACTGCCGGCCATCTTGTTTGCCCTACTTGCAACTTCTTTCAGATAATTCTGGGTTGTCTCCCAATTCATGGGTTTAATGTCATGAAGATTGGCCTACGGGTATGCTCTCATCAAAATGTGCCAATTGGGTGTTATTCAGGTTCTGCTTTATTGCTGGTGCTGTGGGTTGGCAGTTGTGCCCAGATTCGACAAATTCATGGGAAATATAGTATTTCGTGAGCCTCAAATATACCGAATTCCCCAAAATATCCTCTTGAACACAGTAAACCTCCAAAAATGAGAGTAAACGGATTGATTGATCTCAATAGACACTATGGATACTCTAAGTGGCTCGAGTATCTAAAGTAGACCTGACACAGTGTGTCCCTAAAAAACATGGTGTAGGGGTGTTAGCAGCCACTTGCCTTGTCATTTTTAGGGAGATGCAAGGATAAATCCTCATGTTTTTTGAAAGCACAGCAAATCTTATCCCGATACAGAATTTTAAAGGGATGGATAGACAATATTTTTGGATGCAAAGAACAGACACACGAAAAGCGGACTCGGTGTAGTGGGTGATCGTTACACTGCAGACTGGTGTAAGGGTGACACAGAAACAACCATACGATAATCCAATTTTGAATCTCCATAGGTATAATCTCGATTCTTCAAAGCCCCTACAACCCCTTCAACTACCATCCACTTCACCAAACTCCAATCCATATAGTCACGCAGTGTTACACGAGTACACCTGGCTCTGCTAATACCCTCTGCCCAGCTGGGCGTTGCATTTGCACCCACTGCCTCTAGATTTCGCAACCGAGTCGTGCGCAGCCCAAATCCGCGACCGCTCTCCCACTCGTTGCCACAAACTACGCTCACCTAATCCTCTCCAGTCCTACCCACTCCAGACCGGCGCCACTACGTTATCCCCAGCTAGCGCCAATCGCCTCTCCACGCCGCAATTTGTAAGCCTAGGTCGATTTCACACACGCAGTAGTCAACTGAAGTAATTTCTGGCACGCTAGACACGACTATTCACCCGCCACTATCGTCAAAACCACGAGCACCCCCACCCAACCGCCACCAAAAACACAGCAGCAGATAACCAACCAACAGTGCAATTCTGCCTCTACACCCTCACTACCCCTACTAGCCCAGCACATACATATACAGATACAATGAGTGCCGAAGAAGATCCGCTCTTAGCCGCCTTGGCTGCCGAAGAAGGCGCCGACACCAACGGCGACGCCGCCGCCGCTGACGCAACCCCCGTCGATCCAGAGAGAGAAAGAGCCCTCGGAAAGTTCAAGGACAAGCTCATCGAGCACCGTAAATGGGACGCCCGCTTAAAGGAGCTCCGCCTAAGCATACGAGACCTCGACAAGGGCTACGACAAGACCGAGAACGACATCAAGGCGCTCCAGTCCGTGGGCCAGATCATCGGAGAAGTGTTGAAGCAGCTCGACGAGGAGAGATTCATAGTCAAGGCGCTGTCGGGCCCACGTTACATAGTTGGGTGCCGTAACACCATCAAGAGAGACCAGTTGAAGAACGGGGTGAGAGTGTCGCTCGACATGACCACCTTGACCATCATGAGAATCCTCCCCCGGGAGGTTGATCCGCTCGTCTACAACATGACCACGTTCGAGCCCGGCGAAATCTCGTTCAACGGGATCGGTGGGTTGACCGAGCAGATCAGAGAGCTCAGAGAGGTGATTGAGTTGCCCTTGAAGAACCCCGAGTTGTTCACCCGTGTCGGAATAAAGCCACCCAAGGGTGTGTTGCTCTACGGTCCACCAGGTACCGGTAAGACTCTTTTGGCCAAGGCCGTGGCCGCCACGATCGGGGCCAACTTCATCTTCTCGCCCGCCTCTGCCATTGTCGACAAGTACATTGGAGAGCTGGCGCGTCTCATCAGAGAGATGTTCGCCTACGCCAAGGAGCACGCCCCCTGTATCATATTCATGGACGAAGTGGACGCCATAGGTGGCCGTCGTTTCTCCGAGGGTACGTCCGCCGACCGTGAAATCCAAAGAACCCTTATGGAGTTGCTCAACCAAATGGACGGGTTTGACACCTTGGGCCAGACAAAGGTTATCATGGCAACCAACAGACCGGACACCTTGGACCCTGCCTTGTTGAGAGCAGGAAGATTGGACAGAAAGATCGAGATCGGCTTGCCCAACGAGGCCGGCAGACTCGAGATCTTCAAGATCCACCTGTCGAAGGTGGCCAAGCAAGGCGAGTTCGACTTCGAGGCCGCGGTCAAGATGTCCGACGGCTTCAACGGTGCCGATATCAGAAACGTCATCACCGAAGCCGGTTTCTTTGCCATCAGAGAAGAGAGAGACTACATAGTCCAAAACGACTTGATGAAGGCCGTCAGAAAGGTCGCCGACGTCAAGAAGTTAGAAGGCAAGCTTGACTACGAAAAGCTCTAGGCCCCCCAGCACCACCAAATAAACGAACTTAAACCGAACACCACGGCCGTAGGCACCACTGTAGGCAACCCCGTGCTCCCAAACAAGGACACCAGCTGCGAGGGCGACTGCGTGGGGCCTGGCTCCCTGCGGGAGGGTTCGAGCGCAGCGAGCTGAGCACCACGCCAGTGGCCCCCACGGAGTGGATGGGCGTGCCCCCGGCAGGGCTTCACCTTACGCAAAGGACTACCGGTGGTCCTGCCGGCGGCAGGCTACACGCCTACCCGGCGAGGGCGACTGCGTCGAGCCTGGCTCCCTGCGGTCCGGCTCCCTGCGGGAGGGTTCGAGCGCAGCGAGCTGAGCACCACGCCAGTGGCCCCCACGGAGTGGATGGGCGTGTCCCCGGCAGGGCTGCTAGGGCCTACAGGCTGCCCCGCCGGGGGCAGTCTCTTTGTTTATAGTCTTATATTAAGTATATACATGAATCTCTATCGTCAAAATTTACATCTGCTTCACTTCTTGGTGGCGGCCTCTTTGTTGAATGCTGGGATCTCAATGCTCGACAAGTCGTCCAAATGGGCCAACAAGTGGGGGTTGTCGATCTTGTTAAGGTGGGCGGCCATCTTTTCGCCGATGTAGGTCTTGATTTCGTCGGTGAGCGGCGTGGCGGTCTTCTGGGCCTGCTTTTGTGCGGACTCGGCGTCTCTCTTGGCCAAGTACACCTTTTGCGCGAGCGAGAGCGGCATCTCGGGGTGCTGCATGACTCGGGCCTGGTACTCGCTCAAGTAGCGCTTCTTGTGGGAGGAGTGCGGGTTTCTGAGCTCCGCCACCACCTCGGCGGGCATGGGCGGCTTGGCGAGCGTCTGCAACTCGTAGGTGGTCTCGTGGGCCTTCTCGGTGGCGGTGGACAAGGCGTCGTCCGCGGGGACCTCCTCGGGGCTGGGCCACGGGATCTCGATGTTGGCGTGGTCCTTGACGAATCTGCGGGGCATCCACTTCCTGTACCTGTCGTCGTAGTAGCGGCCGCGCATGGTGACGGCGTCCGCAACGATGTAGTAGATCTCGCCGGTCTTCTCGTCCTTGTCCTTGGCGGCCAACTTGAAGTTGGCGGCGGGGGTCACATCGGGGAAATCAAACACGTACGACTGCTGGTTGTTGACCCAGCTGTGCTTGGGCACCAACTTCTTCAGCGTCACCTCCATGAGGAGCGCGCCGTCGTACTCGGGCATGTACCGCAAGATCTTCAGCACGGTGCCCTTCTTGGGGCCCTCGGTGATGTACGCCAAGTCGCCGGCGGTGAAGCCGATCTGCTCGAGCCTCGACTTGCGCTCCTCCTTGGGTATGGTGGGGTACGGCTGCTCCAACGTGGGCAACGCGTACTTGTTGGACTCCCGGAGCCTGTACTCCCTGAACTTGAGCGGGAGCTTGTCGAAGTCCTTCTGGAATCTCTTGGTGTAGCCTCTCCAGACAGACATGGCGGTTAGTGTGTGTGTGCAGGTGGACTAGCGGACGGGTTTTCTACAGTCTGCAGGTGGATTGAGGGTGCGGGTGGACGGAGGGACAGCGGGGGAGGGGACTGGCGGACGTGTTCCAGGGTTCCTTGGGTCTTCTTCTGGTCCGAAATGACAGCTAGTGGGATCGACTGTTGGAGGGACCAGGCCATGCTGTGAGGCTACCGTGAGTGAAAAATTCAAATTTTTCGGTCTCATTGGCATACTCGTATCGGTACGTGCACGCACACACAGGGGGACCACATGCAGGACAACATAGTTGTTGCAACACTGCTAGTGGTAGGGTAGGGGGAGGGCAGTAGGGGGACGCTTCGCTGGCGCCTGTCTGGCGAGGGCGACTGCGTCGAGCCTGGCTCCATGAGGGAGGGCCACCCTGTGGGAGGGTCGAGCGCAGCGAGCAGAGCACCACGCTAGTGGCCTCCACGGAGTGGATGGGCGTGCCCCCGGCAGGGCTCCACTGTTCTACAGCAGTTGCCGCTCTCCTTCCCAAGGACTGCTGGTGGTCCTGCCGGCGGCACGCTACTTCGCCTACCCGGCGAGGGCGACTGCGTCGAGCCTGGCTCCCTGCGGTCGGGCGGGCCCACTGCGGGAGGGTCGAGCGAAGCGAGCAGAGCACCACGCTAGTGGCCCCCCACGGAGTGGCCCGAGCGGAGCGGTAGCCGTGGCCCCGTTCTACAAGGCGCTGGGCCCGCGAAGCTAGAATACATAGTTTATTATTATACAAAAGAGGTGTGGATTGTAGTGTAGAATTAGTCGGCAGAGCGCGCAGAGCTAAGGTGCTCTCGCTGCCGGGGCGCGATGGGGCTGGAGCCAGGCCAGCGCTCTCATTCCGTGCAGATATTGATGAATTCCTGCTCGTTTACTAGAAGAGGTTAGTATGGGATCATGTGGGGGTGCGATCGCGGGCCAGGCGAGCTCGCTAAGCTTGGGCGTCCTGCCAGAGACGCTGCTACCTTGCGGCAGCTCTGCCGAGGCTGGCGCCGCCTGCCGTGGCCGCCACCCGTGGGTGTGCTTGTATACGTACTTTCTCCGTCTCCGTCGAGATCGAACTCCTCTATCATGGCCCTGAGCTCGTCGTCGGACAAGTTCTCGCCCAACTCCTTCAGGACTCGTCTGAGGTTTCTTATGCTGATCTTGCCGGTGCCCTCGTCGTCAAAGAGCTTGAACGCTCTCTTGATCTCCTCCAAGGGGTCTCTATTTATGATTTTTTCTCCGACTAGAGTAGAGTGTTAGTAAGCTGGGTGGTAAAGTGGGCCCGTTGGGCCCGCTTGGGGGGGAGGGGGTGCACAGCGCACCGCTGGCGCATACGTACCGGCCTGGAAGAAGTTCTCGTAGGTGATCAAGTTTCTGTTCTCGGTGTCGTACTCGTGGATGATGTCGAGCACCTCGCGCTTGGGCAAGTCGAAGCCCAACGCGCGGAAGGCCACCTTCAACTCGTGGTAGTCCAAGCAGCCGTCGTTGTTCATGTCGAAGAGGGCGAACGCCTCTCTGATCTCCTGCTTCTGCTCGTCCAAAAGCTCGAGCTTGAGGTTTCCGTACTGTCTCTTTGCGGTTGACATGCTGTGTGGGCGGGTGGTGTGTGGTTGGCGGGTGTACCGGTGGCTTGCTGGCGTGAAAACAGGGGTTGTGTACTCGAATTGGGGGGATTCAGAGGGTGGGCCAGCGGGATGGGGTGTGGATTTTGGCGTGTTTGTGTTTCAGGTGT
Source organism: Dujonia boleticola (assembly GCA_029581775.1). Taxonomy (NCBI): domain Eukaryota; kingdom Fungi; phylum Ascomycota; class Pichiomycetes; order Serinales; family Debaryomycetaceae; genus Dujonia; species Dujonia boleticola. Next base: position 2,297,833 of record JARGRU010000017.1, read on the forward strand.
TTTGGGAGGGAGCACGCGCACGCGCGCTGGCGCGTGCCCAGCCAGAGGCCCGAGCGCAGCGAGCAGAGCACCACGCCAGTGGCCCCCACGGAGTGGATGGGCGTGCCCCCGGCAGGGCTACCACCACCACCTCCAACACCAGGAACGACGCTCCGCTGGCGCCTGCCCGGCGAGGGCGACTGCGTCGAGCCTGGCTCCCTGCGGGAGGGTTCGAGCGCAGCGAGCAGAGCACCATGCCAGTGACCCCCGCGGAGTGGAGTGCGCGCACGCGCTGCGAGAGCCACTGTTGATCTGTTTACTTTCGAGAGTGCACCCATCGCAGCAGTACCGGGTGGTTTCATACGGCTACAGAAGGCTCTAAAACACTTGTAGGCTACACAATGGCAGAATTTTCCGTGGGCCAAAAGGTGCTAGTCAAAGACACTCCGGGAACGGTACGTTTTGTAGGCGAGGCCGAATTCGCACCAGGCGTGTGGATCGGCGTGCAGTTGGAGGAGGACGTGGGCAAGAACGACGGGTCTGTGGGCGGGAAGCGCTACTTCCAGTGTGCGCCGAACTACGGGGTTTTTGTGCGACCAGCGTTGGTTGTAGCGGCGGGCTCAGACTTGGGCGGCGGCAGCGGCGGTGTTCCCAGGCTGAAGACTTCGTCTGTCGAGGGGTCTCCCGGCAGACTAGACTCACCGGGCGGTGGCAGCGCCAGCAGCGCCGGTGGCACCACAATAGGTGCCCTGAGACTCCACGTCATCATAGAGAAGCTACAGACAAAGCTCAGGATAGCGCACGGCGAGATACAGAGCCTCAAGGCGCTGCTCGAGGCAGCGGAGGCGGAAACGTCGCGGTTGCAGTCCAGTTTAGAGATGCAAGAGGTGGACAAGGAGTACTATGTAGGCGCCAACGCAGACTTGCAGAGCCAGCTAGACCAGTTGAACTTGAAGTACGACGAGGTCACGGTGGAGTTGCAGTTGCTTCAGGAGGAGAACGAGCTCAATCGCCAGCTCGAGCAGGAGGTGCAGCGTCTGGTGAATGCCAGGCTCGGAGCGGCTGCTGGCGGAACCGGAGCCGGAGCCGAAGCCTCTGGTGCTGCTGACACCGCAGAGCTTCTCACCGACTTGTCCGTCCGCAACAAAAAGTTGGAAGTCGCCATCGCCAACCTCGAGCAGGTTATGCTGCAGCGGGTCTCCTTCTACGAGGGCGAGCTCTCCAAGTTGACGGCAGACACTGTCACCAGGGGAAGCTTCAGCGAGCTCCAGGCGAAGCTCAGCCAGGCGGAAGAAAAGATCGCCCACTTGCAAGAGCAATTGGATGCCACGTTGGACCTGGAGAAAATCGTGGAGCAGCTAACCATGGAGAACGAGCTGCTTGCGCTCAAAGTCGAGCAGCTCGAAAAAACGGCCGCGGAGTTGAACGAGTTGCACGAGATCGACAAGACCTTGGAGGAAAACCAGCAGCTTGTAGAGGAAGGGTTGCGCCGCGAGATAGACGTGTTGGTGAAGGTGAATATGGAGGACAAGGGCGTCATAGAGGCGTTGCAGCAGAAGAATAAGGAGGTGAAGGAGACGATCGAAAAGTTGAAACAGCAGCAGCACAAGCGACTGGCGTCCCTGGCCCAGGGAGACGCGGGGGCCACAACGCAGTCTCCTGAAATCGAAGCTCTCCAGCTCCAGGTCAAAAAGCTCACCAGCTTGTCGACAACCAACCAGTTTGCAGCCGACTTGAAGGAGTTGGAGCTTGCGACTTTGAAGGAACATTTGGCACATGTGCGAACAGTGGCAGCAGGGTCTCTGGTGCGAGAATCACCAGCAACAGAACCTCTTCTTTCTGCCCTTTCTGCGATCCACTCACTCAAGTTGAGCTCCAAGCGAATAGAGTTTGCGCTCGTGGCGTCTGAGACACCACACGAGGAAGTGAGCTCCCATTCCACAGTGGCGTACAAGCGGGCCATCCTCAAACAACTCAACAGTGCCTTGGCATATCTCCAGCGAGTTTTAGAGTATCTGGATCTGTCCCTGGATTCGACATATATGCTGCCATTATTGAAGGGCGCTGTGCCCACCATGGAAAGTCAGTTAAACGCTAGCGTGCAAACTCTCAACGATTTTGGTTTTGAAAGCATTCTGCTCGGCTTTGTGGAAGCCTTTATCGAGGGCAGTCTTGAAGCAACCGAGGATGGTGCTGATAGAGCTGCATACTTGCACTTCCTCAGATCAGTTCTTGCAGAACTGGCAGAACTCATCAACACTTTGGCGGCAGGCCTCAAAGAGTTCGCTCAGCACTTCCCCAGCTCAAGCGAGATATCGAGAGAGATCCAATTCATTCAGAAGCTTTCCAATGCAATACTCGCCAGGGCACAAGAAACGGCGCTGTATCCAAACAACAACCAGGTTGCTACATTTTCCGAAACGTCCAACGCAGTAACTGCTTACCAGAAGGTGAACAAATCAATCAAGATTCTCCTCAGGCTTCTGAAAAACGTCGAAATCGAAACATGCAGCAAAACTGACGATGTGGATCCGGAAACGTTGGAGGAAGTCTTTGAAACTCAGCTGAACGCACTCCAGCAAGCGCGAGAGCTTCTTGAACAAATCAGTGCATCCAATTTGTTGGAATTCACCCTAGAACCCAACCAAACTAAATCCTCCATCTATGACCATATTGCATCCACAGAAACCATCAGAGAAAGTGACAGCCAGACAGCGGCTGAAGGTGAAAAGAGCATTGCTGACACGAGTGCCACCGATATTTCTGCTCCGGCTGTTTCTCTTGACGAATTCTCAAACAAACTCAAGCAGAAGGACCAGAAACTCGAAGAGCTTCAGCTCACGATCACCCACCTTGAAAGCAACTTGTCATTATCTCTTTTGCAGAAGAACCAAACGATAGAATCACTCACCGCTCTGTTGGCGGCTGTCAAGGAAGAGCAAGAGATTGCCAAACGGGACTACAACCAAATTTTGGCAGAGAATAAGTCTCTCCAGGGCCAAATCGAAGTGCTCCTTGAGTCCAATCGTCTGTACCAAAACCCGGGCACTACATCCACCAGCACGTTTGAGGACATCTATAGCGAAAAGGAACACAGCGAGCGCCTTTCTCTCATCGGAGAGGTGCATCTTTTGAGAAGGATGCTCAATTACTATTCATACACAGCGAATACGCAGCGCGCCAAGGCGGAAGACTATAGCTGGCTCGAGCAGCCGATCGGCTTCCCAGCATCTAGCTCTACGGCCACGAACGCCGAGGCAGACTTCAGGCGACTTCTGGACACCCTCAGGCACTTATCGTCCGAGGCAAGAGTGGTCAGCCTTCTGGGAAGCGACGGCGGCTGGCGTCCACGAGAAAACATACCCAAGTACGTGACATACGTCTTGAAGGAAAGGCAGCAGTACTACAAGCATGCCAGAGCCGGTCTCCTCCAACCACGAATTTACAAAGACAGTATAGAGTTATGAGTGTGTATATTATAAGCAAGTAGACACTTGATAAATGCATTTTTAGAGACTTCCGGTTCAGAAACTTCACTGTAGAAGACTAGAGATTGGCGGCAAAACTCCCGCGGGGAGTTTCCAAGCTCGACGCAGTCGCCCTCGCCGGGCAGGCGCCAGCGGAGCGTCCCCAGCGGCTGTGTAGGGATGTGGCAGCCCTGCCGGGGGCACGCCCATCCGCTCCGCTCGGGCCACTCCGTGAGGGCCACTGGCGTGGAGCCGTTACTAGATTGCTAGCGGGGGCGACACTTCCTTTCTATCTGACCGCGGGAGACGCCCTCGTTTCGAGTCGGCCGCTTCAGTCTCGCCACGCGCCTGCGTAACCATGGAGAGATGCGACAGGTTTCTCTGGATATCCTTCTTGGGCCACTTGGTGGCCCTGTCGATGTGCTCGGCCGGGAAGAGCCACTCGAGCACCATGAAGATGAAAATGTCCACCACCACGCAGAGAATGAACAACTTGCCCGCCACGGGCCCGCAGCAGTAGTATTTCTGCAACCGCGTGAGCAACGGCTGGTTGAGCTTACGCAGATCCAACGAGTGGTACACAGCCTCCGTGCGCTTGGCGATGTTGGCCCAGCTGTACATTTTGGCCACGTCCTGGTGGAACCGCGCCGTGTTGATCTTCCCCGACGAGAGATCCTCTACGGCGCGGATGGTGGCCTCGACCAAGGTGTCCTCCTCGGGCTCCGAGAAGCTGATCATGTGGTTGGGCAACACTTCCGGGATGCCGCCGACCTTGGTGGTCACCACGTAGAGCCCGCACAGGGCGGCCTCCACAATCACCGTCCCAAACGCCTCCGTGAGCGACGGGTGGAGGAAGATGTCGCCGCGGATCATCACGTCGCGCACCTCCTCGTGCTTGACGGCGCCGAGTAGCGCCACGCGGTCCTGAAGCAAGTACTTTTCCCGCATCTGCTCAATGTCGAGGAACTTGGGCCCGTCCCCGGCGATGAGGAAGTTCACATTGGGGTGCGCCTGGCACACCCGCGGGATGATGGCCGTGAGCAAGTCTGCGCCCTTGTTCGGGAAGAGCCGCGAGATCGCCACCACCGTGATCGTCGGCCGCGCAGCGGCAGCGAGCTCCTGGCGCGGGCCAGGGGCAAAGTCGTTCAGAATCACCGCATTCGGTATCACAGACACGTTGAGCGGGTCCAAGCTGGCCCGTAGCACCGTGTTCTCCTTGCACGTATTCAGCACGCAGATCACGTGCCCGATGTCACTTAGCGTGAACTTGAGGATCTTGTTGCCCATGATGCTGGACACGTTGGCGAAGCCAAACAACGAGTGGTCCGTGAAGACGGTCTTGAGGCCCATGGTGCGGCCGTGCAAGATGGCCTCGTGGCACAAACTCGAGAGCGACCCGTGGCCGTGCACAATGTCGATCAGCTCTCGGATGAAGATGTTACGGAGCACCGGGAGCGCCAGAAACACGGTGGGCGAGATGGACAGCCTGTAGAGCGCGAAAAACGGGATGTAGTACACCTTCAAGCCGTTGGCGAGGATGCGCACCCCGTTCCTGTTCCCGTAGCTGTGGGTTATGATCACTACAGAGTGGCCCAAGTCAATGAGCTTTTGCGAAAGATGGTAGACGTGGAACTCCACCCCGCCCGGCTGCGGGTAGAAGAAATCCGACACCATGGCGATATTGTAGCTTTCGCCGCTGGGCTGCCTTTTAGCCAGAGCAGTCATTGGAGCGCGAACTTGCAGATTGGTGGCTGAGGCGGTTCTTGTGTGTGGAGAGGCAAGAGGATCTTTAAGAGAGCGTTAGGGCAGGCGGTGACAGCCCAATCGACCATACTCGGTCACGTGATCAGAATTTTCGAGCACCCAGACAGCAAAGAGCTCGTAGCGGTGGTACGCTCCGCTGGCGCCTGCCCGGCGAGGGCGACTGCGTCGAGCCTGGCTCCCTGCGGGAGGGCCGAGCGCAGCGAGCAGAGCACCACGCCAGTGGCCTCCACGGAGTGGCCCGAGCGGAGCGGTGTAGGGACAGCCTGTTATACTTGTCACCGCGATCAGGTGCTACCGGTCACGTGTACGCAAGCCAAGTGATGGAATGAAGGCAGGGTGTGGAGGGAAATGGGGGAGGGAGAGGGACAGAGAGGTGAGGGCGAATGGTAAGAGGAGCGGAGGGAAGTATCCAGAGCTGATGCTGACTAGAAGGTACCCAGACTGCAGAGCAGCGAGCCTGGTTGGAGGTACGGTGAGAGGCGTAGTGTGCGAATTAGCAGTTTTGCAGCCAAACAGACCACGCTGCAAGACGAGGGTTAGTCTTCGGTAAGTGAGACTGAAAATTGGACCTTTGAGGTGGCTATACGCTGGGAGGCTCTTTATATGGGCACTTTTGACGATGCTTTGAGTCGGCTGGGTTTCTTATGGCCCAAGTCGTCTGGCGGACTATGAGAGGTCCAACTCATCGCTGTTGGCACCACGAACCGTTGGCACTACGAACCACTTCGTAGCCACTAGCAATTCTTGCGTGTGGGATCCCACATAGCTCCCCATTTAGGTTTGAGGCAGCATCGGGGTGCACCCAACGGTTATGAATTCTTGGCTCACACAAGTATGTGTGAAGGTGGCAGATGCTCATTGCTTCAATGTGGGCTGCCACACCGCAGAAAGAGCTGAGATGACGATGCCCGCAAGATCCCACGAGAAAATCCAAACAGAAAGGGCCAGGAATCAGCGGATCTCGATTGACTGCCCAGATTCCAGCTGGAGGGGATGGGTGGCCTTTTGGGGCCACTGGGCCCAAAAACCAGAGCAAAAAAATACGTGGTCGGAGACTTTCACGAGCAAATCGAAGATTTGCCCAAAAAAATAAACTCGCCGGCGACTTTTCCGAAAAAGATCTGGACTGAGTGTCTTCTGCCAGCTGCACGCTGCATGTGCGTGGGGGACCACACAAACCCGTTCGAGCAATGCAAATCCGCAGTGGAACTGGCCATGCCTAAGCGACAGGGTTGCTTTCTGCGGGGGTCTAAGCTCACCCGTACCCACAGCTCTCTCTTTGGGTGGTTTTGACAGGAAACTGCAACGCTAGCAAACTGCAACGCTAGTATTTTGGTGGTGGTGGTGGCGGCGGCTAGGCAGAGAATTGGCTCAGCGCGAAGTGCCTCTGGATGCGTGTGCCTTACGTTATGCTTGACCTGGACGGAGCGTGATTGGCAGGCCCAGCTGTCGACTCAACATTCTTGACAGGCCACAGATCTGGCCCTACGCACAAGCTAAGTCCGCACACCAAACGAAGAGTCGGCCGTGGGCCGTATATGTACTTGCAGCGGGCGTACGTGGTGGAAAGTGCCGGCGCGCAGATATTTTTTTAACGCTTTTCGAGATTCTCCATGCACCATGCACGGAAGAGAGGGTACGTGGTGAAAAAATGGCAGCCTCGACTCCCCGGGAGCACAGATGCTTGCCTCAAAAATAAGGCCCCCCCCAGCTAAAGCCGACGCTACAGAATCAGATGTTTAAATATTTTTAAGGGCCGGAGGCTGCTGCGGTGCGGTGCGACGCAACTCCTACGGAGTGTGTGATGTGTTAATTTTGTATTATTTTTAGGCGGATGCTATGTAGATTCTATGTACCTCTCTGGGTGGAGTTGGTGGGTGGTGGGTGGTGGGTGGTGGGTGCTGCTATCGCTGATAGCGCCAGGCGACGGGCGCGTGGGGGGGAGTGGCTACTTATACCTCTTTCGGCAGCGATGGGCCCTGAAATACGACGGCCATGACCTATCGCTCAGCTCTGATAGGCTTCCTGCGGGAGCGAGTGGACGGAGATCTTGAAATTGTTTATGCACTGCTCGTAGTTCCACTGCGACTGCTCGCAGAGCATGATCCCGTACTGGAGGTTGAGCTTCGTCTCCACCAAGATACGAACCAAGATCTGCTGCTGCACGTCGTTTAGCTTGGCCTTGACGTCCAAGGGGAGGTCCGTGGTGCCGGGGGGTGCGCCTGGGTTATGCTGGGGGAGTGGGTTGGCCGCGTGCGGTGCGGCCCCCGGTGCGCCTGGCGCGCCTGGAGCGCCAGGAGGAGGAGGAGCTGCTGCTCCTGCCGCTCCTGCTGCTGCTGAAGCAGCAGCACCACTGGCACCCTTGGGGGCCCATGCGTCCCCGTCCGCAAACAAGCGCACGAGGAGCAAGTCGCTGGCCACGATCATGCTGCCGTCCGCGCCGGGGACGATTATGAAGGTTCTATCAAATGATTTTTTGCCCAAGGCGTGCTTCTTTTTGTTGCTGCCGGAGTTGTTGTTGTAGCGCCTGTGGTGGTTGGACGAGTTTTGCGCGCTTGGAGCCGGCGCCTGCTCCTCGGGCGCGGCCACCTCGTCGAACGAGCCGTGGAGCGTGATGAGGATCCCGTTGAGCGGCGGGAACGAGTGGCTCTCCATGCTGAAGAGCTGCGGCTGCGCGATCAAGTCGTGGCGCGTGCGCGGGAGCTGCGTGAACACCTTGTAGATATCCTGCTGCCCCACAAAGAGCTTGGAGAGCCGCGATTTCGTGGTGGACACCTTGGTGAGGTTCCGCGACTGTGTGAGGTAGTAGCCGAAGGGCGAGTCGTTCTGGTTGTTAGCGTTGGCGTTGTAGCGCGAGTGGTGCGAGCTGCCGGTGGCGGTGGTGGCTGTGGTGGCCGCCTCCACCACGTGCGGGTGCAGCGAGTCCACCTGGTAGCTGAACTGGGACTGCTGCTGGTACAACACCATCAAGTCGTGGCGGTTCTCGTCCCACAACTTGTAGAAATTCGTTATAAAGTTGGTGGAGATCTGCTGGATCATCTCGTCCTGGAAGAACATGGGCTGCACGGGGCCGTAGGGGAAGGTCAAGTTGGCCGCGAGCTTGGCCTCGTCGCGCACGGCCTCGCCGTTGAGCACGATGAGCCGCGGGAAGCTGCGCATGAGCTCCAGCTTGACGATGGCCACGTCCTGCGGCGTGCTCACCGCGGTCACGATCGGGTTGTTGAGGAGCACCAACTCGCGGAGGTGGTTGAGCTTGTGGCGCCACGTCTCGAAGCTCTTGATGCGGCTGAGGTTGTTGTTTAGAAGCGCCAAGTTCTTGAGCTGCGGGAACGTGTGCGCGAGCGTCGCCACGGGCGCCAAGTCCGCCAAGTTGTTCAGCGAGAGGTCGACGCTGTCCACGTCGAGCTTGAGGTCCGCCGCCACCTTCATGAGCGCCGGGAAGAACTTGGAGGTGGTCAGGATCGACGCGAAGAAGCCCTTCTGCACCAACTGCGGGTCCTGGTGCACCGCCAGGATATTGAGGAGCCGCGCGGCCGGGTCGTAGCGCAGCTTGAGGAACGCGGTGATGGTCTCGATGGTGCTGCCCCCCGCGGGGCCGCCCATGGGCGCGCCGTGCTGCTGCGACAAGCTCCCGCTCTGGATGGCCTTGGTGATCTTCAACGACTGGCCGGCAAACTTGACGCCCGACCACGTCACAAGCTCATCGGCCTCCTTGGGCGTCCGCACGTACCCCTTCAAGATGCCCGTCACGGGGTCCACCAGCGCGTTGGTCACCGAGATCCGGCACTTGCGCGAGATGAACTTGACGCAGTCGTCCTGGGACGCGCCGTTCCACCCCAAGATCTCGACGGGGATGGCGTTGTTGGCGACAAACTGGTTGATGTCCTGCTGGAGCAGCCCTCCTCCGCCGCCAGCGCCGCCGCCGTGCCCGCCCCGGCCGTTCTGGAAATTGTTACTGTTGTTGTAGCTGTTGCCGTGGAAGCCGCCGCGGCCTCTGCCGCCTCTGTAACTCATGCTCGGGTGGGGAACTGGTTGGCAAGTATGGAGAAGCCGCCAGCTGCTGCTGATCACCGCTGCCCTGGCAGCGCCTGCCAGAAATACTGGAGCTGAAAATTTCGAGGTCGTGCCGATCTCAATTCGGCGCTCTCCTCCTCTGGCCTGTAGATCGCGCTCGCGCAGCGGCGGCGGCGGCTGCACCCACCGCCAGAGAAAGCAGCCGCCAAACCTCAGCATCACGTGACCACAGAGGGTCCAGCTGGGAGCACCACGCCAGTGGCCACCACGGAGTGGCCCGAGCGGAGCGGAGTGGCGGGCCCCCGGCAGCGGCTGCGAGCACCAGAGCCGCCAAAGGGGACGCTCCGCTGGCGCCTGCCCGGCGAGGGCGACTGCGTCGAGCTTCGCTCCCTGCGGGAGTACACCGAGCGCAGCGAGCAGAGCACCACGCCAGTGGCCCCCACGGAGTGGATGGGCGTGCCCCCGGCGGGGCTACTTGCTGGTGGTCCTGCCGGCGGCACGCTGCACGCCTGCCCGGCGAGGGCAACTGCATCGAGCCTGGCTCCCTGCGGGAGGTTCTACATTGTGTGGGCGTTACAATGGGTGTATATAGAAGTATGTAGGCGTATAGAGGGTGTAGTCGTGGCGGATCAGTTGCTCTTCTTGTCGCCCGCGGGTGCGCTGGAGTTCTCGTGCAAGGTGCCCACGACCGGGTACTTGTTGCTGAAGTGCTCCTCCCAGCCGTCCAAGGACTCCTGTTCGTCGCTGGTGAGGTTGGCGAGCGTGTCGATGGGCTGGTCCACGGGCGTCAAGCACAGCATCTCGAACGAGTTCTTGGCCAAGCCTCGCGATGCGTCTCTGCCCGCGAAGTTCTCGTAGGGCCCGCCGGGGCCGTAGAAGCTGGCGCCGTTGGACACGTCGTACACCTTGCCCTTTACCGCGATCAAGATCTTGGGGTCCGTGGTCCCGTTGTACTTTTCGAGCGACACGGGCGTGAAGCGGCCCTCGACGATGGGGCCGGCGGCGTCGCCGCTGCTCGACGAGTCGAGCGGGTTCGTGATCGAGATGGCGCCTGGCAACACGTAGTACTTGACTATGTAGACGAGGAGCGCGAAGAAGATGAGGCCGGTGATGCTGATCATGTTGTGTGGAGCAGTTGGGGTGCGTAGCAGTTGGGGGACAGGCGTGTGTAGCGGTGGGAGTGTCAAGAAGAGAGTGGCCTGGAAATTTTGGGTCGCCGCTGCGTGCTGCTGGAGCACAGCGGGCCCCTCCAAACGATCTCCGCACTCCACTCTAAGGGCATACTGTGGTGGTGGGACCCCCATCAACTTGGAGGGAGGCACGTGACTACATACGAGCGAGCCCAGATCCAGCGACAGACAGTGGGGAGACTGGTGGATAGGGGCCCATTGGCGACGAAGGGAGGGTGCAACGGGGTCAATGGCACGCCATTGGCTTCACGTTGGTGGCCAGGAAGGTGCTGGTGGCCCTTCAGGCCGCCAGCCGGGCAGCTTGAGGGTATCTGGCGCCGACGGGTCCCGGCTGTCACATGCGTGCTTACTTGGGCCAACGCTCGATTGGCTGCGAAAATGGCCCCGAAGGTGTACGGTGGTAAGCGCTATTGTCCTACCCAGGCACATGAAACGGCTTGGGGTTCGGCTGCTGCTCTATCATATGCTCCGCTTAGAGCTCACGGGCCCTCGACAGGCCCTAGACAGGCACCGCCATGCTCCCCCTAGCCCGCCGAGCGACCACTAACGGACTGCACTGCTGTACCGCTGCGTGTAGAGACGCTCCGCTGGCGCCTGCCCGGCGAGGGCGACTGCGTCGAGCTTGGCTCCCTGCGGGAGTAACAGCCCCACGCTAGTGGCCTCCACGGAGTGGCCCGAGCGGAGCGGTGTAGCGCCCGCCGCCCCGTCTGAACCCTCTGGACCTCCAGGACCCTCCACTGTAGTGTTCCTGAAGAGTCACGTGACTCGGTATCAGCGATTTTTTTCACTTTGTCGGCCACCACTGCGCTAGCAACCACTCGCTTTGCTGCCTGCCCACCCACTGCTCCCCTGGCTCCTCCGCCACGCGCTGCCCTCCTCCTCACCCCCATACAAGTCTGCCGCCCTCTAGCCAATCACATCGCTGCCCCTTTCCCGCTCTCTCGGCCCCCCACCAGACCGCCATACTGCCCCAGAACATGTCACGTGACATCATATCCCTCGATGATCTTACCCCCAACAACGTTGGGGTGTTCAAGAAGGTCAACCAAGTGACGCTCGCCACGACGTACCCGGAGTCGTGGTACAAGGACGCCATAGAGCTGGACCAGATCGTCAAGCTCGCGTTCTACGCGGAGTTGCCCGTGGGCGCCATCAAGGCCAAGGCCATCAAGTTCAGCCCCAAGCAGTCGTTCGAGAACTTGACCAACACCAAGGAGACCGCCAGCTCGGGCTCGGCGACGGAGTCCAAGATCTTACCCAACGCCGTCTACATAGAGACGCTTGCGGTGCTCGCCAGCTACCAGCACTTGGGCATCGGCGCCAAGTTGCTCAACTACATCCTCGAGGAGACCAAGACGCGGTTCATCCACGAGGTGGTGTTGCACGTGCAGTCCACCAACACCAGGGCCATCGACTGGTACGTCAAGCACGGCTTCACCAAGAAGGAGGAGATCAAGGACTACTACAAGGAGCAGGGCCTCGAGCACCCGGACGCCTGGATCTTGTCCAAGGAGGTCTAGCCGTCCCTCCGCCCCGCCCCGCCCCGCGGGCACACCGGCCACCGGCCACTAGATATATAGCATCAATGTATACAACTCCTACACCACCTCTTGTAGCGCGCTCTCCCGAAGGGAGCCAGGCTCGACGCAGTCGCCCTCGCCGGGTAGGCGTGCCGCGTGCCGCCGGCAGGACCACCAGCAAGTAGCCCCGCCGGGGGCACGCCCATCCACTCCGTGGGGGCCACTGGCGTGGGGCTCTGCTCGCTGCGCTCGACCCTCCCGTAGGGAGCTGAGCTCGACGCAGTCGCCCTCGCCGGGCAGGCGCCAGCGGAGCGTCAGTGGTGCTCGCAGCCCTGCCGGGAGCACGCTGCACCCGCTCCGCTCGGGCCACTCCGTGGAGGCCACTAGCGTGGTGCTCTGCTACGCGCTTCGCTCGGTATAAATAAAAATGTGTGTTACTATACACTCTACTTACTTTCTTGGGGGCCGCCGGCGCAGCGCCGGCGGGCCAGGGGGGCGCACTCGTTTGCGCGTGGGTGTGGCTTACTTCTTCTCGTCTTCGGCCTCGTCTTCGGTGTCGGTGTTGATGTCGGTGAAGACGGAGCCGGCGTCGTCGTCGTCTTCGTCGTCGTCGGCGTCGGCGTCTGCGTCTGCGGACTTCTTGACGTTGCCACCGCGCAAGGCGGCCAAGGCGCCCGCGAGCGAGTCCTCCTCCGGGTCCGAGATGTCTGAGCCGGAGTAGTCGGTGTCGTCGTCGTCGTCTTCGTCGTCCGCGGCGGCGGCGTCGCCGGTGATGTTCATGAATTTCTTGACCCGCTTGGTCATGATGGCCTTGGTGGGTATGGTGGGGGTGGCGACGGTCATCTTGATGGGGATGTCGACGTCGCAGCCAAAGTAGCCGTTGTTCTTCAACACGAGCCTGAAGAAGTAGTCGCCCTCGGCGCTCGGGGTCGGGGTGGTGAGCGCGATTTTGAATGCAGAAATGGTGATCCCCTCGCCGGCGATGAACTGGTCCTTGGAGAGCTCCAAGTTGGCGAGCGACACGTTTTCCATGGCCACCACGGACGAGCCCTCGATGATCTTGTTGTCTCTCTGCAGAATGAGCACTCCGGACCACTGGTTGCGGAGCGCGCCGGGGAAGTACGGCGCGTACGTGTAGGGGAGCGCGGGCTGCGCGTCGTTGGTGTAGGCGACGGGGCTCTTCATGTACTCGATGGTTTCGTTGTCCAAGAGGTCTGCGGGCTTCACCTTGGGGCACGACTTGTGGCGCGGCGACTTGATCACAAACTTGAGCGACACGTGTGCGTTGGCCAGCGGCGGGACGGACCCCTGGGGGAGCCCACCTTCGCCCTGGTTCTCGCCGGGCACGATGAAGGAGGCGTCGAGGATGCGTACGGTGGGGATGTGGGCGGCCACGTCGAGCGCGGCGGCGAGCTTGGCGTCGTCGGAGATCCCGAGCACGCGCTTCTGGTCGGCGGCGGAGAGGGTGAGCAACTTGCCCAACTTCTTGACCGCCTGTTGCAGCTGCACGGCCTTGGCGTCCACGTAGGGCAACTGGAGGAGCTCCTGGTACTTGCCGATGGGTGGCACACCCTGGACGATGCACTTTTGGAGCTCGCCCGCCACGAGCACCACCTCGGTCTGCCTGACCACGGCGGCGATCTCGATCAAGCCCTCGATCAACTTGGGGAGCTGCGCCACGATCTGGAGCTTCTGCTGCTCGTATTGCGGCTCCTTGGCAGAAAGCTCAAAGTTTCTAAAGAGATGGCGCGAGATGAGGTCCTTCACCACAAGGTTGCCCGTGTGGAGCTGTGCCGCGTCCGCGGGGACCCCCGGTGGTGCAGCTGCTGCTGCGGCGGCCACGGTGGCGCCGCCCTGGGTGCTCAAGGTGCGCGCAATGGTCTTGATCTCCTCGGACCCGCAGATCCAGTTCAACAACTCGTAGGGGGTCACCACCTGCGTGGGCGAGCGGTCCGCGAGCTTGCGGGCGAAGAGCGCCGCGGTCTGCACGTGCAACCCGCGCTTGGTGTGGGTCTTGACGTTGTTCCACCACGAGCCGACGAGCAAGGGCAAGACCCCGCCGATCAACACAAAGTAGATCACAACCATCACGGGCGAGTACTTGCCCTCCACCAAAAACTTGGGGATGGCGATCCCGTGGCTCACCTCCTGCGGGCCGTCCGGGTGGCCGTACTTCAAGAAGTTGTTGCGGGTGACCTCGTCCGTGAGCGCCTTGTAGGCCAACTGGATCTGGATCCACGCGGTCTCCATCTCCTGCTTGACCTCGTCGGAGAGGCCCTGTGGGAACTTGTCCGGGTGCGCGGTGACGGACAACTTACGGAAGCGGGACTTGATCTCGCGCTCCAGGGCAAACGCGGAGATGTCCAAGATGCCGTAGGGGTCGAACGCGCCGATCAACTGGGTCTCGACGGTGTGGTGGCGCGCAATGTACACCACAAGCGCCCAGCCGAGCACCACAAACACGAGCGTCTTGTTGAGCACCTTGAACGAGCGCTGCTTGCGCTGGAACTTGAGCACCGCGGGCGCGTTCTCCAAGCCCAACGTGGCGGCGCCGCGGGTGATGGCACCGCGGATCTGCTCGTTGAACGAGAGGGCGTCGTTGCGCCCGGTGGCACGGTAGACCCACTGGATGGTCACGGGGAGGAGGATGAACGAGAGCACGGCCATCACGAAAATGGGCCACGTCTCGCCGTCCTCGTCGTAGGTGTATTCGGAAGCCATTGGAGCGGGGGGTATGGCGGTGTACTGGGGGGTGGTGGGTGCTGTAAAGAGACTGCTGGCTGCCTTGTGGTGGCCCCCACCATGTCGGAAATTTTTCAGGCCTTGACGTGTTTAGTTCCCCTGGTGCGCGCACGACAGGGTTGCAAAATTTTGCGCGCACCACTGGGGCGACTCCGCGAGCGCAGCACGAGCGCAGCGAGGAGAGCCCCACGCCAGTGGCCCCCACGGAGTGGCCCGAGCGGAGCGGAGTGGCGGCCCCCCGGCAGGGCTGCGAGCACCTCAACCGCCAAGGGGGACGCTCCGCTGGCGCCTGCCCGGCAGGGGCGACTGCGTCGAGCTTGGCTCCCTACGGGAGGGTGGTTTGCAGCCAACTCGGGAGCTCCACGCCAGTGGCCCCCACGGAGTGGCCAGAGCGGAGCGGTGTGGCGGGCCCCCGGCGGGGCTACCCTCAGGTGCTGGTGGTCCTGCCGGCGGCGCGCTACACGCCTACCCGGCGAGGGCGACTGCGTCGAGCCTGGCTCCCTGCGGGAGGGCGTTTGCAGCCATGCGCGCTGTGTGCCGCCAGGCCGAGCGCAGCGAGCAGAGCACCACTCAGTGGCCCTCGCCGGGCAGGCGCCAGCGGAGCGTCCAACGCGGGCTGCTCGCGCGGGGGGTAGAGGTGCTACAGGAGGGTGGCAGGGGTCGACTGTTACGGACGTGTATTACGGCGTGAATTATATAGTGGTGGTGTAGATGAATGTAGGGTGGAGGGGATCAGTGGTGGAACAAACGGATTGGGTTTTCCACGTAGACAATGTCGAAGGAGTCTGCGGCGGCGAAGACGGCCTTGTCCATGACGGAGCCGGAGGGCGCGGCGATGTACTTGACGCCCGATCTGGCGGCTCTGTAGACGTTGTCTGGGAAGGGGAAGAAGGCGTCCGAGGACAAGGCGACGTCGGTCAACTTGTCGAGCCACTCCTTTCTTTCCAGGTCGGTCAACGGGGTGGGCAACTCGGCGAACTTGGACTCGTACTCGGACTTTTCCGGCTCGGTGGCGGGGATCTGGCCCGTGACGAACAAGTCGATGGCGTTGGACTTTTCTGGTCTCTTGACGCCCTTGGCCCACTTGAAGGCGAGCACGCGGGGGTGCTGTCTGAACCACCAGTTGTCGGCCTTGTCGCCGGCCAATCTGGTGCAGTGGATACGCGACTGCTGGCCCGCGCCCAAGCCGATCACCATCCCGTTCTTGGCGTAGCACACCGAGTTGGACTGCGTGTACTTGAGCGCGATGGTGGCCACCAACAAGTCGATGGTGCCCTGCTCGGTGAGGTCCTTGTTCTTGGACACAATCTCCTTGAACGAGGAGGCCTTGATGATGGCGTCGTTGCGCTTCTGCTGCAAGGTGATGCCGTACACCTGTCTGGACTCCAAGGCGTCCGGGTTGTAGTTGGGGTCGATCTGGAGGATGCAGTACTTGCCGCCCTTCTTCTTCTTCAAGATCTCGAGGGCCTCGGGCGAGTAGCCCGGCGCGATCACACCGTCGCTCACCTCCTTGGAGATGATCTGCGCGGTGGGCAAGTCCACAATGTTGGAGAGCGCGATCCAGTCGCCGAACGAGGACATTCTGTCGGCACCTCTGGCTCTGGCGTACGCGTTGGCGAGCGGCGACAAGTTCTCGATGTCCTCCACAAAGTAGATCTTCTTCTCGGTGTCGCTCAAGGGGAGCCCGACGGCGACACCGGCGGGCGAAACGTGCTTGAAAGAGGCGGCGGCGGGGAGGTTCAACGAGGCGGACAACTCCTTGACGAGCGGCCACGAGTTCAACGCGTCGAGCAAGTTGATGTAGCCGGGGGAACCACCGAGAACCTTAAAGGGGAGCTCGTTGAGCCCGGAGACAAAGGCCTGGGCGGGCTTCTGGTGAGGGTTGGCGCCGTATCTCAAGGGCAACTGGGTCACGTTCTCGGAGTACTGCTTTCTGAAAAAGTCGCTGATGGTGACGTCGTACTCGGCGGTGTGCTCAAACGCCTTGAGCGCGTACTTGTTTCTGACGTCGGCCAGCACGGCGCCGTTCTTCTTCAACTCGCCCAAAAACTCGGCGTAGTCGGTGGGGTCCGACAAGATGGTGACTCTGGCGTGGTTCTTGGCGGCGGCTCTCAAGAGCGTGACGCCGCCAATGTCGATCTCCTCGACGGCCTCGGCGATGGTCACGGCGGCCTTGGACACGGTCTCCTTGAACGGGTACAAGTTGCACACGACAAAGTCCACCTTCTCGATGCCCTGCGCGACCAAGTCGTCCTCGTCGCTCTGGATGTCACGGGCCAAGATCCCCCCGTGCACGGCCGGGTGGAGCGTCTTGACTCTTCCGCCCAACATCTCGGGGGCGTGCGTGATGGTCAGCACGTCCTCGACGGGGAAGCCCGCTTCGCGGACGAGCTTGGCGGTGCCGCCGGAGGCCAAGATTCTGACGTTCAGCGCGACCAAGCCCTTGGCGAGGTCGAGGAGCCCGGTCTTGTCGTACACCGATAAGATAGCGGTCTGGGTGTGGGCCATTCTGGTGGTGGTGTCGTTTGTAGAGTTAAGCGGTGCGGTGCGGTGCGGTGCGGAGCGGAGCAGTGCGGGTGGTCTTAACGGTGGTTCTGTTGCTAGCGGCTAGGGCGAGTGAGAGACGTCCTGGGAGAGTGCTAGAATGGGGGGGGCAGCAAACGGTAATTGAGGAGCTAAAAAGACCCGCCCGTAGCCTCACGATCCAAAATCTTTTTTGTAGTCACAGGGCGAGATGGTGGTTAATTAATTGGGCCGCTGCACGACGAGTCAAATTGATTCAGGTCGAGTCAGCTGCCAATTTCGTGTGTGGGGCCCCCCCCAGCACCCACCCAGCGGCCGCCGCCAGGCGTGCTGATTGGCTGGCGCTGCTCCAGCGAGCCCGCACGGCTCGCCCACTCGCGGCCCCTCCCCCTGGCCCACCGCCAGTGTGCGCCCCCTCTCGCTGTGGGACTCACACTCCTGCCGCAGTGGAGCACCGGAGCAGCGGCCGCCAGCGGGGTGCACGGTTGCTGCCGCGATCCCTGAAATTCGATCTAACCATATCACGTGAGGCCCCCCACGTAGAGCCCTTATCTCGAGAGACACCCCCAGGGGCCCAAGAGGGTCTGGCGGGGACCAGAGGCTGCGAAACGGGGTGGATGAGCACCAGCGAGCCCCGACGGGGTCTGTGGTACGCTCCGCTGGCGCCTGCCCGGCGGGGGCCACTGCGTGGTGCTCTGCTCGCTGCGCTCGGGTCGCTTGGTGGGAGGTGGAGGCGGATAGGCGAGTACGGGCCCACAGAAGCTCGAATTCGCTGGCGAAAAAGGGACCCATGGGTGGAACAGTCCTCCATGAATGACACAGACGCACCTAGCGGCTCATACAGAGCGGTGGGCGGCCGCAATGGCAGTATACCCACCCGCAATTGCACCCAATACATCTACGACGCGGGCCAGAGTCGAATCAATTTCCTGCACACAAGTGGTTGCAAAAAAAATTACCTACTGCCTCTCGATGCCTACAACTACACCACCGGTACAGGGCGCCACCTCGGGGCTCTCGAGCCCCAGACTCTGCCAGGACGGCTGCAAGCGCTCCGGTGACACGGCAGCCGTGCTATCGCCTGCCCGGCGGGGGCCACTGCGTGGTGCTCAGCTCGCTGCGCTCGAGCCTGGAGGTGGCCCCAGGGTGCTGGGTAGTGCCAGTGGGCCCCCGGCCGCTCTCCCGCAGGGAGCCAGGCTCGACGCAGTCGCCCTCGCCGGGCAGGCGTGCAGCGACCGCCCGGCGGGGCTCCTAGGTGGTCCTGCCGGCGGCACGCTGCGGCTACAGGGTGGGTGGTTACTCTTTCCTTAGGTTTATTAGAAACTATGTAGTATACAGGAGCGGGAGCCAGGGCATCAGTACACCCCGTGATAGCCAGGCGAGGGCGCTCAGAACACACAGAGCCGAAAAGAGCGGCAGAGGCCTAGGCGGCGGCAGCAGGAGGATGCTAGCGCGCTTAGGATCTGTATCTCCACAAGGACAAAGTGTTTTGCTTCTTCCAGGTGTGTCTTCTGCCGGCCTTGGTGTTGTTGTACAAGTGACCCTTGTTGATACCTCTGGACTTCTTTCCGGCGGAGGTGAGGCCTCTTTGTTCTCTGTGCTTGTGGACAGGAGCGGCGATCCAGTTGTATCTGGCGTCTCTTCTGATGGCCTTGTGGGATGGGTCGACGAGGATGACTTCGTAGTACTTGTAGGTGGAGTCTTGGTTGACCCAGTACGAGTTGAGGACTCTCAAGTTGGCGGCTCTTCTGCCGACACGCTCTTCGGCGGTGGTTCTGAGGGACTTTTGGTACTTCAATTGGGCAATACCTTGGTTGGTTGGCTTACCGTAAGTGGCACCCTTTGGAGCAGGTCTCTTTCTACCACCTCTTCTGACTCTGACTCTGTAGACAACGAAGCCTTGCTTGGCCTTGTAACCTAATCTTCTGGCCTTGTCTGGTCTGGATGGTCTGGAAGCTCTGTGGATAACAGTCTTTTGTCTGTATTCCCAACATCTGACTCTGTAGAGGAATCTCATGACATCAGATTGCTTCTTTCTTTGTAATTCTTCTAAATACTTGTAGGCACCCATTTTTGCGGTTGTTTTTGGACTTGTGGTTGTAGAGAAGAGGAGGAGAGTGGTGGATTTTTTTTTGCAAAGTGAAAAATTTTTTTTGTAGTGGCCGTGAGGGCAGGCGGAGTGCACACAGCGCAGCGCCAGTGAAAAATTTTTCACGCCGGGTAACCTGCGCTCGCGAGCACAGCGAGCGAGCTACCGAGAGGGCACAGCGAGAAGGGTAGTCAGAAGCACGTGACGCAGATCACAGCAGGGTGCAGGATGGGGGTTGCCTGGCGGCCAGAAAGCGGTAGAGCGGTCGAGAGGTGTGGGTAGATGGAGAGCTACAGCCAGAGGCACAGCTAGTAGGGCACAGAGAGGCGGTTGAGGGGGGGGGGGGGGTTTTGGTGGCTCGTTTGGTGGATTTAGCAGTGCTCTACGGTGCGTTTGTGTGTGTTTACGGAGGGCCCTCCGGCGCCTCTCCAGGCTAAGAGTCTTGCGACCTCTGCGCTCGCAGCCAGGGCGAGCGCCAGAAAAGTCGCGGTGTTTGGGTGAAGTGGAGATGGCTGCACCGTGGGCGGCTGGGGACGCTCCGCTGGCGCCTGCCCGGCGAGGGCGACTGCGTCGAGCCTGGCTCCCTTCGGGAGAGAGAGAGGGGGAAGGGGGGTCGAGCGGAGCGAGCTGAGCACCACGCCAGTGGCCTCCACGGAGTGGCCCGAGCGGAGCGGATGGGCGTATTGTGGTTGTTCGGTCACGTGCAGAGTGCCATTGCACGTCCACGGCATGGTACTGGTTGAACCTATTGTGGGTCCAGCTGGTGCAATGTTTTATTGGAGAGGAGGGATAAGCGTTGTCAGATGGAAGGGAGTGTTCTCCAAGGCAGCGAAATGTTGTTTCAGCTGGAAAGGAAGGGTGGTGGTGGTGGCAGATGGGGGTGAGTTGCACGGTCCGTAGACAGTGGAAAAATGCTGCAAACTCCGGTGTATGGGAGGCTGAGGGCAGAAGGCAAGGGTTCCGGTTCCCTGGACAGCAGGGCAAGTATGGTGGGCTCCTGTGATTCGCTGTCTAGGGTGTTCTGTGACTCTGACGTCTGACTGCGTCTTATCTGCTTCGACTGTGTTGGCGGCAGCATCCTCATGGCTTGGCTAGAGCGCAGCAGCACTGCTTGGAATTTGCAGCCATTTCCATGCAGTGCGGGTCAAGAATGGCAACACTAGTGCAACAACGAAGTAGGGTCGGTATGGACCCTTGAACTTTGACGTGTTAGAGACGGCGATAGCGATGAATGTACGTGCTTTTGGGGTTTAGGCCTCGGGGCCCAAATTAGGACACGTTTGACTCTGAGGTTGAGATGCCCTTTAAGTGATGCTTTGGCAATATACCCCTCAAGCAACATATAAAAGGATTAAAGGACGGTAAGGGGAACTATACGAAGTTTAAGACCATTTTGTAGATCCCAATGAAGGAGCTCCTTTGTGAAGAGACACCAAAAGCAGTACCCTGTGAGGACTGGAATCCCGTGTTAGCTGCTCTTATCTTCCCATCTGCTAACAGGACAGTAGCATTCAGAGTCGTCTAGTTGCTCCCAAACAAGTCCTCCCAAACGGCCCTTTCGGCTTCGCTAGTATTTCGAACTGGATATTTAGCTATATAAAAAACAGCCTTGCTGAACCCTCCCATTCTTATCTGCCCTAATGGGATTTTCTCGGAGGTATCTCGGGAAATACATACTAGCCCCAGCAGCTTCCTCCACCTGTCCCCCACGCCGAAGGGCATCCCTAACGCAGCCAAATGAGTGGAAGATGCAAGCTTTAGCAATGATAAGCGCAGTGTACAGCATCGCATATCGCCCAACATCTTCTCCAGACTCAGTGCTCCATAGTCCCCCACGCTTGGGCCTGTCCCCATGCCCACCTCCTGAACCACCAGTGCCCCCGTGCTGGATGAGCTAATCTAACGAGCTTCATGCTGCAGTGGAACCTCTGATGCAGCACATCTGCAAGCTGCAACACCGGACTCTCCCTCATTGCAGTCTGCTCTCCAGTGCACGATCTCGGAGACCTACCCACTGATACTATTGGAAAAATACGACTCCTCTCATGTATCCCCAACACTTCACAGAGGAGTAAGAACTCGTAACCCATATCACCTGATTTTGTGAGACTCGCCAAGCGGTGCAAGCATTGCATGCCCCCTGAGCTGTCAGCGCCTACAGCGGAGAAAGCTTAGCGGCTATTGAACCCTACAAGACCAGGGACCTAACTAATACAAAAATAAAAATAAAAATAAAGAGAGGGAGATCGAAAATACACTGGGAAACACTCGAGTGCCAGTGAAAAAATGAAATTTCACCTACCCTCTGTTCGTCTCTTACATACGAGCTATACAAATGCACCCCATCGGACTTAGGACAGCCGCTGAAAGTGTCAAAAGAGCATCCAGATTCTTCACTGAGATTGGCCCTGAAAGATATGCCCTTACTACATTCTTACTCATTACGTTTGCACTGAAAACATCTCCAAACGAAAAAACTTTGCTCACGCAAGGAGCGTAGGTTGCAAAGACCTACCCTTCTCTGCAGCTGCACACTCTGCTGCTGCATCCACTGCTGTGAATATTTCCTTCTTCAGACCCTCCTCCAACTCAAAAGAGGTGCGGGAATTCTGCTCAAACCCACACCCCTTCGTCCATTTTTACGTTTCTAGCGTATAGTTTCCTGTTTTCCGATTTTATTAGAATTTCAACACCCTCTTCTCTTTTATCCATTGCAACCTGGTTACAGAAGAGCCTTACGACCCATGTCGTACTTCTCTGTCCGGTTCACGGTAATTTTTTATGCTTGTTTTTTTGCATAATTGCTTTTTTTGGTGAACAAGACACAGAGTGCTGGTTTCAGGTTGGAATCATAGATAATAAAAATAATTTTTTTTAGGCTTGGGACTTGCCAGAAACGATCCACCTAGGGTAGCATCAGTCTTAGAGTCAACTATAGACTAAATCTTAATGTTTAAGTTACGCGATGGCTAGGGTGGGTGGTGGTTGTGGTTGGCTTTTTTTTTTTTTTTATTTTTTTTTTTCAATTGCAATAACTTCACAGGTTCCACTTGGGAGTGCCAGTTGGTGGAAGGTTACTATTTTTACACTGTTATTTCTTTTTCTTGATCAATGGATCCTTTTAGGCGTAACATTTCCTATTCTTTATTTCACTTTTCTTTTTTGGCGACAAGGCCGGGGTTATCCATTCCTTAAAGCAAAAGCACTGCCAGTGACTTGGACTACTTACATCTGAGGAGCCGATAATCCCAAAGATCCAAATCACTTTGGTTTTTTTTTTTTTATTTTTATTTATTTTCACTCCCGTCCAACATTTGTTTTTAAGTTTAGACTTCCTTAGAATAAAAAATTAACTCTACAGCCATTTTATTTTAATGTATGTCTTAGAATACCGCCTGTCTACCACCACCCGTTGTACCGCTTTGAGTGCAGGCAGTTTCAGAAGATTTTGATGTTTCGTCTGCCTCCGGCTCGTAATTTTGTGACCACTTTGTATTTTACCCAACACTTGCCGTGATCACCCCGCCATTTTTCCACATAAACAAAAACAAACGAAAGACGTTACGTAGGTTTCTCACTACCTCTAAATTCGTTTATTTTTAGAGATAGGAGGTTATGATGTTTTTGGTGGAGTTCCATATTTTTTTTTCCTTTTTCCTGTATTCGGCTACAGACGCGTTGCCGAAGCCGCACGGGCTGCCTAAACGGGAAATATGCCTGCGAAAATATGTAATCAAAATTTTAGGCCAAAGGGCATACAACCAAAGTACGGAGCAGAAAAAGTCAAAATAAATAAACTAAGAAACAACAACAAAAAGCACAAAATATTTATAAAATAAAGGCTAATACTGTACAGTTCACTCCTGCTGGATAAGAGTTACGAGAGGAGGGGATAATAACAATAACAATGGCTACAAAAATAGCCCTGGTGCGGTGGAGACAAGAAATGCCAGAAAACTCTTAGCATGCAATGGTAGTGCAAAAAAAAATAAAAAAAAAAAATAAGATTAATACAATCGCTGCAACTGAGATGTAGGAATGGGTGTAGGGCACTTAACGTTAGGGTAGCAAGCGAAATCGAAACGTCGTACCTATTATCCACCTTTTGTGGTACGGACATCTCACTGATTTATCCACCTATCAGAGCGAGTCTCCACCCCCCTGGTGGGTGGAGGTGTTTCCCCCTTTATTATGGTAGGGGGATATTATTATTTTGTATGCACTTGCCACGTTTTTCTTGTTTTTCTTAGTTTGCTCTCCACCAATGCCTCCACCACTGAAGACACCGAGCAGGTACGGTGGCCAGTGTGGTATACCACCACCCTCCCTCAGCAATAGCAATATCAACAATACCAACAATAATAACAACAACATATGAAAATTCTATCTGCAGGGGAACACATTCGCTTATTCTTATTCACATTACACCAACTGCTGAACCGCCATTTACCGACGAAACGAGTAGCCGTGCAGTGCAAGACCACTGTTTCAAATGTGATGACTGTGCTCCTGATGGAACGGTACAGATGCTACGTAGTCTAATGTAAGGTCCCAGGTTCGCACATACAATGGGGATCATAATCGTGGTGAGAATTTCATTTCACTGTGAAAGTCTAATCGTCAAAACGTTAGCAACACTGTTTTTGGCAGTTGCATGGGCTGTTGCATAGCTTGTTGCATAAGATGTTGCATTTTAGTATAAAGTATAGACTCAGACGATTTGGGACACTGACTAAGAGCAGAAATGTCCCAACGGAGACAACAAAGAAAAATAAAAAAAAGAAAAGGGGAAACGTAAATCCAAAATAAAAAACCAAAAAAGAAAGGTAAACGATAAAATTGAGAGCCGCGAGAGTGAGAGAGTGAGTGAACCAGAAACTATAACTGTAAACTATAACTGTAAACTGTAACTCTAACCACTTTCCGGTGCTCAGCGGCGCTCCTACCGCAGTCTAGCGCATGCTTTCTCTTTTTTGACTTTCATTGAAGATCAAGAAATTATTTTTGCAATTGTTCGAGCAAAATATCAAACTGAGACAACAATTATCATACGGCGAGATAAGCGTAGCAGCAGCAGGAATTTCAAATTCTGTTGCTAATTTCCCCGGACTTGTGCTATCTATGTTTCAAGGTATTGTTTAGCTCTATTGTTCATGCCAGGAAGATTTGGGAGGAGGTGTGGCCTCTTAATGTTGGTTTAGCTTCCACACACCCTTGTTAGCCTGTTTCACAAAACTTCGTATTTGGGACTCCTGTGCTTTGTCATGAAGAATTATTTTTTCGTTTCCCAAACTTTATTCGGCTCACTATTTGTCCGAAACATGCAGTCACAAGCTCTCCTTGCCTATATTTATCCATTTATTTTTTCGACCTCATTATATTTTTACCTTTTTGGTTGCGACGCAAGAACGGGAGTTTAACCGACTGCGCACTGTAATGCAAACTGGCCTATCTTGCGGCATGGGAAAACTAACACTTTTCGTGGTCAAACAGAGAAATCTCATGATATTACCCATTTCAAGCTGATATCAAGAGGTGAAACAAAAAAGAAATGTACCTCTACAAAAAATAAACTGAAATGCTAGCTTGCGGTAAAGATTACCAGGTTCAGTAATCGTAGTAGGGGGGCATGCTTGGAATCCCCGGGCAACCCAGCCAGAACATGTATGTATGTGTGTGTGTGTGTATTTTTTGCGCAGAGGTGAGCGTCCTGTCTGGAGGTGAAGGTCCTGCCGCCTTTGGTTCCAAACAATGCCTTTGGCTTTGGCACGCTGGAGGGGGTTGGTCATTGCTGCTGCTAAGCAAAAAAATTGCTTCGCCTTAAACTCCATTTCCTTCTCTCTTGCCTCCACGCCGCCTGTACCAAAAAAAAACTCACTTCGCTCCCCTCTCTGAGATTCCTTTTTTTTTTTTTTTGCATTTTTTATTCATCAATCTGGGATCTAACTAAATCTTTGCGAATCTAAAAAAAATACATAGGCTGTTCGTCAAGAATGAGGGACACTCCTGCACAGTAGCGTAATCAAAAAAGCACTTGCAAATCGAAAAAAAAAAAAAAAAAGAAATAATATTTATTCTATAATGCTAAAAGCTTAAACACCAACAGAGAGCGGATTTAAGCAGCAGTGAGCAGCTCGATGTAGAGACCTATTGGTAATCCTCGCGGTAAAGCAAAACTCCTACATTCTGCTTGATAATCACAATACAGAAAATAATCTGGTTCCAATATTTTCAACGAGTGCTTCGTTTCTGCGGTCCAAGGTAAATGTGCGTTTCAAGGACCGACTTGGCTGGGCCAGGCCAAGCGGCGGTCTATCGGCAATCAGTCGGTGTTCTCGGTAGGACGGCGCAAGTTTTCTGCAAGCAAAAAAGTTGATTCTACGTCCCGACCCCCCACCTAACAAAAAATTTGAAGAGATATCAGCCTTTCGGGGGGATGGGCAAAGAATTGGAAGAAAAAAAAATCAGGAGTCAATAAAATAAAAAAGTGAAAAGTATAAAAAGAAAAAGGGAAAAAGGTTATAGAATGTAAATAAACAGTGTTGGTGGACTAAGGGGTGAGTGGCTGGTTTCTGTTTACATTTCGGCGTTCTGCTCTGAAGGTGAAAAGTCTAAAATTGATGGAAATGATGAACATATGAAGAAGTCAGTGCCACTGCATCGCGGATAATCCAGGATTCTAACCATAAATGATTACGTAAATGTTATTGCTCATTGCTCATCCACAAGTGAAGGCTAATCAAGGAAAAAAGAAAAAGCTAGGGCAAAGGGTCTTTTTTACACGGATATTTTCTCACCATGCATACGGTCTGCATGCAGCTCCACTCGCCGCATATTTATACATGTTTCGTCCTAGCAGTGGGGTGTGAAGGGAAAAAAATACGAATCGAGAGAAGCAGAGCGACATAAACCCTATTTCTTCGAAAGTTTAAGAGTCGGTAAAACGGAAGTTACAAAGAGAAAAAAAAAAAAAAAAAAAAAAAAAAGAAAATAAAAAATTCACAACAATAGCTTGGTTTCTGGCAATCACTCCTGGGAATGGAAATGGGCAGTTGTGATCTCAAATTCAGATGAAAGCGGATATTCTGGGCACCGCAGAGCAGAAACATAATGGTGATCAGCTCGATTCAGGCCGCCCTCAGTATCGTACCCAGCCATTGTTTAGATCTGGAATGGGGAACGTAAAAATGATGTTCATCGCGATTTAAGCCGTTGCATACCTTCTACAGTGGCCCTTTTTTGAAATGCCGTAGAGAGGTCATTTCTTTTTCATACCTTCCTCTTGAACATTGGCTGGTCTGGCTGTGCCTTTGCTCAAGCATTTTTCTCAAGCAGCACAAATAATATTTCCATGGATGTTGTCGAAGCTTCTCATACCTTTGCGGGACCTGGGGCCTGGGTCAGCAAGCCAAAAAAAATATTCTCTGGAAAAAAATAAAAACTTCTCCATGTGAGTTTCGACCTATTGTTGCATACTGAATGTTGCGCCCCCAAAATCAATGCAAATGTGTGAAAAAGTGCCGCTTCTTAGCAAAAAAAAAATTTCCAGAGGGAGGCTTTCTATACATAGAAGTTCAGTGGGGGGTCACTAGAATTATCGGCTTGTGGGACGTTTTCCATTATGTACCCGGGATGACGGGCAAGAGTCTAGAGTGCCAAAAAAGAAAAGAAAAGGGAAAGAAAGCAAGAACAAGAGGACACAATAGGTTTCACAAAAAAAAATGAAACTCGTACGATTCACTTCACTATAGAGATTTCTGACATTCCCATAAAAACTGGTTTTTTTTTTTTTTTTGGATATTTTTCTCCCCAGTGTTCTTCTCCTTAAATGTATGGTGGTAGTCAAACAGCGTCGGTGTCTCAAATGAATAATTCTTAGTCATTTACACTCGATGGTTGCATGAGCAAATTTCGGTGCACATTTACGGACAATCCTCATAAATCCTTCCATTACAGGCAGCATGGCAGGAGAAAGGTATCATGGAAGATTTTTTCATCTCGATATGGCGCCCATTTGCGTTCAAACTGCTCAAGGCAAAAATGTGGAACAACAGTTTTAGCTAGATATAGATTCTTTTTTGCCAGCGTTTAAGGTTTTTTTTTTTTTTTTTTTCTTTTTGGTCTTTTTTTTTTTTTTTTGCTTTTGCTACTCTCTCACTTTTTTTTTTATGATTACATACATACTGCGAATATTTTTTTCGGCCTCTGGCACTTACCTATTGTCTTATTATTTACATGACTTTCTGGCATTTTATTTTTCTAGGGCAGCTCGCGTAAAGCTTAGATTTCCAAGAGTTTGATTCACATTTCACAAATGCTTGGACAATAGCGACGAAGTGGGCTTGAGCTCGGGAGAGGTGACAGCACCCCAGAGTGCTACGGCGATATGCACAGTGCATTACACAGCTAGTGACGAATTATTCGGGATTTCAGAAAACTAACCAGGGATCCTGGGCCGCTTATACAAAAAGAGAAAGTGCACTATTTTTTTTTTTTTTTTTTTTTTTTTTTTTTTCGCTCGTTTTCGTTAAGGCGCTTCATGAGGCATAGACGAGCTTCTAGAATAGCTAAAAATTTCAAATTACGTGAATTCTAGTACATACGCGTAAATACTAGCTGAGAGTCCGGGTGGTGGAAAGCCAATTGTAGGGCGCGTTAATCTTTGCTCCTTAAGGTAATTGGGCTCGCTTAGATGTATGATATGCGATTGCGCACGTTATTTGATTGGAACGGGAAATAGCTCCAATGGCGGGGGTAATAGACGAGAAAGTATGTTTTTTTACAAGAACTCCAAATACGAAAAATTCAGTAGGATCAAAAGACTCGAAAATCCCAAATCCTAATTTAAAATTTTAGTCTTTGCCTTGAATTACCAGGTTGAGGTACTCACTAATACGAGAATGAGGACTCACCATCCACCTGTGTCTCTTCCTATCAAACATTGCATGTGAAGTGGTTGATATTATTTTCAAATTGCATGTTCCTTTAAGTTCAAATACTGTTCTGAAACAAAATATGCTGCGAATTATTAAGGTTTGGCATGAGAAAGTTTCTACATTCGATAGAATCTGTACAAATACAGAAATGATCGCTGCCTAATGTAGGAAGTAGTAGGAAATAAAGAGTAACTCGAAGAGAGAGAAGCACTTTTGCGGGTTGTTTATGATTTGTGACATCGGGAAACAAGCCTGGCTGGTGATGGAAGGGATGGAAGTTAATTCTAGTATCAACAAACAAAAACACATAAAAATTTTTTTTCTTGTTATTTTTCACCAATCTCTGTTTTAAACAGTTGAGATTAGTCGACTAATTTTCGAAATGGTCTGTTTAGGCAAAAACACGTTATCCATCCAGCCAGAGTGGGGCCTGCCTCAAAGAGAAAAAAAAAAAGGTCAAGACAGCATAAGGGGAACCCTTTCTGCAGTAAATCAGTGATGAATTGGTAAAAACCTTCTTTTCTATGTGCGCTCCGAAAGTGACATAAACAACCAAAAAAATTATGATTTGGCGAATAGACTTGTGGCTCCCGAGCGATTATTTTTTAGAGTTTGATTTTTTCTTTTTTTTTTTTTTTTTTTTCTTTTTTTTTTTTTGGTATTCTGTTTTTGAAGCATGCACTTCTTTTTATTTTTTTTTTTCTTTTTCGTCTAACAGCCGTAAAAATATTCTGAACGCTAATCAAAGTGTTTAAGGGGAATTACCATAAAGTTTCTTAATCAAGCAGTTATAAGGCATGGTGAGGGTTTTGGAACTGTACACGAAAAATATTCATTAGCGGCAGAGACAGCGTAACTCTGTTTTTGAACTGAAGGGAAAGCCCACCAAAAAAATAAATACAAGGCATTGGAATTGCCTGTTTTCGGTCGACGTATTACTAGGCATTACGGATGTAAACAAAATCACTCGATTTCTTCAGGGCAGACGAACCTAGCTAAAAAGTGAAATCATCAGTCTCGGTCTCGTATGGATTGGGCGGAGTTATCCATGTATCGAATGGAGCAATGGAAAATTATTATTAGATTTAGAAAAATTGGCATTATCACACTTGGGCAAAAGAAACTCTGAAATTTTGAATATGATAATTCACCGTGCTTATTGCTAGTCAAGACTGGACGACGATGGAGACTTTGTTTAGCAGTCTTTACCTCTCCCCCCTCATTACTTTCGTATTTCTCTCCTCTATTTCACTTGTACTTCATACATTAACCAAGAATTATACTTTTTTTTTTTTCAATGTACAGTTTCTCTTTTTTTTTTTTTTTTATTATTTTCTTCATGCTCGAATATTTTTTAATGTATTTACTTTTTTTTTTTCTTTTACTTACATATTTTATTTTTTATTCTTTTTTTTTTTTTGTATTTTTCACACATCTGCAAAAGCACAGAAAATATAGATTTGAGCCCCAATGATGTGACGTTCCCGCAACTGTTCTTTTTCCTGCGAGTTTCCTCTTATCCATGCAGAACACAGCTCGCTTCTAACCAGAAACGCACACTCCCATGCAGCACGCACCTACGCCTGTCTCTGTAGTATCACCGAAAGTTCCAAATAGATAATTTTCCAAAAATTTAGCATTCCTATTCTCTGCACAATGCATATAAATTGCTGAAATGCTCTTCATTATACTTTTTTTTTTACAAAAAATCAGTATTATTCGAAATTTATTAACATTCTTTGGACATATTGTGTTTTCTGTTTAGTTTTTTTTTTCAAACCAAAAAGATTCAATTCAATTACATCTTAGCACTTTATATATAATACCAACACATTCTTTTGTCTGCTACGACACCTTCCTTTCTATACTTACTGCGCAGGTATAGACAATAGAAAAATCTTATTGTGATAAATAGTTGCAAACCACTCGGTACAGCTGCACTTCGCATTATTTGTATAAAACATATACACACACCACCTTAAGGGACTATACAATCGAACAGAGAGTCGCTTAACTACATAACACACTATTCATACATATATATCACCCAGTTGCATATATATATATATAGAAAGATAGTTCACAGCTGGTTGGAAAGTTATCTTTTAGTTTTCAATTTCTATATTCATCCCCCACTGGTTAGACCTACCTATTCTTGATGGAATTATTAGATTACCTGGACAACGCTACTTTCAATTTGAAGAGTTCGTCTGAGTCTGAAGAGGAATACCAAATTATGAGCAAATACTTTAACTCTCAAGCTTCCGACAGTGACCTGAGTTATACCAATGATACTGAATACGACTATGGTGCCAAGCCACCTGCCGTTCATGATGCTTATAGTTATGGTAATTCGTTTGAGGTTGATGGCCAACACACTGGTGCTGCTCACCAAGGAATAGACTATTCCTCCGTCCAGTACTTCCCTCAGCCTCACCCGGGCCAGCCTCTTCAAATGCCTCACCACCACCAGCACCAACAGGCCCAGGCTTCATACTCCACCATGCAGCACCAACACCACCATCAGCTTCACCACCAGTCTTCTGCTGAAGACTTTGCTCGTGCTACTGCTGCCGCTTCTGGAAAGTTTGGTGACATTACTAGTTCCCTCTTGGACGAAGAGTCCAAGGTAAGGGCCCACCCTGCTGCTGCCAACGCCAACAGCCTGCCAATCCCATTAATGTACAATAGCCAACAGCAAACTCCGCTCCACCACACACCAATGTCGCACCCATCGCACACTCCAATCCAACAGCCAATGGTGCCGGTGCATCACCAACAGCAGCAGCAACAGCAACAGCACATGTCGATGTCTGCTCAGCACACTCCAATCACACAGAGGAATCACTTCCAAGCCCCAAACCCCCCAATGCATCAAGCCACTCCTATTTCTGCACAGTCCACGCCCTTGCAGAGCAACCACAGAACCCCCATGCAGCAGCAAAGACCTGCTCCTGCCGGCATGCCAATCTCTCCTGTTCTCAACTTGCAAGAGTACCCAGACATGACCACGTTGGTTAACTCAAACTCAAACTTGGTTGTCCCCATGGTCGACACTGCATTCGTGGACCACAGAATCTGCTCTGTGTGCTCCAAGCGCATAACAAGAGACATGTCCAGACACATGAGAACCCACCAAATAATACCAAGATTCCAGTGTGCATTCCCCAAGCTGCAGTGCAACCACAAATCCGGTAGATTCAACAGACCATATGACTTCAAAAAACATTTATTAAATAGACATTTCAAGTTCGACAACCCTGAGATCAAGAAAATCCACAACCTCAGCGATAAATTGAACCACCCAGGTGTCTGTCCCTGTGGTGTGCGGTTTATCAGTAAGGACTGGTTGGACGAACATATCTTGACCAACAACAAGGAAAAGAGATGCCCATGTGTTGATCAATAGGCTACGATTATTATACAGTGTTCTTCTTTTAATGCATAATTTTTTTTTTATAATCAAAAACAATAGTAAATAGTGTAGCACCAATGGAGCGGGACTGGTTGTGGTTGCGGTTGCCAATTAGTGATGCCGCTCGGGGCGATACGTAAGACGGGCAGTATTCACGCCTACAACTCCTTTGCAAGAGCGATAATTTCTTGGGAAGTTAAAATGATCACCTCTTTCTCTGCTGACGCAGCCAGTGATGGTTTGGTTGCCAAAGAAACTGCAACCTTGCCTATTTCTTCTGCATACACCGGCTTTAAAAGCCAGTCTAAGATGGTACCTCTGGTTAACAGCCCTACCTTAGCAACCACAGCGTTCACAAACCCCTTGGGTCTAGTACGCTGACCTAATAACGCACCCGGCCTTAAAATGATTAGCCTTGGGAATCCCAACTGCTTAATTTCATGTTCTAGGTCAGCCTTAATTCTTGCATAAGCGAGAGTGGCTTCCTCAGAGGCACTGGAAGCGGAAACCAAGACGAAGCAACTTATGTTTGCTTCTCTTGCGGCTTGGGCGCACTTCAATTGGGTGCCGTGGTCGATTTCCTTGTACTTTTCCCAGGTCCCGCCTGCGTCGGCCTTGGTGGTACCAAAGGCAGAGAAGAAAACGTCAGGCTTACCCTCTGTTTTTGCAATCTCTCCAACCCAGTCGTCTAGCGACGTTTTCACCACGGAGTTCAATTTGGGCGAGGAGGCCACCTCGCCGTCGATAGCCCGCCTGGTCAACGTAGTGATACGGGCCACCGAGCTGGACGACTCTGCAAACTTTAGAATCTGTGCACCCACGAGACCTGTTGCACCGATGATAATAGCGTTCATTTGGGGTAGTTAAAAAATATTTTAGGCTATTAACAAAGAAAATCACTAAAAAATAAATGAAGCTTAAAAAAAAAAACAAAACTTAAAGTTAGTATATGCAAATTTGCTTAGGGAAGTCTCGGGATCGGAAGCGTCCAGCTACCCGCATCCCAGCTCACACTGGCCCCGTCAGGCTAGCTCAGACGGGGCAACACTTTGTCAGTCTGTTGGCACCAGTTTACAGTGACCAGGTAGACTGCTTACTGTGCTTGAGGATTGCTCAGTAAATTTTTTTTTTTTTTTTTTTTTATGTTTTGCAACAAAGGATGCGCTTGGTGTTGCGTTGAGCATACATGTACGTTACACATTCAAGAGATTGGATTAGTCAAGTTTGAGAAAAATTGGTGAGGGAAATGGGGGAGATCTGACGGTCGAAAAGACAAAAAGCTAGAGGTGTGCATAGAAGATCTCGCTTTAGACTCTCTTCTCTCCAGAAGGGAAGTGCCTGCCAAATACTACCGAGGGCCGCTTTTTGGCAATGGTGCCTTAGTAGGCAAAAAAGAGGGGTGACTGACATTGTGAAATTGGCGGCTGCCGTCCTAAAGCGTCCCATGTTAGCAGATACTGCTGTGAGATAGAGATTTATGTACCGCTTTTACGCTTTTTTTAAACTTTTTTTTTTTCTCGGTTGCTCTTACAGGCTCACTACTTTTTTTTTTTGCTTTTATTTTTTTTCAGTTACCATCTCTTTAACTGCCACCAACGTCTTATTGTCCTTGTCTTACTTTAGGCACTTGCACAGCTGGATCGAATTTCGTATCAGGAATTGCAATCATTTCACTCTTGTTCTTGCTGATTTAAGATTTCTTTTTTTTATTTTCTTGAGCTTTTTATTTTCGGCTTTTTTTTCATCCTATGCTTTAAGCTTTTCATTATTTTTTACTATGCGTGTATGTACTACTAATCATCATCAATTATTTTTTTTTGGTTCTTCTTTTTTGTGTGTTTTCAGGGTTTCAAGGTTTTTTCCGATAACTGGAATTTCAAGTTCTAAAGGTGCCGGCGTCAAAATCGCTATGTAGACGACGGAGAAATGCAGAATCGTACAAACTCAACGTAAATGCATTAAACAGCAAAAAAAAAAAAAAAAACCAGAAGCGAGAACTATGACGAAATGGATTTGAAATGGGCTAGTGTTCGTCTGTTTTCTTCTATACATTCAAAAGTTTCCTGATACTAGCATGGAAGCCCCTGTGTGTTAAAAAATGGAAATATGTACAGTGACCCAGTCTTTCCAATTTCCATACATAGAACAACAATGACTTAATAGCACATACATGGCGGTACTGCTGTCCATGAGTAAATTTTCACTCACTAGAAGGACACATAAAAAATAATTCAGGTAAAAAATAAATATGTAATCAAAAAAAAAAAAGAAAGGAAGATTGCAGAAAATATGAGCGTGAAAGAAAATAATTTTTTCTCTTGAGTTAGATTATGCCATATTACACACTCTCATCGCATTAAAAAGCTTCGCCACGACGAACACACCAGTGTTGATGTAATCGCAAGTACTCATTCACACAATAGGAATAAAAGAGATACGAGAAAGCATAATGTGGACCGGACTTTCATCTCGGCACCAGTTGGGGCAGCCAGGCGCAAGTCGAAGAACCTTCTGAAGACGTGCTCCGTCCTCATCATCGACATCGCTTCAGCCCCATCCACCCTTACGTCCATGGACCAGAGCGGCCTGTGAAGCAGCATAGATCATGGCCTAAAAAAGGCAAAAAAAAAAAAAAAGTAAATTAAACTCTCCAAACCACCACTGTAACTACTGTGCGCCGTAATCCACATGTGCAAATTGCAACTAGAGCCAAAGTTATAAGCGAACACTTTTTCGTATCTTTTGGCTCTTTTCACAGGCACAAGCAACTGTGGGTCCGCCGAACACAAGAAATATACCACAAACAAGGCTTTATCATATGTCATGTTCCTCCTATATTACTAAGTAGGGACAAATTATCCTAGTTGGCGTACGGTGGTGGATACTCCACCTTATCTGAAACGAAGCTTGAAACAAAAAAATAAAACGTTTCTTTGTTTGTGAGAGGTTTTGCGAGGTCTACCAGTTGTGACTGTGATTTTGGCGATGTCGATCAGTTTGAGGTGAAGGGTTTGCTTGTGCTTGCATCCTCTGCTTGCATCCAATGGCCTGTAGGATCGATTTCGTAACTCTTTTGTTATTTTGTTCTTGTGGAGAAGGGGGACCCAGAACCGAAAGGGCCACGAGCTGCTAGATCATCTGGGTAGCTGCATCTCTATAGCTTTTCGTATATGCTTCTGAAGAGCACTTGGCCGTTATTTTTCACCATTTTGCTTGTCCAGTTTCACCTACCATTGCTATATTTAACCTTTTGGATTTTTTTTTTTTCCTGAGGTCCGGTTTGGAGATGCATAGGTATTGTTCTGACATGTACAGCCTACATACGTATACCCTTCTTTGTGGAGAAAAGTATGTAGAGCCGAAACACAAGCCACATACGGTCAGCGTATGGACATGAAGGGCGGGTTTCCGAGATGAAACCCGAGCGGACTTTCCCATCAGCAACAGGGTTATGGAGATGGTGCGTGCCTCCCTCCCGTGTATGTGTTGTAGACAGTAGATACGTTGCAC
This sequence comes from Dujonia boleticola, assembly GCA_029581775.1. NCBI lineage: Eukaryota > Fungi > Ascomycota > Pichiomycetes > Serinales > Debaryomycetaceae > Dujonia > Dujonia boleticola. Next base: position 2,332,982 of record JARGRU010000017.1, read on the forward strand.
TATCCAAGCAGCAGCAGCAGCAGCAGCAGCACTAGCACCAGGAATATTTTTTTAAGCAATATACAAGGTTTAAAAATTTTTCTTTTTTTGACTGCGTACCTTAAATGTCTAGAGAGAAGGTGTAAGATGCAAGTTTATGGACGATATTTACGTCATTAGCTAAAATTTTAGCGAAAGTATCTGACTAGACCAGAGGATCCCCCACCTACGTGGCCAGAAGTGGGTCCGCACAGTACATGGTACCAAGCCTTTTTGCTTGTTGCTGGAGCTTAAGATATTTTCCGAAGCGCACCCTGCTTGTCTCAGTCTATTGTTCTCTCTCGCCCGTGCATGCATGGGTATTAGAAAAAAACGGGTACATCAACGTACAGCTAGTGGGTAATTGTTGAAGCAAGGTAGAGAGGGGCAAGCAAATGAAAAAAATAATAATCATCCAAAAAAAAAAAAAAAAAAAAACTCGACACATGAAAAAGACGCTCATGAAGGGTGCATAAGGGAGAGCGACGAACTTAACGAAACCATAAAATAAATAAAAGAGGGTAAAAAAAAAAAAATAAAAAATAACGTTCTCTGTCATACAGGAAACTGGAATTGTTACCACTCTCATCACATCATGTAATGCTGGTCCATATGTTGCTAGTGCGTTGGTCCAAGCAGCTCGGCACACTCCTGGCCGACCCCGAGCTGCTACTGCCCACGCGAGGGTTTCAGCTCGCCAGGCACCGTACACCCATGACATTCTCTTTCTCCACCAACCACCAACCACCACCACCTAAATCGCACACACAGACCCACCCCTATATCCACCCATTCGGTGCTGCTTATCGACGCATTATAGGAGTACTATGACGAATGCCGGAAACCTTATTTTTTTCCCACTCGCCAGACACTCCCAAAAAAAACAAAACCGTCCATCCCTCCAGTGATGTCACACAACACAAGTGGAGCACATCTCCTGCCCGTTGGCCCCAGTGTGAGCCGGATTATTTTTTATGCTAGCCTACTCCGATGCATGAAGAGCGACGCTTTGGGTCACTGCGCTTACACCACGGAGGCTCCTACATCCTGCTTCGTGCTCACCGGAGCGAGTGAGCGGGCCCCGCGGAGGGACACGGGAGTGGCCGAGCGCAGCAGCGGCCACTGCGGCCAGCACCGACTCTCCCAGCACGACATCTCGCGGCATTGGCTGCTGTCCTTGTCTTGCGATGCCTCTGCCTCTCTGCCTCTCCGTAGTGCGCCCATGGCGGACGCTACCTGCACTCCGCACAGAGCGTCCGTTTTTTTTTCCTCTCCAGGGGCCCACCTGCAGGACACCAAAGCAAGACAAAACAGTGACGAGGGTGGCCCTATTGGCTCAGCGACTGACTCCCCCATACAAACCCCGGCTTCACTAGTAGCATCTCGTAGCGCTTTTGGTAGCAGTTTCCCTTTTTTTCAGTTCCTCGCCCCCCCCACGGCTTATATACACGCGCCGCAGAATTGACCCAACTTCTTCCACGCTAGCCACCTTCTTTTTCTTTTTTAGTTGACAGGTTGTTTTTAGTAGTGGTACCGCTTGACAGAGAGTGCCCACCACACGTAACCACACACCGGCGCTACACACACTCGACGGTGACACCAGCGCACCCACCAGCGAGCCCCACGCACACCCCCCGCCAGACACACCGCCAGGACCGGCAACTCGCTACACACCCTGTGCCACCAGTGCGGAGACTCCGTCGACACCCCCCATTAAGTCCGTCTCGCTCCACACACACACACAAAAATGGCTAACATACGGTTCTTCCACCAGGAGGGCGCCAGCAAGGACCAGTCGCACACGCAGATCCCCGACGGCGGCTTCTACGGCGGCGACGCCGCCTACCAGCTCGACCCGCTGTCGCTCCAGATGGCGGGCGCCGGTGCCGGCGCCGGCGGCGACCCCATGGCAGACCTCAACGATATAGGGACGTTTGTGGACCTGATAGACCTTCTACCGGAGCAGCAGCTCCTCGTACAGCAGCAGCAGCAGCAGCAGCAGCAGCAGCAGCAGCAGCAGCAGCCACCACATCACCAACAGCAACACCAACAGCAACACCAGCAACAGTTCACCCAGGCCCACCAGAAGCCCGCCATACAGCAACAGCAGCAGCAACAGTTGGACTTTACGCCGCCAGACTTCAATTTCGACGCCCTCCAGCAGCAGCTGCAGTTCCACCAGAACGTGCAGTTGCCGTCGCAGCACGGGGGCCAGCAGCAGCAGCAGCAACCCCACCCGGGCCAGCAGCACCAATTCTACCAGCAACACACATACGGCCACTCGCAGGACCACTTCCAAATACCGCCAGCGCCACGCGCCGCCCAGGCCGCCCCGGCCCCACAGGGCCCTGCGGCAGCAGTGGGCCCCAACACATTCACGCTCCCCACGCAGTTCCGCCCGCCGCAGCACACGTTCACGCGGCCGCCGCTCCACCAGTCCTCCTTCTCGTACGACTCGTCGCTCCCCACGATAAACAGCATCGGCACCAACGGCGCCGTCGACAACACGTACACGTACACCGAGCAGAGCGTCATCGACGACATCCACCCCAAGCGGAAGCCGTCGAAGCGGATCGACAGCGCCAAGACGAAAATCACCGCCAAGCTGCCCACGCTCATCCAGCTGAAGATCAACAGCACGCCCAAGATCACGTTGCCCAAGAAGAGCGCCAAACCCAAGCACCTGTCGAGGCTCCGCCAGGGAAGCGGCGGGCCGCCCAGCACCGCAGGCAACGTGCCCGGCGGCGACGACGTGGGCACCTTCTTCAACTACATCGACACCCAGAGCAAACAACAGGCCGCCGACACGTCGGCAGCGGTATCAGCTGGACCTGGCGCCGCCGCCGCCGCCACCGCCGCGGACTCCTCAAACACTGCAGCAGCAGCCGCCGCTGCGTCCGCTCGCCGCTCCAAAAAACCAGAGTTGTTCCTCCCCTTGGGCAACTTGAACGGCAGCGGGTCTGCGGCCGCGGGCGGCGCCGCCGCGCTCAACCGGTTCATGCCCTTTGAGTTCTCGGCATTCTCCGACTCCTCCGTGGCCATGAACCACGAGCGCAGGCGGTTCCAGGACCCGGACGCGGACATCCTCTCGTTTGTGGACGAGGCCGGGTTTGGCGGCGGCGACGACGGGCTCTTGAACTTCCAGAGCAACGTGACGCCGCACATGCAGCCGCCCACGGTGGGCCCCAACGGCTACTTCGACTACAAGGGCGGCGACGGGAACTCGCCGTTTGTGCAGAACGCGCAGGGCAACGGGCGCCAGGTCGCCGGTACAGTGCTCACGCCCGCGGCCGTCGCGGAGAATAGCACCGCGCAGCTGGCCGTCGCCAGCAACTCCACCACCATCGAGAGCATCGACGCGATGCCGCCGCTCATGGGCGGTGCCGGCGCCGGCGACTTTGACGCCAGCTTCGAGCCCATCCTGGTGGGCCAGTTCCAGCAGGACATCTTGGCGTTCAATTTCGACGGCGGCGACGACTCCCTCAAGGCGCACGGGTCGCCCTCCGCGGTGCTCATGCCGCACCTTGGCGGCGGCGGCGGCGCAGGAGACTCGAGCGGGCTGAACCCACACTCCGACTTTGAGGACAGCGGCGAGGGCGGCGCGCTCAACGTGCCGGGGCACAGCGTGCACCGGTCCACGTCCGCCAGCAGCTTGCTCTCGCAGGGCTCCGCGTCCGGCGTCGAGAAGTCCGCCACCAAGAAGAAGCGGTTCCCCAAGGGCGCCGTGTGCCAGGTGTGCGCCAAGTACATCAGCAGAGACATGACAAGACACATGCGAATCCACGACGAGCGCGGCAGATTCCAGTGCGTGTACCCGAAGGAGATGTGCAGCCACAAGACCGGCAACTTCAACCGCCCCTACGACTACAAAAAGCACTTGCTACACATTCATTTTGCGTTCGACGACCCCAAGGGCAAGACCGCGCACACCTTGACCGACAAGCTCCCCATGACGGGCGAGTGCCGCGCGTGCAAGATGCGCTACACCGCCAGCGACTGGCTCGACAAGCACATCCTCTCGAACGACGAGCGGTGTGTCTACATTCCCGCAGAGTCGTCCAGCGCGTAGCGGCGCGCCGGCGGCCCCAGAGGCCACAGAGCTAGGAGAACAGAGTATGTAAAGTATGAAAGCACCTTAATAGACGAGAAGCAGATACCACCGCCAGGGTACCGTGGGGTACCCCCAATTGTAGGCACCAACATGGCCAGCGGGACGCGCCAAGTGTGACGCTCCGCTGGCGCCTGCCCGGCGAGGGCGACTGCGTCGAGCCTGGCTCCCTTCGGGAGGGCCGCCCCGAGCGCAGCGAGCAGAGCACCACGCAGTGGCCCCCGCCGGGCAGGCGACGTGACTACCCTGCCCATGAAGAGTGAGGGCGAGCTGAGGAGGGTGGGAAACCGTGGAGCAGCAGCACTTCCGAGTCACGTGACTCATGGTTGAGAGTGTCGCTTCGTAGGGAGGTCAGGTAGGTCGGGGCGGTGGAGTTTGCCAGTGAAGCAGAGTGGTGAGAGGGGCAAATGTGCTCAATTGGAGAGGCCGAGTTGAAGAGATGCAGTTGGTGGTGGGGAAGTGGTGGTGGAGGACCGGTGGTTCAGGGAAGGTGGATGCGGTGGTGCGATAGAGAGGGAGAGAGAGGGCAGAAGGTGAGATACAAGAGGGTTCTGCGGCGATAAACGGCTGAGAGCGCCCGCTGCGATCGGGTCTGGCCCGATCTGGGGGCTTGGGAACGGTGTCCGCCGCTGTGGAGAGGGCGTGTGGTGTGGAAAAGTGCTCACTGGGGGCCTAAAGTGCTCACTGGGCGGGCTGCAAAATGCTCATCGCCCGGCGGCTTAAAGTGCTCACTGGGGGCACGCCAAGGTGCGCAGAAATGTGCTCACGCCTGCCCGGCGGGGGCCACTGCGTGGTGCTCAGCTCGCTGCGCTCGGCCCTCCCTCCCGTAGGGAGCCAGGCTCGACGCAGTCGCCCTCGCCGGGCAGGCGCCAGCGGAGCGTCGCGCTAGGCCCCCAGCGGGTTGCAGCCGTTGCAGCAGCGCACTCCGCGCGGCATGCAAGCAGGCCGTCCTGGCTGTCAAGATCACGTAGATAAGGCCCGGCGGGGCGCGCGCTGCCTGCCCTCCAGCGGCGAGCGGGCAGGGCGGAGGTCTCCCCGAGACGCAACGTCTAAACCAAATTCCAGCTCGTAACCGGCCACGCTATGGCAGCCCAGGTAGGAGGCCCCCAGGGTTACGGAACCCTTAGGCGATCGTCGGAGATAGCAGCGAGCTTTCCACGCGGCCCATTGGCCGGTGTGCGGGTGTTTATTTTGCTCACCGGGCCCGCTGGAAATTTGCTCACTCTGCTGAAAAGAGCAAATTCTCGAAAGTCACGTTACCCAGCGCTGAGCCATGGGTGGGCTAGCGGCTGATGGGCGGTTCATATAAGTAGCCGCTGATCTGCCGCCAGCGAGGAGCGCAGAGCAGAGCAGCATCCGCAACACCAAGGCAGCACCCGCAACACCGCAACCGTCTCCTCACCCCAGCGCCCCGGCACCCCCACCCACACATCCACCGAATCCCCAGCACCTGCACACGGCCTCCCAGCAGCACTCCACTCACCACCCACTAGTACGCCAGTACACCTACACACACACACACACAAACCCCAGTATGTCCATCTTGAACCTCATCGCCCGCCACGGCGGCGTCGACCACATGGACATGGGCGGCATGTCGATGGGCGGCTCGCTGTCGTCGTCGCTGACGACGATGCCCATGGACAACTCCACCAGCACCGCGGCCCCCATGCCCATGGCGATGCACATGTTCTTCACCAAGGCGTACCACGGCTACCCCGTGCTCTTCGAGACGCTCTCCGCCAAGAACGACGCGCAGGCGTTCGGCATCTTTGTGCTCCTCTTCTGCGTGGCGTTCGCCCTCAAGGGCGCCGACTTCTACCGCATGTACCTCGAGCAGAAGGTGTGGAACAACCCGCTGTATCTCGGCACGCCGCAGTACCGCCCCTCCAACGAGCTGCGCGCGTCGCTCAACCGCGCCTACCACCTCTCGCGCGCCACCTCCGCCAGCCTCGACGCCAAGGAGGCCAGCGAGAGCGAGGCCGAGCTCGTGGCCGACTCCGACGGCGCCGCCCCGGACCACAACTTGCCCACCGAGGGCGCCACCGCCGGCGTGCGCAGCCCGCACAGCTTACGGCTCGCCTCTTCGCTCTTCAGAGACGCCATCAGGCTCTTCCTCTGCGTGGTGCCCGAGATCTTTGGCTTCGCCTTGATGTTGGCCGCCATGTCCTTCTGCTTGGTCTACTTCTTCGCCATCGTGGTCGGCTTGGGCTGCGGCAGGTTCTTCTTCGAAAAGTTATCATACAGGTATGGTATGACGGGGGTGACCTTCAGCAACTCCCACTGCGCCTAGCCCGCACCCACAGCATATACATAGAGAATACACACCCTAATAATACCCCCCTCTCCCTGTAGCCCTCCCGGCGAGTAGCGCGCTGCCGCCGGCCCACCAGTACTGACAGGTAGGGGACGCTCCGCTGGCCACTCCGTGGGGGCCACTAGCGTGGTGCTCTGCTCGCTGCGCTCGGGGCGGCCCTCCCGTAGGGAGCCAAGCTCGACGCAGTCCCCCCGCCGGGCAGGCGTGTGGCGTGCCGCCGGCAGGACCCCTAGTTGCAACCCGTCAGAAGCAAGCCGCCCTGCCGGGGGCCACGCCCTTCCACTCCGTGGGGCCCACTGGCGTGGTGCTCTGCTCGCTCCGCTCGGGGCGGCCCTCCCGCAGGGAGCCAAGCTCGACGCAGTCGCCCTCGCCGGGCAGGCGCCAGCGGAGCGTCCAGCACGGCGCCCTGCCGGGGGCCACGCCCATCCGCTCCGTGAGGGCCACTGGCGTGGTGATCTGCTCGCTGCACTCGGGGCGCGTCTACAGTAAGGCTCGATGTAAGTGCGTATATTGTTAATCTGTGGGTCCGGGGGGCCGCCCGGGGCGCCGGGGGACGGGCTACTCGAAGACGGCCAGGATCTTCTTCAAAAGATCGTTGTACTTTGTGCGGTGGAAGCTGGACCCGCCGCCGTCCGCCAACTTCTCGCTGTAGATCAAGCGGGCGAGGTTCTTGTAGTCGTCCTCGCGCAAGGCGACGCTGTCGCCGGCGCCGGCGCGCTGGCGCTCCTGCTGCTCGCGGATGGCGTCCACCAAGGTGACCTCGTTGTGGGTGAACATCTCGAAGAACACGGACGAGTTGTTGAAGTCGATGGACTCCGGCTGGTTCATGATGTTGCGGAGCATCTGCTGCAACACAAAGATGTTGAGGAGCACGCGCTTGATGCCGTTGGCGTTCATCTTGGCCACGCTGCGCGCGCCGCGCACGGTGAGCGACTCGAGGAACTTGGACAAGCCGACAAAGATGTTGTCGCGCTCGCTCTCGTCGAGCAACACCTGCGTGAGCTTGTTGTCCACGAGGAACACGTGCTTGTTGTACTCGCTGATGTACTGGTCGCAGTCCGCGGGCTCCGCGGCGGGCACCCAGTCGCAGTCCGCGTACGAGCGCGTGATGTAGTAGATGGCCTTGCAGCGCAAGTCGTAGCGGAGCGCCAAGAGCGTGCCCTCGCGGATCTTGGTGAAGGTGTCCACGATGGCGTCGAACTGCCCGATCTTGGCCGAGTTGAGCGTGAGGAAGATGTGGCTGTGGTCGATCGACGACGACCGCCCGTTCTCGAGGAACGACCAGTCGTGCTTGAGCTTGTCTACCTCCAGGAGCTTGATGTCGTCCGTGTCGTCGTCGTACACCGAGTAGTTGGACTCCTTGCGCATGCCGGGCAACCACGAGAGGATCCACGTGGTGGTGAGGAGCAAGTGGCAGATCTGCAGGAACGTGTCGCCGTCGAGGAAGTCGTCCTTCGAGAGCGTCTTGGTGTTGCTGTTGGCGAGCATGATTTCCACCTCCTTCTCGATGCTGCTGCTGTCTGCGGCCCCAGCGCCCGCGGCGCCTGCGGCGGCGCCGCCACGCTGGCGCTGGCCGTCGCGGCGGAGGATGGCGCCCAGGATCTCCGTGAGCGCGGGGATGCGCATCCACGTGTTGATTTGGGACGACGGTTTGCCCGGGGCGGTGGTGTTGGTGCCCGAGGAGGAGGTGCCGCCGCTGCTGCTGGCGGCGCTGGCGGTCCGCACAATGTCCTCTTCGGGCGGCTCCAAGAGCTCCTTGTAGTGCGCCTCGTACTTGTTGGCAAACTTGGTCAAGTACTGCAAGCACAAGTCGCCAAACTCCTTCCGGTACGTGAGCGACGTGTTCAAGACGAAGCAGATGTACATGATGAGCTTCTGGAAGTCCAACGCGTTCTGGTAGATGGTGAGCGTCTTGGCGTTGGCCTGGTCGACGATGCTGCTGCTGAGGGTGGCGGGCGCCGCGAACGACGAGCCCTCAGCGGCGGCGCCGCTGCCGGCGCCGCTGCCCTCGGCCACGGTCACGGCCACGGACGACGCAGCCACGTCCTTCCGCTGGTCGACAATGGTGAGCTCGCCGCGGAACGACTCCTTGCTCGAACCGCTGCCGCTGCCACTGCCGCTCAAGAACTCCACAAACAACGTGTTCAAGGTGTCGCGCAACTTGGGCAAGAAGGTGGCGGTCATGAACACGTTGAAGAAGCGGATCCCGTCGTGAGCGGTGCCCCCCGCCGCAGCGGCGGCGGTGCTGGCAGTGCCGGTGGCCCGCGCGAGCTGCTGGTGCAGCTGCTGGATGTGCTGGGGCAACTGCGGGCCCGCGGGCTTGAACAAGTGCTGCGCTCCCGCCACGTAGATCAAGAAGGACTCCAAGATGATCCGCATGTTGAAGATGTTGCGCGGCACCAAGATCTCCACCATGGCGTTGAAGGACTCGTTCTTGATGTACGGCGACAAGTTCTCGAGCACCGTGCTCTTGTCGTCGCCGTTGAGGTTGAAGCCGGGGAACATGTCGTTGAGGATGAGCTGGAGCTCCTCCGTAGAGCGCGCGGACTTGGTGATCGACACGTTCTCGAACTTGAACGTGCTGCGCTTGAGCACGTCCGCGAGCTGACTCTTACTGCCGGGGGCCGCGATGCCGCTGCCGATGCCGCTGCTGTCGGTGACCACGTCGCTGCCGTTGTTCTTGGTGAACACGCTGCGGTCGTAGATGTAGTTCATCATGAGCGCCTGGAGCTCCTTCTGCATGGCTGTCCACGCGGTCTCGAAGTATGTGCGCGAGTCCGTGCTGTGGCCGTGGCCGTGCGAGTGCGGTGGGACGGGCGTGGACGACCGCGGGGTGCCTGCGCCGGACCCGCCTGTCGTGGTGGTGGCAGTGGTGGTGCTGGTCGTATGGCTGCTGCCGCTGGCAGTGCTGCCCGCGCTGGCGCCGCCCGCGCTGCCGTCCTCCGCCAAGATGCGCTTGACAATCTCCTGCACCACCTTGTGCTTCTGTAACACGGCCAAACTCTTGATGAACACGTTCCCAAACAAGTCCTGGAGCACAATGACGGCCGCGTCGTTGAAGAGCCCCGCGGACCCGGAGGACCCGCCGCTGCCCACCAACAAGTCAAACAGCTCGCCCGCGGAGGACGACGCGCCGGCGCCCGGCACCACGCCGGACCCCTGGATCTTGCTCAACTTGTGGAGCTGCTGGGTGTTTTTGAGCTTCGTCTCGTTGGTGGTGGTGTTGATCAACGTGTGGAACTCCTGCTGGTTGGTGTTGGCGAGAATGTCCAACACCTGCTGCAACCGGTTGAGCTTGTAGGCGGTGTAGAGCAACAGGTACACGTAGTGGAAGGACTCGGTGTTGCTGTTCAGCGTGGACTCGAGGAGGATCGAGTAGTCCACGTTGTCGGAGCCCTTGGCCGCCTGCTGGTGCGCGTAGAAGTTGTGGATCTTGGGGAGCTGCCGCGCGATGAACTTGTCGACGCTCTCGGAGAAGCACGCGGCGATCTCCGCGATGTCCAAGTTGGCCGAGTTGTAGATGTACTGCTCGAGGTTGTGCGACTGCGTGAGGAGCGTCTTGAACGACGAGAGCTGCGGGTTGGACGACTGCACGAGGAACTGCCAGTACTCGGTGCCGGCGCTGGCGGCGCTGTGGAACCCGCTGCTGCCGCCGCCGCTGCCGCCGTTTCCAGCGCTGCTGCCACCGTTGCCAGCGCTGCTGCCGCCGCCACCACCACCTGAAGCGGACCCCGAAGCGTCCACACCGCCGCTGCCACCGCCGACACCACTCTCAGCAGCGACGGCGCCGTCGTGGTAGTGCGGCGTGGCCACGGACAGCGTCTTCAAGTAAATCTCGTTGTGCAACTCGTCGATAATCATATCGAACAAGTTGTTCAGCTGCAACTCCAAGTAGCTCTTGATGCTGGCCATGGCCAGAAGCGACCACAAGTTGTACTGCTCCGCGAGCTTGTAGGCGCCCAGAATCACGTCGTAGATCTCGTGCACCTTCTTGTCGTTGATCAAGCGCTCGATGCGGGTCGGGATCTGGTTCAACTCGTCCATGGCGTCCAAGATCTCGATCATCTCCGAGTACCGCGCAGACGTGTTGTTCAAGTCGTTGAGCGCGTCCAGGCGGTCGTGGGCGTCCTTCTTGGTGTCCTCGAGCATCTCGCGGATCTGCTTGGAGTCCTGCTGGCAGTCCTGGATCGTCAGGAGGAGCATGTGGTACGAGCCGATCGAGTTGTTGAAGATCTCGTAGTACTCGTTCACCACGCGCCGGAGCGTGCCCTGCACCTGTGCCGTCAAGTCCTGGAACTCGTGCGTCTTGTGGGCGAGCCCGACGGACGAGTCGTCGAGCAACGACACCGCCATCTCGATCGGGTTGGACGTCTCCTCGAGCACCTGCGGCCACTCGTACCGCAAAAGCGCAAGCGTCTCCTTGAGCTCGTACATCACCTCGTCCATCCGCTGCTGCGTCGTCACCGACGGCGGCGTGGGGCCGTGGAGGTTCATGCTGAGCGATCTTGTGCGGGCCATCTTTTGTGGACGTTGCCGTGTGTAGTTATGTAGGTTGCGCTCTGCGTAGCGCTGTAGTCAGATAGCCGTCTAGGTAGTCGGCTAGCTAGCTGTCTAGTTGTCTAGGCGTGCGAGCGTCTAGGCGTGTAATCGTCTGTTGTTTGGCCTCTCTTAATGCCTGGCGAGACTCGTCTCTGTGTGTGTGTGTGGGAATGCTAATGGGGCGATCACGTGATCCTCTGAATGTCCCGAATTGTGAATTGGCGTCCTGCTACGCTTAAAACACTGGCCTGGCTGCTGTGGAGAACCAGCGGGCCGCCAGTGCCAGCGGCAGTTTTGGGGCCCACACTGTGCGCACGCCCAGGGTGTTGTGAGATCTGGAAATTCCTGCACACTCGCTTCTTCTGTATCACGTGACCTGGTACGTCTTGCGCCAAAAAGGTAAACACTCCAGATCAGCCTGGGCCACGAGATGTGGAAGGACACTTTCCCCTTCCCTCCTCACCAGTACCGCCTGAAACGAGCCGAAACTCCACGGCAGCCTCGCCAGACCACCGTACCACCGTTCTGTTTGCACAACCACCGATCCTCCCACCAAAACGTCGCAGCAAACCCGTGCCCTGCGGCCCCCCACAATGAACCTGTCGCGTTCCGTCATCTCGGTGAACGACACCACCATAGAGTCCGTCTACCTCGGCGATGTGATCGAAATGTACGTATACTACCCTCCTCGGGGCCCCTCTGACGCTCCTCCGGAGTCTCCACGTAGCTTTCTCTAGCGTTGCGCTCTAGGCGCAGTACCGCCAGTGCGGATGTCCTGGGCCACAGCTGCGGTGGGGACCGCCTGCCCGGCGGGGGCCACTGCGTGGTGCTCGGCTCGCTGCGCTCGAAGACCGCCCGTCCATCACTCCCGAAGGGAGCCAGGCTCGACGCAGTCGCCCTCGCCGGGCAGGCGCCAGCGGAGCGTCCCCTGACCCCCGTCGGAGGCCGCTCTGCTCCTCCGGCCGTAACGCTAGCCGCACGATGCCTCTACCCCAACTTGGATATACTAACACACCGAGTAGATCAAGCGATGGTGCGCTGAATAAGGAGAACCGGCTGCCCTCAGGGCGACCGGCTCTGCTGCCACAAAAGGAAGTCGTAGTGTCTTCGAGTCCCGTGGCACTCAAGGACGGCGCGCCCGAGCAGGCTGCTCCCGCCGTCACGACGCCCTCAAGAGTGCTGAGGTTCTTCTCGATGGGGAACGTGCTAAGAAGCATCTTTTCTTCGTCATCGCCGCCCCACAGCAGTCCGTCCGTGCAGTCTACGCAGCCGATCTTGCCTCCAAGCAGGGTACAGTCTGGCGGCGAGACAACGAGACCCGTAACCCAGGCCGATGCGGAAGAGGAGGATGATGTAGCCACGGCTACTGCCGCCCGGAGCGATTCGCCCAGCAAGGCGCCTCTCCCCCCCATCCGGTCACTGCCCACGAAGCTTTTTGTCTCCGAGACCGAAGATCTGTTCACAAGCACCCCCAAACCGCTGTCCGGTGGCGCTGTGGCGATGATGCGCTCTCCATGCATATCGCCCTCTCCAAGCAGACACCGCAGGACCAGAGGGAGCACGGAACGCTCCACGGGCTCCCCCACTCCAGAGTCGCCCTTGGCAGCCCCCGAGACACTCAGTGCGCCATCCGACTCGCGGAAGAATATCCTCGACTTCACCAACTGGTTCTCCAGTGAGGGCAACTCCAGCGTGCTCGCGTCCGAGCTGGGCGGCGGCGGCGCGGCCAAAGAAGACTGGCCGAGAGCGCAGGCGCTCCGGGAGCCGCTAACTCGGCCCTCCACAATGTCAGATCCCATCGAGTCGAACTCGTCGTCCCCCTTCAAGCTCCCCAAGAGGGGCTTGCCTCCGCCCACAAGCGCCAGCGGCGCCAAGCGCAGGAAGAGGGCCAATGGCCAATCCTCCGCGCTGGCGGCTCCGCCGCTCCCAAAATCAAACATCACGTACGACCTAAGGGCACTCAACGAGGCCAACAGGTCCAGCAGAACGAAGGAAGAGTTGCTTGCCACGATGGCGGTGCACGTGCCGCCCTTGCCAGCGTTCGAGCTGGACTACATGAAGGTGAAGTTTGGGAAAACGGCTATACGGCCATCGAGCGAACCTGCCAGCGGGCACGCTGCCAGCCCCATTGTGTTCTGGAAACGGAAGATCACCGCCCAGTATGACGAGACGGCCGACCTTTTCGTTCCCTGCCTCCCGACCGAAGTCGTGGAGCGCAATTTGGTTGTATACCTCCCAGCCGCGCAGCTCGTCTCCATGATCCAGGACAGCCAGATCGAGCTGTTTGTCGATGCCTGCGTGCACGAGTTCCGGGCCAGAACACAGCAAGCCACTGCTGCCTCCGCTGATACTGCGGCTCCAGTGGAGACCTCTGCTCCGTACATCATCCTTCTTATCGAAGGCTACGACAAGTACAGGGCCAAACTCAAGGCTGCGCAGGACAGGCTTTTCAAGCAGCAGGTCCGCAAGGAGCTTGGCGAGGAGCCCAGTCGGGCCAGAGGTCGTTCCAGCGGTGCTGCTGCTGCCACTGCCGCGACCGGTGCCGGTGCTGCGTCCCAACTCCCTGATGGTCTGGTGGCAGCTACTCGCTCTGCACCCTCCGCCTCCAGCGCCGCTACCGCCGCTGCTGCCACAATAAGCATCCCCCTCATCGAAAAACGCATCAACAAACTACAAATCGCTAAGAACGTGAACGTTTTCTACACAAAGTCCGCCGAGGACTCGGTCGACTGGCTCCACTCGTTCTCCTACACCATTGCCTTGTCGTTCTACGACTCCGCTAGCGACACCAAGCTCATCCCCAAGGTGAAGTCGGGAGTCGATACGAAAACGACGTTCCTTCGGTCGCTCCAGCAGTTCAAATTCATCACCGAGGTGAGAGCAGAGAAGGTGTACCACTACTACGGCTCGCTCCAGAAAATCTACCAGAAACTCGTCGAGGGCGGCGCCGGGTTGGGCAAGGGGACCGACGGGTCCAACGTCGTCCCGCCGTCCACCGACAAGGCCGTGCGCACGTTCTTCACGTCGATGGACCCGGATGAAGTGCTAGAGTAGACAGAACGGCACGCCTCCCCGTAGGGGAGCCAGGCTCGACGCAGTCGCCCTCGCCGGGCAGGCGCCAGCGGAGCGTCCAGCGTAGATTGCTGGGGGCCCTGTCGGGGGCACGCTGCTCCACTCCGTGGGGGCCACTGGCGTGGTGCTCTGCTCGCTACGCTCGACCCATGGTCTTGATCCTTCCTGCGGCCCGCTCCACCGGGCTCTACATACAAAATTTTGCATCTAACTAATTAATTATTTTTTTTACATTAAGGTATCTAAATCGTAAGCATATATATGAAAAATCATCGCAAGCAACCAAGAGAACGCTAGCTGACCACCTGCTTGGCGCTGGCGTGGTCCTCCTCGCTGAGGTCGTCCTTGAGCGGCTCGATGGCCCGGAGCCCGTCCCGGATTCCGGCCACCTCAGCGGCGGAAAACTCGAATTTTTGCGCGTACAACGTCGATATGATATTCAACACCTTGTCGATGCACCCGGTGTGCTTTTCCGTGCTCAAAATGGTCACCAACTGGCCGATAATCTTGTAGTCGTGGAGGTTGGCCTGCTTGTCGGCGTCGATTTTGCCCACCGCGGGGCCGCCGGCGGCGCTGGCGTCCGCGTTGGTGGAGATGAGCGCCGAGAGCAACGAGAGGAGTCTGAGCTTCACCTTGGCCTCGGTGGCCGGGTCCGCCAACGGGGCGAGGACGTCCCAGCCGTTCAACTGGTTGAAGAGCGTGTAAGATGCAGGATCGTTTCTGACAAGCGACGAGAGGGCAAAGAGCGCCTTGAGGTACAAGTCGCGGGGCTCGCCGGTGGCCGGGGTGGCGATCTCGATCAACTTGGCGAGCCCGCCGTCGTGCTGGAGAAACGCAGCCTGCGAGTCCGGGTTGTTTTGCACGGCTATGCCGATGATGGAGGCGGCCAACACCCTGATATCACGTGACGCGGCCACCAGCGCATCGAGCTGCTGTATTATGGCGGGCCAGAGCTTCAAGTTCTGGATGTTGTTGGCGTTGTCGAGGTTCTCGATGAGCATCTCGAAGTTCTCGAGCGCGATCTCCTTGTTCTCGGCCGTGGCCTCGGGGTTCTGCACCACGAGGATGGCCTGCTTCATGAGCGTGGGCTCGTCGGGGCCGCCGCCAAACACCTGCTTGAGGACCTCGGGGTCGGGGGCGCCGATCTTCTCGATGGCCTCCTTGTCGCCGGACTGCTGTGCTATTGACCACTGTAAGAGTTTTTCCATGGCGCTGTGTGTGTGCTGGTGTGCTTTCGGGGTGTGTTTTGCTAAGAAACTGGTGCTGCTTTCGTAGGGGCAGAGAGGGCGCTACTTAAACCGATGGTCTGCGATTTAGAGAGAAGCCCGCTGAACTTTCTGGAAGGTTCCTGGTTGTATGCAGGACGCGATGGGGATTCACCGCCAGCGGGACCCACCGACGCCAGGGACGGGGGGGTGGGAGGTCCCCACTGTGTCGGGGGACGCTCCGCTACACGCCTGCCCGGCGAGGGCGACTGCGTCGAGCCTGGCTCCCTGCGGGAGAGACACGGGGTGTGTGTGGGTAGAGGGCACGAGCGCAGCGAGCAGAGCACCACGCCAGTGGCCCCCACGGAGTGGCCCGAGCGAAGCGGTACAGCGGGCCCCCGTGCGTCAGTCCGAGCGACAGAGCTGCAATTCGGTCGCACCAGAGCGGTTTGCAGTTTGGGGTGGTTTTTGTTTGGCTGCAACTGGCCTGTGGCACCGTTTGGGGTAGCCGCTTGACAGTGGTAGGTTGATTTTCCTGTGTATAGTCCTACGGTTCTACTGCCGCTGCTGCTGGTTTGATAGGCCAGCGGTAGGGTGATCCTGGCGGGTCCTGGTCCGCGCCATTTTGCAGCCACCGGCCCTGTGACGTCCCCCTTGCGCTGGTGGCTCGTGGCACCGCCCGCAGCAACTCCGGCGGCGGCTGGATGTGGCACTGGGGCCACTCTGATGGTCTCCTGACGGTGCAACCATGTGTGCGTGTTTTGTGCAGGAGGTTGCAACCACCTGGGGGTGTGCGCGTAGCCCCGACGGGGTCGGTGGTGACGCTCCGCTGGCGCCTGCCCGGCGAGGGCGACTGCGTCGAGCCTGGCTCCCTGCGGGAGGGCCCCGAGCGCAGCGAGCAGAGCACCACGCCAGTGGCCCCCACGGAGTGGATGGGGCGTGGCCCCCGGCAGGGCCACCAGTGCAACCACCACCAGACGGGCGCCGGCTGTGTGCAGGCGCCGCACACATGGAGACCCGGAGTCTCCTGATCCGTCGACCCGCACGTACACGACCCGCCGAGTTGCCAAAATTTCGGCTGGGCTGCTGCTATTTAACCACGCCAGTCTGCTCCCACATTTGCTCCGTAGCTTCTGCCCCTTTCAGCAAACAGTGTTTACAGTAAGTATGAAGCCACCGGCTGGCCTGGTCACATGATCTGGCCCCCGCCGCGGCACCCAGCAGGCCAATTGGCCTGCCAATTGGCGAGCCACACACGGCTGCCTCTCTCTCTCTCTCCACGCTCCGCTACTAACGATACCCCCTCGCAGCGTATCAAATCCATCATGTCATTATCCTCCAAACTTTCCGTCAAGGACTTAGACGTCTCGGGCAAGAGAGTCTTCATCAGAGTCGACTTCAACGTCCCATTGGACGGCAAGACCATCACCAACAACCAGAGAATTGTTGCTGCCTTGCCCACCATCAAGTACGTCTTGGAAAACAAGCCCAAGGCTGTCGTGTTGGCCTCCCACTTGGGCAGACCCAACGGTGAAAGAGTCGACAAGTACTCGTTGGCCCCTGTTGCCACCGAGTTGGAAAAGTTGTTGGGCCAAAAGGTGCACTTCCTCAACGACTGTGTCGGCAAGGACGTCGAGGCCGCCGTCAACGGCGCCAAGGACGGCGAAGTCTTCCTCTTGGAAAACTTGAGATTCCACGCCGAGGAAGAAGGTTCCTCCAAGGACAAGGACGGCAAGAAGGTCAAGGCCTCCCCTGAGGCCGTCAAGGAGTTCAGAGCCCAATTGACCGCCTTGGCCGACGTCTACGTCAACGACGCCTTTGGTACCGCACACAGAGCCCACTCTTCCATGGTTGGCTTGGAATTGCCACAAAAGGCCGCCGGTTTCCTCATGGCCAAGGAGTTGGAGTACTTCGCCAAGGCCTTGGAAAACCCAACCAGACCTTTCCTCGCCATCTTGGGTGGTGCCAAGGTCTCCGACAAGATCCAGTTGATCGACAACTTGTTGGACAAGGTTGACTTGTTGATCGTCGGCGGTGGTATGGCCTTCACCTTCAAGAAGGTGTTGGACAACATGTCCATCGGAGACTCGCTCTTTGACGAGGAGGGCGCCAAGAACGTTGAACACTTGGTCGCCAAGGCCAAGAAGAACAACGTTGAGATTGTCTTGCCCGTCGACTTTGTCACCGCCGACAAGTTCGACAAGGACGCCAAGGTGTCCTCCGCCACCCAGGAAGAAGGTATCCCAGAGCACTGGATGGGATTGGACGCCGGTCCAAAGTCCAGAAAGTTGTTCGAAGAGACCGTCGCCAAGGCCAAGACCATCGTCTGGAACGGCCCTCCAGGTGTCTTCGAGTTCGACGCCTTCGCCCAGGGTACCAAGTCCCTCTTGGACGCCGCCGTCAAGTCCGCCGAGGCCGGCAACACCGTCATCATCGGCGGTGGTGACACCGCCACCGTCGCCAAGAAGTTCGGCGTCGTCGACAAGTTGTCCCACGTCTCCACCGGTGGTGGTGCCTCCTTGGAATTATTGGAAGGTAAGGAATTGCCTGGTGTCACTGCCATCTCTTCCAAATAACTATCCGGCGGCCCCTCCGGCGCCGGCACTGACGGCGCCAGGGCCAACTTGTGAGCCCCTCTCCGGCTAGCGCACGCGGCCAAGCGAGCCTTGGTCTGCGAGCACGTACCCAAAACAGAAAATACGAAATAAACGATAAAAATAGAACGGCTGTAGCACCCCCAGCGGGCCACCGTGTAGCCTCCGACGCTCCACTGGGTCGAGCCTGGCTCCCTGCGGGAGGGGCGCCCCCGAGCGCAGCGAGCAGAGCACCACGCAAGTGGCCCCCACGGAGTGGCTGGGCGTGCCCCCGGCAGGGCTACGCTAACCAACAGTTGGTCTCCTCCACAGCGGACTACTGGCGGTCCTGCCGGCGGCACGCTACTTCGCCTACCCGGCGGGGGCGACTGCGTCGAGCCTGGCTCCCTGCGGGAGGGCCCCGAGCGCAGCGAGCAGAGCACCACGCCAGTGGCCCCCACGGAGTGGATGGGCGTGCCCCCGGCAGGGCACCGCTAAACTACGGATGCTCTCCTCCACAGCGGACTACTGGCGGTCCTGCCAGTGGCCCCCACGGAGTGGCCCGAGCGGAGCGGTGTGGTGTTACTAGTGGTCCTGCCGGCGGCAAGGGGCGGGCTACAGGGAGGGGGTTCTATGTAATATATATTGGTAACGCGCTATACAGTGTAGCTGGAGAGAAAGGGGAGCTGCGAGCACCGGGCCTACAACTTGGCGGAGCCGCTGACGATCTTGTCCCAGGCGGAGGTGGTCAACTCCTCGTAGTGGTCCTTGTTGAGCCAGTAGATCACCTCGGAGCCGTCGGCGCCCTTGGGCAAGATCTGCTTCTTGTACTGGTTCTTTGGCACCTTGTGGTTGTGCTGGCTCTCGATCTGGTCGATCACCTTGATGAACTGGGGCACGGCGTACGAGGGGAGCGTGGCCAAGGTGTGGTCGTAGATCTTCAGGAGCAACTCCTTGACGGGCTTGTCGCCGGAGATGTACTCGTCCTTGGCCTCGACCACGGCGAAGCCGGCACGGCCCTCGTGGTTGGGCAACTTGACGCCGACGACGACGGAGCCCTTGATCACCTTCAGGCCCATCAACTCGTTCTCCACCTCGGTGGCGGACACGTTCTCGGACTTCCACCGGAAGGTGTCGCCCAATCTGTCGACAAAGTACAACAAGCCGTCCTCGTCGTCCTTCAACAAGTCGCCGGTTCTGAACCACGCGTCGCCCTGGCGGAACACGTCTCTCACCACCTTGGACGAGGTGGCCTTCTTGTTGCCGTAGTAGCCCTGGAACGTCTTTTGCACGTCCTTGGCGTTGGTGATCTTCATCAAGAGCTCGCCCGGCTCGCCGTTCTTGGCCTTGGTGGCGAAGCCCGTGGCTGGGTCCCGCCAGATCTCGTTCTCGTCCTCCGGGTCCATCTTGACCAACACCTGCGAGAACGATAACACAAGGTTGATGAAGGAGCCGTACTTACGGCACGCGCCCACGCCAAAGTCACCGTACTGCAAGTTGGTGGTGGCGATGGGCGACTCCGTGGACGCGTAAAACTCGCCAATGGCGTCGATGTGGAACCGCTTCTTGAAGTCCATCCAGATATCCTTTCTCAACCCGTTCCCGTACGCGATGCGGATCTTGTGCGCCTGCTGGTCCGGGTGCGGCTTGCTGTGCAAGAGGTAGCGGCACACCTCGCCCACGTATTGCATGTGCGTGGACCCGGACAACTTGGCCTGGGTCCAGAAGGACGTGGCCAGGAACTTTTGCGAGATGGTGATGCACGCGCCCGCTTTGATGGAGGGGCACACGCCCAACATGGCCGCGGTCGAATGGTAGAGCGGCATGGCGGTCAACACG
The DNA here is from genome assembly GCA_029581775.1 of Dujonia boleticola. NCBI lineage: Eukaryota > Fungi > Ascomycota > Pichiomycetes > Serinales > Debaryomycetaceae > Dujonia > Dujonia boleticola. Next base: position 2,352,653 of record JARGRU010000017.1, read on the forward strand.
TTGGAGTAGCGCGTGATCTTCATGATGTACCCAAAGAAGCCCGCCGCCATGTGCGCCTTTCTCCACGACATCACGGCGGCCTTGGGGAGCCCCGTGGTGCCCGAGGTGTAGATCAAGCACGCGCACGACAGGTCCGTGTCGGAGACGCGTCTCTGGGCGTCCGGGAGCCTGTACTTGGGGGTCTTGCGGTCCGTGAGCACGCGCAAGAGCTCCTTCTCGTTGATGTAGTGCAACTTGCACTGGGGGAGCTCCTCCTTGATCTGCAGCTCGGTCAGGCGGATGGCGTCCTGGCAGTCCGGGTCGATGAACACCTGCGACACGTGCGAGATCTTCAAGCAGTGCACGAGCGCCTTGTCCTTGGTGTTGAAGTTCAAGAAGGAGGGGATGGCGCCGAGGTTCCAGAGCGCCATCCAGAGGAACAAGAACAACGGCTTGTTCATGCAGTCCAAGGCGATGGTCTGGTCCGCGGTGACGCCGTAGTCGTACTTCAAGATGTGACTCAATCTCAACACAATGTCGTAAAACTCCTTGTAGGTGTAGTTTTCCATGACAAACTGGTCGTCGTACAGCTTGGCGCCGGTGTTTCTGTCCACCTTGACCGGGGGCGGGTTCTCCAAGGGTCTGGGGAACGCCAACGCGCGGTTGTTGGGGTACTTCAAGCACGCGGCCTCAAACTCGTACCAGAACGAGGCCTTACCTCTGTTGGCGCGGATCATGTAGGGGACGGCGACGCGGAGCACCTTCTGGACCAAGAGGATGTCGTGCTTGATGTGGAACTTGGCGTCGAGGAGCTGCGACCCGAGGAGGGCGGCGGCGGCCAACTCGAATCCGGACATGGCTGGGAAGGGCGGGGTGCGGGTGCAAGGGTCTCAGGGGCTGAGACGCTGGAGCGATGGTATTGAACTGTGACGCGAGTGAACTGGTGGCACTGGCGCTGTAGTGGCTAGTAGCAGTGGCTATTAGTGGCTAGTGTTTGCTAGGGGCTGGGGAGCGGGAACTAGCAGGCGGTCAAAGAAAGCTGTGGGAGCAACTTTGTAACGGCTGTTTAGCGGAGAACGGGGGGAGAGTGCGCTAGCTGAAAAATTTAGCGCGGGGATCTCGAGCGGTGTCTACTGAAAGCACTGGGCGATGGAAGCACGGGGTAGAAGCACAAAGGGGGCACTGAAAGTCTAAATATCCAATACACGGTTGCTCTGGGGGTGAACGCTGGTGTCTGCTAGGGATCTGCTGGAGGCTCCAGAAATTTCCACCCGGCGGGGAATCCCCAGCTATTTGTACTGCGCTAGCTTTCTGGGGAAACGGCCGTTCTGGCAATTGCCCGCCGTGTAAACTCCGCTCCTGCAGAATTTGGCACTATCATATGTTCGGTAGAGCGTGCACGCCGGAGCTAAAATTTTGTTGGCCCAGGGATGGCCGTGGTTGTAGCGCTGAAACAGTGGCCTCTGGCAGCGCGCTACGGGGCATCGGCTAATCGGCTGAAGCTGTCGGGACGTGCCCAGCTGCGCAGATATTATTTAGATGGATCCCACCCACCCACATTTATTTTCCTCTGTGCTCGGTCCATCGTTTTTGGTGCTACAGGGGTGTAGGGCTTCGCAGCCACGGCCGCCCCGCTCTCTTTTTTCCACCGCCTAGCGGTCGCACTCCGCGCTGCTTACCGACGGCCCATTGGGGGGGCCCGCAATTTTTCACTCTCCACCCCGCCAAACCCCCAGCACTACCACAAGCACCACCACCACCACTACTACTTCTTGGACACTGTGCCTCTGCTCTGCCCATCCGCTGCTCTGCTCAGCCGCTTCCCCTCCTCTACCCTCTCGCCCGCAACTGGGCCCAAGCACTCTCCTTATCACACTTCCAAAAACGGTACCTGGGCACTTTTTTCGCTCGGTCTAATCGAATCTCGGCAGTTTCACATGAACCAAACTTTAATTCACATGATCACCCTCTACTCCACACAATCTGGCCGACTTTCCTACACATAAACCCCCATGCGTGTTCCCCATCTGGCAGCCCATCTGGCAGCTTCTATTACACGCCATCGGGCACAATCGCCAAGGTCAATCTACGATCTGGTGCCAAAACGCTGCTCGCCAAATAGCTTATTTCGTATATTCAGTGCTGTTGCTTCCGTTTTTCCGGCCTCCGTAAGGCTGGCGTTTCGCAACACTCCCTTGGCTGCAACTTTTTCGGTTGCCCCACCTTTTCGTGCCGACTGGCGCTAACTACTCGCTTACCTCTACGCTAACGCCTAACCACCACCAAAATACATACTCACTGGTATCCGAACCGTCTGAGACTCGGCGACCTCTTCATCTCTACCTCCTCCTCCTCCTTTTGGTGGTGGCGGTGGTGGTGGTCCCTCAATTCTCCATCCTCTCCACTCCCTCCCTTTTTTTCGGCGGCTCCCGCATCCTCTCCGTCGAGACCGGCCCATACTTCTTCTTCTTCGTCTTCTCCAAAGTTCCAGGACCCTGGCGTGGCTGACTTCTTCTTTTTTTTCATCTTGCCTTCTGCCTTGGTGCTCACGTGTGGCTTATCCTTGCTCTCCTTCCTCCTCCCTCTGTCGTGCTCACCTTCTGCCTGGGCCGCGGTGTAAACTATCGTCGACGGAACGTACACTCTGCCTCTCTGGATCTCCTCCACCCACTTGCCCACTTCCGAGTACCCAAACTCAACAAGCCGATACAAGATCTTGTTTGCCTTCTCTGACACCTTGAAGTACTGCTGCGTCCACATCCCGTGCTGCACAGCAGCCTTCAAGTCGGTCCTGCCATCTCGTATGTACGCCAGCATGCAGCAATCGCCGTGCCCGTTCACGATATCAAACACCAAGTCGTAGTACACCAACTTGTTCTCCGATTGCGCTGTGACATTGATGGCCTGTGCAAGTAGCGGGAGAAACCCGAGGTAGTCGTTGCAGTGGCAGCTTGCACAGATATGGGTCAATAGCATGCGATTTCTCTGGATGAACTGCACCTTGTCGAGCTCATCGATCCGCTTCAAGCCATGGAACCCTAGCTCTAGGTTGAGTAGCACCCTTAGAATGTTGCTGGAGCTCAAGAGACTCGGCTCAACCAACTTCCAGTCTCGGAAAGATTTGTCTATCTGCGCCTTCCATTGCGAGGAGCCAGCTGGTGGTGGCGTTGTGGTGTTGGTATCGGCTGCAAAATTCCTATATCCTAAGCTCCGGTATGTCCACTGACTCCAGCAGAAGCAGAGTATCATACTTGTGAGCCCTTGCTGCGAAGGAACGTAGATCTCCTCCAAGAGATTGAAGTACTTCCCAGTGTCCACAAGATACAAGACAAGCTCGCTGAAAGAGTTGAGAAAGTAGTTTGGGTTGAAGTCTAGGCTGGGTAGTCCAATGGATATAATCACCAATGCGGACAAGTTCTTCAAAAAGCCATCAAGTAGCGGGTCACCACTAAAGTGTGAGTTTGGCGACAATAGAGGTATATTCTCGTTGAGGAGCTTATCAGCAAGGTATGCCGTCTGGAACCTGGTAGCGGGAATCCCCGTCAGGCTAAGAATGCTTCTTTGCACGGGATCATTCTCCTTGGCAAAGGTGAGCACATCTTCCTTTGTTTGGGCGTCCCTCACGTCATAAAGCTCCTTGAATGTGTAGACAACCTTTTCGGCGCTTTTCGACTGTGATTGCTCCGGGGAAGTACTGGAGAAATTGAGATTCAAGTACTTCGTAAGCGACCCTCCATTAAACTCGGTCGAGTTTAGCTCTGTCTGAATCACCTCGATCTTGTTGAAGGGCAACACGGTCTCCTCCTTATACTTGTAGACGTTCAGTATGCCATTTGCATCCCTTTGCTGCTGTAAAACATTCTTGGAAAGGAACTGATCTGTGCCTGAGTTCAAGGGAATTGATGGGGAGATTGAACCAGAGTTTGTTGAGCCTAGCGTTGAGCTGTTTAGCGAGCCGAGAGGATCGTTGGCGTTCACTCGCTGGAGCTTGTTTCTCTCGATTTCCTCCTGATAGATAACCTCTTGATTCTCTTTTGTCGGGTTTGACTTCTTCATCATCGTATCATCGCCTGTTTGCTCCTTGGGGTCCTCCTCCTCCTCTCTCATCTTCGTGGACAACGTGTACTCCCGTATGGCGAAAGTTACGCCCCCGAGGATCATGCCTAGCATGACGAGAAGAAGGAATATGTAAAGGGTGTTCGCAAGCATTTCCTCTTCACTGTAGGTGCTGGGCAGATCATAGTTCTCGTAGAAGTGGTTGTTGCCAGAGCCAAACATGTCGTTCGTGTTGATGTCCCGCTTTTTCATCGGCTGCAAGGAGTAGCCGTCCCCTTCCCAAAATAGAGAAGGCTGCAACCACTCGGATCCTAAGAACGGCGCGTTTGATGGTCTGTTTCTCGATATGAGCGACATATAAACGGGTTTATAGTTCCTATAGTATGTCTTCTACACCTCGAGCTAAAGAGAACAAGAGGTATAGATAGGGTGGGGTCTGGGGTCTGGAGCCACAAAATGGCTGCAAATTTTCCAACCACAAATAGGCGTATTTGTGTGCAGTTCAGCACCACTACAAGTCTACACTCCTCGTACAGCCTAAGAACAGCTAAGCAGCGTGTATAAGCATGCGGACCTCAAAATGCTTCTCTGGTCACCATGTTCTACTGGGTATCTACACATGAACCGTGGTCCTCTACATCTCTTGTATAGTGGTGCTTGTATATTCTTTTTAAACGCTTCTGTAGGCTAACACATGAGTACTGCTATGAGAAGTCCAACTATGCCAACATTTCCAGCTTCTACGTTACCCGCCCCGCTGGGCTTTGATGTTGAAGAAGGCACGGATGATGAGGCCAGTGAGCCCGACTGAGAGCTGGACTTGGCGGAATCTGATGAAGATGATGATGCGGTTGTCAGAGCCCCTGAACGTGCCGAGGCACTGCTCTCCCTCGTACTCTCCTCCGATTCTGAACCACCAGTGGTGCCCGAAACAGATCCAGAGGAGCTCGTCGTGTCGACAAAATCTGTCGTGAAGGTGTTGGTTGTCTGGAACTCTGTTCCTAACGTGTAGAAGGTATTCGATGCTACTGTGGCATTACTAGCAATGTTACTGGGGTTTATTGCACGCGAGTCGCCGCTATCGGAGCTGTTTCCTATGAAATCAGCATAGATGTCGAAGAAGTCGTTCCGGTTCTCTGACTCCTTGTATAGGTACACTGCATAGTTTTCCTTGGAATACCCAATAGCGTCGCCGATATCCTTTTTGGCGTTGAAGAGGGCCAAGTTGACATTGAAGAGGGCATCGAGGATGTTGACGTAGTACTCCCCCGGCTTGGAAGTGGCTATGAGGTGACGGTCGTCATTATACGTTACAAAGTAGTCCACTTCGTCCTCCCTAATAGTCACTACATCTTGGTCCTCGTAGTAGTGGACCGTGGTGGCGCCCTCTTTGTCTGCGAGAAAGAATTGGAAGGTGTCCAGGTCTTCTCTCACTGCCTGCAAGTACTTGTCTGTGAACAGGTCATCGGAGGAACGATTTCTGGCGTACAATTGAGCAAGGAACGCTTCAGCCAACACTGAGCCAGAGAGTGCTAGGAGAAGTGCCAAGGCTAAAAGTCTCATTTGAATGCCCCAATGGGAAGAAATCCTCAAGCTTACAGCGAAGTACAGCTATTTAAACACCAGAGAATGCTTCGAGCTCGTTTATTGGTTTTTTGCTGACGGGGAGGAGAACACACGCTTCCGGGCCACACAGCCGGCTTTAACCACCACCCACTCTGTTTAGGGAAAGAGAAAATGACTAAACCTATTGTGGTTCACTACTGTTATTATGCATAGAAGGTAAAAGCCCAAGGCTCATATCTGCCAAGTTTTTTTGCATCCATTTTCGGCTCTTAGGTAAGCACGTAGCGGTGTTAGCATGGAGTAGTAGTGAAGCTACTACCTGCTCATGTACAATTGAGAGCCATTTATTACTGGAGTGCTAAAGAATAAGTAGTCCAAGAGCAACTGCTGCTGCTGCTGGCCCTTCAAGCCCATTTCGTTCTGCGTGGTTCTTCGAACTTGTTGCCTTTGTGGAGGATTCGGTCGAACTCTTTGGGCCCTTGGAAGTGGCTGTGGACGATTTGGAGTCACTGGCAGCCGATTCGGAGTCACTGTCAGAGGTGTCCGATCCACCAGCTGACCCAGAACTTGAGTCGCTACCCCCACTTGTTCCCTTCTCCGTGGGCTCTCCAGTTAGATAGAATGCGTCGCTGAAACTCAACGAGTGATTCTCCCGAACTACTGCAGTTCTTCCGTCAATGATAGTTGTATCTCCATTGAAATAGGGGAATCCATTTATCATGATAGCTTGGGTGCTATCGCCAGTGTATATTGCGTTGCTGCTCTCGGTCCGCATGGGCAGGCCCAAAAGTTTGTCTACAAGATGTAGGTAGTATTTGGCATCGCCAACTGTGAAGGTGAATGCCTGCACCTCGTAGTCGTCGTCGTAGGCGAAGGTGACGGCATTTTCCTTCTTGTCGAGGACCATCTGATAGTTGCTTGAATCCACTTTGAACAGCAGGACGTACTGACCTTCAAACCGCAGTCCGTTGTAGCTGTCAGGTTGATTTGCTTCACTATATGGTAAGACCTTGAGCTTCATGTAGTATTTCTGTGAGACTACAGCTGGACACATTGTAGCTCCCAAGAGCAAAAGGCTAGAGAGTCTCATTATTCTCGTATGACTACTCAATGCCCTTCCTAACCGAGTGTTTATTCATTCATGGCGATCAATGTATATATAGTAAATACGGGTAGGTTGCACGATTGCATGCTCCTCCGGTGCTAAACTCCTTGGTCACTGCGGTCACCTTGACATTCCCGAGAAGCCAAACCTTAACGAATCTCGTAGAAAGAGCTCATTCCGACTTATATTGACTACTCTGCTGCAACAGCTAGCACGGTTTTGCGTGGGGCTCGCCATTTCGGTAGGGTCTGCGGCTGGACTTTTTAGCGCGTCACGGCTTAAGACTGTGCCAAGCTTTGCCGATCAAAGCAACATCTCAAGCGACAGGGCCAATGGCTGCTCAGTAGAGAAGGAAGCGGATCCTTCCGTATTCTGACTGATAAGATTAGCGACAGGTGAAACGATGACCTCCGATCTCTCTGCTACATGGAGGAGCATGCAGCGATCACCTTTTGCATGCAGAAATGGTTGCAACCTCTAAGCCCCGTGCTGGAGAAGGCAGCAGCGTTGCCAATTTTCCGCTCCGCTCGGGCCACTAGCGTGGTGCTCTGCTCGCTGCGCTCGGCTCTCTTCCCGTAGGGAGCCAGGCTCGACGCAGTCGCCCTCCCCGGGCAGGGGCCGGCGGAGCCTCCCCCACCACTGGGACCTCCCTCTCTTGTTGCGCCCACGGGGAGACGCCCTTTCGCTACGCTCGAGGGCTTTCTTGGACGAAATAACAGCGTAGAGGAGAGACGGCACTACCTTGCTAGTCCCCGAAGGCGAAACCATGCTGCCCCATTAATTGCTCATGTAGTAGTGGAAACTGTTTATTACTAAAAATACTAAATCATAAGTAGTCCAAGAGCAACTGCTGCTGCTGCTGGCCCTTCAAACCCATTTCGTTCTGCGTGGTTCTTCGAACTTGTTGCCTTTGTGGAGGATTCGGCCGAAGTCTTTGGGCCCTTGGAAGTGGCTGTGGACGATTTGGAGTCACTGTCAGAGGTGTCCGATCCACCGGTTGACCCAGAAGCTGAGCCGCTACTCCCACTTGTTCCCTTCCCCGTGATTTCTGGATAAAGGCTAAAGTAACCCGCGAGGTAGATAGACTCCAACAGGAGTTCTATTGCAGCTTTACCTTCAAGGTTCTCGAGACTTGTATCTGTATTAAAGGTGCCGGTGCCATCTATATTGACACTTTCGTTCTTTGCGCTTGCAAATATACCTGCGGTAGTCTCGGAATTGGGAAAGGCAACCAACTTCTCGCCGTCCATGCCCACGTAATACTTGACATTTTCAACTGAAAACGTCATTTTCAAGGCACTTTCATCATAACTGAAGGTTACAGCATTCTCCTTCTTGTCGAGGATCAACTGATAGGTTGTCGAGTCCACTTTGTACAGCAGTACGTACTGGCCGTCATACACAGGTGCGTTCTCGGCGTTGCCCTTGGCTCCAGTTACAGCGTAGAGTTTCATGTCTAGAGTGGAAGCGGCCACCATGGGGCATATTATGGCTCCGAAGAGAAAGAGGCTAGAGAGTTTCATTGGTGGTGTGTTATGTTATCTACTCGACGCCGTTCCTAACGGGGTGCTGACACTTTTATTGCGGTGCATATCAGCGTATATATAATAATTATTAACGGGTGGGTAGCGCTCCTCAAGTAGACATAGGGCGCTAATTGTTGGAGCTGCGGTCACCTTGACATTCTCGAGAAGCCAAACCCTAATCAATCTCGTAAATCCTTGCAATCCCTGCAACACTTGGCACTGTTCATGTGGGGCTCGCCCGAACTGATGGGGTGTGCGGCTGAAGTGTTTGGTGTGCCACTATTTTAAGGTTGTGCCAAGGTTTGTTGCCGAGCAAATCATACTCTAAAGCAGTAGCTCCTATACAATGGGAAGGAAAGGGGGAAGTTTGCCATACTATCTAATTAGGTTAGCGACAGCTCGTTATGATGACCTTCTTTGTAGTGCTTCGACGTGAAGCATGCAACCATTTTTGATTACGTTTTATATACAGGAAATGGTTGCAACCACTTTTAAGCCCCCCTTGCTCGAATAGGCAACCTCCGTCATCAGGCACCGGGGGCCACTACCCGCTCCGCTCGGGCCACTAGCGTGGTGCTCTGCTCGCTACGCTCGACGACCTCAACGGCACTTCCCGAAGGGAACTAAGCTCGACGCAGTCGCCCTCGCCGGGTAGGCGCCAGCGGAGCGTCCAACCTCGAAAGATTTGTTCCTCATAGTCCTGAATACTTAGACTTTGCGCGTAGCTTAGGACCGTTGCAGTAAAAGAGCACGGGAATCGCTATCATGGCGACTGAAATGAACCCAAGAACCGAGGATCCCCAACCGACGGGGAATCTATTAGTGGAAAGGTTCACAAAGAGCGGCTTGCCAAACAAGGGAAAGCAGCCGGCAATAACCGATCTGAACAAATCGTTTCCTGCAAAAGCCGATGCTATGTACTTTGGGAACGACATACCCAAGTAGTTGAGTAGAGTTTGAAATATAATGAGGCAGCCTACCGCAAAGATAACGACGCCTATGACAGGACCTAACCAGTGGGCGGACTCCGTTGCCGACCAACCGAATATGAAAATGCCAACAGGCATGCATGCACCGCCAAAGATAGTTATGGGTAGGAACACTTCAGGCTGGACTTTCCCGTTTGCTAGCAATACCTTGGTGTAACTCTGGTATATCAAAGAGATGTAGATCAGAGCACCTATCACCGCGCCGACTATGATTCCAAGGTAGCATACCCCCATCTGAATTAAGTTGAAGTGATACACCTCGAGGAACACTATGGGGAAAGCCTCAAACCAGATGTACATTACCGAGTAGACCAAGGCAATGTAAAGGTTGATCAAGAGAACAATCGGCTCTATGGTGGAGATTTCTATGGGTCTCCACAATGTTTCCACCATCACTTCGTTCGCTGTCAAGCTCATGTTGTCGATCTCTCCCTGGCTAACAATGTTTGGGTTTCCTGTTTTCGCCCTCAATCTCTTGGCCCGTCTTCGCAAGATGGTGGGGCCGTAGGTTTCTGGCAAGAAACACCCAAGAACGACAAAGGAAGCGCCTGAGACGATGAGCAAGAACCAGAAGCTCCATCTCCATCCGATCAACTGGGAGAAAATAGAGCCGAAGAAGGGCCCAAAAGAGGGTCCACACACGGCAGAGAGCCCCCACATGGCTAGACCGAGCGGCATGTACGGTAGTTTCACCACGTCACACGCTGAAGCGCCGCCAGTGGCCAACGCCGGAGAAGCGAAAAAGCCGCTGATGAACCTAAGGACACATAATGAGGCGAGGTCCTTGGCTAGCGCCGTGGGCACTTGCAAGATGAAAAAGACAAACAAGGTGGTAATGTAGATGGACGTGCGGCCAAAGATCGGGTTCTCCGACATGGGAGATAGAACCATGGGGCCGATACCGTAGCCTACAACAAAGAGAGTCAAGGGCAACGTTGCAAGCACTTGGTTCACTTCCCATTCTTTCATGATCTGCTCTATTCCTGGCGTGTACATTGCCAGGCCCATGTATACTGAGCAGGTCAACAAGCAGATTTCGGAAATGAAGAGAACCTTTTGGTATAGCGGCCAGTTCTGAGGGTTTTCAGGGTCGTCGTCGCCGTTCCAATCTACGATGATGAAATCAGCAGGGTTGCTTGCACCAACGGACTCTTGTAAAGTGTCTGCAGCTGACATCGCGCCGCCAGAGGCTGCCAAATCATCTGCAGCGACGAGGTACTTTTTCGGAGTGATGTAGTTTGGAGATTCTTCTTCGTAGGAGAACAACCTATGGCCCGAAATGTGGTAAAGGGTTCTTCCCCAGAAGGAGTCTCTGATGAATCTGTAGAGCATAGGAAGTAAGCAAGAGAGGTTGAGTATGAGGCAATCTAAGGCGCTTGAACTAGAGGGAATGCAAAAACCATCTGAGAAGCGACGATACCTGGCCCTCGTTATATACCCTTAGAGTGGCAACGAAGTCAAAGGGCTCTGAGTCTCAGCTCTGGTCCGCAAGTTTGGATGACACTCGCTGTAGCACAAGACTGCAACATTTCAGTTGGCATGATGTGCAGCACGGGCAGCACATGGAATGAATTGCCTATTTGGGCCAACCTCCTGCAGGTTCTTGCGCAATAGCAGCACAGCGCCGTTGATTGTCTATTTTTTGGCTACACTTGCGTCATTGGCACCAGCCCTGCAAGACGTCTAAAGGGGATTTCTGTGACTGGGGATGGCTTCGCTGGAGTTCTCTGGCGTCTTTCCGTGCTGTTGGGCCGGTAGTGACTCACGTTGGGAAGGAGAGAAGGCCTGGAGTTAAGCCGCATGCTCGCGCGAGCCGCACATACGTGATCAAACTGCCCAGAAGAACGAAATGAGCAATTAGAATGCCGTTGGGCGAACCGTCGGGGACTCGGAGCTAGACCTGCGATAAACGAGACGGGCCCTGCGTTTCCAAATTACTAAAACTTACTTATAAGAGAGGGCCTGGCCGCGCCCGGCTTATTAATAACCGGCCAGCCAGAACTTGGACTAGCAGTGTTATGTAATGGGCCTTATGGTGCCAACGGGGCCAACGGGGCCAGTGGACCCAATGGACCCAATGGACCCAATGAGTGGCTTAGAGTCGTTAAGATCTTGGGGACGGAAATGTAACAGCGGGAGGGAAAGATGGCACTGATTTGCATCCTTTCTTTCTCTCACTCTGTCACTGTCGCAGCCTCTTCCCGCTAGCCCGGTACCATATAGTTCCTCCTTGGTTATGTACTATGGAAAGCTGTTTATTACTATGCTCAAGTTTCTGGGCTTCCCGAAGGGAACTGAGCTCGACGCAGTCGCCCTCGCCGGGCAGGCGAAGTAGCGTGCCGCCGGCAGGACCACCTGGATTTACTGGTAGCCCTGCCGGGGGCGCGCCCATCCACTCCGTGGGGGCCACTGGCGTGGTGCTCTGCTCGCTCCGCTCGTACCCTCCCGTAGGGAGCCAAGCTCGATGCAGTCGCCCTCGCCGGGCAGGCGCCAGCGGAGCGTCCACACCTTCCTACTGGCTGGTGGGCCTGTCGGGGGTAGATTGTAAGCAAGCTGTCAATGGCTACTGTAATTATATTTTAGTGTCGTTTCTGTACTTTCGGGAATTACTACACCACTGCACCCATATAGTACCACCCCACGAGATTATCTCTTTTCTGTCTTTCCCGCTAACCTCCTCCCTAACAGAACTACTCACTCATCTGCACCCAAAACCCTTCCAAACTACCCCATTCCCTCACATTTCTCGTCTCTACCACTAGCACCACCGCAGCCAATAATTTGCACCCATTCGCTGCTTACTCGCACCCCAGAATCGATAATCCTGCACACACGCTGAAAAATCATACCACCCGCAGAGTCCTCCAGCCCCATCACTACCCACACGCTCGGCCACTGGCTTCGGTACCACCCACTTCTTAGCCTCAACGCCTCGCTTTTCTTCGCTCAAGACGCCCCACAGCACTACCCTCCACCCAACCACCCACTAGAACACACGCTGAGGACCCCGCCATGCTCACTAGTACGCGGTTTTTCTTCACCAGAAACACCTCCGTCCTCACCACCTTCAGGCAGTCCGTGGTGCGGACCAGGGCCGGCGTGTTCAACGCCCCCAAGATCGTCTTGTCGCCGCCCGTGAAGGTCTCGTCCTTCTTCTCGGGGAAGACCGTCAGAGCGTTCTCGACGGCCAGCGCGACCGCCCAGTCCGCGGCCAGCGCGACCGCCCAGTCCGCGGCCAGCCCCGCTACCACTGCTGCAGCCGCTGCCAGGGCATCAGCAGCCACCAGCGCCTCAAAGGCTGCCGCCACCGCTGCCGCCGCTAGGGCCTCCACCGGGTCCTCCACCGGCTCCGCCAGCGGTTCCGCCAGCGGCTCGTCCCCCCTCTCCCACAAGGCTGTGGGCTGGTGGCTCCTCGGAACCTCTGGCCTTGTCTTTGGGATCGTCGTTCTCGGGGGCCTCACCAGACTCACGGAGTCCGGGCTCTCCATCACGGAGTGGAAGCCCGTCACCGGCGCCGTCCCGCCGCTCAACCAAGAGGAGTGGGAGGCCGAGTTCGCCAAGTACAGGAACTCGCCCGAGTTCAAGCAGCTCAACTCGCACATCACGCTCGAGGAGTTCAAGTTCATCTTCTTCATGGAGTGGGCGCACCGGTTGGTCGGCCGCACCATCGGCGTCTTGTTTGTGTTGCCCACCGTCTACTTCTGGCTGACCCGCAAGCTCAGCGGCCACGTCAAGTGGAAGGTTGTGGGGCTCACGGGCTTGCTCGGCCTCCAGGGCGCCATCGGCTGGTGGATGGTCAAGTCCGGCTTGGACGAGGAGCAGCTCCAGGAGCGCAAGCTGAAGCCCACCGTGTCGCAGTACAGATTGACCACCCACCTCGGCGCCGCCTTCTTGATGTACTTGGGCGTCTTGTGGACGGGCTTTGAGATCTTGAAGGAGAACCGGTGGGCCACGCAGGCGGCTGCGCTGCGCGAGTCCGCCGCGTCCGTGCTGACGCTCTTTGCCCAGTTGCAGCACCCGGCGCTCAAGCGCTTCCGCACGCTCGGCACGGCCCTCCTCTGCCTCACGTTCGTCACCGCCATGTCCGGCGGCATGGTGGCCGGCCTCGACGCCGGCTTGATCTACAACACCTTCCCGCACATGGGCGACGACTGGCTCCCCAGCGCCGGCGAGCTCATGTCGCCCGTTTTCGCCAGAACCGCAGACAACTCCGACTTGTGGTGGAGAAACTTGTTGGAGAACCCCACCACGGTGCAGTTGGTCCACAGAGTGTTCGCCACCACCACCTTCTTCGCCGTCTTGGGGCTCCACATGTACGCCGTCAGGCACAAGCTGGTGATCCCCAGAGCAGCCCAGAAGTCGCTTTCCGCGGTCATGGGCGTCGTCTCCTTGCAAGTGGCCTTGGGGATCTCCACCTTGATCTACCTCGTGCCCATCCCCTTGGCCGCCGCCCACCAGGCCGGCGCGCTCGTCCTCCTCACCACCGTGTTGGCCTTCTGCTCGAGATTGAAGAAACCAAGACCGCAGACCGTCAAGTACATCAACCAGTTGATGAAGGAAAAACTCCTCCAGGGCCGCTCCTAGGCTCTCCCCATCCACTCCGTGGGGGCCACTGGCGTGGTGCTCTACTCGCTGCGCTCGGACCCTCCCGTAGGGAGCCCAGCTCGACGCAGTCGCCCTCGCCGGGCAGGCGCCAGCGGAGCGTCACCGCCTGGGGCTGCTACCAGTGGCCCTGCCGGGGGCACGCTACATCCGCTCCGCTCGGGCCACTCCGTGGGGGCCACTAGCGTGGAGCTGTTTCCTGGGAACCTGTAATTAATAACTTATATACTTGTACATACTAAATACTTTAGAGTGAGATGCAAATTTGTAGGCCGCTGGCGCTACCAGATCCGCTTGCTGGACATCTCGTAGCGCGACACCTTCCCCAAGCCGGCGTCGAGGGTGTCCTCGACGTCCTGGTTCGCAAACTGCTGGTTTCGCTTCTCCTCGGGGGTCGGCGGGATCTTCTCGCCGTGGTCGTAGAGGTAGGAGCGGGTGTTGGGGTTGATGGAGGACATCTCCGTGTTGGGGACGCCAGGGAGGAACGAGAGCTCGATGGGCGACTTGGGCGACAGCGGGGACGAGGGCGAGTCGTGAGGGGTGGCAACGCCGTCGTTGGGCGGCTGCTTGGGGGCCGCAGGCGGCGACGTTAGCGGCGACGCCAACGTTGGCGACGGCGTGGTGATCTGAAGTTTCCCCTGGAAGCCCGACGCCACGGCGGCCGAGTCGGGGGAGGCGTCGCCGGACTCCGACGCTGAGAAGGAGGAAAACGTGGAGGTGATGGCCGATTCAGCGGGCTTGACGGTCACGGAGACCGGAGCCGGTGCAGCGGCAGCGGCCGCCGCCGTGGCGGTGGTGGCAGCAGCAGGCGGCGAGACGTACGCGGGCACGTGGAAGACGGTCTCGCGGGTCTCCTCCGCCACGGCGTCGTGGGCGGCCCTGCTCTGCTCCACGAGGAGGCGCTGGTAGTCGTAGTGCTTCCCGCGGATGCGGTTGGCCCAGGTCAAGATGACCATGCCGAGGATCAACTTGGCGAGAAGGAGCGCGATGTACGCCAAGATGCAGAGGGGCAAGCTGATGAAGACGACGCCGTAGCGCGTCTGGGCGGAGTTGAAGAAGAAGATCAGCTTCAAGTCCGGGAGCGCCATGCGGAGGAAGCACACGATGGTGGCGAGGAGCGGGAGGCCAATGCGCCTGGCCAACACGATGTAGTCGGTGAGGCCGCCGCTGTGCGAGGCAGCGGAAGCAGCAGAGCTGCCGGCCGCGGCGGCGACGGGGTCGTGACCACCGCCAGCAGCCCGGGCCAGCGTGCTGCGGGACTGGAACACCTCGAGGTAGTCCAAGCTCAACACGTACAAGAAGTTGTCGTAGATGCGCGGGCGCACCTTGTTGAACTTTGTGATGTAGCAGTGCTTGAGCCAGTCGACAAAGATCTCGCTGCCGATGACCACGACGGAGGGCCCGACCATGGCGCCGAGCCACATGTTCCAGGACTTCCAGCTGCTGGGCACCAAGCCCGAGTGGATGGAGTTGACCTGGACGAGGTTGCGGAGCGCGATCACGCCCAACATGAGCGACAACTGGAAGCGCTCGGTCAAGTCCGCCATGGCGATCTGGAAGAGGCCCTCGCGCTCAAACTTCTTGAACACGGCCGACTTCAACTCGGAGAACTGGTTGGAGAGAAGGAGCCCCAAGAGCGCGTTGGAGTACGAGTTGGCCGCCACGTTGAGCGCCACCGCCTGGTAGATGAGCGTGTAGCCGTGGCAGATCAAGTAGCCCACCGCGAGCGCGGCGAAGGTGACGAGCCGCGGCGCGCTGTCCCAGTCGTCGAGCGGGAGCGCGTACAAGATGGTGAGGATGTCCTGGCCGATGGCCGAGAAGAGCTTGTCGGCCACCTCGAGCCCGCCGAACATCACGTAGAGCTTGATGTGCGCCAGCCCGCGCACGTCGTGGTAGAGCCGCGAGATGTCAAAGTACGGGAGCGAGAGCACGCACACCGCGCCCGCCACGAGCACGATGGTGTAGAGCTCCTTGCGCACGGACGCGAGGAGCCGGCGGTTGGCGGAGGGCGCGTGGCGCGGCGCCCCCCGGCGGGACTTGGAGCTGGCCCGCGACCGCAGGCCGCTGGACCACGAGTAGAGGGAGGAGCCACTGGCGGTGGAGGGCCGGCGCGAGTCTGGCGAGCCCGCAGCAGCGGCCAGCAGCAGCAGCAGCAGCAGCGACCACGCGGTGCCGCTGCGCACGGTGTTGGCCACCATCTTGTAGAACACCACCGCCAACTTGAGCGGCACCAACGTGAAGAGCGTAAGAAACGAGTTGAGGCACACGAGCAACCCAAACATCATGAACTTCTCGAGGTGGAGCGGGATCTTGACCAAGTTGGCGATCTGCTCGATGGAGTTGTTGAGCTCGCTGAGCTCGCGGCGCGACTCCGCCACCGCGGGCGCCTCCGTGCCCTCGGTGTGCTGCGGGAACTCGGGGATGTTCAACTCCACCGCCAATAGCTTGTAGAGCGAGAGGAGCTGCGCTCGGGGGTGCCGGTTGCGCTTCTTCGGCAGCGCCCCCGGCGGCGTGTAGATAAACCTACCGAGAAACGATGACGTCCGGGACCGGTTCTTGGCCGCGCCGCCGGCGCCGCCAGCGGTGCGCCCGCTGGCAATGGACTCCGTCGGGAGATCTGGCAAGTCTGTGGACCCTGGGCGGACATGGGTGGTGGAGGGCCGCGAAGAGGACCGCGAGCGAGGCTGCGGCGGTCTGGAGCCGGCTCTCGATCGCGACATGGGAGAGAGGGCGGGTGAAGGGGGACGAAGGACTGAAAAAAGGCGTACTTTCAGTGACAATTGCGCTGGCAGCCTAGAGGATCTCTCGTCTGTCTTGTCCATCGGCTCTCCTACTACTCCACACTACGTAACGTTTCTGCCATACATGAGTCACGTGACCACAGCACCTGACCGCCCCACCGCTCCGCTGGGGCCACTCCGTGGAGGCCACTGGCGTGGTGCTCTGCTCGCTGCGCTCGGGGCAACCCTCCCGTAGGGAGCCAGGCTCGACGCAGTCGACCTCGCCGGGCAGGCGAAGGAGCGTGCCGCCGGCAGGACCACCTTGTTCTACCTGGTAGTCCTGCCGGGGGCGCGCTGCACCGCTCCGCTCGGGCCACTCCGTGGAGGCCACTGGCGTGGTGCTCTGCTCGCTGCGCTCGGGGCCACCCTCCCGCAGGGAGCCAGGCTCGACGCAGTCGCCCTCGCCGGGCAGGCGCCAGCGGAGCGTCACCCCTGACAGACTCTTTGCTGCCTGGCTGGCCAGGCACGTGACATGTCATTTTCGTTCCTATGGGGTGAAACGATCCTGCACACACGCCCTTATCTGGCGTGCCCTCCGCGAGATGCCCATACTAAACCCTAAATGCTCCCGCAGGACAGAGCGTCCCCGATTAGTGGCTGACGTTTTTCTTAGCAGACACAGTCAGCAGGCCGGTTTACAGAAGAGTTTTGGCCCCCCCACACACCCCGACGAAATTGACCACGAAGCTTACGCAGAAGCGCTACACCCCCGCCGTGCAGCACTCCCCCCAGACAACTTCCTTTCCCCCCAGAACCGCCCCACCGCCCCCCGCCCCCAGGCCGACCTGAGCGCCCCGTAGCAGCCAGATCAGTTCGCACTTTAGCAGTCAGCGACGCCCACACACACACAGCGATTGCGTTGCAACAGCAATCCACCACCCCGAGCCCACGCCCGGCCCAGCGCCCCAATTGAACCACACACCGGCGGCCGCCACCCAGCGCAACACGCAGCCGTGCCCAGGACCCACCCACCACCGCACAATCAGCACTGAACCCAAGAGCGCACCGCACCACTCCACACCGCACCACACCGCACCGCACCGCACACCGCACCATGGACCTCCTAACGTTCGACACCCTCCTCAACACGCTCGCGCCCTACGCAAACAGGGACTCGCTCACCCCGCAGGAAGCGTCCACGATCCAATTGCTCATCACCGAGCTCCTCACAGACCACTACGTGGACTTCCCCATATTGAAGTTCCTCTCGCGCTTCCTCACGCAGCAGGCGTACGAGGAGATCATCGAGGAGCGCAACATCGAGCACCTCTGCGGCTACATCACCTGCAACTCGTCCCCCAAGCAGCAGGTGCGCCGCCGGTCGTCCACGCCCAGCGGCACCGTCAAGGATATGACCTTCACCAAGTTCCAGATCTACAACCGCAAGCCGTCCATCATCCTCCCCAACACCTACCTCTCACAGTACTGCTGCAAGGACCACTACCAGGCGTCCATCTTCTACCGCAACCAGATCTCCAACGAGGCGCTCTTTGCCCGCAAGGACATCCTCACCGCGCCGCCGTTCCCGCCCAACTACCCGGCCACCTGGTACGAGAACGGCATCACGTGCCTCGAGGAGGTGTTGGCCAAGCACAAGGAGTTGAAGGAGCAGGGCAAGTCGCTCCGCGACGTGATCTCCATGTTGAGCGGCCTCTCCGTCGGCGAGGCAGAGGAGTCCCGCGAGACCAGCGAGTTGATCCAGTTGTTGAACGACTTTGAGATCGTCGAGAAGGAGGGCGGCCTCAAGGGCGACGACGCCACCGACACCGCCGCCGGCGCCGGCACCGTCAGCACAAAGTTCAACGCCGTCAACGAAATAGACCAGGAGGACGACGAAGGCGACGAAGGCGACGACGACGACGACGAGGACACCGGCGACGGCTACGGCAAGTCAAGCAAGGACAGATCCAGAGGCATAGAGGGCTACATAACAACAGACAAGTACTTTGGCGGCTACGTCGTGTGACCCCCTCCGGCTCCGGCCCCATGGGCCGGCACGCACCCGCATCAACACTGCACGGAGGCGACGCTCCGCTGGCGCCTGCCCGGCGAGGGCGACTGCGTCGAGCTTGGCTCCCTCCGGGAGGACCGAGCGCAGCGAGCAGACCACGCCAGTGGCCCCCACGGAGTGCCCCTAGCGGAGCGCCCCCCTCCTCAAGTCATGTACACTACACCGTCCATACAATGTAACGACTCTATCTTACGACTCAGTTTATAACGAATAAATATACATATATACAAGTAAATGCCTGCGTAGTGCTCCACGCTAGTGGCCTCCACGGAGTGGCCCGAGCGGAGCGGCGTAGCGTGCCCCCGGCAGGGCCACTGGCCCCGGCCGGACGGGGTCTGCGGTACGCTCCGCTGGCGCCTGCCCGGCGGGGGCGACTGCGTCGAGCTTAGCTCCCTACGGGAGGGCTGTCTACGAACCCTTCAGGTTGCCGTTGGGGACGGGTGGGGACTCGCGGGCCACCGCCGGTGCGCCAGACAGCTTGAGCGGGAGCTTGTGGTCGAACTTCTGGCCCCACTGGAAGCTTCGCAAGCCGTGTTTGCGCAAGATGTCTCCGAGCAGGAGCTTCATGCCGAACCTCTCGTGCTCCGGGATGCCTCCTCGCTTGGCGGACGCGTTTCTGGCGTCCTCGTGGGCGACCAAGTCTTCGAATTTGGCGCTAAAGGCGACGGTGCCTGGGCTCACGAGCTCCCCGTGCTTGAACACGTTCATGGCGGCAAGCTCGTCGACGAGCCCGGCGTACCGCCGCAGCGCCACGTCGTAGTGGGCGTCCATTTTCCGCTGGTATGCGGCCTGCTGCATATACACCTTGGATTGCGTGTTCCGGCGCAACGCGTTGTAGTGGTCAAAGTACGCCTGGAGCTCGCTGTCTATGGCGGCGGAGGCGGCGTCAAGCGGCTCGGTCCACTGGCGGATGTACTGCGAGTGGGGCGGAACAGACAGCGCGGCCACGCCGCCCGTCTTGGCCCGCTCCACGTCCATGGAGCGCTCCCAGAGCGCCTCCCACTTGCTGAGCTGCTCATAGTGCTGCCGCGGGAACATGCGCTCGTCTGCCGTGTTGTTGCTGCCCCCGCGCCTGGTGTTCCTGCCGCCGCCGCCGAAGCCCCTGGACCCACGCACCGAGATGCTGCCGTCGGCGTACTTGGGCTCCGTCACCTGCGACATTGTGTTCTCTCGCGCGTGCCAGATGGTCTTCAAGCGGAACAACTTGGTGGCCCGCTTCACCGCTAGCGCGATCTGCTTCCGCTCCCTGCGCTTCACGTACGGCAACTCCACAAACGGCATCAGCACCGGCCCTGCGTCCGTCACCTTGATGCGCACCTTGTAGGGCCCGCGCCGCTCCACAATGTCCCGGTAGTGCTCGAAGTAGTGGTTCTTGTTGATATCGTAGGCGAGCCCGGGCTTGACGATAGCCTCGACGTAGTCCCAGTCGTAGGCGTCCCTGAGGGCCCTCTTGCTGACGAGCGGAGTGCTCTCGATGTCGGTGCTGAGCACGCTAGCGCACTTGACACCTCCGCCCTCCGCAACTAGACCGCCTTCGGCACCACCGCCAGCCACCGACGGAGACAAAGAGGTGTAGGGAAGAAGGCGCGGGTTGGGGATCAAATGGAGCCCCTGGAGGCTCTTGAAGTACCGCTGGAGAAGGTAGAGCGAGTTGAGCTCGCTCTTGGCCCGCTCCTCTCGCACCCGCTTCCGCCTCTCCCTGCCTCGAGCGAGCGACCGGATGGGCGGCGGCACCGCTCGCCTGTGGCGGCTCTGTAGCTCGGCATCAGCAACACGCTTGGCTATCCGCGGCGGCAACTCTTTCCGCCGCTTCAGGTCGACCGCTTCCTGATTCTGGAGGTAGTCAGCCCGCCACTTCTGCTCTACAATCTTCTGGTGCCTGTAGTCCACCAAGCTCTGGAGAAGGGCCACCACCGGGGCCCCGTCTATCCACTCCGTGGGGGCCACTAGCGTGGTGCTCTGCTCGCTCCGCTCGGGGCCTCCCGTAGGGAACTCAGCTCGACGCAGTCGCCCTCGCCGGGCAGGCGCCAGCGGAGCGGCACCACCAAGCACCGTCTCAAGCACCGCGTCGAGCTCGACGCCCTGCTCCAACTTCTCTCGTACCAAATTAACATCCAAACCAGCTGCCCTCCGACGCGGCCTGAACTCCACTTGCACCGCTCGCTGTAACTCTGTGGCTATGTACTTGACGTAGAGGCTCGAGTTGGCATTGTACTTCTTTACTTCCTGCGCGAGGGCATAGGGCGCCAGGGGCGCCTCCAACGGCGGGGCCCCCTTATCACTCGCTATCTCGCTCCGTCTGAGCCTGCCTATGTTCCTAAGTAGCGATCGATATAGCGACACAACACACCGAGCGTGCTCGGCGTTGTTTCGCAACGAAAGCATGAGGATTGAGTAGTACGCTGGGGTCCAGAAAAGGCTCGTTTCTGGGTCGGCCTACTATCTAACTAGCTATTTATATTATTATAAAGCTGCCTGGCACTGCTTGCAATGGCTCCGTGTATGCGGAAACTTGCAATTATTTCGCCCGTTCTTGCGATTCGGCGCCTGTAACTCTTCAGGTGGCTCCTATAGCTGTCTCTAAGTACACTCAATTGCACACCCAAGCCACTTTGCTACAAAAGTTTGCCGGTAGCGCCGTGCTTTACTCCTCCACACTCATCTCATCGAGATGGGCCTCCAGTGAAGCGCACTATGCGAGTCTGGCGCAAATCCTGCATGCGGCGCCCAATATGAAAACATCCAGTCTTGCTACCCTCCGGCCGTAAGAGAAGCCCACCACTCACCTTGTTTCTCCCATTGCTCCACACTTTTGCTAGCACACCACACGTATAAACACCCAAAAATGGTACGTAACACACAGAGGATACTATCAGCTGGAGGATACGCCGCGGGTAGCCGAAGCGGGTGCTTTGTCACGCGCAACAGGCCCCGTTGCCCTGGGCTCTTGCAGCGCGAGCTGCGCGTAGCACCCTCTCTTCCCCACACACTGAACGTCTGAACTTTCAAGGCTTTTCTGGGTCTTGACCTACGCTCGCTGCAGACTCCTTCATACATCTACAAGGGCCACCGGAAATATACGACAATCTTGCCTTACAATTTCCCGGTACTGCCCGTCGCGGTGTGGTGCTACGCTTGTGTGTGTGAGGCAGCGCGGACTGCTGTGAAAAATTTACTAACCACCCTCTAGCCCCCAAAACTCGCCAAAAAGGCGGCTCAAATCACAATCTTGAAGTTCAAGCGCGCCAGAACGACGTATTCCGTCCCCATAGACCTCACGGTGAAGGGCGCGCGCTCCCACGACGGCTTTGTGTCCACTCTAGCAGACGTCATCCTGCTGTCTGGGGGTCTCGAGCTCGTCGACGAGGAGGGCGGGCCCGGCGGCGCTGCGGACGGCGACGCTCTCGACGCTGACGAGGACAACATAGAAGTGCCCAAGTCGGAGTTCATAGACGGCGAGGCCGCCGACGAGGACTTGGACATCGACGTGCCCGAGTCCGAGTTCATCGACAGACCCAGCGGCAGCTCCGAGAGGGTGCTCGACGTGAAGGGAGCAGACCTCCGCTTAGCCGTGCCAAAGGACAAGACCGCGCCCTACGCTAACGAATGGATAGAGCTAGCAGACGACGCGGCGTTAGCGTCGTTGGTGTTCAACGACTACGACATCATAGCGTTCGCCTACGGCGACGAGGAGTTCAGCGTGGTGGAGGCTGCCTACGAAGAACAGCAGTAGCGGTTTCCGCTTACCCAACCAGAGTCAAGGCTGCTGGGAGCCCGTTACTGATAGACCCACTACTGGCACTGCCGGGGGTACGCCCAACCACTCCGTGGGGGCCACTGGCGTGGTGCTCTGCTCGCTGCGCTCGAACCCTCCCGCAGGGAGCCAAGCTCGACGCAGTCGCCCTCGCCGGGCAGGCGATTAGTGCGCCGCCGGCAGGACAGCCCGTACTCCGTTGTAGAGGAGGGCATCTGTAGGTTAGAGGAGCCCTGCTCGGGGCACGCTCGTCCACTCCGTGGGGGCCACGACAGCCGGTTTACTTGGTAGACCACGCAGCCACGCCGGCGGCCAACCTACCATGTTGATGGCATGCATATATTTACAAATATATATACAAAATCTAAGAATACAAATATCTATAGTGTAGAGTACAAGGGGCCAGGGGGCGAGCGCGCTCGTCCCGTTGTGGCCAGTAATATGACAGACAAGGGGGGGTGCAGGAGGCGGTGGAAAGCTCACAACTTACGTCCGGAACTCACAATCTTCTTTATGCCATTGGGCGACGACTTGTGGCCGGCGGCTGCCTTTGGCTGCATGCCGCTCCCCAGCACCACTCTGGAGGAAGGGGTCCTGGACTTGGGCATTTTTATGCTGCCGTGGCCCGAGGAGCCTGGTGGAGACGATATCGAGGGGTTTCTAGAGCTCTTGACACTGCTCTGGGTGCCGTTGTTGACGGAGATGGAGCGCAACACCTTCCAGTCGTTGCCGCCGATGGAGGCGTCCCGCTTGGGCGGGCGCTGCACCACCACGTTGCCGTCGATCTCCTCTTCCACGCCCAGGGCGTCTATATGCTTGGTGCGAGAACTGGTTCTGCTTTTGTGAGTGTCGCGAGGGAGGATCGACTCGCTGTGGTGGCCATGGTGGTGGTGGCGCGGACTGCTCTCGCCGTCCGGGCCGCCGTCTACATCAACCTCCTCGTCGCTGTTGTTTATGTGGTTCACCACGTTGAGGTTTGTGCCGGAGATGTTGCCCTCCTCCTGGTGGTACTTTCTGGGCTGCCCGGGGGACTCGTTGGGCACCGCGGTTTGGATCTTGGCGGCCAACGCGCCGCTGATCTTTCTGCGTCTGATTGGAGTCTGGAAGCTCGAGTCCATGTGGGACACGCTGGACAGGTTGATCTGCTGCTGGTGTTGCAACTTGCGCTGCTTGGCCTCCTGCTTCATTCTGTACTTGAAGTCGTCGTACAGCGTCAACGGGAACAAGCCGCCGATGAACGGCTCGGGCCGGTTGTCGAGGCACATGGTGTGTCTCCAGTCTCTAAAGTCGTTCTGGTGCAAGTAGAGCCAGTGCTGCTGCGGGCCCACCACCATACCGGGGCGGATCATTCTCATGTACCCGATGCACTCGTTGGCGGTGAACCCGTGCGTGTAGATCAAGTGGGCGCCAATGAGGCACCCGGTTCTGCCCAAGCCGGCCTTGCAGTGCACGGCGATCTTGCCGCCCTTGCTGATGACACACTCGGCTGCGCCGATGAACTTGTGCACGTAGTCCAACGTGGGGCACGTGCCGTCGTCAAAGATCATGTCGATGTGCTGGATGCCGCGCTTGGTGAACTCGGCCGCGTCGTAGAGGTGCGAGTTCAAGCGCACCACCAACTGCACGTTGTTGACGATAAAGTAGTTGAGCACCTTTTTGAAGGGCTCGTTGAGCGCGCCGCCGTGCGAGGACCCGCCCGCGGCCACGGCGGCCGCGGACCGCTTGCTCTGCTGCGGCGAGGCAAACGCAATAAAGTCCTTGCTGATCACGTTGAAGTCGCCCTGGTCGACGCGCTCGTACTGCTCGTACTCCTCGAGGTTGAAGCTGGTCAAGTCGATCATGCCTCGCTCCTTGGCACGCCACATGCCGTACACAATGTCCTGAACGGTGATCTCAAAGTCGGCGTTGGAGTAGCCGGCGTCTCTGAACGCCTGGAGCGGCGGCGTGATCTGCGCAATGGGCTGCAAAACCTGGTGCGGCGACCACGACTGCACCAACACCATGTAGCAGCACAACAAGCACGCGGCGTTGGCGCGCTCCTTGGGCCCGCTCGAGCTGTAGAACACAATGGCCTTGCCCTGGTTCGACTCCTCGTTCAAGATGTTGTGCAACACCACGGCGAAGCGGTACAAGTGGCCAATGTGCAACGGACCAAAGTCTAAGTGGAACGCATTGAAGGGGAGCGCGTCCTCCACCGTGAAGTACACGAGGTCCTGGGTGTCTGTGGGCGGGTAGTCGTATGCCCCGAGGTATATACGGTCTAGAAGAGCGGTTAGTATGAGAGCAGAGAGGGGCACGAGCGGAGCGAGCCGAGCTCCACGCTAGTGGCCCCCACGGAGTGGCCCGAGCGGAGCGGTGCAGCGTGCTCCCGGCAGGGCCACCAGCAAGACTCAGGTGGGCCTGCCGGCGGCACGCTGCACGCCTACCCGGCGAGGGCGACTGCGTCGAGCCTGGCTCCCTTCGGGAGGGCGCTGGGGGGCCCAGACGGGCGGATACGTACTTTTGAGAAACTCGACGAGCGGTATGTTTGGTTTAGGCATCTGGAGGTGGTCTTGGGGATCGCTGGGCGCTGGGGTGGGATCTGTTAGTGCTGTGTTTGTAGCGGCGGTGTAGCGAGTGTGGGTGGACGTGGGAGCGGTGGCCAGCGGTCTAGAACGTAGGGGAAACGGGGGTGGGCGCGGCGCAGGGGGGAAGTGGGTGGTCTGCGGTCGCCGTGGGGTCGGTGGGGGGGTCGTCTGGCGTGTGGTAGGGGAGTAGCACGGGCTGGTTCTGGTGAGATCAGTCTGGGGGATTTTCCGCTTTTGTTTTTGTAAACAGCTGAGGGTGTTTTGGTTTTCGCGCGCGCACGACCGCAGACCTTGCACTCCGATTTGGGACATGCGCGCATGCAGGACTGCAACCACTGGCTGCTGGCTCCTGGAGGGCGGGCCCCCGTCTGGGCACACTGGGCAGCGAGCAGGGCAGAGGGTGCCGCAGGCACGACCACCAGAAGTCCTGTGGGGCGGAAAGAGGAGCCCTGCCGGAAGCGCGCCCATCCACTCCGTGGAGGCCACTGGCGTGGTGCTCTGCTCGCTGCGCTCGTTCTTCCCTTGGCCCGCCCTCTGACCACACGGTCTCCCGAAGGGAGCCAAGCTCGACGCAGTCGCCCTCGCCGGGCAGGCGCCAGCGGAGCGTCGCCACCGTACCGTCTGCTTCCCGCTATACTGCAACAATTGGAGTGTTTGGGTGCAAGTGGCCCCACCGCTTGTGTCGTTGCTTCGGAGTCACGTGCGTACCTATATGCCGTCCGCGAGCGGTCCCAGTGGTCCCAAAAGTGGGTGATTTGGGGGCTGCCCGACTCACAAGCAGACTCCGCCGGCGCTGCTCCTCCTCCCCAGAAACGCAGCGTAATTGACCCGAGACCCGCAATGGTACGTCCGAGCAGCAGCACGGGCCGCGCGGGCGCGCCCGGTGCAACCCGTGGCCGCCCAGCGGCCTTCCTTCCCCATGCCCCCCTCCAGTGGGCCCACCCGCACTCCGCTCCCCTACTAACGCTTCACCGCAGCCGCCTTCTTTGTACACCTTCTCCTCCGAGACGCTCTCCGAGCTCCAGAAATTCCGGTTCAAGAGCGCCAGAGCATCTGAGATGCAGGCCATTGTCTGTAAGTATCCGCCGCCCCCCTGCCCCCTCCCCCACGCCTACTAACCCGCCAGACGAGATCGACAAGGACTCGTACGAAGTCAAGCGAGAAGACGACGAGATCCACACCTCCATCGAGGACCTCGTGGAGGAACTCCCAGACAACAGCGCGCGCTTCGTCGTGTTGTCGTACCCGTTCAAGACCCCGGACGGGCGCCTCAAGTCGCCCTTGGTCCTCCTCTACTGGAGACCACCCACCTGCGGCCAGTCCAGCAAGATGCTCTACGCGGGCGCCGTAGAGTTATTCAGAGACAAGGCCTCTGTGTCCAAGTACGTATAGAAACCACCACGGCCCCCACGCCCCCCCAGCAGGGCTACCAGTGCCAGCCCGCCAGGCGAGTGGAGACGCTCCGCTGGCGCCTCCCCGGCGAGGGCGACTGCGTCGAGCCTGGCTCCCTGCGGGAGAGCCCGAGCGCAGCGAGCAGAGCACCACGCCAGTGGCCCCCACGGAGTGGATGGGCGTGCCCCCGGCAGGGCTCCTCTCTCCGCCCCACAGGAATACTGGCGGTCCTGCCGGCGGCACGCTACACGCCTCCCCGGCGCGGGCGACTGCGTCGAGCCTGGCTCCCTGCGGGAGAGCCCGAGCGCAGCGAGCAGAGCACCACGCCAGTGGCCCCCACGGAGTGGATGGGCGTGCCCCCGGCAGGGCTCCTCTCTCCGCCCCATAGGAATACTGGCGGTCCTGCCGGCGGCACGCTACTTCGCCTCCCGGCGGGGGCGACTGCGTCGAGCCTGGCTCCCTGCGGGAGGGCCCGAGCGCAGCGAGCAGAGCACCACGCCAGTGGCCCCCACGGAGTGGATGGACGGGCCCGGCGTCTCACGTGACCATACTAACGACCTCTAGACTCTTAGAAATCGAAGACGAAGAAGACTTCGAGGACTTGGAGAAGCAGCTCACCTGATCTATAGACTATATACACGAGCAGTCGCGACACAGCTGTAGGGAGTGGTGTAGGGTGGTGCGCAGAGTGTGCAACGGGAGGCCGCACGGGCACTATGGGCTCGCCTCGGGCTCGGCTGACGCTACCACAGGTGTACAGACCGGCCTGCTAAGGCTTCTGAGACCTACCTCTGGATGCGCCCGTTGGGCACGGCGTGGGCCCCCGGCGTGGGCCGTTGCTGTTGTCTCTGCCTCTGCCTCCAGTTGCAGCCATTGGGATATACTGTGCACTGCATACAAGCACCTCAGTGTGCCCGCAGTTACGCTGGCGCGCAGCCATGAGACCGTCGCTCGCGGGTCGTGTGCGCGCCCGCTGGAGCTCGCGCGGCTATACGCAGGACTGAAAATTTTTCTTCTCTCTGGCTGCCTCGCTATAAATGCGCTGCGACTGCCTCGCTACTGAAAAATTTTCCAGCGCTCCTCTTCTTCTCTCACTACTTCATTAACCTACTAAAACAAATCAGTCAACATGGGTCGTATGCATTCTGCCGTATGTGCTTATAGCAAATGTGACTAGAACTCTATCATATACTTGATGACAGTAAGGATCGTGCTTCAGTGCACCCTGCCTTGCCGCCTGGCTTGCCAGCTGGGCGGTAAACACATGGACTTCTCAAGCGGAAGGTCTCAGCAAGAGTAGACGGCGGACATGCAACCACATCGGTTGCGCCGCTGTTGCTATATACGCTCTTGCTGCGGATGCTTCTGCTGGTGGTTCTGGCACGGGTGGTTTGCTGACCGATACCACTTTATTAAAGTGTAAGCGGCCCGTCCAGTGGGGTGGCCAAAATGATCAGAATTTTCGATACTTCAGGGTTGTCTTTTTGACAAAAATTTTCATAATTTTGCGTGTTTTTTGAATTTGCGTGTTTTTGTGCTCTCAGGTGATTCTAGAGCGATGAGCAGAGAGCGAGCAGATTCTGAGCCGTAATTCTGGAGATTTTTCGGGGCCCAGCGGCTTGCAGCTGCCTTTTTGTGTGAAATTCTGTGATTTTTGGCCCTCCTCGCTGGCTCGTATTGCCACGATAGTGCTCTGGCGGCAGCAAGGCTCCTTCCGGAGCCCTGCTAGCCTATATTTTCCTCTTCAACTCGTTACTAACAATTTTGTCCTACAGGGTAAGGGTATTTCCTCTTCAGCCACTCCATACTCTAGAAACGCTCCAGCTTGGTTCAAGTTGTCCACCGACGATGTCGTTGAACAAATCATCAAGTACGCCAGAAAGGGTTTAACTCCATCTCAAATCGGTGTTATCTTGAGAGATGCCCACGGTGTTTCCCAATCCAAGGTTGTCACCGGTAACAAGATCTTGAGAATCTTAAAGTCCAACGGTTTAGCCCCAGAAATCCCAGAAGACTTGTACTGTTTGATCAAGAAGGCTGTCTCCGTCAGAAAGCACTTGGAAAGAAACAGAAAGGACAAGGACTCCAAGTTCAGATTAATTTTGATCGAATCCAGAATCCACAGATTAGCCAGATACTACAGAACCGTTGCCGTCTTACCACCAAACTGGAAGTACGAATCTGCCACTGCCTCCACCTTAGTTAACTAAGCGGCCTGCAGCTCCACCAAAACAAAAAACTTTTAGGGATGCTAAAGCGATAATACATACGTATATATAGTATATCAACGTTTTTAGTTCTTTATAATATGGGATAGTGTAATATAATACGAAACACGGAGAGATGCCCTGTAGCCAGTAGCGCGCCCAGCAGCGCCACGAGCCAGCGATGCCTACGCTCCGCTGGCCACTCCGGGGAGGCCACTAGCGTGGGGCTGTTCGTCTCCCCGTAGGGGAGCCAGGCTCGACGCAGTCGCCCTCGCCGGGGAGGCGTGTAGCGTGCCGCCGGCGGGCCCTCGAGCACCCTCCTGGTCCAGCTGTAGGTGTTGGTTGTCCTGCCGGCGGCACGCCGCACCGCTCCGCTCGGGCCACTCCGTGGAGGCCACTAGCGTGGTGCTGTTCCTCTCCCCGTAGGGGAGCCAGGCTCGACGCAGTCGCCCTCGCCGGGCAGGCGTGTAGCGTGCCGCCGGCGGGCCCTCGAGCACCCCCCTCCTGGCCCATCCGTAGGTGCTGGTGGGTGGGGCAGCTGCAGCAGCGATGGGGTCTTTTTGCAGCTGCGGCTCCTGCACACAGTGCTCCCACTATCGCTGGGTCGGTTATTATCGCGATATGGCAGCGCACCCCAAAGGCTCACGCCCTCCGCTGTAGAGGCACCACAAGCAGCAGCACCGCAGCCGCTAGACACCACCAGACCGCCCCGCCCCGCTCCGCACCGCACCACAAACGGCCAATGGGCGCAAAACTCTCGTTGTTGGCGCCGTCGGCGCCCACAATCGCCATCTCGCTGTACGTGGACATCCTCAACTCCATCCAGTACGTCGAGGTGATCAGCAACTCGCGGTTCTTGAAGACCATCCGCGCGGTGGACCAGCGCACCGGGTGCTTGATCGTGATCAAGATCCTCATCAAGCCGTCCAACGCCAACTACACGCTCAACTTGCAGAGCGTGACGGAGCTGCTCGCCAAGGAGGCGTCGCTTCTCGCGGCGTCCGCGGCGTGCTCGCGCAACGTGTTGCCCTGGAGCAACATCATCGAGACCGACCGCGCCGGCTACCTCATCCGCCAGCACGTCAAGGCCAACTTGTACGACCGGCTCTCCATCCGCCCGTTCCTCCAGCCCATCGAGAAGCTCTTCCTCGCGTACCAGATGCTCCGCACCATCGCGGAGCTCCACAAGCTCCGCATCCACCACGGCGACTTGCGTCTCGAGAACTTCTTGGTCACCTCCTGGAACTGGCTCATGTTGACGGACTTGGCGTCCGCGGTCAAGCCCACGTACATCCCGGAGGACAACCCGAACCAGTTCTCCTTCTACTTCGACAGCTCCGACCGCCGCGTGTGCTACTTGGCGCCCGAGCGGTTGCAGCCTCGCGGCGGCGCCGCCGCCGCGCTGCCCAGCAACAACTACGATGACGACGGCAAGTTCACGGGCAGAGACACCGTCACGGACGCCATGGACCACTTCTCGTTGGGCTGCGTGATCGCCGAGCTCTACATGGAGGGCGAGTCGCTCTTCAACCTCGCCAGCTTGTTCAAGTACAAGAAGGGCGAGTACGTGCCCGACTTGGCGGGCGTCACGCAGGCGAGTCCCGGCATCGCCGAGATCATCACCGGTCTCATCAGCATCAGCCCGGACGACAGACCCTCGTCCGCGCACATCCTCGCCCAGTACACCGGGCTGGTTTTCCCGGCGTACTTCGACTCGTTTTTGTACGGCTTCATGGCCGAGTTGAACGACAGCGACAAGTTTGTCGTGCCGATGGGCAACAACAACGTGAGCCCGAGCGACTTGAAGGTGGATTTTATCTACTCGCGGTTTGACAAGATTGCGCAGAGCCTCGGCTACGGCTACGGCAGCGGCAGGGCCGCCAGCACGACAGCTACTTCACTTGCTGCTGCTGCCAGCGGCAGCAGCGGCAGCAGCCGCACCGACGTGGTCCCGCTCCGTCTCAGCCTCCCCGGAATGCCCCCCAGCTACCAGATCAAGCCGTCCGACGCGCTCAACTCCGACGGCGCGTCGCTCATCATCGTAAACTTGGTGTTCTCGCTTCTCAAAACATTGAAGCGGCCCTCGTCCAAGGTGAAGGCGTGCGAGCTCATCCTCGCGCTCAGCGAGCGCATCAGCGACGAGTGCAAGTTGGACCGCTCGTTGCCGTACTTGTGCAGCATCCTCGATGAGTATATAGAGACGGTGTCGTCGTCGTCGTCGTCGTTATCGAAGGGCGCTGCGCAGGACGGCGGCATCCAGGCGGGCGCCGGGTCCGCGGGGCCCGCAGCGGGCGAGGGCTCCTCGTCCAGCGTGGTGGCTTTCGCGCTCAAGGCCATCACGACGCTCCTCCTCTCGTGCTCGTCGATCACGCCGCTCAACACGTTTGTGTTCCCCGAGTACATCGTGCCGAAGCTCAACGCGCTCATGAACTCGCCGTTCATGAGCAGGCAGGACAAGATCCTCATCAAGGGCTCCGTGGCCTTCTGCTTGCCGCACCTTGCCACCAGCGCCAAGCGCTTCTGGCTTCTCTCGCAGACCTTTAGCCAGAACGGCGCCGCGGACTCGAACGGTGCAGCGGGTGGCCCGCTGGGCCCGCTGGTGGGTGCTGCGCCGGGCGCGGCGCCAGGCGCGGACGCACCCTTCGTGTCCAAGGACCAGTTGGACTTTGAGTTTGAAAACCTCTTCATCTCCATCCTCTCGGACGCCAACTCGTCCGTGAAAATGAACTTGGTGCTGAGCATCCTCCCGCTCTGCCAGTTCTTCGGCATCGACAAGACCAACGACCTCGTCTTGCCGCACCTCATCAGCTGCTTGAACGACCCGGACACCAAGTTGCGGCTCTCGTTCTTGGACAGCCTTTTGGCGTTGGGGCCCTTTGTGGGCGTGCTCTCCTTCGAGCAGTACCTCTTGCCGCTCTTGTTGCAGACGCTCTGCGACCTGGAGCTCCTTGTGGTGGCCAAGGTGCTCGAGATCTTCAACTTGGTGATCCGCACGCGGCTCATCAACCCCAAGACCGAGTTCAACGCGTTGAACATCTACAACGAGATCTTGTCCAGCTGCCTCTTCTTGGTGTTGCACCCGAACGAGTGGATCCGGCAGGCCGTGCTCAACGTCATCCTCGCCATCAGCGACAACCTCACCGCCGCAGACCGCTACTGCTTCCTCTTCCTGTTGATCAAGACCTACTTGTCGTACGACGTGTCTGTGTTCGACTGGAACACGCTCTACCCGTGCCTCGCCAAGCCGCTCTCCCGGGCCAGCTTTGACTTGGCCATCACCTGGTCGCTCAACGCCACTAGCAAGTCGCTTTTCTGGAAGCAGCTGGACCCCAGCATGCCGGCCTCGTCGGCCTCCTCCGTGGCGGCTCCCCATAGCAAGAACGGCGGCGGGAACTTGGGCCGCTCGGTGTACGCGCTCCCACTGTCGGAGGTGGTGTTCCCCAGCCCAAACGGCAAGGGCGCCACGCTTCCGTTGTCGCAGGAGGACAAGCAGTGGCTCTTCAAGTTGAAGTCCGTGGGGCTCGAGCACAGAGACTTGTGGAAAATCTTTGTGTTCCGGGACTTTATCTACAGGTACAGCAAGAGCAAGTCCAGCGCCACGCACTTGGCGCAGGGCAGCAAGTTCGAGTTGATCAACCACGCCGAGGTGTTCCCCCGCAACGTCTTCTTTGAGTTGTGCTTCAAGAGCGAGCCGATTGCCCAGACCAGCACGTCCGAGACGCGATTCTACGCGACTGCCGCTTCGGGAGCCGCTTCGTCCGGCCCCGTTGCCGCTGCTGCTGTTACTGCTGCTGCTGCTGCAACAGAAGGGGGATCGGGTAGCGGTGGCGGCGACAATGAGTCCATCACCTCGCGCAGAGGCTCCAACAGCTTGGTATTGCCCAACTTTGGCGTGGCCAAGGCGTCCGTGCAAACGGTGCAGGCCAACGTGTTTGGCGAGTTGGAGGGCAACAGCAGCCAGACCGACGGCGCGGGCAACCAGCACCACGGCGGTAACCACCGCCACCACCACCACGTCCACTCCACCAAAGACGTGAACTCCACGCACAAAGTGTTCAGCGTGAACAACCAGAAGGTGATCACCGCCAACTTGAGGCACAGCTACACCGGATTCAACCCGTACATCCTCAATTTCTTGAATACCATCGAGTTCAACCCTTCGTTCGACAGTTTTGGCGAGTTTGGGCCCACCATCAGGCAGAAAAGGGCGTCGTTGCACACTCGGAACGGGAAAAGGGCCGCCGCCTCTGGAGCCAAGGGCAGCAGCACCGGCACCGGCGACGCTCTCGGCGGGACGGGGTTGAAGGGCGCATGCATTGCTCAGATCAACACCAACTCGTCCACCAACGAGATCGACAGTATCAACGCGTTGGCGCTCTGCGATAGCTCGGAGTTCTTCGTCACGGGCTCCGAGTCGGGCCTCTTGCGCATATGGGACACCTCCAAGTTGGAGAGAAACATCATGGTGAAGAATGCCAACTTGGTGCTCAGCTTGGGTTCCCCCATCACCTGCATCAAGTTCATCCCGCGACGCTATGCCTTTGCAGTTGCCACGATGGACGGGGCCGTCCGTGTCTACAAAGTCGAGGTTACTAGAAACAAGAGCACTGCCAGCACCAGTACGAGCGCCAGCGCCGGCACCGGCGCTGGCGGCAGCTCAGGCCCGAACAAGATCCTAAAGTACAACAAGTGCCTACTAATCAGAGAATACAAGGCGAACGTAGCGGAAACGGGCTACATTCTCGACTTGGAGTTCATGATCAACTCCAGCACCACGCTCATGGTGGGGGTGACGTCTACAGCAAAGATCCTCGGGCTCGACCTCATCAAGATGGAGAAGGTGATGGAGTTGGCCAACCCGCTCTTCTACGGGACACCCACCACGTTTATCGTGGACCTGAAGAACTGCTGGTTGCTCTTGGGGACCAGCAAGGGGAACCTCTGCCTCTGGGACTTGCGGTTCGAGGTGCTTCTCAAGTCGTGGACCATCAATTCGCCACACCACCAGCACACCGAGACCAGCGCCAAGCACGGCAGCGTGACCTTCCCGATCAAAAAGCTCATAGGTATCTTGGGGGAGAAGAAGTCTCCACAGCAGCAGCTGCTGCAGCAGCACGTCAAAGACCTGTACAGCGACGCGGCCATCACGTCGTTCGCCCTCATCGGAGGCACGGGCGACTCCGACGTGACCCTCTGGGACATCCCCTCGTTCACATGCAAGCAGGTGTTCAGCTCGCAGACCCCCGATCCGCGCGTCAAGCTCTACACGCTCGAGGAGTGCTCCGAGAGCGTGGACTCGGAGATCAGCAAGTTGCTCAGCACCGTGGACTTGGCCTTCGACAGCAACCCGCCGGCCGCGGACCCCGCCATGACGTGCCTCAGCGGCGCCAAGGCGAGGGCCGGCGGCGGCTCGCTCTTGGTGAGCGCAACGGCCGCGGACAAAAGGATCATAGTGTGGAACCTACAGGACGCAGAGAAGTCCGTCTCGCTCAACAGCGACGGCAAGGTGCACTTCACCAACAGTGCGGTGAACCTGACGCTCACGTTGACGAACGAGCGCAGCGACACCGCGCCGGGCGCCAAGGCTAAGGCAGCAACGTCGTCGCCCTCTACAAAGTGCACGCGGCACCAGGACATCATCACGGGCATCGCGATCGCGCATCTCCCCGCGGAGATCTTGATCTCGACCGACCGTAACGGGTACATCCACTTGTACCAGTAGGCCCGCCAGGCGGCACGCTACACGCCTGCCCGGCGAGGGCGACTGCGTCGAGCCTGGCTCCCCTACGGGGAGAGCCGAGCGCAGCGAGCAGAGCACCACGCTAGTGGCCCCCACGGAGTGGAATGGGCGCGCCCCCGGCAGGGCTACCAGCCAGTCCGGGTGGTCCTGCCGGCGGCACGCTACACGCCTGCTCGGCGAGGGCGACTGCGTCGAGCCTGGCTCCCCTACGGAGAGAGCCGAGCGCAGCGAGCAGAGCACCACGCTAGTGGCCCCCACGGAGTGGAATAGGCGTGCCCCCTGGCAGGGAAGCTACAAGGGTCAGGAGCACGACGCCTCAGCGGCTGCTACGAGTGGTCCTGCCGGCGGCACACTACACGCCAGCGGCCCCCACGGTGTGGATGGGCGTGCCCCAGCCAGGCACCAGCGCGCCGCTCCGCTCGCTTGCGCTTAGCCCTAACCGCCGCGAGCTTCGCGTACGAGCACAGGCGCTCCCGCTACTACATACCGCCTAATATACGAAAATTAGTCTCCGCTAAACTCTGACTCGCTCTTATGCGGCTCCTGATAAGAGCCTTGTAGTGAACCCGTCCACCCGTACACCAGGTCGCAAAACGCCCCCCACATCGGCGCTGTGTGCAGGCTGCTCTCGGGATGCGAAAATTTTAGTCCGGTCACACAGGCTGGGTCCGAGATCCCTACACCCATACATAAGGGGCCCTTGGCCCACCCTCTTCTTTCTGGGCGTAGCTCTCGAGACCATAGCAAAGATGCCATTTGACGACGTGAAAGGACTTCAACTTGCCATCGAAGAGGCAAGAAAGGGTACGTACCTCCGGCGCCCCCCGCGGCGCCCCATAGGGAAATTTACTGCGGCATGCTCGGTGCGCAGAGCCGTTAGCGCCTAAAAAACCGTTGGATTCTGCGATGCCTACACGCAGCACGCTACGTGAAACGGCCACACAAACCACCCAAAAGTGGACCGCAGGGCGCCCCGACGGGGCCAGCGCCCGCCCGGCGAGGGCGAGCACGGGGACGGCCGAGCGCAGCGAGCAGAGCACCACGCCAGTGGCCCCCACGGAGTGGGACGGGCGACCCCGCGGTAGGGCGGCCCCGTACCCCAGGGACTGCTGGAGGTCCTGCTGGCGGCACGCTACACGCCTACCCGGCGGGGGCGACTGCGTCGAGCCTGGCTCCCCTACGGGGAGGACCGAGCGCAGCGAGCAGAGCACCACGCTAGTGGCCCCCACGGAGTGGATGGGCGTGGCCCCCGGCAGGGCCAGCACGAATCTCGAGCCTATACTAACAGCCACTGCAGGATTAGCTGAAGGCGGTGTCCCAATCGGGGGCGTGTTGATCAGCGAGGACGGCGCTGTCCTCGGAAGGGGCCACAACATGCGGTTCCAGAAGGGGTCTGCCATTCTCCACGGCGAGATGTCTGCGCTCGAGAACGCCGGCAGACTCGAGGGCAAGGTGTACAAGAACTGCACCATGTACACCACGTTGTCGCCCTGCCACATGTGCTCCGGCGCGTGCTTGTTGTACGGCGTCAAGCGTGTCGTGTTGGGCGAGAACGTCAACTTCCAGGGCGCCGAGGACTTGCTCCGCTCCAAGGGCGTCGAGGTGATCAACTTGGACAACGACGAGTGCAAGGAGTTGATGAGCACCTTCATCAAGGAGAGACCACACGACTGGTTCGAAGATATCGGCGAGTAGACGCCCCCGCGCCCCCGGCCCACAAACGCATAGAACCCCTCGACCATATCTCTACATACATATGAATACATAGCATACCAGTAGCACCCCCGTAGCCGAGCGCAGCGAGCAGAGCGCCACGCAGTGGCCCCCGCCGGGCAGGCGCCAGCGGAGCGTCGCCACGGACCCCGTCGGGGCTGCCAGCGAGTCCAGGTGGTCCTGCCGGCGGCACGCTACTTCGCCTACCCGGCGAGGGCGACTGCGTCGAGCCTGGCTCCCCTACGGGGAGGTCCGAGCGCAGCGAGCAGAGCCCCACGCCAGTGGCCCCCACGGAGTGGATGGGCGCGTCCCCCGGCAGGGCTGCCAGTGAGTCCAGGTGGCCCTGCCGGCGGCACGCTACACGCCAGTGGCCCCCACGGAGTGGAGCAGCGTGTCCGGCGGCGGTCCGTCCTCTCAGGCTGCAAACTCGGCCTGGCCATAGTAAATCCTGCATGTGCCCACAGGTCCTCCTGTAGTGCGCTGCTGCCTGCGAGTCGCAGCAGGGCAGATTTGGCAGCCCAGGTTGCGGTCCTGCATGTGGGCCGATTTGGCGGTGGGGCCCTTAAGTTTTCACAGCGGAGGAGCGTGTGGAGAGACCGATGGGGGCTGCCTTCTTCTCCCCACCCCCCACGACCAGCGCACCCCTTTCCCGTCGCGCTTAGACCACCGCAATGGACGAAATCACCGACAACGTGTTCACCGAGTTGGGCGCGGGCGAAGTGCCCGTGGACGACCCGTCGCTCTTGACGGTCATACTCGACTTGACGCCGCAGAGCTGGTACAACGTGAAGGACCAAGTGACGCTCCAGGAGGTGACCAAGTCGCTCTTGGTGTTCCTCAACGCGCACCTCTCGTTGAACAACGCCAATCAGGTGGCGTTCATCGCCAGCACGGACCGCGGGTCCAAGTTTTTGTACCCGAACCCGGCCAAGGACTACGAGCGGCTCGTGGCGGCGTCCGCGTCCGCGTCTGCTGCCTCGTCGCGGCCCTCGTCCGTGGCGCCCTCCCGCAACGACAAGGAGCCCTCGCCGAGTCTCGTGGGCCGCAACATGTACAGACAGTTCCGGCTCGTGGACGAGGCGGTGCTCGAGGAGTTGAACGACCTCATGGACGAGCTTGCCGGGGCGGACGCCTCTCTGGGTGGCGCCAGCGCCGCCAGCGCCGGCGGCAGCAGCGCCAGTGGCAGCGGCGCCTCGACCCTCGCGGGCGCGCTCAGCATGGTGCTCACCTACACGAACCGGATGCTCAACCTCGACCAGTCGATCTCCACCACCACGGCGTCCGCCATCAGCACGTCGACCAACTCCGCCGCGTTGGGCCGCACCGCGGGCGCGGGCTCGGGCTCGGGGACTGGCGGCGGCGGCGGCGCCAGCAGCGCGCTGGGCTCCGCGTCGCACCCGCACTCCACCACCAACCTCACGTCGATGAAGTCGCGGGTGCTCGTGGTGACCGCCAACGACGACAACGACGTCAACTACATCGCGCTCATGAACGCCATCTTCGCCGCGCAGAAGATGAAGTTGCCCATCGACGTGGCCAAGCTCGGCTACACGGACTCGTCGTACCTACAGCAGGCCAGCGAGACCACAAACGGCATATATTTACATATAGAGCACCCGCAGGGGTTGATCCAGGTGCTATGCACCGCGTACTTTGTCGAGCCCTCCATCCGGCCGTTGATCATCTTGCCCGTCAACGCCAACACAAACTACCGCGCGAGCTGCTTCATCACGGGCAAGTCCGTCGACATGGGCTTCGTGTGCAGCGTGTGCCTCTGCATCATGAGCTTCATCCCGGACCTGCACAAGTGCCCCACCTGCGGCTCCAAGTTCGACAGGGCCATCATCGAGCAGCTCTCCAAGGGGCCCGTGGTGGCGCCAAGGAAGAAGCGCAAGGTGGACGGCGTCAACGGCAACAGAAACGGCCTTGCAGCAGACACAAACGGCACGCTCTCGTCTGCGGTGGCCACGCCAGAGCCCTGAGCGCGCCGCCAGCAGGACGACCTGGACTCGCGGGTAGCCCTGCCGGGGGCGCGCCCATCCACTCCGTGGGGGCCACTAGCGTGGTGCTCTGCTCGCTGCGCTCGACCCCACCCTCCCGCAGGGAGCCAGGCTCGACGCAGTCGCCCTCGCCGGGCAGGCGCCAGCGGAGCGGCCGCACCTCCCTCGTGGCTGGGCGTGGCCCTGCCGGGGGCACGCAGCGCCGCTCCGCTCGGGCCACTCCGTGGGGGCCACTAGCGTGGGGCTGTGCCTTGTATATTACCTTAATAGAGAATGGAAGTCACCGATTCCGGTGTCCACAATATTGAACCTGTAGTTCTTGGGGTACCCGTGCTTGTCCACCAAGTGTAGCCGCCTCTTCCTTCTGTCTGCCGTGAGCTTGTTGCAGTCGTGCTCGAAGCACCGGAAGATCTTGCCCGTGCCGCCGGCCTGCTCCTGCTTCAACGCGAAGAAGGCGCTGTGGTTCTCCTCGAGGTGGATCTCGAGGATGGTCTCGTTGGGGAACCGCTTCTTGCACTGGCTGCAGGTGTGGAAGTGGTTGCTGAGCACGTGGGCCTCGTAGGCGGCGTAGCTCGAGAAGCGGAGGCCGTGGCAGGGCGGCGTGTCGCAGGCAATGGCGGGATTGGCGGTGTCTGGGGGGTGTGCGGTGTCTGCGGAGGTGGGGGTTGTGTCGGGTGTGTCCTCCTCGTCGGACCTCAGTCGCTTGCTCATGGTGAGGGGCGGGTGTGTTGGGGTCCTGGGGGGAACAGCGCTGCGCGGAGCGAGGACCTAGAGGTTTATGGGGTGCCAAATCGGCACTATGGGCGGCATGTAGGGAAGAAAACGGGTGGTTTCAGTGTGCTTGAGCGGTGGCTGCCACGGCGGTGCGATGCCAGAAAAACGCAGCGAGCAGTGCAGCTACACAAATTTTGGCGCTACAAGGCTTCTTCTTGGGTGCTACACGTTCCGGTGCTGTTTGTGAAGGATTGCGCGCGCGAGATGCTGAGAACACCAGGCGAGATACGCAACGCTCGCAGTTTGCGCGAGTCGGGCTTCGGCTCGCGGGATGAGGCCGCCAAGAGACACAAGGCTGGCGGCGCTGCTGAGGGA
The DNA here is from genome assembly GCA_029581775.1 of Dujonia boleticola. NCBI lineage: Eukaryota > Fungi > Ascomycota > Pichiomycetes > Serinales > Debaryomycetaceae > Dujonia > Dujonia boleticola. The sequence continues at coordinate 2,391,729 of JARGRU010000017.1, forward strand.
CGCCGCTACGAAGAAGAGAGAAGAAGTGACACCAAGAGCTACACCCAGGGCCCGCTAGACGAGGTGTTTGGCCAGCACTCGGCGTTCCCCATACGAAGTGTGGGCGAAGAGGACGCGCTGGCGCTCGAGACGGAGGACTTGGCAGTGCTACAGTACTTGAACTCGGTGAGACTGGAGGCAGAGGCAGACAGCTGTGTGCACTTTGTGCGAAGAGGGGGCAGCGATGGACGCGAAGGCGTGGCAGGCGATGACCCTGAGGAAGTGGAGGAGGAGGAGGAGGAGGAGGAGATCGACGCTGGTGGTGCGTGCGCTACGCCCAGCGGCCAGTGGCAGCAGCAGTTGCTCTCCAAGTTCCTCTTCCTCAAAGAGGAGCTCAGAACACACAGAGACGCCATACACGCGGGCTGCGGGCAGTACAGCCTCCCCCAAACGGCGGGCAGCTGGCGAGAGTACATCTTCGCCAAGCGGGTGCCGCCGTCGGTGGATCTCCTCTACAACGCCATAGACCACGCTACCGCGATCAAGCTCTTGATCTACTGCACGCAGTGGCTCAGCGGGAACATCCCCGAAAACCTCTCGCAGTGGATCTACTTGCTCTTCCTCCGGGTCGACAACTTGCTCGAGCACAACGAGAGCTCGCTCGTGCGGGACTTGGCCAAGAAGGCGATCAAGCTCCGGCAGAAGGGCAATTTGAGCAACATCTCGAGCTACACTGTCGACATGGTGATCTGCATAGTGGGCGACTACTACAGGCAGAGAGACCTTCTCGAGGCATTGAAGTGACCAGGGAGAACGACACGCTAACCCTCCCGTAGGGAGCCAGGCTCGACGCAGTCGCCCTCGCCGGGCAGGCGAAGTAGCGTGCCGCCGGCAGGACCACCTGGATTCACTGGCAGCCATGCTCCCCACGGGGCCGACGCTCCGCTGGCGCCAGCCCGGCGGGGGCCACTGCGTGGTGCTCTGCTCGCTCCGCTCGATCTCCCGAGGCAGCTTCTGCCGAGGGCTCTTGGTTTTACACCTACTGACAGCAGAGATGAGGGCATTCGCTGTACTCTATCTATACATAGCACTTAAGTATACAATACATATTCAATCTACAGCAAGGAGCCGTCTCTGGAGATCTACACCTGACCTTTGTGCGTGCACACACGCGCAGCTACCCCTTCAGCCCATACCCTCCCTTTCCGTCCCCCGACGGTGCCCCGAGCGCAGCGAGCCGAGCACCACGCAGTGGCCCCCGCCGGGCAGGCGCCAGCAGAGCGGTCCCTGTCTCCACCCTCCCTCCCTCCCTCTGCTTGCACCTCCACAGTGGCAGCCATGTCTCCTCACGTGACCCGTAGCACACCATTTTGGAAAGGCTCAGACAATCTCGGAGCGCCCACATGCAGGATTCTCAACTTGTCGACTTTTTGAAACTTTTGGGCGCCCCAGCGATCCCACTGGGCCCCCACTAGTCCTTCACCAAACACCCTACATTCCCCCAATAGCACTCGCACAATGGCCGGTTCCGTAATTAGACCAGACTTGGTCATACCGTAAGTACAAAACGGCGCGCTGGCCGCGGCGCCGCGCCGGGCGCTCCGCTGGCTGTCCCCCCCCCCCAGATCCCAGCGGTGCGGCAGCGGCGTCCCACGTCCCAGTCCCCCTACTAACCCCCTAGCTACAAGCACGTCCCCGCCAAGGCGCGCGCCGAGGCCACCGGAATGGTCTCGCAGACCTTGCCCATGGCCGCCATGTTCATGAGAAACAAGGTGTTGTCGTGGTCCGCCATCTTCTTAGCCGTGCAGTCGTACTTGAACGAGCCCATCAACAAGTTGGAGGAGAAGGACGACAAGTCCGTCTCGCAGCCCCCCTTGTTGAGAATCTTGTTTGCATTCATCTCGTTGGCCACGTGCTACATGGACCTTATCTTCCCCGGCAGCTCGCCACGGGCCGCCGTGCAAAAGGCCGCCGAGTCTGTCGCTGCCGCTACTGCCTAGGCAAAAGTTTATATTGAATTAATAATACATATATATCTAAGTTTACTGTACAATGTAGCCTGGCTCCGCGCGGGGTGCAGCGGAGCGGTGTAGCCACGGTAGGGGTCGAGCGCAGCGAGCAGAGCACCACGCCAGTGGCCTCCACGGAGTGGACGGGCGCGCCCCCGGCAGGGCTCCGCTTTGCGCCCCAGAGGACTACTGGCAGTCCTGCCGGCGGCACGCTACTTCGCCTGCCCGGCGGGGGCGACTGCGTCGAGCCTGGCTCCCCTACGGGGAGGGCCGAGCGGAGCGAGCAGAGCACCACGCTAGTGGCCTCCACAGAGTGGCCAGCGGGGCGGGCACCGCTCACTGCCAGTCAAACACAATACTGTCGTGGCCCTTGTAAGACACGCACACCTTGTCGGAGACGGAGCTCCAGCTGATGTCGCAGATGCCAAAGTCGGCGGCGGCGGGCGCCTGGTCCGCGGGGAGCTCGTACAAGCCGAGGCAACGCAATATGGAGGCGGCTGCGGTCTGCGGGTAGTTCTCGAGCGAGACGTCCCACACAGACACGCGTCCCGTGTCGTCGCCCAACACGAGCCACTTTTTGTTGGCCGACACCACCGCGTTGAAGATATTAAAGGCCGGCTGCTCGGGGTCGAGCGGCGGCGGCGTGGCCAGCGCGGAGGCGGCGTGCCCGTTGGCAGTCTCAGCGGAGTGGGCGTCTGGGGATTCGCGGGCGGCTTCCTCCCACCGCACGCTCTCGCGGAAGTGCTTGTTGAGGTTGCTGCTGACGAGGGCCTCGCCGGTGCGGACGTTCCAGATGTTGACCACGCCGTCCATCGAGACACTCATGAGTACACTGTTATCGAGCCAGCTCAATGTGATGATGGGTGCCTTGTGGAGATGGACCGGCCTGCCTGTGGACCTGTCGGCCGCATTCACATTGAGTTCTACCGAGTGCTGGAGCGAGTTGCTGTGCCAGATCTTGATGACGTAGTCAAAGTCGGAGCACGACGCGAGGCTCTTGGACGCCTTGTTGAACTTGAGAATGGAGATGGCGTGGTCGTGGCCGGCGAGCACGCCCACGGCCTTGGCTAGCGGCGGGAGCGCCGCGGCGCCGCCAAACGCGGAGTGCGCGGGCGTCTGTGATGAGATGGCGAAGATTTTGATGGAGTTCTTGGCGGTGGATAATGCAAATTTGTTTTCGTCGAGCCAGCAGGCGTCGATGAGCGGGAGGGGTTCAGGGGCCGAGACGGTGCCCGTGCTGGTGCCTGCGCTGGTGCCTGTGGTGGTGCTGGTGGTGGCGGAGGTGTCGGCGTGGTCGTCGGCGCCCTCCGCGGCAGCGTCGCCGAGCTTCTGCTCGTCGGGCGGCCTGATCTGCTGGATCAAGTTGAGGTTGCTGCCGTTCCACAAGCACACCTGGTTGTTGATGTCGATGGACAACAAGTACTGGCCGGACTCGGACCAGATGAGGCTGGACACCATGGCGGCGGACTTGTTGGTGTGCTCGGAGGCGGTCTGGAAGGTGGAGGTGTTGGCGATGTTTTTGAGCTTGCCGTCGGGCGACCACGCGCGGAGCTCGCCGTTGATGGACGAGGTGACGATGATGTTGCCCGCGGGCGCCCACGACACGATGCTGATTTCGTTTTGGGCGTCGAGCCCCGCGATGGTGGGGTGCGAGAGCGTCACGGACTCGGCGATCAGGGCGCCGGCAAGCGCCACGATCACCGCAAGCGAGTCTTCCCTGCCGTAGGCGAACACCTCGGTCTTGGGGTGCCAGCTGGCGGTGATGGAGGGCGCGATGGCGATGGCGGGCGCGATGCGCCGCGTGGTGTAGGGCGCCAGCTCGGCGTGGGCTAGCACGCCGTTCTTGAGGTCGTTTGCTGAGGGTGATGCTGGCGCCAGGCCCTCTGGGGCGCCTGTTTCGGTGGTCTGCTGCGCAGCGGCATTGGCGCCGGCGCTGGCGCTGGCGGGGGAGGCGTCCTCCATTTCCACGTCGCCGTCACCCAGAACGGCGGCGTCGCCCTGGGGCCCGCTGGAAGCGCCCGCGGCGCCCGCGGCAGCTGCCGCTGCCTCGTCGCCCTTCTTCTCGACCTTGATCAGATACTCTTCGTTCGTCTTGTCCTCCAAAATGGCGCCAAAGAGCGTGAGGATGGAGCTCTCGGGCGGCGGCTGGGGCTTCACTATGGGGAGGACGGGCTCGTGCGTGGGCGGTGCCGCCTGCGGTGCCGCGGGCAGCGGCAGCGGGCGCGCGGCCTCGTACTCCGCCAACGAGTAGAGAATGCCCTTCTGGACCAAGTTGACGAGACACCCGGGCTCTATTCGCTGTATTATCTCGAGGTTCTTGTTGTGTTCGTACGACAGACACTGGGAGTGCTTTTCGAGCGCGTAGGCGGCCAATTCCAGCCCGGACTCCTGGAGGTACCGCCACACCAAGTAGTTCAACTCGGTGCTAGTCAACGACATGGTGGCTAGTGTGCTTTGAGTGTGTGCTTTGGGTGTGTGGTGGTGGGTGGTGGTGGAGGGTGGGCCGTGGGAGTGTCGTTTTGAGGAATTTGGTGGTGTGAATTTTTTTTAGAGAACGCTGGTTGGTGCGCGCACGACCGGCCCCATAGTAAACACCGCTGGGGTGTGCGCACGGTGTTTTGTATGGAGTGAAAAGTGAGCGTGCCAGGCAGAGACCACAAGGACCGCAAGAACAGCAAGGACCACAAGGAATTGCGCGGTACGAGCAGCAAGCAGAGCAGCAGAGCGCCCCATTAGACCACAAGGACGCCATAGCGACACCAGCGACACAGCGAAACAGCGAAACAGCGACCCACGCCCAGCCACTGACGAGTGACACCAGCGACACACACGAAACGGGACTGCGACACACAAGTACCCACCAACACACACACTGAGCAGCTAGCCCCTCAGCTACTAGCCCCTTAGCCCCTCAGCAGCAGCTCGCTTAGCAGCTCCCTGCTCCCCCACATACCCGTCCCATGGACTTCGACACAAAGGTTGCGCACCGCAAGAGCAGGGCGCCCTGGCAGTCCAATGCCGTCAAAGCCAACCCGTACGCGCGGGCCAACCCCGTCCCGCTGGACGCCGCCGGCAACCACCTCCAGGTGCCCGGCACCAACCCCTACGGGATGATGCCGCAGGGCGGCGCGCAGAACGGCCACGGCGGCCCCTACGGCCAGTCCGGTGGCGGATCCGGCGCCGCCTCCATTGGCGGCGGCGGAGGGAGAGGAGGCCCCAACGGGTCCCAGACGAGTCTCCTCGTCCCCAACACCGCCAACCGCAAGGCCAACCGCAGAATGAGCATCCACGCGTCGGCGGCGGCCGCGGGCCGCCGCGGGTTCGACTCGCTGAACATGGCGCCCACGCCGCAGCTCTACCGCACCAACAGCAACCAGTCGATGATGCTGGTGCGCACCCAGCAGCCCCAGCAGGCGGGCGACCGCGTGCTCGACGACTTGGCCGGCGGCACCGCCACCGAGATCGACGACTACTACAAGGTGCTCATCAAGCAGAAGAACATCGTGACGCGGGACATCAAGGAAAACATCAACGAGAACCAAAAGAACATCTTGGAGCTCACCAACGACCTCAAGGACACCCAGGACGAGCTCTTGCAGTTGCGGGTCTCCACGCGCGACTTGTACGAGATCTTGGACGACTTCAAGGACGCCGCGCAGCGGCGGATCGAGTTGGAGAAGGACTCGCGGCCCTCGCTGCAGCACTACCGGCTGATCAGCGCCGGCAGCGGCAAGGGCGGCGGCGGCGCGGGTGCGGCCAGCAAGCGCAAGGACCGCTCGTCGATCATATACCTCGAGAAGATGTGGAACGACCAGCTCCTCTCGCTCTTCAAGCACGTGGAGGGCGCCTCCAAGTTCATCCAGCCGATCCCGGGGCGCCACATCTTGGCCGAGAGCGGGCGGTGGTCGGAGATCAACGTGGGGAACTGGAAGATCGTCAAGCCGGCGCATCTCTTCATCTTGAACGACGTGATTTTGGTGGCCACCAAGAAGTACCTGTCGGGCCAGGAGACCGGCGTGGCGCCGTTGACCCCGAGCGCCACGGACTCGCCCACCAGCAACAACGGCGGCGGCAGCAGCAACGGCGCCAGCGCCAGCGGCGCCAACGCCAACGCCAACAACAACAATAGCAAGTCGAAGCTCCAGGCGGTGTTTTGCTGGCCGCTCCACGACGTCAAGTTCTCGGAGATCTCGACGCCGCAAACCGCCAAAAACGGCAAGGCCGACGACAGCAACAACAAAACCTACTCCATCAATATCAAGTCGAACTCGATGTCGTACATCTACCAGACGGACAGATACGACCACTTTGTGAAGATCCTGGAGGCGTTCAAGAAGGGCCAGTACGAGTTGCTCCAGAAGGAGCGGGCGTTCGAGCTCGCCAACGAGGAGAAGCTCCGCGGGGGCCGCGGCGGCGGCGGCGGGCGCGGCGGCGAGGACGACGAGAAGAAGCTGTTGCGGGAGTCTGTGCGGAACTCGGGCATCATGGACGACTCCGTGGACACGTTCAGCCGGTCCAAGAGCACCAGCAGCCGGCGCCAGAGCGCGGACGTGGTGTTGCAGGACATCTCCGCCAAGGTGCACTCGCGGAACCGGTCGCACGACTTGAAGAACGGGTCGCCGCGGATCGGGTCGCCCAGCTTGGGCGGTGGTGGTGCTTCGTCGTCGGCGGGCAGCGGCGGGGCAGCGGGCAACGGCGCGCAGTTCTTCAACGACCTCAAGCGGATCGAGGACCGCATCGACGAGGTGGACGTGGAGATTGCGCACAACAAGTTCATCGAGTCCGTCGGGTTGATCCGGTACATCGAAAACAAGATTGCGTCGATCGAGCTGAGCCTCGAGCTGAACTCGCGGAGGCGCGAGCGGCAGGGCGACACCAACCAAAGCAACTTGGAGGACGAGATCCGGTTGCTCATCGAGGTGATCAACATCAAGATCGGGTCGCGCAAGATCAAGATCCAGAAGAACCTCGTGTTCGAGTTGCAGCACAACATCACGATCCTCCAGGGCGACGAGATCAGCCAGATCATGGAGTTCTTCTACACGTTTGAGCAGCTCGAGAAGGGCGTCACCGCGTACTTGCAGGCCATGTCGCAGCACTTGAGCCAGACCGCGGCCAAGTTGGTGGTGGGCATCCAGGGGTCCACCAAGATCGACGTGGTCAACTACTTGTCCAACATGGTGATCATCTACGTGTCGATCATCAAGCGCACCATCGGCATGTACAAGGAGTTTATTGTGCCCGTGCTCAACCGCGACCAGCGCCACACCAATGGCGGCGCCGCCGGCGTGGCCAGCATCGACTCGTCCGGGTTGATCGACTGGTGCACCGAGGAGATTGCGCTGTTGGTGGCCAAAATCAAAAAGCACTTGTACGGCACGTTGGTGACCATCACGGCCCACGACCCGGTGACGGGCGAGCCGCTCTACAAGGTGAAGGACTTGAAGTTGTTCAACGAGTTCATCGGCATCATCTCGCCGCAGTTGGACGAGTTGAAGCGCCTGGGCGTCAACCTCGACTTCTTGTTCGAGGAGATCTTCCTCTTGCGCTACACGTGATACCAAACCCCAATCCGCCGATACCACCCAATCGGGAACCAATATACGTATTCTTATGTATTAGTCTATAAATGCTAAAGTAGGTCGTACAACTTGCCCAAGTCGTAGTTTTTTCTGAAGTAGGGCCCGAAGCGCTTGACGGCGTACACGGCGCTGGCGGTCAGGATCATGACAGACATCACTATGGAAAAGAGCTTGCCCGGCCCGATGTTCTCCCAGGCGGGCTCCACCACGAAGGTGGCCATGGCGGCGATCATCATCCGCACCAAGTTGTTGAGCGCCACGCCCGTGGCGCCCTTACCGGGCAACGTGTCGACCAAGTAGGTGACGCACGCGCCGATGACGAGCATGGAGGCGAACCCGAAGCACGCGGTGCCCACCAAGGGCACGAACCAGAAGGTGCCGTGCTGCATGCACCAGCCAAAGATGAGGCACGAGGGCAAGTACAACACCACCGCGGTCACGAGGTTCCACGACAACCTGGACTCCGGGTTCAACTCGCCGTTGTGCGCGTCCGCGTACTTGCGGAGCAAGTTGTCGTTCCAGCGCCCGCCGATGATGGACGCCGCCACGTACGTGAGCGAGTTGGGGATGTAGAGCAACCCGATGATGATGGTTTTGAAGTTGTAGGGGTCGCGCGCGTAGCCGTAGGTGATGCCCATGTTGAAGAAGTAGATCCCGCCGAAGCAGCACGCGGAGAAGATGATCACGAGGAGCACGGGCGGG